>OY735245.1:1457930-2915860 GCA_963457695.1 Neria commutata
CGCACGTAATAAAGGTGTACGGCATTGATAAAAAGTCTAAAGGCAAAAAAAGGTGCTTACAATAGAAAACGGCAGAGGAAAAAACCAAAATCGGCAGCGAAATTTGTACGCGACTTCCTATTGTCTGTCACTTCTCGGCTAAAGAGAAAAAACAACCAGCAAGCAATAAAAACACAGAACCGGCAACAAATTGTCGTTGGAGCACGTTGCAGTTGGTAAATGCCAACGTCGAGTATACCAGTCACTTTGCGGAGTAGTCAGCAGGCAGCGAACGTAATGAAAAGCGCTTCAGGCGCTTTGAATTGGCTGCGCCGCCAGCAGCCGGCAGTCGGGTTCGTCACTGCAACAACACAACCGGCAGCAGCAGTTGCTACTGTGACGCTGGCTTGCCGCGCCGTCTTTTTCAATTACTCACTTACGGGCTATAGCGCTGAGCAGCAGGCCACAAATTGTTGTTTGATTTTGTGCACTGGCCTGCTGACCTTTTTCAATGAATATTCTATCGAATGGCCACTTTTCCTTCTAAATTTGATACCCTACACTATTCATAAGAGACCTCCTGGCATCGAAAGTCAATGATGTTATTACGAGAAGAAGATAAGAATGTGTACATAAAAAAAGACTGATATACTACCTTGGGCCGGCCTTCCTTTACATCACGCAATATTCTTGCACCTCATCTTTCTGCCGCACGCCGACTCCAGTTTGTGGATCTAAGCTTACATAGAATTTCTTCCAAGTGGCACTCAAGTCAAAATTAGATCGCGCCCTTCAACGTTAGCGCTAAGGAACTAACCGAGCGAGGGAACAAAGTTTTTATCACATTCCCGTCACCTTGAAAAATCTAGGAATATCCATATTAAGTTTCTGTTGATGAATTTGTATAGTTGAACATTTTCGAATAATTTATCCTTTCCATTAAATTATATCAAAGGTTTTTGTTGTAGATGTGTTGATCTCAAGATTTTAGATTTTCTTATAATAGCAAAAAAGAGTACCAACATAAAGTGCTTGCTTGTAGCACCTACCAAATTCGTTACTGTTGAATCTTATTGGAATTTTATGTAAATTATTTATTAAGGTTCTTTCCTTCTACACTCACAGCAGTCCCTCGAGCAGTGTTAAAAGTAAAAAATTGATTTATAAAACGAATTTATTTAATACAGTTGCAGTGAAAATTTGAAATTGGCAGTTCTGTTTATGTTCTAGAATCTAGATACAAATATAGCACGGCGCTGCCGATTGCATTGGCTGTCGCACTAATAATTTGCATTGATTTATGGTTGTCCGGAAGGAACGCTGAGCGTGTGGCATGGTTCTGACTGGCAGACAGCACGTAAAGTTGGTCAAGTTTGTTTCGGCATGCTTGTGACTCAATTAGGAATTCATATCGCTACACACTGTTCTCGCTTGTATAAGGATTTGTGCGCATTTAAATTGGGGAGCGCCCAGCATTGCTCACTACCGAAGTCTGATTTATGGCTGAGCAGGGGCGCATCGAGCTTTACGCTCAGATAAGGGGATGTAAAAAAAAGGTGAAAAAATATGTACATTCGCTTAGAGATATCAAGCATATATGTAATGGCATTAGATGGAGCTATTGATCAGAGATATATATGTCGTCTATACCAGAGATTAAATAACACTGATGTACTTCCCAAATATTTGTAACACTTAATAAAAACTCGCAAATTAAATATAACTTGATCTCTTATTCAACAATTTATTTGCTTATATTCTGTTTGACGTACGAATTTCAGTGGAAAAATCCCCCACAAAACCCAAGCCCCTCTAACAATTTACCTTGGGTGCGCCGCTGTGACTGAGGCAGTCGTTTTTTGTTGCCATAGCTGTGGCATTGAATTGAGTTTTTGTACTATTATTTATACTCGCATGTCTTGCTGAGTTTGATTTGTATTGATATTAGGAAATTATCTATTGAAATTCTGATGGTTTGTAATGATTCTTATTTGAAGCCATATAATCTGAAGTGAAAGTATGGCATTACATTTATGGTTAAGCATTTTTATTAGTTTACTTTTATGAGGGGAAATTTTGTGCAATTGAGCTCACAATATTGTGGCCTATATCAAACACTGTTTTGTAGTAAACCCTGTAGAAATATTGTTCCCGAAAGACCAACGAGTTTTTTGGGCATTACTTCAGCCTATTTTAAGGTGGTATATCAGAGCATTATAAAACTACTTTCTATTTAAATGTTTTTTTTTGCAACAAGGTTTTTAAAACGATCTTCATGACATGAAGGATTTCTAAGCTTATTCCTGTATTTTATATTAAAACATATAACTTTATAAAATGGCTTAGCTTCAAGTTGGTTTGCATTGTTATACGAAGAATATTTTAAGACTGAGCAATCGACCAGTTCTTTTGCCTCAGGCAGTTAGTTAGTTAGACTGAGATGCAAGCCGACCAGTTTTCTATATAAAGCGTGTGTGCTTACAATAAAACTCTTAATCATTCGGTGTTTAAAGCGTGAAGTATTAGACTATGTAATCTTTGACAGTATTGCGCTGAGACGACTTGCCGCCTCGCTTTTGCAAATATTTCCACTTTTATCTGATTGCTGTGTATTGCAGAAATTCCAATGGAAGAGCTACGAGATACTTTGACATTTTCTCGGTAAATCGTGTGAATCCGTTTCGCACATGAATTGAATTTCTACGCAATTGACGGCGCACTGGCAACGCTGGAGTTGGATTGGTGGCGGCGTTAAGGCGCTAATGTAGAAGCAGATGTTATTGCTGCTTGTGCTCAGCTGATTATGCACAGCGTAATTTTTTCTTAGCTGGCATGAAAATAGAAAAATTTTCAAAGATTACCCCTACGAATGTTCGCATCTGTAACTGTATGTGAAAGGATGAGAATGTGTGCGTTGATTTGTGTGCACGATAAACGGATTTCGCGTCTAGACATAAGGCCACATTGAAATTATTGCAACGAGTCAAGCAAGGAAAAGATTTTAAAAAAGAAAAACTGCAAATGACTGCAGCTAATTTATTGCCCGTTGCCCTTTAATCCGCCAATCACGCTGCACTGTGCAGAATGAGTAACTCAGCAGGTCTACAGCGCATCCGCGTGCAATAACTGCAAGTACCGTTGCAAAACATGGCAATAAACGCATTTGCATTTAAAAGAATTTTTTCTCTGCGATATTAAGCTATTTGATGGAATAAGAAACGGTTCTACAAAAACTAAGACCAAAAGATATTCATTTCTAATATCATAAATTATAGAAAAATCGGTATATGTACTTTCGTCTTTGGGAAAAAAATGGGATTAAATGTCAATGTATGAATTAAATCAACTTTTTATTATACACATATCGAAGATTTACAAAAAATAGCTTATATCAGTGAAATCATTTTCATTTTAATATATGCATTTTTATTAGTTAAGTGCCATATGAAAAAACAATTAGAAGATTGCTTGTCCATCTTTGATAATAATAATAAGAAGATGAAAAGAAGTAATGGTTGTTTTTTTCATTCATGACTCTGGGATACAATTCTAAGGATTGGAATAACAAATGTAAGCAAATTGGTTCAAAAGACCATCTTGAAATAGCCACTCTTCGAATATTTTGTATTTTTTAGGTAAGGAGATCAAGCAATAAAATTACTAAATGGTTAACTGGCTTATTTCAAGCCGTTTTGAGTATCTTTACTCTCTCTCTCGTTCTGTCCATCACTATTCGCCAAACTGAGTGATTTAGGAAGCAGCGCTTGCGGCATTGCACACCGTTATGAACTTTGGCGTGTTGGGTGACTCTTCATGCTGCCCGCCTTCGCGCTGCCACACCCACGTCGGCTGCACGTCCGCTTTGAATGGTGTCTGCGACAACATTTGCCTCAGCGCTGCCGCATTCCGCCGCAGTCTAGCGTGCCACCAATGCCGGCCGATGCACTGCCGCCGAGCCGTGCAGCAGCAACAAGGCACACACAATGCGGCATGCATAATGCAGCAGGCACGCTTGCAAGTGTGTGCGTGCGCGTTATCAACTTTGCAGTTCAGCGCTCTTCAGTCTCGTGCGCTTTGTCTGCCATTTGACTTTTGTGTGAGTGTGTATGTGTGTGTTTTACTGCTGTTCAAGGCGAGCTGGCCCCTGGCGATTGTTTTTGGCTCTGGCAGCCGCAAATGGTCATCGGTGACCGTTAGAAGTTGCGCCTCGTGGCTGCCAGCAAGAAGCCAGCGTTTCCAATTAGTATGTGCCTGTAATTGTAGTGTGAGAGGATAGGGCCGGCGCACTGGCTGACGGTCTGGAGTACACGTTGCATGTGCGTTGAATTCAATTGAACAGCGCATCGACTGGGTATTTCATTAGGGTTAATTTGGGGAACCGTTTCTGCGCAGTTGAGCGATTGGGTCTGCCGTTAAATGACTACGGAAATGCAGTCGGGAATGAGTTAAAAGTGTCCACTTTTTTGCGAGCGTATTGATGTGGGTTTAATTGACAGCAATATTTTGGGTTTGTCGGCGCAGAAATGACAGCGTAACCCCATAAAAAAATTTCCCTGGCAAATATATACACATATGTATATATGGCACATATATTTTATATTATGGTCCATTTAAGAGAGAGTCTGACGAAAGAGCGCTTCACTCACTTAACCAACAATTGATATCAGAAATGCCGTAAAAATTTGGTTACTGGAAAAGAAATTCGTATAAATTTTTAAATTAATTCTTTAAATACTAACAGGTCTGAAAATAAGTTTTAAAAAGGTTTTAAATAAATTTTAAACATGTCAACTCACTCTGCTATGCATTAGACAATCTAAATTTAATAATACTCTAATTTAAAGCTTATAGCTAACAACAAATTGCTGCAAAACGCTTTGGAACCGTTGCACTGCAGCCAAATGCCGTTGAAACCTCACGACTTGACACCCTTTTGCATATTTCAATAACGATGAAAAATAAGTTATCTCTCAGCAATTGCTGCTGCAATAGGGGAAACAGCAGCAGCAGTTCCACAATAGCAGCCTGTTGTTGTTGCCGGCGTGCTTGCTTTTGGTTGTTGGTTGTTGCTGGCTGCTGGCTGCTGGCTGCTGCGCTGACAAATGACGATCACTTGGGCACACATGTCAAATTGAATGAAATGGCGTAACTGTCGCTTGAGGGTTTTGTGTTTCGAATACTAAATGTTGCACGCACACAGAACACTAAAACCAACCAACACCAATACCAACCAATACAGTGGAAGAGACGGCGGAGCGTTGTCAAGCGCTACAAGTGAGTAACAACACACAAACACAAATACGATACGAAATATGCAGATACAGGCACTTGCACCAACGCATATAATGCATGCATGTGTGAGTCTGTTTGTGTGTACAAATACGTGAGGTTTTTATAAATTTTGATTTTTGACGTGCTTTTTTTGCTGGCGTCTATTTTTATGCTTCTTCGCCGCTTTGGCTGAAGTTTTTTACATATTTATTCTACTTTTCTAAATTCGCTTTGCTTGTGTGAAGTACGATTTTTAGAGTGTGTGTGTGTGTGTGTGTGTGTCTCCGTTGTTGTTATTTTTGCCAAAATATATTGCTATTTTATTATACAGGGAATCCGGAATTAGAGCAAAATGAAATCTGTTTCTGGAATTAGAATAGAATTGGACACTTTTAACTGTTTTTTCTTGAATGTAGAGTGTGCTGCCTACCAATGACAGTAAGGAAACTGTTATAATAAAAATCCGAAGCCATGGTAAGAACAGCAACAACAAAGCAGTGTGGCATTTAACTGACAATCAAATAAACTTGTTAAACCGAAAGTGCCGCACACTTGTCGAAGTTGACACAATGAGCTGCGCTTGTGGCATGTTAATGGCCGGACAATTGCATATTTATGTGAGGGACGGGACGCAAGCATCCTAAGCATACACATCGTATAATCAATGCACGTACATACATATATGCAGTGCCGTTATAAGACGCTTAGTCACCACTGAATCTAAATGATATGGATGCGCATTTTGGCCTCTTTTATAAAATTTTAATGGATATAAAATATTATTACAGGGGTTTTAAAATTCAAAAATTTAAGTGCATTCATGGTATTTTCGGGGGTAATAATAGCACGTGGTACTTTTACCAGTATCTTCTACATGGTATTTAAAAAATAAAATAAATAAAATTAATACGTTTAGCAAGTTTCAGACGTAGAGTTTATAGTAAGGGGTACTCAAAAATTTTCACCAAAAATGTGAACCGGAATTATTTTTGAAAATTAATTTTTCTCATTTTTCTACAACAATAAAGTTTTTTTGAAATTTTCTACGGCAGTGTATAGTATTGAAATAACTTTCATATTAGCAGGCATATTTAAATTTTTGTACTTTGAAGTTCAGTGCGGCGATAGTGGCTTATATTGACTTTAAGCTGAAGATGGCACTGAGCTATGTAGCCATGTGTGCTTTTATAAGTGCAATGGCACAGTTTTCGCATTTCACTGTTATAAAGCGAGCAATTAACGGTATTAATATTGCTGTTATAGTGTGTGCGAGTATTTTAGTGTCAGCCTGCGTGCGCCCTAAAATACGGGCGTGGCATTTAAATGCGTGTACGCAAACGTAATTGATTATTTGAATTGACTTACAGGTATTTTAAGTGCGTATAAATGCGTGTGTGTGTGTGTGCTTATGATTACGTCTATGGCAAATTGAACTGTTATAAAAACGCTCGCGCTCTCTTCGCATACGATTATGCTAATTTTTATGTGTGGCAGCTCTCATGATTTTTAATGCTGCATTTGGCATTTTAGCATTTCTAACAGTCAGTTCCAACTGTTCACACACAATCATAAGCACAGTTATGCGCCGGCAGTGATGAGTGCGCATGGGTATGCATGTGTGCGTGAACCAGCGTGACATGCGTAGGGTATGTGTGCGCACTTTTATTTATTGCTTTTCTTTCCATTCAAGTGAGACGATCATTTAATTGCCATTCGATATTTTGGTCAAGATACCGAGGCATTCGCCATTATTTGGCAAGCTTTTCAAAGCAAATAATTTCATGATTGCTCAAATTTTGCATCGCATGAAATTTGACATGAAATATGTTCTATACGAATGAAAAAAAGTGCTCTACATCTGTAATAATGAACTATGGCAGAATTCCCTGCAGTCTCTGAAACGTTTCAAGAAAATTTCAAAGTTTATGTGAGTCTAACAAAAAAAGTTTACAATTTCTACAAAAAATGCGAAACTTTTCAATGGAGAGGAGCTTCAGCTAAATGAAAGTGTTTCGATTAGGATTAGAACTAGAATTCGTTTTTCATTCAACAAATCTAAATTATTTGATGGAAGAGTAATCTAATGTTCGACGTAGTGAGTAAAAATGCATAATCTCCACTACTTTATAAGCCGTATCTCCTAACGCTTTCTTTATTATAACATAACCTACCTTTATTTAAGGTGACGTGACTAAATCAAAAATAATCTACTGTTAAACACAAATAAATTGAGATATACAATTTAAAAGCACAAATCATTAAGGGAATTTATATTATATACATGCAAAAAACGATGTTTACGGCTATTACGGAATATTGCTGGCAGATCAAACGGCTATAAAGAAATGGCCAAATTTGAAGCTTGTAAACGTAGCAAGGGTAAATATTTATGCGTGTAAATATTTGTAAGCTCATCAGCAGCTAATCCCACTACACTCAATCGCAACCCAATCCGTCCCTGCTGCAGCACGACGAGCAATCCCAAAGATACACGGCGTTGAAATGTATTTACTGCTGTGTATTTGTAATGAAATCAGCATAAGCAGTAACAAAAACAGCAACAACAACGAGAAGCAGTATTGTATGTATGTGTATTTTGTGTGATTCCGTAAATTTTTACATTTTTTGATTGATTGAAGCGTGAGAAAGGTTATGAGAGAAAATTTTGTTATTTCTTTCGCTACATTAGCTTAATTCCAGCAGATCACCTCGAAGGGTGCATGCAAACACACACACACACGTAGACATATCGAAGGGGGAATTCAATTAAGATTGTGCGTTTGTGTATGCGATTGTTTATGCATGCAAGCATGTGTTATGCAAATGCATGTGTGTGTATGTGTAGGTTCAAATGGCATTAAACAGGTAGAGCAGTTGTAAAATCGTGTGGGTGCCTGCGCGGAACATGTGTCAAATTTGAATATGATTTGTAAAATATTACAATAGAGGGCATAGGGGGGAATCATTTGCTTGGGCTGCAGCTGAATCGGGCGCCGTCTGCGTATTGATTCCAGGCACATTTGCCAGCAAATTTGAAAAAGATGTCAATAAATAGCGCAAATAATTGCTTCTCACAAAATGCAGTCATGTGTTCTGAAGTGCAGATGCGTATATTCAATTTCAAAATTGGAAATAAAAATTCCAAAATCAATAGGTATAATTTTGAAAAAAGTACCCAATTTACAGTAAAAACCGAACGTATTGAAGTGTTTTAAAGACCCACTTTAAAGCAATGATCTGCGCACAGAAATACGAAAATCATTGCAATTTTGTGCATTTCGGAATTTTGGAATAGTATGGAACTTCAAGAAATAAAGAAGCAATCTTTAAAGAAGTAATCGATGTAAATATTATATAAAACGAGATTTCGGAAAACTATCATTGAGGAAATAGAATGAGCACACAGATTAATGCAAGAATGCTAGGCCTCGCTTAAAATGGTAAAAAGCGAAAGGAATCATATCTGCCGTCTGTGAAATATATATAAGAAGCTACTATTTTGTAGCCGGAGAAGACAGCATCAAATGAATTTACATTGAGACGGGTTTGTAGCTCTTGTTTGGCACTTGTATGGCAGCTTCTGTGCTCCTATATGTCTGTCTGACTCCCTGATTTGCTGTCTTGTTGGTTGTATGCTCTTGTTTTTGTCGCTGTAGTAGTACAGCAATGAAACTGTTGTTTCTATTTGCCCAGCATAAATAAGAATTCACGTTGACAGCGACTATAGACGAAAAAACAGGATTTCTCAAAAGGACAGCAGACACGAAGGGGTAACGAGCACATGACAACAACAGCCACTGGCCAACAATGTCAACAGCATGTCTCCAGCAACAGCAATGTATGGCGCCAGCAGCCGTGGCAGTGGCAGTCAGCAAGCTGTCACGAAAGTCCTCCGGAGTTGTACCGAATTCTGTGCCTTCTTCTATTTGTGTATCGTCTCTGTTGGCCGTTGTCGAGTTTAGCATCTCAAATGCGTTTGTTTATTTCGCCCTTTATTTTCATTTCGGGTTTTTCTTTTATTTATATTTCACATGAAGTGCCACTGGCCGTGCCAGCTCCTACTACTTCAGCAGCTCCAACTGCTCTGTAGTTCACTGGTCACTCGAAACCGTGGTGTACATGTTCTAGCAGCTACTTTTGTCGCTTTTCCAAATCCAAATAACAGAAGCATAGCATACGAATCACTGGATTACTCGGTGCATTCCGTGTGCGAAATTTGGCACACGTGCGGCAGCTGCACGGTGTCCTGGCAGTTGCGAAGCGGCACACAAAAACTTCATAATCAGCTTCAGCACAAGCTCAAATATACACAACAAACACGAATACTGCCGCAGACAAAAGGCTCTACACACAAAAGTGGAAGAGTGCACAATTTCGATTGCCCAATGTGCGCGAAATTGGTTCCATTCAAAGGTGATTGCAATTTTGCGGTGTTTCGTTGTGAGAATACACCGAAGCCGAACTGAACTAATTCAACCACAAAGAAAGTCTTTGAAAAAAATTGCTTTCCCACTATTGCGGAATAATGTCCGGGCAATAAAGATATTTTACCATTTTTGACCATTTTTGTTCTTTTGAGAAAGATAAAAATTCAGTAAGTACAAGTTGTTGCGCTTTTGTTTGATCTTTATAAAACCTAGGGATCTCAAATTGCTGGTAGTCGGTGACAGTTTTTCGAGAACAAATCGAAATAACAGAGTTTCTTACAATTTCTTTAAGTTGTTCTTTACTACTCTTTTTTATTATTCGTACAATAACTATTTCATGCTACAATCTATTTCATTTTATTTCTATCAGCTATATTGTTTATAAAGCTAGTATATATTTTTTAAGAGAATTTTTTTTGAATTTTCAAATTAGACTGCCAGAAACGATCAGAAAGACTGATAAGAAACGATCATTTTGAGTGAATGGATTCAGCGATCTCATGCCGACTAAAAGAGAGAAACGAACGTTCTTATGAGTCATATAAGTATGAAGTGATCCTATTGTTTGCTGGGACACTCCCTAGAAAATGCACAAAAAAAGCAAGCGGCTAAAAGGGTAAAGCGCACTGTGGATGACCCGCATGTAAACGCTGGTGCTGGTGGCTGGCACATTTCTATGCCACAGGCATGACGAACCGAAATACACGAAATTTCTGCTGCCTGCATTTTGATATTTCCCCTTCGCCCCATTTCTCTCAACTCCCTGGAGCGTTGTATGCATTGCTGGCGTGGTCAGTGCTTTTTGCAATGCTGTTATTACTGCTCTACAACTACTACTACAACAACTGCGACTGGAACTGCAAGAAGCTTTTGCCTGGCAGGCCGCCCGGCATATCTTAAGGGACCTTCATGGCAGCGCGCAATTCACAAGCCAAGGCAAGGCCAGAAATGCGAGTGCAATTTTTTGGGCAACCTGCACTGGAAATACTTTTTCTGCAAATGTTTGTGTGCGTTGTTTTGTAAGGAAAATGAAGAAAAATTGTGCATGAAGGAAAAACCGAGCGCGTGTGTATGAAGCATCTGAGTTTCCTTGTGTGTGTGTGCGTGTGGTGGTAGCGTGAAAACGAGCGCCGCCACAAAAAAGCTATGTGCCGCTTGCGCGCTCGCTCTTTCTCTTTGGGGAGACAATTTATGGTTTCAAAAGTGAAGTTGAAAATTAGATGCTGCGTATACGCCTAGGTGCATAATAACTCACTGAAAAGGGAGCAGTAGCAGGCTGGGCCGCTGGCCAGGCATGGGGCAACATTTTTATTGCGCCATGCCGCAAAATGCGGCAGCAGTAAAAATGCTTAAAGGGTTATTGATGTCACTGGCAAAACCACGAATTTTGGCTATTTTTCCAAAAAAATTTAAACATAAAATAGAACATTATTTTTATTTGTAGTGCATGTGTGTGAGTGCACTGTACATAAATATTATTTTAATTAAAAACGCTTTAAATGTGCTTTAAATCAATTTTTGACAATTTGAATATTGCGTGTGCGGCGTTTTTTTTCCAAAGCGGAAATGCCAAAGTTTTCTAATATTTTATGTGGTCTGCATTGCATATACTGGCCGACACACACACACATACATAGCACTAATTCAATATGCAACAGCGTTGCCAGCAAATTGCCTGTCAAGGCCCCAGCGCCGGGTCGCGCAGGTTCGCCGTGCCCCAAAGGATCACGTAACGAAACGTTTGCTTTTTCGAAATTTTTTAGCAGTTGCGTTTAGCATTGCTGCAGGCTAATGGAAAAATAGTCACGGATATCCTGCTGCAAGACCTGCACTTGGCAATTGAATTTTTAAATTCGATTTGCTTGATTTTTTCCAACCAGTCCTCCAGCACTTACAGCTGTTACAATACAAAATTCAAGTGCCTGTGTCTTTTTCAGAAATATACATTGTTACTATGATTTTACAAGTTGGGCTTTGCATTGTTGTTGTTTTTTGTTGTTTACATATGTACAGCAAAGCCAATTTAAATTTCTGCATTCGGGCTTGAATTTGTAGGCATTTGCGGTAGGGGTAGGGGATTAAGTTCGTTTGACTTGCATATTCTTTTCTTTTAAATTTGATGGTTCGAAGTTGATAGTTGAAGACAATTTTTATGGAATGATATAGATCTTAATAAAAGTTATAATATAAGTAAAATAAATACGTGACAGCCATATTGAAATAAATTATTTGTTAAAGCTATTATAAACACCTAAACTTTCTACACATTTATCAAAAATTTTAACATATTTTATTCTACATTAGATTTTTAAATTTCTCTTGAAATTATCTGTATAAACAAAATGTATTAAATAGATATTCTTAATTTTCTAATTACATTCATCATAATTCCTCAAAAGTGTTACTTTTTTGGTTTTAAGATCCTTCGAAAATGTTGTTAGACCTTCGCTTCATGAATATTATATCCAAACGCTTTCAAAATATCTCCGGTATGTTTTGAAACATTAGATTTTAGAAATTATGCAGTATGTTTTTCAATATTTATAAACGTTTATATTAACAAACATTTTGCAGACATATTATTTAATCTAACAATATACATATATAATATGATATGGTTTATTACAAACCAAAAGTTCAATTCTCTCTTTTCGCTTATCAATTTAACATGCCATGGAAACCATCATCAGCAGCACCATCAGCTGCAGCAATAAAAACGTGCCATTTTGCTCCATTTCTCTATGAATTTTCATTTGTTTTTGTGCATTTCTCCATGCGCATATTTCTCCCGTAACGATGTGCAACTGCAATGCAAGCACGTGTTCCGAATCGGCAAACAAATTAAATAAATTATTCAATTGAATTTATTTATGGTCGCCGATTCACCGATTTCCCTTCACTCACCAATCAAACCAACCATCAACCGGTCGAATAATCGCTCGCACGCGATTTTCGCATTTTCGTAATTATCGCACGCAGCAACGAAGGCCGCGCCGTATGTGGCATAGGGGGCGCGTATGTGTAATTTGTGAAATATCGAGCAAATAACAACAAAAGAAATATCACAAAAAATGCCAAAAAATTGAAATGTTAAATGTTGCTGCATTTTTTGGTGCGAGCTGAGTATGTGATTCACGAGCCTCTTGCCATTCGTCCACCGCCCCCGAAAAAACAATTCGCATTTTTTCCATTGACGAGAATCAGCAATCGGATGCGCTCTGCATGTGAAACGCGACCTGTGGCATTTACAGAATTGTACACACATACATATGCATGTGCCTGTGTGTGTGTTTGTGCGTTAGCATGCAGTTTTTATGTTGAGATTTAAAATTGATTGCTGAAACGCCATAAATTAAATACCTAAATACGTTTGAGTAGTTGGCGTAAATATTTGCGAAGCCATTAAAAGTATTACATTGCGAAAGTTGATAAAAAAAGCAACATACAGTTTGAGAGCTATTTCCTTTTCTATGTGCATTGCAAAGAGCAATTAAAATTCTGAATTTTTCATCGCGTTCGAATGTTGTGAACTAGCAGAGGCAATTATAAGCCAGCTCAATTAAATTCTTCATCATTATTTGTATAGACGCATGTGATATACATGAAAATGAGCAGTTTACTTTTGGCAATAAAATTCTTCCTCATTTCATCAAGTCATTATTGAAACATGCAATAATCGCTGTCAGCCTAATCGAAAACTCATAGGAATCACATTCTTCAACCTTTCGGCTTTACACTTTGTTTTAAACTTAAGGTTGCCTTCGGCCATTATTATAGTACTTTGGAATTTGATCATTAATTATTTTAATAATTGGCGCAACGTGCTCGTTCTAGTTTAGCATAAAATAATGGGACCTACAAATTTATACTATAGTAACATACGAATGGGATTGAGAAGCTTTATTTCATTGCAAGAATACTTTCGAAGTTGCCAATCCTTCGCGGGAGATGTTGCCGCGTAAAGAAACACTTGGCATTCTCCGAGAGTATTCTTTGCCATGAAAGGCTTCTCAACCCGTTCGGATTCGTTTTGTTGTGGGACCACGTCAACGCGAGAAAGCTGGGCCCAAGCCCACACCAATTTTAAATTCAACGAAAATCTTACACTTATTTCTAAATAGCTGAATTTGTTGCTTGTTAGTCAAAACATTTGAAGTGTCCTCGTATCTGCTTTCATTCGATTTTTAAATTAAGTCTTTGAACCTCGAGACCTACTTCAATGGTGACCATTCGAACTGGGCATGCTATATATTTACATATAAATATGCGCTCTCAATTTAAAAAATTCTTTTCATACTTTGCAATTTTTTTAATTCCAAAAAAATGTAGCGCAAATCTTTAAAGCCAGTTTGATCTCTTCTTCACACTACTGCCTTAACATTACTTAATGGCTTATTCACGGGATATGCCGAGCCGCCGCAGTGCCTTGGCTGAGCACAGCAGGCCGCCGCGGCAACAAGCAAATTTATGCGCCCTTAAAGGGGTGTGTTGCTTGCACCACGGAAATACACAATTAAAACAATCACATGGCACGCCCTCCGCCGCAATCAGGCTGTTGCATGGCAATTGCTGCAGCAATATTGCAAAGGAAACACCATAAATGTTTAACGTTGTTTTCCTCTTCCAACAACAACAACAACAGCAGCATCGACAACGTGCGGGCATTAATAAACGAATGCCGGGAACCCAATTTGTGGTGTCTGGAGCTTAAAATGGATTAAAGTTTAAATTTTTGTTGGTCAACTTTCTCGTTTTTTGGTTGGCGCTCGCTTTTCATGGCCGGCGGCGTTGTGTGGTGCAAGTGTCCGCACGAGAACCGTTGTAGCTGTCAAAAATAATAAATCCGCCTTTGTACGTAGCAACAGGATGTCGATGCACAGGATTAAATGCATGCTGCGAGCTTGCTGATCCTATGTGCTTTACAACAAATACAGCAAAAACGCAATTGAAAACATTTTGAGGAACATAACTTTTACGCGCCCAATTTTATGCTACAATTTTAACGAAATTTAAGGTGCCCCCAACGAGCCAGCAGGAGATTGAAAAAATCGAAGAAAATTGAAATGCACTTCCGAGTTTAGAGTGTGCAAAAATTTGCTCAAAAACTTGTTTAACCATTTTTTTTGTTTAAATATAGAGAAAATTGAAAGGGTGAGCAGAAAAGTTTATGTTTGGAAACATTACTTATTTTTCTGTTATTTCGAAACCCATTTTAAATTTATAGGCATATGTCATGGCATGGCTCAGTGTATAAATAAATGATATGTCTCTGCATCAAATCCGTCCGATTAATCAATTTCAATACACCACATTTTTGTTCACTTTAAATTATGCATACCAAAATTTGTGGGTAGAAATTTCATTCATAGACTGAACGGATCATATAATCGCTTTGACTGCTCTACACTAAAATACAATCAAGTGAAAATTTCTTCAACATTGTACGTCGCATTTTATAAATAATTTGCGTTGAGTTTTCAATTAAATTCAGTTGAATAGAAACGTTGACCGCGCATGAGTTTGCGGTTGCTTTGTGAATGCTTGTGCATGTTTTGAATTTGCATAAGATGAACAAGCCGAGAGATGCGCGCACTCGAAGATGTATTCAAAATGCAGGGCGTGCTTCCGAAACAATATCATGCAGAAAATGAAAGTGCAAAGCAGAGGTACAAATTACACACGCCCATACATACACGTATACATGAGCGCTGAGCATGCGATGGCGAGCTTTGTATAAAAAAAACCCAATGCATGATGTCCGAAAAAACACTGTGTTGTATAATCGGCAGAGAACTACTCGATATATTTTTGATGCGATACTATATAACAAAAAAATTCAATTTCGAAATTGAGCCTTGGACTTTGAAATCAATTGAAAACATTTTTCGATTCAGCTCTCATCGCAGCAAGACGCACAAAATTTTATTTAAATCAAATTCAGAAATTTCCGAGATAAATTTGCCAAGTCTTCAAATACATTTTAAGAAGTTGCGTTTGCGAAATATAAGCAATGTATCTTTTGATTGCACTCGCCCTGATCGCCGCGTTGCCCTTGGTAAATTTCAACATCTCTATATCTCCATATCTAAATTGGCATCGAATGCGGGCAACGCTTCGCTTTCCATTGCAGATTAGCGGCGAATTCAAAGCGCATAACTTGACCGATGTCGCGCATGCACATAGTGCCTGCCAACTGGAACGCAAGCCGCCAGATGAACTCTTCAAGCAATTCGTACATCTCGAATTTCCCGAACACGAGTCGACGGCCTGCTATGTGGAATGCCTGCTGCGGAAGCTGGATATGTACAGTGACGATATGGGCTTTCTGTGGGAGAACATCGTGAAGCAAATTGCACGCGGAAACCCAGACCGCGAGCAAATGACCAGGGTGTCTCTGCAGAAGTGTTTTAGCGATCGTCCCATTCGTGTTAGTGAGACATGTCCTTGGGTGCTAACCAATTTTCGATGCTTCATGGCTAAGAACGGGCAGGCGGTTTTTGATAGCTTTATTGTGTAAAACGTTTTGGCAAAGTTCCCGAGTGGCGGTGTACACATTTCCAAAATCCATCAGTTTGATGTTTTTGCAGAGCGACATGCATAAATAACTCAAAAATTTATTTTCACGAAAAAGTGAAAGTAAAAACTAAAAAACACGAATAAAATAAATAAAATTGAAAAACTTATTAAACGTGTGCTTTCTTATATTGGAAAAACTCTAGCTTAAGTTGGCCGAAATGGAAGATGGTTTTCATTAGATTTATTTCGAAAAGGGAATCTGGAGAGAACTATCACAATTTCATCGAAACATTTAAAATACGAAAATTTTGTTTCGATTTCAATTCCAAGTTTAATTAAAACCCATGTCGTATCTGATAATTAGGTTATAATTGGTGCAAGCGCTGACTGAACACATTATTTGAAAATCGTTTTTGGAATAGTAATCCAGTCTCCTAGCAACCGCGACGTAGCTTCATAAGTTTTGAAGCCTTTTCATTTTACTAGCCTAAGGTCCGGTCCATAGTCCCGTTATCATTTGAAAACACTTTCTATTAAGCGTTACTAGCTCGTTTATTCACTTCTGAGAAGCTTCTGGCATGTATGTATGTATATGTTTTAGCCTGTCTTTTGCTTTTCGTTTCCTCTCAACAATGCGTAGCCTCCTTTTTTCGCCAGGTTATATCAAATGGCGCTACATGGCAGTCCATAAAATATTTTTGGTCCGATTTAGACTAATAAAAACAATTTATTGAGAATATCAGTTTTTTTAAAATAGATTACTAAAAACTCATGTGTACATTTGAGTAAGTGGGATTTAAAGATCGAAGTCGACCATTTATATAGTTTTTTTTTAACTTTTGACTACTTACCACATAAGTGGCATATATCTTGTATTTATGCATATGTTGCAAAATATCTCTATATACTTATATTTTTGCTCGTACGCATTAAACCGGTAGCCCGTCTCGAAGGTAGTATCTAGCAAACGAGTAAACTGGAAGCCGCCACTCATGCATAACTGAATACAAAATTATATTAACAGATTGGTCTCTTCGACGAAATGTTCAAGCAAAATTATAAATACAAACTCGATAACCACAAAGACAACAACGAGATACATAAGTATTACCGCATATCAGTAGTGGCTTAAGAAGTGAGCAAACCCGTTTGCTGTGAAGGAGAAGAAGGGAGCACGAATGTATCTGGTAGCTGTAAGCCGTTTGTCGATTCCCGCTCCGGCATCACAGCACAGTGAGGTATGAACTTTCGAGAAGCCTGCATCGAGCTGAAGCCAAGCCCAGCTGAAGTTGACAAGTATAAAGTTCGGAAAAATCTTGAATACTGGTTTAGTCTCTTTTGAAATCTGTTACGGCCAACAGTTGAAAACTTCGAGCTCCCAAATGAATCTGCAAGCCTTTGTATTGTGTGCTGTTGTGGCAATCGTAAGTGCAATAATCCGTAAATGTTAACTTTTGGGACTAATTGAAATTATTGCTTGACTGCGTGTTGATAACTTGCGTTCTCTTCTTGCCTTAGGTCAGTGCCAAGTTTGATCTGCGCACCAAGGAGGATGCGCTACATGCGCATGAACTATGCCGCGCCGAAAATAGTGTGCCCGATGAGATTTACGAACAGTTCCTGAACTATGATTTCCCGGAGCACAAAAACACCAATTGCTATGTCAAGTGCTTCGTCGAGCAGATGGGCCTCTTCACCAAAAACAAAGGCTTCAATGAGAAATTCATCATTGCTCAGTTTACGAAAAAACATGCTAAAGATTTGGAGACCGTCAATCATGGTCTGGAGAAATGCATCGATCACAACGAATGGGACTCGGACATATGCACTTGGGCGAATCGCGTGTTCTCCTGTTGGCTGAAGGTGAATCGACATGTGGTGCGCAAGACCTATGGTGAGGACTGAAATTGAGACACTCTGTCTATATGTATGGAACGGCACAAAGTTTCCATTGTTCAATGTGATTTCTATTAAATAATGACAACGTTCTGTTAATACACATCTAGGAAATACAGTCGATGCATGCAATGTTTTATTTATGAAAGGGTTTCGAAGCGCGTTTAGACACTTACTTTAGAAATTGTCGTTGGGTATAAGTTGGAGCAGTCGAACTGCAAGCTAGTGCTATCCCATCTATCCTATAACATAGCCCAACCCATTTCGAAGCAAATCACTGATTTTGAGTAATCTTGATCAAACATAACAGCTCATGCTGACGTTACAGTCTCAATTGATGGCCAGTTCGGAACAATTAGTGCATTTGTTCATAGAAAATATGTCAACTGATAAAAATATTGAATTGTGAATTTGTGACTTCCGCCAGAATTGGGCCCTAAATTTTAATTTCGATACAATTTTTCCTAAAATGTGTTTTCATTAAATTTTAAACATTCGAATTTATTTTGTTTTATGAATTTGGAAAAAAAGTTATTCAATGCAAATATCAGTAATTTAAAGTTTTCATTGTACTTTTCTTATGGATTGTATGAGTTTTCAGCCTTTCTTTTTCTCTCTCATATTTTGCACTTCTATGCACTTGTTACACTTTCCATAGTGCCATCTTCTTCATATTGCACTGGCTTCACTGTACTCTCTGTCAACAAACTTTCTTCATTTTGATCGTCATCTGCTGTGGCTGCAGTAACACTTTCTTCTATTGGCTCGGAATCTGTTGTGGTCGCAGTCACACTTTCATCTGGGCTTATAAGACTCGATATGGTAGTGCCCAGCGGCAGGCTGCTCTCCGCACCGTGCGTATTGTAATTCAAGCGCTCCAAGCAAATGTACTCCTCATACATCCAGGTGCACTGGTCAAGCGTTTTGATTTTGTCCGCACTTGCTTTGCACGCCAATGCAGCGCTGCGGTCGTGCTTCATTGGTCCGAAAGCCCTAATCCAATTATCCAAATTCCACTCGAAGTCGGCCGTATAGAAATGCATTCTACGCGCGAAGCACTGGAAGAGGCAGGGTATCTGCTCGGGCTCCTCGAAGTCGGCATACTTCTGCAGCTGCGCCATCGGCACGTTCAGCTCAGCGACGCAGCCGAGCAGTTGTGCCTGCGTGTGGTTCAAGCTCTGCTCCGCCTGTTGGTGAGGGGATTATAGGGTTAATTTCAACTCGCCACCCGCTAGGAAATGAGAAAAGCTTGCACACTCACCTGCTGCAGGCAACGCAGCCCCCGATGCACGAACTCGCAGGCGTTTGTGTAGTCGCGCGCCAGCTCGAAGCGGCAATAGTTGTACACATCGGCGCCCACCTCGTCCACGATGCGCTGCTTGTGCCACTTGTTCTGCTCCACATCGAAGTAGCCCTTGCCCTGCAGCAGGCAGCGTGTGAAGCAGGGTATCTCCTCCTCCTCGCTCCAAGCGGAGAAGTGCTCCACTTTGGCGAGCAGTTCACCGTTGCTGCCGCCGGCGGTCGCCTGCCGCAAGCAGTTTAGGGTTAAGGCCACATAGTCGAGCTGCTGCTGCTGCTGCTTCTCGCAAGCGATCTGTAGATTTTCATTTAATGCAATTCAATGCAAAAAATTACAATTATGAAAAATACCCACATTGGCCACAGCCGCTGCGATTAGTAATATTAATTGAAATTTCATTTTCTGCTTGTCGTCTGCTCTTGTTTGCTTCGATTTCGTGGTGTTGCTGGCTACGTTCGGAATTGCTAACTCGCGCCGCGTTCTTTCGAGACTGCTGCCCGCATTCGGCGCCGCTCTGTGGCGGCAAGTGAACGAACGGCTGCTCTTATCGGCGTGATGTCACAGCGGCAGATAACAGCGAATTGTTATGTTTGCTGTCGGGTTATCAGCTCGTTAGGCATATGATTCCACTGTGCTGTGTTGGCGTCGCGTCGCCCCGGTTTCGTTGTACCTGATCAGGTCAATGCGTTTGCTTTACTTCGGTTCGCTATGTTTACTTGTTCTTTTTCTGGATTTAGAACAAGTACAAAAATTGTGTGTACTATTTTCAGCAATGTACGTTCTACCCTGTTCTACCCTGCTGAGGAAATCCGAGTCACACTTAGAAACTTTTTATCTATTAGTTCATTAATTTTTACAACCGTAATCTGGCTAGAGTGATTCAACGCACTCTTCGTAATTGTATATCAATTGACATTTTTTTCCATTGAAAAATCAGCACTCTAACAAATAATGATTTTTGTAATAAAAATCCCGTTCAAGTACAGAATTACTTTTTATATCATAATTTCTTTCAATCAAAAGATGAAATCAATCATTGTTCTATATTTTTCGAGTTTTTTAAATCAGGTGAAAGTAGAGGTAGCTAAATCTATAGGAAAATAGAATTACAATTCAAACATTGAATCATCGAAATCAAGAAATGTGCTTAGACTTTGCTATCTATTGCATACACTGTTCGAGATATCAATTGTTTACCTAAATTTGAACCAATGAAAATATGCTTCCATGGTAAGTAGAATTTCGTACTCTGCGAATCGAAGCGCTTTACACTTAACTACACGTACATTTTCACAGCACATCTATTTATCAAAATGTATATTCTGAGAGTATTATTTCGAAGCGGGAGCCGTTTGTAAAATATTTTGCCTTTATATATACATACCCATTTTCTTGCCTGCGTTTGCAATTCATACTTTAAAACGCTGCAATTTTAAATAAGTCTTCATATGTCTTAATAAATATGTCAACAAGAGAAATTATTATCAATGGAAACATTTTATTGTCAACCTTTATTATGTTTAAAAGCGCATTTTCTAGAATATTAGCAATTTAATGTTAAGAACAGCTTGGTGGTGTATCTTTGAAATGACCGAAGGTCATGTCAAACTGGGGTCATGTGAAATGCGAAAAATGTTCCCCCATTACTTCTGCACTAATTAAAAAATGAACATTTTTTTCAAGGTTGGGCATAACCTTTGACCAAAAGTCAAACCTTCGTTTTTATAGTATTAAGCATTTAGTAAAATAGAATACGTGTAGAGCATATACATACATATGTATCTATTCCGAGAGCTTACTCCTTCGCTAGCACGAAGCACGTGAACTCCTGGTACATCCAATTGCACGAGTTGCGGTTGCGTCGTCGTCGCATGGCGTTGCAAGTGCTGCTGCTGACCGATTTGTCTGGCACTCCCAGCTTTGTTTGCAGGCCCTCCGCATTCCATTGCTTGGTGCGCTCGTTGAAGAGATGCAGCTTGTCAATGAAGCAGCGTGTGAAGCACGGTATGGGCTCACGCACTGGGAACTTGGAATAGTCCTTCAGACGATCCCACTCGTAGCGTTCGAATTTGCGCAGACAATCCTTCATAGCGGTCTTGGCCTCAGTGTTGATTTCCTCCATGTTTTCAATGAACACGAAAGGATCATCCTCCAGCTGCGATTGTACATAAAAAGGGATGAGGTGATCAAGTCGAACATATAAGTCTTATCACTATGCTTGACTCACTTTGACCAAACAATGAAAGCCACTGTAGGCAAGTGAACAGTTGTCGCGGCCATGGCTCAGGCGATGCTGGCACGCATTGAAGAGCGGCAGGCCAAAGTACTTGATAACGTTCTCCTGATCGAAGCCCTTCACTTCGTCGTAGAAATCGAACATGCGATTCAGATAGCAATTCGTAAAGCAGGGTATCTCCTCGTATGTGTCCGACCATTGTTTGAAGCGCTGCAGCCGCTGTGCATTCTCCTCCGTCAAACCGCCAAAACGCTCCAGACACGAGGCAATGATTCGACCTTCCTCCGGATTGGGCTTCACAATCTCCGCATGGCACTATTAAATTTTGAAGAATACATTTTTTTTCGCAATTGTTTTGTAAATTTAAGCCTACCAGCGCACAAAATAATAAAGTCACCCCACATAACAGAATCTTGGGAATCATTTTCATGATGGTGCGCGCTTGTGCTCCAGCGTCTAATTCAACAGAGACTAAGCCTTTTTGCGCTCCGAACGCCAATTTTGCTCGCAGCGAATTTCAATTGACCTTTTTTAGTGGTTATCAGCGTGATGTTCTCTTTTCAGTTGATAACTTGCATACTCTTCTATGGCAGCTTCTTTAATTATCATCTAACTCACGCACTTTTTGCATCACTGACACTGAGCTACAGCGGCAGCAGTGAGTATTATAGATTGTGGATTTGCTCTGGACAATAGCGAATGAAAACCATTGAGCAGCTGGAATACTTTACTTGATACTATGTCGAAGTAATCAAGTAATTCTATATGACTTTATGCTTTTCGACACTTTAAACAGCTGTTTTATTTACAGAAGTAAGGCTGCTCTTCAAAATATTGCTATACGTAACAGATATGTATGTGTAGATCTTTTAAGTCAAGCATACGACAATATACATATATCGATGGAAGCATATTACTTATATTGAATATATCGTATTACTATTTGGTCGTATATACCTACTCAGTTGAACTGTATCTATAGCTAATGCTTGACCAATGTAGCGCAATCAACATACTGTCCAGTCTACTCTATGTTATAATTAAACACTTATCAAGCGAGAATTTTTGTATTTTGTAACAGTTTGTACAATTGTGTTGAAAACAATTTGCGCTTATTTGTCATAATTAATCTGATAGTTCGCATCGGGTTCAAGTTTATTAATGCTCAATGTGGAATAGTGTCTGTCTAGAAACGGTTTCATTTCATATGCGAATATTGGCACATATAAAAATATCGTTCATAAAATATATTTTTTAGATTTAACTGGGATAGTGAAAAGTTTTCGATTTCATACTGAAAAAGGAAATAATCGAATATCTTTCATTCGAATTGGAATTTTATGAAGAACTTTAATGGAATATAAATACCTTGCCTTTATATGACAAGCTAAGGAAGAAAATATATAGAGAAAATATTTTTATTTACATTGAAAAATATTTTATTACATTAGTTTAGTTAAAGTTTGTACATATATTGGAAAACATTTTATCAAATCATTTTATTTAATCAAAATGAAGTGCAAAGTTTCGATTTTATGCGAAATTGATGCAAATTTAATACTCGAGAACATATTCAAGCAGATGGAACTATAATTGTCAACCTTTTCTTGCTTTCAAAAGGAGCTTCAAATCATCTGCATAGGAACATCTTGCAGTTATGCATATGTAACCACAAGAAAAGCACATTGTAATAGTTTACCTGATATCCAATTAAATGCTAATTGGACCCTCTTACAAAATGCCGCCCGTAAATTTTATGCTATACAATAAATTCACATGTTCGTGTGTCCGTGTGTATGTGTGTGTGCGTCTTCATGTTATGCAATATTCAATTAATGCAGGGAATTCCATTGATCGAACAGCGGTTGATCAGGCCAAATGGGTTAAAAGCACAATTTTTTGGCGCTCTGCCCCTATGCATTTTTTATGGCCTGTAGTTTATATATATACATTTTTTAAAATTGTGAATGCGCTCAGCGCATGTCAAAATAAGAAGTAAAACGGCAAAATAAAGAATTGCAAAAACGCAGCAAAAATATTGAACAAAACGACAAAAATTACGTACACAATATGCCGAAAACCTGAAATTTATTGGCAACACGTTTTCTTATGGCCAAAGTGGCAGCTCACGTTATGCCAATGTAGCTTGAAACCACTTGGCAACATCTTCAAGCTGTGATGGGGGCTTTGCCGTTGTTGTTGTTATAATTGTTGTGTCACACTTGAATACTGTGAGTATGATTCGATTTCGCAATTACTTTTGAAAATTTGTTCTATCTTACATAACAGTAAATGCTTACAAGGAATTCATCAAAAGTTGCCGAAGATGATGTCAAGCTTAAATATGAAATTGATGGCGAATGCATTTCTGCATTAATTGATAGAGCAATCAATTTATTAGTTTATGGCCTGCATTGGCCTTAATATGCAACAAAATTGCTAAAGTAATTCGTTAGAATTAAAAGTAAAGCGATAGTCCAACAAGCGCAAATGGCATTGCGAATAGCTGCTTTATTTTCAGAATGTATGTCACGCTTTTGTGTATTTAGTAGATCAGTATTATGAAGTATTGATTTTAAAAAAATTTCTAGTGGAGCAGGAAAAGCTGAAAAGAATGTGGTATGTTTGAGGGAATTGAAGCAAATGTTTGGCGATGTGGGAAATACGTAAAATAATGCTCTCCTATTACTTTTGGTAGATCATCTAATTGATAGCATATTGCACATTGATAGTGAGGTTTGAATAAAGTATGTGATTACTATAAGTCTAACCAATAAAAGGTTATCAAGAAATTTATATTACTTCTTCTATAAGTAAGAGAAACAGTTTAGTTCTACAAAATGTATTCTGGAACGGAGCATTCCTTCAAATTATTAGTGTTTAGATTACACTAACTAGACTGCTTAGTGATTGATGCTTGAATATTATGTGATTATCTCAAAACTGCGTTTTTTACAATCACCTATCTAGTTCTCTAGTTGCTATGATTTCTTAAAAGCTATATAATCGATCGAATTCGTATTTTTTGTGTTTATACGTTATGACTATTGAAATGGCCTTTACGTCGCATTTTGTTGAGGAAATTTTTATACTGCAAACAAATACGTATATTTAGCACCTCAAAAACTGACAGTGACAATAAAATTTCCGAAAAAGCAACTGTGATAGCTGTTTAAAAAAATTTCTTTTGAAGAAGTTTTAAACATTTCTAAAACCTGCTGGTTTGTTTATTGTAGACAAAAATTTCAATAATTAGAGCAAATTTTACCAATTCGTCAATTGTTACTTTTCTTTTCAATATTCTCCTAAAATCGTCTCATATCACCAATATAGGCCAAATTATATTTTTGATGGAATGAGATACAAACAAATGAATATTTCATGAAGCATACATATGTATGTATGTATGTTATTTATATGATAAACGAATGCGTGAAGCAAAATTGATGAAATTGATTAAATCATTTTTGAAATAATTCAAGTTCATATTTTAAAATAATATTCACACATAAATTTATCGAGATGCCATAAAGAAAAAATTAACAAACTATGTTTAAAAGCAAAAATTAATTGGATAAAATTAACGCACAATAAAAGGAAAAATATGTGGACAAAATTGCAAAATATTCAAACGATAAAAACCAACAAATTTCATTTGTCAAACGCAAGAAAATGAATTTTGCATTGGAAGCGCTAAAAAGATGCCGAAAAGCTGTGACAGCGGACGAGCGAGCATTGCTGCAATAGTGAAATACACACACACAGGCACACTCACATTCAGATGCGAGGAGGTCACACAGAGAAGAAGTTGAACGCACGCACCGTCAGACGTTCGGTGGCATAGCTGCGCGGCGGAGCAGCTGCAGAGCATGTATCTTTCGGTTTGGCGATAAGCCGGTTGGGGCGATAAGATTTCCATGCATTGCGTGGTGTATTTGCAAGAGCTGTGCATGTGTGTGTGCGCGTGATGGTGGCGCAATTGCAACATGACAATCCAACTAAAAAACAACAACAGCAAAACATTTCGCAGCGAAATGAAAAATGCAAATCTATGGAAATGGTTGCCGAAAAAAACTTGTTGCCTGGGAAAATGGCGCTTGTATGACATCAACGAACGAACGAACGAACGAACAAGAAGAAATCACTTCAGACACACACACACACACACAAGCACATATCATTGATTAAATGAAAAACGCACTGCCGTAGCTTGAGTCGAAAACTTGATTCACGATTTGGTTGTTGGTTTTGAATTGAACACGCAAGAAAGAAAGAAAGCCAAGGTCATTGCAAAGAAGAAATTCATGTTTTTTCGTAATTTGAGCTGTTATTTTATTCGTTTGTTTATATTTGCTTTGTTTTGTTTTGTTTCTCAAGCTGAAATGTTCAGCAATTTCACACGCTGCTGCAAAAGTGCATTTGTCTTCTTTGCAAAACAAGCAACGGAAACGTAAAGTTTTGAATCTACCTGGAAGCCTGCCTCTAAGTTTAGGATAAATCGGAATGGGCGATGTATAGGTTGCCAGAATAAATATCGATGTTTTTTGGCAAAGCACAAAAGTTCAATATACATAATTATTTTTACCAAAGGTTGAGCAAATTATTTCTGTGGCTTTGTTGCTGTAAATATAAAATATGCTATATTTTCAATACTTAAATATAAATGTCGAGACTTTCAGCTTTTCGACCCATGTCTAGCTGCGCTCCGGTATTGTGCAATAACTGCACTTCTCTCTTGTGCCACTGTCCTTCAGACCTGCCTGTCCTTCTGACCTGCCTGTTTGTCTGTTTTTCTATAATTGCATAAAAACAACACACTTCAATTTAAAGTACATATTTGGCATTTATTTATTGATGATAATTATGAGTTGCACTTTTGGCCAATTCTGCAGTTGGTCATGGCGCACCATCTTTGCTGGCATAACAAAGCAATAATGACAAACGGTGCTACCACCTCCATTCCAAATAGCAGCTGGGAAAGCTGCAATCAATTAAAAACTAAGTGGCTGCATATGTGTGTGTGTGTATGCTTCAAGTATGTTGAAAAAGCGATGTTGTTATGCAATTTTGGCGAAGGGTCCGCAAGATTTTGGATTAATGAAACAATCTTAATGTCTGCTTCAATAATCGGTTAGTCATATGTCTGATTCCCAATTCAAGATTAACTCGTACTGCAGTAGCGTAGAAGTTGACTTTGAAGTAATGAAAGCTCCTTGAAAAAATAAAGCACTTGAAGGCGCTAATAGTCGATAGCGACTATTATTTCAACAACAAGACAGTTTCATAGTACTTAGCTTTCATTGACCCATTAGTTTAATTCTATGTTGAAAATCTGTCGATGTGACTGGGATACTACTAATTTTAGTCGGGCTTATACATTTTTTTAATTTTCTTATTTGAAAGCTCTCCCACTGCAATCTAAAGTGAGCTTGAAAACTTTAAATATAGAGTTTTGATCTATATTTCTGCTTATACCTTTCCTAGATTCACAGTCTTCAAAATTGTATTGCACAAAAAGTATCAGCCCTTTTTTAATACATATGAACGATCGACGGACTTCTAGAATTACATGATAGATTTCCATTTGGTATGCCAAGCTGCGGCTTGGCCAAATGCAATCAGGAAATTTGCACTTGACAAATGAGGCGTGTATGCTAAGTAAATACCAATAATATAAGCCGTGTATCTCATACACATATACAATAATATGTTCCTATAATATTTTTTCCTGTAGGCAGAATGCGCTTTTAAGTATTGATTTCGCGCACGTATGCCCATTGTGTGATTTTCGCACTTTTAAGTGTATGTGTGGCTGTGTGTGTTGCCAATAGAAATGTTGTCATTATTTAAAAAGCGACAGCTGAAAACAATAAAACCATAAATGACATTGACGCACCTGTTGACAAGACCAAACAGCGGGCGAACAAAACAGCAAAGCACCCGCGTTAACGTGCGTTGTATATAAAAATTTTTCAAAATAAAATAAGTTAAAATCAATATGTTGACAAATTAATTGAGCTTAAATGAAATAGGAAATATCATCAAAATATCATCAAATTTTATTAAATAAATCAAAAGCAAAAGAATATAAATTAAATTTAATCAATAAGATTGAACTATCGAAAATCATATCACATTCATTCAAATCAAATCAAAACAAAGCAAATTAGATCAAACCAATAAATTTTTTTTAAATCAATCAAATTCACATCAATCAAATGAAATCTCATAAAATCCCATAGCAATAAACCAATATCTATCTATGTAAATCAAATTAAATCGAATCGAATCAAACCAAAACTAAAATATTAAAGTGAAATAGCAACAATTTGCTTGCATTTATTAGTTGGCCACTCTCTACAAGCGCTCAAATTGTGCACGCGAAAAAATATGAACGCTTCATCGCTGGCGGAGTTCAATGATCAGATGAAATGTGTGCGCAAGAGTATTTCACTAAGTAGCGAGAAATGGGCGTAAAAGATTGGCAATAGAAAAGAGAAAGAAGAAGACAAAATTGGCCAAAATGTGAAGTGATTGAAATCTTTTGCAAGCGCCATGAATTTCAAACAGAGCACAGCATCTGCGAGATACAAAAGGCGTTTGCCTCGCCTGGCGTGGAGCGTGTTAGCGGAATGTGAATGAAGATGGCAGTCGGTAGTTGGCAGGCGGGCCGCAAAAATGCACGATAATGTGGCGCGGGCGTAAGGTGTGTGACGTGTATTATGTCACACGCAGATCCACGGCCAAACCTCTTTACGCCACTGTTGGCAAGTTGGCAATGTCTAAGAGTGTGACGAGGAGCGTGCGCGCCCTCTATTTGTCGTCTCACACAGTGACTGACAATGGCCCGATGACGCGGATTAGGACGATGATGCATTTGCTGCCAACAACAGCAGCACCTTCAACAGCACGCAACAATGGCGGCATCTGCATAAGCAATGCCTCAGCCGCATTTTTTGAGTTTGTGCGCGGATTACGGCAATCGCTGCAGCGGCGCGTGTTGCGCCTCGAATGCGTTAGCCAATGTTGACAACAATGAATGATGAAGATGTCTGCAAAAGCTTGAAATGATTTTGAAGGCGAACCTTTGCTGTCAACGCGCCAGGTTGTTGACTCTATTGCCTAGCAGGCGCTGCTTAATATGGGTAGCACTGGAGTTGCCACCTTAATTGTTTGGAGGTGGTGTCTTTAGGGTTCAAATTCACAATTTCTCCAAAATCACTAGATCGTTATTTACAAATAGTTGGTTGTTTCAGCAGCTAAAGCGCCGACATTTTCGGAGTTTCCCTGCTTCTGTCAGATGGAAATGCGCTTGAAAATTTTTTCAAAGGAATGTAACTTACATTTTTATTCTTTTCATAGAATTTGCTTTACGGAATGTTGATCAAAAAATTGAATTCACCACTGAGCAGTTATGAAAGTGTTCGAGAAGATGATTTAAAGCAGCTGTCTGTGGTCAACAACCTCAACGAGCTTCAAATCTTCATAGAGTGGCAAGCTCAGCAAAATTTTTTTTGCATATTGTCGCGCTCATTTCATGGCGTTTGTGACGGCTCCGAACTAAAACTGGGGCATTGAAAAGCGAAATGATTGTAGCTCTACCACAATTCGCTGTCTTTGGACATCTTCTCAACACACTTTAAACAAGCCAGGCAGATGTCACGGATGCATGACGGCAGCGACGGACATTCAGTGTCAAGCGATAGTGCTGCTGTTGCTGCAACAGCTGACGCCGCCATTGTTTAGTTTAGTTTATTCATCGTCGTTAGGCCGTTAGTTGGCCGCTGTCGGCTTATTTCTTCTGCATTGTGCCAAAAATAGCGCTACTACTTTTGCCATACTTTAATTGACATTAATGTCATTTTAATGATTAATGACAAACATCTTTCTATTTCGGCGTTTCAGCGACAAATGCAAAATTTTCGTAAGGGCTTTTGTAATTATTTTTAATGGCAATTTAATTACATTTTTTTACAGTTCTAAAAACGCAGTTAAAGGCTATGTTGCAATTAATATGCAGCTTGTGCTCTGCACACACTGACGCATACACATACACACGTATACATACGCTGAGTGCGGCGTGCGTTTACAATTTATGGCCTTTAATTTCAAATGCGAAAAAACGAAGAAAAAACAAACATCGAAATAATTGATTTGCGTATGCGCAACATTGCGCCAAAGTTTAAAATCAACTCGGGTTGCATGGTCGCGCTGATGACGCATGATTATTGAATTGCGTAGGCTCTGGAATTGTCTGTTTGGGAAATTAAAATTGAAAAGAATTTGGCATCTGATTGCAACTACAATTCAAGGTGCGGTCTTCATTGTCTGCCCAACGAAAGAAAGAGAGAGAAACAGCGACAATTAAATTGCAAGTAAGAGTTATAAGTGCCACTTTTACAATTTGCAAACTTGAAATATTTTAATCGTTAAAGAGATGTTCCCTACTAAGATTACCTGTTAGAAGTGGACAGCATGCCAGCAGATACAAAGTATACACAGAAATACGAAGAAATATGAACGTAGATATTAAAAGTTCTATTGGTGAAATGTGTATTGTACTATTAAAATGTAGCACTAAAAAACGTTAAAGTAGGACTCAGAAGCCCATGTTTTTAGTTGAAAGCAATTGTATGCTAGCTGTGACAATGTTGTTTTATTCACAGTTCGAGGCGATAGTGATAGCCACCGTCGCTGTGCTTGGCATACTAAGCCGTATCGCAGAATCAATTGTAGGCTTGGTTTTTGAGCAACGAGTTACTGAATACGTTAGTTCGAAATTAGTAGCATCACAAAATCTACTCGTACAGTCAAAACTTAAGATTTGGTGGAAATGATCTATGAATAGATCTCACATTCGCAGAAAATGTTAAAAATATAACAAAAGAAAAAATACAAATAAAGAAATAAAACGAAATAAAAGGCATTTCGTAAAATATGTAGAATTTCATTTGAGGACGTCCAAACTTGAGTGATCTCATTTTCTATCGAAATCCAAAACATCCGGCTAGATTCACATATCTTAGCTCAAGAGTTGAAGAATGTTTACACTTTTTTATATTATAATTTATAATGTTAAAAATTTTTAATGAATCAAAATCCATTCCAAGTCAACTTCGAACTTAAGTACAAAAAAGCTTAATTGACTGTTACTCACTGCAATCAAAGCTCACCACTTAAGAGTATCAGTAAGCAGAAACTTGTTTTACTTTTTTCTGTAGTTAACGCTGCTCGAAAACTAAAGACTAAAGCAACAAACTCACACAAACGACTTCTCCGTTTGCAGAGAAACGATTTTGTAATGAGTCTATTTGGCATGCAGCCCACTGCGTCAGCGTGTAGCCAAGAATCTGCGGCGGCAATTGGCAAGTATGCAGCTTAGCTTAGAAAACAACTTTCTTTGAATCTTGCTGGGGACACACCCGCACACGTTGCCGCTGTTGTTGCTGTTGTTGCAATTTTGCATTTTCCGCATAGTTTTCAAAGATCTAATCAAACTATAAGCATGGCATTTAATTTGCATTGAGCGAAATACAAAGGTAGCTTGCTTTGTGTGGCATGCAACCAAATACGCTCACTCACTGTTCCACTCACTCACACACTCAAACACAGACGTGTGCGCCCATTCGTTGGCTTAGCAATGCTTAAAGAATTTCAAAGCCTTGGCATTTTTTTCTAAGCATGCTCAAATCGTTGCGATTTTCCATAGCCAAGATTTGTATTATATAAGCAAAATATGCGCGCGTAAAAAAAGGAAAATAAATTGTGAAAATGCAGCTCTGATTTTTTTACATAAACATCTAAACGATACAAAACACAGCGCGTTGAAAATATGAAAAGGCGCAAAAATTGTAGCAAAATCAAATGCTACGAAAATGCAAATGCACAAACACACGCATGCAAAATGAAAATTTTGAAAGAAAACAAAAAATACTTGCAATGCGATAGTGAACGTGTTGTCAAAAGCGAATATACCATATTCAAAGAAGCCAATAGTAAAAGATACCAGGCAGCTGCAACAAATTTCGCAGCGCCACAAATGGCAGCCCCTTGCCGCACGTGCCAATCAAACCAAATGCCAGCAAAACGCTGCTGAAATGGGAGCCAAGCAACGCCGCTGCATGCCCCATAATACCGATTATTCATTTTGCTCCATTTGCTGGGTCGATCGCTGGCGGTGAGTCTCATTTCAAAAATTGCTGTGCCTTTTGCTTAATTTCTGGGAGCGCAATTTGTGATTGCCACAATATATCGCTATATAAATTTCAAGCGCGACACGCGAGTGCAGTTGAAGCTGTAACGTGGGTAGCTTATAAGATATACCAGCCCTCAGATACACAATTATATGCGCTTTTATGCAAAGGTTAATAACACGGAACACTTACTAAGCGCCTTTTCAGCTCGTGGCAAGAAAGCGTTTCGAAATCAATTGCGCTGCTGCCGAGTTTGATGAAAGCAATTAAAGTTACAAAAACAGGGAGAAAGGCAAAGAGAAGAGGATACATCTTAAAAATGGCAAAAAGCTAATGAAGATTTTCTCTGTTAGCTTTGGCTCGTGTTGTTTTGTTTTGAAAATAGTACATGCAAGAGGCAGATAGTCAGAGTTAATCGCATGCGAAGCAGATCTACGAACATTTATAGATTGGAGATTGGTTTTATTCCAACTTTTTATATTCGATTATTAGTTATCGAGAATTTTTGAGGTATTAAGATCAGAATTTGCACTGTATTTCTCACTATTAAGCAGGTATCTTCAGTGAGTATCGACAAATATACCAGAGCCACAAAGTGGCTCCCAAACATGGGAAGTGTATAGGTGAAAATCCCCTCGTGGTAACACAATGGGTCATTTGGCCTAAATGATGTCCTCGAGACGACCACTTAACCTACCTACCTACCTACCTATCTTCAGTGAGTTCAGTATGAACACCTATTTTTGAGCAACTTGCATTTTTAGAATGAATCAAGACAATTAGCTTTTAGCTCTTCGACCCCAGTTCCACTACCCCATTCTAAAGATTCTTTTTAAACGTGTAAATGGACAAAACGACCAAGCCAACGAAAGAGTTGAACGAAGCCAGTTCGACTTTGCCGCCCGTGCCGACAGGGAATGATACAAGTGCTCTTAATTTCTATTTACAACTCGTTTTATTTAAATTATTACATACTGTTAAATCCACCACGTCTCCCCTTCCTTGGCCATCCTGCACAAACGGCACAAATTTAGCATTGAGCAGGAGCATACTGGAGAATGGAAATGCTTATGTAGGCCTAACTTTCTCGCGGTTCTCTGATTTATTAAAATTTTACTATAATTTTCTGCTAAAAAATGAAGGCAACTATTAATTTCCAATTCATTTATGATAAAAATTAGTAGATGTCTAGATACGCCCAGCAAAAAGGAAGGTGACAAAAGCAATCAGAATGCTTAGATCACTTTTCAAAATGTAAGCTACGAAGTCCAATTACTTGGCAACACAGATTACTACAAAAACAACAAGTTGTATAATGCTGCATTTTGCCTTCCTGAATGCTATGCAAAGTTGCCAATGCAAAGTGATGGTCAACAAGTGAAACACTGTGCTACATATAAGCCCATTTGCATACATGCAGATATGCAGCTCCATATTGCCTCGATAGCTCTGAGAGCACTCGCGTTGCATTGCGATGTGAGGTGAGGAGAAGTAACCTTAACAAGCGGCCGTAGAACTGAACTCAAAGGTGACCCACAGTCGCCACCAGTCAGCGTGTGCGCATTCTTATGCAAGAGCCAGAGTCCGAGCTCGAGTCGGGCACCAATCAATGGCAGAAAAAATTAATGAAACTGAAAATGATTCAAGGTTTCGGAATGCAGGAAGAGTATTGAATTGCAATTTAGTAAAAAAAAGCTTTAAAAAATATTTCTTGTTACTGTTTGTGTTTCTTGTTATGATTGCTGCTGCACTCAAATGCAGCAACGCGTCTGCAGCTCTCAAGCTGGTGGCTCTCGGGCTGCTTCGCCACCGCAAGGCGCTTGCGCAGGCTTCGAGTGGTTTGTTGAGTGGCTCGGTGTGGCTTTCTGCGGTGTGAGCGATGATAGTGTGGCTTGGAATTTTTTTCCATGGTATGTATGGAACGTGTTATTTGCAGCCGCTGCAGCCGCTGTTGTTGTTGGTTATAGTTATTGGAATATTGTTGTCGCCAGTGCATTGCATTGCCGCCTGCCTCTGGCATGTCGCAGAGGCTGATTTGTTTAAGTCAACAGCAAAAGTGCAGCAATCAACCACAACAATAACAACATAGAGCAACAACAACATCAACAGCAATGGAGCAGCGCAAAACTCACCTACCTTGCCTGTTATGCTTTCGCTTTCAATATACAGCGTATATATAAGTGGCAGTATGGTCGAAGGAACGCGGTGTAGCCGACAGAAATAAAAGTGAATATTTATTTATAAAAAAAAGTACTTGAAACAGTGCAAAATTATGCGAATTCTCATTGCGGTTCAGTTATGTGGCGGTCTTTTGCTGTCTACTACAACTTTGTGAATGTGTGTATTTCTTTCTATGCATACACAGACATATCACTGTGCATGTATTCATGTCTGTATGGCAGAGTGACTAGTCCAGTGTGTCCAGCGTTGCGGCTTTCAAGCTGATCATTGCCTTTTCCGATACATACGCGTTCAACTATTGGCCGTGCTTACTGACGGCCTGGCGACTTGACTGACTGGCTGAATTGTCTGTTGACTGGACTGTAAGTAGGTGACCCAAGCAAGGCGGATTGTCGCTATCAACGCACATATGCGCTCGCTGTGTATTTGCTTGCCTTTTTCTTCTACTTCAGTTTTCATATGTGTCTCATAAAATGGTTTTACATCATTTTTTTTTGCCTATCAATTCATCGCATTTCGCATACGCACGCATTTATCGTTGCCACGCCACCGGATTGCCGCCATGTGTGCGTGTGTTTGACTGGACCCCGGTGAATGCCAACATTGCAAAGTGCAAACAACTTTTTTAAAGTCTTTTTCCTTCGCTTCTGCTTCTGTTTCTATGACAAATAATTGCATACGCATGTCCCCAAAATTTTTTTCCAAAAAATTATATGCGAAACTGGATTTGCTGCCTCGTAGTGTCATTTTGACTGAATATTAGCACGTTCACAATTTGCAGACTAATAATAGCTATCGTTTTATGGTAGACACACTTTGGTGTTTAAACTACGGTTACTGTTAGTTGAAAAGTGGGCGTTTTTTGAAGTAAAGTGACAAGATAAGTAAGTGACCAATTCTGTTTGGGGGACTACTGCAGAATTTATGGGGAAAGTAGGTGAAGGTGAGAAACTAAGAGTTCGAACCTCGAGATTTCTATGCTATTAAAAGTAGTTACTTTTGAGTATTGCAGCAGTTTCGCGGTAGTACTGGTTACTTGGTGTAAAACATATATTTCTAGGCATAAGAATCATTCACGGGATTTTCTTTCTAGTCTACAGAAATGCTCAAAATCACTTTCTGTCTAGATATAAGCATAATAACATATAGGATTAAAATATCTATCATATTTACAGTTATAAACTTATATATGTATTCAGAATTTTTAGTAATCCACGCCTTTAACTCAATATTTATATTCTCTTTGACTTTTTATCTATCTTAAAAAAGAGTTATCTGCAGACTATTCTTGCATAAGTCTTGCAGAGTTATGTTATCCCTTTCAAAAATATCTTTCTACAGAAACGTCAATTATCTAGAATCGACAACACTACAATTTCTTTTAAAAGTCAAGTAATTTTTTATTAATAGCAAGCAATATGAACGAGTAACGTTTTTCTACTCAACTCAGAAACTTCAGACTAATCGCTACAGTTCAAAGCGAGCGAGCATGTAATGTTCAACACTGTAAGCGGCATGCCATCAAAGCAATAAAGTTGCAACACAATTTGCATTAAATATTTGCAGTATGTATGCAAAATTTTTAAAATTCTTCCACAACAACAACAAAATAAAAGAAATCCCATAAACCAAGATGGATGTGCCACTGCGGTGAATCATTTTCAAGAACTCGCTCGCTTATGCCGAGAATAGGAAACCATTAGTATCGTTTATAAAACTGTAGTTGCTCTTAATTGTTTACTAATTACGCTGGCAAAAATATAACTAATTCATTTGTGTTATATGAGAGCAATGATTATTGAAGCATTTACTTGGGCTTGAGTGAAACAACTCGCCAGACACGAAACTTACCAGAAATGCAAGCAAATAGAAAATGAAAGAAAATTACGGAAAATAATCGAGTAGCAACCCCCACCTTAAAATGCAAAGAGCCAGCCGCTCCAAGCCGCCACACAAACACACACGCAAAGCTCGCAAAGGTAGCTGCGTGTATCGCTTGATGTGAGTGTGCGTGTGCTTGCGTGGCAGCGCAGTCAGCGTCACAGTCAGCAGAGTCTGAGACTGCGGCAGCTGCGCATGCGCCACTTGCATACAAACATGCTACGGCCCAAAGCTGCCGACGGCAAAGCTACAACTACAACGACAACAGTTAAAAGACGGCTGGCCAAAACGCCAAACGCGACTCAGAGGCTTTTGGCCACGTTCGCTTTCAGGTCTTGTTCGTGCGAACGCCGCCGTTTTGTGTCGTTGTGTGTGTCTGTTTTCAAGCAGCCAACGAATCAGTGTAAGAAACGTAAACGCCGAAGCAGAAGCAGAAGAAAGAGCACAGCAAATGTGGCCGGCGTTAACAGCGGCGGCAATGCGCGACGACGACGGCGACGGCGGCAGCTGTATCTGCGTTTGTATCTGCGGCGGCCACAAAAATTCACAATTCTGCGCGAGCGACACTTTTACAGCTTGTGCGCGCGTGCGCACATTCGCAGCGATATAAAAAGCGAATGCGCGGCCGCCAGCCACTCACAGTCGTGCCCAGTGATTCGTTGTCGCCAGTCAAACTCAATTCAAGCAGACTCGAGAGCGTTTTTGGAATATTTTTGAACGTTCCCAGCAAACTTACAAAACAACAAAAGTTTACTTTTTCCAATAAGAAAAGAAAATGACGAAGTTTTTGATCGTGTGTGTTGCACTCTTTGGAGCCGGTATGTATTCAATATTGCAATAATTTTAGTTAAAAAAAAAGCATAAACAATTCTGAATCAACAACATGTGTGTGAACTAGGCGAAAAGGATAATAAACATTTGTGTGCATGCAAAAAGGATATTTACAACTGAATACGAGAAAGCAGAATGTTTACTTATAAACAATTGAAAATAAGCATGTTGATATTTTGTGAAAATCAACAGTAAAAATATTGTTTAGATAACTCAAAAACACCATAAGTGAAATACATGTTTCAACTGTGGAAGCAATTAAAGAAAAGAAGAATAGGTTTTCGTATTTCATAATCGCAGAATGATTACAATTGCATATTTTCAAATACTGAACATAGCTTAGTATTATAACAGATTGTAAGGAGGAAAATTCGAATCTGCTAATATTGCTTATACACAGAACTATCATAGCACTCACTATTTGGAAAAACCATTTCAGACGATATTTCCAGAAGAATTTATTAATTGAGGTACTACAAAATAAATTAAAAAACTATTAATTTCGATTCCGAAATTTGTATTAGAGATGACAAATATGCCAATTAATGGCATTCCATATAAATCTCATATTTCTAAAATTTTTAGATATGTAGTATTGAAAATAAGCCCGCGATCTACGAAAACAGGATTTATAGAATATTTGTTTGTTGAGATTGAAAACAATAATGTTACGACATTTTTTAAAGCAAACTTTATGATATTGCGACCAAATCTAGTTAGCAATTTTTTTATTTTTTAAGTTGTAGATAGCGCTTTTTTTTTTAATTGGTCGTTAGTTCTAGAATAGCTGAAGAAATAGCGCTTGATTTGGATTTGCCTGCAACCGGTTACTCACATCCTCAACTAGTTTTTTGTAAACTTTTTTTAGACACATTTTATTATTTTGAATTAAATTTTGTCCATGAAATAATTTATTAAATTTATGATTGTATTATTAATAGCCACAAATTGCGAAGAACCTGCTGAACCTCTAAAACATTTCGTTAATAAACAAAATATCGCACTTTAATGCCATATAACATGGCTTTTAGAAGTTTCTCGAAAAATGTTATTCTTTTCTTATTATGTTTATTGCTTAGGCAATTGAGTCAGCCAGCCAAATCAGAGCGAACGAACGCTGCAGAAGTAAAAGTAAAAGTCATGCACACATCAACGCCAAAGTATCTCAAACTGAAGAGTTGAATAGAAATAAGCGCAACGGCTACTCTGTTTGTCGGAGCAGGCTTGGGCGAACTGTGCTTGCGGCTGCACCTCTTCTTGGCCGCACTGCGTCGCTGCCGCTAAAGCTCGAAACTGAGAAAACAAGCCAAGCAACAATTTGAAATGCCTTTTGCAAACGAATGCATTTTAATTCAGACTAATGCAAAGCAATTCAAAATAAAAAGCAGAAAAGAAGTAATATTCATAACAACAACAACAACCACAAAAAGAGCATTTCAATTGCAGCGTTGACTTGTCAACAAAACAACAAAACTTGCAGTTTGACTTGAAGCTTAAGACAGGGCAAAGTATAGCAGAAACAGCCAATGATTACGCTAACCAGTTAACTAGAGATATGATTTCCAAGAAATATCCTGATTGTGGTAGATCCAAAGTTTTTGTTGCATGTATTCCATGAATCTTGTAGCAATATTTTTAAAGCCAAGCTTGATTTTTTTCATTGTGTGTATTTTACATTTTTGCTGAAATCTTGCTACTACCGTGCTCTTACATTGGGTGCAGCCATGCTTTTTGCCTCTTTAAGGGGCGATATGTGGGCAGATAAACTCCTCCATGAACTGCGGTATTTACTCACAATTTTTATGTGGCTTCGAAATGATATTTGGAAGAAAATGTTTGGCATTTTTGGCTTTTGCGCTAGTTTTGAGTTTGTTATCTCCATTTAGTTGATATTTTGCTTATGCATAACTTGCAGAGATAAATGCACATTTCTGGCACATTGCTGATTTTTATCAAGCGTAATTTTGTGAATTTTGTTATTTGATTATACAATTTATTTGCCAACTTCCAAAAGGCTCATCTTCAAAAATTAAAAATTTCCAACAGACAAACTTTATTTCTGTTAAACAATTTGAACTTTATTGATACAGTAAGTCATCTGTTTTGAACCGCTATGGGTATCAGATATGAGCCCTTATCGCTCATAAAAAATAAATATATAGTTATGTGCAGAAGATTTAAGAATTTATGTCAAATTGCGCGATAAACGAAATTATGAAAAATGCCCATTTTCAGTCCCTTTCGAATTGTTCGAAGCTTAAAAAAATATGTAGCCACGGAATTCCGCTATTGAAAACCAAAATAAGTGTTGTTCTTATCGCTACATTCAATAAGTGCGTACAAGTTTTTACAAACATTTGTAAATTCCCATTTTGAGCTGCCTTTTGTAGTTTGCGCAATGAGAAGGCTCTTCAAAAATATGAATAAATTTGACTTAAGTAATTTCGAAAAGATTAACACTTTCAGCTAGAACATTGTCAGAACCAGTTTTGGCGCACTTTGTTCAAGTTTTTGTAGCACATCTTTCGCTCAACTACAACAACTAAAGCCACTTTTGATATTCAGCTTACAGTTTAAGCCTGTGAGTATGAGTGGGTAAGCCTCGCGTTGACAATGACATTGAGCAACAAAAACATACAACAGCTCAAACACAGTTACATATAACATACACACACACACACATAAGCAAATTGGCATACAAACTCCAAATTGACAGGAAGACAAGCCAATGACTAATTGCCGTTCATTAATAATGGCCAATAATAGTTTCAGCCGTAAGTTAACAAGTACGAGAAACAAATAACAACAAAAACTGCAAATATTTAAGTGACTTAAAAAATCGTAAAAAACAAACAATTAATTTTCTGCTGAGCATAAGCGATAAGTAGGAAGCTTGAAATTGCAAAAGGAAAGGCACTTAGGACGACAAAAATGTGGCAGATGGGCATAAGTCAAGAACTCTGGCATTATATTTAGTGAGCTAAAGCGCTGCTGCAATGCACTCATAATCATTTTAAATGATGCTTGCCAAATAAGCGACCAAAAAAGTTAAAAACTGAAATTCACTGAAATATCAAATAAAATGCAAACGAAAGGTCATCAGCCAAGCCAAGTCAAGAGCAAGAGATCGAGTGCGCAGTTAACAAGCGCTTATTTATTATTAATAAAAAAAGGCGTTTGATATTGCAAAACTATATAAAAGCAACAAAAAATTTGAATAAAATAAGCGCTGCGTTTAAACTGACAGCTGTCAAAAGGCATTAAGTTGCTCTATGCAAAAGGCCATGGTAAAAACGGCAGGCGTGGCAACTGCCTTCGCAGTTATTAACAAGCTCAAGTGCATTAATATCGGCATTGCAACAACAACTAATACAAAAGTGCAACAAATTAATAAGCAAAAAAAAATGCACGAATTTTTTCGCTTTCAATTGAAATACAAATGCCTTTAAATGTTTGAAAAGCCTGGCAAAGAGCGGCAAAAGCGCAAATGGTAGGCAGCCGAACAGCTGTTCAACTGCAGGCAGTTTGGCCAAATTTATGGAAATATGCAGCAGTAAATGTAGCAACAGCAACAACAACCAACAGCTGTGCGCCTGCTAATCAAGCGTAAAAAATATGTTTTTGCAAATGTGAATGAAAAACGAAATTAATTTAAACAAAAACACACAAGCAAAAAACACTAAAATTAAATCGAGCATAACTTATGCATGTATGTATGCGTTTTTATATGTGTGTTTGTGTGTGCATGCACATTAATGCAACTCAATCAAATGCATGTAAATTAAATGCGCTAAATTGTAAAAAAAACGCTACACAAAAATAAACTTAAAACTGAAAGTGAAAAACATGGCAGCAAATTGTAGCATTGAGGCTTGAAGTGCAATTTTGCTAACTACCGGAAATGCCTGCTTTGTTTGGTATGCGGCACCGACGCCGCGGCCCACACCTGCCACTTCTAGGGAGTGCATGGAGCTGCCTGCCGTCTTGCCGGCACCTTCGTTTGTTGTACACATGCCATTCTCACAATAACAATAGCAATAGCAGCAACAACAAAGTTCTGCCGGCACAACTGGTGGCCGGCACCAGCACGAATTACTGGCCGAAAGCGGCTTAAACCAGTTGACATTGATTTGCGGCCTCAGCTGCATAAACCACAAAATTATTGTGTTCAAAACAGCTTCAATTTGTTTTTGAGTTGAGCTGCGGTTTTTCAAAGAAGTTTGTTGAAAGATATGTGATAGATATATAAATTTCAAATGCATTTGTTTTTGCATAGCAATACATGCATGCTTATTTGATTTGAATAGCTTAATTTTTCAAATACAAAAATTAATCAAATAAATGAATAATTGGCGGACGAGGCTTAAGCCTAGCTTTGCCACATTAAACTGTCTGTGCTCGTACTACTTGATATACTGATTTATTCTACAACCGTGTTCGAACTTGATCTACGCATTTATTTTACAGCCGTGTCCAAACGGAATTGAGAAGCTTAGTGCACTCTCTAAGAGTTGCCAGCTAACTCGCGAGAGACGGCGCCACGTGCAAAGAAAAGAAATTTATTTTTTATTAGATTCTATGGCTCAGCTGGTACTTGAACCAGCAACAACGCGTCAGGGACTGATTCATTGAGCTACAGCGGCGTCTGACTTGCTGACAAACGAAAAGAAGACTTTGCTCTCAAAGGATTTCCTTTTATACCCTTTCATTGAAAACGCCTTTTTTCTAAATTCATCAAACCTTATTTTAAGCTTGAAATAAAAGAAAAGGCTAGATAAGCATAGTTCTAAATATTTCAACTGTTTAATATAAACAGAGAATGGCTTTTGAACAATTCTTCTGTAACATTTTCAATTCTATTCAAGTTTTTGCAAGTAGCATATCTTTAACAAATATTGTATTTAAAATCGAAATATCTACACTTTCGTTTTCGATGCAATTAACACTGCCAGAAGTGTGCTCGTATACCACAACAAACCACAAAAGTGTTAAGCGCTTGAGTAAACAATTTGGAGTTTCCTTATGAATTCGAAGCGATTGCGCATTCGTGGAGATTTCCGCATTTACGCAACAAAACACTTCGGCAGACCACGAATTGCAATGCAATTTAAATTGTAGCAAGCCATGGGGAACGGAGGGCAGAGTTAGTGTGAAGAGCAAAGCGGAGCAGTAGGCATAAACTAGTTCAGCTTGAATAGTTTTGGCACTTTAATGCACAGAGGCGAAACGTAGCGGCAAGATTAAGCAGTTTTCTGTTGCATATGGACTTTCGTGGATTTATGCGGGATTATGTTGGCTATATAGCAAGCAGACACAGAGTTTAATATGATGGCAATATTGGGAAATAATGTGTGTGAATTGAATTTATGTGGCCTTCGCAATTATATATTTCGAGGATTTTAGCGCCTTCGAAGGCATTTTGGGAACAACGAACTTACAACTCTGAACACAGTTTTTTCTACTATTTCGGAGCATTGAACAGTTTATTTGGGGGTCTTACGTTGATTCGGCATGTCTATAATTTCGATCCGCTAACTAGCATTTTGAATGTTATTAGCTGTTTTGATGTACAAGACTTTTACATTGAAATCAAAGTGTCAAATTGCTTGAATTCAAATCGTTTCATGCTTTTGGTTGCCAAAAGCTTTACATAGTCGATTTTTTACGCAATTTTTTGTTCCATATATTACCGCGAATCTGCCAAAGAGCGCATTGTTCATATTTGATTACCTTTAAATTTCATAATAAATACATTTCTTTATTTCTTTTGCCTGTTCTTTGGAGAGAACCTGACTCAAAGCAATTGCTCAAGTATTGACAATCAATTCCGGCAGCTGCATTCGTCTTTTACAGCCTGTTAAATGCTGATCACTTACTTTTTGAGTTGTTGCTGGCATTGACAGCATATCCTACGTTCACTCTGTATAAGTATGCGTTTATTCATATGCTACCCAGGCAAACTTCTGCTCCTGCCCCGCAACTCAGCACAAAGGCAAATAATATGAAACAAAGTCGATTTTTTACGTTTCAATTGTTGCATATGGGGCTGCGTGGCAGCTGCCGGAGCTGCAGCCGTGCAGCATATGTGTCGCTCAGCTGATGCGTTAAATTTGAATGAGATATTGAAAAATTGCGTTAGCAGTGAAGTGCGTGAACAGTGGATTTGATTTGTGAGAATGTGACAAAAGAGATGAGAAATTGAATTGATATGCTTGAGCAGCAGTAAAGCAGTTGGCAAGGGAATCACGAGCAGTGCAGTGGCATGTCACTTGAACGTGACTGCTGAGGCAGGGGAGTCATTGTAAGTAGTCACAGTTTACTACATCTTTCAGCAGAAGTTTTACAAATCTTAAAGACATAATTTCAAATTCTGTGCTTAAACTTTGAATTTTTTATTTGCTACAAAATTATATTATTTGTACAAATACCAACAACAACTTTGCTGCCACATGCTGCACGTAATGCGCTTCCTGCCACTTTGACAGTGCTGCAATCAGCTACAATTTGTTTGCCCATAAAACACGTTACTTACACCCACACATACATAAGTGGCAGCCACATTTTTCCTTATTAAAAAAATAGTGCATGGAAACGCAAGAAAAGAAGAAAGCGCATGCAAAGGGAGCAAAAGCGCATAACACTAAAAATAAGCAGTAATAATAGCGCGAATAATAGTAAAATTGTGCGATGCGCAGGTGTGCAGAGTTGCACTTTTAAGTGTATTGCCAAACTGCGATTGCCACAAAGCAGCAGCAGACAAGCAAGCGTGTAAGCCAGTGCGGCAAGCGGAGCGCGACATTTGCGTCTCTTATCAGCGCTTGCGGTGCATATGGTAATGTGATGCGCGTTTGCAACATATGTGCAATGTCGAAAAGGCGCGGAGAGGGTAGTTGGAAGAGGGCCATGAAAAGAATCAAACTTCCATTACTTTGTTGCGAAGCTCAGTAAAAGCAATTGTTTCGATTTGTGTGAGTTTTGAAACTAAACGACTCAGTAGTATCCCCATTGATTTGTCTACGTTTATTAAAGAGGATCGAGACACCAAGCAGTTATATAGCTTCTATAAAGAAATCAAATATAAACTTGGACAAACTTGAAAAGAGTTTGAAACATGACAGATTCTTAAAAGACTGTCATGCCATTCAATTCATGACAGACTGCTGATGTGTTTGGAATGAAAGGTTTCTATCTAACTAACTTTCATTATAATTTGTTATGAATTAAGAATGGGCAAAACATCATTAAAATCGAGCTCTCATAAAAAATCCAAGCCTGTTCGAAGCTATAATATATTGTTGAGGTAAAGATGCAATCGTTTCGCCAATCAATAACATTTGAATATGACCGATAGCATATGGAGCTCGTAAATAATTCTAGCCCCAGTTGATGTTTATTTTAAATATGTTTTGTTATAATCAAACGACCAATACCAGCAAAGAAACTCGCCTTTTCTACAAAACCGTTAACTACGCGCTTGCAGCAATCTGCACCTTTTAACAGCAGCAAAGCATGTAAATTGTTATGTCACACATTCGCAGATACGCCAACACATTTGTCCGTTTGTTGCGAAAAAATACTAAAAAAGGTTTAAACAGTTAAATGATTCTCGCTTTTTATGTCAACTTAAAAGTGAATTTTATGCACGTCATGCCGCGAAACCCCCACTCAGCAAACGGGTTTATCTCTAAATTGCTACAATTAATTAAGATTAGAATGTCGCGCGTTGTTTCGGGCAACAAACTGGAAAACAATGAAACTCTGAAATTCCTCTTTGCTGTGAATCGGGTATGCAAAGAAGTTGCTGTTGCTAATTTTAGTTTTTGGAATAGCTATGCTCAAAAAATGCAAAATCACAGCAGGCGACAAGACGAGACAATGAGAAGCAGCACAACAATGAAAACAAGTTCCGCCCGCAGAAATGGAACTTTCCGGAAGCTCGTGTCTCGCTGGTCAAAAGCAACATTGGCTGCTTTGGCCATTTTAGCCATTTCGGGCCGCCGTGACACACAAACCCATTGAGCAGCAGACGCGCAGCGTGGCAGCAAATGGCAGAAGGTGCAGCCTGTCAGTCGATGCGCTTGTCTGTTGTTGTGGACACGCTTTGAAATGGCAAGTTTATGGCATCATTTTCACTCGCCTAACCCAATTTCCTATAAAGCGCGCGCAAATACTTAAATGCCATTACGGTTAGGCAGCATCTGCAGTAGTCGAAAAGCAGCGAACACATGCCACTTGGCCAGAAATGCCAACAACAACAACGTCGACAACAACAGAACTGCGCTTAATTTAATGGTGACGCGGGCAATTTGTAGCGCAGCGCATTGCAGCACTTGCACTAGACAAACAGCAACAACAACTAACAACCGGAGTAGGTGTTGTTGTCAAGCCACTATTTATGGCAACTGGCTTGACGCCGTCCGTCTCTGCGTCTGCCATCTTTCCGTGCGTCCGACGTGTTGGTACGGAAAAATTGCTTCATTCTGTAAATGACAGCGGCACAACAAATTCAAAAGGAATGCTGTCTTAGATATGAGCACACAAACACGCAGACACATAAACACATACAAACGCTCATATATGTATTTATATATGTGTGTGTCAGTCTCATTTCCATATGCCCACGTGTTAAGGGGGAGGACTAAGAATTTATGGACATTGTTTATGCGCGGGAGTAATTATTCTGCATATGTAACATAAAATTTTAGTAGTGTTGGTAAACCTGAATAAAAAGGAAAAGGTATCAGCTGCAAGCGTTGCAATCAAGCAAAGCAATTCATTCTATTTAAATAATTTTAGTTTTAAAATTTTTCTACTCTTGAGCTAAAAATTTCTCATGATTTTCTGAATTAAGTATCTTTGAATTAGCAGCTCAAAGTTTTCTTGAAGTTCTACTTGCATCCTTCAAAGTCCTATGAGTAACTTTTTAAGTCTAAGCAATAACAACAACAACCACAATTTCCCAAAAAAATTTCAACATGATATTATGTGGCTGCTTGTAATCATTATTTTGAGCTTACAAAATTTTTTTGTGAATTTTAAACTTGGAAGGCTTATGAAAAGATTCATAAAAGTTCTGTTGTCCTGTCGATAGCTTCACTTGAATTGGCAAAAGGCTGAGAATATTATTCAAATTTTAGTTGTTTCTTAAATATGTTTGAGATTTTTTGCGATTTTTTTTTAGAATTGTCTTGCAACTCCAATTTATAACCTAGAAATATCATCACTGTAGTTCATATTTAAATTGTTCTTTAGATTTGAAGAATTTGTACAATTGAAAAATGTCACACGAACATGACATGCAATTTTTCACTTGTCTCGCCGCTCTGTCCACACACACACCCTTACACAAACATCTGCTATGCATGCTTGTGTAAATATTTGCTGGCATTTTGTGCGCCAACAGTTTGCCACTGAACTGTTTACCCATAATTTGACAGCTACTTACAATTTAATTTTATGCAAATTAATAAATTTGCAATTTTTAATAAAGTTTTTCTCGTGGTGTTTCAGTGATGTTGTTTGCATTGTTGCATTGTTGCATTTCGCTTTTTTCATTAATTTATTTCAAGTTAATTGATTGTCGTTTACAAGCACTCCAATACACATGTAAACAAGCTTGAACCAAAAAAGTGCTTAAACGTAGTGCGTAATTTATTGCTCGAGAGGGTCAGCAATTCATTGAATCCTCCCAGTTGTAGTTAATTCGCTGAAGCTAGACAATCTCTACCTCCTCCTCAGACTACGTGCTCGTCGATTTTGCAGGAAATTGAAGCGTGTTAATGTCACTTTTTTGCATGTTGCAAGAAAAGTGTGCATATTTTAATTGCAAATGTTTACCGGCTGCCAGTGTTGCCAACTTCATGCACTAATTCAATTACGTGGGGACATGTGGAAATGCAAACTGTCAATTAGGCTGGCTGTTTCTGTTGTTGTGACATATAATAAGAGTTGTTGCACTTTAGCTGCCCCAGAAAGAAGGTAGTTTCCATTTAAACTGTCATAATTATAGGCATTCTGGCAATGCAAGAGGGGATAGGACTGTAGTAAAGCCAAAAAGCTTTAAAGTGTAGCTTGTGTACATTGTAATTCTTTGTGTGTGGTTGTTTGATTTTTTTCTGCGGTTGACAGCTGTCAAATTGCACAACATAAGCGACAACTGGCCTGTTGCATGTCCGACTGTCACATTCAATAAATAATTATTGATGAGGGCGTGATATTACGGATTTTAATAATGAATAGCATATTTTGCAGCAATTTTTTTGAAAAAGTTCCATTTGGATTAAAGCTACTCAAATTTAAGTGCATTTGTAAAAATTTAAAATGTTCAATATGAAATTTAAATGCATATGTTTCTTTAAAGAACGAACTTTACAAAAAAAAATTTAGTTACCCAATTTCATTACACTTTAGAATTAAATTTTTAGCTCCATTTCTTAAATTTTTATGATTTTCACTACAATTTGACGCGTTCCACGTGCTAAAGATTCCACTTGGAAGCATACCTTCCTTCATTATAGTTCGAATTATCATTTTCGATTTAAATTCAACAACATGACCAACTTACAAATTTGGGAAAACTCGTTTTATTTACTACTACCACTGCCGCTTTTTTCTCCCGCATAATATTTTCGAAACCTTTTCCCTATCATTTGGCAATCTTTCAAATAATGTGACCAACTTCATTGTATGCCATCAGAAAATTTAAAATTCATATAAGCAAAAACTGGAAAAAAACCAGTACAGCAACTCGCTCGATTAAGATTTCAAAATTCAAAAATTCACTACAAGACGCATGTGCTAAAAAATATTTATACAAAAATTAGCAACGGGCGTTGCCTAATTTCCACATCAATTTAATTACATCAATTATCGAATTTGCTATAATTTTGGCCTAAACTTGCTCGAGCAAACAACGACAATAACAACCTTTCATTGCTTACGAGCCGCACAAATTTTTGTTTTCATCTTAAAAATTGCTGTTTACATTTTTTTCTCTTTCAAAAAATTACGTCTGCTCCTTTTTTCCATTAATTTGGTTATGTCATGTACTATGCTGACAATAACAACAAAAACAACGAACCGTTGCTATACATACTATTTACATAGTTGCTGTGATTGGTGCTGCGGTTGTTGTTGTTGTTGTTGTGGTAGTCACTTGGCGGTGTTTTGGCCATTTTCTAGGTTAGTAAGTCGCAGTGTTAACGAACTGGTTTGTTGCCCTCTCGATTGCTTCTCTTCTGCTGCTGCCTTCTTCTTCGGTTTCTTTTTCTTATTTTTCTTCTATAGCTTCTGCTTTAGCTTCTGTTGCTTTCCGCTGCGGCTAATCTTCTGCTTTAGCACATGGAAATATTCATTTTCATTTAGTCGATATCTGGTATACATCAAAGCCCCCTTCCCATTAAGTCTGTACGTCTTCTCGACGGTTCGTATGCGCTGTCCCAGCAGACAAGCCTGTTTTGTTGCAGCCATCGATTTAAACAGCAGCCAAGGCGGCTGAGATGGCTGCGAGCAATCTTTTTAAATGTTGTTGTTGGTCTTATGTAATGCTTGTTGTTGCTTTCATGTACCCTTTACATTTTCGGTCAAAAGTGTTGCGGCATAATCGGCATCACCGAACCAACCAAACCGAACTGAACCGGTCTGCAAGCAAGCATCGTTGGCGATGTTGTGTAGAGGAGGGGCAACAGCGTAGCATGCGCTCCTTCGTACGCGGTCGCACATGTTCATAATTTTTTAAATTTTTAAATTCTGTTTAATTTTAGTTGATATATTAAATATCTACACTTTTTTCTCAAAAATTCTGGTTGGACCTTTAAATCGAAACGAAGCTTTCTAATAAATACATTTTCGATGATATTCAGATAAAGTGCCTTAAAAATATTCGCTATCTGAGCACTTTTGCAATAAAAATAAAAACTGTTCTTTAAAATTCCTCAGGATTGAATTTGGCTTAGCCCATGGCAGACATGTTTGACGGCTTTCTGCCATCAAATCTTAAAATGAAGGCACCTCTCCTCGCAGTGGGTAGGGAACACATAAATATAAAATGTGCATAGTTACTACCGCCTTATTTAGAGCGGAGTCTTTCTTTTCTAACAATACCAAAACTTGCATTTTTTTAATCTTTTTAGTTTATTTTTCCAAAATTTTAAAAAATTGTGCAAGATATGTTAACAATTTTGACAGATTTCGATTTAATTCCTATAAAAAGCAGTCAAGGAATTACAACTTACAAAGGCGTAACTTCCTCGTCATCATTTTGCAATTTTAATTAATTTCAAACTTTCGAAAGTTATGCGTTTTTCATAATCAAAAGCACGAGAGGGAATGTTGCTCAAGTGTGGCCAAAATTTGCGAGATTTGTGGGGCGTGAATACTTTCGACTCTTATTTTTCTCTTTGCTGGTTTGGTGGCAGCTTTGCATACGGAATTAGTGCAACTTTGGCGAGGCGTCTTGGCTGCTGCATTTGCATGCTCGACTGCCACACACATACACACAAATTGTACCTGCATACCTCTGTATGTTGCACATAATGATTGCGTCCGACGCGCAGCAACGTGGCCACACCTTGGAGTGCCATTTAAAGCGTGCCACTTTGCTGTGGAGTACACACTTTATGCATGTCGGCCGCCGAGCAATGGCGGGGCATGCGGCAAATGAAATGCGGAACGGCGTGGCATGGGTATGTGAAGTTAATGGCATGCTGCATAGACACACACACACACACACACACACACACACTGCTGCTGCATGCAGCCTCTCGTGTCTGGTCAACGGCGCGCTAACTGCAGCAGCGCCTACAACTACAAGCACAACTACGACTGCTGCTACTTTGGCTGTGTGGCAGCAGCATAGCGGCGGACTGCTTACCTTTGTGCGACAGAGTAAAAGTTAACAAAACCAAAAACAAGCAGCCGAAGGAAAGGCAACAACAACAACAACAGCGAGCGAGCGAGCAGCAAAGCAAAACGTAAATACTTAGCAAGCAGCCATCTGCAACGATTATTCAACTTGCATGCGGGCTTCTGCTGTTGTTGTTGTTCCTGTTGTGGCAAGCACTTACATGCACACACACACACACATGCATACACTTATACAAGCGCTTGTTTGTAACCGCATTAAAAGCGTCTAACAAGTGCCCTTACCCAGCAGTAATTGTTTAGTTAACATGTGGTATTTGCAGCAGCAACAACAACAACCACAACAAGAACAAAAACTAAAAGAAGGTAGCTGCAGCACTACAAATTGTAAACAAACGTTGCATGTGTATATGCGTGTGTTTGTGTTTGTAAGTGCAAATTATAGCAGTGGCAGCTTCCTTCAGGTCACTTTTTGAAGGCAGCCACACACACAGACACTCACACACACACAGGCACTCACAGCTTGCCGCAATCACTGGCAGCCCACGCTTGTTGGTAGGTGCAAATGGTGGCTATATTAAATATGCCATAAATCCGTCGACCCACGACTCTCACGAGCTAAGCTGTGCACATCTCAAATTCATTTCTTTCACAGACTTGCGCACTCACACTAACGCATGCAAAAGTGCAAAAAGTGAATAGCCGCCACTAGTTTTAAAATGCACTTCTTCCAGACGCTGCCAAAAAAAAACACACACACACCACTTACGAGCATGCCATAAAAATATGCACTCCACGATTTACAGTCATAAAAAATTTGAGTGAAATTTGAGTGTTTTCTTTTAATAGCCCGTATATATAACAAAAGACCGTTAAAAGCGCTATTAAAATACGCCAAACGTCAATTTGTTATTTGTGTGTGCTATAATTATGGCAAGTGCAAACGCCGACACTTTGCTCTAATTGCCAATGCCAAATAAAATGGCGGCCGATGCGATCGTAAGCTGGAATAACTGCAATAAAAATTGTAGTAATGGAAGCTTTTGCTAAATAATTAGTACGATTTTTAAAAACTGGTTTGAGCGCGCTATTTTGCAATTGAAATTGATTGCTGGCAAGGCCAGGAAGAAAGATAATTGATTCGAAGAATGTAATGTCAATGTTATAGTTTGTCAGCCAATGCTATGGCAAGTTATTTGTACTAATTTTTCAATATCAACGAAGCTGGTTTAATTTTGAAAGTGAGTATCATTTTTTGATGGGCCATAAAGGCAAAAGTTGCTAAACGATATTTCAATGCTGATTTCATGAAATGATCATAGTCGAAGCCAGTTCCAAACGTCAATATTCACTTCGACATAATTGGATTTATTTACATTGATTGATAAGAATCTTCCAAAGTTAAGTTTAATATATTGAATTATCGGTATTGAAGCAATAGTGTTTATTAACTGAAATAATTGTGTAGTAGAGAATGATCAATATTCTTTGATCTGAATGATCAGCACTGTTTGATCGAAATAATATAAACTGTTTAATGGGAATTTCAATCTTTTCAGATCGAATGTGTCAATATTATGGATTCGATATTAAAATAAAAATTGTTGCTTCAAGAAAGTAAAATATTTATAGTTTTAAGTGATTAATTGACCGATGTTATGAAATCGCTTACTTAATCTACAATCAAGCCATTTCGAATACTATCAACTTGCAATGCTAACATTTGAATGCGAAATTGTTTAAAGGCGAACAATTTGTATTTGGCATCAAACAATAATTGTCTTTCGCAATTTGCACAGACGATTGACATTTGCGATTACAGCAATCACAGATCTGTCAAGCTGTTGGCGCATAATGTGCATGCGTTGCTCTTGTTGCAACATTAATAAATTGCGCTTTACATCTGCCATCATGTGCTGGCATGCCTGTTTTGCATGTGTGTGTGCGTGTGTGTATGTGTGCATGCATAATAGAGTTCATTATTTCACCTTTTGTTGTTACATTTGTAGCCGGGCTTTTTACGCGTTTTTTGCTTATCTCTTTTTGTATTGTTTCAGATTTGGTAACAAAAAGTGAAAGTTTTGAAATTGAAGAATGTTACATATTTCTTGTAGTGAATGTAAGAAAGGAAAAAGAGAGCGTAAAAGTTTATTGTGCTCATTTGTTGCATGCCAGTTGCTCTGATTTGTAACTGTCGATCAGTCTTTTTCGATTGAACTTTTTGTCGGTTCAAATATCGAATTGTCTGTTCGTCGAACACTTTACAGCAGATCACTAATTGCAGCAATTATACAAGCGCATGTTATGAAACATTACATTAATGCTTGATGACTTTTTAATTATATTTTTTGTCGGCTGTTGTTTTCTTTTAAATATTAAAAGAAATTTGGTGAAAGCAGAGAAAAAGCAAAAGAAAGATATTAGAAGGGAAATTGCTTTTCAGTCATTACTTTCAATGCATTTTGTACATTACATAAAAGTAATTAATATCTTCCGCATAGCGAAAGCTATTTTGGTTAATTAGTTTTTCTTTACAATGTAGTGCAGTATTTTTAAAGCTCATATCTAAAGGGAAAAAAATTAAAGGTGCCTCAATAAGAAAGTACAGCACTTTCAATCACTCTCGAAATCAGCACTCCCTTTTCAGCATGCACAGTGGCGCTAATTAATAAATATTGTAATCAAATTTACGGTAAATTTACACGAAAACACACATACACACATACACGTGCATGCGCGCATAATTTTGTAAGCATGCAATTTCATAAATTGAGTTGGCGTAGATGTGCTGTCAAGTTTCAAGCAACAAGCGGCTATCAACAAGAAGCATGACAGCACAAGGTGAGCTCAAGGTTAGCCCAATTATTTATTGTTTTATGCTGTCGTGTTGCAATAAGTAATACAGGGAATGCAATGACAAATGAACAACAACAACCCAACCTAATGCAACAACAACTATAAGCCGCGTGCGTAGCCAGGCAACAGCGCTTCTGTCATGCAACGAAATGCAAAGGCACCAGTGACATGCCACATGTGGCATGCAATAGCAACTGAATGGCAACGCCACGGAGGCAAGAGGCAGGCTAGCAGTAGTAGTGTGGCCATTTGTTGCATGCCCCATGCAAGCAGCGCCATATAATGAAATTTTACATAAAATTATTCAAAAGCGTTAGCGGGAGTGAAGAGGGAGTGGAGAGAGGGCTGCTGTGGATTAGCTGCATAGATGCATGCGTCTGATAAAATGTTGCAACAACTCCTCCAACTGGAGAAAATGCGAGCAAAGCAGGGGCGCCTGGAAAGAAGCCCTACAGTTAGGTCGTAATCCGCTAGCGGATTGTTCTGGCCAATTAAGAAGAGGAAGAAGAAGAAGCAGAATAGCACGACGAATAAGAAGACGAAGAAGAACAACAACAACAACTGCGGCGAAATTTATTCACTACCTACTAATTAATTATTTGGATTGTCATTGCTTTTAAAATTGATATTACAACACTTCTGCACTTACCTTGAAACAAATTTTTTTAATTTCGAATGTTAAAATTTTTCGTTGCTGTAATTAGCAGAGCAAGTTACAGCTGCCACGAACAACATGCGCCACAGTGCGGCAACATCTTCATTTTCATCTTCAGCTGCGCTCAGGCAACGCCGCTCAATGCCAACTCCTTTTACTTTTTGCAGTAGCAGCTGTTGTTTTTATTGTTGTTTTTGTTTTTGCTAAGTAATGCTGATATCATTACCGCATGTGGCATGCACATCTTGTTTGAGTGCCGACTTTCTAAAAATGCAAAAAGCAACAAATAATTTGGCTGCTTTCAAAATATTGCTCAAGGTTTTTGGCAGTGCACTTGTTGCTTTTATATGTGTGTGTGTGTATACACTTTTTGTGTATTTTGCGGGAAAGGCGCGGAAGCAGGGAGAGATCGGCTTTGTGACATTTACTACGCCATTTTATATTAAGTGGCCAAAAAAGTGGCAAGCGCAAGCAGAAAGACAGAAAAGTGCAGTCATGCAAGAAATTATGCAACCGAAAATTGCATAAAATGGGGGCGAGCAGCTGTGGCGCAACGGGCGACAAAGCACAGGGGAGGCTAAGTAATAAGCTGCAAGGATGCTGCGCAGCGTGCAACTTGATTGCAAACTGACTGGCAAATTTGTGCAAAAAATCTTTTTTATTAAATTGTTATTCAGCATTTTTTTTCAGATATAGTGAGTGGTTTCGTTGAATACAAGTTTGGTCAACAACACAAAAAATGTTTGAATGAATATTAAAAAAAAAAATGTGTGCGTCTCGGGACGCTCGACAGAAGTGATAACTTAAACTAATCCAAGTTAAACTATTTAATATTGAAATTTTTTAACTTGAGAAAAGCTTAGGTTATTACTTGGGTCATTTTAATAAAGCCCACAGTTCCACTCAGTTTCGCTCAGTCACTCGTCCTCTCAGAGAACCGCTCTGCTACAAGAAATTCCAAACTCAAAGTAAATATAACGAGGGCTGCTTACTGTGAGAAAATTCTCCCATTTTGTGGGAATTCGAACTCTTTTTCTACATATTCTTAACAAAATGCTGTTGTTTTGTATTACAGCATTTTGGAACTCAGCCATACTGTTTTATTTATTGATTTATGTTTTTTACTACCATTATTTTGAATGAAAATGTGGCTGAAGTGCCAATTCCCATGGGAGAATTTTTTAAGCATTTGAGAGAATTGGCTTTGACTGAGTTTGCACCCCTGATCGCACGACTCAATGGCTTGGTTCGTTCGGTTTTCGTACTCAAATGAGCCGAACGAGCATTTTTTGCGGCTGATTTTCGTATTTTGCATGGTGTTATGAAAGTCGTGTGCATGTGCTCTTCTTCTGCATGTCGGCAGCTCAGCCAACAAAGTATACGAAGAATCAGAGCAGCGCTCGGCTAGACGATATTCCCGACAGCGCTGCTGTTTGATTCTGTGTTGTTGTTGTTTTCATATGAAAGACTAAAAATTCTTTGGCTCTGCTCTGCCATAAACGAACAAAAGGAACTTCAATATACATACATATGTACATATGCGTATGTCGAATTTCCTGGCATTTGCGTATGCTGTGTTATGAATGAAATCTGCTTGCAGCTTCCAACTCGTTTTGAAATTTCAAATCGAAGTTGGAATTTGTTGAAATATCGCAAACATTTTTCCAATGTGCGACATTTCCAGAGATAATACTAAAATTTAAAAGGCTTTTTATAGAATATTTATACATTTTAATAAAGAATGAAATATGCACATATATTAATATTAGATATTTTTGTCAATATCACCTTAATAAAAGTGATGTTGGCAAATAAATAACTTCTTAATATAGTCATTGCCCTATAATAAGATCAGCAGAGGGAAATTGAAATAAATTTTAAATCGCCAAAATTATCATTTGGTATGAACAAGAAATACACAACAACAACAACACAGAAACAACCAAATGCCTTTTTCGTGCTTTGAGCATACCCGAAATGCCAAATCAACGACTGTCAATGAAATTCTCTGAGCGGTTGAGTAGTTTTTGTGTCCCCCTTTGCCGCGACCGAAATATGAAAAATGGCCATCACTTCGATTTGCCGAAAATTTGAGTGATGCGCACTCTATTATATTAACATACTCTTTGGTGGTAGTTTTAGGTTATATGCTCACTGTCAACTGTTTTAGGTTATATGCTGAGTATATGTCTATTGCACACTAAACACTGAGCAGAGAGGTGGGTGGGGGGAGGGGGGGGGGGGGGGTAGCGTCTGTCCGAAAAACAGCTAAGCGCTGTGGGTTAGAGTGAGAGAGGAGGGGCCCGCGTACCGCTGCCGTATGCGTGAGAGAGAGGGAAGCCAGACAGACTGGCACCGTAACGCGTTACGTTACGAAGCGGTTTACCCTCCCATAAAAAGTTATCACTTCAAAAGTTCACTACTAAAACTGTTGCTAGACTGGTTTCTTTGCTGTCGCAGCGTTTGCGCAGCTTTCAATTAATTGAAATTAAGGCGAATTGCGCCATTGGTATGCCTGAGTGCCCTGATTTAGTCAAAGTCGCTGATGTCATAAAATCGCACTACCAAATTATGACAAAATGTGCAAAAAGTGCCATAAATCAATAAATTTTTTAACGATTTAAGTGCTGAAATTTTGTTTTGATTTTTAGTAAAGTTTGTGCGTTTTCTTATTTGGTTTTATTACAAGCAGACGATTCCTAATTAGCTGGCATCACTTTATATGATATAAATATCAATATTGTTTGGCCATTTTTGCCTTTCGAACGTTGTGATTTTTATGCATATTTTGAACTTCTCAGCATAATCAGCCTAACCAAGTGGGTAGTTCAAGCCAGTGCTTGATTTTGCTCCAGCATAGGGACATATTTGGGATAGTTAAAATTTGAGATTTGAGAATTTTAAAATTAAATACGAGTTTTTAGACACATTTCTAGTTAAATCATTAACACATCTTAGCTCCACAGTAGTTCATGTTAGCTATCTTCCTAGTCACTCCCGCAAGATCTGTCTAGAGCTGCTTGGGCGTATGCCAAATTTATGTTTTGCTAGCTTGTCATATAAAACTTTAACTTTGCACGTTTTCGTGCATTTCACACACAGAATTCTGCCCTTGAAACCAACCCACAATTTATTTGTTGATTCGAATTTATTTTAAATTTAATAACTTCATTAGCAGCAAAGCAGCTTTTTGATTTCGGGTTTTTTCAAACTTTTGCACACCAAAAAGTGTGACTAAATGAAATTGCTAGAAATTATATTTGATTAAATGCAATTAAAAGCTTTGGCAGTGCGGCCAAATTCAAAGCCACAGCAAAGCGCAAGGACATTGCAACAGAAAAAATGTAAACAAAATACAATGAACAGGGGAAAAACCACAATGTTTAACTTACTTAATCACAAATAACAACAACAACAACAACAAGATATGCCTGAGTGCGCGTGTGTGCGTTCCTGAAGTACGCGCAAAAGTATTCATCGATAATTGTTACCGAAAAGCCATTGAAAAATAAATTCGCAAATTGGCTAAATATTATGTTCAAATGAGTGCAAATCAAATTATGGCTGTGTGTGTGTGTGTGCATATATATGCATGCATGCATTTGTGCATGTGTGAATTTTTGGATTTTATTTGTCTGATAATCTAATTGCGAAACCGCGCAAATGTGGCAGCACTCAATCAACTGTATACACAGTTGCACATATTCACACACATACACATACACATACACATACACATACACACAACTGCAATTAAGCCAGTGCCTTTTTGGGTGTTGCCACTGCACTGCACTAGCCAATGCCTGAGTTGGCCGCCGGCTGCTGAAAAAAGCATATTTGTTCAACGGTTTGGCTAATAACCGCAAATAGTGCAAAGATTAAAGGCGCACGTACAGCAGTGACATACACAGACACACACACACATGCGCATGCACGCCTATTCACCTTTTGACTGATTAGAATTGATGATTTTGGACAAAATGTCAGGCGGCATTTGCAATTTTCGCGGTTTTTTATGGTTTTTCTTTCGCATTTAATTTTTTGATGTTTTATGTTGTTTGCTTTTGGGCGCAGCAGCAGCAACAACATTGGCATTTTTAATTTACAGTTGCAAAATGTTGTTTATGCTGTGCGCTTTGTTGGTGCGGCTGTTTTGTTGCGGTTGTTTAATGCTGGCCTGTGTTTGTCTTTGTTGTGCGCCGCTCAGTCGCTTTTATATGGCAACACCAACAACTTGCGTAGCAGCCAACACGGTTGCTGTTGTTGTTATTACATTTGCGCTGTTTCATTTTTGATTGTTGTTGTTGTTGTTGTCGCCTCAACGCCATCGGCGGAATTTTAATTAAATATTTTGGTTAAAGCAATTTATTTTTAATGAAATGTGTTTGCTATTTTTGTTGCTGCTGAATGATTTTCAAACATTTTGCAGTTATTTATCTGCATATTGTCGTTGGGCTTTACGTGTGTGCGTGGCAGCTGTTAAAATAGCATAGTAAAGTGTTAACAATAAAAATTTAATTTTCAACAAATTTTGCACTTATTAAAAATTCAAAAAGGCAGCCACATTTGATGAAGCCAACACTTTCTCGTAACAACAACGCTTTCATCTTGCCAAGTGGCCGACTCAGCGTCGGCAACAAAAAATTGCATTATGGTGGCTGCCATTAATAAGGTACTTGTATAATTTTGCAAGTGCCACAATTGCTGCTGGCTGTAGCGTGTTGTTGCTACTACCAATAAAGCTGTTTATCGCCACATTTATGAGCAGCCTTTTTCAATTGCTGCAAAAATTGTTCGATCAGAATTTGCATGCGGTTTTGAGCCATGCTTTGAGAAGCGTGTATGAGTGTAGCTATGCGGCTAGTATAAGTGCCTTTGTGATGTTGTGCTTATCAACAAATTAACAACACTACATGCTGCTAGCACTTGTTACAGCATTTTTTGCTTTGAACTCTTCGCCATGAATGCTGGCAATTGAGCAACAAAATGTGCAACATTGTTGTTGTCTATTGCGAATGCTGAACCTGGGAAAATTATGCCCGGCTCCCGCACGCAAAAAGTTTTCCTTCTGACCACACTCCAACCCAATATGTTGTTGATTTTCCTAATTAAATTCAAATCCCATTTCTTAAAAGTGACACATTTCCAAAAATAATTCTAATAATCTCTTTTTCATTTATTTTTAGCTATGGCCCAAGATAGCTTTAAATGTCCCGATGACTTTGGCTTCTATCCACATGATCTCTCATGCGATAAATACTGGAAGTGCGACAACAATGCGGCAGAGCTGAAGACCTGCGGCAATGGCTTGGCCTTCGATTCCTCAGATCCCAAATATCTGACAGAGAACTGCGACTACTTGCACAATGTGGATTGCGGCGAACGTACACAGTTGGGTGAGTGTGATCCCTCTCTTGCCAACTCCTTTGAACAATTATTTTACAACTATTTGTGCACCTTTTTCAATTCACTGCAACAGAACCACCAATTACCACGCCACACTGCTCGCGCTTGTATGGCATCTTCCCCGATGAGAACAAATGCGACGTTTTCTGGAACTGCTGGAACGGCGAACCATCCAGATACCAGTGCTCCCCCGGCTTGGCTTACGATCGCGATGCACGCGTCTGCATGTGGGCCGATCAGGTGCCAGAATGCAAGATCGAAGGTGCGCATATACATTGCATTTAGGAGAGGGAGCTGCTAGATTGAACCAATTTTGTTTACTTCTTTCTGCAGAGGTCGCCAATGGTTTCGCTTGCCCCGCCGCCGGTGAACTTGCCAACGCTGGCTCCTTCTCAAGGCACGCCCATCCCGAGGATTGCCGCAAGTACTACATCTGCCTGGAGGGTGTGGCTCGCGAGTACGGTTGCCCAATTGGCACAGTCTTCAAGATCGGCGATGGTGAGGGCACCGGCAACTGCGAAGATCCCGAGGATGTTCCCGGATGGTAAGTAACGTTACAAAAGATTTTTTCATAGCACTTTGGCATGGTTATGGTTAGCTTTATCTTTTGTGCTTGTAACTAACACGCTCCTTTTGAAGCACTTGCTTGCTGGCTCGCTCGCTAGATCATGCTCCTGTCTTCCTTTTAATAGAAGCATTTTAAATTGCTTAAAAGCTTAAAGCGCTTTCCAGCCTTTTCACCGCGCAAACATACATCGCCCACCCCACCCCCACTCTCACTTTCACTTTCTTAGGCAGATCAAGAACACGATCTGCTCTCTTTTGTACATACTTTTTGCACTTTCACCACAAACTTGTACACTAGTTCCAGGAAAAAAATCAAACTGTTTACAACGTAGCCTAACACGTTTACCTCTTTACCGCCTCCTTATACAATTACAGCGAAGACTACTACGGCGATTTGGACTTGAAGAGCATCCGCAAAAGTGAACTCTTAGCTGGATCAAATAGCGAAGGTCGCAATAAGAGCGGACCAAGACCCAAAGCAACCCCCTCCTCCTCTACTTCATAAACGCTCTCACACTCTGTCTGTCTCTGTCACACACCCTCTTTCTCAGCACACACTCACACAAAGAAAACAAACATACACATTTTCTCGCTCCCGCTCTCTCTTTTAACAATATTGAATATTGACAGCAAAAACACAAAACAGGAAATTCTCTAAAAGTACACCTTCCTTCTCTCGCAAATTTTCTTCATTTTTTTCCCATCTATTATTGAAAATTTCTCTTTCTATGACGAAGAGAAATGGTCACTTCAACCTGATCAATACTCTGTGTGTAAGCTACTTTCCTTTATGATTTTATTCGTTTCCTTCAGCAATTTTTTGTTTATTTATGACTTTCGTGAATTTTAAATTTTTTTTTAATTTTACTGAATTTCCTTTGTTATATCCTGCGAAAATTACGTTTGCAAATTTCTTTTTGTGAAAGCGAACTTGTAGCTTAGTTTAAAGAGAACAAAGAACTATGAAAGAGAAGTACATCGAAGAAACGGAAGCATACACCTTTTAAAAAAGAAGCGTAAATTTTAGAGATTTTGTAAACTTAAGTGATTTTCGATTGTAAGCTTATTTTATAAAAAACAAAACAAAAAGGAAATTAAAACTGAAAAATACACAAAATATAAAAAAATGCGTGATTTATTATTTTAGTTATCTCTTGCAGGCATATAAAAATGAGTTGTATATTATGTGATGTCAGTTTACAACATTAGGCAATATTATATATACAAAATCTTTCAACAGTCAATATATGCAATTTCGAATTTTTAAAGAATTTTTATAAGCTGGTAGACGAATGCTAAATGTCAGGCACATTTTGGGTAAATGGAAGAGAGCAAAAGTTAAGAAAGAGAAGTTTCCACAGAAATATTTCCTTTTGCAAAACAAAGAATTAGCATCGACAAACATTACCTTTGTATTTCTGTTTGTGATTAGACACGAAAATTCAAAGAAGCACAGGATTCGATATGTCATAAAGAAGTAGTAGAAATAGGGAACCGCTCGAAAATCGGAGCTCATATACATAGTTCCCAAGTTTCGAAACGAATCCGATATAAATACAATAGAATATTTCAAGAGAGATTAGTAAGCATTTTGTTCAAAGCTTCGTAATTTTTGGCAAAATCGCAACAGAAAATAAAACTTTGAAATACTCTCTTCACTTCATGAAAGCCTAATTAACTGGCAGATGCAGAAAAAAGTACATATGTAATTTTATATTGAACTCGACCCTTTGCACGAGCTATCATAGGCTTAGTTTTCTTTATTTCATCTACTGTGTTTATCCCCTACAGATTTCCGACGTTCTAAAAATAGAACTTAAATTCAGTAAATACTTTTAAATAATACAAACTGGCTAAAATGTGGGAAAAAATAATCTTTGAATAGCAGTGCTCAAACATTTTAAAATTTTGGCTTATCTGTGCTACATCTCACACACTTGTACATATACGCATGTAAATGTATTTCAGTGTAAAATGTACAAAATTTTTTGATTAAAGAAGCAAGCAATGCCAAAATAGAGGCATGTTCGCCTACTTTTCTAACTATACACAAAAATTTCGAAATTCTGCGCAGAGTTTATTGGTTTTATTCATAACTCTTCCACTAGCAAAAGCATAATTGTAAAAAATTTCTTGAGCTTAAAACTTTGATGAATTTTTAAACTATGACTACAGCTACAAGCAGTACTAATACCAGTTTAATTACTACTAACATAACTAGAGCAATTGTAACTGTAAACATAAACAAATTTTCATAACAGTGCAGGCTTTGTTTATGTATTTAATATGCATGTGTGTGCTTCCGGCATGACTTAAACTAACATTAGCATGTAAAACGTGCATACTTGCACTCAGATAACTTTAAAAACTAGTTAAATAAAAATTACAAATTAGTTGAAAGTGTGTAGAAAAACATAAATAGGAAAGTCTCGTCAAAGGCACATTTGCGCTGACTTTCGCAAGCACTGAGCGTGTTTTCATAATATTTATGTAAAAAGGGGAACATGAACAGTGATTAAGAGTGCAGGGATGGGAACCTTTGCATGAGCAAACAGTGGGCGGAGAAAAAGTCTGGCTTGTAGTGGCTGCAGTGGCACTAGTCTTAATGCTAATATTAAAAAAAAAGTTAGTTTATGCAATTAAAAGTTAGTCACACTCGAGCAAGACGGAACGCGGCACGTAGGCAGCAGTTGCGCAACATTTCTAGGAAAATATGTCAAGAATCAAAGCAAGAAGGTTTGCACGTTGCACACACACACACACTCAAGGGTACGGGGGCGCAAACAAACAGCAGCCTGAAAGTGGAATAATTAAAATTCAACAAATTGGGAATTAGCCTTGCTGCATATCATTGCAAGCCACAACAACAACGCAGTAACAGCATAAGCGTAATCACTTACCCAGATACATAGATGCGCATGTATGTACGTACGACCGTACAACCGCAGCTCTGGAAAATGGCAATGGCAACCCTGGCTGAGTTGCGTACGCACAACCGCACGGCATAATCCGTTGCCATTTTGACTTTAATTAATTTTAATGATGCTAAGCGCGCTGCTGCATTTAGTAGCAAACAAAAAATGACACACACACACACGCATACATATAAATGTCTGTGTATATAAACAAGCCAAAAGGAAACAGCTAGAATAAAGTAACAAGTGCCAAAAGAAAACAACATAATTCTTATAAGTTGCTTTTTGCTATGCTGTTCTGCTCTTCCCTTCACCTCTTTCACTGTTGCTATGCCCCTTGCTTCTGCATGCCTGACAATAAGTCCTTTCTACAAACTGCAGCTAAGAGGCACGTCGTCCACACAAAATCAACAAATTGCGTGAATTGTGTGACAACTAAAAATGAAAACAAATTATTTTATTCCATTTAGAACGCACACACACACACACACACACAATCCGAGCAACAGTAAAAGAAAGACTAACGCACACCAACGCAACAATACACAACCACATAAATTCAATTAGAAAACTCAGTGCAGCAGCAACAGTAGCAATAAATAAATCCTGCTTATGATGTCCAAAGCATAGTGGACAGTTGCACGCTACGGCCAGCAGCGCATGCTGTGCTAACAGCCAACCGCAGAAACAACAGCAACGCCAAAAACAGCAGATATTTTCCTTACCCAAGGCACAGACTGACAGTTGTTGTTGTTGGTTTTTGTGCTCGGGTCTGTTGCGGCGTTGAAGAAGCGGCGGCGTAGACTCTTGCCTTTCATTGCGTTGCCCCTTGTGTCTCTTGTCGTGGCCAAGTTGTCCTTTCTTTGGTCAATTTCATTTAATTCCATTTTATTTAATATCTTTGAGCTTTTGTCATTGCTGTTGTTGTTGTTGACGTTGGTGATGTTGTTATGGTTTATATTGCCGGAATATGGTTCGCTCGTTCTTTGCCATATGCCACAAGTCTTTGTAAGATTTTGCCACAAGGTCCAAAGCAGCAACAACAACAGTAGATACAACAACTGCAGAAGCAACACTTTGAAGCGCAAACACACACACACACACACTTTACAGCAAAGTTAGGCCAGTAAGAGACAAGCGCATATCAAGGCCACTTTGCAGCAATTTGCAGTCGCTATTTATGTGTATATGTGTGTGTGGGTGTGTGTGTGTGTGTATGTTTGTACGTTTTTGTGGCTGTCACTAGCTCAGCAACATCTCTACCAGCGCGCCATACATAAAGTGTCGTCTGCTTCAACTATGGGTCAAACAAGGCCCTACAGGGCACCCTTTGAGAGTCGTTATCTCAAAGAATGAAAAGCACGAAATCAAATATCCAAGCATTTTTTTCAAGTAGTTTTTCTTAAAGTGTTTTCTCCGAGTTTTGTTGGACCTTTAGCGCGCTTAGAACCAGTTTCGTTTTCTATGCTCACTTTGTTTTGATCTGATTTTTACTTTTATTTAGTTCAATACAAAAAATTTTGACTACACTTTGCTCAAATTGACATTCTTGAGTTTGGGATACTTTTTTGGTAAATATATTTGTAAATATATGAAAATAAAATGCACTTATTCGTGAGGATAGTTTTACTCTCCTTTTAAGAATATTTCCTTTATTTTATTTAATAAAATTGTGTTATTTGACATTTCTGGTCGAAAATTATAAAAAAATAACTATCAAAAAAGTTTTCAATTGATTTTATTTTATATTTATTAAAGAATATCTTAAATTTTCATCGCAAAAGCAAAACTTCTTAAATCCCTCTCATGGACTATGAGAAGGAGCGCCCAAGTGGCTATAAACGGCACTGTTTACAACACTAGCTAGCTGCATTATAAAGCTATTGTTGTTGTACCCTCTTTTAATTCCTGAGTTCCCGTTGTTTTTCTTGGCGCTTCTTGTATTTATATATAAATATACGAGTATACATGTGCATTTGTATATGTGTTAGTTTAGTGTGGTCTTCCTGTGCCTTGCACATCATAATCATGTCGTTGCCATTCTATTCTGCCATTGCCACACGCTGCGCTGGCGGTTCTCTACCATTCTACATGGTTATCCTTCATCATTTTATTCTATGCCATATATTATTTTCCTTTCTTCATGTTTTTTTTTGGAAAATATGTTGGAAAAATTAATTTTGATTGTCGTTTTGACATGCAGTCTTAGTGCTGCATTAAGGCGGAAGGCAATTACGTCAACTTCCAGCAAAATTGCTTAATTCCATTATCTGGCAGCGGGCTGATGTTGCAAAAGTATACAGAATTTTCTAAATAGAAAATTCTGCTTAATTTAATCGGCATATTTATGGCATATTCTGATTTTAGAGTAACTTTAGTGGCATTATATAAATTGTAATAGCCAGAATAGTTTCAAGTTCCTACCACATAAATGTACATATATCAATTCTGAGAAAAGATGATAAAATTCATATGGTAGCCGCTGTATCTAGTATCTTCTTTCACTTATAACTATAATTTAAGTAATTTAAAAAAAATTTTCTTTTCAAAATATGCTATTCGTGCCCCAACTTAAACACTTTATGCTAACTCCAACTTAAGTTTCAAATTGTGACATAAAATTACATGCTCCCAAACTACAAGTAGTCTCTTCAACCACTTCAACATATTTTTCTGCTAAGCACACTCATACAACAGTTTTCTGTATATATATAAATACAACTGTATAAAAACATATGTATATAATTTTCCCTTGTTATCTTTCATGTCGGTTTCTCCTTCTATGTCCTTGTTACTCGCTAACCATATTACTTCTTTTTGTAATTAATTTTTTCTGTTCTGTTGTACTTTTTGTAACTAACGTCGGAAAATAATATCCTATCTACTCACAGTCAAACACAAATTTTATTACACAAATAAATTAACTCCGAGAAATTTAATAAATAAATTCAAAAAAAAGTACAGCACACAAAAATACAAGCGTTTTGTTCATGCTATTCTTTATTGTTTATTTTTCTTGTTTCCATTCCTTTTCCTGTTTATAGCGAGGATTACTATGGTGATGTAGATCTTAAGGCTTTGAAAAAATTGGGCTATTAAACAACAAGCGAGCAAATTTGTAAAAGTAAAATAAAGCAAAGACGCAACAGAAACAAATGCACATATACCTACAAAGGCTAAGTGCACGTGTATATATGTATGTATGTAGAAAGGGACGAATAGCGACAGAACAATTTGAAAAATGCGCATTGCTGGGCAACACTTGACTTTTAAGACTGATTGTGAGTTATTGAAAACAGCAGTGAATGCAATGACAAAAATGCAACAAAAACGACATACAAAAATAAAATATACAACAACAACGATGCAGATAGCAACAAGGGAATTTGTAAAGCATAATTTTTACTCCTTTTTGTGGTAGCTTTATATAATGAAGGCACAGTACATACTTGAATTTGATTGAAAACTCTGCTTGATAGTTCATGTACAGTTTACACACACACATGCACAGCATGCCTTTGAAATGTGCATACACATAACTCAACCTTGAATTTGTAAATACACACACAAAGACTAAATATTTATTTCCTACAAATATAATAAAAAGCCTCGTTGCAGAAGATGAAGAACAACAATACCAACAACAACAACCACAACAGTCAAATTATTAAATTTAGTTTTGTAGCTTAAGTACTTTAGTTAGTTTACAAAATAAACATATAAAACTATAAAAAAAAGAGTTTTGCTGATTTCTTTTATATTCATGCTTGAGTGTCAGGTAAGTAAGCAAATCCAAGCCCTGGATCACTGCTAGCTTCTTAAAATTTAAAAAAAATTTATGCTACAGTGGCTCGAGGAATATTGAAACATTTGTTGTCATCAGTAATCTGTCAAGTTACAAATAAATTGTTAAGATAATGACTTTATACTTGCTTTTCTTATCTGATACCATCGGCAGAAATCACAAACATTCATTAAAAGAAGTGTTATTGACATGATTTTGAAGGCTTCATCTTAAAGGATATCGTAAATTAGTGGAACTTGGGGAAAACACGCATGTAAATTTATTCAACAGAGATTAGTTGAAGTTTAAATTTAATACTCATCTAAATATGACGTAAAGGACTATAGCAAGGCAATCTAGCAATTTTTCCTCCGAAATTTTCAGTATTTTTCGTGAAATGCATACAAATAAGTTTGAGTTCCTCCAAATTATGCATTTCTATTGTAAATTGATGATAATTCTATGAAAGCATTGACCAAAAAATGTATATATGCATTCAAAATCGCAATGACCCAATTTCTTAACGAATATGAGTGTGCATTTAAAATGATAAATGATAACTTTAAAAATATTCATAGAAATAAGTTATCTCTATATTAGTTCTGCATGACGGGAGAGCAGCATATAAAATAAAATATTTGAAAAATACAAAAAATTTTTAAAAACAAGCACAAAATATTTCATGCAGATGTTTCCGGGCGTATGAGTAACATGCCAATTACCTACCGAAATTCAAATCACTCATACGCACTGCATAACCACTACAAGTTTTAACTCTGTGTGTGTGTGTGAGTGTGAAAGAAGCCTTGCCATTTGTGGCACTTAGAGTGCACAATATGAGTTGATATATGCAAGAAAATTGTGCTCTGACAGATAATGGTCAACTACAGAAGCAATAATGCATAAAAAAATCTAAAATGTTAAATGCACGCCTAAATTCGCATTCGTGTTAGACAACACATACACACACATACATCTATGCAAGTATAACAAAATGATAATTATTGGCAAAAAGCAAACAAAACGTAATGCAATATACACAAAGCAAATTTTCAGATACTGCCGCACATATCGACGAACAAAAAAGAGTGAAGTCTGATGAGGCAGAGGGCAGAAGGCGAGCAGCAGAGCGATGTAAATGAAAAACGCAAATTCCCGTATGCAGAACAACAACAGCAACAACCTCGCAGCAACCATGCTGACTAGCATGGCCAACCTATACAAAGAACACTGACACTGGTACAAGGCAGTCCTGTACACACACACATTCGTACGAGCTCCATCTCTGTGCTGGTTAGAAAATCTATGCATATCGAGTCGGAGGCAGGCACAGCTTGCTGCATGTTAATTGAAATCAATAAGTGTACACTTTGCAGCCAAGCTCAATAATTGACAACACTGCCACTGTTACACAGCCACACACGACAACAACAACAACAACAACAGCTCGCTATTGCAACAGCATAATTGCAGAGTGTAGCAGAAATAATGGCAATGGCCGCAGCAAGCTGGACAGAATATGGGCCTTGCCATAGGAAATGCATATACAAATGGGCTTTAAATTTTAATCTAGGGTCTATACCTTTTTCCAAGTTTAATCTACTATGGATTTTTTTAATATCCACTTAAACAAATTTAATAGAGATTTATATTATATATGCTATATTATTTTATTAACTTACTCAATTCTAAGCCATATACATATCTATTTACTTCAGAAAGAAATATTTCGCGAAGGCAACTTTAAGTTGGTTTGTATTTATATATATAGTTTATTCTAGTTTCCACGAAATTTCTCATTCACATTGATATTTGATGAGCAAACATGAATGTATCGATTTCGATTTATAGACACCTTTATATTTGAGCATTGCATTCTGGCAGCTGTAAGAAAAATCTGTTTGTGGAAAACCGCCATAAACCACAGGAATTTGAAATGAAATATAAAAGAATGGACTTTTTAAGAATATCGAACCATTCAATAACCTTTTTTGTATTTTCCAACTACAGATACATAATTATGGAATTAAATGCAAATTCGCTTCATGGCTTGGATATTATTTCCAAGATTTATGTACGACTTTTTGAGCGATTCTTCTTGATTTAATGCTATATTCCTAGATCACTTCATTTAAATCTCTATGAAAGTTTATTAAATATCTAAATCTTTATAATCAGACCAGCTTTCAGTTGAACAAATTTTTCGTGCGAGTTCTAATTAATAAGCACCACTACAAATACACTCAATTATTTATTTAACTCTTCTTTCCTTCTTATGAAATACACTTTCATTCATTATTTTTCTGTACACGCTTCTATAAAAATCTGTTCTATTCGATTGTATCCATCAGAACGTGTTTACTTTTATGGTTTGAAAAAAGTTTTAAATGAAATATAAAAAATGTTTATGAATGTATTGTATTTTAAATGGTTACAAAAAAAATAGTGACTACATTTAATAAACTAAATGAGCTGTTACTTCCTGCCGATATCATGAAACTGCTCAGCCTGTATGTGGCCCTGGCTTGCTGCAGTTATCTACAGCTCCGTCAGCCCCAATCCCATTATCATTACGAATATCGACAAGGCTGCGCTCTGGCTACGGCCGCTCATTGCATATAAAAACATTGCCTCCCATTGTCTTTTGCCAAAGCACAACCACATTGAAGTCTGCTGCTGCTGCAGCGCCAGCAACAGCAGGACAACAACAACTAACACTGCAACAAACAAAAATTATGCTTACAACAACATTTACATGTGTGATTCGAAATTTATTTGCCAATTTCTTTGCTGCTGCATGTGCACAAGCGGACCCCTTCTCGACCGCTGCCACCGTTGTTCATTTGCTACATGCCAGCATACTCCTGCCTAGGGCAGGCTTTAAGGCCTACTCGTTTGTACAGCGCATGCATGCCTGCATGCGTGTGTGTGTGTGCATGCGTATGTTTGCTGTTGCTAGTGCAGCGTTCTCGCCTCCAGCCCTAGCATATATGTATATTTACATTTAGCATTCAATTGTGTGGCCAACTGATTGGTAGTACCACCGACATGGCCACCATCACCGACAGCACCGTCACCATGAGCAGCAGCAGCAACATCACCATCACTATTACACAAAAAACCGCAACAACGTAGCACCGGCAGTGGTGACAACTTGATAAAGCTAAATCGGTGGTTACATGCGATGTCGCATGTGAGATTGCATGTGTGTGTGTGTGGGTAGTAGTATGTTGTGTTAGTGGTGAGCGTCAATTGTTGGCAATGTGCTCATCCTTGTATTAAGCGAATTTTTACAACATTTTGAAGAACTAGCGTGCAATAATTAAAACATCGTCTTAAATGAAATTGAAAAACTGATAAAGGGCATTAATCGTAAAAAGAAACAAGTATGTAGTCTAAAATGTTAGTATTATTAACTTATGTTATTTTTTTCCAAATTTAAATTCGAGCATTTTCGATCCCATTTCTTATATCCTAATTATATCTATTAACTTCAGAAACGAAGAAGCCTGTTTCAGGCAGATTGTTTTAAAAATAAATGATTTATCTTATATAAGAAGTTTGGGTCGATTCTTTTTTTTACTAAATAGTTAAACTTTTTGCTAAAATAGTTTAAGAAACTTTTTTCTTGTGATGCTTCTCCTTCCTTGTTACTCTTTAAGTCATGTTGTTGAAGTGGCAGCCAGCAACAATTGCGCTGTTATTTGTTTTTGTGATTTGTCAGACACACTACAAACTGCTCTCAGTGTAGATAATAAAAAAAAACTGTAAGAACAGCTAAGTACAAGCAATAATATAACAACAACAGCCAGCAAACAAATAAAAACGGAAAGGAACACTTACAAGTGGGCAACGGAAACACGTGAATGTGAAACACACTCCTTGCCACATGCCGTTACATGCCGCCATTGTTGAATTCACTTGAATTCAGTTCATTTGCAGAAAAATTCGCTCTATTGTCCGGCGACATGAAATACCGCCATTGTCATTGCGGCCACTCGCGGACAATCGTCCCGCCAGGCTGCCGTCTTGCCACAGCGATGTTATTTAACTGTGTGTGTGTTTATGCATGTGTGTGTATGTGTGGCGGAAGCGTCTTGCGTGTATGAAACGTCATTTGCCATACTTTATGATGGTTGCTATTGAACTTTGCAACTCGTAAGCATAAATTCAACGGGCAAGATTTTTATGAGCTTTTTCAGCTTCCTCTTTCCTTTCTTCTTCTGCTGTAGTTGCTGTTGTGCTTGCCGAGGTTTTTTCGAGTTCCCTTTTGTAGCGCTCTCTTTGCTATACATTTCGTATACGAATTCACAAAATCTAAAACTCATGTAGCCAGCTAACGAACAAACAAACAGAATTACATACATGTGAGCAGCGTGTGAGAGTATGTAAGTATGTATGCGACCCTTGCAGCTTATCGGCATTGGCTGTGTGTGGCGCCAATGTCATGCTGCCTTCATAAAAATGCGCGTTCCCATGTACGTACGTGCCATAAGTTGCAGCATGACACCGCAGCATGCCGCAAATACAACTACAGCTAACAGTGCTGCTGCTACCACTACTACTGCATACCACCTTCGAGCGTATCGAATCGTCGTGTTCATTGTTGTTACGTAATTGCATTACGCTATCGCAGATATTTATAGCTCCACTCGGTCAAGTAATTCTTTGGCAACACATTGCGGCAACAGATTCTGCAGAAAACGCGGCCAACCGCAAAGTGGCGTACGGCATCAGCAGCGCTCAAGCAGTCTGGGCAGCCAGTGTGGGTGTTCTTCTTCTTACTGTGGCTGCTATTACAGCGATGAGTATACACTCACGAAAATTCCACTGTAACACAATATGAAAATGTTTTCATATGATAAATTTTACTTTTTCCACTACGATTAAGAGCCTCCAGGCTGCAATTGAAGGATGAAGATCGCGTGGAAGGCCATGTCTCTGAATGGAAGTGGTAAAGGCATGGTCCAAATTTGTCATTTAGCAGTCAAGAAAGCGCGAGTATAGCAGAGACGCCTGGAGGTAAGCTCAGTAGCAGAGCGTAACCCCCTACAGGATTGTCATAACCAATTAAGATTCACAATTTAAAGAAATTTTTAAGTTAACAGTTGAAATCAATAAAGGTCCGCTTTTGTTAGCAACTACGCTATGAGAGAGGCAGATAGAATGAGCAAAGAAGGATTCGAACTCTTATTTGAGTCCCAGTAGAACGAGCAGCTTCACAACCGAGCTTGAAGCCGTAGAGTTGAAATCTATTTACAAGAAATTCAAAAATTCATTCTACGTAAAAATAAAATATTTAGTTTGATTGTACTTCAAGACATCTTAACAATTTTTATAGTGAGCATTACTAATTTATTTGTTTGAGTGCAGCAGTTATTAAAGGAATAGGAACTGAAGAGGGAAGCGAAGAATAAGCATTGCATGCGTGGTGAAAATGTAAAATCCACAAAGTCATCAGCGCGGTCCTCGTCAACCCCTCAACAAAAGCAACGGAAGCTCAGCAAAGGACGAGCGGCGCGCCGCGGCGTCATCATTTCCCTGCTGTGTCGCTCTCCGCAGCTCTGGCCAACTTCACTGGTTTGCGCTTTCCCACACTGTTTTAGTAGTATTTGATGCAATTTCGAAGTTTTTACCGCACTTTCTTCTGCTGTTGTTGCTTTACTTTGCTTCCGGTTTACATTCGATCGGTCGGTCATTCGTGGGCTTTGAGTGCACTAACAATGGCAGAAAAATCCAATGTAACAAACAAATTTAAAATTTTCGTTGAACTTCGCACAGCTGTGGCGTACAACGGGCACAAGTCAACTGCCCGTGCGGTAGTCAGTGTGTCCCTTTGGTGCACTAAATGCAGATCAATGCAAATAATTTTTGCTATCGCAACTACAACTGTCAATTGCTAACGTCAATTGCTGAAACGACTAAAATTGGATAAAAAAAAGAAGAGGCATACAATTTAAATTTTTTGGCTCTTCTCGCAGGTGTGAGCAAAAAAATATTGAATTTCGTTTTCCATTTAAATATAATAAATCGTTCGTTCGCTAAAATAACGGCATAGCTCAAAATCTGCTTAAGCTGCTAAAATGACATATGTAAGTCAAAAAATGTTATATTGAAGGACATATTTTTGCACATCAAATTTGATAAACAAACCAGAAGATGCTGGACATATTGGCCATTTTCAAGAGACATGCCAATTATGCCCTATTGACATAAAATTAAGAAGTTATAAACTGTCATCTCATATGATGAATAATAAAATATTCTATTTTAAGTAAAAATGTTTTCATACAAAATGAGAAGTTGACGATGTGTCATGCCCCTGGCATATGAATGATATGTATGTTGAAGACATAACAAAATACAGGGGCTGAGTTCGGGGAGTTAAAACCACCTTCTGCTTAAATTGGAAGATGAGTCATGTCGACAATCAACAAGCAATTACAATTGGACAAGTAATAATGTTCATTTCAAACGAACAATCTAGAATGTATTCAAAAAGATTATCTTTGGATCGCTGTAAAACTGTGACGGAGCTTATTACGTGGAAATGTCAGAAATAGTTCAAGGAATCAAATAAAACTAGAATAAATTCAACTTCATTTCAACCTTTTTCATAGTCCTTAGTTTATGTTAAATTCGTTTTAATAACATAAATAGGTTATATTTACTAATTCTACCGACTTTGCGGTATTGAGTAAATGAATTTGTTTATTAAACATTCTTTAGAAATGTAAGAAGGAATTTAAATTGTCAGCTCGTGAAGAAGTTCAGCTCAAACAAGGTAACAGCTCAGAATCTACTGGTAATGCATAATTTTATAATCTTAAATTCATCTCGACAAGGTTCGCCACACACACACACTCCCTTGCATGCACAGAACCTCACACACACACACACCCTCACAAACTCCACACCAAAGAGTACGTGTAGTATAGAAAGTAATCGAAGAAATATTGCAGTCGCACAATCAACTGGAAAATCATCGTCCGCAGCGAAAGTGGGCTACATCCGACGCAGGAGCAGCCAGACTGTCTCTGGCCTGCCTTACCAACACTGTCCGCCTGCTGCTTTGGCCTTGCCTGCTGCTCTTTGGCTAAACTAGCAAGTTTTTGCCACTCTCTGGGAAGCTGCAGTCAAAGCGGTCAATGCCGCATTGCATATGCATGAGGCTGAGCAAAGCAGCAATAGCAACAACAACAGCAAGAACTGCCGCATGCAGTATGCAGTGTATGCAGCATGTTGCATGCAGCAAATGAAGCACAACCCCAAAAAAGCAAGCAGAAGAAAAGAATGAAGCAAATTCGTTACTTATCAAATTTTCGATGGACGCACAAATGACCAAATTGCACAGGCATCACTTGCATACGGAATGAGCGAGTGCAGTGGCGCAGGAGTCGAAGTAACGAAGCAGCTGCCAGTCACCATATCAAATTGACAGCCAGAGTTGCCGAAGTTGAGGCAAGTCGAGTGCATATGATTTGCCATATCAAGCGCAAGAAATCGAATTTGCTTCATTGTTGCAATGTGTGCTGTGCGTGCGTTTAAGGATTTTGATGTGTCTATGTGTGTGTATGAGTGTGCGGGAAGAAAAGTGTGTAAAGAGAATCTCAAGAAATAAAAAAGGAAGCCGACATACTACTTACATTTTCATAACAATTATAAGGCTGCCTTATTAAGTTTTGGAGCCATTTTGATAGTATTTGGTGCAAGGAAGTAATTGCTTTGGCTTATATGGAGAGTAGTTTTCTTATCTTGAGTCAAAAAAGAAAATACTATAGACACATGGTCATCGAATACGGAAAGTTTGCAACAAAATTTGTTACTTTGAAGAAGTGTCAGAAAAAGCCATTCTACGCGCTAAAATTTAGCCTTCTCAATAAGGTAAAATTTACGTTCTCACCATTTTAATCCTTAACGACAATGAAAAATAGAAGTTCCGGCTTGAGCTTAATCGTTGGTAAAATTAATATCATTTCCTTGCAGAATCCGAAACTTCAATAAAAAGTGCAGAAATTGGATTTTCCTATGATTTAAAATTTATGTTCTAATCTGATGATTAGTCAAGAAATTTTGAGAAAAAAAACTCACTGTGATACAATTGTTTTAATCCACCAATATATAGTTAAGTACCTATGCATGCCTAATCTATGAGAAGCTACTTCCAAAGGGTGCACTGACGTTTGTGTTTTTAAGTAATTTTAACAATGTTTTATTAATATTTCAACTATAAATATAATGTTTAAAAATATGCTTCATTTATTTTCGACAAAACAAGTCTCCGAATTTCCACGATCCAGAGTTCTTGAATTGAATTCCCTTGAAAACTCAATGACTTATATATCTCCTAGCAAACTTTCATGGCCCTTGGAAATGAAGCCTTGCCTTGATTTGCTTGCACGGTTGTATTAAGATTCACACTGGTGGCATTAAAAAACTTTTGTAAAAATTTGTCTGTTGACCAGTTTTCAGACCATTCTCATATTATGGGTAAAGCAAACGCTTTCATAGGAAAGGCTTACATGCATGCATAAGTATTGAGAAATTAGTTCAGGAAATTTGTTGTGATTCTCTGTCCTTACGGCGTTATATTATACCACAAGAAGTCCAAAAGTATTGTGAACTTTTGCTGCTTTTCGTAATATTCAGCAAAATAGCATTCTCCGCCTACAATATAAGAATCCCCTCAAGCAATTCAATTATTTCCTTCGTTTCATGGTTCGATATCCGGAAACAATTCCTGATTATTGTTTACAAACGATTTCACAAATCCTACTCATTTCTCAGCCCACGCGAGTGCTCATGCACCTCGTCGTCCTCTGCGTGAGTGTGAGTGAGTGCGTGTAGCAGTATTAATTTCATGGAGCGTTTGTTTTTTTAGGCTAACATGCGAAATATCTGGCGAAGGACATAACCCAAGTGCTGTTAAGCTGATTCTTTCTCTCTGCACGCCATATTGACGCTTCATTTGAAGAGCAGCGTTAGGCAGGAGCATGGTTGAAAGGATCATAATGAAGTCAACCTTATTATCATCGCCTCAATGCACAATAATTCACGGTGAACAAACACATACGCGTATGCTTGTTTACATGTGCCAAAATGAGTACAAATGCGAGAAATTGCCGTGGTTTATGTGCATGTAAAAGTATTTGTGTTTGAGTGTTTATTGTTACCTACAATCGGTACCTTAGGTTCAAAGGTGTTTATAATATGCAATGAGTGGTGCTTAGAGTACAGTGAAGATAGTTCGACTTGTTGTTTATTGAACTTGAGAGTATCTGGCGAGAATGTCACATTTGTAAGCGAGCCTTCAAGTAAAAAGTTGTATTATTTTGAAATAGGTTCCATGTAATAGAACTAATTAACCGAATTGTATAATAGGTACACACTCCATTCGTACTACTATCTTTAGAGCCTATCCCACTGATAGCTTCTGAAATAATCAACCTCTAAATCATAATTATGCATGCTTATAAGAAAGATTCCAACCAGATGGCTGCACGCTTTATAGACTCCGGCACCTTAAGCATAAGAGCAAAATTTCTTTCACTGCTTTCTTTCAAGCCGCTGCTCTTGAAGTAGGGTTGCATTTGTTATCAGACATGCTTCCCAAACTATTTACTTAATACTACTACTCAGCAATAGGCAACAATGGTTCAAATCGATTGGTCTACTCATTTTCGATTTTTACCAACACATTTGCTGCCTAACGGTAATGTTAGTCATGTGTTCATGTGTGAGTGTGTGCGTATGTGCACAAATACTTATTATACAAATACACTGCCCCTACACTTGATTGGTTGCTGCTATTTGCTGTTTTTGTCGATGTTTCACTTTCTGGTTCTGTTTCATATGTGTGGTTGCCTCTTGCCCCGGGTCATGACATAAATCTCATTTTCGTGTTTCCGCTTATGTTTGCCAAAATGAAATTTAATATTTACTAAATACTTCGTCATATGATATTTGTTTTGTGCCGGCTTTTGTTTTATTTTCGTTATGCACTCTTTATTTTCCGTTGTTGTTTTTCTTTTGCTGTTGTTGTTGTTGTTGTTGTGCTCTTCAGTTGGAGGAAATTGCGCTGAACCGGCAATCATTCCGCTTACGTTTGCTACAAAAATTTATTTCAATCAATTTTTTCTTGTTGTTGCCATGCCGGCTTCTACGGAAATATTTGCAACAAATCAAGCTGAAATGTAAATAAGTTTTTTCGGTTTGCTTGTTTGCTTGGCAGTTCGTTTTTACGCACTTGCACGGTGTGCCACATCGACTTTGATTGGAATTGGTGGGTTGTTTTTGTAGTACCTTTTCGGAGAAACGTGCTTTGGCGCTTTGACGTCTTTGGCTATTCAAATACAATTAAGTATGCATATTTGATTATTTACCAAAAAGTGTTTGGGGTTAGGTAAAGGTTAAAAACCGCCGATTTCCTAGTATGAATGTAATTCACAGAAATCGGGAACGTAGGTTTTTTTCATACAGCCATATCGTATGCTCATAGATAAAAAAAGGTAGGGGTTTTTTTTTAAGTCAGAAGAGCTCGCTCGAAACTTCGGTGGAAAGCGCAAGTGAATGAGCCCTATTGCAGGTTAAAGTATCCTATTGATGCAAGCGCGTGCCAAAAAGAGGCTCCGGGTTGAGCTATGCTGCGGCTTGTTGAGTGCTACTCGAATTGTCAACAACATATTAAGTTAGATAATTCATATACTTTTTTTTAAGATTAGTATTATGAAAGGCAGGTTTCTAGCCATGATAATTCGCTTACTGACCATAAAGCTGCCAGCATTATTTTTATATAGATATTTTATTACAATTTTAGACAGTTCATTCTCTCGTCAATTTCATATTTAAAAAATTCATGTTACTAACAAACTTTCGGATTTCAGTTGAATTTTAAAAAACCTTTCAGAAAAAAATGCCTTAATTTCAGTAGCATAAAGAGAAAATATGTCAGCTGCGAAAGCATCAAAGAGAGCAAAAGTCACAAAAAATCCTTGCGAAATAAACTCTTATACACTGCCCACGTGACATTTCCATTCAGCATTATTTACTCAGAAATGTGCTTCTTGGAAAAGAGAGTGAATTTCCCTGCAGCAGGCACTGAAATGTACTCTACTATAAATGAGCAGAGACAAGCAGCGCAATGAGCGAAAAGTACCACTGGAAAAGACTCACTCTGAAGAGAGCGCAGGAAGTAGCAGAGTTATTGTGGGAGTGTAAGAAAGTTTCTCATCAAATTTTCACTCTCTTAAATTTCAGCATATTTCATTAATTTGCATTTTCCGCTCTAATTTTAAAATTTCTTGTTGTTGCTTTTGTTGCTGTTGCTTTGTTCTTGTGTATGTGAATTTTTATCGTTGTCGCTCTATTGCTGTTGTTGCTTTATATTTAACTTTAATTTAACAAAAACCTTTTCACTGACACTATTTGCGGCCGGAGCATTGTGTGTATGTGATTTGCACGTACCAACAGCGGGACGAAAAGGAATTTGGATGAGCACTTTTTGTATCTTTTTTTGCCGGTTTTTCACCCTTTTTTATGCACTGCTTTTTATCTTTTTAAGCCTTTTCACGCTGCGGGACTGAACTTTTATGCAGGTGGGTAAGGTGAAGGTAGGTAACTGGCTGATGGCAGGCTGGAGCTGGGACTGGGACTGGTTCTGGGGAGTTGGAGGCCAGGGAGGCATTAAATGAAACCATTTCCGCTCGTTGGCAGTACGGAAATTCAGCGTTGACGATGCCAATTGCAAATTTTTAATGAAATTGATGATGTCAGTGCCCCGCTGCTGCCGCGCCGTCACGCTTTTAAGCATACTTTTTGGCGCTGCTGCCGTTCGACATTTTCGTTGTTTTTGTTGTAAGTATCTGCGGCAGCTAGCCACACGTGACAAGCAAATCGCATCTGTGTCTGTCTGTTGGGCCAACCGTTGATAGTATTTGGCGCAAATACTTACACACACACAAACACACACACCTATATACTTTGACAAATGTGTATGCTAGTGAATGTGTGTAGAAGGCAGTTAAGTGCTTGGATTATTTAAAATTGGTTTTCTGGTGCACTCCGATTGAGCTGTTCACGCTGATTTGCGCCTGTAAATGTGTCAGGCTTATTTACTCTTCGGCGTGGCGAGTTTTTTAAGCTTTGCGCATATAATTAAATGGCGTAAATGTGATTTCAGTTGAGTATTTGCAACGCAATGCAAATTTAGTGATTAAATAATTTGTTGGCAGACATTTCACTAGCATAGAGAAAAGTTGTACAGATTGTTGTGAGTTAGTTAACTGTTTTTCGCTCAGTAGCTTGAAGCTCGAAAAGATCCTTGCAAAAATCAATTTAACATGTTGAGTGCAAGAGTATAAGAAAAAAATTTGTCACATAGCCTACCATACTTTTTTTACAGGATTCGGTAGAATATCACCGAAGTATTCAAAATATCTACTTTTTATTGAATAGGCCGTATGGTGACACATTGGTCTCACTCATATAGGCCAAATAGTATGCAAGACGTAATAAGGCCCTTCCGGCTGTGATACCAACTTGGTCTCACATGGCACTCTTGCGTGTTAAGCCTGAAGCAGGAATATTTTTATAACAAATGACTAAATGCAAAGGAAGGGAGCTTGATTAGTTACGAAGCACATCATCGAATAATATCCTGCAAGCAATTGAGAAAATTTCCAAAGCATTATTTCCCCAAAAGCTAGAAGCATCCTCCAGCCTCAACTGACGCAGTCATAATTGCAATTAACTTGCAGCGTAATTGCGGCAAAACAAAAGGCAAAAACTAGTCTTTTTCATAGCGCATCATGAAGGAAAACAACAACAACTGTCCCTGTGTGTAGTTATGTACGTATATGCATTTGTAGAACAGACAGTGCCATATTGCAAGCGTAGAGAAGCGACAGCAATTGCCGTGGCAATAATACGAAAAACCGCAATTGCAATTCATCGATATCCTGCCGTAATGCGCTCTGCTGCACTGCCGAGGATATCCTAATGCACATGCATGTTGAATGCGGGACCGAACAATGCCGGAAGTGGTGTCGCCTCACACATGCATACATACTCACATACGCATACATATTGCTGCATGTGTTGACATCGTGCACACACACAGGCTACTCTATATACACACACAATTGTACGCACGCACACATACAAACGATTGCTTCGGACTATTGCGGTTTTTGGGCGAGCACACGGAAATCATCTTCTGCGGCGCACAAATGAGAAATGTGCAATAAAAAACTTTCGTATTCCTGTGCGTATGCTTGTCTGTGCGTAGTTATCGTAGTGTAATTGGAATAAACGGTACGCGTACACGAGCTCTCACATTTTGAGATGGCAGCATACTCGTACGCAACCCAATTGACATACATAGCTATTAGTATGCTAGCCACTCAATCTCAATTTTCCGTATCGTTTCTGATTGCATCATCAGCGCTTTAGGTAATTTCCACAAAAAACCCATTTATTTTTGCTAACTTCAAAGCATTCCGTCAATGCAATGTCGTGCAAGCAAAGGAGCAAATTTGGAAGTAGCAGAAGTAATTTTACCCAGTTTGAAGATTTCAAATTAAACACATTGGTTTACTCCTAAATATTTGCCAAAATTATGTCAGTTTTATACCAGAAAGCGATTTTTAAATGGCACGAGTTTCAGTATAAAAGTTGTTGTAGTTGTAGTAAGGTTGTATTTAAGTCAATCCGTTTTGACGATCAGAAATCAAAACCCAATAAAAATGTGATTTTAAAAGTAATTTTATGCCCTTTTGACTCGCTTCAAGTGTACCTACAGAGGCTAAGACAATTTCCATACATTCTTTCTACGAATGTTTTATACTAAGAGACATACTACAGACTATATTTTATTTGTTGTTTAAGTCGTGGTCACCGCAACTAATTCTTTATCATTGCCATCCATGGTATCACATGATTTATATTAATAACAATGTTCTATGAGAAACTTCAGACAGTTCAGGCCACTGCCATTTGGAGGGCTTAAGGTATCGTTACCCAAATTAAAATAACTGAAATTGGTACAAAAGTTATGCTGTTGAAATTATTGTAAAGCAGTGTTTTTTGCTATTATTCAAAACCTTTGCTCTTATTTGAAAAGGAATATAGTACATTTTAAGCTATAAGATACATATTTTTCTGAATATTTGCTTTCAATTTCATCCTTGAGCTACAAAGCCTGCATAGTACACACTCTACACGCACAACCTTTTGCCACTTGGGATATGCACTTACACTTGTATTGTATTGCTTTGCCGACACACTAACACATGCGGGTTAATTATAATTGCTGAGTGCTGAGTGCTGAGCACTGTGGGCTGAATGCCGTGCGAGTGCGAGTGGAGTGCGCTGCAAATCAATTAGAAATTTCTGTGCGTTTTCGTATGAGTGCGTGCGTGTGTATTTGTGTGCGTGCGCGACGGCAGCAGGCGGTAAACAATTAACCCAATTTTTTCACATGCATACAAAACGGCAGCAGCGACAGTTGAAGCAGCAGCGGCACAAACAGCTCAATTCAATTCAATTTGAGATTTTGAAGGTCCCGCACTCACAGAAACATTGATACAAAGCATTAGTGAAGTGGCTGCTGTGCGGTTGGCTGGAGTATGGCAGATTTGCGATAAAGGTAATTACGTTGCACCTACACGCGTGAGTGTTTTCTTTACGCCTTGCATGTGTTAGTCAATTAAAAGTGAAAGCTTTTAAGTGTTTCCTGCGCACAAACTTGTGTATGTGCGTGTGCCATGTGTGCAAGTGTGTTCGTAATTGCTGTTCAGTTTTTTGCTCTACATTTCCTTTTGCTCTTCATTTATATCATCTTCTTCTTGTGGCACTCAAAAATACGCCCACATCATTTTGGACGCCTAACAATAGGCTATCTTTTTTTAATTTTTAAGTTCTTATTGTATAGCAGACACAAAGCGAATGCTTGCTGTGAATTGGACTATCTTGTAGCAAATAAGCCCGAAACACAATGACACACCTATTCCAGCTCACCACACACATTCATACACGCAAAAAAGATTTTCAGGACCATTAAATTGTATATTTATGGTATGAGATACATATCTTTAGAACATATTCCAGGACATTTAAGAATTAATTAATAATTCCTTCACTTAAGCACTAATGTACATATTTTTAAAAAAACTTTAATTTATTGATAATTGGTGTACATACATATATCTCATTTGTTATATTATTCCATTTTTAAATTATCTTTTGTGTAGGTATAACAAATTGTGCAAGAACTGAAAGCTTATTATTAAATATCATTTAGTAAAATAATAAGTTTGTCATTTAATTTGTAACTAACTAACTTGTTATTTTAACTAATATTTCAGTTAGCATAACCAACTATTTCTGAGAGTGTGCACAGACAATCACACAATATAGTAGCTCATCAGTGATAATCATCAATCACAGCCCTGACTGCTGCCGTCATTCTCGGCCAACATGGCAGACAGAGTGACGAAGGAGGCTTCTGCGTCCTGCTGGCTGCTGCAAAATGGCATAAAGTTGATGCTGTCAAATTAATAATGACAACTAACTAAGGCACGCGGTGGCGGTCAACAGCCAACGGCGCTGCAGGCGCCGCACTTCATTTGTTACCCTCTTCACGGCGCTGCAACTCCACCTAGAGGCACAAAGGAAGACTGCGAGCTCAGTCTCCCCCCAGTGTCTGCTATTGTCCTTGTGCCATCACTTAAGTTCAGCCTTACTACTCTTACAATTTGACTGTCATGATTGCGGTGATCTAGTGGGAGTGTCTCATGCTATTCACTCACATCCGCACACACAATGATACATTCACATACACATTCCACAGCTCATAGCTCCTTGTGGGAAACTGGTCGTTCTTGCTGCCTGATGATCCATCAATATTTTTATTATGTGTTATTATGTACTGCGTTCATTGTACCTGCATGTGTATTAGTGCGCGGCTATTTTTCTCTTGCTCATGCAGCAGTTATTCGCACAAATAGAAGCAGTGGTTTATATTTTATTTTTTTTCAGCTGTTGGCAATGCTGGAAAGTCTATTTTTATGTAGTTATAGGCTGAAATTAATAACCTTGGCCTATGCCTGCTCTTGTCGATGCTGTAGGTACTCTGGCCAATTGATTTGCAAAAGGTGCACACGTGTGTTAGACATTAACATTTCTTTGGAGAAAGTTTATTGATAGCAGATGTTATTGTGAAGTTTCAAGAGTATAGACTGAACTGGCTAGACGGCCAATATATAAATGTTCGAGATTAATATGAATTTTCAAAAGGCTGCTAGCTGGAGCAGAGGAGCTGTCTGGGATTACAGCAACAAAATAGAACAGTTGAGATAATCGAAAGAACTGTAGAGATGATTGTTAAAGCAACTGCAAATATGATCATGGAGTATATTTTGGTTTGTTTGTTATATATTTAATCGCCATATTAAGGCTAAACAAAGTTTCTTAACAATTTTCAAACAATGAAAGATTATATGAATATTTCTTGCGCAGCAAAATCATTGTCCGGAAGGATAGTTACAATTTAGTGGATTTATCAAACTTTTAAATGTATGATCATCCGATTTAAAATTGTTTTCAAATTTATATCATTTGGAAAAATATGTTGAAAGAGTGTGTTCTATGCAGCAGTTAAAAATCCGATTTTATTTCTTCGTGCATGTAAAACTGCATCTTATCTCTTAATTGGAGAAGGCGAATGACAAAAAAAATTCTTGGGATTCTTCAGTTGAAAATACGAACCAAAAATGAAAACACTGGTGCGTCTGCTTGGGAGTATGTATTGGCAAAAGTTTAACCTACTGAACAGTAAGTCAGCTCAAGTGCGACTAACAGAGCTACACTGCGCTTCCAAATGCTGCAAAACCAATACACTTACGCACAGTCAGCTTTGTATGTATGTGTGTGTCGTGAATTGGCAGCCGCAGGCATCAAAGTGCACTTTTTGAATGAGGTTCATCATATTTGCCGCACTTCCGATAAATGTGACTCCACGCGGCGAGGGATGCACTTCATGTGCAAGAATATGAGCACATCCTTACTTTGAATGTTTTATTATTGTTTGCGTTTCACTGCAGGCACATACACACACGCTCAGAGGCACAAGAAATACGACTTTCATCCTTTTACGGCATTCAGAAGAACGTTCAATGCGCAGTCAATAAAGAGCCTACACACCAACCCGCCTGCTGTTTGCCCATTCTGTGTAGTTGGTAGCTCTGCATATCTTTGCATATATATGTAGATCCAGTGTTGCGTTTCAATTTCTTAGCGCTGTACAAAAATAAAACCAAAATCAACAATGAAGAAGAGCCAGAGGAGAAAATGTCAACCTCCTTGCACTCAAACGCATACAGGCATACACTCATACATACACGCACAAAAAAATATCACTTAAAGCATTAAGAAATTCTCTTTCTTTACAATTGTTGTTATATTTTTAAGCTAAGTGAATAAATGAAAGTCTTTTAAGATCACTCTCTTCTTCGTTCAAGTGTATTTGCAGAGAGGTCTTTTCGATATTGAATTCTAAAATTGGGCTATATGTCGGGTATATGTTACGTAAACTCCTTTCGACTGTCAAAAATAATGAAATATTTTTGTCGAGAATAATGCAATGCAAATAAGGAAAAAATCCAATACGTGTGTCACTTTACCTCACAGAACTTGCCCCACGAACATTTTTTTGAAAAATCTTACTATCAATTCAATTTTAATCTTAATTTCAGGCAAAAAATTAATTATATATTTATATCAGTTGATTCATAAATGCCACAGAATATTACGGAGAGATCTCCAAGCGCAGTTGTTCATAGCTTTTGAAGCTACGTATCCATGAGAATCATCTGGCTCATTTTAAAATTACTAGTTAGCTATTATAACACTTTTCTCTCAGTGTATGAACTGCGCTTGCAGCGAGCGTCATATTATAGTAATAACCGTAAAAAAGTTGCTTGCACTTGCAAGCGGAAACACCCACACCGACGCTTGCGGCGTCAGCAGCAAAAAGCGGCACACACATACAGACAACATACGCAATGTAGCGACAAACACGCATATAGCCAGATATTGTGGTGGGAGGAATTCTTGCGGTAGCGTCTTAAGCCTGTTTACTTTCCAGCCTCAGACGAGAGAACCGCTGCCAGGCGCTTTTATGCACGCCCGCCTGCCGCGAATGTGTGCGACATCATAACGGCACAGCACACAAACACGCAGCCACGCATTTCTAATAAAAGTGTTTGAAGAATAAATGTGAAAGCTAACGAAAAATGGAAAATCCTTTCCTAACTTCCTGTTGGGTTCCTCGCCGCGCTTCGCATGCATTGGCGGCATTTCTCTTTGAATTCATAAGCCGAGTTGCACTTTCAGCTGCAGCCATTTCAATTGCTGCAAACTTTATGCGCTTATGTGTGTGCTTGCTTATGCTAATGCGTGTGTGCGCGTGTGAGAGAGTGTGTATATGCCATTCCATTCTTTGAATGCCAGCAGCTCCAGCCTTGCATGCTACCCCGTTGCTTGCATTATTTTCCTATAAGCCGATTACTCGTAATGATAATAAATTTGTATTATGCCACAATACACGCGCAAAAATACGCACACACACTCAGCCACCCACTCAGCCAGAAAATATTTCACTACCAATTTGACGCATAAAGAATTTCCGTTGCCACACATCGCAGTGTGCGCCGCTCTGCTGTTGATGCGAGCAGCTCAGGAAAATTGTTCGGGATTAGAGGCATTCGGCATAATGCTAAAGCAGGCCAAACACTAAAAGAAGCCTTTGATATTTTCGACAGAGTTTCATATATTATCGTAATTTTACGGTACATATTTTTGCACATTTGTATTGCGAATACCAATATCATTTTCAAAAAGCAGCAGATATTGAACATTTCACCACATCAAGATAAACTGTTCAAGGAAGACCCAACAAAGCTAGACTTCCAAAAATATGCTCACAACATAGAGTTTAGATTCGAACTGCAGAAACTAAAACTCCTAACTTACACGATCTTTCGGAATCATTATAAATGCTAATGAAAAACTTCCAATTCAGCCTTTCAATTCAACCATAAACTCGGTATTCTTCCGGCGCCGCTGGGTTTAGTAGAAAAGTGTCCAGTCAAGGATGCGCGGAAGAGCTATGCTGAGCATTAATTTTTGCTTAAAATAAAAATTGCCTTCATAAGTTAATGCGAGAAAGCGAAGCCTAAGCCACGTTATAGGTCTTGTGGCCAATTTATGTATATACACGAGTATATATGGATAGGTATATTTTTTGTTCCTGAGACAAATTTGTTATAAATGTAATTCCAAAACGTTAGGAAATTCTGAAATTTTAGGCTTTCAAATTAAATTTCAAAGAAATTTACCACTTATTGAAATAAAACTCATTATCCTAAAGCCAAGGAAGTGCTCCAAGCTGAAGCAAATGTCAAGCGATCATATTGATTGCAAATCTTGAATGCAACACTTTACGTAATTATATAACTTAATTGAATTAAAAGCAATACGAAATAACAAAAGTGAATAAATCTAACAAATTTTACGACTGTGAATAATTGATTTTGTCAGCAGCAAGTTCACAAATACTAACGGAATCTGCTGCTCGTTTTGGCCAGACTGAACAATGAACACGCGAAATCAGCTCATTTCAATTACTCACATTCAGCAAATTACATCAAAGTCAACAAAAACAACAACCATTATAACATTCGTATAATCGCCAGTCAAAATAGAACCACTTCTCTCTTCTGCCTCGTCCAGCTCAGAGCATACTGCTCATAATTTGAGCGACTTCAGAAAGTTTAATGCGTTTCCATCGTCTTTAATTGTTATTGATGACAAATTGTAGCTTATTTTAGTTAAGTTGTAACTGTTGTTTTTGTTGTAAATTATTTTGGTTATTATATTAATGACATTATTCATTATTCACTCAATTGATAATTGTTGTAGCTTTTAGTGGCCTTGAGTAATTCAGTCTTCAAGCGAGTTTAATAGTTGGAAAAATGTGTGGGGAAAGACCTATTGATAGGCTTACTGATATTCGGTTCAGATTTTAACGATACATGTCAAATCGAACGAGCGTATTCGTCAAAAATGACATTCGAATAGTGAAAGTGGAATATCTTTAAAGAGGTGATATTGAAAACTATTCGGAAGCAAATAAAATGACGAAAAACTGGTTTACATATACTAACACCGAATACATACCCTTGTCCCAAATTTACTCGGAAAATCGAAGAGAACGTCCACAATTTCATTGTACATTCAACGCAGCTGGACCTGCCCCTACTCCCATTCCCATCCAGCTAGCTTCCCTCTTATAAGTTCCATCAATGTCAGTTTAGCAGTGCGGGCCGGCTTTCAGCTGCTTTCAATTCATGCTAAGCTTAAGCGCAATAGTGCAAGCTTCAACGAACAAATTTTGTTCCGATGAACATTCTCCATGGCTTAGGGTGCCTGCCCTCTGCCCATCATTCTCGCATACCGTCTACACTCCGCAATTCCGCAACATGGGTTCTATTGTATTCAAAGTAAACAATAGCGAAAATGTCAGGCATAATAATAATAACAGCAGCAGCAGGAGCAGCCGGAGCAGCGGGACCGGAGGCGGCAGCAGCGCACAAAAAGAACGAATTTTCTTTTATTATGATGGAGACTGTGTAAATTTATGACTGCACAGTAGCAGGTACATGCGCGCCGACTGGGTGAGACTGAACTGGCAGTGGTTAGAGAAACTGCTGGGCTACATACACACACACACACGAACGCACACACACACACACACACATTCTGGCTAAAGTCACTAGAGCATGCTTTATTATAAATATTTTGTCTGATATTCCGCTCAGGTACAACATATCCTTTTTTCTTTCCTTGGCATATTCTGTCATCATCATCATCAGGGTAGTACTCCTAGTCGCTCCTGTCGCAGTCGACTTGGTTGGCATTATTGTGTGTGCCTGAGTTTTTCACATTCTTTGCAGCTTTTATTTGTGCTATTGTTGTTGTAAGTGCTGCTGTTGTGTTGAGTTAATGCTGCTTAATAGTAATGTTGTGTAATTTGACTGTCTTTTATACCAGCTGTGAGTGTGATGAGTAATTTTTCTGAAAAATCGAATATGCATAATATTAAAAAACTTTGTAGGGTCTTACCTTTCAATGGCACCTATTTATATTTTGTTAAAATAAATTTAATATTCAAATATTCTTGAATTGTGCTTTTTAACATGGAAATGGAAGATACTTACATTATTTTCTATTTGATACTAAGTTTCAAGGTTATCAAAGTTCTAAACTATAAATTTAAAAAATTCATAAATTCGAGCTCATATCAGAAAATCTCAATCAGTTTAATCAATCTAATCTATTATTTTTACTATACATATTTTTAAATATAACAATAACAAATAGAAGAATTAAAGCTATAAGATTTTATTTTGAATAACAATAGTAGTGTGAATTACTTTGCTATTTCAAAATCTAGACTATAAAACAAATTTAAAGCAATCAATAAAATAACCTATTAACTATCGAAGTAATTTCTATCTATCTATTCTACCATCTCTGTATCTTGCATTATCTACTTGGAACTCCTCTGGCATGTAAGGCTGTAGAAGGCCTCAAAGTTGGCAATCAGTTCTCTTCTTAAGTTTACTAGAAATTATCCATTTCGAATAGATCTTTATTTATCTGGTATAGCCATTGATTAATCCGGGCTTATTCACCCAGCCAGTGCAACTCAAAGCCATCAAATGTATTCTGAACTGAAATAGATTCTAAATGAAGCATTTGCTTTTGAAGTAACTACTTATGTTAACATAAATCCATTACTTTGTAATGCTGATGAATGCAACTCTGATTGAACAATGTTGCCAGCTCTTGTTGGCACTCCCTGTTGGCATTCCGCAATAAATGCATCGTAGTGGCCATTAAAGCACTGCCATCGATTCGGGCAACTATAAAATTGTATTCTTTTTTTAACACAAAGCCACGTTACTCTATTTTGCACAATTCAGTGCAGCACGCGCTGGTCTGCTGGACACTCACACTGTGATACGTATGCGCGCTTGTGTTGGTAGCACGTATGATTATTATTATGTAGCAATTACGATTGCCTGGCGTGGCGAGCGACAGTCGGTGTAATGGCGACTTCCGTCTACGTTTGAAAATATACAGCGCACTCCACTGGAAGCACTGTCACACACACATACAGGAACAACAGCAACCCCTTTTTGGTATACTTTTTCGCGCGCCTTTTTGCAGTGCAACGGCGTAGCAAGTAATTAATTATTCAGTTGCAATGCTTAATGTGCAATATGCAATTACAATAGCAGCAACAAGGGCGGCGGCATTAAATACAACAAATGAACAGCACGCACACATGCACATGCACATGCACAGACACATATACAATACACATACATATGTATAGACAGCAACAAATAATTGAACCAAGCGTCGCCATTATCCTGCGTGATTTATTAATAACACAAAAAAGAAGTAGTTGCCACTATGTAACTATTTGTTGTTGTTGTTTTTACATTGTTAGCAATGCGCTTGCAGCACAGTGTATATCACACTCTGCAGCTTTACTATTGCATAATATAATAAAAAATGCATGCACTCATGTTTTCATGTTTTCGCAACAAGTTCGAAATGGTTTAATGTGGCCAATATTTCAAATCCCCTGCGAATGTAAGCCGAGGCAGCCGCACACCATCCTTGAAAATGTGCGCTGATGAGTGTGTTTGTTGTGTGGAAAATAGTCATGAAAATAAAACAATGCCGTAATTAAGTGCGTGCCCAGGCAAATGGCCAGTCATTACGGTAATTTGTTAATTTTAATTGCGTTTAATATTAAATTTATTGTTAATTTTGTTGCAAATTAAATATTTTGTACATCCTCTGCTTAATGTACTTTAATAGCATTTAAGCCATGTATTTAAAAAAAAATTAGTAACAAGCAATAAATCATTATATCTGTTAAGTTTTCATGTTGTTCAAATATTTATGTGCTAAAGTGCAGAGAGCTCTTTAACAAGATAACCCAATTTAACGAGAGTATATGGTGAAGAATGAGCGAGAGATAGGTCTTAAGGCCGAAACTGGCAATAGGTTTTAATGGCCTTATAAATAAGTAAGTACCTCCATAAGTATATGATGGAACCGCAAAATTTCTGGATGTAATTGAAAGGAAAAGGAAAATAAGCAGCTAAGATTGGAAAAATATTTTTCTTTAGGAAAAATAATAACAAGCTTGTGCTTTATTCCATGGTGTGCTTCTCTATCGGTGGTCGTTGCATGATGTTATAAGTAATTGTTAGACCTCTGAAGCCCAGAGGTAAAGGTTTCTGATACATTCAATTTACCAAAAAACATTCTGTTATGAAATGCATTTGTAATTCCTTGAGGTAATGGCTCTTCAAATGAAAACTTTTAAATCCATTCATACGACAAAAGTTCGGGCTCCGTAAATTTTTACTTAGCGTCTTGTAGAGTATGAGATTAATCGCTCGAAGGTGGGTCCCAGCTGTCCAGCTGTAGCAAGAGTTTTCGTTTGCTTGATACCGAGGCTTATGTTATGGGCGTGGTTGGTAGCAGTGCCAAGGCAGATTTAAACCTTGATTTCGTCAAAGGCGTACTTAGTTGCCTGTTGTAAAAATTTTTAAGCTTCTTGGCACTCCCAAAAGAGGTAAGGGTAAAACTAGTATATTGCCTGAGATACAGTATAGATACTATCTGACATGAGTTACACCGTTTATTATTCCTCGTCATGTCCATGAAATCAATTAACTGTCAATCAATCAGTTAAGAAATGGCAATTAAAATACAATATGATGGATATTCCCACGAGCAGCAGTCATAACAGTGTCAAATCACAGGACACTGTATACAACATAAGCAGCTGTTCTTTCGTTCACGATTCGCAGCAGTATTAAAAGATGGAACAAAGTCAAGTTTTCCAACAGACCAGTTTAACGCCTCGAACTTGCACAACATGAAGACCTCGACGCGTAGTCCTTCGGAATCTTTCGGGCAGCTTCAGAAAGTGGCACGCTTTGTTTCGAGCGCTGTGGGCATGGACGTGCTTGATGCCAACTATCGCACCAACTGGCTGACGGGCGCGGTGATCTGCAGCATTGTGGCCTATTTCGCTTTCACCGTGTCCACAATTGTGCAGATCTCGGAGGATTTGACGCACATGTTGGAGTCATCCTGCATGGTGGGCAGTGTGCTGCAAGGCGTAGCCAAATTGGTAACTGCTATTCTCGATAACAGAAGCATGCGTGGTATAGTGGTGCTGCTCGATGAGCTCTACAAGGAATACGAAGTCAAGGGTCCGAAGTACTGGCGGACATTGCACGCGACCTGCGACAACTGCAGGAAAGTGCTCATAGGCATCGGCATTTTTTATGTTTTCGCATCTGCGGGCATCATAAGCATGCCGTTCGTGATGATGCTGGTCGATGGTAGCCATTACTTGATGATGCATTTTCACCTGCCCGGCCTGAGTGTGGACACGGATTCGGGTTACTTCTGCACGCTGGCGGCACATTCGACTTGCGTGCTGTTCGCCTCCTTTGGACTCTTTGCTGGGGATATTTTCGTGCTGATATCCTTTTCGCATTGCTATTTCTTTGTGGATATCTTCAAATTGAAGATTGAAGAGTTGAACGTATTGCTGGCGAACGCGGAGAATCGCTTCAAACCGGGAATTAATGAGCGTCTAATCGATATAGTGCGCTGGCATCAGCTGTACTCGGAGTAAGTGTTTCCAAAATATTAACAGCAATGAAATTCTGATGGTTTTTCATTTAGATTCACTGAGATGTGCAACAGAGTATACTACCTTATCATCACTAGTCAGGTGACAACTTCCGGTGTGTCGATTGTACTGACCATTTTCGTGCTACTGACATCCGACTGGCCTGGCGGATATGCCTACTTGCCCATAACTATATTAAACTTATATGTTTACTGCATTCTGGGCACCAAAATTGAGATTTGTGTAAACCACTTCTTGATTATATCAGCTGGAAATACATTTTGTTGTTGTTTTTGCAGAATGACCAATTCGCGTCGGAGATCTACAATATTTTATGGTATAATATGACGCCGGCGCAGCAAAAGGTAATCAGATTGATGCTGATGCAATCGCAAACACCGAATATGGTCAACATTGCCGGCGTGATGCCGCTCTCAGTTAGCACAGCTTTGCAGATCACCAAAACCATTTATAGCATTACCATGATGATGGTGCAATTTTTGGTAAAGTAGTGGAAAGATGAATAATATCAAGACACTTACATGAAGCAACATGTATGCAGTACTTATCTAGAATCACACAACTGTAGTTCACAATATGTTTTGGTGTAATATCGTAACATTGAGTGTGGAGGAAAGCATTAGCAGAATCTTTAATCAAAAGTGCACAGCAGACGCTGAATTCTGGTGTAAAGAATTAATAAATGTGAAAAACTTTAGGCCATTCTGCAAACCTGCAATTTTGTTGATATTCGTAGCTTAAATCCATTATTTAGTATCCCTCTGTCGAAAAATCAACTGTACTCAATACTCGTAATGCTAAAATGTGACCATAAAGAACACTGGATCCATATATAAACCTTCGTACTTTGAAGTGAGACAATTTGGTATGACTGTTCCGAAAGCTGACAAGCAGAGTTCTATGGAACCGGACTCTAGTCCAGTACCGTCAACAGTACATATTGTATAAATATTAAAATTTAACAAATTCTGTAATATACATACAAACTTCGAAACTGATATCATATTTTGAAGTGATATTAAAATGGCCAGGGCATCAACGTCGAAAGTTAGAAAATATTTTTCATTTACATACATGCCATTGGTACTGACCAAACAAACATTTCTATGACCCGTAAAATTTTGGTAAAATATGTATTACAAGTGCATACAAAACGAGGGAGCTCGGCCGAAGCACGCTTATAACATATTGCGCCAATTATGTACTAACGAGTATTTTTGTATCGGAACGGAATATTTAATATTTCTTTTAAGCAATTATCGATAATTTTTTCATGTAGTAAACTAATTAAATAAAAGGAATGGTATAACGAAGAAAATCATATAGGATAATAAGAAATAAGCCTCGTTCCGACTTTTCGTAATGTCTTGTTGATTGTGGCACTACTGCCAGCCCCAATGCCCTGCTGACGTTTTCACAGCGAAGCTGACACTCAAATTGCAATTCAACAAATATGCACACCCATTTTGAATAATTTAAACGTTAACATGTGTGACAATCTCTTTTCACATGCACAGAAATTTTGTCACCAATTCGCATGCATACACATACACACACATGTGTGTGTGTACGGAAGAAAATTGAATTGCCTGAGCGCAGCGCCGCGCTCAGCTGGAAAATTCGAAAATTCGAATCGTCTGTTCAGCAGAACTTTGTAAACAATTTCCGTTTGCACGACATTTACTTACAGCTCAATTGACAGCTGCAATCGGACCGCCTGGCGGGAACGCATAGGGGTATGCGGGCAGGATTCGCGCAAGTAGGAAGATAAAAATCACCTGATTTCCGAGATTTTCCCAGCGTTTCCCAGCGTTTCCTCGCCGATTTCTCCTATACTCTCTTTCCTTTTTCTTTCTCGGCTTTGATGTGTCAATGCAGGGGAAGAATAATTTTATTTACTGTCGTTCTGTTCAGTGCTCCGCTCCGCTCCGCTCTGCTCTGCTCTGCAATGCGGCGATAACATATGTTGTTGCCAAATCAAAGTGTAAGTAAAATGATAAATAAGCAGTTTGAGCAAGCATTCGGCAAATAGCTCAGATAGGAAAATCTGAAAAAGGACATATTGACAGACAGCGGAGCCATGTTGCAGCTGTTATCGCCGTCAATGGCGAAATTTAAAAAAAATTCCATAAACAGGAAGTGGAGAGGGACTTCTGCACTGTTAAAAGCAACGAACACATCTCCAGCCATTTTCTTAGCAAATGAAACCCTCAAATATATTTTAAAGAAGTTCAAAAATCATTTTTATTGAACCGAAAAATATTTATAGCAAGCATAACGTGCTATAGAACATGAACCCTTTGCAGATTTAAACCTGTACAAAAAACTCTCATGTTAAGGAAACATTTATCAGCTTCTAAGAAGCAATGCACATTGTCTCAAGCAAGGAACTAAGGACACGTCTCAAACACTTTCATCAACTTCAAGTGAAATAAATTAGCAACGCTGATGAAAGGTATCATTAGCGGCAGCAACAGCTGCCATCGCTGCAACCAGCAGATAATGTTGCAAGGCCAAGAAGCACCATAAAGCAAATGTGGCAACGCTACACGCTAAACACACACATGCACACACACACACACAAGCAAACATAGCGCCACTTTCGAGTTGCAGCCGCGCATTGTTAATGCAGAATTTTTGCACACGCTGACACTGCCACTGCCTCTGCTGCTGTTGTTGCTGTTGTTCTTGCTGCAGCCACGTTCCGGCGGTTGCTGCTTTTCTGTTGCTGTTGTTGCTGTTGCTGATGTTGAATTATACAACTGTGCCACACAATTTTCTTGACTTTTCTTGCTGTTTGTTTTACTTTGCTAAGGTTGCCGCAACACATTCGCTCACATAAATTAGCTGCCAGCGCGTCGCTGCCGCTCGACAAGTGGAAAATTGTAGTGGCGGCAGTGGCGACAGCGACAGCGGCACCGACGGAAGCCATTGTTTGGACAGCGGGCTCCAACGCTTGTGGTGCTTGTGCTAGAGTCTAAGGCAAAGTAAAAAGGAAAGCAAAATGGGCGGCAAGGGGTGGCATGTGTAGTGTGGCAAAATTAATGGCTGTAAGCGACCCCTTTGGGAGGATGGTAGCGCGGGGGCGCCACAGCGCGACGGCTTTATGTTTGGCGCTGGTTTCATAAGGTGCACGCGGCCCATAAATCAGCAGCGCAGCTGAAAACTGTTAAGCAAAAAACTATAACGTGACGATAGAAATTTACTTTTTTGGCCAACGGCAGCCATAAAAATTATACCATTGTTTAGTATTAAATCAATATGCGCGATATAAAGCGAAATTTCGCTGAAAAGCCTGCCACCACACACAAAGATACCCCTTCGCTTATATCCACTTTTTCAGAACACGCATAGCGGCTGAAGGAATGGAGGGGAGGGTTGCGGCAGGAATTTAATTTGGCAAATTTTTATATTGTCTATTAACCCTTGAACAAAAACCGCAAATTTGTTTGCGCACCAGGCAATTTGTTTAAATTAAGAAACGTTAAAGTGTGCACATGCATACACACATACATAGCCTATATATATACACGCTTTATATGTATGGTCGGTCCTGTGCCAGCACTTGCTGGAAATATGTTGCCGTAATGTTCGTGCAAATCAATTAAATTTAAATTTTGCCTCGTTAAAAGGCATCAAAAAGAATTACATTTTTGTTTGCTCTCGCTTTTGGCCGGGTTTTTGTTGTTGGGGCTGGTGATGAGTTGAGCAGGGCAAAGCGGAAAATTATGTTAATGTGCATTTGAAAATGTGTCTTAATGCCGCACGCAATTAAAATGCCCACGCGCCAATTTGTTATTTCGGCCAGTTTTTATTGTGCGTTTTCTGCTCCGTGATGAGTTGACGGGCAGGCAGGCACGAGGTGTGTGAGGGCTGCGTTGCGGTCACTAATGCATATAAAAACAACATGGCAGCATACCATTTTAAAAGCGTTTCTTTTAATGGGCCTTTTAAAAGCCCTGCAGCCTTTAGCAGTGAAGCACAAGAGAAAAGAATTTGAAAATTACTGAAAAATGTTGGCAAAATTTTGAGCTCTTTTATGAAAATGCTAGCAAGGAAGTCAGTTTGTTTTTAGGAAAAATATTTGTTCAGCGCAATTTCTTAAAGTTCTTCTAATTTTGCGAATAATGTGATTAAACAATTCCATTTCTAAATCCTTTAGTGCCTTAAACTACTTCGTGCTGAATCATGATAGCATGATTCACAGATTTCAAAAATAAGTAATACGCCATTTATTGCAGTACTAGATAGAATATCTCGTTAATATTTTTACAATTAAAGAATTAATAAAACTTTTGAAGAATCAAGAATCAGCAATCATTTGCTGAAGTTGAATCTACAAAAACTGTTGCTTACACGAATGAGAATAATCATTAATTTTGATGAATTTTCTCAGTGTATGAATAGAAATTAAAAGAGGAGTTTTCAATTCTATTCAAGAGATTTTAGTTAAGCAAAATTCAGCATTTTTAAACCAACATATAACCACGATGTTTTTATATTTTGTTAGCTTCATGATAACGTTAGCCATCAGCTCTTTGGTTTGGTATTGCATTGCCACTACCCAAGCGAATATTCTTCTCTATATTGGAAGCATTCAGCACTCATCTTCACATACTATTTAGGATTTTTGTCATTGCTCTTTTCATGCAAAAGAACATAATAGTTCAACTATATTTTTTTTGTCTTTTATTACAAAACATTTATTGAAAGTGTATGAACACAATCGATATACATATACTCGGGCTGAGCCAACCTGGTTTGAAAATTAGAAAGAGTACATGGAAATATATCTAAAAAAAATTGTGCACTGTTCTGAAGAAATTAAAAACCAAACTTGAGCGATATTAGCAAATCATTAGATTCCTTTATGTTATTTATAGCAGAAAATGTATATATGTAACCGGGCTAATACTCTGTGAGTATCAGTGAAATTATTCGAATTTTTCTTGGTCATCAAAACTCTTGCCCGACATAGGCGTAGCCATTGAGGCGTGTTATGTTCCGCTGACATAAGAAAACTTGAGCCATATAACAAAAGGAACTTTAAATCACATCGGAGTAAAAGCAATCTGGAGCAAGAGCGCAGTGATTAAGACATCAGCAAATTTGCCACATTTGCAGCATTTGTAGTGCTGCTGCCAGTGCCAAAATCATTGCTAGGGGCGGCTTGTGTTTTGTATGTGTGGGTGTTTTCATTTAATGAAGGCAGCTGTATCAGCAATAATGTGGATAATTAGCAAAGTCCAAAAGGAGATTTCAAAACATCGGCAAAGTCAAACGGAAGCGGAGCAACGAATGCACAAATCTCATGTGACAACTGCGCAGACGGGCAGTGCGGCAAGTGGAAATTGCTATTGGCGTTGGCTGCTGACGCCCCTCTGAGCCCGACAAATCAGCAACTTTGCTAATTTATTTATTAGCACCAACAGAAGTTACATGCAGAAAAAGCACAAATTAACTGCTAAAGCAAACAAGCCGACATGGCAACATGCGAGGAAGCAACATTTCACTAGCAGCAACAGCAACAACTACTGCCAATAGTGCTGCTGCTGCTGCTGGAGAACTACTTTAGACTGCGCCGCCTTTTGCTATTGATATTGATACTGCTGCTGGTGCTGGTGTTGCTGCTGCTGTTGTTGTTGCTTTTGTTGGTGTCGCTAATGCTGTTCGTGCTTTGATGTTGCTCTGTTGCTGCTGTTGCTGCTGTTGGTGGCTGCATTGATGCGATAATCGTTGGCCTGTTTGTACGTTCGTTCGTTCGCTTGTTTGTCATTTGACTTTGAGATATAAATTCCTGTTTGCTACACTGATTATTATTTACCCACACACACACTCACACACGCATACATATGCACACAATCACCCATATACATATCTTTATATTGCCGCATACATCGACGTGCGTGCGTGTGTGTTTTTGGATTAGTGTTTGCTTCTATTTGCATTTGCTTGGCATCGTATCGCTCATTTCGTACAAATTAGTTTCTGGTTTCTCCCAAATCTTGTTTGCCTTTGATTAGTTTGAATACTTAAATTGGAAAAGTGTGAATACAGATTTTTTTTATAAATTTGTTGTTAGTAGGTAGTAAAAGTGCTGAAGTAAACTTTCTTGAATGGGTTCTTTTTTAAAGTACGCGGATTCGAATGAAGAAAACATTGTCTAATGAAAAAGTGGGGTAAAAAGATATGAAATATAAAATTTCAGAAGGCATAAGCAATGGGTTATTGCAAAAGCAACAAACATAAGAAGGAGAAGGCAAAATAAGTCTAGCAGAAATGAGGTTAAACAGAAAAGATGTGGCAGAAAAGTTTAAAAAAAATTAACATTGAAAATAATCAAAAGCTTTCAATTGGAAAAAGTTAAATTGTATCTTATATATATTAGAATTTCATTTGACCAACCTAAAGAAAGACAAAATTCTTCCCGATTCTTTTTTAAAGTACGCGGGTTCGAATGAAGAAAACATTGTCTAATGAAAAAGTGGGGTAAAAAGATATGAAATATAAAATTTCAGAAGGCATAAGCAATGGGTTTTGCAAAAGCAACAAACATAAGAAGGAGAAGGCAAAATAAGTCTAGCAGAAATGAGGTTAAACAGAAAAGATGTGGCAGAAAAGTTTAAAAAAAATTAACATTGAAAATAATCAAAAGCTTTCAATTGGAAAAAGTTAAATTGTATCTTATATATATTAGAATTTCATTTGACCAACCTAAAGAAAGACAAAATTCTTCCCGATAAAAAAAAAAAAAAAAACCAGCCCATGTCGTATGAGTAACATTGAATTGGAAATCTTCGGTAGTATGGAGTACTCTGTATAGCTTCATAAAAATCATGCTTGCTTTAAATTTATTTCTACTTCCCACTACAAGACTACCAAAAGCATTGAGCCTAATTTCACCATAAACGCCTTAAAGGGTTAAATGTGTGACTTGCATTAAGGAAAGCGCTGACGAAGTAGAACAATATACATATGCGAGTATGTATGTATATGAAATATCTATACACAAAACAAAAGATGGCCATTTCAACGCTTGGCTGGCTGCTGCCAAAGCGAAATGGTGCGCTCATATATTGCCATTGTGTGTGAAAGGTTAAAAGGGTTAAAACAAACGCACATGCATCATCTCACACAGACACACGAAGGAAGAGGAGCACCAGCACACCTTGGCACTTGTGCGCCGCTCGAACACAAAAGCTAAATGAAACATGATTTGCGCTTGACGAAACAACAACAAAACGGTGAACGGCAGGCACAAAAGGCTCCACTCTGTCGGTTCGGGCATTAAAAGGCACCTCTAAGCAGCACACACCTACACACACGTGCGCTGTTATGAATGTATGAATTGCAAGAAAAGTGCCTACGAAAAGTGCTTTTCATTGGCGCACGCCCGAAATGAATCATCTACGCCCACACTCCACTCTAATGGAAATAAAATGCATGAGCGCGTTTGGCAGATGACGACGAGTGAGCGAATGCTTGAAATGCTTAAAGCAAGGATTCGAATTTTAAAGCAAGCGCAAAATTGTTTGAGAGCATACGAGAGAAATTTCCAGCATTTAGATGAATGCATGTGTGCACGCACTTTTGATATGGTCCACCCTCCCCTCAAATAGTTTTCAATTTTTCATAAGCGTAAAAGCGATATACGCTTTGTGATAGCGCATACGAGCTTAACCTATCACTTACGTGGAGACAGATATACGCACGGACACGAACACGTTAGAGTTTGTCTGTATTATGTTCCCACATATCGTGCCAATAAAGGTTAAGAAACTGTTGCCTTCAGTGTGACACGGTTAGCAGGCGCCAGTGACTGTGAGACACACACACGCACACACTGCCATACACATAAGTAAACCAAACTAGGGAGCATTCGGGTTGGCGAGGAAACGATAAACTATAAAACCCCTAAAATCGGAAACAAGCGCTCGAACACATGACAAGGATTTAGCAAAAGGATCAACAACTTTTACGTGTGACTGTGCGATTGCGCTACTGAGTGTGTGAGTGAGTGAGTGAGTGAGTGTGCGTGTGTGCTTAAGTTTTAGCATTTGTTAGCAAAATTGTCTGATAAGCGTAAGGTTGACAGCAGCGCTGAAACTTAAGCTGTATGTGACAACGATTTCTTGCTCCAGCTTGCTCGCACATCAACAACAACAACAATAATAATGCCAGCGAAATATTGCCAATTAAAGTGCATAGAAAAATTGGTAAAAGATTGATAGATTTGAAAGTATTGTGGCCAGCGATGTGAAAACTTGCGAGGGGTGCTTGCATTAGTCAACGAGCATTTGAAAAAGAGATCATAAAGAGCAACAGAAAACAGTGCGTTCAAAACTGTCATCGGCCCCTGTAATTATAGTAAAAATGAATAGAATGTCTAGCTTAACATAATTGAAGGTCATGTCTGAACATAAGCAACAAAGCTTTCAGTTGTTTCGAGCTCACTTTATAGTAATCTTTTGATTCTTGATCTTTTCCAAATAGTGCATTTGGTTGGGCGAGTATCGATCTGTGAACTTAAAATCTGTTGCGCAAAGGCCGACTCCAAGAGCGACGTATCAACATCTTCAAATGTGTGAAATGTGTGTAAAGGGTTACAGTGAAATTTGTGAAAAAATAAAGTCTATAAATATAATAAATGTATATATTTGAAAAGGAATGTCGTTACTGATGAAAGAATATTAGAACTGAAGCGAACAATTAACGAATTTTTTAAATAAAAACTATTTATTAAAAAAAGTAAAATGTACATTGTGCTGTTTGCTTCAATTTATATGAACACTTAAAGGCATTATATAATTAAAATATTATTTCGAATCAGTTGTTAAATTGATGAAAAGACGCAGTATTTGGAGAATAATTACATTGAACATATATTTCGCTTGTGAGTCATTGACTAAGAGCTTATAGCATGAAAAGAACAGTTTATACAAAGGAATATTAGTACTATATAGAAATAATCTCAAAATTGTACAACAATTTTCAGCAAAAATATTTTTTTCAAAAGAAACGATTTCCTAACCTCCAGAAATGATCAAAAATAGTCAATTGCTTAACTTGCAAATTTAGATTTAGTAAAAAAAAACTTGCGTGAGCAATTCTTAAGCTTGTTTCGATGCCTCAGACACACACACACATACACGCACTACTACTACAACTTCTTCGACAAGCGTACTCCTACAGCAAAGGCACACATGTTAATTAACGTTTAATGACATTTAAGGCGTCATAACTAAAAGAAAATGGTTAGTGCACTATTGCTAGAGTGCAAGGAAAAACTGCAAATGTGTTTGTGTGCATCTTGCTTCTTACACATGCACGCACTCTGCAAAGCATTTGCACACTCATGCATACAAATGCATAAATGCAAAAGCAGTTTGAGTGGAAGCACAAAGGCGAAATTTCCCAGACTCAAAATGAGCAAAAAGACAACGCGAATGTGTGTGTTGCGTAAGTGTGTCAGTATGTGTGCAAACATACGTTTGCATGTGTTTGTGTGGCAGCATGTGTGTTTGCGCTACGCTATAAAAGCATTTAATAGTATTAAACTTTTAATTGCTCACGCACACACTTGAGCAAATACATGCACAGCACTAGCACTCACACACATACACACACAATCACTGGGAATATGCACAACAAGTCGTAACTTTCATGCTGAAAAGTGTGCTGCTCCGAGATAGTTCGTCTAAGGTGCGAGCAATTGCAGCAAGTGTTCATCATACGCCAAAGACACTCCCCACTAGCCACACGTACATCAAGCACACTCGCTCATACACAACCATGCAAAGGACTTTGAGACACACATTTGTCTTATGTAAATGCAATAATAAAGTTATTAAAAGTGTCATAACAACTCGAGTTGAAGTTTGCCGAATTAGCAAAGGCAGCAAGTGGAAATAGGGAAACACTAATGGCAGTCTTCTACTACTAAGCACATGTATGCGTGTATGTGTGTATGTTTGGTTGAGTGCGGCAACACTTGAGAGCTGTGTTTCGCCAGGAACTTCTAAGCAGTTTTTGACTTCTCGAAACTGGCACAGCCAAAACCTTAATTGACGGAAAAGTGCAAATGTTTTAAAAGAGGGGGAAGTAGCAACGCACTCACTTTAAGTGTTTCGTGTGCATACAACCACACAACCACAATTGCATTTAATTAAACCCTTTCATACTCTAAAATGATATGATATAAACTTGTCAAAGAAGTTTTAAAGGCGAGCTATTTCCTGGCCAATGAGCTTAATTTGATGGAATCTAAAATTTTCTCGATGTGTATGAGTAGCTTTGAAGGAATAAACTTTGAGTTAATTTATTTATTATTTCAATCTCATTGCCGGAGATAGTGGCATAAAAATGACAATTATTTGTTTTACTTATGTGGAATCCTTTGGTTTGGTTTAATTTCTCAGGCAAATACAAAAATGTAAAATCGGGAGACTGAAAAGAAAATTTGTTTACATCAAACGGCGTTACTTGGGATCTCTCTACACAAATAAGAGTAACCGAATACCTGAAACAATACTCAATTCCACTAGAGATATAAAAAAGAATCCGTCACAAATTTTGCTGCTAATGATATAATATATAACAATATCTGTTGACTATGTGGAAATAAATATATATTGTTTCTTAAATTTCTATATTCCTAGATGTAAATGTGCGATTAATAGCCAATATTAAAATGTATAGTATTTCTTCTGTTTTAATTGCGGACTTTGATTCGACAGCATTCCTATATATATATCCTTATATCAAGCTGTTGCTGTCTGTGCATAGAAAAATCAATTCATAACTTTGAAGATTTTATATCGCTTTTACGTTCAGATTAGCTTGCTCACATTCCTATCATTATAATTCGTATATGTGAATTCAGTACGCATAAAAAACACACGCTTCTTTCCGCTCTCTAGTTCCAAGTTTAGATGGGTCTCCTTTTACCTTGTCCACCTCCACCGAAGATTCGGCCTGCCTCTTCCGCAGTAGCAGAATATTTCAGCGCTAGCAGAAAATGCTTTAAATTTACAAGGCTAAATAACGGGACAAATTTAATTGCCTCTGCCGCCGAATCTGGGCTAACACAAAAATCTGCATTGAACGCATGCCGCGAAAATCAATCCTTTGAGCAGCGCTGCTTCCTCTCAATTAATCCCTAATTGATCCATTATGGTGTAGGCGTGCATACACAGATGAACATACACACAAAAGGGAAAGCAGACGGGCACTCAGCAAAGTGTACAAAAGCCCGGCGACTCCGTTCGTCAATCAAATTGATTTATGCCAACAAATCATTCAGGAGCAATTTCTCAAAGTGATTATCTCTAAGCGGGGTAGGGCAGCGACGTCACAGACAAACAGACTGACGGACAGACACAAAGATATATTGCCAAAGGCGGGGCGGCGGCCTTCTTCAACACATCACACAAGGGGCATGGCTGAAATGTGCGCATGTGTGAAGACTGCCAGTTAATAACACTGATGTAAGCAGGCTACGTGCAACATGCCCGCAACATTTTGCTGTTTGATGTGCATGTGATTTTCCCACGACGGCAGCCGCTGTCGCATTCGCCATGCTCCTACACACACACACACTCGCACACGCATATAGAGCCCCACTTGTCTGAGCTCAGTTCAATTCATTTCGGTGCACAGTTCCATCTCACTTTGCCGCTGCCGCCTGTGCACATGCCACACAACCGGCATACACATCCATACTCCTGCTCAAATACACATACACTTAGACACGCTCGTGCATGACGCAGTCTACTTATAGCGGCAATCAAGCAAATTTTTCAAAGGCACCAACGAAAAAGATACAATTGCTCTGTTGTACAATATTTTGGCACTGTGGCCCTCATTTTACGCATTGCCGCTCATTTTTCACGCCCTCGCACTCGAGTTTTGACACTCATACACACATATTACAAGCTCATACATGCACTCACATGTGTGTGTGTGTGTGTGTGCGACAAGCACTCAAGGACGACTGGCTCTAACGCTTGGCTGGCATTGGCAGTCTGCTTGGCGCTGCTATGCCTGCGTCCGATTGATTCGGTGATGAATTGACATGAAGGCGTTTGCGCAATCTGACGCTGATGACCCCTTGCCGTTCCAATGTACCTACTACGCACTACTTAGTCGGATACTCGGGCACATTGCAAGTGACGCCGCAGATGATGAAGTAGCCGGCAAATTGCTGTCGTCTTATGGCATTTCGTTATTGGCTGACTGGATTGCGAGCAGGAACGCTGCTTCAAAATTAGTGTATCAGACAGAGAGATGGGGAAACCAATTTTTGTCAACTTCAGTGTGACTGTGAGTGATTTGGGATTCGGTCATCAGTCAGGACACTGCCGACTGTAGAGTAGTAGAAGGCATGAAATCAAAATGCCACTTGAAACACTGAAGGCGTTTTAATTCGAGCATCAAAAGGAAGAAATTTTTAAAAAACGGAAGAGTTCTGGAAATACTTTTCGGAGAAACGAAGCAGTTGATATCGAAACGAAATAAGTGTTTAAAAGTTTTATTGAAGCTAAATCGAAACGAATTTTGGCATTAATTAATTGCTATGTAAAGCATATAAAGTGCTTGAAATATAATGGAAAATGTGCCTTTAAAATAAATGTTACTTCCATTCAGTTCCGCTGTAGTTGTTGGCATACAAATTTAAATTTTCTTTACATAATGCCAAGCACTTTGTGCCACATCATAGGAAGCAAAATAATTACTAAACGTTCAGCACATTTAAAATTCATGCTCTCTTTGAGCCATTCTACTTCTAAGAAGTAATAAGATTTTAGTATAATGGCAGCCATATCGATTGACAAAGAATATAAAATCGCCTCATTATGATGTGTAAAATTATTTGAATTCCTGTAATAAATTTCATTTCATGCTAGCGTTTATGTTCAATATTCTTTCAGTGCAATTAAATGCCTTAATTATTTGCCAAAAATAGCTCAACATTTTAATTGCCATCGCTGCGACGCCTTCAAACGGCAGCTTCCGACAAATTTGATAATGAACTGCAAAACGGAATTATGCCAACGGCATAAACAATAATGATAAATATGACCAAGACAAAAGTAACCAATTCGCAACACTGCAAGAACAGGAACAACAAACAACCACAGCAAACAACAACACAAACAAAACAACAAAATTTGTGTTTACAACTTATAAAGCCATAAACTTAAAGGTTTAATTGCGAAACTTTAATTTCGTTTGTATGCCACTGAAATGTTCAGCCAGAGCAAAATCCCAGCGCAATCAAAGTTAAGACATGCGCGGCAACAACAACAACAACAACACAAATACCACAAAAACGCAATGCCAAAGGCAGCATTAGATGCGGAAAAGGAAGAAGCAGCAAAGGTTGAGGAGGTGGCATGTAACCCTAAAAGCGTGCTATGAGATAACATTGAAATTTAATACTTTATTATGACAACAGTTAAAGCTGTGTGTAAAACGCTTGCTCTGCACAAGAACAGCAACAACAACAACGCCCACACCAGTCACCATAGAATTGAGTGGGTGGCATCTACAATGACAAACACCAGCAAAGCGAGTTCAATTTCCCGCTTATTCCATTAGTTCCCATTCTCATTTCTCAGTGCGCCCGAAATACGCTTAAAGTTGTTAAAAATGCCATGTTTATAGCAAAAGCAAAGGCAGCGACTGCCAACGTAAAGCGCCTCAAAGTAGGCACTGAAACGCATCGTAAAGCACGCCAACGCAGGCAACACCACCGCCAGCAAACGCGACCAGCATTCGATTAAGTTACTTTGTAATGCAATACGCAGCGTTTTTACGATGAAATTGAACCGCGCGGTTGACCTCTCTTGAGCGGCCTGCTGCCATGGCAACACTGGCGAGGGCACAAGCAGCAAAATTTCTCGCTAGCACAGATGCCGTGCAGTTTATGCGATTTTATTAAATTACAACTCATAATATTGTGTGATGACGGTTGGATAGCGCGAGCGCCGGAACATCAGCTATGCATTGGTTTGTGTATGTATGTATGTTTGCTTGGATTACATTGATTTAAGGAGAGGTCTTTAAAAATTCCCCAATTAAGTTCTCAGCTAGAGAAATTAGCTGCCTTATAAATATCAGTAAATATTTGAGCAAACAGGTGGCGTATGAGTGACTGCTAATTAAATGTATTGCCTATTTTTAGGCATAACCTTAGAAATTGCTTAGTAATTACTAATTATAGCATGCATATAAATAATCGCTACATTTAGTAGCACATGATAATTTGCATTTGTGCATGTGTGGGTGAGTTGCAAATATGTACAGAAAACAACGTCATTATTTCTGGGACAACGCTAATAATAGTACGTAAATAGAAGATGCAAGCAATCGCTATATTTAGTAGCACATTTTTTTCATATGTATGCTTGACTTTTTTATATTTCCATTGCTATTGGGCGTATGAGTGACGTATGGCAAATGTGATTGATTTGGTTTATTGCTAGTTTATTTTTAGGAAATAATAATTATATTAAAGAAATAGCAAAGTTTCATAAAAAAATACAATTTATTAAAAACAATTATAGAAGATCAACTATAATTCGATTTCTGTGTCTTAATAAAAGACTAGACCAATCTGCCGTTCTGAGCTCTTTGGAAAGAGATAAAAAGGAAGAAGAGTGACGAAGATTTTCATTTTAGGTAAATGCACAAAATTCTTGCCTTAATTTCAGTTTCGATTGAATGTTGAAATATTATAATAAATATAAACATTAATTAATCGATTATTTATTTGAAGACCGGCGCTTAGTTCAGACGATCTAGAGAGAGTTGCATGATAAATTATATATCATTTTAAAGATATCGACTCGATTATCGATTATTATCGAGGTCTATTATTTGACAGACAAGCTATTCTTCTAAGAATGGAATTTTCTAGACGGTTTAAGAATTGCACAATATTGAATGATACACCATTTTTAAAGTTTCACCATGAATTTTCAGGCATAAGTTCTAGAAGATTTTTTGAAAATTTTCTAAAATATTAGAGTTTTTAATTTCGAAAGTTTTGTATTGGGTTATTTCCTTTCGAGATAAAGCCTGCTGAATAGATTTGGAAAACTTTGGCAACAATGTTAAGTACATTTTTTTTTAAATTTAATTTAGCTATGTCATAGGGCACACCCGACAATCGGGAGTTATTACTAATAAACATTAATTGTAATAATTAATGTTAACAAATTAATATAATTTTTAGAAATATATTTAAGCTTATTTCACCAAAATCATTTGTAACCGAAGCCGATAGCCCTGGCAGCTAGTGCTTCCTTAATTATAATTTGTAATTATAATTAAACTTAATAAATTAAATTAAAATTAATTGTAATACAGTTCAGTGGACAAACTTTTGAATTGATTATAGCCAATCCAGCAAATGGGTGAGCCTTTTGAATACACAGCAGAACATGGGAAAGAGAGAGAAATCTGTCTTTTTCTATGCTTGAAAGGTTTTACCAAATATATGTATTCACATAATGATTTGCAGGCAAAACTCAACGACACGTGCGGCACATCAGCAACGCCAGCAGCAGAGCGCAAACATCATCATTTAAATGTAATATTTGATATGCGCCTAACAGAGACGGGAAGGGAAGGAAGGCAGGAAATCAGGCAGACAAACAAACAAACAAACAAACCCCACCCAGCCAGCAACGAAACGTGTGCTTGTCATGATTAATGTATGCAATTATCTGGAAAATGTCAAGCATATTTAAATCAATTTCTCCAAAAGCTTAGACAAGCTCGACAAAGCACAAAGCGCAAAGCAAATACGCAGACTAACTCAAACCCCGAAAGTCAAGTGAGCGCTTAAGCAAATTGAGCGTAATGAAAAGTTTACTTTGTACCTTCCAGCATTGTTGTTGCTGCTGCTGCTGCTAATGTGATTGTTGTTGTTGTAGTTGTTGTTGCTGTTGTTGCCAGAAATGTCAATGACACTCATATTTCTCAGAGACTGTTGATAAGCCAAGGCACGGCTATGAAAATGCTGCTGCCGGGTTTGCGTTTTTGAAGTTTTCATTTTCGAAACAGAACATTTTTCGGCGGAAAGACGTTAGCGGGCAGATGTGGAGGCAAACGCTGAAGCTCACGAAACAGTGCGGCAAAGAGTACATGAATGCCGCCTCGACATGCTGTCAAAAACATATCATTCATTTATTTTCTGTTATAGCCAGACACACATACATGAACAAACCCGGGCCAAATACAAACAAGCTGCGGAACAAAACAGGAGGCACCCCTTTCAACGCTTACAACGTTATATCATTTATCATCGGCTCACAACACATACACACACACATACGCGCGCTCGCTCATGCACGTGCATAAATGCCTCAATGTATGTGTGTGTGTCGCTTTGCTGGTATGTAGTAAGATGTCTACTGTCAGTTTAGCATTCTGCAATGAACTAAAACACGCATACCCACACACACACACACACGCCCATCTTTTTGTTTGAAAATTGCAAAGTCATTAGTGCGCGTCATCGCTATGTATGCATTTGCCTGTATGTGTGTGTGTGTATGTGTGTGACTTGACTGGCTTCTCTATGGCTTTATGAATAGTATTTGATGCTGTTGAAAGTATCTATCAACAATGCCGGATGTACCCTTTTATCATTGTTGCCTTTGTTGTCGTTGTTGTAGTTACTATACCATACATACTATATAGCGATCTATCATTGTGTATTTTTAGTGTACTCTGCATGTATGAATATACATATGTGTGAGTGTGTGCGTGCGTATGCTGGCTTGATGTATGACTCCGTGATGTGAATATGCTTTATGAAATTATTTTAGTGTCATAGCATTTGCTTAGGCACAGCATACTACATATAATACTTCAATGTCAATTGGAGAATTTATGAAATTGTTGAGTCGTGCGAGTAGCTAACAGCTATATTTAATTCAGCATGAAAACGAATTAAATTCGGCAGTCAAATGAAATTAAATACGGCAATGAAATGAAAATTAGGGAAATTTCCTATTTTGAAGTTCACTTTTGAGGAGCTTTGAAATACAGGGGATAATTGCACGGTATGTCAAGGCAAATTTCTATGGATCGCGATCGCTGATCAGATAAATTTTAAGTAGTCATACCTAGAAGATTATTTTACTTATAATTCATTCTCCAAGTTGTCAAAGAGATTTTCCTTTCATTAAGCTTTTTTAGCTTTAAGGATTACAAAGAAATATTATGGATTTCTTCTATGGCAACTAATTCTAGGCTTTCCGTAGTCAGTTGTGCTGATACTTTATATTGCCAAAACTCATATGAATTAGAAACCGAATTATTAAAGCCAAAAAACTGAATTCTTAAAGTTAGGCAGATTTGCTGCTTCGTTGCGATGCCAGATATATCACAAGGAAGCGAAAGAGAGAGAGAGAGAGATCTAGTAGAAGAGAATAAACTACTCAGTACTGTAGAACTAATGTTGTATGTATTTAAATTTATCAAAAGGTCTTTCAAACCCCACAGCTATCAAATTTTATTCATATAAAATTTTTTTGCTCTTGTGATTAGTATCTATATTAACGAATTGTTATAAATGATTTCAAGAATTTGGATTACTTTAACTTTTTGTGGTTCTCATTGTTCATTTTGCCACTAGTACAAGGCACAATTGTTCTGAATTTCGTATGCAATGCAAGTAAAAAGTACTTTTACTACGTGTTAATATTCAAGGTAAAGCGCATTCATATGACAAAAGGGACCAACTAACTTCTAACGATGGCATTGCCAATGTCTGTTCAACTAAGTACACTGAAATAAAGACATGAAAAGGCTTGCATATAAGATAATTCTTATCACATTGTAACATAAATATTTTCCCCAATTGGTTTAGGTATATCATAAGGCATTTCACTAGTGCACACCGCAAATCTGAAAGAACCTGTATTAAATATCTAAAAATATCTTTGAAATCGATTCGAAACCAAAAATAGTTGAAAGTTTTTCGAATAAAGAAGCACAACTTTTAAACTACGATTTGTCTGCATACATCTAAATTGCTTAAAGCCTTGCTCAAGTTTTCAAGCACAACAAATTTTAAAAATCTTCAAACCTTTTCTTTGTAAAATATTGCTCATGTTATTGCTATTTCTTTCACTGTATGCACATCCTCTGAAAACCATTAGGAAATGAAGAAATATTTATATTGCGCATTCATTTGTCTGCTTTCATATGCTGCTGTGTTTGTATGTTGAGCGCGTGCGTGTTTGTGTGGGTGTGTTTATTATGAGAAATTAAACAGCATACATACACGTACATATGGCATGCATATAGGTGTATGTGTGCAGAGCAAAAACAAAACAAATGCGGTAAACGTTTCAACAAAGATTAATGCCAGGCCGACTGATGATTTTTAAGATTAATTAAGCAATGAGGAGGCATTATACGCCAAAGGGTGTTTCCGGCAAAGTTCGCCGGCGTACGTTGAAAGCTCAACTCACGCCGCGGCGACATCATGTATGCGGATTAGTGAATTTGTATGCTGCCTGTCGCACACAACTTCGCAGGCATACGAAAGGAGCGTAAGTGAAACGTCATCCATTTCAAAATAATGAGGACCAGCGAGAATAAGCGGGCTAAAGCAGGGAATAATTGGGAGCATATGTTTTGGAAACGCTCTTTGAATTCACAACTAATAAATGAAGGAACGACTGATGTGCTGGTATGAGTTTATGTGTGTGTGCGTATATATGTGTGTGTATATGTATGTGAACAAAATGAACACATGGGATGCTTTGGCAGCTGGCATAATGTGATTTAAAGAGCAGCAAATGAGTTTTCTTAACTGATTTTTGTTGCAGCGGCGGGAAGCGAGCAGCGTAGAAGAAAGCTTAAAAACGCTCAAAAGAAATTATATTAATTTAAAGCACAGCTGCAGCAGATTATATGCACCCGCATGCCACAATTAAAACAAACAACCTGCGAAATCCTTTTGGATAAACTGCTTAATGTCTTAAATTACGCTCCACTTACGGCTGTTTGTAGTAATAAAGGACTTCAGCTGGCAGTCACAATCAAAAGTACAGTTTATCCAATTACCAACAGCAGATCGCAAATATAAGCCCCAGATTAAATATTAAAGCCTTCCGCATGTGCTGGCATACGACAATTTAAAGTCAACGAATGCAATTTCAATATGCGCATGCATACAAACACACACACACACACACTAATTTATACACGTCAGTGCCGTGCTTAAAACTGAAAATCGAAGCATTTTATAAAGAAAATCTCTGTCGATTTGACGTTGCCTAATTTTTAACACTGCTTTTAGAAAAGTTGAATAAAAAAACTCGTTGAAAATTTAATCGATCTACAATTTCTTTTTTCGGAAATTAAAAAAAAACTCTTCTTTTGATTAATTCTAATTAAATGCTGTAAAAAGTAAAGTCCATATGGGAGCAGTTTCGACAGTATTTTTGCTATTGTTGTTGTTGTAAATAGTCACACTTCTCATTAACAAAAATTCATGCAAATTGAAAATTAAATAACAAAAAAATTTCGAAACAAAAAGGGGGAAAATATATGTAAAAAACATACCGTAAAAGTTTTTGAAATGATATAGTAAAATTCATGTTGTTTTATTTCATAACTTTTTTACACCTGATGTTTCTGAATGCAGGCTCAGTTTGGCGCCTAGGTAAAGACGGCACTGAATAGGCACACATAAGCAAATACTATCTGTACAATCATGAGCTCAGCACATACGCTTTCATATGCAAGAGTATGCGTAAGCTTCTGTATGTAGCTCTGTTTCATTGCATCAACTGTTTCGCACTTTTCCCACACGTTATTGCAAAATGGTCACCCGCGCCGTGACCGTAGCTTTCGTTAACATTCAGATGCTTTTGTGACAAAGTTAAGTGGCTTCATTAAAACCGGGCGGATACACTTTCAAAAGCGTTCATCTCTTATCCAGATTCGTCCAAGTTAAAGTTTAACGAAACGAACGACTGCAACGACAGAAATTGGGAAAAAATGTATACAACTACATGTTGCAGCTTGCTGGGTGGCATTTAAGTGTGTCCCTGTGAGTGGGAAGTTAATAAAATCCTTAATCATATAAAAAGCTAAGTATCGCAACGGATTTTGTAACATGCTGGCAAATAAAAAATACAACTTTATCGTAGCATAAACCAGCGACTGAAATATGAATGTGTGAATATGTATGTCTGTGCTGCTGTTTGATCGCGATTGTGAGCCTCTTACGCATTCAAGAGATTATTTGAGCTTATGCCACATTCACTTGCCACAAATCTCAATTAAAATAGTTGGCATTAGTTGACAAACGTAGCGCATATTTGCAATTCCTTGTGGTAAACCCTCATCCCGTCACACTTCGCTGCCAGCGTTGCCACTATTTCGCGCTCACACAGTACATGCAGACACAGAGCCACAAAATTGCATTTCCCTTGTCACTTTATTTGCGCTGGCAACACTTCACAATATGTTGGCGGCAACTTTTTGCAGTGAACGAAAAAAGGCGCACAAAATTCCAAACTGCTGAATCGTTCGAAATGTATGCAACCTTTGCATTTACTTCTTGCACTGTATGAGCATCTAACACTTTTAGGATTTTGCATAATTTTAATTGCCAAGCTTGCGCGGCATCTCTTGACCGCCATTTGGCCATTTGCAGCCCACCTCCTGATTATAATTCGACCCCTTTTGACACACCTCTTGACCAGCACTTGACCGCCATTCGGCCAGCTTTTACCTCGCAGCCACAATGTGCTTACCGAGGGGTAGGCGGTGTACCAGGGCATATCTAATGGTATGTCGCTTGGCTGATGCTGCCAACAAAGCTTTTTAACAATTAAAATGAAAAGTTTTGCATTCACGCCGAAAATAACGAAATGTGCAAACGAGTGCGATATGCTCATGGCTGCGCCATCAAAGCGGTGAGAGTCAGTGGCGTTATTAGATGATTCCCGGATACGAGGCCATTAATTGAATTAACAAGATTTGTATTTCAGTGGGCAGCTCTTTGAAACCACAACAATCGTTTGGATCAAATTAATGCAAATTTTCGAAACACTTAGTAATTTTATGAACCAATATCTTTTTAGATTTTTTTTTTACAATATCGTATAAATGAGCATGTAGTGTTTTTTTTCAAGCTCTATAAAAACAAACTTTAGCAATCAGCACAAAATATAACAGAAAGATCAAATGTTTCCAATAAAATCGTTTTTAGAAATATCCGAAGGATGCATGCTAATTAGAGAGGCTTTTGAGTGGGCCTTTGCTAAAGACGACGCTGGATACCTCTCGTGCCTCTCATGAACCAACAACGCTTCAGTCCAGCCCGCCAGTGCGCATAAAGCATAAAACACGTAAAGTGGCATTACGATTTTATGACCGCGGGATGCCCAAGGACACACTTCTGTGAAAGTATATGTATGCATGGGTATCTATATATATATATATATATATATATATATGTATGTACACGTCACGCTGCGCTGCATTCCGCTATGCGACGCCCTTATGCAGTTTTCTAGCATTGCTCGTCTCGACCGCAACAGCGAGGAAGAGCAGCGTGCGGCAGCCAAAGGAGCAGTTGCGGTGGAAGGAGAATGCTCAGTGGCTGTGGCAGCAGTTGGCAGCAGCACACGGTAAGCTGTTCGCACCAGCGACAATGTAAATTTTGTGTTGAGCTTTTAATTGCGAATGTAAAGGGTGACACATTCGTGGGGACAGGAGTGGCAGCAGTGGGAGCTGACAGCCAACATTGGGGAGGATTGCACTTACAGCGCAAGAGCAATGCGACAGCAGCAGCAGCGGCGGTAGCAAGCTACCAAAAAAAACAGTGAATATTAAAGTGCGACGAAGAGCAGAGGGAGGAACGAAATTTATGGGATGACATTTACTATGGCGCACAGTCAGCAGCAGTCGCAAAGTAGCTGCAGCTCAGCAGTTGCAGTGGCCGCAGCAGCAGCAGCTGCAGAAAGGGCAGCAACAGTCGCTGCTGCCGTGGCAGAGTGCCACTAAAAGGCAAACAGTTTTGATGAGGGATTTATGTGTTGCCTGCGCAGCGCCTCGCTGCCATTGTATATGACTGTGTGTATCTGTGTGGACGTGTCCACCTCTTTTAATGCGACAAATATAACGAAAAGTGCAAAATTGTGCATTTTAATTAAGAGTAAAAAATAAGCGCGGTCAGCAGCGCCTCGGAGGCAGAACTCAAAGTGAGACTGCGTGAAATTGCATTAAAATTGAAATTCAGTATTTTTGTTTACGCGCGAAGAAGCTCAGCTAATTTGCACGCATTTTGCACACCTTTGCTTTTAAAAAAATATTTTCACTGAAATTGTGGCTCTTTCTCTCTCTCTAGCGATGTAACAATGTGAGACTGTAGAAAAAATATTCATATAAATATTATCGACATAAAAAGTGTACAAATTATATAAAAGAGAAAAAATGTGTATAGTAACATAACGAGTATAAAATGTGAAAATAAAGAGATCATGAAAAAATTCAAATTAAAAATTTTCAGCGTATTTGGTATGTTACTAATTAAAAATTGGGAAATATGAATAATTTCTACTATAAAAAAAGGAAAGGTTTTTTAATTTTGATGTGTGTCTGTTTAAATCGAAACTTTTTGTTTCCCCTTTACTTTTCATATTCAACTCGTTTCCTTAACTGTCCTTTGCATGTGGTTTTGCTGTATCCGAATGCGTTCTTTTGAAGAAACTTCAACACCTTTGCATGTGTGACGACGCTCGCAGCCTATTTGCCGAAGACTGCAATATCCTGTCGCTCTTTCCAGTTCTCGGCAATTCAATTAATTTGACAGCTGCAATTTCAATTACTTTCGTTAGCCTGCAGGCCAGGAAAAGCATTCTGCTTTATACTTTACAACCACAAATAAGTGATGCAATAATAAGGACGATTTTTGAATTTATTCATCTATAAAGCAATCAATTGAAGAGCTCTAAAAAGGAAATATATACGAAATATTTTAATTGATTTACCAAACTTCAGCGCTATTATTTAAATAAGGTAATTAGCATATTTTTTGTATTCATGAAATAGTTCAACCAGTTTATCTATTCTGAAATCATTTTTTTTCCTGAAATCCGATAGTATCTTAAATCGTTTAGTTAAAAAACATTAACCAACTCAAAAATTTAAAGTCACTTGAAAATGCATACATTCTATTCAAAAATTTTATTCTTTTTAGTATTCTCAAACTCCTTGCAAAAAGGTTGCATAAAGGTAATAAATATTATTTATTGCTCTTAATGAAAAACACTCATACGCACGGCAGCTCACATTTCAATTGCAGCCGCATATCCAATCAAAGCCACAAACAATCCTTTTTAATATGCTAACTATTAAAAGCTTTACTCTTTTAGTAAGTATTAAGCGATATAAAGGATATTCACAGCCTAACAGTTGTGTATGCATTACGGAGATTAAAAGGATATGCTCTTAAAAACCTACTATCATTTGTAAAACAACTGCAACATAAATACAAAACCACACACGAGCTCGTAAATAAGCCCATGAGAACGTACTTATTTTTAATTAGTTACGTGACTCAGTCATAAAATTTTTTTATGTCGGAAAGAAACAAAAAATTCCAAAAAAACTACAAACTCACACGCAACACATGAGCGCACAACACGCTTCACACCTTCATACAGGCTGTTGAAAGAACTTTTATTTTTATGATGCTATTTTGCTAAAAGTAGTACGTACGAATTCGGAAACTAGAATACAAGTAGACATTAGAAGAACAAATGCAGTTTGTGTAGCATAAGACTTTGTTGACGAGTGCCAGGGCAAACTTCAGTTTCATTTGCTATTGTCTGGAATATATTTTTCTAACCAATTTTTGCTTGTTGAAATGCATACATATATTGTATTGCTTTACGCTATAAATCAGTCTGGCTATATTGTAACTTGTCAGAAATGACATACGACTTAAAGTTGCTAATTTGTAAAAACTTCATATATAATTATAAGCCTATAACTATGCCATAGTGCGTTACATGCTTTGCCCAAAAAGCTACAGCGTTCCCGACTCACTTGTCAGAAGAATTTGTAACGTATGCATATGCTGCTATAAGTATTTTTGCAAAACTAAACCTACTATTAGTAAGACTAAACGAACTCTTTGGCATAACTTCAAAGGCAACATTGTAAAATATTCAAATATATATATTTCAAAAATACATGCGAAGGTTTTTCAAATCATTATAAATCGAAAGTGCAAGAAATCAAAACTTACTGAACTTAGTAAGTCCCACAAGACTCTTTTTGAAAATGAATAAACTTTAAACGATTGATTTTCTAGTTAGGTTCTTAGCTCAAAATCGCTACAAACTTTTTATATGTATTTATTGTGGGAATAACAATTACGTAGTTGGCGAATATGTAATAAATTAAAATAATTTTCTAACTGTTATGAGCAATTTATCAAAATGTGCACCACGAATACCAATATTTTTGAATTTTTTTTTATATTGTAATTCGGGTTATATTTGAAGATATTATTTCTAGCTTGCTTGGTTACATTGAATTAAAGTTCACAAGGCTACAATTTAAAAGGCTGCAATTACAGAGAAATGGAAATGCTTTTGCAATTATATAATACAACATTGTGAATGGTTTTGCTACTTTTCTTTTGCAAAAAGTCACTTCAAAATCCTTTTAGTTTTCAACTCTACTTAAAAGCCATAAAGAGCTGCATGCATGTGTGCATATATGTGAGCTAATTGAAACGTAGCCTTTCTGCTTTCGTGAAGAAGCATACAGTTAGCGTTTTCACTTTCATTCATTTATTTATAATGCAGAAGAGTGTTATTTCCAGCACATTTATTAAATGGGTTGCATTTTAAAAACTAAGCTAGCAACTTATTTCTAAGTTTTTATCGTTTTGGACGCAATGCAACTGCGCGCAATCTGCCGCCTGAAGGTATGCTTTTATTTGAACGCTGTAAAGTGCAACAAGGAAAGGACTTTCAGCTACAATACATACACTGAGACAAGCACACATGCACATGAGCTGCGTTTGTATTTGATCATTCCTTTTTAATTAAGCAAAGCTAAATTTTTGTTGTTGTTAAACATGAAAAATGCAGCGAGAATAACTTTCCCTTGGTGCTCAAGTATTCGTTCAAGTATGCAAAAGGCTTTTGGTGTGTGTTAAAAAGCCTGAAAATCGCATTGTCTCAGGCAAAAACACACACATACAACGTCACACACACAGCGCTCTTTCACACAGTCACGCACATTTGCACGCAGTTCACATTCCACGCACACACACACAGACAACTACACTTGCAGTCATGTTAACAAATACACTCACCGCCCGCACTCGCTCCCCTACGCTCACATGTAATTTCTAGTCTTTAACTAAAATAAACAGCGTGTAAAACATTTTATTGCAATCGCGCAGCATTCGCAACTTTGCCACTTGCAATTTTGCATGCTGCACAGACCCGCGCCCTTGCTGCCCCTCCACCCTTCAACTCTGCATGCATGCCCATTCAGCCCCTTGCATTCCATTCCACTTGCACTGCTGCCACATGGCTGCGCTTTTGTATTGCAACATTCGCCTGTTAATAATATGTATGCGTGTGTGTGTGTGTGTGTGTGTAAGTGTTAAAAAGCTTTTTTGTCTGCAAACAATGAAAAGTGCAGTTATGTTTACAAAATGTAAAATGCACATAAAAACTGCAAGTGTTAACAGCTTCCGTCTTGAGCGCGAAGCGGGCGATGGTCCAACGGCCAACACTTGAGCGCGCCACACGCTGCCGCCAGCTCCCGAAAGCTGTGCATTCTTGTGCATCGCGCAAATTAAATGCAACACTTTATGTAGTAAGTTAAATTGAAAGCGCATGCAAATGCACGAAAACACGCGCCGAAAGACTGAAAGTTCTGTAATGAAACGAAAATTATTGCCATATTTTCAAAATGCACTTTTGCAGACAAGCGCGATTTACATGGCCCCATAAAAAAACACATATTTGCAAGTAGCATCTGCTAAGACTTACTTTGCACAATTCCCAGTCTCTGTTATTATAATATTGAGATATATTAGGGCTGAAAGAATTCGGCATAGGCCGAGGGCCGAAGCAAAATAGGGAAACGGAATCTCCCATAGTTGCACTCAGTAGAGAAAGCCCAAGCAACGCTTATTACAGTTCATAGTTCATTTATAGCTTAATGGAATTTCACTTTATATTTTTTGAAAGTAATTTAAATTTGGTGAACTTCGGTTTGTGCTTTCAGAATTTCGATTTATAAAGCTGCAATTTAATATATGCTTTCTGAATTCAAAGTTACGAGCCTCGAGTTTGCTTATGCTTTCTGAACTCAAAATTAGATTTTCTGAATTTGGTTTATGATTTCTGTAATTGAGCCCAAACTTTCTGTCTCATTTTATAATTCTGAAACTGACATTCTCTAAACTCTTAACTTCATTTTATATTTTGTGAATTTAGAATTGATCTTTCTGATATTTGATTAGCACTTTCAAAATTTCAATTTATAATTATGACATTTACACGAATGGTTACAAGCTGTAACGCTTCCCTCTCACATTTCTGCTTTCACATTTGTCTATTTTTATTTTAATAATTAAACCATATTTCGCCCTGACTGGCGAAAACTTTCTTTTGAGCACCTCTGGTTCACTTTAACAAATTTTAAATTCCATATATTTGTATGCAGCAAAACATGTCCTCTCTAGAATTATAAAATATTTCAGATAATATTTTCAGGCTTCCTCTTTTGCACATTGTGCATTGCAAAAATTAATATTGAAAGCTCATGCTCATGGACGAGCATGCATCCCATTTGCCCTACCAGCTGGCACTTTCCCCATACAGAGTGCAATCACGCAGATAATTTATATTGAGTGCATGCATGGGAAGTGATTTTCTGCTTAATTCAAAGATTTTGCTGAATCCACAGAAAACATGCAAAAGAGGACATGGCGACGACAAAAGAAAGCACACGCAAAAGCCAAGAGTGGAAGGAAAGTAATGCATTTGCAGCCAACTATTTGTGCAGGCTCCCTCTGTCGTCCTGTCTACAACTTATTTCCTGTGCTTTCTTTGTGGTGCGGCAAAAAAGGACACCAATGTCCTGCCATGCTGCAGCGGACGGCGCTCCGGCTGCGGTAATACTTTATGCAAATTGCAGTTAAGTGTGAAAATAGTCGTGATTGGTTAAATTCAACAATGTCAACTTACGAGTAATAGCCGAATTGTTTGAACAAGGAGCGCTGGCCAAAAGCAACGGTAAAGCGCAAAAAGTTGCAAGAAATTACATTTTTTTATAGCATAACGAAAAAAAGAAGAAAATGTAACAAAAAGCTTGGCAGAACATTTGAAAGTGCCAGCGTAACGAAAGAATGACAAAGCAGAGAGCTAAAGTGGAAAGCTAGAAAAGGACACATTTAAATTCAAATATGCATTTTTTGCTGCAGCAGCGACGAAGCCTGCAACTTTTGTTATAATTTCGCCACAGCGCAAATGCGAAATTCGCATTTGATGCAAGCAAGGCGCTCACACATACACACCCAAACAGCTAACTCCAAGTGTATAGTACTTACGGCAGCGGCGGTGTTAAGAAACAGACAGCGGCGCACAGTGGAAGACTATGGCAATTTGAATATTCGTTTTAATGTTAAAATCTTTTGAAGTCTAGGCTATCTTCGTAATCTATGTATAATCAGGCACAACAATGTAAAATGGGACGAGTATGGCGAAAATTTCCACACATTAAATGTATTATGATATGAACTGGAAAGTCCTTTTTACCTTAGTACAGATATTTCCAAACGAATTAAAGAACGTATGCTTTTACATAATTTCGTGAATTCAAAATTGACATTGGACTGCACTGCATGCACTGAATCTCTCCACTGTGCAACGCTGCGCTTTGGCTGAGTTCTGTTGTGTCTGTGCTAAATGTTGCAAGAAAAATTGCAAAATGTGAAATGTGGGATTTCGGCAGATTTGCTTTTTGACGGCAACATTTGTATTATCTCTGCGGGATAGCAGGGAGTAGTGGAAGCCGCTCCTGCTCTAAAATTCATGGCGTGATAAATGGGCACAAATGGGCTGCAGCCTCAAAGCGAGCACATGACATGCAAATCAAAAGTTGCAAATGCAGCGCGCCACAACTTTTGCGCCAATAGTGCAGCAATTAAGAGGCGCCACAAATTGGGGCGCAAAACCTTTACATATACATTGGAAGAGTGTGTGTAAGTGTGCGTGTCTGTACATGGAATTTTCGCAGCACAGCAGAAACTAACGAGCTTTCATTATTTGACGCGTGAGTGCGTTGTTTTGACTGGCACATGCCACATGCCACACGCACCCGCACCTTCCACACAACATCCTCTCGCACACTTTGCATTTAGCTGCACGCTGGCTTTGCTGTTGCTGATGTTTTTATTCCAGTGAAATTTTAATAGTGACACATTTAACAAGGACGTACATTTACGCACTTGTTGGGCAACAAAAAGCCACACTTACGCAATTGTATGAGTGCACACGAAATGTTATTTAACATGTTTGCACTTACGCCTACACTCACACACACACACAGAGACCTGCTGTCATTCCTATGCATGTATGCGAACATTTGACCTCAACTCGGAAGAGCTTCCATTTGCATAGCACCTAAAAACACAAAAACCTGCATTCAGCATGCATCACACACACACACACACAGATAGTTGTATGCGTAATTAAGAGTGCGTGTGCGTGAGAGCAGCATTGTAAGTGCCACACATGATATGCTTGATTTCTGTGTGCCTCAACCCCACAACCCTCAACGCCAGTTCGAATGCAGCCGTAATTTCGACAAGTGTGTGTCTTTTAGTAAAATTGTTAGAGCATGTATGTATGTAGTAGGTGTGAGCGGCTATGTCAGTTGATGCTACTGTAAGCCCCACACAGAAATATGGCAGCAAATCCGAGCGCAAGTTTAATTTCTAATAAAAATTTTATTTTAATTTTTTCTACATTTTACACAATGACGTACTTTTATGATAGCATTTTTTTTTGAAAAAACATTTTTTAAATAAAATTAGTCGACTTTGAGTCATACTTTTTCTAGCTACGTCAATAGTTTTTGGTGTTCTCTTAGTTTAAGTATTTATTACTTTTATTTCAAAATAACAAATTCCTCTGATTTTGGAATTATGAATATTTTTAATCTCGTCTATTGAGCTTATCACAGTGCATCTGCTCAAAATATTATTATATTGCTTTCATGTTCTTTCGAATGAAACTGAGAGTTGGGTTGGGTTAAGCTGGCTGCCTAAAAGAGAGACTCGTAGACCTTATACTAGTATAGCATAGTTGGGGCTAAGGACCCAGGATGCCAGTTAGAGTTTCCTTTAGGAAGGTTAAAGTATAGAATGGCAAAATTTGGGTGTGGATGAAACTCAACCGAACTGAATTTCCAATTTAATGAATTTTCTATGGTTTTAGTGCATTAGTATAACTTGCAAATCTGTACGATTTTTTAATTTCGCGCACAAAGAACATGTAATCCATCTGCATTCAGCAATTCGCAGAAGTACAATATATTACTCTTCCACTTTCGAATTCACGTTTCAATCTTTTTCCATAATTAGAATGGCAATCACCCAGTTACAGTTCCACTTAATTTTATTATATTTTCGTATGACAAAATAGTTTATCATTTTCCTGTTAGCTCTTTAGTTTTTTAAATTTTCCGCTGGGTACTCATACTCACACACTCTACTACAGCGAGTAGCCCTCCGTACGTGCATGAGTGGCATGAGTACGAGTGCATGTGTGAGTGCGTTAGTTACACTTACATACAATTACTTTGCTCATTTCGCTCGCTTATTTCGTGCCGCGCATACGTTTTTGTGCGAATAATTTTAATGAAACTTATTATTTTCGTCGTATGAAATTTTAATTTAAAGTGCTTTCGCGTTGCGCTGCAGCTGCTTCTGCTTCTGCTTCAGCTGCCCACTTCTGCCACTGCCGGCAGCTCTCGCTCGACACCTGCAGGCCTTCAACTGCGCGCGCAAGTACATGCCTCATTGTGGCATCATCATCGGCAACATGGCCGGACGGGCAGCGCATTGCCGCGCTACCGATTTTTTGTTGTTGCCTTATTTTACAAAACTTATATGCCGGTTAGTTGCTGAGTCGACAGGCTGCAGACGGAGAGCGTTGCCATGGACCTAGGCAACTTGCAATCATTCTAGTTTTGGATGTCACAATTATGCAGAAACACACACACACACACGCGCCGGCTTATGAAAACTGGAATAATTTGTGTGTTTGTGTTTGTGTGCGTGTGCATGCATGTGTGCAGTGTGCGAAATTCAGTTTCAATGCTTTTTAATGAGGTTGCGCCTGAGCGCTTTGTTTGCATTCAGCAAGACAAGAATCGCATGTGGCTGTGCATGCTGTCGGGGTGGCCGGTGGGTTTTTGTTCCTGGTGGGATCGCATTCAAAATTTTCACACTATTCTGCGACAATGCAGCAGTTGGTTCTATACAAAAGTTTCAGGGAATTCAATTGAAGGGGCATGTGTAAAAAGTGCAGGGTGGTTTGGTGTTGTATGAGCGTGGTGAATAGGTAAGCTATTATTTAGTGCAGTTCCAAAAAAAACTTGCTTGAAATAATCAGCTCGAAGAAATGCAAACATTAAGATTACAAGGACTGCGATTACGAAACTTCAGAATCGTCTTGGATATGAGAAACGAAAAGAAGAACAATATTTCTAACATATATTTCAGTTGATTAATTCTGATGGAAAAATTATTATATGTGTAAGATTTTTGCATGCAAAAGGTGAAGAAAAATGCAAGATGTGTGCAGAATTTAAACAATATAACTGACATAAAATTCCGCTCCTCTACTTTAGCTGGCACTATTTTAAGCAAGTTGGAGAATCATCTGCTGATTTTATCAAACATGAAATAAATTTTCTCATTTCAGAAAAAGGTGAAATGGTGTGACAAATGTGCATATAATTCCTAAATATTTCTCATACTGAAATATGTATCCTTTTAGATTTATCAAGCTTATCGTGAAAAGTAAAACTATGACAAAATTATTCCATAGCAGTATAATTGTCTATTGGTCAATGTGGCTATTGTTTTTCCGAAAGACTATTATTTACATAATGGTTTTTTATTAACCTCAAAGTATTAATTTATCAATTTAGTTAATAACAATTATGAAAGAAGGCACAGCCAAAAATTTTACATTTAAAATGTTAAAGAAAAAAAATTAATAGTATCAAAGCTTATTGCTATCAAAGAGGGATTTGCTAATACAATTCGAAAAATAGCCTGCTTCTATAAATTACTTTGAAACGATCTCCATTTTCTAATATCTTGTTTTAGTTTCTTCTCCCTGTATATGATCTATTACATTATTTTCTTCAGAACTACAACCAAATATAAAGCGCTAAACAATTATAAGCACCCTTCTACTATTCCAAATGGTGCACATGTAGAATAATTGGTCCATATAAAAGATATCAACGACTTTTCAAAATGTTCTGCAAATAGGCATAAACCTATCACAAAACAGACTTACAAGTGATTATAACTTCCAACAAGTTTTTGAATTCGTTCAATGATCACTAAGCCACCGCCAAGTCAGCATATTGCAATCACTGCAAATAACCTTAATTCTATCACAAACTGTTCAATGACCTTTGCCACAATTTGTTAATAAAAAGATATTCAGCAGAAAATTTATATTGGAAACTGCTCAATTGCAAGCATAAAAGAAAGGACAACTACGGCTTTTGTGTCCATGTTGGCATTTCCATTTCAACCGTTTTCACGTTCAAGCCACCAGCAATGTAACCGCAACTGCAGGAAATAGAAGTTTTAATCTCAATAGTGGCAAATTTAAGTTTTACGCTAAACTGACTCCGAAGAGCTTTCAAATCCTATTACTTAAAGAAAATAAAACTTAAGTACCTTCTTTTCAACTGAAAACAGCCGCAATGAGCGAGTGAAGCGGGCAACAACAACAATAACGAAAGGAGAAGAACTTATGCTAACTACAGCAGCAGTGACTGGAGCAGTGACAACAACAACTGCAACAACATTATGCCACAAGCCAGTAACAGACAGCAGCTAGAGTCGTGCCGGACAGACAGACACAGGGACACACGGAGAGACCCACTGACGGCTTTTCGCATTTCAACTCAACAATGACACACAAAGTAAGTCCCGACGAAATTCGCCATTTTCCAAGCGATAAAAGCGCATTTTAAAAGGGTAAAATAAAGCGCAGACCAAGGCGTATTGGCAGGCAGAAGACCATTGCTGTGCGTTGGATGCTGAGCGTGGTCCTGCTGATGCTTGTAGGTGGAATCGCCAAGTGGCAATATTGGCGGCGGTTTCGCGAGTATTTATGTAAAATTGGTTTAGCGCAGTGAGGAGTGGGTAGTGAGTTCTTTGAATAATCAATAAGGACATTGTGAGTATATGTACCAATTGGTGTTATGAAAGAATGTTGAACTACGGTACATATGTATAGTACAGGTTCGAATATTTTACCACATCGATAATATGATAATATTATATGGCCACAAATTGCAAAAAATTCTAGTATAACGCAGAATAGGGCCAGCGAATCTCCGTTGAAGGGACCAAGTGGGAAAAGTCATATCGGCGTTTCGAAACATGGAGAACTGGTGACTCGAGAGAACGTACAAGAGGTTGTAGTGGCCACAGGAATAAGTGAAGTAATAAAGTGAATAAACAAATATCACATATGAACTTGGAGATTTAAAGAGAATCCTTCCACCTTACAAACTGTACTTCTGCTAGTCAGTATTAAACCTGAAGGCAATAGAATCCCGCATGGAACCAGCACACCTCCTACATTAATTTATAGCTATGCTCTACAATTTGTTCATATTGAAAGTGCTACTAAATTTATGCCAACATTCAGGCAGGCTCTTAGCTAAATCTTTTAAATTCGCTGAAGGTACACGAAATTCAATTGCCACTTTGTGTTGCCATATGCTGCTGCTAAAAGCTTGAAAATAGTTTCGGCTTTTCGCAGACACATAAATAAAGATGAAGAAAATCAATTTAAGTTTATCCGCCAAAGCATATACGCATAAAACTGGCTTAAATGTCACACTAAAAGCACTTAAAAAAGTTGTTTTTCCGCTGTTTGCGGAGTCACAAAGTGTCGAAATGGAAAATGGAATCGTAAACGAAAAAGAAAACATATTTTTGTGGCTTTTATTGTGGCTAAGTGAGTGTGTGTGTGTGGGGGAGAGTGTTTGCTTCGACACATTGGAAAAATGCAATACATACTTCAGAAAGTTTGCACCGAAAAAGTTGTTGCTCTTCTTTACACTTTTTTGCCAAACTATTTTCCATCAAAATGCGGCACATCCGCAGAGACCTGCTCTGGCAATTTTGCGTTTAATTTTGTTGTTCTTTATTTTTTGGCTGTCTGTTGTTTGTGGCTTTCTGTGTGTTGGCCCAAACGTAAACGACGAAGGCAGCGGCAATAGCTAAGAGGCTTAAAACAGGCTAACAACATGGCATTATAAAATTTTATGGATATTCCGATATTGTTCCCCGGTCTAATGGCTTTCGGATAAACGACGCTTGTGAGCGCTAAGCCAAGTGCTGCGCTGCACTCCGCCCTCAGGGTGCGAGGGAGAACTGAGAACTTCGATTCTGTTGAGTTTAATTCGCAGCAAGTTTTCTTGGAGCTGTGTCGTCCTTGGTGAGCACACGGAATTACCATAAGGAATTTCGTGCAGCATTTTATGGCAGCGCTTAGTGTCTGTGTGGGAATGCGAGTGGGAATGTGCATGCGTTTGTGTCAGTTCGAATGCCAGTGAGCGTAAGTGGGGTATGTGTGAGTGTGTGTAGTTTTATCGCTGTTGCTGTAAATTTTCATTGCGTATTAATGTGAACATATTACGATATTAGCATGCCATTTCAGGAGCATCGAAAACGAAATCGCTCCGATGTATGGTGCGGCACTCTTGGGACTTGTGGCTGCAGTTTGGCGAGGGATAATTTGAAAACGAGCATAAACGCTCAACATTTTGGCAAATGCTGACTTACAAATTACAACAGACTTGCAGAATTTTTGGGGTTGGGAACTTCTGCACACGATGCGAGTTGCAGGCACCAGACAATGGCTTTCCAAACCTTCACTGGGAATGTTTTCTTTGTTCTAATTATAAACTTTTTCTCTCAGTTACTGAAGACAAATAAACCTTACTTTTTAATTAATTTTTTAATAACTGTTAGGAATTTTTGAATTTTCATATTTTAACAATTTCTAATTTCACCATAACAACTCTCTAATCATACATATAGCTGGCGCACTCGCCTCGCGATCTGACTATTACTTGCTTTCTCTATGAAGGATTCAGTAAAATTCCATAGAAATGCAATATTCCTTTGTTTCATCCAAATTCTACTAATTGGAGCAGCTTGGACTGGAAACGACTTCCACATCAGGCAGGTCATGTAAGTTAATCCTGTTGTAGCCGATAGTTTCAACTGTGCAAAATTGAGTTCCCTTGAAATGTTATTATCAATATCCCTCCCTTCGACCTGCTACTGGAACGCCCACAAATGGCAAGCATCAGTAGTGGCAGCATGTTGGTCATGTGCTGGCAACCTTCATATACACACACAAAGCACATTAAATCAGCAGCACAGCAGTCACCTTCAATTACTTGCAAAGACACATCAATACAAGCAAACGATACTTGTATGTGTATGTATGCACTTGTGCTCATAATAATAATTTAAACTTGAAGGTAAGAGCAAATAGATGTAACTAGAATCCACCCACTACAAATGCAACAACATCAATGACGCCTTCAACACAGCTACCAACACATGCAACAACAAAATATGGCTTTACAAGAGGTGACCGTAGTTCCAACATGTCGCTGTATCTGTGTGTGCCTGTGTGTAAGTTAGTTAGTTTGCCATTTCAGTTCAAAGATGTGATTACGCTACGTTACCCGTAACGCTTAGATTACGTTACGCCTCTTTGGCGAAGAATGATTACCTTTGGCGGAAGTTTGTGCCGGACTTAACGGTTTATAAACATGTTTGTGCGTATGTATGTGTGTGTATATACATTTGTTGACATTTGTATGCAGGCGAACGTTAAATCTTGCGTGGCAAAGCAGTATAAATGCGATCCCAGCGGTCTATCGCGCTTGTTCTCATGTGTGCGTGACTTGGTGTTCATGTACCCAGTAGGAAACTGTGCAAGTGGTTTCATTCAATAGTAACAATAAGTCCGCTTAAAACTAAAAATTTTTCTATAAGATATGTAATGTTCGTCTTTCGACTTTGGCATAACTTTCGAAAATCTTTGTGAAACTTTTTACGAAAAAATTCGTAAAATAACGTTTTTTCCAATGATGGGTTAAATTTGTAACGAACTGCAGACTGAGAGAATTATCTTATCTCTCTCTCTCTTACTCTCCTTCTCTTAGATTAAAAAAAAGTAAGCATTTCGTGAACTTCAAAGCAATTTTAAAATGCAATGAGTTATGAAATTCCACCTGGGCATCAACCTCTCACCCACTGCATGTGTATGGGAGTGTGCGACAGTTTGCAAGACATGTACTGAATAGATGACATTAAGACATGGAGGTCAGCAGCAGGAGAAGCCGAGACGGCAAAGGCACACGTTAACGTGGCCTTCTCAAGCAAATAAAGTACTTATCAGCTTTTGCATCACATGTGCAAGGGTAAATGCACTTAACGTTCAGAATTTGTCAATTGCCACATGCCAGTGGGAAATGCAACTGCTTCGAAGAGCACTAATGAAGCTTAATGTTAGCAAAGGATATTTTACTTGCTGGAGTCACTTATATTGCTGTGTTTAATTACTTCAAAAATGAGTTCAGCTTTAAGGGCAAAGGGCAACTACAATCAATTTCATTGGGATGCGCTGGAAGCATTAAATGCAATAAGTAGCAAATTTCATATATTTGACAATTTATGGTAAGATCAAACGCTGAAACAGATAAAGAGATATAAAAGTGACCCACACGTAAGAAATAATTAGTAATAGAATTAACAAATAGAATATGTACTTTAAAGTCGTTATAGAAAACGATGTTGAGGCTACGTTTCACTAGTTTAAAATTCTTTAAATTTGACTTAAGTCAGTAAAAGTAAACTCAGGCTAAAACTCGTAATTGCTGGACAAAATCTAACAAACGGCAGTCCTGCAAGAGCATTGTCCTATTTTTATTAAAATACATGTTGCCGCACTCGATATTTCATTGAATAACCAAGCATATACGTACATATATAACTACGTAAACTATTTCTATATACTTCCCGATTTTAGTATAGAATATACACTCATAATTTCCGAGCTACATGAACTCAAACGACTCACATACATATGTACATACTCAGACACCATTGAGAAAGTTTCAACAGCGTGGCAAGCAAGTTTTGAGGCGCTTGATTTATTCACGCCCAACTACGTACAACAAATACACACAGTGCTAGTAAGCAAACTTTTAACACACACACAAACACACATGCTCATACCTACACATGCAAGTATGTTGGTACATTTTAATGGTAATGTAGTCGATAATGTAGTGCAGCATATGGGCTAGCATAATTTTCACACATAAGTTATGGTCATAAAATCAAAGTTTACAACTTGCCGTACTTGCAACATGTAGCCTGATGCCGCCAACAGCGCCAGCCAGCGTCGGCAGCCCGAAACTCTTCCATGTGAAAGATGCCGGTGCGCCTGTCCTGCACAAACATTTTCACTCGTGGTTTCTTGACGAAATTTCGTGCTAGTTTTGCTTGTTGAGCTAAACTGGCGGCTTTATCGTCGCTACGACGCTCAGGCGAAATTGCCAAGCCGTGTGCGGCGAGGATCGGGACGGGTGGAGGGGCCGACGAAACGCAAGTCCACAAATGTACGCCTGCCTTTTGTGCTCGACACGTTAAGGTAGAACGACGTGTCGCGGCCATAAGTTCTGAAAGCAGTCGACGCTTTAGACTTGCGGCTGTTGATGTGTGAGTTGGTATTGTACACTATATATATATATGTGTGTGTGTGTGTGTGTGTGTGTGCAGCAAAGACTGCGAAAATGCGGTAACTGTAGCAGACAAGTTTGTTAAACGTCATTTTGCCTCGGCTCCTCAGCTCCTTTGAATGCGCTTCGGCGGTTGTTTGTGTGCGGAAAGAGATTGGCAGAAACTTTGGTCGAAAGAGTGTTTCAACTTGGGCGTATTTCCTGCTTTTTCTTCTATTGGCAAGTTTTGTGTATATTTTCAGCTGCGAAACTGCTAAAGTAAATTCATTCGCGTTGAGCTGACTTATGCGATGAGCCAAAGCAGATGTCACTTGCGCTCGGGAAACCTCAAGCTCAGCTTAGCTCCATCATTCCAGCTGCCACTCTACTCTCTCACGCCCGTCCAACGACTTTGCGGACAGACGTAATGTGTCAACATTTACTTTGCATTTGTGCAAATGGAACGGCTCATTAATGGACGCGTTCCTTGTTTGTACGTGGCCAACTCAGCGCTCGCAGCGCAGGCAATTTAAACATTCAACAAGGGTAATGCCAACGTAATGATAATAAAATTCTAGCGCGGCATGTCGGCCATCAGGCAGCAGCGTTACATGCAAACGAAATAAAATATGGCCGCAGCGTGAAAAGTTTCCACTTTTGTGGTGGCAGCAGGTGGTGGCACGGGTAAATTATTTTAGATGTTCTGTGCTGCTTCTTATTTATCATTAGTGGCGCACAGAGTGAAAGTCAAAGTACGTACAGTGGACTGAAAGCCAAAAATCTGTGGATACTTTAAAGTACTAAAGGCAAACCCGGAAGACTTGGTCATAGCATGTAGATTGAACTAGATACAAACGCCACAAGTTCACTTAGCCTCCTTAAGAACGCAGTCTACTAGAATGATGATTAACTAGATATATTGCCAATTACAAAGTCGGGTAAAGACGTTCAACCACTTTCCAATGGCTTCCTCTCCTAAACAAGTAATGCAAATTTTTGTATAATTTGAGAACCAATCTTCGATGGCCTTTTAATAGCCTTCCTCGCAATAGCATTCCTCTACACCACTGTAAAGACGAGCACCTAAGCTAAAACTCCCCAAGTGCCCAAGTGTACAGAGCAGTGCTTTATTTTATCAGCACTCCAAGCACACACAAGCGCACTCCCACCCATACACGTGCTTCTGCACTGATGTTGTTTTGCAATTTCAGTTATGGTCGCATTTCGAAAAGTAAGAAGGAGTAGACGAGCAAAGAAAAGTGTCTGCGAAAAATGCTGTATTGTATTATCGCTGTGATAAATGGAAAATTATTTCGAATCGAGCAACTACTTAAAAGGATTCCCAGAGGTCGTAATAAATTTGTGCACACAGTGTGTGTGTGTGTTTGTGTAAAAAGAGTGCTACATTGTCCTTGCAGTCTTGTGGTAGTGTTTGTATTGGTAATGTGAATGTCAACTCACGCAAATAAAATGAAGGAAAAACGCAGAAAATGCAAGGAACGAGCGAGAAGCACTTCTGATATTGATAACGGCGCTGCATAACGCAAAAAGTACACATCATGCTGGAAAGAGTAGCGTGAGTGAATATGGTGAACCTCCAGTTTGTGAAAAGAGCACAATCAGTTTTCAGCTGGGAATAAATGAGAAATGAACGAAGTTGGGAGCTACAAATTTTGCAGCAAGATTCATGCAGGGACCTTCTTAAATGAAATTCTTTTTTAATCTGATAGCTATACAACCGAGAATTACTTCAGTAAATTAAAAGACTTCATGAAAATACGTTTACTAGAATTTGAAATCTTCAAGAGGCACAATTTCAATGGTTAGTGCAGCAGGTTGTAAGATTTTAAAATTTTAATACTAAATGCTCTTAATCTTTTAACGCAATTTTCTTCAAATACAACTTTTGGAAGCTTAATTATCATTAATCAACCGATTGGGAAAATATTTATATCTACATAGCACCTTTGGTATTACATTACCAAACAAAAATCATGATATTTGATAATATTTTAGAGTATCTATTTTTTGGAAAAGTTCTGAAAATCATTTCGGAAACATTCTTAAAATTCGACTTGAATTCGTATTGCAGTACTATTGGAATAAATATATCTAGGCTGGAATGGAATCCTAAAAAATAATCAAAAATTGTAGTACCACTTCAAAACACAGATTGGATTATGCAAATCAGCCCGATTACAATACCGTTTCCCGATTTATATCGACTTATGGAACAGAGGCGATCGTTGGAATTCGACAAAATAAACTCTAACATCAAAACCAAACGGGAATAATTATGACTATCTTAGCAGCCTTGCAAATTTGAATATGTCCGTTAATCTATTTTTGTAAGTCTATATCTTTTATACAAATTATGGCAAGCTCATCCCAATTTTATAGAACAGATGTTTCTCATGGTAACCTTGATTTTTTGCTTACCTACTTAGTTGCAGTTTATTGCGCTCATCTCTGATTAACTTAGTTCCTACAACACTTCATAAGTTCCATGTCGAAAAATTTCTCGCCATAGATCTCAAGCAGAACCAGCTCTCCGTTGCCACCACCCGGCAATAATTAGCCAACAGTGAACATGCCACATAATTAGGCTGGAATTTCATATGCATAAACCTCATTAGGTACATTACGACGTATTGCCTGCAGCTGAGTACATCAATTTCAGCACACTTCCCGGAACTTCCTCAAGATCAACGCGCGTCATAATTTCATCAGCTCAGAGTCTTCACCGTACTGACAACGGCGAAAAAGCTCAGCACAAATCCAAAAGTAATTCAGCTTATCCTCTGCGCCAAGGACAAAAGTTTTTCCATCTAAGTACTTAGGTGCGATAAGGGCCTGCTTAATTTTTGCGTCAATCCGCATGGCGTACGAGTGTGTGTGTGTGTGCTGGCATATGCATGCAGACAGCAGCCACCTCGGCTATTGCCAACATAACCGTCTTAAGTTAATTTTCCCAGCTGCCTAAATATTGCTGCCATTTTTATATTCTCTCCAAATGTTTCTTGGCTCTCTTCTTCTTTCTTTTTTCAGCTGGTCCCCTTCTTTACTGGCTTCTTTTCTGGCATTTTTGGCTTCTCTTGTGTGAAATAAAATTAACTAAATACGCTCATGAGTAACATTCATAATAAATATGAGAGTGCGCCGAAAGCGGAATTAATATAAAAAATAATATTTGCCAGGCACTCGCACACGCACTTCAAGCTCAAAGGCAGCAGAACGAAATTATGGCATAAGTTACTTAAGGATTGTTTCGCTTACTTATTTCTATTGCTGAGAGGAAGAAGCTTTGGCCGCACATTTTTCGAAGCAGTCTGTATTGAGGGGAGCGCCTGCATGTACTTACAACAGAAATAAAGATACGAACAACAGCAACAACAACATTCGTCCAAAATAATGCCATAAAGTTATGATAACAGCAAAAGCGCAAGAAGACGCTAAAGTGTGGCAGGAAGGAGCCAAATTGCAAGGATAACAGCGCTTCAATGTACGAACTCGAGGCTGTTGAGAAGAAGACAGGGCACAGGCGAAAGCGACAACTCCCCAGGGTATTATGGGCAGAGAGCAGTTTCGCAACTGCCAAGTCAATTAGGAGGACAGTTACGCTGGGCCGTGGTAAGACTAGACGAGTGGCGCGCCAGAGCCGGCAATTGTAGGCGCGCAATCTGCGAGTTTTGTAGTAAATGCCCAAAACTATTTGGTAGCTCACAGCAGTCGATTTGATTTGCGCTTAAGGATAGCTCGCGACGCTTTGGGAACATTCCCGTTTAAGGATCATTGCAGCGCTTCGCAAGCAACAACATTTCAATTAAATACTTTTGGAACTGCTTTTCTGTAGAGTTTTCCCTCCCAGAAATGCGAAGCCTGGAAGTGGTACTCTTAGCGAGCATTTAGCCTTTAATGCCAGTGCTGGTAGAGTCAAGCAGTGAAGTGTAAGTAAGCCAAAGTGAAGAGCCAGCGAAGTGGGAATGTTGGCAGGAAATGTGCCTGAACAGCGAAGAATATTGTAAGCTTAATAAATAAAAAAATTTAGGCAAAGGAATGCTGTCCAATAGACAAAATGATTTTGAACTGATACGTTTGTTAGTTCTGCTGTAAATTTGTAATTTGAGAAAAAGAGAAATTGAATTTCGAAGAAGAATTTATGTTTGGCTTTTATAAAATTTTTTCAAATATTTCCAAATATATAATTTTCTTAATTTTTGAAAATGTTTTTAGAAGCACTAGGTTCCGATCTTTGCCGCTTGCCATCCACAACCAGAAATTTTTTTATTGGATCTTGGCAGTCCAATAATTACTTTTCCCGCTGAGAGTGCCCGGTTATGAAACTTTTTAGCATAATCCTTTTGTTTCAATAGATTTCTGCTTTTATGCGTTGTAAAATGGTTTACTCCAAGCTTTGCATAAGAACTGTTCAATCCCGGCCACCAGAGACAATTTTCGACAGTATTTTTTTCCGATTTCCATTTATTTCCAGCGTAGTGACGATATCTCTAGCCTATTCAAAAATTTATATACAGCAGGACAGTTGAATTCTCATCGGAATAAAACCGAATACTCAAAAAGTCCAGCGCATAGACCGGTCTTAGGAAAAGCAAGACCAGCCAATTTCCAGCACATTTCCACTCGCATTTAAAACAATGATTTCGAGAGTTTTCGCCTCACTTGAACTGCGCTCTCACTTGAACACTTCGCCGCTGGCATCTTTCACGGCGTTGTGGAGCGTGCCGAGTATCGCCAACTTTTGCAGATTTAATTGTGCATCATTATGTTAAGAGTTTAAAACTGCTTTAAAACTTTTGAGTGCCTTTCTGCTGTTCTTTTTTTAATTTTTATTATGTTGTCGGAGTAATTTATTTTTATATCTTCATTTTGCAAATTTTTACGCGTGAATTCATTACGCACAGCGCCATTGTTGTTCCGTGCATCCCTGTGCACCACCTTGCCTGTGTCCTATTCACTGCAGCGTATGTATGTGTGTGTGTGTGTGTGTGTGTGTGTGGCAAAGTGTGATGGACATGAAATTGCGAAACTTTTCACAAGCTCTCTCCGCTTCCGCACCGCAGCAGCGCGAATTCGCTGCATATGCCGATGTGTGAGCCCTGCGATGCCACAATGCCTCCGCTGAAAGCAATTAAAATATTCATTTTCACAATTTTCCACACTCTCTTGCCTCATTTTGCTGTGCGCTTTCTTGTTTTTATTTTTTATTTTTGTTTTATATTATTTGCCGCTCTTGTCGTTTGTCTTGTTAGCCGCTGTGGCGCTGCGTGTCAGCGTCATTGCAACTGATAATCTTGCTGCGAATTAATTTAAAGCACTGCAATTTGCGCATTCTGCAGGCGGAGATTTCATGTCCCGGCTGTACCCTTCCGTTACACTGATGTGCTGTAATTAAGTGTGTCAGGCAAACAGGCAGAGAGGCGGTTTAACTTAACTTGGCTTGACTTGACTTGGCTCAGAGCGGTTTGACGTCGTGTGGTCGTTGGATCGTTAAGTGACAGCTGGACTTTTACGTAAGTGACAGTACAAAGTAAATATGTTGATGCATCTCTGTCACGTGCCTCTCGGGCACATCACCATATAAGGACGATGTGGTGTATAAAGGTGAGTGGCTTAATAGTTGGTTTCACAAGCAATTTAAGTAAGCTTCCGACGTGTCTGTGACGTCCGTGATTTGGCATTGTTGCGAGGATTACAAAAAATGTCAACAAATTTGTGATTTGATAAATGATTGCTCTATAATGCCATAGTAAACTTTCATGATTCTTTGGTTGATTCGATGAAATTTAACAAATTTGTTTATAACTTAATATGTTCTTTTTTCTTATTGTGCGTTGCCATCAATTGTTATGAACTGAAATTTCTAGAGCAGCATTCTAAGTCCTAATTAAACCTTGAAAGCTTTAAAAGCTCAGCTTCGACAATGAGTATAACTACTTTTTATACGGTAAACCTGGTCAATTTCTTTCATAAGATCTTTTTTTCAAGCATATTTCAATAAAATAATTATACTGTACAATCGATATTTATTTAATCGGCGATAACTTCAGATTATTCCTATTACGTCTTAACTTGTATCTTATTCTTCAAGCCTATTGATCACTTTGAATTTAAATTTACAAACAGTTACTTCAAAAATTTTCAGCATTGTCGATTTTTTATAAGATCATGTTTCTGCAAATTTTGTTTATTAGTCATGAGTGCATATTAAGTTGAGCATATATTAAAATAATTATGATATACATTTTTCGCTCTAAGAATGGCATCCAAAATTCTTCAATTTACTGACACGTATTGTCTCTACAATATTTAAACAAATTCTCTTGCTCAGCAAAATACTTCCAGCCAAAGTTCATATTATATTTTAAGCAAGCAATCAAGTAAGTGCTCACATTTGCCCAGTTTGACTCAACTTGAACAAAAGCACTCTGTCCCCGACTATATCGATGTAGTCCCTTTTAAATTTTTTACAAGATAATAGAAAGTGACACAACAACTTTTGCCCAAAAAGTTGATGTAGCTTTACTCGCTGTCAATTCATTCGGATGGCCCATACAACTTTTCCACTTGTCAAAAGTCGAACAATTAAATTGACCAGATCGCAGCGAAAAAAGGGGAAAATGAGTCCACGCAATTGCCTCGTAGTCGTATTTTTGAATATTGTCAAGCAATCTTCTACGAAAATGTACAAAGTTTTCCATGAAATGTCAAAATTAAAAGCGGCAAGAGAATGTCAAAATATTGAGGGTCATTTTGCATTGTAAGGAAAAATAAAAAGAAAAAATATATAAAAGAATAAAGCGAGCAGAAAAATTCAATAGAAGAAACTTCATTGACCTTATGCAAAATTCAGCGAAATCACGAAAGCTCTCAAGGGTATCTGCGAAATGTTCCCAAACAAATACGCACACACACATTCTTAAACTCTGTGGATTTGAGCATCTAAAAATGTCTATGAATGAGTGTTCATTTATGTGAGTGTGTGTGTGTGCGTTAGTGCAAGTGACATTTTAAAATTGCACGTTAGTTTTGTCATCCGCTCCATTTAATGGGTTAACTTCCGTTGCCAATTTCTTATATCATACTGTTATTTTTGTAGTCCTTCTTGCTGCCAACTTGATTTCTCCTTTGACCCATTACAGAATTGCTTTAAGTAATTTTCATATAGGCAAAGCCGAGTGCAGAGAACAAAGCGAAAAGGCGAATCAGACCGCAAAATTTCAAAGCAGAAACTCAATACAAGCTGGTTTGACCCTTTTTGCCTTCAATATGCAGCTTCGAAATATTTACATGTGCATTTTAAATTGTCTGTGTGTGCGTAAGTTTACATAGGATCGGCGTTCGTCAATATTGCATGTATTTCTGCTGCTGGGACATCACTTTTATGAAAAGGAGAAAGGCACATGCAGGAGCAGGGTAGGCATTTTATGAGTAGGGTCAAGTAATTTGAAGTGCCGTCAAATTTTATTTACAACTTATTCCTTACAGATTTGCAAATAAATTTTCAATTTGTTGCATTCTTCAGCGAAATTGATTCGTAAATTTTTAATGCTGTCGCACTTTTTGTGAGACATCCTTTTTTGGGATCTGTTGAATTTGTGAGATTGGGAAGAATTTGGTGCATGCTAAGTGGAGTATTTCTGTGAGTGCTACCAGCAGCGAAATGAATAATGAACACGAATTTCTATGCAATTTTGGAAATTATAAGGAATTGTACATATATGTACATATGTATAGCACGAATGGTGTTGGTGTTATAGTTTTAATATAGGCAAGACCAATAATTCGAAACTTTCGGTATAGATATGCGCAATATTATCGGTTATATTATATTGGTCATTTACATGAAGATTATATATAGCATTTAATTATCATATAAATTGAACAGCACTACTGACTGAGGCTATAAGCTGAGTTTATATTATTATATAGTAATATGCAATAAGTTTGCCATAACAATTATGCATGTTTATTAATAATAACTAGAACAAACGATTTTATTAAATCTTTACATCAAAATCTTTCTTATGCATATTCAAGACAGCAAAGGCAAGCAGTTTCTGCTCTTCCATTCTGCTATTCTGTCAAGTAGCCATATTTGCATCTACACTTACATAAAATAAAAAAAGGAGCCGTCGACATCGTTGTCGCCATTTGGCATTCGCATATAAATTAAATCGCTTAAGGCAAAATTTTGACAAAATTGAGAATAATTACGCGCACATATGTTGCCAACAAAGCTACACGCTCTGCTGGCCCCAAAAGGTCCTTGCAATCGTATTTCTTGCTCGGAATCTTATGGAAAGGCATTGAAAAGGAACTTTTGCCTTTGCAGCAGGCGACAACAAAAATGTGCCAGCAGATATGAGTAAAATCCTTGTACGCATTGCAAAAGGACGAACTTCAAAATGCAAATATTCGAGCGGTAGAAGTTTTTGGAATGCCTTATGTGTTCCGAATAGTTCTAGTAAAGTTAATTCAGAATAATTAAACTAATTTAATGTGTTCGGCATGATGGGCGGGGATTGTCAAAATTGAGACCAAGAGTAAGAGGAATGTTTCACTTTCATAGTCCAAAGAATATTTTAAAATTGAATTATTAATCTTACTGCTGAGCTAGTTAATCTGAAGGTTGGAATATTTGAATTTCTTTCAACGCCTATTTTCAAGTAAACCAAAAAGGTTTGCAAGCCAATTGAAAAATGTGTATGTGTCTGGTTCAGCTCAGTGATTTACTTATTTTCTGTACTAAAAATTCGATGGAAGACCCTGTTGATCAATTCCCACTGATTTATTCCAAGAACATGTTCAATAGAATCTCGACGATCTGTTAAGTCATAAAAAGCGATTCACCAAATATCCTTAAATTCTCCTCTAGTTAGAAAATGATTCGGCTCAACTTAGTAGCATAGATAGAAATTACGAACAGAGTTGTAAAAGGCTTTTCTGTACTTCAAATTCCCAAATTTTCATGCCTTCTTTCTGTCGAACGAATCAAATTATATAGTCTAAAATTTAATCGCTTCAAAATGAAGAAGTGGTTCGGTTCATGATTCAGCGAACAAAATTTAAAATGCTTGCCTCAACTTAATTGGATCAATTGCAAAAAGGATTTTTGTGGTTCCCCCGCAAGCTATACACTATAATTGCGAATGTTTCAATTCAGAAGTGGTGGTGAATGCAATACAAAACTTCAAACATGTACACCAATTTCTTCGGCATTCCGCTATAATTTCGCATCGGTTGAAATATTCAAATAGTTGAGATGTGTTCAAACTGCAGAGCAGCCTTGTAAGCTCTCCAAACACACACACGCGGAGCTCATTAAAATCGCATACAATTACAATCTTTGCTCGCAAATAAACTTGTCGCCGAATTTTCAACAACTTTGCCACCAAAAACCGGAAAAGCCGCAACGTACAAAATCGCAAAATCAACGAGTTTATCTCATTATAAACTTATTTTTCGCACTCCGAAATGTCGAACACCGCACACACACACACGCATGCGAAATTGCAACACGAGCCGAGCGCATAGTTCATTTAATTTTGCATTTAGCAAAACTGCTAACGGCAAATGACAAATATTCCGGCGCTAAAATGGCAAGCAGCGCGCTCGGCGTATTTCCAACTGTGACTTGGCACTGCGCTGCCGCTGCTGCTGGAACTATTATGCGCTGCTCTTACCACACACACAAATACTTCGGCATACTTTGTCGAACTATTTGCTAGAGCCCCGCCTCCCACGCCACCACCAAAGAGACTAAGCACAGTTCTGTTTGCCATTTCCGCATCCGGTTTTGTTTTTAAAGCCGCGGCAGCAGTAAGCAGCAAAAGTTGTCGCGCACTGCTAAAATGTCTTCAATAAGTTCGTAATTTCGTTAGCGCTCTCAAAAAAACGACATTTCGACACGCTTCTTTGGCAACTATTTGCGGTATTTTGGCAAATCTGCTTTTGGAGTTTTGCAGCAGTTGAGGCTTTTCACTTTTATGGCTAATACACAGAAGAGCAGAAGTGTAGCTTCTCCAAAATCGAAAGAGCGTGATATAGTGTGAGAAAAGTAGGCTTAAATACGGTTTTGAGTATATATTCTCAGTCATATCTCAACGTGTCTGAAATATTACCTTCTCATTTAAGTAAAAAGTGTAGCAGAGGTATCGAGATTTCGCAGAGAGCGTATTTTTCTAATAGGAAAATTTAAAATGGTAGTCCTAATATATATTTCCATGATATCTCTGAAGGATTGTTCAGCATTCGATTTATGTATGTATATGTATATGATCGACATTCAAACAATGAGAGCTTTCCATTGCCGCTTTACAGTCTAATTATTATAAGATATTTTATTACATGATATGAAAATAACACTAAGGCAAACGATTCTAGGCTACGGTGATGACTGAAATCTTATATAAGCCAAAGTCCTATACTGAAAGTTACGGATTTAAAAAAGAGTAAGAAATAGACGTTTCATGCATGCATGTTAACAAATGCAAATAACCTTTATATTTCCGGTTTTATTGTCTTTAGCTATATGACATTAAAATATGCATTAGCTTATTTTCATTTGGTATGAGGAACAAACACGCTACACAATGACTCATAAATGGAGCACTCAGGCTTCGAAAATGCCCAGGGCTAAGCATTTACCAGAATGTCATCCTTCAAAATGCAGCAACCCGTTGCAACGGAAAGTGCATTTCATGTATTTTCCAAAAGTGACGCATTTAACACACGCACACATACAGAGACAGACACAGTCATGCATAGGTGCAACACTAATCCATAAACATACATGAGAAGAAGAAAAGCATATGCTCATACAGGCAGGCAAAACGAACCACACACACACACACATACATACAACTGTAACAATGTGCACAGAAGCCTTTTTACGTTATTATGCCAAAAATGGCTAAAAGCATTTCCAGCTACTCATCTTTGTATGCAGGCACAATCCACACATTATGGCCACTCGTTCCAATTGGCTGAAGCAGCTACACTCAGCTTAGCTCAGCTTCCCCCAATTCGTTCGTCTCTCTGCTTGAGAGTTCGCTAACACAACCGCCCGCACAAAGCAAACGCTTAAGCATTCACAAATGGTCAACAATGCAATCAAAAGCTTTGCTGTCCAATATGTCCCAGCTTATGCCTCAGAGCTCATGCACCGTTTGGTGGGCCGGAACTCAAGTTCGGACGCTGGATATGGCTCTAACCATAGCTCAAGTGCATTATCTCTTGCACAAACTTGTACGTTTTTGGTTGTTGGCACAGCTTCTTGTAGACTGCTCCTTTCTCTGCTGCACCAAATAGCTCATGATGTCCTTGTGTGTGTGTGTGTGTGTGTGTGTGTATGTGTTTGTGTGCGTGGGTTGTGCATGTGCACGAAAATCTGTAATACACATTTTTTGTTTGATTACGGTTTTTGCTAATATTTGACAAAGAAGCTTACCTGCTCAGAAACACGTGCTCTTTTTTTTTGTAGCAAAAACGACCAAAATGCTCATCGTACACATACACACATGCATTATGTATTATTTTTAGCAACAGGATTTCTGTTTCATTTTATTGCATAAATCCTCTCTAAGTTATGTGCAGTGGTATGTGTGAAAGAAAAAACTATATATGACAAATTGATGACATAGATTATGAAGAATGAAAACCAAATTTAAAGAGATATAAAATTTGTGCATAAAAATTTAAGGATAAATTTTTTAATGATATTTTTTCAATGAGACCGAAGAGCAATCTCGTAGCGAAGATGATGACAGCGTCAGTGCCGAGCTGAATCGAAGAGCAAGAACAACTTATTTGCTTCCGAAAAAACAGAGCTTGGCTTAGGAAGAATTTGAGATTAAAGTGGTTGGGGGAAAAGTCGAATTGTGGCGCTTTAAATTTATCTTAATTATGCGAATATCGTAACTATGTGGAAACCCTTTATCTTACTACACATATAGTAAACAAGGTGTCCTGTTTGAAAGGAATTATCTTATAGAGTAGGCCTTGAGACCCAGGTCGAGATAAAAAAAAATTGTGGACGAAATAAAGCAATAGAATATAAAGTTTGAATCTATTTGTTTACCATTAGCTGCTCGAATTGGCCTCCTTACTCCAAATGCAATCTACAATCTTATCTGCAAAGAATGGGATGCAAATTTGTTGCTCACAAATCACTCTGAAATCATTTCAATTCTAGCTACTCCAAAGTGGTTGCAAATTTTTCAGATAAAATCAAATACTTTTAAATCTTAAAGTTTACTGTTGTGATCCCAAAATTGTATATTCCAAAAAATTCAACTTCAATACAATTAATTAAAGTTGCCAAAGGCTGCTCTATATGACTTATAATAAAAAATGTATTAAAATGTTCGTTGTAAATGTCCTTTACACTTTGTGTGTGCTTGTATTCTCATCATGCTTGTGAACATGAATATATGTGTGTGTATGTGTAGAAGATATGAAAGTGTGGCACATTAAAAAAGCAATTTTGATTACAAGCAAATTAAAACTCTTCATGCGCTCTACACTTTTTTGTTAGTGGAGTGAACAAGCAAGAGTAAAAAGGAACTGCCAGCATTGGAAAACATTGAAAACATCAAACTAAGATGAGTGACATGCGCTTGTAACTATGCTGCTTCAAACTTTCATCATAACCGCACAAACACACTTACAAGGGGAGAGGAGTGCTACGAGAGGATATTAAATTTCCATTTGGCATAAATTGAAGCGCGTACGGTAGCGTGTACAGCGCACAGCTGAGCATCATGAAGATGCTAAAATGGATGATCATATTGTTGTTATTATTTTTGTTGTTGTTGTTGTTGCTGCGGAAAAGGCTTTAGCATGATGTTGAAGGGGCGTACAAAGTTACAGCACTAATTTATTAACAACTTTGAGCTGTTATGCAATTAAAAATGCGATTGCTGTCGCTGTCGTTGCTACCCCTGCTGCCCCTGTTGCCCCGCTGTTGCTAACGTGTGCCAGAAATTGTTTGGTTGCGCCATTGACAGGTCCATTCTTAATTTTCTTTTATCGCGTGTTAAATTATTCATCTTTTTTGCTTTGAAATGAGCGCGATTGAAATATGTTCAATATTCGTAAACAAGCTGAAGCGAGCTGCAAAAATCAAGGATGGCATGTCATGGGTTCCCTAGCTCACAGCAAAAAAATGCTCCAATACTTGCAGTCAAAACTTTTCTTGCGAAAATCGATTCTCTACAAATTGAGGAGGGCTGAAGGTAAAGTAAATTAATATTTTGAATTACTTTTCAGGATGAAAGTTGGCGTGGCAACGAATTCATTATCGAATAAAGATAAAAGATCAACACTTCTTCAGGGGTACCTGTAATATCTTTGTATTTTAAACATGTTCTCTATGAATGCTGAAGAAAGTGAGAAATGAACTTTTTCATTTCAAATTCCTCTTAAAATCTGAGTGTGAGAAGCAGAACTAATATAAGTAACGGGTACTAAAGCTTAAAAATGGTAAAGCATAATACGTTTATTTGAAAGTCTGCTTTAAGAAAATAATCGAGTAGGCCTAACAGAGTTGAACAAGTATGAAGAATCTTTTGGGAGAGTTACCCAAATAATTCTGCAATCCCACTTTAGAATTTCCTGATAACTCCAAAACCGGGAAACTTTCATGAAGCTAGCATCCCTAGTTATAGTTTGGCTGCCTTACAGCAAACACACACTAGCGCAGACAAAGCTGGGTCGCTGTAAATATGAAAAAGTAGCAGCAGCAGGAGCAACAGCTCAGTTTTCCTTGAACTGTTTCGTCCTTGTTGTCGTCAACATTCATTTTTGGCAAATTACGTAAAACTTTCGTAAATTAGTGACAACAGTCTTTGTTGCGAAATAGCCTTGCCGCCTGCCGCTTGCCCCGGCCTCAGTGCCCGTTCCACTTCCAACACCGGCAGGCAAACATTTTCGCTGCTTTTATTTCCTGTTAATTTTAAATATTAATGAGTTAAGTTTACGCCGTCGTCGCGCGATTCGCTTCGCAAATACGCGACAAGGCACGTAGCTACAAAAGCGTGCGCATACAAATTTCCGGCTGGCCGCAATGAAAAATTAATTTTTACAGCAAACTTCCAATTCTCCTTTCATACACAGCATGCTTTGAGACGAGAGAAAACCTTCAATAGGCAGCTACAACTCGACAGGGGTTTCGACCCTCAACTGGCAACGGGCCCCCTTCAACGTTGCCATTGACGAAGTAATGGGTGCATATTCTTCTGATTTCTTTTTACCACTGTTCGCTTTCCATATTTTTAATGAGTAAAAACTTTTGCAAAAGGCGACACTTTCGGCTACCGTCTCTGTTATTTCCGCTTTCAATGAAGCGCGTTGCAAGATGTCTCGCGCAGACACAGATAAATTTCTAAGCAGAACTTTAAATTTGCCTTTGAAGTTGTATCGCATATACAGAGTGTCTGCAGAATATATAAAATACATTTTTTAGGTTTAAATTTTGAACAAAATGTGTAGTTGAAAGATTGCTCACTTGGCAATGTTGCACACTTTCAGCCATTCTCTGCCAAAATAATTCTCGCAATTGCAAGAAAATTCTCAAAATATTTGCTTTTCATATATACAACACATAACTTAACACACATGCAAATATTTGTGTGCATATGTATGTATGTGCTTCAATAGCATGATGACTGCTACCTTCAACTACTTTCCGTAGAAGCATGTATTCATGCACACATAATACTAGTATACATTCTTAAAATTTATCGCTTTAAAATATATTTTCTGCTACGGCAAATAAAGTGAATAGAAATCAATTAAACTCTTATTGCATGAAAGTCAATTATAAATTCGTGCAAATGTAAAATACCTCTACACATACAGTCACAATACATTTTTTATTTCAACACGTTTAAAAAGTAATATCGACGGAACAAGAGTTCAGAGCAAACAATAAAAGGCTAGCAAGGACCAAACTTCGGTAACTATGTAATATATATCAACAACCGTGGAATATTTCGTACAGATTCTCAATAGAAATCATACATTTAGCAGTTATTGCAATTGGAAACTCCTATTCTACAATATAAGCCTTATAAAGTGAGGTATGAAATGGTAACGGCTTAAATCCTTGCCATGAACTTGCAGGTGCCTGGGTTCATAATTCTTTTAAGAGCTTTGAACAACTAAATTCAGCGCGAAAATTGCACATCGCCTTGACTTGAAGAGTTCCATTGAAAAAGTCACTCGAAGCATTTTGAGAGAGTGTGAGAAAATGAAATGTCAAATATCCAAGGCAATGGCAAAGGCTTATTATGTCTGGCAAATGTTTACTTTCAATTATTCCAGAGCAATGCAAAAAATATAAGAAAATATGCCGATAGCACAAGGAAGCGTCACCCAATCAAATAATAGTAAAACCAAGCGCTGGTAACGGAGCAGACAGCAATATTGCCGAAGGAGCCATAGCCATAGCCACAGCACAACACAGCGCACTTTTCATACTTTAATAAAAATATAAAAGAGCATGCATAAATATATTTCAAGCGTCATTTGCCGTGTCGGTTGAATAAGTATGATGTGCGCGTTTTTGAGCAGAGTGAAACAAAAACAAGTGAAAAATGTTTTCCGCAAACTTTTGTTAAAGCTATTGGTTTCTTATGCGAGTGTTATTCCATTCAAAAGCCACTATGGTCTATAGTAAAGTTTTTAGCGATTTTCTCATGGACATCAATCAAAGGCGATATTGCTGCAATGTCATGCCACCAAATAAAGACGCAGGCAGGATTGCCAGTGAAACGGCGCTTCTCTCACCAACGCTGGAAGTTGGGAAGTTGCGCACTCATTATGCAGCGTCCTGTGAAAATTTCCACACCTTTCAGCGTCGTTATCAAATCACTAAAAGAACTTGACATGAATTTTTAAACGAAATGGCCTACAAAGTTGCGCGCCAACCACCGGCGCCGTTGCGCCCCACTTGCTTTCGGCCATTAATTTTCTATTAGCCGTCTGCGCGCGAGCAGCAAAAGCAGCCAGCAGCAGCAGCAAACCAAAATAATAAACAATTACCTGCCAGTGTCGTATGGCCGCTAAATTTTTATGCAGACCAGAAAAAGAAGAGATGATGGCGTGCAAGAAGTTTACAAATTCATAATTTATTGCTTTGCCTGCGAATGAGGGAGCATGGGCAGCTGCCTCAACTTTTTATATTTTTTAGAAACTAGAGCGGGGATTGGCCGTACAATGCCCTATCAAGCGCTGCGCTAAAAGCAAAGTTCTTTGGCAATGCAAAAAAAAGCCAAACTCGCCGTGAAAGTTTGTAAATTATCAGCATTAATTGTTTTCCGCTGTGTTTTCCTTGCCTGCCAATGATGCGCCGTGGCAGCAACAAAATCATCAGGTTTCACACACATATACACACAATGACAAAATATTTTTGAGCTGTGACCATGTCCCAGTTGGAAATTGCGACATTGATGGCAATGTCATCGAAGAAATCAGGAATGGCAAATTTACTAGGCAATTAGATTTGGGTAGTTCAGTTATTTTACTAAGCGAAAAAAGCAGCTGCTATAGTATGAAAGTATTGAAAATGAATGCATTAAATTTTTAAAAATATATATTTATTGAATTTAAAATAATTAGTAAAATACGTATACATTTGATTTACTAATTTATGAGCATAAGTATCTACGCAGTCCATTGGTGGAAAGAATAACAGAGTAAATAAACTATTTTTAAAATATAGCCATTTCCAATTTGTTCATGCCCAATCAGTTCTCGCATTTTTACAATTAAAAACTACTTAAATTAGATAAAGTTTTCAGTTTTCTTATAGAAAACTTCAATAAGCCTATAGCTTATGCCACAATTAGAATGGCCATTCGACAAGGTTCAAGCTACGGTTTAACTGCCCCATTATGGTAACCTCCATGCCAAGCAATTATGCTTCATTTATTAGCATTGCATTGAAATTTAAATATCTATTTACATACATACAATATTGATTGAAATTAAATGTCTTTAGCCAAATTTCTCAGCCATGGCCCAAATGCGTCCCTCTTTTGTTCACTCAATCTCAAATTTTACACATCGTTTTTTCAAGTGTAGTGAAATAGTTATGGTGGAAAATGGAGGAGACAAGAATAAAATCTAAAGAAGAATAGCATCTGCCATATGTCATTCGAATAGCATCTGCCATATGTCATTCATAGATTCATTTCCAACTGGGACGCCAAGTTTCGCACACTCTGAAAACTGGAATTGCGCGTTGCGCATTGCTGCTCATTCGCTTGAAGCATAAAGACATCAGGTGTGCATGATTTGGCAAACAAAAACTCGCACTCACTGCCACAACTTACTCCGCACTCCGCTGCGCCACTACGCATCCCTCACACTTCGCACTTTGTGAAAAGTTTGCCATGAGATTAGTTGCGATTTTATGGTTTTCGGCTAAATGACAGCGAAAGCAACAGTCCGAGGGGAGGTGAACGATCTGCCTTTGCCCATTGCTAATTTGCTCTGCCATGCCGCTGCCACTGCCCTCGACAATTTCTTGTCTGTTTCAGTTAAAGTGAAAATTTGTTTGTTACAGCAAACTTTTCTCACTTCCTTTTGGCTGGCCCTGTTGCCGCTTGTCGTCTTTTGTTGCTTTTGCCCTAATTTGTTTTCTTTTGCCATTTAGTCATTCAACAGATTGTAACTGTGTGGCGTGTGGCATGAAGAAGATGTATGTGTGTGTGTGTCTGGCTGTCCGTGTGCTTGTGCAACTTCATTGCTAATCCCACAGGTGTGAAACATGCGTCAGCATAATTTAGCCGCCGATTGTTTTCCCCCCAGCAGGGGAGACTTTTATGTGTTCGCTTGCTAATTGAAAGTGAGACAAATACAAGATAAAAATGTCAAGTGTTAATTTTACTTTTGCAAATTTTATACGCAAGTGTCATCGTTTGTAGAATGCTCTGAGACAAGGGACTTTGGTTCCTACAATGAGGATTGATTCGTTTCTTTTGATATTAAGCCGATGTTCGTTTAATGGAAAAAGATGGAAAAGAGATGAGAAAAGTGCTCACAACATGTTTGGAATGTAGGCGGAAGTTTCAACCAGGAATACATTTGTCGGACAGAGCTGATATTGGTTTAGAAAGGCAAAATCCAAATTTCCTGTGCTTTTCAATACTCTTCCAAAATGTTTCCTCTTCGCTCCCAAATAAACTATTTTATTTTTCGTATGTATTTATGTCTATTTTACAGACTAAATCCAAATCAGCCTCGTGCGGCAATTTCTTTCTAGGAACACCCATGCACACCCCTCTTCAACCTTCAAAATATTATTTTGTTTATTCTATAATGTCGATACGTTAAGCAACAATAAATTCCTATCACTTTGATTATGGAACCTATTATATATTATATAGCCACATTTGAACATTTGAAGCACTGCCCAAAGTTTTCAGTGAACTGTTTTCTTCTTGTGGAAGCAATCATAACCAATATTGCTATTAAGCCCTTATTAGAAACCGCCATACTACGTCCGGAACGAACGCCAAAGTGCACTCATAGCCGCTGCTAAATTATGCAAGCAAATTGACATGCAACACCAATTTCACATTGCCATGAAATACAAATCTAAGAACTGCAAATTGTCCAATAAACGGAGGAAAGGACTCCTTCCTGCTTAAATATGCAATGGAGAAGCAGCAGTTTTGCATTGCAGTTGAGTGCAGTTTCGCATTGTTATGGACTGCGAACGTTTATTACACACCGAAAATTATTCAATTATTCAGCATCATCAAATAAACAGCAACACCAGCAGCTACAGCTGCAGCAGCAGGAACCAACCTCAGCTCCAACAGCAACGGCAATGATGGCAGCAGCGACAATTGTTGTTGCAATTGTATTGCACTTTCATCGTGTTGCGCTGTTAAATATTTTACAATTTTCGGCATCATACGTCAGCAAAAATGTATATAAAGAAAATAATGTAAGTGCAAAGGAACAGTGAGACGTATAAGTGAAGACAGCGTGAGAGAGAGAGACATAAGGTAAGAGGCAGAGATGAGGCGACACACGGCGACAAATTTTAAGGAAAGCGTTTCGCGCACGGAAACGGAAAGCAAGAAAAGAGTGCAAGCTGGAGCGGATGCAGCGCTGCTAGACAAACTTTATTTCGCAGCGAGATGAAAAATAAATATGACAGCACTCTGCGAAGAAGGGTCGAACGCTGGTGGAGCAGCACAATACGTTGGCAGCTGGGACAGGAGAGAACAAGTGCGCAAAAGGAGTAAAGTAGATACAGCGAAAGACACTTGCATATTAAATGATTTTAAATTGTTAAGACAATTGCAGAGTGGCAGCCATGCGAAGGCGAAGATGCCACTGCTGCTACAGCGGGCGGCTAGGATCGGACCAGGAATAGCACAGCACGAATAATGGTGGCAGCAACGGCTCAAGAACTGTGTTAACGAACGCGCTGAAGGGCGCCTCAAACGCAATGAGCGCGGTCACAATTCCTCATCACGTTTGTAAGGACAGCTAGCGAGAGCAGCTGCGGAAGTATCGCAAGTGGCAGCTCGAGCAGCGGCTGTTAAATTAAATTATTTATATTATTTTAAAATGAAGATGACAGCAAAAGTGAGTTGACAATATTCAATTTGAAATTTCACAAGGAAGCGTGACATAATGCGCTGACACTCAGTTCCCTTCGAAGCGTTTCTCCATTGTTTTTTTGCTGGGGAGAAAAAGGGGCAATAATTATATAATTCAATACGGATATCGACTATTTCTAGAGCATTAATCTTTAGGAAGAATTGTCATTGGTTTGTTGTCCTGTAGTTAAAACTGAGGCGAATAGTTTATAAAATTAAAGAAGGACCGGAGAGCAGTGTTTTCTTCCCTATCCACAAAAGTGCTGACACTACAAACTGCTCCAACTACCATCGTATGATTCTACTGGCCAACGCATAGAAGACTCTGACGGGCATAATGTGTAATAGACTAAATCTGTTTGCCAGCAGCCTGATTGGGCCTTATCAGTATGGCTTCAGTACTTCATTTGACCTCACCCACATGGAAGCAGAAATTTGAATCGCATGACTTTTCCGCATACCCAAGCCAAAATCAACTCCGTACTTTTGTTGCTTTTGTATTTTCAGCTACTTCGCAAGATTCTCCTGTAGGCATGAGAATTGGAATTAATATCACAGGGTTCCCCTAAGCTTCTAGAACTACACTCGATTCCATTTGTCCTTTTGACGCACCAATTTCCAATGTTGCTCATTAGCTGGAGACAAGGGTCCCTTAGACTTGCTTGAAACTCTCTTGAGGATTATCTCCGCTCATGATCACAACCGAACTTAAAACTGGCTGGATTTTAATGAGTGCTTTCCAAGGAATTTCCATTATTAACGCCCGGATAGCAAAATAACTAAGCCGCTTAGTAAGTTGCTTATTCATTGGTCTTAAAGCGCTATATAGACGCAACTTGAAAATTCATTGTTGCAACATTAAATATTCATTTGAACAATATTGCAAAAAAGTCAGATGAGCGGAACTGGCAGGGAGGGTAGTCGAGAGCATCCCAACTACACCATAGTTTGCATTGAATAGCCGGCCTGAAAAACCACTCACTCCGTTTATTGTTTAATGGCTTTTGAATAATTTAACAGCGTGTGGCTTTCTCTGTTTGTATGTGTGTGCGTGTGAGGGTATGTAGATGGCGTGGATGAGTAAGCAAGTTGCTGAAACGATGTGGAGAACTGCGCAATGAGCAAGAGTTCCTTTATTGTTTTTGCATTTGCGCGAGTTTAATTGAATAAATATGGCCCAACAGCGCCTAAAATTATGCTTCACATCTGGTTTATATCTTAAATAAAACTTGCTTGTGCACATACACACACAGAGAGAGCGCCCCTTGCAGGCGCTCACATGCTGCGCAGTCATACATCATAATTTCCGCGTAATAATTAATTACAATTGAGTTAATTTTCGTGTTAATGTGTGTTTTGACATGAATTAACACATGCCTACACTCACACACGTGCACACTCACCCACATATTTAATTACTCACATTTTTAGCGGCTCGCAAGCCTTTTTCTTTTCACATTTCCTGTGAATAAACAAAATTCAAGATGCGTTCATGCTGAAAGTATTATCGCAGGCAGGAAGGCGCAAGGTGAAAGGCGTGGCATAAATTTCCTCACATTCAACACTCATACAAGTGGCGGAAGTAAAAATGTTATGGCGGCTGCTTCCGTTGAAAATGCTAGCACGACACACAGATGTGCCAGTGTATACAAATGGGTCTGAGTGTGTGTGTGTGAGTGTGTGTGTGCATGTATGTATTGCCATGTTACGACTTAATTTGACATGTGAGATTCACGCTTTGACAATTTGAAAAGTGGCAACATTGCGGAGCATGCGAAACGGCTATACAGAATTTTAAAGCATATTCGCATTTATTTATGCAGGTTATGAAAGCCGTCATGAAATGGCTTCCAACGCAGTATCTGGGTTTAATTTTAAGCAAGAGCGAAATATCTAGTTTGATATGGGTGCGGCTGTATTCAAATTAAGTTATTCATTAAAAAGTGCTACCGCAGATAAATCCTTTCAAATATTCACAAACAAATTGTTTATGAACCTTGAACTTTAAGAAAATGCAACTGAAATTATTTTGACAATGAATTTGGAAAATCAAAGTATGGCAGAGAAAAAGTTTTATTCAAGAATTGAAAATAAAAGAGAGCAGCGAAACCCACAGCAGAAAGTGTCTAGCCATAATTACATAATGATTCAATGCAAGTTACTTCGATGGCTTTATTAAAGAGCTGTTGACTTTAACCAAAGAAATATTCTCTTTATAACTTTTATTATATAATATAAGATATGACGGAATCAAACATGCACAACCCAAAATATAGATCTAAGTCAATTTAGCCTATACTGGAATAGATTGGTTGATTGGTTAAGGCATGTTGACTGTTAAGCTGAGGTCCCAAATTGACCTTGCCTTCATTTAAAGAATATAAGACTAAAAGTGGTGGCGCCGTCGTTGCTCAGTGGATAAGTGCTCGGTCGCTGGTCAAATCCCAACCGAGGGTTAACATCTAATAAAAAAAAGAAACTTTGGTTTTTGCACCGAGTGCCGTCTCTCGCGAGCTAGTTGGCAGCTCACAAAGAATATACTTTGTCATGTAAATAAAAGTTCCTGTTCGGAAACGGCCATAGAATAATTTTGTAGGTCTTGTGCAAAAATAGAACAAACACACAAAATTAAATACGAGAAAGCTAGGCCTAAGCCTTGTTTGCGGGCTGCCGCGCAAATTATTTATTTGTTTTTAAGACTAAAAGTGAAAAAAATTAACTATAGATCTTAATCACTCCCTCCACCCCACTGGTATTTTGTGAATGCAAAGCATATGACAACTATTAGCAAATCAGTGAAATCACTGGAAAATGCATGAATTAATAAGCTTTTAATTTCGCTCCAGCTGACAAATGCGCTGACAACTAATCACAGAAATGTGTGGTGTGTGTATGTGAGTTATGCACGCACACGCCTTATCCGTTAATGCAAGTTGGCGATTGTAAATGGTTGTGTTCAGTGCAATTATTTAAGCCACTACAAATTCAAGCAATTTGCGCCTTTGACCCACTTCATTTACCAAACCATATTGGATGGCTATCATTAAAATCGCTCGTAGAAGCAACTACGTATACACAATCACATGCACATGCACATGCATTTGTATATCTATAAATGTGCTGGCAATAGCAATATGTAGGTACGAGTAATTGCGTGAATATGAGTGACTGTAAATGTGTGTATGTGCATCTGGTCTGTTTGAGTGACCATGTGTCTGTGTGTGTGCTATGATAATTACGTGCGTGTATGCGTTGCGCCTTGATACCGTTTAGTGCTCATTCAAAATTAACCACGATATTACTTAATTTGTACATTATCCAGCAGTCACGTATGTCCTTCACCCACACCACAACATACATATGTGTGAACTGTATGCAAGATAATGAATGTTAATGTGTACGCCAAGGCCTTTATGCTTACAATGTTTATTGTAATTGTTGTAATAAATAAAATGAATTATGCTACGTTAGCTTGTGTTAAATTTTGACAGTAACAATTGGATTTTCTAAATTAATTGGAAGTGCTAATGAAGTGCAGCACAGCTTAGAGACGTTATCAGAAATTATTGAAAAATTTTTAGTATTCACTAAATTTAATAGTTTTTGAATTTGATACAAAATAATCTTCTTGCCTACTGGCGGAAGACTTCAGGGCTATAGATTATAACTATTGCAGCTTTAAAAATAAAAAGTTTATTATTTGATTACTAGGTTAAAAGTTCTACACTTTAGCTGGCATTTCAACAAAATGATACGCTTGATTTTAACATAATAAAATGTATAAAAAGTATTTATGTATAATTTTACAAATAACTATTTGCGTCACAAGTTCGTCGTAAAGTAATTAAGGAAAGTCGCTCAGCTCAATGAAGTCTCAAAATACATTGACATGCACATAAAAGCAAGCATGTGTGAGTATTGCCTGCAGCGAATTCCTGTAGTTGTTGTTGTTGTTACATGCTAGAAATTATATACAAACTTGTTTTCGAAGCACGTTTCTGCTGTGAATATATTAATGTGTGATTAAATACAGATTTCACACACTCATACACACACACATGCCCATACATACACAGAAAACAAATTGAACATGAAGACAATGAAATGAAATGTCAAAGCAGAGCTTGCCAAAAATGCCTCAAAATAGTTAAACGTGCGCGGCATACACTATTAATATCACTCACACACATGAACACACGGAAGGACGAACTAAATCTCGAATAAAAGGTTAACTTTCGCTTGTCAGAGTTGAGACGCAAGTGTTACCAAATGTGGATGAGAAGAAATCAGATTAAAATTTCCAAATCAAATTACAGTTGCTCCAAATACCACTCAACGCATGGCGGCCATTTTGTAGCGATAAAAAATACCTCGCATTTAAATAATGACAGGCACTAACGCACAAACTGCTATTGCCAGTCTCAGCTGAATTGTAATTCAAAGCCTGTTCGCGCCGAAAATGAAACTGAATATCAGAAAACAAGGCAATGGCATTGGCAACAACAACAACAGCAGCAACATATGTTACGAATTATACGAAATTAACCCTCCTGCAATAAAATGACACAGCAACATGTAATCAAAACAAACTGTTCGCCATATTGTCCTGTCCGAACGCTGTGCTTACCTTCATTTATTGGCTTGCCAATTGACCGACCCTCCCCTGCGATGTGAGGAGTGAGCTGCTGGCATCATGTTGAGCATCATCAGGTGAAATTTGATTAGGGTCATAAGGAGCAATGATTGAGAAAACGTGATCAAATCTGTTTGGGCGAACAGAGAGGAGGACCGGTCGGTCCATTGTTGCTGGCGCTCGCTTGTTTGCATTCAATTTAAACGCTGCTCAAGTTGAAGAGGTACATTCCCCGCCTAAAGCAAGCAGTTACTCGAAATTATGACATTGCATGGGAAAGCACGTGGTGATACTAATGACTGTTTTTGATTATAAGTTGAGATTTGTTATTCAGAGCAGAGAACAGAAATTTTTAAAATATGAAAAGTAATATTAATCTCTCCCCTTAAAAATGAGACTATGAAATCGTGAAAAATTTTCAAACATGTATTCCCTTCCAGGCCTTTCCCTTCCCTTGCTAGCGTGCCAATGAATTCATTCATTGTGAGAAATTAAATTTTTTCTTCTCTTTTGAACCAAAGTAAATTTTCAGCGGTACTTTTTTCAAATCCCTCTTCTTCACCCAAAAGGCTTTATAAAGTTATGCTATTTTTAAACAGTTCATACAAAAAATGGCTCACTGCAGCATCCTGCAAATTAAATTCTTGGTTATGTATAAAAACAACTTTCTTCTGTTCAGATTCTAACGAAAAATTTTAAATAGCGCGCAGAACCAAGCAAACTTCACTCTAAAATTTCACGAAAACCATCAAACTATTAAGAAAGGTCCTTGGCAAAGATGCTCTTCTAAGCTTTCAATGCATAAACTCATTACGAAAATTTCATTAAAATGCCCGAAGAAGTTCCAAAGACAAATTCATAATAGCCCACAAAGCCAAGCAAATTCAACTGATTAAATAAAAGTTAGGATTCCACGATGACCGTCAAACCGTCATTAGAAATGTACAAACCAAAATGGCTGAAAACTTTTGCAACTGCTGCCATTGCAGGAGCACATCCTGCAGCCAGGCATGGAGTTCTTTCATGCACTGCTGAGTGGCAAGCTCGAATGGGTTGCATGTGTATGTGCATGCCCCAGCAATAACACAACAGCAACAACAACTATGGGCGCAGCAGCAGGAACAAACACACGGCGCAATTTTCAGCTTGCTCTAATGAATATTTCATGCACTCCATTAGAGGCGATTCCAAATCTCATATGGTGTCGTCGGTGTCGTCGTCGCCAGCAGCAGGGGAGCGGTAGCGGTTCTTGTTCTCTGCTGCTGTTGCCGTTGGCCGCCCGTCGTGCATTTCATTATGCTTCATTGCATTATTTTCATTTTTGTTCTCTCTATCTGCACGCAATCTTTCACTTCTGCTGCTGCTGCTGCTGCTGCTTCTTCTCTATCGAGTTGCCCGAGTATCATCAGCAGCATCAAAACGTGCTGTTGTGCACTCTAACAACATTTCCCTGTGATATGCATTCTCCATTTGGGTTCGTGTCGTTGTCTATTCTATGTGTGTTTGTGTGTGTTGCCACTGTTGCTATCGCCGCCATGTGAAGCTGCTGCTTGGTAAATGTTGCTGATGACCTATGCTGCCACCAATCCATAAATTTCTCTGATGATGTACTTGCAGCTATTGTTCCAGCAATGCATATTGCATATATTTGGTTTCTCTGGCACTCCTGATTTGAGTGTGTGTGTGTTTGCGCCAGCAGAAGCACTTTACGGCTACCGCTTTTCTTACTCGCTCTCTCGCTTCGAGCTGCTGTTGCTCGTCATCAGCAATAGCAGCAACTACCGCAGCAGCAACATCATCATCATCTTGAACCACTGCCTTCCTTACTTTTAATACACTCAGATATATATTTTAGCAACATTAACTAAAAATTTTGTGAGGAGAACTAATCGCGTAGTTAAAAGTACTAAATAACAAAGTTATTTATATACTCATAATATATATTATATACTTATTATATATTCTCATATACTGTGACAAATGTTCTCATCAATATTTTATGAAGAGATATTCAAAGAAAAATTGGTACCAATAACTAAAAAATTTGTTAAAAGCTGATAAACTTAGAATGCGCCCAATAGTCCATGTATAACCATGGCTTTGGTCTAGCTTTATCACATGAACTTATGTTAGCTCATTCTATTTTAGGACAAGGCCTACATAATTATTCTCTGGCCGTATCCGAATGGGATTGAGAAGGTTTATTAAGATGGCAAAGAATACTCTCAGATAATTTCCAATTCATAGCGAAAGATGAAAGATAGCAAATGAGAAAATTTACTTACTTTCTTACTGAAGATATTTGATGAGTGTACGTATAAGCAACAACAACAACGTGCATGCAACAGCAGCAACATAAAATTGCATGTGCAATATAGCAGCAATAGGTTGCTTGCATGTGTGAGTGAGTGGTGCCGTAGCATGCCTGCACCCTGCACCCAAGTACAGATTTTCAAGCGGTATCGCTACATGCTATTGATATGTGCATGTGTTCGTGTGTCCGTGTGTTGCTTCTGCATGCTACGAACAATAGCAGCAACACTGGAATTCACTTAAAGCATGCACATTTCTTTGGTATCGTGGTATTGTGCAAAATGTTATGGACCGAAGCCACAAAATGCGGCAAAGTAATTGAAAGATTAGGGTGTGAGTTGAGGCATGAGGGATGGCAGCTGTGCAATGTGCGACGTTGATGACACAAAAATGTTGATTTAAACAAATTTGGCGCAGACATAAAATATTTGAAGCAGACCCACAGTTGACCAGACGAAGTAAGGATAAAGCTAATGGAAAAATTAGCTTGAAAAACTTTTTCGAGTTATGAAAAAGAGATTTAGTGTTACGGAAAACGGTATTTTTAAAGAGATTTTGATAAAAAAAAATTCAAGATTTCTGCAATTCATGTCAATTTTTAAGACAATAATTGTAATTCTCACTTTATTGGTTGATTTATCACAAGAACCGAAAGCTTCTTTGGCGGGCTCTTAATGCCTGTCCTTACTTTTTAAAGAGTTTCGGAATTGAATTTTGAATTTTAATTGAAGCTCAATTTAAATAAAAATAAATTTGATTTTATATCTTTGGCATACAAAAAGTTCTTAAAGATACTGTACATAAGAACAAATTTTAAACCCTTTTACTTTTTTTATAATCCATGAAATCTCTTTAAAATCGATTCGAGTGGGCCAAAAATACATTTTATGTTTACTGTTGCTAAACATTAAGGACACCTTCCGACTCATTGGCTAAAAGATTCTTTATCTCAATTTCACAAAGCTGGCTCATCACTCATGGCTACGCGAAGCAACGCTCATCACTCACAACTTGCAACATTGAAACGTGCAAACAATGCAACAAAGAATTTGCAAAATGCTCGTATGTGCATTATAACAGGCAGCAACTGTTGCCATTGCCAGCACATGGCAAGCGACAATTTCCAAAAGATACACATACACATATTTCTAAGCACATATACACGAGCACAAAACTTCATCATCAGCGGCATAAACAGCTACACACACATATACATTCAAACCGAACTCAAACTGTGTGTAACGTACTTTAACTTCAACATTTGCCGCCTTTTTAATACACTTACCGAGTGTACATTCCACGGCACAATGACTGCAATTCATCTCAATTCCGTTTCTGGGCCTGCCGTGCAACAACTGTTAATATTTTTCTTTCATTATTGCATGCCAGTGGAATATGAAAATTACTATGAATGAATATAAAACATTTTAGCATAAAACAGTCTTTCGGTTCTGCTGGCACAGCTTCCTGAAATGTGCCATTCTGAATCGGCATTGATTGGTTTTAGAGTAACCTGCTTGTGAGGTGCACTCAGTACTGCCACAAATATTTTCCAATGTTTAGCTTTTGAATTTAACAATTTGTTGAAGCAACTTTTTTTTGCAATATTGAAACCTTTATATGAAGCAGAATTTTACTTAAAATTGTATTCTGAAGTGTGTCTCTTTTTGCTTTGAACTACTTTGTCCACCTTGAAGTTCTCTAGTTGGTGTGCACCTAAACAGAAATCCATCATAATATTGAAGATTATTTGTACTTGGAATAAAAATATATGCCTGAAACTATGCAACAAATCACCAAATATAATAGCATGCTATACTCATAAACAGTCGGCACTTAATTTGGGTTCTTCACATTGTTTGTGTGTGAAAGTGTATAAATGCTCTCATAAAAGAGGACACATAAAATTTTTGGTAATGAAGCCTTTAGTGAAATGTCGTACACAATTTTTGCTTAAAAACTATAACTATTGCATTGCACGCAATTATTCACAACTTAATATTTTATTATTTAACCATAATTATTAAATTTCAAATAAAATTAGCAAATATAAAATACTGCAATAGAATCAGTAACTATGAATATTCCAGTTTTTCAAAAAGTCCAGTATGCAAATAAATGCGGGAATTTCTGCGAAAAATGCGAAAATCTAATTGAAGGTTTCTCTACGTTCACGGTAATTGCATGTTAAATGCGATTTGCCACTGAGCAATTTGAATATTTGCAGCGTTGGCGAAAATCCGGCAAACAAATATGCATAATACCAATACACACAGGGTGAATAGCTGGGCAGAATGAGTGGAAATGTGGCAAGGTGCAAATTCTATATGGCAGTTTTGGTAAATGATTACGAAGTTAGAAACTAAGGTATATGTACTGATACAGATACTTAAATCAGCTGATTTCAATCCGAACTACTTCCATTCTAAGTTTAATCTACTGCTCGGTTTCCGTTTCTACAGTTATATGATCCGTGGATTTTTAGCTGATTGTAGAAGAGCACCCAACTAACATTTTTAACATTTTACAGAAGAAGAAGAAACGTTATGAAATCTTAAACACTTGGAATATAAACTTTTTTTCAATTGCTTGTAAATTCGATATTTTTATAAGTGGGTGTATTTGAGAGTGATCGATCGGAATCAAAGAAAATTTAATTACGAATATACTTTTGTTAGCTTCTTTCTACTTTTAGTTAGCGATATACCTACTCTTCTATCTTACCTTATACATTTTCTGCTGGCATTCCCTTTGGAGAACACACTGCCGCTGTAGAGTTAATTGCTGTGCAATTTCTGAATAAATAAGCGTGAATTTGTTATGCACATCACTTTGATTTGATATGCAAAATCAGCGTAGCTTGCTGTTGCTATTCCTGCATATCCTGCAATTCATCATTATAGGCTAAGGCTGGTAGACGCCAGCTATTGTTGTTGTTATTGCTGTTCTGGCTGGAGCTGGTAGCCAGCACTGTCTGACCAAATATTTCAGAGCAACAACGAATGCAAAAAAGGGGAACTGAAAAAGTCAGATTTATTCAAAATTGCTTTTGCTGCAGTTGATTGCATTTACGCTGGAATTTCGCATGTGTGTGTGTGTGTGTGTGTGTGTGTGTGTGTGTGTGTGTGTGTGTGTGTGTGAATGTATGCTGTACTAAATTGCTTGTTGACTTTTGGTTTATATTTTGGGCATTTCAGTTTGCTGAAAAGTGAGGCAAAGGGGCTTATGGCAGCAGTGCAATTATGTTAGGTCAGTGCTATTTTTTATAGTTTTCAGAATCGCGCCACTTTTGAATGTTCCGTTCTGAAAATTCATGTTTTTGCAAACTTTTTATATTTGTTGTTGTAGTTAAAGCTAAACCGTTTGCGGGGCTAATGCTGTACAGCACACTATAACACGCTCAACTTATGTGGTATTCGTTGTTTCAACTAGAAACTTTTGCAGTGGATACCCTGGTCCGTGGTCATTCAAATAACTTCTGCTAATTTGCAGTGCTTGGATTTAGCTTTACAAATTGGCATTACGTTAGATAAAAGTTAAATTGAAAAACTCATTAAATTTCAAATAAATTCCTTTTCATTTTAAAGGAAACATTCCAGCTGACGAAGCTCGAATAAACCTTAAGTAAACCAAAGTACTATAGCAGCAGGAGCCGCTTCAAAGTGTCACATTGTCTGCTACTTCAGATTTGAGTTTAGCAAGCCTAAATTTAGGCAAATGAAATTTTAACTAAATCAGTACCCTTCTTTCAATTCTATGCCGTTGTTGTATGCGATCGAATCACTGTGAGCGAAGCAAAACCCTTTTGGTACAAAGCTATAATTTTTTTTTTAACTTTGTAAAATTTGTATTTGCTAGTTTCCAACACAATTCGTTCATTCTTGAGTGCTTAGTTCTCCAGTATTAAAGTTCAACGGTTTCCATTTATCGGTTCATCTTATTGACACCAGTCAAAGTTTCAGATGAAAAACGGGTCATTGTCAAGCCAGTGACGTCGATAAATCGCATTTCATTGTGTCAGTTTCTAAACTCGATCACATCATCAATAGCTGATAGCCAATATCAACTCTCAGCGGGCTGCAGTTTGGAGTTGTTTATTCCAATTTCAACTCCTCAAGCAGAAGACACATTCTTTGTTGGCCAACCATGTCGTATGTGGGTGACCTCTTTCAGTGCACAAAGATAAAAACCCATGGACCCATTCACGACTTTCGCTTGCACTTTACTTCTAGCTCACGTTTGCGTTGATGCCACATTTTGACACATGCTCATTGATTGATTCCTGGCTCAGTCACGTCTGCGATAAGACTTTCCATATACACGAACACGCGTTTGTCACTCGGAATTTGCACCAGTTCGCGCAATAATCTGCCTTAAAGCTTCCCTGGGTATTTGGGTCGTGATGCTGCCTCACACACACGGGCACACTGGCACACTTGCATGCATTTACAAGTATATGCATATTAATTGCACGCTGGATGATTCAAAGTAGAGCGAAGAGTAGGCGTGAGAGCATTTTGTGTGCTGGCAAGCATTACACAGCAACATACGCGAAAGTGCAATTTCAGCTGTCAGCGAAAATGTTACAAGCATTTGTGCCTTTAATCCTTTAAAGGACGACAAGCAAAAGGGCGGCGCACTGCAACAGCGCAGCAAAAAGCGACAACAGTAAACAAGTCTTCCTGTTGGCACCTCTCAACTGCCTGCGAACTCCCACATACATATGTACAAGCTCACTTACATATGCATACATGCAAGCAAGCCGGATGCCGTGCCACGTTTTGTGGCAACGCGTGGCATAACGAATGTGAAAGCGACCAACCGAACGCGTTCAATCATCGTTAGTTACCATATTGCGATACCAAAAAAAAAGAAATCGAAACGAAAATATGTATTAGAAATAACGGTGCAAAAAGTAACAAAAAAAATTTCAAAAAGAAAACAACAACAACGCAAAAGCAGCAAAAGGGACATCCAACTTGAGCATGAAAGTTCGACATGGCACAAAGCACAAGCAAACTGACAAGCCAAAGAGCAGAATATCATAAGGATCGGCAGGAGCAGGTGGTGGCTATAGCAGTAGGCTAAGGTATGGAGTAAGGAGCAGCAGTTTGACTATGCCCTGCTGACAGTTGCACATAAATTGCATCGCCTTGCAAAAACAGAAAGTGACGCAGTAATATGCAGCTTTATGTGTGTGTGTGTGTGTTAGTGTGAATAAGATGCACACCCACAGCGCATTCATCTACTTTTTTCACTAAACCATTAAAATTTTGCAAAAAGTTATGACCTTTAATGAACAATGTTGAAAAATTCCAACAAGCGATTAAGCAACAGCGAGCTTGAAATGCTTGTTACACGCTAACTGACCCTAATATGTTTGCAGGCTGCGCTCGACTGAACATTTTTTTGCACAGAAAAAAACACAGAATTGCTGAAAAACGCCAATTAGCGCTTTTCGATGCAATTGCACAAAACTGCAGTGGATGCAGTGAGGCAGGCGGGAGTGACGGATGTGTGAAACTTCGGATCAGCAGCGATTAAAATAGATCGCTATGTATAGGTAGCTACATGCGTAAATATTACATACATATAAACATGTGTATGTATTCATAAGGGCCATTGCAAGTTTAAGTAAATTCTTTTAAATTAAAATTTAGGAACAGTTTTAAAAATTTACCGAGCTTTTCAAAAAGAATGTTTAATGGTTGACGATAATTGGTAGCCAGGAGCTTATGTTCAAACTCCTCAACGGTGAACTGAAAACTAGGAGTTTACCCATTTGTAGCTTGATGACCCATAAAAAGTACTTTATATTATTTATAATAAACTTTTTTTATTGCGAAGCTCGTGCTGTTCCTACGAAAAAGAGTATAAATCGAATTGGAGTTTGCCCATTTATAGCTCGAAGGCCTATTCAAAAAGATTCTCTTGAATATTTGCTAAATATCATAATCCCTTTTTGAACATAATTGATATACGAGTAGATTAAGATATGTCTTTTACAACTTGTGCACAAAATTATTCGGAACAACTAGGCCGTCACTGAGCTACCGGAACGCTCAATAATCTCTGAAGTAATATTGAACCTAGAATTCTGCAATAGAAAAGTTTATGAGCGATTTGAATCGATAAATATTTGACTGCTAAAAATTTCGACCGCTTAAGCACACACATCTATACAGACAACTTTAAATCGTACAACAGGGATTAAACTAATACTTACGAGAACCTATGGGTGTATGTGTGCCTGTGTCGTTAGTCAAAGTCGTCAATGACATTTGAAGCTCAATGCAAGCGGACCCTGAAACAGCAACAGCAGCAAAATATTTCAAACTCCTCATGGATTTCCAGCAACACATGCACACTCACTCACACCGTCACACAGTGACATGAGTACAGTTTGGTGTGTACTTGTGTTGAGGGTAGTATTGTTTTTTTTTTTTGTTGACTCCATGGGGGAAAGTCTGCGCCAAGTTAAAAATTTCTTGATCACAGTGAAATTGAAATGTAAGGAATTGGAAAAACGATGCCAAAGCTCTGTGAAAACGTCAACGGCTGCAGCAGAAGTTAAGGATACGCTCGCTGCAGAGTGATGCCATTTAGGAGAGTTCGTAATATGGCGCTACATACACAGAGAGCAAATATAGAGGAATGATATTGAAAATAGAGAGAAAGTTCGGAAATGCTAAGAAGTTATTTGATATCAATTGCAAGTTACACTTATTTTAAGGCACAGTTAACTTATATGAAGCCAATTTACTCACTAATCACTTGTTTCAAACATAAAACTTTCACTCCAATCAAAGATTCTTTCAATTACAGATTTCCTTACAATCAAATTTCATCGAGTTGTTTCAATTGTTAATTTCAATATGCTAATTTTATACAATATATATAAAATGACTTCTTCCAAACAGGTTCATAAATTCTTTTTAATATAGATTGAATTTCTGAATTTATAAGTCTATATGGAAGAAGGAAATTTCACTTGAAACCAATATACATATTTAAGAAGGTTTTCACTTAATTATATTAAACATTTAATGTCAACACTCACGCCGACGAAATATATTGCAAAGGGATTTGCGAATCCGCAACAAATTCATCTGTGGAAATACAACTAAGGCCACTGCAAATCCGCACAGCCAATACGGCATTAGTTGGATGAAGCCAGGAGTAAAAATGCGCAACACAGAGCAAGAGAGCAGACAGAAAGTCAGTGAAGGATGGACCCACTACACAACGGACTAACTGAACTCCATAATACGTTGGAGATAGAGAAAAGTGCAGCTAAGTGCGAGAAATAGCCATAAGCCGAGGAAAATAAGCCATAATGCCACTGGATGTCGACAAGATGTCGACAAGATGGTGGTCAGAAGCATCAAGCCGGTCACACACATGCATACACATGATTTAAAGTTACGTTATTGCAGTGCTGCAACTCACTGACCGATTCAGAAACTCTGTTGCAGTTTTTGCGGATACTTGCCTTGACCTGGAATACAGCAAAATTTAATGCCTACATAGATTATTCGAATATTTGAGCTCAGCGATATACAAGTATGTATCTCTTTATATATCTATTGTATATGTAGATAGTGCTTTTGCATATGTCGTGGCCAAACCATAAATCAAAAAGTAGTCATCAAGCCAAGCCGTCGTCCATGAGAACTGATTCCCAAATTGAATATGCGCAAATTCAATTTCGTTGCAGATAATCTGCAATATTTTGCCTGCAACATGCAATGGCCGCTAGCGTAATTGCGTCATTATTGACAGCTGTCAGTTGGACATTTAATGAACTGATTGTGAGTGGCTCCGAATGAGTGCGAGTGCTCTAAGCAGCAGATAAAATGGCCTGCTGTACATTGTGAAAATCTGTGTATGTGCGCGTGTGTGCAGGACTATTTATTATTTTTGCGCATTTGAGGATGCTCAGCTATAGCTCAGAGCTATAAATGCGACGCACAACACATACAATTAGGAGAGCATTGTCGTTAGTGTCAGCATTTGTCGCCATCATAAACAATTAATTACCGCAAATGCAACGATTTGTTGTTGGTGTCTATGTGTGTGTTGGTCTAGCATATAAATATTAAAAATGTACTACCATGAGAGGCATAGAAATACGCAGCTCATGCTAGGCCACAGTAATACCCAATCATTTTTGCACAATGACTAATCAAAATTCACATATTTAGTGCGTACTTTAAAAAGTAATTTCGGTAATTTTTTGTAATTGTGAGTAAACTTCTTAATAATTTTAGTAAAATTTCTTCCTATGGTACAATTTACTCTTCATAGATAGATTTCGGTGATATGGAAGAGGAAGGAAGTCAATTTAAGATAATATCTGTATGGAGAATGCTATTGCCTATACATTGAACTATCGATTTTTTTCCGTATTTACTTACTGCAACTTGTGACATAACCTTCGTTTTACTAACGAATCGACTAGGTTCAAGCTGTCACTTGGACATCAATACTTTTGCCTGGGTCCCATAGGTACAACGCTGCTCATAAGATTTAACACAATTTCCATTTATTGCCATTTCTATATTATTTTAAAACTTCGGCATTGAGCTCTTCCGAAAAGTGTTTGTATTATCTTTGGCCCGTGTCGAAATGTCAACAAGCCTTATTTGCTCCGTAGAGACCACTTGGGTACCCCTGGCAACGAAATGCACACTCACACGCGGACACTCTCCTACACACGCACTTGCCGACATGTCGTTGCAATAAAATTAATATTTACAAGTGTTTAGGGGGCATCTGTTATTGTTATGCTTTCGTACTACTTATTGCCACTTTATTGCCATTTACTAATGCCATCAACATACTCCGTAGACCGCAGTTAATAAATACGGAACGTGCAAAAAACGTGTGCGCAGAACGAAGAAATTATTTACAGTTCGTAGCAGCAAGTTTAATATTTTTGTGTGGCACTTTGCTTTTGTCCCGGATAGCCATTAGCTTTTGTGTGTACAGCACACACTCCCACACACACACTTACAGACACACTTTCAGCAGTTTACTAAACGCACATTAAGAGTTGTGTGTTATGTTTCTAATGTGATATTTATGAGTTGATTTCCGTGCACGTCGCCGATATACAATAACAGCATCATATTGCTGTGTGTCCTTTTCAGATGATTGCCATTGTTACATAATGGCAAAATGGATTTTCCTTAGTTCAGTTAAAATTACAATCTTAAGCAATTTTCCCTAAAATTCTTTAATTTAAACTTACTCTTTAAAAGTTAAAGGGTCGATAACCTCTGCAGTTAGTGTCTTTTTTATATAATTATGTTAGAATTAATTCTAATGTTATAAATAATAAATAAATGTATAAAATAAATAAATAAATAAATAATTCGTTAATAAAACATATACTATTATGTGGAATCTATTTTTTCATAAAATTTTTTTAAGAGATTTTAAAATGTTGTCCTTAAAAAAATATGATGAGCATCGGAAAAAGCCTGCGATACCTCTCTTTAATGGTAAAAGAGAATTGTAAACAAATATAAAAAAATCAGGTAAATTATACTTGTATACAGGATATGAGTAAGTGAAGATTCGTTTGAAACCTCTTTTATAAAGCTCTTTTATATTACTTAAAAAACCAACAACAAAATCTCCAAATTCAAGACACTCTTTTAAAGAATGTTTTGTATACTCATGATAATTTTCGTATACCCAACTCCCATTTGAAATCGTTAACAAACTTAACTAAATTCGAAATTTAATTTCACACACAAAAGCAGCACATGCACATGCAAAGACACACACACACACACACACATATCTAAACAAATCGTAACCTTTCAAGCAGTATCAATTAACTGTTAGCATCCATTGAACAGCGCGTGCAGAGAGTTCTCATTGAAAATCATTGGTAACATTGATTATCCTTTGTTCGCGCGCGGCAATTTTGTGCCTATGTGTGTGTGGTGGATTGCACGTTTTTGTTGCTAATGCAACAACTGGAAACTAGACCGCGAAATGCGCTGCGCTGCAACAACATTTATTTCAATCGAAATGCCGCCACGCCGTAGCAACGTCATGCAACAACGAACAGGCCAACACGATTTGGGTTTGAGATAATTACAATCCTGGGCAGCGAAAATATACCCACACTTTCGCATTATACATATACGTACGCACGCTCGCGCCGTGTGGCATTTGCTATTGCATTCGGTATAATTACCTACGCATGCACGCACGCACGAACTGAACTTCATGCAGGGTGTCCTCAGTCCATATCTCAATGCATCCGGAATTGCGAAAGTTAAATTCTGCAATATTCATGTTTATTTCCCATCGCTTCCATTTTCATATTTCTTCTTCCTCTGGCAATCCTGCTGCCTATATACATCACTACAGAAAAATAACTCCAGCAGTGCAACCACTAAGCCACTAAATCCTTCCACAATTTCCAAAAAACTTTCAATACTTTTCCATCGAAATATTTTCTCTCATAGGAATCATATTTCGTAGAATATGCTACACCCTGTATACACACGCATGTGAACCCTGGACGATACCTGGCTGCTGGTACTGCAGTTTAACTTCGATTTTCTATTTGGCTTGTTTACGGCCAGGTGCCGTTGTTGCTGCTCCGATCTGGAGCGGCATATGGCGGTAGTTTCGAGCAAAATTTGCGTTAAGTGCTTTGGCAGTTAGAGTTTCCGGGCATACGCACTCACACTTGCGCAATCGTGCAGTGTATGTGGTTGTCTAAATGTCTGCCTAACCATGTGCACGTCTGTCTGTGCATCTGTGGATATCAACATGCAGGTGCATTTGTATCTGTGTGTCTTTTGCACACAGCGTGTTTGTGTGCATTTCCTGTGGCTTTGCCGTTGAAAATCTCCGTGTCTGTGTGTGCGAGCAGTTTACAGGCACACATATGGGCGCGTGTATTGGTGTTCATTTATGCCTACAAAATCGACTGTAGCGCAATGCAGTTGCTTTGTATGTGTACGTCGACAGCAGGAAATAGTGCGTGAAAGCACATATTGTAACTTTCGCTTATAAATTCAAATTCGATTTGTTAAAATGGTGCTATTGAAAGAGCTTAAATGTAAAATATTGATTTTAAATTGGTATTTTCAATTAATTAAATTAATAACAATTGCTGGGTATTATTGTATGTTAAACAAAACTACCTACTATTTAAAATTATGTTCTCTTTTGACATAGAGCAAATATTTGAATTACTTAAAAGAGTCAAGGGATTTGTATGTCAGCTGGAGTTTGCCATTGTACTAGCCCGTTAGCCAGACCTCTCATAAGAGTGCTATCATAAATCGAATCCTCTGCCTGCTACTCTGTTACTGATGAAAGCATATTCAAATTCGAATTCGAAACTCAAGCCAGTTTGAATTGTTTCTAATGGAGTTTTTCTTGTTTGTTGGTTGTAGCGAGAAAACGAGTCCAAACTCTATGAAACGAGCTTTGTGTCCACCCTAAGCATAGGGTAGACCAATCATATCTTGTGTGTTTCTGGGGTAAAAGAAACTTTTCATAAAATTAGTAACAAATTCCATGCAGCTGAAGAATCGCTCCTCCGTGGCTTAGTTAATGTATGCAAGGGGTTCCAGCTTCAAATCCCGGCAGACCCAATACAATCTAATGAAATAGTGTATGGCATTATCTTATACGATGAATCGGCAACTATTCGAGAGCATTCTTTGCCGTCTTATATCTTTCTCTCCGACTTGGTTATATAATGAATTTGTAGGTCCTGCGAGCATGTGTCTTAAATAGTACGTTCATTTGCTGAAAAGCTCATCCACGATCGTAAGCTGCTTGCGCCAGTTTATTATTAATTATAAAAAAAAATTAAATTAAAGGAATCTGTCGCTCTATTTAAAGTTAGCTTGTGTCTAAAGCTACCAAGTTTAGAGGCCAAAATCAAGCACCTGCCCTAATGCCGATAAGCCATTTTCAAGGCCAATCATCAATTTTGCCTTTATTGTCTCTTCAGTGCATTCCCAATAAATATCTGCCAGCAATTAAGGTACCTATAATTTGTCAAAATAATGTGACATAATAATCAATAATGCGGAAAGCTTTGATATATAATAGAATTAGGTATGTCTATTTGCACACAGTAGCTGCCACTAATATTATGAAGAAATGCCAGCATTTGCCCAATGTACAAATATGCCGCAGCAATTTCAATATAAACGAAAAGCATTTTCCTCTCATAAAATAGATAAGCGGCAAAATAACACACTACGATTGCTGGCATTAATAATAAATAACTTTAATGATGAAATGTCAGCTTGCGACCAGCCGGTCTATTTGTCTGACTATTCATCCATCTGCCTGAGCGGCAGGAAGGTAGGCAGGCAGCGTCTCCACGGCGGAAGCAACAAACAAAATGCAATAAAGCAAATAATAACGAAAAATATGTGCTATAGCCTATAGCGAAAATATCAATAAATTGATTAGATATGCTGACCACAATGATTTGGCAATAATCGTCTGCAATTGCTCATAATAGCAGGCAACTTGCTACAACAGCTTGTATGTGGAAATATCATGTGATGTAGAAAAGCAGTCTTTGGAAGTAATTTCCGGCTGCTCCTCACACACGCCAAGGCGGGGAAATTCCAACACTGCATTCGAACCTTGTCATAATATAGAGCCCACTCGCCCATCTAATGATATTTGCGAATGGTGAAGGTGTCCTTGTATGGCACACCACAATTGATATTGATTGCCGGCGCGCTGTTGTCCAAGAGCGTCGCATGGCAATGGCAATCGCTGGCGATTGGTGCGAGTATTATAATAAAATGCCTGACATTTTCAGCCTTCGCACCTCGGCCGGCGCACAACAAATCAACTTCATCTCTCCTGCGGGAATATACCTATTGCTCGCACTCATTTTGAATCGGTTGTTCGCTATCGCTGTGCGTTTCTTTATTTACAAAAGACAAATTACACTCTAACCGCAATCATAATTCAAACTTGAATGCGCTCACCGACAACAAGCGCCGGCAGCGCCTTCACAGCAACAGTCCCTTCGGTCGGCTGTTTAAGGTGCGATTGCAATTATAGATTGGCAAAATTCTAAATTGTCATTAATTTTGTAATCGCACTTGCGGTCGTATTCGTGCGCGAGCCGTCGTCCTTTGGACGTTTGTCACTGCTGCTGCGGTTATTCTTATCTCAACGCTTGGCAGTGTAAAGGATTCGCAGCACTCGCCGAAGTGGCTTGACTTGTGATAAGTGCAGAACAAAAGACAAATAGGCCGACGTAAGTATATTTACGTAAGGTAGCCGACGACGAGCGAGTGGGACACATTTGGCGGTAAACTTTAATTTATTCATTAATCATTGTACCTACTACGTAACGACAATTCATGTCGAGCATTCAAGTTGTGCAGTTGCGCTACACGTCAACAGATCGTGCTTATTATAGCAAAAATATTTGAATATAAGAAAGATACTAACTAATTGGCTATGATAAACTGTCTATTTTCTAAATTTTGCTATTCATCAAATTACGGCGTCGCCATCGAAATAGATTGCTAGTATTTTAAACGAAAGTCCAGTAGTGTCCAGTCTTTGTCCTTAATTAAATTATACTGAGCAGGCAATAAAGGATTTGTATTTCTTTATACACATCTTACTCACGAATCCTCTGATCGTTGCAAATTAAATCAGAAACGATTTCAAGCGAAAACTTGCTTATTTAAGTATGACAAAGAAAGCATGGGTCAGTTGCTCGTAATCTCATATATAAATAAATCATTCTTAATTTGAGCACAACAGCCCAGCATTTTTGCGAACTCGAAGGCAACCAAATTTTCACACAAATTATTTAATTGCTCGCCATAAATCACATCACTACATAAAACACAGCGCAGTGTGGCGAAAATCTCCTTTTTCCACTGCAAGTCATAGGATATAAATAACTTCCAGTTTGACGTGCGCTCGCGCGTGTTCTATCATTTCGCATGCATCTGCTAAATCGAGTTTGCGTGCGCCAAAACACTTGACGAGAGTGTCAGTGCCATTGTCAGTGGTTCTATCTGCCGGCTGACATCAGAGCCTACGCAAACTTCGAACTCACACTTCGAGCTCGCAGTTGCCTAGCCAAGAAGGAGCTAGTATCTCTGACGGGTAGGGCGCAACGCAAGTGAGAATAATTTACAATTCCTAGATTGACTACAACTCATGCATAAAAAGGATAACAAAAGCCCATTTCCGTTGCATTATTTTATAATGCCACCTTGCCGTCGCCACAAGCAGCTCAGCAACAACAACAGCAGCCACAAAGCGATCACATCCCAAGTGATGTGCCAAAATGACCCCTTTTGGAGTGAGTGTCTGTCTGTGTGTATGTGCGGTAACGGAGCTAGTAAGTAGTAGAACAATGCCCATCATCGATGTTTGTCGTTCGAGTGTTTTATTGCCCGTTAGGCGCTACACTTTCCCAAAGTCCTTTTTGTAGAGCCTTCTCTGCGTTTACCCCTGCTTGCCGACAAATTACGTGCCTTTGGTATTTAATATTCAAAATGTTCCGCCATCAAAGTGTGGCAATTTATTTTCTTTATTTTGCCATTGTTGCAAAATGTGTTGTGGTCTTTAGTGAAATTGTTAAATTAATGTGGCCGGCTTTTAGGCGCTTTGCGTTCCGGCGTCAACAGAAAACTGAAAAGCATACAGGAAAGACAAAAAAATAAGCGAGCGCAAAACAAGAGAATAAACAATGTCAGTCGGCACGGCTGCTGGGGGCGCATGTGGGGAAGGACGATTGCTTTCTTTTGTAGAGTTTTGGCCAGGCACGCCGGTGTGAATTTTATTGCATGGGGGTAAGGATAGTAGCTATTAAGCAGTCTCTGTATGCCAAAAGAGATTTGCTGGGACTACAAAAAATACTATTTCAAGGTAAAACATTTAAAAAAATGCCGGTCAGCCTGCTGCATCCTCTCGTGCTATCCCAGCGCAACGTGCCTGCTGCACAGTGTAATTGATGGACTTGTTTTCCACATTGGAAGGGTAGAAAAAAGGTTGTCCGCTATTTACGGCAACGCGATTTGCCAAATTTAATAGATACTAATTGCCAAATATAAAAAGGAAACGTATCAAAATAGACTGAGAAATTTCCAGCGCTGTCGAGATTGAGTAGCACTGCCTTAGTTCAGATGCCTTGCGCCTGAAATTCACAATAATCCACGATCGGAAACTCCAAATAAAATATCAAAATGATGCTGCCACATTAATTTGTGCTAAGAAATCGGTGGAAACTGCGCAGAATGTGCAAAATTCTACGCAAAAAAATGCATGCTTTAATGTGGCAGCATATAACATGGCTTTGACGCCGCAGCGGCTCCAAGCTTACAATGGAAGCAGGAATTTGTTTTGCGCGATTTATGTGAAAATCGATTTGCATATCATGTTATGCTATATGTCAAGCCGTAAGGGACAGCTTGACTATAAATGCGCATATGTATGACAGCACATGTATGAACGTGCGCTTTATGGCATAGCAAGATAATATTAACTGCAAGCATCTCATTACAGACGAAAGTACGTCAGATATTGTAAATATCTGCGATATTTATGCATTACTAGCTGTTACCCGCGGGTTCCACCCCGCGCTTTTATAAAAGTACGTAATGTGAATGATGCTCTGATTGGATGTTGCTGTATTTAATTGTATTTAATTTAATAGAAGTGCTTGCCAGTCTGTCTTTTTCTTGGTTTTAGTTGTTTTCTGTTGAACAGCAGTGCTTCTCTTTGCTGATGCTTGTGATGTCTATATACTTGTAGGGGAAGTCATAAATGTAGGTCCTTACAAAACTATCTGTGTATGTAGATTACTCCTTTGGTGGAAGGCCAAAATTAAAGTGACTCCTCATGGACCACCACTTTTTTACGGTACATACATTGAAGGTGTGCCACGCCACCTTGTCCCATGACCCTAAATCTATATATGTATATAAAACTCAAAATTATGTAAAAATGTTTACATGTATGTATGACTAAATAATAACAAAACAGAATTTCAATGTTGAATGACTTGTAGTTTTAAATATATACCAAATAAAAGATTTAAGTTGTATGAGGGATGTCACGCCTCGTGTCCAATGCTCATTCCATTTGCCCAGTTGAAGAATACGGAGTTTCATTTATGTATGATATGTAGTTCTAAAGTAATATCCAAATGTGGAGTTGATTGAAAAGTGCCACGCCCCTTGTCCTACGACCATAAAATTGTACCAGTGGGACGACTCATCCAAGAGGTGCCTGCATACGGAATTTCAATACTGCGCAACTTTTAGTTCCAAAGCTATTCGAGATCAAAAATTTGGTTATTATCGGCGGTGCCACGCCCCCTTATCGAGTGCCCGCCTTATTTTCTCAGTAGAAGGATATGGATATGTAGTAAGTTCCTACCGGGTTTTATTGATGTGTGATGTGTAGTTCTAAAGTTATACACAAATCTGGAGTTGATAAAAAAGTGCCACGCCCCTTATCCTACGCCCATACAATTTTACCAGTGGGACGACACATCCAAGAGGCGACTGCATACGAAATTTCAATGCTGCGCGACCTTTAGTTCCAAAGCTAATCGAGATAAAAAATTTGGTTTGTATGGGGGGTACCACGCCCCCTTATCCAGTGCCCCCTTATTTTCTCAGTAGAAGGATATTGATATGTAGTAAGTTCCTTCCGAGTTTCATTGATGTGTGATGTGTAGTTCTAAAGTTATACACAAATCTGGAGTTGATTGAAAAGTGCCACGCCCCTTGTCCTACGACCATAAAATTGTACCAGTGGGACGACTCATCCAAGAGGTGCCTGCATACGGAATTTCAATACTGCGCGACTTTTAGTTCCAAAGCTATTCGATATCAATGATTTGGTTTGTACGGGTGGTGCCACGCCTCTTATCCAATGCCCGTCCCATTTTCCCAGTTCAAGGATACGGATATGGTGTCAGTTCTTGCCGAGTTTCGTTGATGTATGATGTATAGTTCTAAAGTAATACCCAAATGTGAAGTTGATTGAAAAGTGCCACCCCCCTATCCTACGCCCATAAAATTTTACCAGTGGGACGACGCATCCAAGAGGCGACTGCATACGGAATTTCAATGCTGCACTACCTTTAGTTCCAAAGCTATTCGAGATCAAAAATTTGGTTATTATCGGCGGTGCCACGCCCCCTTATCGAGTGCCCGCCTTATTTTCTCAGTAGAAGGATATGGATATGTAGTAAGTTCCTACCGGGTTTTATTGATGTGTGATGTGTAGTTCTAAAGTTATACACAAATCTGGAGTTGATAAAAAAGTGCCACGCCCCTTATCCTACGCCCATAAGATTTTATCAGTGGGACGACACATCCAAGAGGCGACTGCATACGGAATTTCAATGCTACACGACTTTTAGTTCCAAAGCTATTCGATGTAAACAATTTGGTTTGTATGGGCGGTGCCACGCCCCCTTGTCCAATCGGGTCCAATTATAGATCAAAACCATCCCAGACCCCACTGAAGCACATACACTAAATTTCATCAAAATCGGTTCAGCCGTTCTGGAGTTTTAAGCATCCGAACAAACCACGCTCCATTTTTATATATATAGATATAGATTTACATGTGCTAGTAAGGCTGATGGGGTGCAGATGGATATGTTGGTAAGCTGTTGATGTTATGGAGTGTAGTAAGTTGTGATGTGGGTCATAAGGCTGTGGTTGGTGAAACTGATATTAGTGCAGTTCTCTTTTACGTTATGTGTGTGTGTAAATGTTTTTTTTAAATTTCTTTTAACGACGTGTAAAGCAATCGAAAGCCTCTGTCAGTGCGAGACCTCAAGCCCCTAAAAGTGTGTGAGTGTGTGTGCCACTGAGTAGTCAAACCTTCTCTAACGCATACTCTGAAGAATATATCAAATTCTTTTATAGAAATTAACACAATTTTCATCATTTAAAGCCATTATATAGAAAGTGTTTTACCTTTTTTGCCAAAAATATTAATATAAATATGCATACCATACTCCGCTATTAAGCGCACAGTGAACTCCGCAAATAAGTATTAACAATAATTAGAGAATTATTTAAATGTGTTTGAGTAGGAGCAATTCAAAGGTACGTCCAGGCTTAGCAAAAGTTGGCCACGATTGGTCTGAACGCGCCTTTTTGCTAGCACTTAAGCTGCTTTGTAGCCGCTTGGCCGCCTCTGCACGCCATGAAGCAAATTTGCCGACGTTCCCAACAACTTCCGCCTTAATATGGAGCATTAAAGATTAAAACTTTTACACTCGCTTCGCGCTTTTTTCTCGTTTTTTTCCTGTGCAAGCTCTTTTATTTTTTGCTTCTGGCCTGCTTTGGCAGCTTTTCTGCTTTATTAAGCGCAAAGAACAAAAGTTTAATTTTAACGTGTTGTAATTAATACATAAATCCAAAAAGAATCTATATGCACAGACACACACACACGCACGCTCACTTCCTCCCCCTCATTCAAGCAGAAAATGATAAGGCACCCTGCATAAAAGCATACCAAAAACTTTTTGCCTTATTATTGCACTCTTTTTTCTATGTTACGCTCTTTTGTATTTTTGTATTTCCATTTTAGTTATGCTAAAAAGGCAAAAGATAATGAAACGAATTTGCTGGCTTCAATGTATTTTAGCATAATCAGCACTCCTTATCTGCAGCGCACAACTTTCGCGCATTATTAAAATTAATTTCAATTATTGCAAGTGTGGGAGAGCTGAGAGGCAATAAGCCAAAGAGCAGAAAATCATCGCAGTTTTTATCAAAATTAGCATGCACATTTTCAAAGTATTACTTTTCGCACTAATTCCCAGTTTGAAATTAAGTAATGAATAAGCTCACACATCGATAACATTGCAAGAAAAAAGTGCCACTTGGCTGAAGGTATTATATAATGAACTATCGACACACAAAGTATGTATCTGTGTATCTTTGTCATACTCGTAGCTAGATAAGGTACGCAGCGCCGGCGCCTTTCGAAATAGCCACAAAATCAAATTCGTGTTACGTGAGGTCTCTGAACCACGTTCCAAGTCGCGAGTGCGTTGTTGCCAACTAAGCTAACTACGGCTGTCAACATGATTATGTCTTTCACCCATGTAACACCGCCTTAATTGCATGTGACCTTGACAGTTTGGGGCATTATATTTGTCGCCAACTGTAAAGAGGCCAACGTGTCAAAAATGCATGAACTTCACGTCAAGACGTCTTCGTATATTTAGTGACAGCCATCATTTATCTTAATTATAATATTTCATAAATTGTTAAATTGTCATTGCTCAAGTAAAAGCAGTTTGCAGAATTTTAATGAAAAGTTTTGAATGTAGATCTTTGGTTGTAAAAAAAGCTTCCGGATGAGATGCTTTTTCTGAGTTCAAAGAAAAATCCAAAAATATATTCCAAGCAATTATTTTCTCACTAAAGATTTAAGAAAACTTTTTAGTGCCCAAAATTTTTTTACCAATGACCATAGAAGAAGGACATATATTTCCTTTTACCCACGTATTTTAGCTTGTTATTACAATGAATACATTGAAGCAATTTATTTAAAAAAATTCAATTATTTACCTATAATACCACTAAAATTTTCTTATTAAAACCCTCCAGCTTTTGTAAAAACTACAATTTAAGTCTTTGTAAAGAGCACATTCGTCAATTTGCTGTGACCAACAAAGCTATAGGCCGAAAGCTATTGAAGATCATCAACATATTCAGGCTTTCTTCGTATAGAGAGCATGGAGAAATTCAAATGTCATAACAGGTGAAAAGTATAGCAACAAAAAGTATTGATCCAACTGAATGTTGTTGGATGATTTAAACTAGTCTATAAATTAAACTAACAACATAAATGAATAAATGAAGATCGATATCGATGCCAAAAGACACACGCACACACAAGCCAAATTGAACAAAAGGAAGGCATCTTGCTACGCGGATTTATGGGCCGTGGCTACATTTATCACACACAAAATCGCCGGCTGAAATCTGAAATGTTTATTGTCAGTCGTATGCAAATTTCTTCTCATACGGAAAAGAGTGAATCGTTAATGTCTTCAACTCTTGCTGGCATTTTCGGCGCTTAGTGAAAGATATTAAAACTGATTCCAATATGATATGTGAGAGTCTTGAAAAAGTGCGCATGCAATCTTATCTTTTTGACATCGATGCGTTGTTTTACGGGTTGGACCGGATGTATAAATAATGTATGGATGTATGAATAAATGAGATGAGATGTAACGGAAGCGGCTTTAAACGAATTAAGGTCTAATACTTTGACACTGAACAAAATTAAACGGACAGTTTGTCCAACTAGCAAAGTTGGAAACTTGTACAATCTTAGGATCGAGTTCTGATGCCTTGAGAGCTTGTATCACAGTACATTTTTTCAATTTCCATTAAAATTAAACTAGATTAGGTAAGGTTAAGCTGGCTGCCTAAAAAAGCCACGCATAGACCCTGTTGGGACCTTAGCGATGCCAGCTAGAGTTCCGTTCAGGAATGGTCAAAGTAATTATCTGTTTTTCACAAATTTCCAAAAAGGCTTGATACCCAGTTTCGAGATCTGTTGCAGGCGCTCCTAAACAATTCAGACGAGTTCTAGCGATGGCAAAGCAGGCGCAAAATTAAAGTTAGTAATGCAAATGATTATTTTATGTCAGTGTGTAGATTTCGCACAGTGTACTGCCGCTTACTATAGTTACTTCCACCCAGCCTGGCCAGTGCCATTTTACTGCCCGAAATTAAAGTAACGCATTGCTTAATTAATTCAAGCCTGACAACATGCAACTATTCCTTGACTTGCTCTTTCAAAAGCCAATTTGCGAAATGGTTTTAGTGTTACACCAACAACAACAAGCCCACAAATCCACCTGGTCAACAGAGAGCGACTCTGTGCATGCGCTCTCACCCAACCGAAGCGCATAGCTGCATATGTACATACATATGTAAATGTTGCTCCAGCCCTGCTCCCCTTGCGTAAACAGCTCTGCGCCAACAACAAACGACGACAACTTGTATTTTAATCGATTCAATTTGGTCGTGTTTGTTTACGTTTTTATGTTTTTGGCATTAAATTGAGCTCGCGCACGCTCCCACTTTTTCGAGCTGCCAGCTCGTCGGCCCACGGCGTTGGCACGCTTCGACTAGTGTTGGATGGCAGCGCGTCGCTTCGCCTTGGCTTTAATCGCCGCTCAACTGTCGTCGGCTCCGTGTCGAGGTGCGCCTGCGCGAAAGATTTTCACTCGAGTTCAGTTTGAAAATTTGTGCATGCAAATCAAGCGTCCCAGCTGTTTCGATAAAGCGTCGGCTTGTCGCGCATACAGTGCTGCAATTTGGATTACTGCTGCAATTTGAATTATAGACGGCGATTTACGGCTTCAATTCGTTGGCAGGAAAAGTTGTCCCGCGTTTGTGGAAAAATGTGTCTGAAGCGGCTTTTACGAATTTCTTGGATGCACGCTGGCCTTCTCGTTTGCCTTGCCGCAAAATTGAGTGTAGCAAAGAGCGCAAAGGCTTTGCCCAAATATCAAGCGGTGGGCGTGGACTTCTTCGAACACGAGTTCTCAAGTATTGCAGGTGTGTGTGTGTGTGTTGAAGTGCAATTCCTGCATCCTCAAATGATGAGCTGGAAAATTATACACAAGCTGTGAGCTTGGCTCATGGTGCAGTGTATGCTTTTTAAATGTTAGATGTAGTTCAGAGACCAATTGCCAGCAGTTGGGAATTCATTATCAAATTTTTTATATTTTGTGCACACTTTATGAAAAGACTTAAGCCAGACTTGATTTTACAATTTCTTGTCTTTCAGATAATGAATACGATCCGAACGGCGGCGACGACGATGAAATGGGCGTAGATGATCCAGAGACGCTGCCACGCCTCTTTCAAGGCGACATCGCCATCGATCCATACACGTATATATCGTTGCGACTAGGCGTCAATCCGATGAAACATCCCAAGCGGCTGTGGCCCAATGGAACGATTCCATTTGAAATAAGCCGACTGTACAAGGCGCAGGAACGAATGGCTGTAGTCCGCGCGCTGAAGACTTTCAATGCGCTGACCTGTGTGAACTTCATACCCTACGACGGCGAAGAGGACGACTACTTGCTAATCGCGCCACCAGAGGACGCTCCGCAAGGCTGTTGGTCCTTTGTGGGCAAGAAGGGCGGCGAGCAGGTGGTTTCGCTGCAGCAGCCCGACGACAGCAGCCTGCATTGCTTCAGCAGCGAGGGCCGCATCATGCACGAACTCATGCACGCCATTGGCATTTACCACGAGCAGTCCCGCGCCGATCGCGACAACTACGTCAAAATTCATTGGGATAATATAGTTCCTAAATTCCGAAAGAACTTTAAACTAATATCGCGCAAGCGGGGCAAACACGCCTTCGACTACGACTATAATTCCGTGATGCACTACGGCGAATACTATTTCAGCAAGAAGAAAGGCGAGAAGCCCACTATGACTCCTCTGCATCCGGGCGTACGCATCGGGCAGAGAAAGACAATTAGTAAAACGGATTGCTTGAAGATAAACGATCTTTATGGCTGCTTGCAGGGAAGGCAGGCGAAAATGTACAGGAGCTTTTGCAATTTACTTGGTTTGTAACTGACTGAAATGTATTCTTGTTATTTAGTAATGTAACCTTTATTTCACAATTGAATAAATCATATTGATTTTACTTAACTGAATTACTGAAATTATATATGCAAAAATGCGACGGTTAATTTGAAGGAATTACTTCGCTCCACTTGCTTAACAGCTCAACAACAATACCGACCAATTAATTCGCCAGGCCCTAACTGAGGATGGTTCTCAATTATGCAGCATGCCTGTAACGAAAAATTTGCTGCAATTCAATAAATTTTGGTTATTTTTTACATTTTGGATTGGCCTCCAATTGGAATAACTTGCTTTTTTTAACAAATATGGAACATGCACTTTCCTCCTGTCCCATTTAAAGTTGGTTCCAATTGGTGGAACACCGGATGGTTCTCAATTATGCAACATGCCTGTAACGAAAAATTTCCTCGTGCCAAATATTGAACTGAAGGAAGCATAGACGGACGTGCACTACTTCGATTTCTGGCCTGCTGGCCTGATTATGAAAGTACTCGTTGACCTGTTGGGATAATTGCGAAAAACTTTGAGGTTTTGTTGACTTGCACTGAAACATGATTCTCATTCGCAAGTGGGGCCAAAACTGTAATGATACACACCTGTTTTAATTCATACATGAGCTACAGATTTTTCATATTTGCTATCTATTGTCTATCTGTGCAGGTAAGTTTGCGTTTGACTTTGCTCGCTTTGCTGTTGGAGATATCTGCATTCGATCAATTTTTTCGAATTATAAATACAATTTTTTTTCTGAATTCATAAACTGTGGCAAATTTGTATAAAAATATTTGAAAAGGAATACACCAAAGCTAGTTGAATAAGTTGAAAAGCAAAACAAAGTTGAATTGGCGAAACTGGTGAGACAAGCCGCTGTAAATAAAGTTGGGTACAGAACGACTCAGGGTTGATTTTTATTGGCATTGTCGCCAGATTCTTCCAAATACTTGGCTGTATTCCTAAACGTACTTATGCAAAGCAGTGCTGCGCCCCCAATGCTCTACTGATTTATTTTCTGAGTGCTAATGCGATGCATTGCATAAATCAGGTTGGCAACACTTTTTAGTTTGGGAACGCACTGGATGCTCAACATTGCTTTCACAAAATGGAAATTGTAAAAAACTACATAATTAATACTTATTCAAAACATTTTTGCATTTGAGTAGCGAATAACTTCCCAGCAACTCTAAATTAATTGTAAAATTGAGAAAAAGGAGGCGAAATTTAATCGCGTCCTAAAGTTTCAGTGAAGCCGAAAAAACATAACCTAACTAATCAAAAAGCATCAACAAAATTTGTGATGAGCAGTTTGCGCATTCGATGCTTATCGACAACTTGATGCCTGCGTTTAGGAACAGGGTGTACGTGCAAACTTTTTATGTTTGCGTTTAGGAACATACTGCCTTGTACTTATGCAGCGCAACTGACGTTTAGGAATACAGCCCTTCTGTGAAGAAGCCCGCCGCAAATTCTACCAGCAGGTTATTTTAAAAAGCAATTTTACGAATAGCGGGGTTTAGACGGTCCTACATGTCGTCCAACATGTGGGACAAGCCGCGATGTTGGATCGTGTATACGCAAGAAACAACCGCTTGTCACACATGTGGGATGGTTTTCAAAATTTTTCGATATTTCTGCTGGCTTGTCAAACCATCCAACCTGTGTAAACACATGTTGGTCAAGCCTAGTGTATTTTGGCACTTTGAGAAATTGTCCGTGCTGTTAACATGATCACGGACAGTAAGAATTTCATTGAGCTGCAGCCTGCAGTTGGTCTTACTTTGAAATATACGTTAATTATAAAAACTTAAGGATGTATAAAATAAAATGAATAAAAATGGCTTTAAAATTTTAATGCTATAGCATTTCATTTTGCATCACTATGAAAATGAATGCTATGCACAAAAGATGCATAAAAGAGATAAATTAAATAATTTTCCTGAAAATTGGAAAATTAATGGCGGAGTTCATAAAAATAGAAACGCATATAATAAAGTGTACGTAGCGCTTTTAAAAAAACTTATTGAGTCGAATGCTATCGACGAAAGCTGAGAACGCCCATTCTTTTTCAAAAGCCTCATTTGCCGTCGGTAAAAAGGCTTTGGCTGTATGCGTGCGTCTCGCTTGCCAACTTGAAGAAAGTGATGTTGTACGACATGTGGGACCGTGTATACGCAGCGGCACGTGTACAGTTATTCCTGCCGTCAAGCCATGTTGGACAACAAGTAGGATCGTCTAAACCCCGCTAATAATACGAAGCTCACCCTAAAGCCTCGTTCACATTCGACTTACCTCGCTTTGCTTGACAGTTCGAGATTCAACAACAAAGCATGAAAAGTAGAAGGTTTGCTACAATGAACGCTTTAACTTTGGATTTTACAGATATAATTGCAGTAGTAGTAGTTATGCTACTAATGTTTGAAATTCGCGAGTGTCTTAATTGAAAACGCAAACGCACGAGAAAATGAAACCAACTGCAAGCACACGAGAAAATGAAAAATATCACAAAAAATTTCAACAACTGATTGTCAAAGCGCAAAAAAGTTGAGAGTTGCCCAACATTTTGTTTCGCATTGCTTCGCTTCGCTTTCCTCGCGTTCTATTTAGCAAGCCTCATATAAAAGCATGTATTGAACTTATCTGTCAAAGCGAAATTCTGACGCAAAGCGAAGCAAAAGTCGAATGTGAACGAACCTTAATTCTCTTACCAAGTGCAATTAATTTTGTATGAGATTGATTTGAGAAGAGACTAAGCAGTCTCCACCTGCTTTAATCTACATTGGAATGATTTTTCATTCTAATAAAATACGAACTGGTGCAATACCAATTTTTAATCGCATGGAACAGGGCTGAACAAGCAATTATTTTAATATATGGTCAAACAATATGGACAGTGAATATTTTAATTATCTCACATTTTCATTTTAAATTTTTACTAATCAAACATAAAATTATTTCTTTCAAATGCATTTTACAAATAATCCTCTCCCCGCTTATTTCACAAAATGCACTATTCTTAGTTCGTGAAACAAATTTTTTACTAATAACTTGCTCGATTAATTAATCTTCAACGACAGGTTTCCTCGTTGTTTGCCGAAGAAGCAGTAGGTTATTTTAAAAATTCGTAAGTCCGCTTTTACACGATGCGACTCGGCCCCGGCGATTTTTTCGCATTCCGCTTTGAAATCGCGCATAGCTTTTACACGATGCGACTCGCTCCACTCCACATTCTGATTTTGCGCGTTCCCCTGTCGTTTCACCCCTCTTTCCTACATTCTTCCGTGTCTCCGGGGCCGAGTCGCATCCGGGCCCCGGAGACACGGAAGAATGTAGGAAAGAGGGGTGAACCGACAGGGGAACGCGCAAAATCGCTCGGGCAGCGATTGTGCTGCGATTTTCTGATTTTCTGACGTTCCTCTTTATTCGTTTTCGCGCTTCGCGCTGTCGACTGTAAATTAAAACTTGAAATCGAGTGAATACGTATTGCAAATAAACTGAAAAATTTACAGAACTTTACGCATAAAAGTAAATATAAAGAAGAAAATGAGCAAAGAGTGGAATAAGTGCTTTAAATGTTTACAAATTACAGAAATAAAACCAGCTGCAGACTCTAGTGTCAATATGTGGAGTGGAGCGAGTCGCATCGTGTAAAAGCTATGCGCGATTTCAAAGCGGAATGCGAAAAAATCGCCGGGGCCGAGTCGCATCGTGTAAAAGCGGACTAACGTGCGCAACGTATCGTCGGAAGGAATAAAAGAATCAATTGCGAAGTAATATCAATACATAATTGTTTTGCTAGTGTGTTGATTTTTGTAAACTTCATTATTTCTTCTTCTAATTGTTCTTGATAAGTTTTATTTCTAATACTTCACAATTCGTTGAAAACTGTTGAGATATGTACATTATCTCAAACATTTTTTCTTTGTGTAACATCCAAGTGTGTTTAATGACAAATACACCCTAATTAAATTAAATTTATTTTATATCCAGGACCTTTTTTTAAAAGTACATTCATATACATACTTTAGAACAAACTCTCTATTGCAAGAATTTTAAAATCAATCAATTTTGTTTAAAAAAAACTCAAAATTTGTCCGATAAATTGAGAACTTCTCGTACTGAATATGTACATAGTTTCCCTTGTCCTTTTAGCTCTCTCAAGATTTCCAACAACACAACTACATTTTCAACATTTTATAATTTGGCAATTCATATTTTAAAGAAATTGAATTCAATTTCTTTCAATATTTCTAAGTCCGCTTTTACACGATGCGACTCGGCCCCGGAGACACGGAAGAATGTAGGAAAGAGGGGTGAAACGACAGGGGAACGCGCAAAATCGCTCGGGCAGCGATTGTGCTGCGATTTTCTGATTTTCTGACGTTCCTCTTTATTCGTTTTCGCGCTTCGCGCTGTCGACTGTAAATTAAAACTTGAAATCGAGTGAATACGTATTGCAAATAAACTGAAAAATTTACAGAATTTTACGCATAAAAGTAAATATAAAGAATAAAATGAGCAAAAAGTGGAATAAGTGCTTTAAATGTTTACAAATTACAGAAATAAAACCAGCTGCAGACTCTAGTGTCAATATGTGGAGTGGAGCGAGTCGCCTCGTGTAAAAGCTATGCGCGATTTCAAAGCGGAATGTCAAAAAATCGGTAGAGCCGAGTCGTCTCGTGTAAAAGCGGACTAATTGCGAAGCAACAGAGCCGACAAGCATTAATTATACCTTTTATACTTTTTATGCCTTTTTCTTTCTTTGTTCGCCAAAAGATATTTCGAGAATCGAGACTCGAATACGGTGTTTTGATCGGAAATCACTGAATTTCGTCGATGGGTTTTCTATTATCGTCTATTAAAAGAAGTTAATATCCAAATAATTGGTCAATTTAAGTCACATATGCATATATTTGCCGAAAAGACATCAAATCCGTTCTCAAGTTATTTGCGAATTACAGCCCTGTGTGCACAAATACAACCCTGTAGTCGCGGTAGCGTTTGCTTGTGAAAAATTTTCGGGCCATGCGTCATTCCACTTTTGGACGAGGTTAGGTAAGAACGTCTTTGCTTCTTCAAGTATTCGCACGGGTTTTGCTCATTGAGAAAAAATTTATTTAACTGTGATATTGCAAAATATTTTCAAGTGAAATTAGTTTGTTATCTATATCGATATGTTTAAAATTCTTATCGAAAATTTGAGCAGAAGTCCGTGCAAACCGAACGCACCTGCGGCAGCGACCGCGTGTGTGAAGAATTTATTGATTTCATCATCAGCAGAAAGTGCTACATCTCGCCGCCATTTTCTTTTTTCTTCAACGAACAGTAAGCCAACTTTTGCTTTTCCACAACATCCTACGCGGAGTCTCAGCAACAGCGCAGCACCCGAGCTCCAGATCTGCTTACCTAGTTACCAGCATCAACAGCAGTCATCTCCAAGCTCGCTTTTACAACCCAGTGGAATCTTTGTGAAAGGCTGCACTAGCTTCTATAGAAATCTACATCGTTCCATCGAACAATTCTCGGAAGCCCCAGCAACTCTAGCGGAAAAGCAGAAGGAGAAACCAACTGAATTCAGTAGGAATTCAGTATATCCAGTTTACACAGAAGACAAAACGGACGCATACGATAATTTTGATAGAATGTAAGTAAAATATTCTTATTCCTTCTTTAAAATGTACATATGGATAAGAAAGTCCCCCAAACTTTCACCCTTTATTGAATCATCAGTAGTTTGCGCATTGAAAGTTCTGGTACTTTGCTATGTCGCTAGTATACCAATTTTTGCCTGGAGCAAATTCAGTCTCCATTTTGTTTTTCCGTTTTTTCTCTACCTTATTTCTCTATACCATTTTACATTATTCATACGGCATAAAAGAAACTCGAAGAATATGGGCAAAAACGATTCAACAGCTGTGAAATGTGAAGAGCTAATGAGATTTTTACCCTATGCCGTATTTATTTTCCCCCTTTTTCTACATGTTCGGTATGATTAAGGTCGGCGGTAAGCTCTACAGAATATTGCAGAAAATCTTCCACTGCTAATATCACAAGCAATTGCGATTTGATTTAGCATAGCTAATTCGATTCATAGAGGATTTTTATGTGGGTTTTTCCAACATTGTGCTCCCATGTCGGTAGCACATGTGAGATTTGTACCTAACCCTAATGTTTTTTGCCAGTCTGCAGAAAATTCACGCCTGCAATTTTTTCACTTCTCGACCAAGGCGCCCATTTTTCATTTTAAGTTATAGGCATATGGTTCTAGTATATTACTTGTATTATAGTTTGCAGTCGTGTTTAATTTTATAACTGAAAAAAGTTTCATACTTAATATTGTTTGAAGAAGAAATTAAGTCAACATCAGGCATTGTACCATCAAAATCAGTGAATGCTCAGTTTAGTCTCAGCTAAACCAGTCGTTTCTATAGACGGCATCTTATCGCGCGCACTTTTCGTCGGCCGCGTGTGTGTTGGTATGCCTTGTCTGCCAGTCACCTAGTCACCTCGCTGTTGCCACGGCTAAATTGTTTCATTTGCAGAACGTGTTCTGCTGTCGTTTGCATCTTAGAACAACTTAATATGATACGTAATTGCCTGTCATATGCTTCTCTCCCTTCGTCTGCGTCGTGGCTGGTTTTCTTTACGTATTCATTTTTCAATTCTGTACTTTCCTATCGCCTTGCTTCGAGTTGCCTTCTATCTATGTACATATATCGCTTTTTTCTCGTCGACGTGTATAATTCAGGTTATTTTCCCGGCTGGCATATGCTATTGCGTTTTATTTTATTTGACGTGCAATTTAAAACGCCAGCAAATGTATGCTTTTCGTGCGATTAGCGGCAGCCCGGGCTGCCTTCGTGCGCTGGGACAGGCCGCGACAGTCGCTGTCTAATCTAGACAAATTACCTGTTGGCGTGTTTGCAATTTTCCTCTACCCTTTTAGTTTGCTATAAATATATTAAATTTATTGCCAGCAGTTGTACTTTTTTGTACTTGTTGATGGTTGTTTTTTGATTATTAAAGATTTATTTTATAGTGTTTTGAGAAATGAGCAATTGCTCTTTAGGGTTGCCAGCTGGAGCTAAACAGCAAACACATTTGAATTTACCTAAAGTGTTGTTTGAAGAAACCGCTCCAAGATTAAAGAACACACCTTCGTTTAACTGTACCATGATCTTGTTGCTGAGGTCTAGGTCGTGAGAAGATGTGCTCACAATTTACCCACATTCGAAAACACTTTTTTTCATGTGTTCCTTCCATAGTGAATATTTCCACCTCAGCTACTCTGCGCTGAAGTTTTCTGTGCACAGTGCTTTCTTATCGTTCAGCTGCAGCTTTGCTCAAAGAGTCATTTAGAATTGGTTGAAGTATTGAACAGACAAAATTATTTGTTTTACTTCGAAATTTTGTGCTTTTACATATATTGCAAAGATGTTTGGAACGGAAACGAAATCTAATTATAGTAGTTCAAAGTAGACACATTTACTTAATTACCTCGGGAGAATTAACTCATCTCTTCATTTGTTTTTACAGGGCACCTCACGATAGAAACTTTGGTGGACGAGGCGGAAGCGATGGACGTCGCAACGGACAGGCTAGCACAAACGGTGGCGGCTCACGGCACGGCGGCGGAGGTGGCGATTACCACGGTGTACGCAATGGACGCGTAGAGAAAGGCCGTGGTGGTTTTGGCGGTGGACGCGGTGGTGGTAGTGGTGGTGGCTTCGGTGGCGGACGTGGTGGTGGCGGCAGCCAGGACCTCACGCTACACGAAGTCGACTTCAGCAATTTGTCGCCGTTTAAGAAGAATTTCTACCAGGAACATCCCACAGTCGCCTCGCGTTCTCCGTATGAGGTGCAACGCTTCCGTGAACAGAGCGAGATCACAGTACGCGGTAATGCGTCCAACCCGATTCAGGACTTCAGCGAGGCCTATTTCCCAGAATATGTAACAAAGGAGATTCGTCGTCAGGGTTACAAGGCACCAACTGCTATTCAGGCGCAGGGCTGGCCTATCGCCATGAGCGGACACAATTTTGTCGGTATTGCGCAAACTGGGTCGGGCAAGACTTTGGGTTACATTCTGCCCGCAATTGTGCACATTAACAATCAACAGCCGTTGCAGCGGGGTGATGGTCCCATTGCTTTAGTACTGGCGCCCACGCGTGAGTTGGCACAACAGATCCAGCAAGTAGCGACAGAGTTCGGTTCGTCTTCGTATGTGCGCAACACGTGCGTCTTTGGTGGTGCCCCCAAAGGTGGTCAAATGCGCGACTTGCAGCGTGGTTGTGAGATTGTCATTGCCACACCCGGTCGTTTGATTGATTTCCTATCTGCTGGCGGCACTAATCTTAAGCGTTGCACATATTTGGTGTTGGACGAAGCTGATCGTATGTTGGACATGGGATTTGAGCCTCAGATACGTAAAATTCTATCGCAAATACGTCCCGATCGTCAAACTCTTATGTGGTCGGCCACGTGGCCGAAGGAAGTGAAACAACTTGCCGAAGATTTCCTCGGCAACTACATACAAATCAACATTGGTTCATTGGAACTGTCTGCAAATCATAATATCCGTCAGGTGGTCGATGTATGTGACGAACATGACAAGGAACAAAAGTGCGTTTATCCTCCTGCGTGCTCATTTCTGCAAATTGCTAATTTTATTCTCGTCATTTATATTTAGACTAAAAAGTCTGCTTTCTGAAATCTATGACATCAGCGATAATCCTGGAAAAATCATTATCTTTGTGGAAACTAAACGACGCGTGGACAATTTAGTGCGTTTCATACGCAGTTTCGGTGTGCGCTGTGGCGCAATTCACGGTGACAAATCACAGTCTGAGCGTGATTTCGTCTTGCGTGAATTCCGTTCAGGCAAATCGAACATTTTGGTGGCCACTGATGTTGCTGCGCGTGGTTTAGGTAAGTTTTTATTGCAACTGGATGTAATATCAAATTTTCAACGCATTTTTTTTCACATTTTGAATTTTTTTCAAATTTATACCGAAATGTAGATGCTATATTTATTTACTGTAATTGGCAATGACAAAATTTTGAATGCAAATTATGTGCAAAACCGAAGCTTCATACCACATTAACAACACTGCTTTTGCAATACTACTCTTAACTAACTTGAGATTCCTATATGAATCAGCATTGGTTGTTTATTTATTAAAGTGTGTATGGTAGTGATTTTAATTGCTTTGTTCTCATAAAAAAGACATGTCTATTCTATGTTTATATCCGTTATCTGGTCACAGTGGTCTGTGCACATTCTCGAATGTCGTAAACATTACTCTTATCGCATCATTGATCATACATTTGTGTTCGTGTTGTGTCAAAAAAACTTTGCATTCAAAATTTTTTTGTTTTTATTGCGGAAATTTGCAGTATATTCCCTTGTAATAGCTGCTCCCACTCCCACACATAAACGCATTTTAGCTTTTAAAGAAGTAAAATTCAAATATAAAATGCTCATCCTAGCTTTAAACAATGCAATAGAAATCGAAAAATCAACTTGTACGAAACTTAATAATCAATTTGGAAATTTTTTCCTCTTCTTCCCACAAACACAATTCTTCGTTCTCTCCCAATTCTTTTTTCGTTTACAGAGGCCGACAATTGTAGTATGGTGGGGATAAAATGTCAACTTGTAATCTGACGCGATTCCATTGCGCAGTTGAGAATTCGTGACTTAAAAATTTTCTCAAGCGTTTGAGAGAAACGAAATGTCTTTATCGACTACTCTCTTTTTGGCGCTGTGCATATTGAAAGAAGAGGCGGAGCAACACTTTTTAGCCACACTGCTCCATTGTGGCTTTTTAAAAGGTGTCAGCTGCCGCATCGCGCGTTATTATAGTGTTTGCTGCACATTTGGAACAGGAGGTATATTACGCAAATGATGGATACGCTTCCCGTACGACCCCGTACCAAGGAGAGGAAGGAGAGCGTACCAGAACTGCCAGACAAAATGCAGTGCAATTAATATACCTTGAGATTCTATTGAGCAAGCAACATGACGTCGTCTAGAAGACTGTGCTAGAATTGTGGAAATCGCTTTTGAAATTCATGCTAAAGGCGCACGAACCAGAATTATTGCAGCTGGTGTGCCTACGGTTGACACAATACAACGTGCATAACAGAATATCCCTATCATCACGCATCATATGTGGCCTCTGCTGTCTTCAGAAACAGATCAACAAATAAGATTTGGGAGTTTGTCTCTAATGCGGCAAAACCAAAAACAATATAAACTTCTTTTCTATTTTTGTTAAAAAAAAAACGAAATTTACCTTTGCGCTGGGACAGACATACACAGCGTTGTCTGAAATATACGGTGTGTAAAAGAGACAAGCTTGTAGAATGAGTGTGGGGCCAGTCCCAAACCCTGCTGGAAACATTTTGCTACTTTATGTTCTCCCTGCAATGCACCGCTCCAACGAAAGGCGTTAAAAATCACTTACACAGGCACGTGAGCTCTAAGTTCTAGCTAAATGCAACTCCTATTCACGTCACGAAGTATGCTACAAATATCGTGTTCTTTGACAACCACGGTAATACAACCACGTAGAAACGCGACGCGTAAAAATGGAACCTGCACCATGTGAACTTCATTAAACTAAAATTTAAACAAAGCAATGACGACATTTTTAATATTTGATTAAATTGCAAAAAGTGGTGTGGTTCCCGCGCGACTCGACGCGGTTGTTGCCGTTTAAGTTATTTTGCCTTTAACGACTTTAACTGAACGCTCAACCACATGGCGACGTTTAACCTTTGGACACTTGACAAATGTTGAGAAGCTGTTGCTGTTGGTATAATTTACACTGTTTACATCATGGTACACCACTTCATCATTTGGTTGAGTCGAGTCCCAAAAACGAGCGTCGTCGTCTACGCTTGGCAGGGCACAAAGGCAAAATTGTTTGTGTCGAAGCGTATAAAAGGAGGCACATTTGTGGCTGCGGACAGCTGAGCGCGTGTATGCATGCTGCGTAACGTTTGATAGAGATGGCGAGCGCATAGGAGGGAGGAGAGGTGCGAATACCTTCTTGCTACCTCCTAGCTTTTCTTGCTTGCCCAGCAGAACCCGCCTGCCTGCTTAGCCTGTCTGATTATCAGTGCGGTTCTATGGTCGATGGATATGCGGGAGTGGCGCACATTCTCTGCTACCGCAAAGCTAGAGGACTGTGCGCTGGACTCTGGCCGAATCGACCCAGCGTGCGCGCCTACTCTTGTGTGGCGTGCATCTAGTAAAAATAGGAAAGCAAATAGATATTTGTCTTTGCTACAATGCTGCTCTTTTCTTCGTTGAACGTGCACGTGCGACAAGAGAAGAGCTGCCCAAAAACCAATTGTCTCAATGAATGAATGAAGGTAAAGTAAATTTCAACTCCAGTTACTCCTTTTTCATTCGCTTAATTTCATATTCTAACCATTAGTGTTAGGTTAAGCCCACGTTGAAATGAACAAAGCAAAAGCAAAAAATTACACAAAAGGGACAAGTTGAAAATCGAAGTGTAATAAAGCTAAAATTGTCTTTACAAATTAATGGAATTTTTTAATATAATTTTTTGATGTATTGTGCTGTGTTGAGCTGCAAACATTTTAAATTTACCCTCGACTAAGTACTTTTATTGTGATTACCAACATTTTAGTTATCCAATAACATATATTCTCTATTTCTGTTCTTTCTTTATTTACCCTGAATCATCCTTACTCCAAAAAAATAGATGTCGATGGCATTAAGTATGTTATCAATTTCGATTATCCACAATCATCCGAGGATTACATTCATCGCATTGGTCGCACAGGACGCTCAAATACAAAGGGAACTTCATATGCATTCTTTACCAGGAATAATGCGAAACAATCAAAGGCTTTAGTGGAAGTGCTGAGAGAGGCTAATCAAGTAAGAATTGCACGCAGCTGAGGGTGTATTTCCGTTGTACTTACACAATTTATTTTTATAACTTGTAGGAAATCAATCCCGCGCTCGAGACCATGGCACGTAATACGCGTGGTTTTGATGGTGGTCGGTCACGGTACGGTGGCGGCGGCGGCGGTGCACGTTACAGCAACGGCGGCACATTCAAGAAGGGCTCCCTTGGTGGAGGTATGGGTGGTGGTGGCGGCCGTGGCTATGGCGGTGGCAATAGTAACGGTTACAGCCGGGGCAACTACGGCGCCTCCAACGATACCGGCTACAGTCGGGGCGGTGGTACCACCGGTGGCGCTCCACGACATTCGCGTTTTGATTAAATGCTGAAATACAAAACAAATTAGTTGTTAAGAATTTAATTTTAATTTAATTCTAGTAATACAATTTATATTAACTACAACAATCTCCAAACTACCTAAGAGCAGTTATTTAAGCAGCATACTTTCGAAGTTTTTACTTAAACCACAGTGAATGAACTATATTTTCAATAGCAGCAGTAGCAATTATCCTGGATTTTTGTTTTTTAAAATTAAAATTTACAACAGTTGGATCTGCGCCCTTAAATTGCACAAGCAGAAGCGAATATTTTGTGAAAATATGACATTCCTTTTGCCAACGAGAATTTAATATCAAAGCAAGCTTCACTTGTCACAAGGAAAAGAGTAAATGGCGCAGTAAAATTTTTTTATTTTGGTGCGATGTACTTATGCACCGATTTGACCATTTTTTAGAATTTTTATAATTTACGTTTAACGAAGACGACACGTCTGCATCCTCGCCTACATTTGTTTTGTAGTTGTCAGGGCGCTTCCGTGCTAGCTAACTTTCTTTGGCTGGCTATCGTTACTACTTCCATGGGCACATTTTGTAAATGTGCTTTTTATTCAATCTATCTAACCATGCCGTGAACTAGAACTGTTAGCCAGCACCCTCTTGTATGATTTACTGGAATTTCTCTATGTAAGTTTTATTTATATGCAACCGGCTCTTTCCGTAGCTCTTGATATCTCGCTAACAATAAACCTGTATTTAAATGCAAACTAAAAGTTAAGTTAAATATTCGGAAAAAATTAAAATAAATGAAAAAAGGAGTGAGAACTCGAAATTTGTTGGCTTTTCTATTGCGCGAAGAAAATTCTCTAAAAAATTAAAATTTACCTCGGCTTTGTTTATGAGCCACCAAAAGAAGTTAGAGGTTGCGAATGTTGGTAAATTCTCAGTGATAAAGTACGATACTACTTCTTCGTAGCACTAAAAATCCGTGGATAACTTGAGAGAAAAAAATTACATTGTTCGAGCGAGCTCACTACAAATGAGCCCTTATTCTCAAGCTTTACAAGTGCAAATGGCAAATCCCACTATGACCGAGGGGGTCATATTAGTGTGGACGATGGTGGTGGGACAGACGATGGCGACGGTGTCCATTACTAGCAACGGAAACGATGTCAAATATCATGATAAGCACTGAAACGCGATGGTGCAGTGATGCTTTTTTGCTGCGTGGATATGCGGCAACAGGATACATACAGCAGTAAGCGAATGTCCAACGCCGGAAGTGTGGGCGATTATGCGGAAGTACAAAAAAGTGGTAAGGGGAAAAAAGTAAGGAAGATTGCAAGCACATTTCTTCAGACATCATTAAATGTAGCAACACTTAACAATCCTTCCCTCTCACTGGCCTCTTTAAGCACTCCTCGCAAACTGTCAATCTAATTTGGCCAGCCAAAAATGAAAGCGGAAGGAACGGCATCGTCGATGGGCAGCGTAGCGCAAAACGCGCTGGCATTTTTGCAGCTACTCGAAGTCGTCTTTTAAGTGGATGTTGGAATGAATAGGTAATGGGCAAGAGGGAAAAAAGACAAGTGTTAGTGTGTTGATGTGGCTTGATGTCAGCAACACTTTTAGTGAGAATAAAGTCAATTTGCGCTCGTAACGTTTCGATAGGATTTTAATGGCGCTACTTCCACATGCCAACAGCACCAGATTGTGACAGAGGTGTAGGGGGAAATTTGAACAGAAGGGCACTCTATTTTCCTACAAGTTAACGGGACCCAAAAATGTATTATGTAAACCCATCCATCCGAATATTCATTTGAGAGATTGAAAGAAAACAATTTAAAAGCAAATTCTTTTTCTTTTTTTGTAGATGGAATAAGTCCGCTGGGGATTGAACCAGCGACCTCTAGCTCTAATCGCTCGACTAGCTGTGTAAATGTAATCCCGATTTCGATGGGTTCTGGAATTGCCATGGAATTCAAATCCACTACCGGTTTTAGGGCTTCTCCTCCCTTCCTTTAGCTCTGTAGACTTCCAAAGCTATTGACCGTTCAAACATCTTGCGGCAGCGTCCCAACACTCCAGCAGCGACAGCGATTATTCTTCGTCAATTTATGCCTCATTATGTGGAAAATTGCAGCTGAAGCGAAGAACATTTTGTGGACGCGTTAAGTTCGTTACTTTTCGCTTTCTTACGCTATTTTGTACAGATTTCAAAGAGTGCCCGACGATGTGTTGGTGCTTGTATGCTTGTTTGTGTGTGAGTTTCCGAGTGTAGTAAAGTGTTGCAGTGTTTCGACAGCATTACCGGGCAATGTGGCTCGGATTGGCATGCCTTAGCCTGGAGTGCATATGTACATAATATGTATGGATGTGTGTGAGTCAGCCTGCAGCATTCACTTGCAAGGAGCAGTGTTGTTGCTGGCCCGCATTGTACTTGAGCGAAATATGGCTACTGGTGCAATATTCTACACCACAGCAGAACAGGAATTTTGCTTGTTCTTCCTGTTATTGTAAGCTTTGCTATGCTTTGCTTTATCTACTTCAAAATATTTCACTTTTAGCTGCACATACAAACATACGTACATATACATATGTGTGTGTGTATGTCGCTGTGCCGATATATGTGTGCCTGTGCTTGGGGTTTATCGTCGACACCAAGCAATTTTGCTTCAGCTGAATTGTTGTTCAGCTCTTTTCCGCTTTGCTGGCGTTTAACAAAAAACTCGAATGACAGGTAAACAGCGCCGATGTGTAAAGGGTTCCTCTGCTCTTCACCTGATCTCGCTAAATGTTTTTCCTACAGGATACAGTGGGAGACAGCGCAGATTGACGCGCAAACATGAAAAAACAACATTCTTTTTTTGTTCGTTATTGGTTTTGCTGTTGTTGCACAAAATTGACGTTTCGTACTTAATTGTCCGGAAAGCGTTTCAAGTGCATGTGCTGTCCTTCCCCCTGTTCCGTCTCACAGATTTTTCAAAGCATCGATTCTAGATGCATTTTTTAAGAATAGTTAAACTGCTATTGGTGTTTTAATTCCCTTGGAAATGTGAGCCGGGAACGCTAAACCTTTTATGGATAGCTTCCACTTCGGTTTGGGAATGACCATTCAATTCCATGCGTAGGTTCTTCGCAGTCATTAAAATAATTATGGATTCTAGGACACTATTCCGCGTTTTCCCTTCCACTAAGCCATAATCCATTAAAAAATATGAAGTGCTTTCCATATGTAGGGTACTTTCTTTGAGCGTTGGTTTATATGAAACAAACAATTTTGCGTCTAAGTTGGAGGAAACTAACTTTTACGGTAAAAAAAAAAATTATTACTGAATTTACGAAGATAAGGAAAAAAACGCAAGTCCCGCTGTAATGGTCCAGTTAGTGTGAAATTCGGCAATAAGAACAGTTCATACAGAACTTTGACAAAGCTTGGAAATATTTTGTCCATGTTGCAGAGAGATTACATAGGAAATTTTTTCTGAAGTTTGTGCAAATCCTTAAAACTCAATTGGATAAAACTGTTCGATAAAGTCGAGTTTATAATTGAGCTTTTTCGAAAAACGCATATCCACTTAAAAATTTGCAGATATCAGCGAAATCTTGGGAAGAATATATTTCGCATCCCCAGAAAGGATATATGCGCCCTATAAACAAATTGTAGTACACTCGTTGCGCTTTTTAAAACAAAATTGATTGCGTAAACAAGAACAACAAGAGGAACGGTGATCACAACAAAAAGAAGCATAGGACATGTAAATAAAAAACAAATTACAGCTCATTAGAAAAATGAAAATGTAAATAAAACAGAATGCAAAGGACCAAACAAACAACATGGCAGCATCCTTCAGCTGCTGCTGCTGCCCTGTCCCGCTGCGCTCTGCTGTAGCAAGCTGAAGGTAGTAGGCGACAGGCGTCGTAACCCAATGGCTGCCAAGGCACTCGAAAGCAGCATCAACAGTGACATTGTATGTGTGCTGACAGCATATATGCAACGGCGTGTGTGTCTGTGTGTGAGCATGTGTGTGTGTAAGCAACAACGCGCCTCGTACGCCATTTAAATAGCAATAAATCTCGCATAAAACGCCAACAAGTCCCCAAATCCCCTTGCCTTTTCTGCTGCTCTGTGTTTTTCTTACATGCTGCCGTGCTGTTGTTGTAGCTGTTGCAGCTGCTTTGCTGCTCGGTGGCACGCTGCTTGCTGCTGCGTTTAATGTAAACACAGGATAACGACTTTGCGGCAACATATTTGCAACGCTAATTTAGCATAAGTCATGCTGCTGTTGCTGCTGCTGGTGTTGTTGTTGTTGTCGGCGGCAGCATATTGCGCGCATAAAATTAAACACCTACACTTGCGGCTTTCGCTGTTGCCGCTAACCTGCCGAGGATGCGAGGCGCCGTGGCTCATCTCCGGCCGCAGTCAAACATTCATAGCAGCCTTGCTGGCAGCGTCAACTTCAAAAAGGCGGCAAGGAGGTGTGGCTAGCAAGCTGCTGTTGCTGCGAAGCATTCATCAAAAAATTGGCTGCTCGCTGAAAGCAAAAGCAAAATCCCCGGGCGCGGATCGTGGCGCCTTTTACATGAAGAATTGCATGCAAGCGTTTTGTGCCAAAGGCCCACGTGCCCCATCATTCGCCCACACACACACACACACTCATATTGTCACAGCTGTTCCTCAAGTTCGTGCCATGCTGCCACGCGCCGCGCTTGCCACTGCCACATCCGGAGTCCGGATGAAGCGCGCACTACGCTTTATTTGCATACGCGGTCGCGCAGCGCGCCTCTGACCTTTCACTCAACCACCTGCCACTGCCAACCCCTGCACGCCCTTTTCAACCACTCGGCCATATGCTTCACCTTTCAGCATTTTAGCATCGTGTGCATGCATGGAAGAAGCGGAAGTAGGTGGCGTGTTGGGATGCAGAGGCGCAGCTGGCAGCTCTTTTTTGTGCGTTCTTATCTTTCTACATTTCCCTATAATTCAGCCAGCTGCTCCTCTGCAGCCCAAAGCATCCCATTCCCTTCTTCCCCAGCCACCCGCACGCGCTCACCTTTTCACATTTCAGCATTTCAGCGCACTTCCTTGTTTGGGGTTTTAAAGCTGGTTCCGGTTTACTCAGCGCTTCATTCCTTCTCCCCTCAGACGTTTCCGCTTGCTACGAGTATACTCATACTATGTACATATATCGGTCCAGCGAACAATCCGTTAAATGCACAGCCTTTTAATGCAGGCGATCATTTGCCAGTTCTTAAGCGATTATTCTTTAATGTGCATCTGCGAAGCTCTTCAACTCTGGCAATGAGGACCGGGACTGGCAAAGGACCTTCGCAGGATTTTTTGTTGGTGCAGGCATTTCGTATTCATTTGCATTTCTCTTTAAATACATAGTGAAAAGGGCATATCGATTGATTACGAGGACATTTTGTAATTCTGTGAGTTAAGTGTGTCCACATATGGAAGTGGCTTATCATTGGAAAAATAAAGATAAATATATAAATAAATATTGTAATTGGCGCAATCAATACGAAGCTTTATTAAATCATTAAAAACATTGTTCAATTAAACTTGGCAGTGGGACTAAAAGTAGTGCAGCATTGAAATTCCGTATGCAGACACCTCTTGAATGCGTCTCCCACGATTTTAATATATGTATACATATAACAGTAAAATAATACGTGTTCCGAAATACATAGTTGAAAAAAATTGTAATTAAAGTTATATCTTTAAAGTACAACTTGCTTCAATATTGTCCATTATTCAATATCTTTTAATCGTTCTTTTGAATGATAATGTAATGTATTTATATGCTATTCGAGTTGTTAATGGTCGTCATTTCGACGCTCCAGAACTTCGAATTCTCTAAAAAGTGATATTTTATTGAAAGAAGCTTTTCGAAGAAAAACAAGTAAGAAATTATATTCGGTTATATTATATATTCCAGATTTTTATTTTCTGCGATATCTCTATGAACTTATTCTGATAGGTTCCGTGCCGCTGATGAACGTGGCATCATTCATCTGATTTATTCCCAATCGCTGATACATACATACATACGCACATACACACACACACACACTCGATGGCACAATGACACTGCTGTCATAACGAACAACAACAAAATGATGGAGATTCTGTGGCATATGCACTCGACAGTCGTGTGCTTCGGGTGGGAAAAGAGCGCTACGTTCAAGCAGACTCGCCACTTGACCCTGCTGAATGCATGCGCCCGCACAAATTGCTACCGCGTTGCAGGGATGGGCCTTGCACCTTATTGCAGCAACATCTCCCACCCCCACTCGCTCGATCATAAAAAGCAGCACTTAAATGCAGGCAGCTTGTAATTTTCCTAAATGATTTTATGATTTGATAACAGTAGCCAGAGCAACAACAATATCGTCAGCGTCATCGTCAGCAACAGCAACTAAAGTGCTATCAGCAGCAGCAAGGAAGAGCACGACAAGATAATGGCTGCTGATTATGTCGGGGTCGCCGCCTGATGCTGCCACTGTCACCGCAGACTTTTGTTGTTGTTGTTATTGTTGTTGCTGCTTTTGTGGCATATCAATTTTGCAGTAATATTTTAATGTTGGCGACATGTGCCAGCAACGCATACCACGCAGGGGCAGCAGGCAACAGGAGCAAAGGCATTGTTAGCTTAGCACGCTGTTGCTGGCACGCTGAGCGGCAAAACTGAGCAGTTGCTCATGCCGCTGCTGCTGCTGCTGCTGCTGCTGTTGTTGACAGCGTTGTTGTTGCCGTTGCTGACATGCGCCAGGTGTGCCGTTTTAATAAATTATGCATTCGGCTAAATGCTTAAACAATTGAATCTTACTTACACATTTGCATAATAATACTCTGCAAGTGTGCGTGTATGTGTGTGTGTTTGCCTGTAGCGCAGTGTCAGCAATTATGTTGCCACAGAGCTGCTGTTGCTGGCAAGTTTAGTGCACCACCGGCGACCAACCAGATGACAGCCTAACAACAGCTGTTCTTAACTCAAAGCTGTAATATAAGAAAAAGTTAAAGGCATACCTATAAAAATGAGCAATCTCTCTCTCTTTCTCTCTTAATAGGACACTACGAAGAAAGTTAAATTTTCCCAATTGCAAAGAAAATATTAATATATTTTTCAAACCTCTTTACGAAATCTTTTGCAATGACTTGGAAATACATTTTTAGTTCCTTTGAGCTTGCTGTAAAAGTGAACAAGCACGTTCAAGTTAATGCAAAAATTTTAGGCCTGAAGTATCAAATTATGTTAGAGAAAAAGATATTTGGTCTAATTTGGAAATATGTACATATGTATATGTTTATGTATCTACATACATATGTATATCATGCTATTTATTTGCTTTAATCTTCAATGAGGATTTCCTTCTTGTGCCATATTAAGATTGTGAACAGAGATATTTCAGATATATTTCGGCATAAGGTACTTCTTTGATTCGGAAAGAGCAGTCAAATAAAAATTATATTTCTTGTTAACCTTTGAGGTACCAAATGATACGCTCCGATTTTCAAAATATCAAAGTCTTGTCTTGCCCTGATTGCTTCTGTTTCGGTGTGTTTCCATTTAATTCGACATTTCTATTAAATTTGCTTAAAAACATATATGCATACATTTTATGCCCGCAAAGTTTAAATTTAAATTAATTTATTGCCGCAAAATTTTTATTTCCATAACTCCTCTCACAGATGCCGCGTCGCGCAATATTGTAGCTACTTTTCATCAGCGTTGAAGAAGTTCCCAAGTGTCTAATTAGATAATGTTGGCGCTTGCAGCAGCAACAACAACAACAACAAAGCATAGATACAGCTACACTTGCGCACACATACTTAGATTCATACACATTTATATGTACATATGTATGTACATTCTAATAAAAACTTTTATTTGCATGAAATTAAATTCGAGCAATTGCACTTAATTTCTAGTACATGCGGTGGAAATAAACAAAAATTAACAAAACAGCATGTCTTTTGAGGTTACATGAAGAAGCCTGAAGAAGCGCTTTTAATAATATAAACGCACAAAGCAGCGAAAACAAGTAAAAAGCTTATTTACACACACATATAGAGAGAGCAAGGAACTCACGGCCACACACACATGTATGTGTATTTGTAGTTACATATACAAACACTCAACGGATGTAATTGATGCGCCTGACGTTAATGTCTTATTATACCCAGAAGATGTCAAAAACAACAACAACAACAGCAACAAACTCCATAACAACAAAAACCACCACAGCAAACGCGTTAAGGAAGTAAGCGTGGTTATTGCGACGGCGGAAGGCGGAGGGGCTCCAGCTTTTAGCTTTTCGCTTTTATTTTTATCAACTTAACAGACGCGCACATGTGATAATGATAAGGAACGCAGGCTCAAGTGATAACGCGTCAAATTACTGAGGAATGTGCTCCTCGGCATAGTAGGAAGTACTACACACACACACACTCACATACTCTGCTACGACGTCCTGCACATAGAAACACACTAAGAGCGCCTGCACGAAATTAAGTAGGTTTAATGAGCTTGCGTTTGTGGTGGTGTCTTTTATTTCATGTGAAAAGAAGAAGAAGCAGAAAAAGAAGAAACACAAAAATAAGAAATTAGCTTTGCACTTTTCTTCTCTCTATGCGTGCATTTGTGTGTGTGGGAGCAGTGTGGAATGGACACTTCAATTATTTTCTTTTGGCACTGGAGACCTATTTTTGTCTACTGCTCTGCCTCTACCGCTCAGTCATTTCCCCCGCCAGCCAAAAATGAAGTTTCACTTGCCAAAGGGCAAATTTACTACTACAGCGTCGTTAAGCTTCCGCTGCGTCAAAGTCACGCCCCTCCAACCCCAGCCCGCTGAAGCGCAACCGCATTGGCAAATCTAAAAGAAAAATCACGAAATTTATCAACATTTAAAAGTGCATAAGTTTGCTTTAAATTTTGCGCATGCTTTATCATAATGCGATGGCGAGGGAATTGCGGCACTTTCAGGGGAAATATGAAAGTGCAGGGCAGATATAAAATAGAAATATGACTGCAATAGAAGAATGCTTCGAGTTGAAAGCGAAACAATGTAAGGAGAGAGAAATACAATATTGTAGTCGTTTTATTGTTTTAGAAATCATTCATCACTTTAAAAGTGTGCAACATAACTTATTTTCCTCTCAGCTCCTTCACAGGCATGCAATCTAATAAGCAAAGTTCTTAAGTGTAGTTTAAAATGTGCAAAACTTTGCTTTTATCTCGGTATCGAATTTAGTGCAAAGGTTTCTGGCAAACGGCGAAATAAGTCAACTATTTTTGAGTGTAATTTGCATGCAAACCATTTCTCGGTAGAATACTTTATCGATATCGATACTGTTTTTGGTTGAAAACATACTCTTTTATACAAATTTGTAATCATCACTAGGGATAGCCGACGTCTTTATACCAACACCTCACCGCGTAATCGAAGATATTTTTTAAGAATGCATTTATTTGTGAGTTAAGACGCTTTGAAATTGTGGCAAGCTTTGACGTTCAGTTACAGCTCATAAAACTATTGCTTACTATCCGCAAATTTTGCCTCACCTTCCGGCAAGGAAAAACTGAGTATATTTCGACCAAAAAAATGAGAAGCAGTGTGGCCACTTGCAAATGAAATCAGCCGCAGAAAATATGCAAATTATGGAAATTAGCACAAAACTCACTTAAAATGTGCAAAACACTTCAAGCAATATGTTGGCCTTTCCCCGCAATCGCTCCGTCCTTTTAATGCCACCACAAGTCGTCGCATGTCCTTCCAAATACAAAACTTGAGCGCGCGCTCTACTTTTTCCCTCAACCAAGAAGAAAATCAAATTTATTATAAATTTAGTAATTTTTCATTATTTTCATTTACGCTGCACACACACACACACACACACACAGAGACGCACACAGGGCCGCAAACAATTTTCATATTTTCCGCTGCTGCTTTATCGTTTTATTTGGTCCGTGTTTTTTTCCTGGTTGCTAGTTTTGCGGCTCCGACGTTGGTAGCGCAGCACGCTTGGCGCTTGTATTTGTTATCTCTGCGCTTCCGGGTGAAAGCATTTCTTAGCATTCAACACAAGTTTCGCTGTAATGTAGAGCGTAGCAAGAAAAAAATATGAGAAGGAATAGCTGAGAAGAAGGAAGAAAGCGGAACTTATAAAACTGCAGAATAACGCAGGAGGGCGCACGACACTGCCACAGCAGCAACGCATCAACGCATAACGTGACCGAAATGCTGCGTCTTCGGGTTGCCTCTTTGCTCCTTTGCCGCTCGCCTAGTTTAGTCGGTCAGCGGCTTGAATGCAGCTGCAAGCCTGTGGGCAAGAGTTCGGGGAAAAAAGTTGGCCAACATCAACAATAGCAGCGTGGCTGCCAAGTCATCTGGTGGCTGCCACATTTTTCTAATTTTTCCCCCCTCTGTTGCATTTTCTTTGTATTGCGTCGGTTGCCTTTTGTGTTATTATTTTTTTACCTCTGCCCCTTTTAAGCTGCTCTGCATACTCAGCTTGAATGCAATTTTCCTGTGAGCGGTCTTTTGGTCAGGGACAGCCAAGGTGGTTCGAATCCATTTCGTATATTTTATTTTCAATTCGGACCTCGGAACAAAATTCTAGCTGCCATTTCATATTTTTGCACTCATTGTCCCTTTTTTTTGTTATTCAAGGTTTACGAAAGGCAGCTGAAACCACAAACCATATACATACAACAGCAGCTATACATACAACAACAACAACAACAATTCAGAGTTACCTAAAAATGGCGCCTTTATTTGAACTGTCAGTTAGGTCTGCAATCCGTATGCAGTTTTCATTGAGACTCCCACTCGAATATGAGCAAAGGTCACCCAATCTACGCCTTGGTTTCTTTTCTGTTAAAGCAACGGCAACCCTGTTTTCTTTTGTCTTGCCGCATACGCACTGTAGTCCGCAATTTCACATGGCCGCAATGAGATTCCACAAGCAGCCAAGCAAGCGTGCATTTCCACCGGCGTTGGTTGCACAGAAGGCAAACGAGGCGGGAGCAGCGGGTAGAGGTGTAGGCGCCGTTGTATACTTAATTGAAATTGTTTGCACAATTTCACACTTCAGAGGCTAATGGAGTGCTCCCACTTCCGCGCAAACTTGCAACAAAAAATGGCAATAAAGAGCCAGCAGAAGAAGTGGAATCAGAGGAAGCAGCTGGAGTTGGTGATGTAGTTGCTGGTGAACAGCAGCGGAAGAAGCAGCAGCAGCAGCGCATCAAAATCTCACCAAACTCCACTGAACTGAATTGGGCTGACCCGCAACGTGCCGAACTGAACTCTAGGAAACCGCTCAAGGAAAAACAGATCAAATAAAAATGCTCAAGCAAATGCGGCCGCACAAAAGCGTCCAACAAAGCGCAAAAAGCGTAAAGTAAAGAAAAGCGACGCCGAGCAGTGAATTTGCTCAAATATTTCGCTTGCTCGTGTGTCTCCGCCTGCGCCTTTGTGTCTGTGCGCCTGTGGCTGTGCTATGATTTTGTAGCATTTTCCAATTGAATTATGTCAAGTTTTCCGTTTCAGTTGAAAATGTGTTTTCAAGCTAAATTAAATGAACATAATTGGACTAAGTGCATCATGCTGCAGAGGCGAAGAGATGGCAGGAAATTGAAATCATATGTTTGCTTTACTGTTAGAAATGTAGAGGGCTTGGACTCTGCTCAGTTTGTGATTTCCTTGGAACACTTTGGTATTACAAAAAATTCATTTAAATTTCAAGTTTGTGAACATGCCAGAAATTAGATACTCTCCAATTGGAACTGTTTAACTTAGAGTTAGTAAACGATTTAAATTTGTGATGAAATTTTGTAACTCAACTTTAACTTTAGATTGCCCGAAGAAGTCATTTGACTGCTTTTTAATATCAATTAGAAACTAAATAATTTTATTAATAATAATACAATTTCTTAGGATTTTGGGACTTTTTGGGCAGACTAGCTTTATAATTGACATAAATAGAACATTTAACACAATTTGTGCAATTTGGAACTGCGTTTGAGGTTCATAGCCGTTGGGAACTGGACCTTACACCGTCTGACTATCATTTGTTTCGGTTTCTGCAAAACTGTTTTAATGGTCAAAATTGGCCGATCGAGGAGCCACTGAAAATCACTGAACCAAGTTTTTCGCCAGTAAACAAATGAAATCACTACACCGATACAATTGTGAAGCTACCCAAAACATGGCGAAAGGTCATTAATAATAATGGCAAATACAAACTTGATTAAAATTGATTTAAAATAAAGATAATTTTTTTTCATAAATGTACCAAACAAGCGCGCTTAATTTTTATATAAGCCAATAAAACTTCTTCATACATTTCTGACTGATGCTAGAGAAATTGCTTCAACTCTGGAATTCATTTTTCGACATCTCATGCTGCAGCCTAGAGTATACGAACTTGTTCGATGGTTCCATACTAAGCATCTCACGCTACAGCGCAGTGCTTTCTTATAACCTATCCATCACAGCTATAAAAAGACGACATTTTGTGTAGCTTAAATCATGATGCTGTCACCATGAGACAGGAAACAAAAGTATCTCATGTGTTCGCACCTAATTTTAGCATTTGTGAAGATGTTATGCACGAGTTATGTGGCGTGTGTGTGCCTACGAATATGTCGGCTCCCATTATAAGTGCCTCAACTTATGCAAAATCATCATTAAATGAGGCTCTTAATGTCATACTTTCGGGCATAGTCCGTTGGCAAGCATGTAAGAAAAGTATTTTTAGGCGCAGGTAATGAAATGCCTGTCTGCCAGTGTGCCGTAAGCAGCCTATTTCTATTTTTAGCTGCGCATGCCAATTACTTGCAAATATTGCCAGCATATTGATAACAGCATTAACCCATTAATACTTGTCTGCAAACTTTATTGCTTTTCGCCTTCAGCAGAGCGCAGCTGCAGGTAATACATTTCAATTCGTATACCAATTAAGCGTGAAATAAAATCTAACTTAAATATGCTCAAGCGCCTAAAAGTAGGCACAACTTTTCACATTTTACATTGCTTTTGCACAAATCTTGAGCGTAAATTTGGTAAATTTTCAATTTGGCAAAACTTTTGCCAATAATGAACGCTTTTCTTCGCCCAAGAAAAATGCCAATATTTAAAAATTCATAAATTTCTGTTGCGTCATCAAAAAGGCAAAAAGGGAAGGAGGAAGCTGGCGTAAACAGTTTCCACTTGCGAAAATTCTTTATGATTGCTTTGTCGTTGAAATTTGTCGAATATTGTACGCATTTCATTTCGTGCTTTATGCGATGATAATAATCAGAATGATTGGCGCTATTGTAGGGCGCAATGCAGTGCTACCCAAACTTGTGCCTAGGCCTACTGCTAGGAAGTCATATGCATGAATAAGAATACATTTTTTTTGCAACTGGTTTGGCAATCGCTGCTGCAGTAGTACCAGCTGTTCGGTTATTGCTTCTTATTACGCGCTCAGCCCACTCAGCATTTGTGAATTTTCAATTTTAGCCAAACGCGCCCGAACAGCTGCTGCCCCAATTGAGAGGGCGTCAAATAAGAAATATGCAACGTACTTTGGCAAATTGTGCGATTTCTTGTTTTGCGGAATTATGAGGCAAGTATTCAGCGTATTTCGGCACGTCGAGCAGTCGAGCTGCGCTGGGAAGGTAGGGTCGAAATTAAGCACGATATCGCAGGTGGCCATGCTGGCAAGTTGAAGTGAGAGGCGTTAATGCGCGCACGTGGTTTGAGAACGGAGTTGCCAGACAAAATGGGACAACTTCCTAGTAGTGAGTCGGGAACGTGTCAGGCTACAGTTTTTTCTTGTTTATACTTTCTAATGGTTCTTCGTGTATAAGTACAGCTCGAGCACTGCAGAGATATTTCGTTCCTCGGTCGTACGTCATGCTAGGGAATAGTTTTCCGCCGCAAGTTATTCCATGTCAATATAATATTCTCGGATTGAAGGCAAAGGCCGTCGTCACTACTCCACTTTTTCTCCAAGAACTTTCAAAGGAATTGAAAATGTAATAAATTTTATTCCAATTCGATTACCTGGAATTGCAAGAGTACTTTTGATTTTTAAATTCCATTCCTCAAAGTAATTTAAAAAGGAAATGCTGAGAGTTGCATTGCAATTATATGAGTCGTAGGTAATTTTTATAATCGTAAGTAAGGTTATAGCTTATTTATTGTATAAAAACTTGACACTTTTCTGGTGACACAAGCTGGCAACTCTTTTTGACACTTCATGAAATCAATTTAGAATGAAAATCTCATTTTAATGAGATGACGAAGCGCCGATTCGCACACTTCGCATTGCATTGTATTGTATTTGTCACACCATGGCGAAGGGACACGTTCACGAAATACGCCGCTCTGCCAAAAATTTTGAATCGCTTGGTGACACATTGTTAGAGGGCGTTTTCATTTTAACGCCTGCCAAATAATGGGAAATCAAAAATCTATTATTTGGCAGTGGCAGTGCGAAAGATTGCAAGTCCCCCTGCCACTCACATCCTCACTTCTCAAATGAAGGGAAGCAAAAATTGTAAAGCGTAGCATTGCTTTTATTTTCCGGGCTCGCTTTTCATTTTATTTTATTTTATTTTGCTTTTTTGTGAGGAAAATTGCTTTCCTCAAGCGTGCCAAATGTTCGCAGTTACCTTTGCCTGCGTTGCGCGGCCCTTCGGCTCCTACATGCTATACACGGCAAAAATGCGGCATATTTCTATGGCGGTCCATGAGCGACACGGACTGATGTGGCCCGTCGTCGCTGCCTCTTAATAAACGGCAACATTCGAAATCAATCGCCAGCAATGGACGGCAATGGCAATGGCAAATGGCACCTTCTTTTTAACGTGACCATAACTTTCACCATGAATTCCATTCCCATTTACCCCAAAATTCGTTTACTTCTACATTCTCCTTGCGTCTATGTTGCTTTTAAGCTGTTCCGCACGGCTTCAATGCTTTTTGCTTCGTAAGAATTTGCGTGCTTGTGTGTGTGTGTGTGTGGGTGCCTATTTGTGGGCTTCCAGCTGTGGCGGCTGCTGTGGACGCCGGTGTTGGGATTGGCTGCAGGTAGTGCCCATAAAATGAAAGCAGCACACTTTGCCACAGCAAATTTTGAATGATTTCGTAATAATGTTGCTATTAAAAAATTTACGATTCGATTTATGACATAAGTTTTTAACGTAGATACTTTTTAAGGACGGCAGTGGGGGCACTGTTAATTTTGTGAATGCTGTTGCCATTGCTGGCCTGTACATGTGAGAGAGAAGTTGAGAGCGAAGAGCAGTAGGAAGCAGCGAAACTCGGTTGGCATAGACAGGGGAACAGAAGAAAGGAACGAGGAGTAGACCGAGGGTGGAGCGGAAGAAAGAACTAAAGGAGCGAACGCGGGAAAGACCGTTTGAAGGACAGAGAGAAACACCGCTGGGAGCACAGAAGGAGGGATTGACGTGGGACATAGGTTGGAAGTTGATCTGAACGAGGCAGAGGAAGAATTGAGGTAAAAGTAGACAGAAGGATACATCAGAAGAATCATTGGCGAGTGCAAAGCATTAGCGGAGGTACTCTTGGTGAAATTTTTTTTATGTGTGGCATGTAAGCTTTTGGATGCTTGTCATGATTGTTGTTGCTATGGTCTCACATTCCACTTGCCCGCATTGTTAGATACAACTTACGTTTTTCAAGAGCAACCTGAAAGCTGCAGGCATTAAGTTTGTTAATGCATAGGACACATTATTAGTGGAAATGTTCGAATCTTGTCTTAGTTCTTATTTTAAGCTACATTGATAGTGAGTCCTTAATAAGGCTTTTGTTGTTGCTGCTTTCAAAAAAATTCTATTACGAACTTATCATATCTTGCTTTCATTTTTATTTTCGTTGGCTTTCGACTTTTATTAAATGTGCGCCATAGTTCTATTAGCAGTAAGCTTACTTATGTGGTGTCCTAGATAATGTCACAATTCAATTTCATAATTCTGCACATGTGTGGGCTATTTTCAGTTTCTACTAATATTCATGAAAGTTGCAGCTTTTTATAAAACTTGAATGTTAGTTTTGACTTCCAAAGGCTGTCGAATTAAGCATCGGATATGAAGTATGAAAAAGTCAGAGAAGAAACCGAGCAACTTCTGCGTAGTTAGATAAAAATCAAGCGACAAGTATGGATCTATACTAGGGCTTCTTTTGTATTACATACGATAGGTCTGAGCGGAACTCACATTCTCAGCCGAATATTTGGGCGGAAACCAAATCACTTGACACTTAAAGAATGAGTTTCCACTATTCAGACCTACTACCTATTAAATTCTTAGATCCTTTAATACGATTATTAATATAAATTAATATGATAAATATCTACCGGAAACTAATCTGCCTATTGAAAACTATGTTGTGGCAATTATGAAAAAAATTGCGTCAAAGAAATTTTAAGTATGCATTTGCAAACAACAATTTCCCTTCCGTGCCATGAAGTATTCGAGTTACGAGTGTCCTGCCATGTCTAATTTCTGCTCATTTCCATATGACGAAATTACATGCTTTTTAAAAATTTTGCTCACTGTAAATAGAGCAGAAGTAAAAAGAAAATAATACAACTGCACTCTTAATAAGTTTACTTATTTTTCTACTTTATGAGCATGTTGCTCCGCGCGGGTTTTACGTTTTTCTTTCGCCAACAACTTTTGTATGTCCTCTTAAAAAAGTTGGAACAAGTCTTTTTCTGTGATTTTCTTGAGCCTGTTTGCTACTTTTCTTGTTTTCGTGCTGCTTTCAAGTTTTGGTGGCGCTCTGCGCTGTTTTTGACGCTGTTTCGTTGTTATTGTTTAATTTTGGTTGTTGCTGCTGCTGCTTTTACGGCAACATCAACAAACAATTAAATTTAATTTAAATACAATTTTTGGCATTATTTTTGAGCAGCTAAAGTCTTTACTATATGCGAAAGCGCTTTGCTGCCTAGTGCAAGCTTTACCCCTCATCCGCAGCGTCATTACAATCTGGCTTGTATGTCGGCGGCACAACAATTGAGACATCAGCGAGAAGGAGAGTACATCACGAAAATTGTTTAATTAAAAGTTTTTTGCGAAAAAGCAGATTTTCTGTTTGATGTGCGCCAAGTAAGTGCACTGCAGCACCTACCATGGTAGCTAAGCGACAACAGTAGCGGGCGGACGGCTGCTTGGTTGGTCGGGTCGGACATGGGTACGCGTTGAGCACGCATTAGTAGCAACGGTCATTGGACAAGCGTATGGAGACGTCTCTGTGTATGGGAGCGCACGTAAAAGTTTTTATGTTTGACCTGCAATGCGTCGTTTCTTATCTCTTTCGGTCGCCGCTCTCTTGAAGCTGCTTTATAAGAACTCCATTTTTATGGTTGCCGCAGTTACTTTTGTAGTCGCTTTTCAGTTCATTAATTTGCTTGAAGTATTTGCGGGCTTATGTGTGTGACATTAAAGCTGCGCTGCTGGATCTGACTAGAGAATTTCAAGTTTTGGACGGGTTTTTGCCAGCAACAGAATGGTTGGAAATTTTTGAAATTCCATCTATCCTTCTGCACTAAAGTTAAATTTTTTTTTCAAAATATTGCTTTGAAATAAACGTGAATTAAAATCTGGAAGTGAGACTCTATTTCTGAATTATAACTCTAAACTGAGAAGTTCAGTTTCCGAATCATAGTTAAGAAACTGTGCCTTCGATTTCGAAAAGTGTAAATTTAATTTCTGAAATATATCTTTTTATGCAGAAAGTGTAAATGAAATTTCAGAAAGGTAAAATGATTTTAAGAAATATTATTTTAGAATCAGAAAGTATGAATTGATTTTTCAACTATAAATGGAAATTCAGAAAAAATAACTGCAACTTAAGGAATCAAAATTGGAATTTAAGAAATATAATTTTGACATTCAGGAAATATAAATTGATTTTTGCAATTATAAATTTGAATTCAGAAATTGTAAACTCAATTTCAGAACTATAAGTTTGATTTTAGATGTGCAAATGCAAATAAGGCTTGTAAAAAACTCTTGAAATTGAATACATTTTTATTGGAAATTTTCTGTCTCATTGCAATAAAATATCTATGCACAAAATCAGCTAGTAAAACGCTAAATATAAAATTAATTAAAATCGTATTAAATATTTGCGTGCACTAAAGCTGCTTAGAAGCTCTACGAGAACAACATACATAAATGTGCTCCTTTTTCTATTTTATTCAAAATTAATTTTTTGCTGCTCTTTGGCGAAATTTTTCATTAACGAAAGAACGCGCAGCCACTCAAGTGCACAAAGGAATTTCCTAAATGCAATTGCGCAGCTTCAGATGAAATTCATGTCAGGGTAGTAACAGCTTTTTAGACATCATATTCAAAAAAATATTGCAAAAAAGTACACGCTAAGGAAAATATTGATGCGAAATATCTCGATTGTGAGAGGGGAGGAAAAGGCATCGTTCATGTGCAAGTACCATATTTTAAAAAACTTTTAGTGCCGCCTTTAAAGCGCAATTAAAATAATACACATACTAGATAGAGTGCATGCCACGCTGCACGAGAGGAAACTATTGCGCCCCTAAAAGTATGCTTCAATAAAGCAACAGTTAGCTTAAATGTGTGGCACGGCTGTCTTTTAGTGTGTTGTTGTTGTTGCGCGTTCGAAGTTGGCAGACTTGAGGGAACATTTCGATGGTGCAAGTAGAGTGAGCATCAGACTGGCCTAAGTGTCACAAACCGCAATTGTCTAAGCAACAATAAGCCACAAAATACAATAACAACTAGAAAATCGTTTACAACAATAATTATGGCAGCTGCTGTTGAAACGATTTCTGTGTCATTTCGGGCATCTTGCAAGCAAATATGGCAATATGCATAATTGCTGTCGCTGCTTGCCACTGCTACGTCCTTTTCGTCCTCTTATTACGTTCTTAAATTATGGTGCTGCCTGGGTTGCAAAGGGGACGCCAAATAAATTATTTACTTAAATTGAGCGTAGGCATTGCTGCTACATTTGCCGCACTTGGACTAATGCGCTGCTGCCTTTTTTGTTGTAGCGCGGCAGCGGCAACATCTACCGCAGCGTCTAATTGAATTTTGATTGCAATTTAAGCGGAAACGTGTGGTCGTTGGCTCGGCTTCTGGGATTGATGACAAAGCACGCTGCGCTGGCAGCGGAAGTGATGCTGCCTGCCGCATGTGGCATGAGTTGTGCAGCAGCTGCGTCGAGTGGGCGTACATAAAGCCACAATTATGTGTGCTTGTATTGGTCTATGTACATATATACATATGTCTACATGCATGTATGTGTGTGAAAATATAAGAAAAACAAATTTTTAATCTACTTTGCCACATGTTGCATGTAAACTATATCAAATTTATTTTTGTTGTTGTAATTTTGTCTAACATAAACCCTAAACCGAGAACTCAGTTTTGTATCTTGGAAGTAGCTGCACCAGAAGTATCCTTTAATTTTTACGCCAGGAAGTAATGCTACAATTGAAGAGTACGAATAGGGAGAGTGTTAGAGAGAGAGAGAGAGAGAGAGAGAGAGAGAGAGAAATATTACGTAATGTTTTTCTGCATTATGTTCCAACATGGCATCATTTCCAAATATCTTTCTCACCTTGGGATCCATTTGCTTCCAGCAAACATGCCACGACCAGGCGCGATCGCATTGTGTGGCTCCCTGTGGCACATGCGACTCACAGCCAGCAATCAAGTTGCCGACAAATTCCATTAACGAATCGGGCACCATTCGCTTCATCTTCTCGTAGTGTATTTCCCCATCATCATCTACGATGTTCAGCTCATGGAAAATGCAATTCATGTAGCATTTGAGCGCTGGATCCTCGTGTATCTCGCGATCACTGAACTCTTGTATGGCCTCTGTGGAAGATGATAATGATTTTGTATGATTATCTATGTGGAGTATACGCTATATGCAACAAACGAGTATATTGAATATTAGCTATATAATATAACCATAGCCCACAGTTACTTGGCATATCGTGTCTTTTTATTTAAAGCCAACGACCACAAGATAGAGATACAGCTGCTACTTGCAAAATTAAAGTGCACTCACTTACCTTCGGTCACGCCAGTTTTTTCCACACAAACATCGTGAACTATGCGAAAGGCTTTGAGAAAGGCGGGCGGCGGATACTATCAAGGAAAGAGCGTTAAAGAGGAAGAAGATGAGTCAATACGATTACAGATACGTTGTTAAATAGAAGGACTTCAGAGCGCGGAGGCAATGGAATAAAGTTAATTAAAGTAGAAATCAATATTGGTCACTGGCACGCGCCCGCTCCAATTTAACGAAGCACTGCAGTTGACCCAACGAACTGGCAACGCAAAAGGGGAAAATATCAAATGATTTGATGCTGCTGCCTGCAAGGGTCCTTGATCTTGTGCTGTGTGCAGAGTAACTTGAGGATTTCAGAGCTTACCGACTCATCGCGACGCGGAGTCTCTGCGCGCAGTAGCATGGGTTGCAGCAATGCGCCCAACAAGTGCAGACAAATTATTAAAGAAGGCCTCATATTTTATACAAATGTATTTTTTGTTTGTTTTTAAATAGTTTCTTTAGACACTAACTTTCCGAGTTTGTTATTATTTAAATTTTTCACTATTTCTTAAGCGTCCCAACTTATGCGCTTGGGTTTGAACTACTGCTGGTGCAATTGGCATGCAAATGCATTTTATAGCGCCGCAATTGTAAAGTGAATTTAGCTATAAACTAATAATTTTTTGTTTGCGGGGCAGTAGGAAATGCAAATCTATTTCCGTTCGGAATTCTACTAATTTAGCTGCAGTTATTAGGCGCGGAGTTTCTATAAACGTTGGGCGTTGCTTCTACGACAAATTGATTCATTCATTGCATGCAATTGCATTTGAAATTATATAGTACACTGCCTTGCATATGGCAATATTATTTAGAGCCGGCATATAAGTACCCAAACTCGGGGTATATTATGAGTATTTATAAAAATAATGCATTTGCTTTATTTAAATTGTGCAAAAAGTTCGCAATTTGCACAAAAATGTTGAAAATATCAGTAGCTGAGCATAAGCTTTTAATGTATGGTAATGAGCAGTTTCTTTATTTGGAATCTTTGTCAGTAAAACAATAAGGAAAGTGTATTTCTGTATTCAAAACAACAAGATTTAGTGTCATCAATAAACATTTGAATTATTTCCTGGCATGGACTCAGTCATTTAGTTAGCCTTTTTGAACTTTTGCTACGTCATCAGATCTTAACGAGACTATATTGACTCCCTAGCCTGATCCTTATGTATTCTTCTATAATTTTTTTTGTTCTTAATTTTTGGTGCAATTTACTAAATACTTATTATCAGAAGATTTCGTCTGAAGAAGAACATGAAGAAATTCGGCTAAAAAGCTTGATTGGAATACTTATTTTAATCAGAAATGATATAATAAAATTAAAAAAACAATTTAACAATATATACGGTAAATTTTTTAAATCTGTTGTATCAATTTCGTATCTGAGATACAGCTGTCTATGAGAAAAATATAGTGAGCTATGATATATTTCAATTTTTTTGAAGTTATAAAATAATACAAGTGAACAGCAACAGTAGAGGGCGTGTCCATTTGAATTCATGTTTGTCTTAATTGCAGCTTTAAAATGCTAAAATAAAAACGTTCTCGTGATACAAGCGACATGTGAACTGCTTTTCGCCGGCCCTTGACAGCAAGCAATAGTAATATCACGCAAATGAGTTACGCCCCAAACACACACACATACATACCTGAATACGCGTCTGTATGTAACATATCAACATCGATTGCATTGCATTTTTTGTTGGCTCACAACGAAATTAATTGAAATGTGATGATGGTTGGAAGTGCTGCCTCGCAACTGCACCGAACTGCCTCCCCGCCACAATTCTGACATTTATGTTAGCACTTTTCCATTCAATACGAATGTTTCTGTTTTTATTATTTTTGTTTTTGCTTTGCTGCTTTGAAACACTAACGCTTGATATTTGTGTAGGCGTGCGTAACTGTGTTTATATGGGTGTGTGTTCGTGTTTTAATACACGCACACCAAATGATTACAAATGAAAATGATTGTAAAGTGGCGAGATAATTGAAAAGCGGTGTTTGAATATACATACATACTCTCACTCTGACCGCAATAGATATACATATCTATAGCATTTGCATGTATGTATTCGGTTTCACAATTACTCCATTCAATGAGCGTGTTTTTCTGTTAAAATTCGTCTGCATATGTAAGTTCGATCTGACGTACTAAATCCATCTTTCGTTTGTAGTTCTCGAAATTTATTTTTCAATGTCCAATAAGGTTCGAAATATTTCGTAATATCTCGAGCCAAAAATTCTACAGAATCTAGGATTTCGTATTAGATTCGCCGCTATAGACACAGTTCGATTTGCATACTACTCTCTACAGTCCATAAACAAATAACACAGCAAATGGTTCCATTGTTGCTATCTGACGATCTGAAGACAGTTTCAATTTCTATATGATGCATTGACCTATTGGGGTTCCAAGCGCTGATTTTAAGTATTTTGCCTGTCACGACTTTCTTTCTGTAAAATCCAAACTCTGGACTCAAGTATTCGGTATATAGTTCACTACTACTTAAAAGTAACTGAATTTTTAATATCACTAAAAATCACTGTTAAAATGCATTGCTGTTTCGTATTACGAACTGAATTAGCCATGAAAGGTGTATGCATGTGTTTGCACTGATAATGTGGTTTCGGATTAGTTCCCATTACATTGTCGATTTTTGTTACAATTGCATGTAATGTGGTAAGAGCCAATGCTGTGTGAAAACATGATCATCATGCTACTAACTAATGCAACGCAGCATATTTCTGTTTGGCAGAATTCAAATTACACGAGGCAAAACTTTTGTAATTTCCAATATTAAAGAGAATGTGAATGCAAATGGATTTTAATGTAAGTGTATAACAATAATTCAGACAAATTAATTAGCTCGAATTAGGCTACATAAACTATTTAATTATCATATTCCAATCAACTGGTCAATTATCAGTTATGCCAGGTATTTTGCGCAATTTATTTTCACAATTTACTATGAATTAAAAATCTTTTTGGCCAAATAGAGAAAAATAAATATTTTGCAGGAGAAAATGTTGCGAAAGGAAAATATGAGATTTGCTTGTGCTGTTTGAACTAATCGCAAAAATGCCTTCAAAAATGCTCAACTCTTCATTGGCTTGCTATTGATTATGCTAAAATGGAATCGCCAACTGGAACATTAGTTTTTTTTTTAACAAAATACACACAATGGCAGGCGCACATGTCTCAAAGGGACACAAATGCTAGTAACCGTCTACCTACACAGCATATGACCAACAACAGCAAAAATCACTACAACAACAGCACCAAACAGCTTTCTGTCGCTTCCGTTTCCGCATTTTGCCAAGCGCGTATGTAATAACATTTGAAGTTTATAAGGCAGCTCCAGCGGCAGTGCGCGCTTTACAACTTGTAGGCATGGAGTATCTGTGTGATTGTGTGAATGCAGACAAATATGTGAAAGTGCATGTGTGCGATAGTTTGTGTGTTGTTGAGCGCGTTACACTTAAATAAAATGTAAAGTTTTATGATCCCAGCTGCAAGCGCCATTTCTGATTTCGTTTTCTCTTTCATTTTTGTATGGCATTTTTCTTTATTTCGTATGCTTTTCCTTACTTCATGTTTTGGCAAAAAAAAAACGCAACTTGCAGCTTCAGTTTACAACATTTCAGAAGTGAAATCAAGTGTGTTGAGTTACATTCGGCGACTACAAAATATTAATCCCATATGAAGCAAAATACATATCTGTCATCTCTCTTAGATTATAATGATTATAAGTTCAAAACTAAAGATTCATATACGCTGAAACATAATTTTTCAGTCGATTGGCCACTTTTTCTTAAACTAATTACTAATATAGCTTTCTGTGAATCAGAACTTATTATATGAATATACATATTACGCGTATAGTTGCTTACAAAAAATCTATGTAAAAGGAGATAAATTAATTTTTGGAACGATGTTGTTTTGTATTTTAGAAAATAGTTAATGAAGTTTATCAAAATGGCTCAATTGGGTAGCAATCGTTTCTTAAAAACATGTAAATTATTACAAATATTTCTGTTTAAGAATTGTTGAGCTGGGTAACCGGAGGATTGCAAGAACCGTCGCGGCCATTGTGTCATATTTACTCCTCTTTCGGCAGTGGTTCCAGATAGATGGACCCAAAAAAGCATGAGATTAAACCCACTTGGAAAGTGCGGTGGGTAGGGTGCACAGAAGCAAATGCACACACCATTACTAGCAATTTTTGTTGTTTCGAGCGCATTGCTGTTCGATGCTCTCGCCGCTCAATGTTGTTGTTGTTAAATATTGCACAACTAAGCTGTTCCTTTCATTTCTTGGTTTCTTGCTCCCTTTAAACTGTGTAACAATGGCAACCGATTTTCACAATTAACGTTGTATTAGAGCGCCTGCTCTTAGAACTTGAAGTGAATATGTGCTCATGTGCGTGTACGTGTGAGTGTGTAAGTGCCATATTAAATGCATATTTTATTTATTTCTTAATTAAGAAAAGTTCTTAACTGTGATTTGCTCTCAGTACTCCCTTCCATCTCTTTGTTCTTGCCTTGTTCGCAAATTGTGGCACAGCGAAACCATAAGAGTGGCTTTTGCTTTGCTACTATGGCTTCGTCCTTGCAGGCGCTGCTACTCGCTGCTTGCTCAATGTCGGCTACTGCACTGATAATATTTGTCAAAATGCACTTCATTGTTTTTGGTCCTTGTCGCACTGTCCTTTGTACCACACTGGTCCACACAAACACTATAACTGCCGCATACATCCATTCACACACACACACATACAGGGGCAGCTAACTGCTCGTAATTTCCAGCTTGTGCTGGTTTGTTCTCTTAAGCAGCGTAATTATGCGCTTTGATCTGCAGGATTTATAGCTTCTATTTTATTAATGCTCTCTCTCTTTGTTGGCCTGTCTGCTTGTCTGCTTTCATAAACTTTTACAATCGTATTATAAAACTAATTTTAATTTGATGGCATTGAGTTTGATGATTAACTTCTTTGAAGGGTTATTGACATCTGAATTTATTCCTTTCATTATACAGATACAACCTACTGTCAACTCATCTGCTGAGCGAAGCAACTGTATCGAATTTTTGGCACATTTATTAAATAATTATAAGCACCTAGAGGCTATCTTCTCTACAGAGTATCGGTATTGGTGATATTATGATATGCATACATACATATGTATGTAGTCATTTAGTCAGTACTAGAAGGGGAGGGAGTGGAGATTGTAGTTTAACACTTAAGATAAATTTGACAAGATTTCTCGAAATGGTTAGAAAACTAAAATTTCAAATATTATAGAAGGTTCGGCTGCTGTTCTCGAGTAGCTGCCGTTCAATATATCCCTCCAAATTCGCCTATGTAAATAAACGTAATATCCTTTTTTCGATTTTGTGGCAGATCATGTGTTGTATTTGTGTGTGTGTTAGTGTAAGAGGACGCGTGTTTGCGCTAACATAATCGGTTAACCCCACAGTGACCACTTAACGATTTGATTAAGCGCGGCCGCTGGACAGAGGACATAGCCACATCAAGCGTGTGTTAATGTGTTTGTTTCTGATAGACAATATACATATACATATGTATGTATAAGGGAGAGTGCGCACATGTGCAGCACATGCTGGTCGCTTGGTTGCAGCAGATAATAGCACTCATTAAAAATTAATTAACAAGGAATCATTTAAAATAATTTAAACGCGGCGAAATTCAGTCGGACAATGCAATGCCTGCCTGCCAATATCTTAATACCTATTTGATTAAATATGAAAATAAAAGGATGTGCTTTAAGGGCGATTTCGAGTGGGGCAACGAAGCAAAATGGCCGCTTTCGCCGCCCCAAAATGCAAACAATTTAAAATGGCATTTGCCGAAATGTCGCTGACCGTTAGTAAACATGCCGCTTTAAGTGTACTCGAGTGTAATCCATCAGAATGCGTAGGGAGGGGCGCTGCTCTGGAGCGACGCATTCAAAAGAAGACGCACTCAATTTCATTTTGACAGCATTTGACATGTCCTTGTGATCCTTTGGATTTTATTTCATTTTTGCATAATTTATTAAAACGTTCGCTTGGCGTTTGTTGTTGTTGTTTCGGCTTTTAGTAAGCAAACAGGCAGCCTATGAACAATAACGTGGTACGAGGGCTTTGTGTGACAGCCTTGCTGGCGGAGTGATACTGCTCTTTAAGGCTACGCTTAAAGCAATGCATTTGAATCGGCCTGTCAGTGACAGTGCAGAGGCGTACTCGCTAGGGCGTTGCATGTAGAGGGTATGCATTAGGACGGCTGTCGGTTTCGGCTGTGGTATAGGCCTTTATTAGTTTTTCTTTTTTTTCAACCATATGCACATATGAAGAATAACAAAATGATAGTGTAGAAGTGTAACTTGCGGCTTAAAGGATAATTTTTCAATTTAACTTAAATTTGATTTTATTTAAGTTCAATTTTGCGGGTTTTATTACATTCATAGTTTTTGTCGATGCAGATAAATCGGTCAAACTGACATGGGAGCTGCCACTATTCGAACAAATTTAATATTCATTCTTTAAAATTTATCAGATTTCCAAAACACTAACATTTATTGGTGTGTGTGTCTGATGTCGGGCTGAAGCCTCCCGCCGGCTATTCCAGCTATTTATACGCCATTTGAATAGCCACTGAATATATATGTATGTATGTGCCCACAGTGTATCATTCAATAATGCGCTCGCTGCCGCGCCCGCTTGTCATTGATATTCATGAGCGTAGGCGGTCAAACTTGACAGTGATTAACATTTTTTCTATTGAGCGGAAACGGAAATTTCACTTTGTTGTTTCATTTTTCGCCTTCCTTCGCTGCTACGCTACGCTGGAGTTGCGCGCGCTTTGCTTCTTTTTGTTATTCCAAATATATTTTTTCCCTTTTTGCGCTTGGCTCAAATTTTTACAAATGTAAATTAAGCCGTTTTTTCTGCTCATTTACATTTAGTCATTTTTGGACCGTCAAAATGACAATGACGCGCAAAGTGGGCGTTGGGCGGCGGTTGGCGTTTGGGCTTTGGGTGCCTGGCCTTGCTACGCTGCTTTGTTGCCGGTTGCAAAGGCGGCTACACCATGTTGCACAAAAAAAGCGCAAGGAAACAGCGAAAGGGTTTGTCCGGTTATGCAAATAAGCTGTCGAATATTCAAGCCAAAATGTAATGAAATTTCTGCTGTGCATTCGCCGCTGCTGGAAATTATTAGCCTCATTTGTGCGGCAACAAAAGAAGAAGGAAAAAAGTAGACGGAAGCAGCAGCATGAAAGAAAGCAGAAAGCCTTTAGTTTATAATTTCGTTTATTAGTTTTTAGCATTTTACTTTTGGTTCTCCTTCGACGCTTTGCACGTGGAGATTTCACGTCAAATTAAGCAGGATTGCAAATAGAACGCCACGCGACGTTTCACACCCCTTTTTGAATGCATATTCTCCTTTTGATTATTTGGGGCATCGATGTGTGAGAGAATAAGCTTGTTATATAACAGCAATATGCGGCGCAAGTAGGGGTGATTTCACAAAAGTTTCTCTTAGGAAAAATGAGGATTTGTGCAAATCCAATTATATAGTCATAGACAGGCAGTTATCTGTCTCTACATTTTGATTTCATGAGATGATAAATATTCACATCACAATTATTGGCTCAAAATATTTTTCTTAATATTTTCGGCCAGCTATTTTTACTAAAAATAGTTGAATGAATTCGCTAATTGACTTGAAAAATAAGCCTAAAAATAAGAGTTGCCGCCTGCCACTCCTCAATGTAAAATTGCCCGAATTCTTCTATGCAAAATTTTCGCCATATCATTTCGTTTGCACCCTTGACTTTAGATATTGTCGTGTCGTCTCATAATTATGATTCGCAGGCGAAGCATTCCAGTCATATTTACGCTTCAACAGTTTAAAAGCCGTTCACCATGGCATAGTGTCCACTGAATAGAGTGCTTGCGAGTAAATTGCAAGTGTTTACACGATTGCTCACTAAATTAGACAAAGTAATGGTAAGGTCAAAAGTCGGTGACACAAAACTAGGTAGACAATGGTAGTGACAGAGGAGTACATATTTAGAACGAGAGCGCGTCTAAGTAAAATATTTGCTTTTCTTATGGCTATGAGTTAGCTCATGAAACAAACAGTCACCAGATAAATTTATGAGCACTTTGAGTGAGTCACCGAAATTAATGGAAATTACGCTAAATGAAAAGTCTAGCCTGGAATAATAAAACGGAATGCTACTAGAAAGTAGGTGAATAAGGAGCAAGTAACGTTTTGATCCACGAACGCATAAAACCGATATGTTTTATGGAAAGGTTCTTTAAGAAATGTTTTAATTTTGATTTGGTGTTATCAATCTTAGACTTATTTCAGCTCCAGACAGTCACATGCTGTGGAAAAAAGTAAGTGCTCATATTCTCCGCAAAGGAAGAAGATTTCCAAAGAACCTCTTTTTAACAGAAAAATACGAAAAATTCTCATATTTTCTTTTCTATTCGCAATAATATCTAATCCCTATTAACATGCTTGCAAGGTTTTCAGGATCGAATGTTGTTATAGACTAGTGCAGTCTATTTCTAGATAAAACAATTTTACTGCGTTACTTATTCCTTCAAATAGTTTGATTTAAAAAGTGAACGTATTATACTAAAATGCTAGTTTAAAATTTTGTATCAATATTAATTAAATATTGAGACCCTTTTAATTACAATCAGTACATATAAAAAATTAGAATTTTAAAACTTCTACAGATTGATATCGCCAGTCAAGTATCAGTGCCCATATTTAAAGCCATTTGAAAATGTTTCTGTCTGCTCGGAGAAAAATGCAAATGAGATGCGCCGAGTTGAACGTGCAAAATATAGCGGGCATTCATTCCAGTAATGAAATTTTCGCTAACCACTTGCCAATGCACTCATACACACACACAGTTCCATACCGGCTTTCTGCATTAGTGTTGTTGCTTTTGTTTGTGCGCATTTGTTTATGAGCCATGATGTCCTAGCCGCGCTCATGAATCAGCAGCAACTACACACAAATATACAAACGCTTCTTTCAGGCACTGCCGGTGTCATTCGCGCGCTGGGATCGTATAGCTAGCTGTGCGGCAGTTCAGCGCAGTCCATGCTGTTGGGCGTGACGAGTACAACAACGATAACGATGATGACGACCGACGATGACGTCTACGATGAAATGTCAAATTTTCATGCTACATTGTCGACACCCAAAATTACACATGTAAATTGCAAATGGCGACTGCCAAATGGCGAATGGCATTGGCACCATAGGTTGCATAGCTGAAACAGTTAATTCGACCACAAAACAAGCCGTCGCCGGACGCCCGGCGGCCATACCGCTGCCGGTAGTTGTGCCCCTCTACCATTTTGGGTTTTTGACAGTGGAAGACTCGATGGTATGCATGAGTTTGCGTGCGTTCGACAGTGCGAAAGGTGAGCGGGTGACGGGATGGTGCACATGAAATGGGAAATTTTGCAAACGAGATGACGAAATCGCTGCGGGACATTAGAGAGAGTCGTAGTACCATTTGTGCTGGTCGTTGGTCAAAACGGCTGCAGGCACTAAGTTCAAGTGGATACAGTGCAGCAGTGCGATGCTGCCAGAGTTTGGTATTTTTCATTTGGCCTGTCGAACATTTCAGTTTTGAAATTTGGCAGAAGAGAGCTGCAGTTATTTAACGTGTTGTTTGACTTTAACTGCCATCGTCTATTTGTGGTAGTTTTTAAGTAAATTCTATTAAATTTAGTTATATGTTTGATTTAATCTGGTGGAAAAAAGGTACTGTTTTTAATCAAGCAGCAATCGAAATGGGGTAAGTATGTATTTAAAGACCAGTGGTAGTGATACAGAGTGAAGCTGCCCTATTAGGTAGAAAGAGAATTACATTTCGACAGATTTGTAAAAATGATTAAAAAGTGGATAGGCATAATTACTATAAATGCCCACATTTTTATATAATCTTTCGGTTTCTTAAGGTGAGAGTGTGCACAAAATCTCAAGGATAGAATCAATTTAATTTTTGCTACCTTAAACTGTCTACATTCGCATCTATTTACCCATGTATTTCTCTAGCTTCGTAACTACCTACGTTAGTTGCTAATTTCAATCACACGACTTTGAAAGCGTTCACCCAGGCAAATCTGGTGATTGCGTAAATTTCTGCGCATACCAACTTTGGCATATCTTTCAGTGATTTCTCATGTTGTCACTTGTCAGCAGCACACTCATGCAGCATAAGCCAACAACAACAGCAGGAACAACAGTAGCAGCAGCTGCTTTGAAGCAATTCTTGTCGAATGTCAATCAAGTGCATTCTGTCAGATTTGCCGGAAGCGCAGTGTGCCATTGCTGTGGTTGCTGTTGTTGTTGTTGCTTTTGTTGTCGTTATTTCTAGTTTTGCTGTTGTTGTTGATGAAGCTGTTGATGCTCTGACAAAGGCGAGCTTCTGCCCCAAACAGAAATAGCCGAGGCAGCGCAGCAGATTAATATCGTGTTCTTGTAATAATTCTGCAGTGATTATCCTTGCACAGGTTACCTAGGCCATAGGCTTAGTCGGAATTGAAATTGTCGTTTTAAACTACGACTTGAAATCCTTTTTGAAAGCTGGAATCCCAATAGGAATGCGCAACAACTTGTTAAGTTCCGAAACAAATTTCAGAAATGAGGCTAAGAAAATTAGGTTATGAAAAATAAAGATTTAAATAAATTAATATTTGTGTTTTGTTTGCTAAACACTTGCACAACATGCTGATGAGGCTTTTGTTAAGAATGCGAATCTTAAAGTATAGGTAGGTAGGTAGGTAGGTAGGTAGGTAGGCATATGCATATAGTATATCAGATTCGGACAACTCTAATATACATATATGTACATATCTACATACTGCACATCTTAATACCTACATACTCATACACAATACGCGCACCTGCACACTCACACTTGCACGTCCATATGGCGCTTATTCTCTGACGTTTGTAGCGAATTGCATTTCATTTCGGGCGTTTGTGTTTGACATGGGATTCGTTTGGCTCCAAACAGGTATCCAACCGTTTTGCTTAAGGTACGCATTGACAAGCAAAAGAATAACAACAACATCAACTTTCACAGGCTGATTGCATGAACGCACACATCCACTCGCTCAACTGTCAAAACGCACTGTGCGGCTAGAGCTGTCATTTGCCTGCATGTCAATACAGCGTCAAAGTGGCTTTCCCTTTACCCCTGCTACTTCGACCTCGTACGCCATGTTGCAACTTTAATTATGGATACGCCTCGTAGGCGCTCGCTGGTTTAATTCTATTATTTCGCAACATTAACCTTGTCCGACGGCGTCGCTTATGCGCCTACAACAAAGCGAGTCTAACCGGACCGCCTACGCCATTAAAAATTAATTTGACACTTGCGCTCGCATGTTACAAGATGGCGACCGTCGGTAGCTGTGCGGGCTTGTGGCTTGCTGTTGTTGTTGTTTTTGTTATGCAGCGAATCCATGTCCCAAATAATAATTAACGTCACTAAAGCACAACAACAACAACAACCTGCAATTAACTCATTGCAAGTTCGCTTGTTCTTTGCCATTCTGTGCTGCAATTTATCTATGCAAGAGCAGCGAGTTTCCGGTACAGGGTGTCAGACACTAGCATTACTCTTAGGTAGATACTCGATATTTGATAGCCCCATCAAAAAGAAATACTTTGAAATATAAATTTTTTCATTAACTTATTTAGTTAAATTAATGCTTGCATTTGGTGTTTTAGTATTCAGAGTGAAGTATTTGGAGTACGAAAGACTTCGAAGTATGGTTATGGTACAAGGCTTCGGACTCTGTTTATTCGAAGTACACAGATTCGGAGTATAAGTACTCGTAGTACGGGTATTCGGAACAAAAGTACTCGGAGTACGACTATTCGGAGTACAAGTACTCGGACTGCGAGTATTAGGAGTATAGCTATTCGGAGTGTGACAACTCGGAGTAGGATCATTCAAATCCGACACATTTATAAAGGAATATCAAAACAATAATTATTGCATTTTGAAAGCAAATCGTTCTTTGTTCATTCAAACGATTTGACAAGAGCTTGTGAGAGGGAATGCTTTCCTGCCTACGTCCATGATGTTGCACTAAGGGGACTCTTAATGTTTCACTAAGTTCCCATAATTTGATATTGTTAGCAAGTTGTTTTTTAATTACTAATTGTTGTTGTTGTGTGCTTGCGTGCTAGTGCGTTGTTGTTGCTTCTTTTTTGCTGCCATAGTTCTTGAGCTCGTTGCTTTCCTTAGGGCACCATAACGCTATGATTACCCACCCCTCCACAACTATACTGCAATTGCTCCGCCTACTTTATTGCCGCTCCATTTGCCTGCGGCTGCATAAAATGCGAAATATTGTGCTTAAATTTGATTGACAAATTGGCAGCATTGTTTGTGTGTGCATGTGCATAGGTGTATATGCGTGCGGGCTAATTACACGTGCGCGCCAATACTTGCCACACCAGCTGCCACTCTGGGAGCCACTTTGCTGACGCTAATTGAATGCTTAGCCCTACGTTTTAAGTATGAGAGTGTTGCTCTGTAATTAATATCTTAGATTTTCGTTATGATTTTCCAGTAAACATGTAATTTTTCTGGGAATTGGGACTTTTCGTTGTGGGAATGATGCAACAATTTACAGTAATGATTAGGTAGTATAGTAATAGGAATTAAAAAATTTTAAGGTATAGCTTAGGCAAAATATGTACTTTGAAAAGTAATCAAAGTAATCACTAACGACTTCTTTCAAATTAATTATAGATTTGAGCTCATATGGGTTCAGAACACAACTGGCATACATTTTATGGGGAATTCGCGGAACTAGCTCTTACTATCTCTCTTGAATTTTTCTTGATTTATTCAAATTCTTTTAATGTTGGCTTTTTTCTTATTTCTGCGAGTTTATCATATTCCTTTGAAAAGATTTCATGCTTTTTACCATAAACTACATATCAGCAGTATTAAAGGAGTGCTTCATATTCTATAATCTAGGTGAAATGTTTCATATAATCTAGTACTAGTGCAGGCAAAGTCAATAATCCAATGCCTCAGAATCGAAAAGGTCATTGATTGAACATTTTTACCACAAGGAATCACAACATTATCTGAAAGATAATCGACAAGAGATTGAATTTTCAGATCTTCCTCAGTCCTTTTTCCACTATCGATCGTTACGAAACTTTTTCGCACCATAAATTAAAAGTAATATCAATTAACACATTTGTCTTTTTATTTATTAAACTATTAGTTCGAATACCCAAAATTACTTCACATCAAAATTTCTATTTTTTCTTATTGTACATTTAAAAAAAATCTTAACATCGAAACAAATACTAAAAAAATTTAATATGACATCAAGTAAATAATTCTCGCAGCTGCTTAAAAACAACTCAATCGATAATTCTACAAAGTAGCAAAATCCATACAAATATAAAAGTGCACTTATACAGATGCACATAAAGCCAAACAACACGTAACCGATTTGCAACTTTTATGCACACTAACTGCGATGCTCTCGCTCACTCGCATTGCAACCGTATAAAAATGATTGGAAATCGCAATTTTCGAACAAAATATCAAAGTTAAATCACCACAGTCACACACACACACACACACATACACACAGTTGCACTCTGCTCGCATCTATTATCGCTGCGAGTGCTCCATTTCCCATTTCGTAATATATCACAAAAGTAATGCGCGCTGTTATCCTTGACCTGATCCGCTAGCAGCAGCTATATTCCAGGAGAGCGTCCTAAGGATTATTTTGACTTGTGCTGCGAAGCAAGTATTCTTTTATGTGTCCTTCCACTTTTTTTTATTATACTGACTACTTGTTGTTGTTGCTGTTGTAAATATATTGATGGCAAAATGTTCCAACGATTCTCGATTTGTACTTGTTGCAATTTTTTGCAAGCATATTTTGGTGCAATTGCAATTGTTCTGCAGTCACTCCGCCTCATTCGCTTTCAGAGCCAAAGTGTCGTCCAGTGAAGTCGCCCAGTCGCCTAGTCGCCCTGTCGGATATTATCTAGATTTTTGTGGAATTGCTGTTTGCTGTCTCGTTGCAAACATGTCTTGAAGGGGAGGATGGTGGGAGGGCGGCGAATATACCGAAAGGTGTTACGGAGCCAGGGTGACATATCGTATCAGAATAGCTCGAAGTTGTCAATAAATTAGCCTCATAGCTTGGTGTCACTCAGCAACAAATCGGACATGCGCTTTGTTGTGCCAGTGATGAATTGATTTGAAAATCTGAAATGTTTGGGATTTGCGTGAATATATTTGCAAGTACAGTTGAGTGCTGAAAGGTATAGCGGCAAAGTACAGATTCTCTATTCTAAGGGAGATTTTTTTGAACCGGACTCCCATTTCAGAGAATGCTCTCAAAGAATTAAGAATTCATTCGATTTCAACACATTCTCTCGTAACTGAACATCTTTCTTAGCCAGACAATTTTTGTAGTGCCGTGTGCAATGACTTATTCACTTTGCAGAATCCGTCATCAGCGCTATTCGAAGAAGTTCGTCAAGCCGCAAAGTGTTGCCTAAAATTTATAGTATTCGATCTCGCTCAGAACTCATAATCGATTTATGAACAGGTTATGCAATTGATTTGAGTTGGAACTTCATGTATAACAAAAAATAAGAAATCCATAAATGTTGATTTCCATTCGCCCACTTATTCAACAGGATGAGAAGCATCGTATGCATGCGTATGTGTGCGCATTTGCATGTATGTTTGTGTGCAACTGTGTGAGCTTATATCCATTCGCATTGGCCAATCAAATGCACAACTGTATACAAATTAGAAAATCAGTTGCAAACATTGATTTCCCACTCGGCAACAAAAATGTAATTTACAACAACAATTTGTACGAGTGCATGTAGTGAAAGCACAGTGAAATGCAATACTATGCAATATTTGCACAAAATGTAAACAGTTTATTACTTGGCAATAAAGGTTGAATCGAATCGAATGGATTTGAATTGAATGAAATAGGTGAGGAAGGGGTGGGGAGGGGTAATGCACACATCATAGCGCTTGCGAGCAGCAGCAGCAGCGGCGGCAGACAAATGTCAACATTGTGGCAACCGTGCTCCTACACTCAGAGTCACCCTTCGGCCAGTCAGACCGCAGTAATGTTGGTTGTAAAAAGGCGGCAGCTCTGCCACAATTGTCCGCGCTAGAATACAGTGGCACATAATTACAGCGCAGTGCGCGGATCAGATACAAGATTGCGCATTGCCAATGCATTTAATTATATAATTAGTATTTAATTTTACGCGTCAACAAACAGACAAACATGCAAACAACCCAATGATAACAATAACAGCAACATAATTATGATATCAGCAGCACTTGGAATTGCTGCTAATGGAATAAATTGACATGGCTTAACAGCGAATGAGCTGCATTAACTATTATGGCAGAAGGTTTACATATGCATATGACCGCCCCGGCGATGATAAGGCTAATTGATGCCATAATTAAACATAGTGTGCTGTAAGATAAATGGTATATATATGCATGAGTGATAAATACATAAATTGTAAACTTAAATCGATTTGCTGTTATGTGAAGTTTATTTAGAATATCTGTGATATATCAATTAATTGCTATTATTTTTCCATTGGAAAAGTTCCAATTGAAACAAAATGTTGAACTGTCCTTTGTACGACTCTTACTAGAATAGCGCTGTTAGTCTTAGCTGATACTGCACAATCTATTTTTTTAATAAAAAATTCATATTTTCAAGAAATTTTTCAATCCAAATGAGCCATCTTCAGTTATACATCATTCTTTGCGAAGAAGAACGAATTCATCACCAATGTTTTAGGAACGTATGTATATGTGAAAAAGCGAATAAGGCTGGTAAAAATTGAGCAAATATTCTACATGATTTCTCTTATGAAGGTATTCGTTTTCCATGTTATGTTCATGTACGAATTAATAAAAATTTTCTTTTTAGCGTTGTTACTAATTTTGAAATTTTTAATCTTTGAAAACTATTTGAGCAATAAAAAATTTTTCAAGTAAATGCTAATGGGGATTTGCTGTTGCAACATTTTTCAGCTTTAAAACTTTGTAAACGGCTTATAATTTTTTTTCGAAATAAAAATACAAAAGTTGTATTTGCCTGAAACAATTTGCGACGTTATGGCAATTTGAAAACGATTTATTTTATGTCATAAAGCACATTGGCCACAGGCACATCCGCTGCAACCTCTCGACATGTCAACATGGACATCAGCAGTGCGTGTCAGGGCCATATTTGCCTTTGCAGCTTTTGCGTGCATCATCATATTGCATATATGTATGTATGTATCTCGTGAGTGTGTGTTTGTATGACCTTTGATTTTTAGCATTTGGACGTTTGCGTGTGTTACGCCTACACCAAACAGACACTCATAAAACATGCATTTAACTCTTGCAATCTCGTATCTGACGGACCCACGTTTATTGTTTCCACAAAATATCCGTTAGTATGCACTCCTGCGCTATAGTAGGGTGCAACGATCTCGCTAGGTCAAGAGTCTTCTTGCTATTATTATTATATAAATATAATTTTGTAAAATAGTTTCAAAATTTTTAAATATATGTACATATATGTATAAACCCTTCTTCATCTTGCATTTTATGAACAATCTTTTGGAGCATTTCACAACAAAAGTTCTTCTGTTCACTTATTGTAGCATAAGAATCTAGAAGATAGACGACTAAAAATACAGGTATTATACTTTCGGATAAAATCGCAGCAAATTCTTCTTGTATTCCACATTTCTCTGAGGCTTTCTTTATTATCCTTTATAGCTTCGCATCTTTATCTGTTTAGGATGATTTATATTCACGGAAAAAAAGCACAACAACCCGAAAATCTGTTAGGATTCTTTCTAACACCAAGAGGAAACCCGAATTCCTCAGCTTGCTTTTTCAGCACAGCTATTTTCATATAGTAAAGAATGTCGGTTGCTTCCAGAGCAGGGTTGTGTAGAGCGCCATTGCAGTCGAACATGCCAACTGCAAACAGCTAAGTTTTTATACCTGCGCTTGTCACATGAAATACTTTTTAAAATCGTTTTGTAAGCAATTAAAAATTGCATTGCTTGCGTGGTGCTGGTGCATGTGTAAATTACGAATTGTTTGTTTGTGAGTGTATGCGTGTGTGTGTGTCTGTGACATGCTGAGCCATACATTTACATTGCACCAACACACAATAATTGCATTTTGAGGTATGCCAGTTGCCAAGTTCTACATTTTTGTTGTTTTGAATGTACGAAATCGAAATGCAACAAAAATGTAAAAGACATATATTTAAAAAAAATCGGATGAAATCAGGTATAACAGACATGCAGCAATCACGAACAGGCAGACCACTGCGTCGAAGGGGCGAAGCGAAACGATGGCAACAATTAGAAATAACAACGCAGCAAATACAAGTACTACCTTTTTGTTTGTGTGTTTGTGTGTGTTCGATTTTGTGCAATTTCACTTACACACATACGAGATGCTTTCAAGAGGCGCATATAAAAAGGCAAAAACCACAATAAAAGCGCAACAGATTCAATTCTAACTGCAACGATTCCATTGCTGGCTCAACAATAAAACACGAGAAATTGCACAAAAATTGCAACAACAACAACATACCGAATGTGAGCGTTTTATAAAAGGGAATTCTGAATTCAAAATAAAATTTTAAAAATGTAAATAAAAAAGTAGTTGCTTGAGTCCTGTTACCGTGCTACAATCGCAGTGGCCTTTTGATTTGCTGTGTTTGAGCTTATCCTGCTTGTTTATGCTGGCGTGTGTGTGTGTGTTGTCATTTCCACCGAGCAAGCAAATAAAAGTGACATTTGGTCGAAAGGTTCACCCTCTTCCGCAGCAGCACTTGCAAAACAATTCCAAAAGGCACCGCATACTAACAAATTAACGCAGAAAACACGTCGTTTTGCTTGTTGTTTCCGTTTCCGTTTTCCGTTGCAGCAGAAACCGCACGAAAATAATTTGCAGCCAGCACAAAGAAGCGCAGCACAATGCTGAGCCAAAGAAGAAGAAGAAAAATTGCAAACTGTCAAACAATGGACGATTTTTTGGAGGAACTTGTGAAACAAAGCCAAATCCGTTTCACGCTTTTGAGGCTGCTAGCGTTGTGCGGGAGTGGGGCGGGACTGAACGATACAGTTCATTCATTGCTCATTCTGCACTCTTTTGTATGTCAGTCAACTTGCGGTGTATGTGCGTGTGTGTGCGTGTGTGACTTGCAACGTAGAGCAGCACCAAAGTCAAAAACAGGGCGTGCCTATTTGGCAACAGGACTTGCGGCTATCGCGAACACTTGATTTTACGCTAAAAACTGGAGGGGATGCAAAAGAATACACAAACAAAAAATGAAAAGCAAGAAAGATATAAAAAACGCTTGTTTTAAAAATTTCAGCACGAAAACGTGAAAAATCAGAAGTCCACAAAAAAGACCAGCAAGCTTCTACATCGACATCGACAGCGGATCAACAAAGAAATCAGCCGGAAACAGCAGTGAACCATTGTACGCCTAGAAATGGCTTCGAATGTCATTGGACACGCTCAAGCGCCGTACGCAATTTTAATTGTCCTGTCGCTGACATTGTTGGGGGCTGTGCGCGCACAGCAGCCGAGGCGTGATGCTGAAGTAAGTTGCTTTTCCACAGATTTTTTGCAAAATATTACGCAAATCTGAATGGTCATCCATCTCTCATTGCAGTATCCGCCACCGGCTATTCTGAAAATGGCCAAACCGTTCCATGATGCTTGCGTGGAGAAAACTGGCGTAACTGAAGGTGAGTTTCGATTTTGAAATTTAAACACCTTGGACATGTTCCAGATTTCAATAGAACGAATTGAGAAATTTAAGTTTTCTGCCAAGCAACTGGAACTGGCTCTTTTCACTGCGAATCGAAATATGATATGCAAATATTGTAGTTAACAAGAGTATTCGAAAATATTTTTATTGTAGTGAGACAACCAGAACTGTATACTGAACTATAATGGACTTAGATATCTGAAAATCATTTGAATTATATCATTTAGTTTCGCCATTAATATCTACAGCTCCAGCGACTAAGCTGGAAGCCGCTTGAAAGGTTTTTATAAAATCAACAAATCAATTTTCATACTAAACCCAATATTGAAAAACATATGCAAAAATTTCAGTCATGCATATTTCAGTGCCCGATATTTGGGGCATGGATTTCAAATATCATAGCATCGAAGATAATCTTCAGATTCTGTCTATTTTAAAATAGATGCAGGCACTACTTCTAGGGCCTACTCTTAATTTTTTATATGTATCATGCTCCAGATACATGTTCCATCAATTCTACCATGCTCTTTTAACATTCCCAGAGGCCATAAAGGAGTTCAGCGATGGTGACATACACGAAGATGAGAGTCTTAAGTGTTATATGAATTGTCTGTTTCATGAGATCGATGTGGTTGACGATAACGGTGATGTGCATCTGGAGAAATTGTTCGCCACCATACCGGGCAGCATGCGTGATTTGTTGATGAATATGTCCAAGGGCTGCATACATCCGGAGGGTGATACGCTGTGCCACAAGGCTTGGTGGTTCCATCAATGCTGGAAAAAGGCCGATCCCGTGGTAAGTTATTAGCGCGCGATTGTTAGTTTTTTATGGCGTTATACTTCAACTATTTTATTCATAATTTCAGCACTATTTCCTGCCTTGAGTGCATTCATCCAGATAATTGCTTCCAGTTGCCGACCTCTTACCAGCAGAATTACCAAGGATATTTCTAATTGTTGCTTGCTTAATTTTAATGTTCTTCTAGCTTTTTTTCGTTTTTATGATTTTGATTTTAGCACATTAAAGCATATAAAAAATATTTATGTAGTGCATTTTTCCATGTGTTTTCATGATATTTTCACCCTTTTGTTGAACATATGTATATATATCGCTCTATACAATGTACATATGTATATCCTACATCGAAAAGTTTACAGAATTTAATCTAAAGAGCCTCAGTAATCTTGCTTTAACATTAAAATTTTGTTGAAGCTGTTGTTGAAATTTTATGTTCAAACTATGATGTGATAATATGAAGCGGGAGTAGCTCGGCTGCACATTTCAGTTGCTCTTGGAGTTGCAATATGAACTTGCGCCACCGCTGCTCTGGCTGTGCCAAAAGCGTTCGTGCCAAAAAAAATTTTTATCAGTAACTGAAGCCAGCATAAATCATTTGTTTGTTAAATGCGCTTAACGCGCCCAAAAGCGACACCACGCCACCAGGCGTCGTTAGACATTGGGGGTTCTTTGGAGCTCGGGCTGCGCTGCGGCGGAGTTGTTGATAAGCGAGCGCGAAGCTACAGCGGAGCGACAGCCCGCAGCGCAGCGGTTCCCATTCTGGACACATGCCAGCAGCTGGCGCCGCTACGTAGGTTCAAAAAAATTACCCACGATGCGAAGCTGCGCATATTTTTGGCGGCTGCGACAGAAGAGACGACAACTTAAGTCATGTGCGACATATTCTAAAATTAATTCTTTGTGGCAGTTTGGCTGAGCACAGAAGAGAACACCTTGAACTTTCTTTTTTTGATATGAGAAGCAGGTCTGCAGTAAGGAAATGTTTTTGGCAGCGGAATATCAGCGTTAGCTTGTGTAGATTTAATTTGGGGTAGAGTTCAAGAGAGAGAGAGAGAGAGAGAGAGAGAGAGAGAGAGAGAGAGAGAGGGAGAGAGCTTAGGACTAGCTTTCTCGCTCGTTCTATTTTAGCCGAATTTAACGGGTCCTACAAATATAATCTATAGCCGTAACTGAAAGTGACTAGAAAACTTTATTCTCATGGCAAAGAATACCCTCGGTGAGTTCCCAATTGAACGTTTTTGTTTTCTTAAAAGTTGAAATATTTTCTTATTATTTTGGATTTTCTGGACAGATAAGCTCATAACTGTCGGAAATCATCTTGTATGAAACTAAAAACGGCCTAAATCTTCTTACTCTACTCCTAACGGAGGGGTTGATATAATAAACTTAAAGTTTATATATTCAAAAAATGAAATAAAGCGAGCTTTTATTAAAGAAAATTAATTTCAACTTTTCCTGACACACTTGTGCAGCGTCAGCAACCTGTTACACACGTTTCTCCCCTAACACATCGACAACATTTTGTAAAATTGAAATAAATGCCAACATTTAAAACAATCCACTTTTGTGAATAATGCATGAGGCCGTGGCAAGCACACCGCTTCCCTCTTTTTGGCAAGCGCCTCCATTTGGAAGGAATGACATTGAATTTACCCGCTGCTAAGGCAAGGAAATGTGTAAGCAAACATCATCAAGTCTACCTCTACCTCTACTTCTACCAACAAGACCAACGACACTCCGCATCAGCATGTCTACCAACAACAAGCCACAACAAATTGTGGCACACTCATATTTCTTCATAATTTTCTAATAAAAATTTTTCATATTTTTTTTTGGCTTTTGTTTTGCCGTTGTTTCCATTTTGGGGTTACACCTACAAAATCCACGTCGCTTCGCAGCCGCTCCATGTCCTGACTGGGGTTGTGTTCTTTTTTATTCTTGTGTTTTTTTTCTTTGGCCACCATATGACACACCGCAGTCGCTTTCTCGCGGCTCCACGGCATTATTTACCCCATAAAGCATTGCCGAAATACTTGCACTTGTTGCTTACGCTATCAGTCCACACTCCTCCCCTCCTGCATCGACACTTGCTGCGCATTTTTTATATGTAAAAATTTGCTGCATTTTCGTATGCTTGTAATTTATGTGAAAAGTTGTTGGTTTTTTCGATTTTGTTTATTTTTTGTTCTTTCCAGCAAACTTGCATTTTATGTAGTCGGAATATTTGTAATAAATTTGGTATTTATAAAGTAAACAATAAATAACTTGGTGTGCTCGGTATCATATTTCATTGAAAAGTTGCCTACTTTGCGGAGCTTTTATTTCAGTATGACTGTGTGTGTGTGTGTGTGTGTGAGTGCTGATTGGAAACTTTATACTTCAGACGGGGCAATTTGTTTCATATATTCAGTTCATAAAAGTTGCCTGAGTTATAGACGCTGCAACTGCGTTGTCTTGAGGTTTGCTGGAATCGACTGGGGTCTGGGAATTTAAATATACCTACCTATATAAGCAAATGCATATGTTCATTCACACATATAATACGTGTGCAAAATGAACAGCGTTATTAATAGCCGATAGTAATTTTTTATATGAATGCAATAAAGCCACGATGGAGGTATGAGGTGCCAAGTTCGATCCCTGAACATGCCGATTCAATCTAATAAAATCGAACTTTACCTGTATTTGTACATATTGATGATCTTATATATTGTACATTCAAATTCAACATAAGAACAATTGCAGGTGCATATTTTATCTGTACCTTTATAGCTTTTATTATCAGTGAAAACTTTGCTGTCATATGAGTATTCCGATCCTGCACGATTTTTTTTGCCATAATTAGAAGAATTCAAACTAATTTATGCCAACGGTTTTTAATATCACTTTTTTCGAGTAAAACACCAAATCGGCATTAGCATAATTAAGTCATTAAGCAATCTGCAACCGCAAAATCCTCTGGAAATTGACGCCGATCAATGCCAATAAATGCCATAAAATGGCGAAAGTAAACATATTGCCATCGTCCGAAGACCATAAAATTACGCCACTACTAATTGGCACGAAGTGAGACGAACACGGAGACCAGAGAGCAGCCAAGTGAACAGCAGCGATGGCAGAAAAATTGCTGATACAGATAATTAGATTTCCACAGCATGCTACTGCTGTCAATTTTTGACACTCTACTTCATTTGAAAGCAATTGCGCTAAGAGTTTCTGCAGCGCAGGCAGGCAGGCAGCAGCAGCAGCACATTTTTTGCTAATTTCACAATTTTCTTTCTTTTTGTAATTTTTTTGATTGTGTGCGTTTTGCTTTTTTATTTCTTTTAATTTGGAAATTGAAACTTTGTAAGAATCAATTATGCGAAAAAAATAACTGGCAGCAGCAAAACGAGTGACAATTTGCTCTGTTTGCTGCTGCTGCTGTTGCCTCGTGCTTCACTGCGCAGCGACGTGGCAGCATTGGCCAACATGCTGCTGATACAACTTCATGTTGTTCATGAATTTTTGCCAGCTACGCTTTGAAAACTTTACGTTTTTTTTGCTTTACTGTCAATGCTTGGGTATATTTCAAACGATGGCGCAGCTGAGGCAGGAGGCAGACACTTAACTTCCAATTAGCAGCAAAATGCTGCTTAATATACGCGCAATACAATAACAATGAGCAGAGCATATAATTGGATTTGAGCGGAACATTGGCAGCTTTTCAAGCTTTTTTGTGTCTCGTTATTATGCTTCGTGCAGTCGGTCGGAAGAATTTGAGGTAGTTCCTGAGACGTTTCGAGGTGTCATTGTTGGCTGCTTGAATATGATTTCCGTTGCCGTTTCAATTGGCAGCAGTGAAGCAAGAGATTGATATGTCTGAATAGACCGGAAGTCCTCTAAGCGAAGCCTTTAATTACACGGCAATTGGTTTCGAGAGCAGTTCGCTCTTCCAATCAAAAACAAATCTATTGGAATGAGCTTAGAGATATTATTGATCGTATTATTAAAACTTAAGAAACTGTGACTGGCATGGCAACACTTTCATTCAGGAAGCAAAACAATTTTTATATAATTTTTCATTGAGTCCATTTATTCTACTTTCAAGTTTCGCTTAAGTGAAATATTCTCGTCTGTAAGCTGGGCACTTTATAATTATAAATTTGCCAATTTCCATTTGCCATTTCTTTGTGAGCTAAAAAAGTTTTGTGCGCGCACTTTAAAAAGAAATTAATTGTAAGCTTTACATGCTTGTTTCCATTCCCTTCTGCCTCTTTGCGCTGAGAAACTTTGGCAATAAACTGGCACAAATGCTGATACAATATTTCAAAGCTCATTAAACATTTCTGTGGGGCACTTTGTGATTGCGTGTGAGTGTGTGTGTGAGCGTGCGCGCGCGCAACTTGTTAAATTCCCATTTGCAATGCCAGCCCTGGCCCTGGCCCTGGCATAACCTTCATTAATCATTTCAACATTCAGCGCCATTCACAATTCTGCGCAATGACATCGAAATGCGCCGCACTGGAATTGAAAATTGCGCGGCAGGAGTTCAAGTGCGGCGATTTCGAAACGATTTCTAATAAACTTGAATTCGTTTATGTGTGTGTACGCAGGCGAGAGAGTGTGTGTGCATGTGCAGAGCGTACTTCATTAAGTGGCAGACCAAGTCAAGGGCAATTGCTGCTCACAGCCGCGTTGGCAAAATCAGAAAAAATTGTAGTGGCTCGAGCAGTGCTGGCGATGGCTGCTATGGCAATAAACAATTTGAGCGAAATTCCACTTTTTCTTGTATCAAAAATGTGCGACGAGCTTGTAACTGTACTTCTTTGTGCCCATTACCCATTTCACCATTCTTCGTTTTTTCCACCGCTGCTTGCCCGTTCGTAGCGTTTTTTGTTACCCTGAAATTTTCATTTCGAACTCATGACCATTTACAATTTCTTTGCGTATTGCCGGTCTGTTGCGAAATTGCAGTTAACACCAACGTAGTTAGCAGATGAAGAAAGGCAAAGGGGCGAAAGCATGCTTTAAATAGAAAGAAAGCGATCAAGTGAGAGCTGACAATTTTTTACTAATCATATTTTTAATTTACAAGGAAATGTTTCTAACTCAGACTTTTGCTTTTTCCAAAAAGACCTGTCTCCAGATTTGCGTGGGGAATCGGTCCTCTAGTATCCCTCCAAATTGAAAATGCAAAACCGCGTAAAAAAAGTACCGCGTAAATCGGGAGCTAAGAGCATACATTTTTTCATAATTACTTTGTGGCATAGCCATTTTATAAATATTCTCATACTATTGTTATTGTATTTAAAAAAAATCAATGCAATACTAGACACTTCGGTGGATGGGGAACAACTGCCCGCACTACTAATCTTTTAGACACGCCTCTGCCTGCCGCTTGTAATTTTCTCTTCTGCCGAGTGGCAGTCGGAAGGAGAGCATAGTTTGAAAAGGGCACAATTAATGGTAGTTTAACTGTTCAATTGAAGCCGACTCGTTTTTCTGCGCCGCTACTCTTTTCGTTGTATGTATGTGTGAGTGCCTGTGTGTATGTATGCCAAGAATTGTACGAATGGTGTTTTTATTTTTTCTTCCTATAATTTTCATGCACACGTGCTTCATTTTTCATTTTTTCCGGGGTAATTTTTTATGACTTGCAAAAGCAGAAGCTGGCAGAGGAGCAAAAGAAATGTTGCCAACAACCAAGGAAGCTGGAAAAACGGCCACTACTTCGGCACTCATTTTACGCTCTATTGTTCGCTGTTGCAATTGTTGTTGCTATTGCTGCCTGCCGTTGCTCATATCCGTCGTGTTCATTTTCAAGGCGTGCTCAGTTCTGCAGTCGGTTTTGTGCAGAAGTAATTCAAATGGAATTAAAGTTTTAAGATTTCAGATTGTGTTTGAAAATGTGTGTGTTGTCTGTATTGCTGCGGTGTTAGCATGCGAATTATTTTGTTTGTGAAAAAGTAGTTGTCAACTGTATGGCTGTAGTGATTTTAAGATTCTTTTAGAAGTTGAATTTATAGCTTCAATATCGCTTCGGCATGTGGGCGTATAAGCAACATTTCACTTAATATTTTATCATTTCGGTAGTTCAGAGTCATTTTGCACATTTTTAAAAGCAAGATTACTTTAAGAATTGTATATTACATGCAAATATATATATATAAAGTTAAAAAAACCATATTTTGCTGCTTGTCAAAGCTCAGCAATCTATTTTTCAAGAGTGCAGCTGAGCAATAGACATAGCTAGTTGTATCTTATATCTATCTTCAATTTTTTCACTAAGTTTTTAAAAGTTATATTACCATATAAATAGTTATATATCTACATCACGCATACGTCGTGTGCTTCCATTTCATGTAATTCCGCTAAACTGAAATTTTGAACAGGACATATTTATTAAATTCAATTTCCAATACATTTGCTTTTAAGCAAAGAAGCCAAATATAGATCAACTAATATATTTAATGCTATGTCGTATATGTGTGTGTGTTTGCCTTTTTTGCTTTGCAATGACATGCATTTCCGCTTTAGCACAACATTTGAAACATGTTCAATAGCCGCAATAGCAAATCTTTAATGCTACTCTGTGTATTTGGAACTGTGTGTCAGGAAGTAGGAAAGTACAAAACGTCCCTGTGGGCGTGTATACATGTCAATATCAATGGAAAAGCTTGCATGCACAGGAAGGAAAAAAATGAAAGCGCGCTGTGCGGAAAATAAAATGCAATAATGTGATTTACATAAATTGGCATTAAATGCAAATTCTAGTGCAGAAAAAAGTTCGAACAAAACAGAATATTTTTGCGTCATTCATAAACCGCAGCCCAGTTAACATATATTTCTAGAAATAAAAAGCAAGTGGTTGAATTTTTAAGTTCATAGAATATATTGTTAGGAAAAATATTCATATTTTTTAAAAATTTCAATATATATTATTAATTTGCTACGATGTTTGAGGGTTAAACTGAGTTTACATTGTAGCTGTTGAAAATGTGTAGGAGAGATGCTGTCATTTGCAATACCGATAAACAAATTTTATGGAAATAGTGTTGCATTACTTTCTTTTGTACCAAAAAGTATGACAGTATTTCTGTCGTAGTTTGATTGAACTATGAAATTTAATAAAATATCGAATTTGAAATTGAAAACCAAAAAAAGCAGAATTCACAACATCATGCCCCATATACATACAAAACATCTGTCAATCAGTTCCTGTACATGCGTCTGTATTGGCTTGTATACGTGGGCTTTGGTTTAGGAATTGTTACTACTCCAGAGCCTTAGTAGAAATCAGTACCCTCAAATTTTTCGTTACACTTTCATTTCACACTCTTCTTCTGTTATAGCACATTTTTCCTTTTCCATCATTTTACACTACAAAAACTGCCAATGGCACAATTGTTCATTGTCGTTTAAGTAAGTTACAATTTGAATTGCAATTCTTTTAATTTGCATTTGCTTTTGCATTTCTGCATGGACATTTTTGCTGTCGGCAAGCGATACGCTTTCTGCTCTAACTTAGTTTGCTTTTTTCTTCGTTTTTGAATTATTGTTGTTTATCTATGAAAGGACATTAGCTGCAATTGTTTGTAATTGAATTTCATTTTGCTGTTGAGTTTATAAATAAATAAAAATGTGCAAGTGACAAAAAGTGCTTTTGTATGGCGTTGAAGAATGAGCAATTGCCTTTAATTATGAGTCTTCTTATGAACTAAACAGAAATCAGATTTAAATGCATTTTAAAATCAGAATTGCCAAGTGATTTTTTTCACCTAAAAAAGGAGTTTTATTTTGCAAAATTTGTTATGTATGCATTTTTTGTATATGTAGGTATAATATTTTCAGTACACATGACTTGATTTCTTTTAGGAAGAATTTCATTCAGTTAGTTTTTAATTTGAATGCAGGAATCAAGAAATTAACATACGAAAAATATTTTGAGAACCTCTTTAGTAGCATTTTCAACATTTGAATATGGAGATATTATAAGAATTTAATAGAAGATCTCTGCTCTTTTGTATGCAAGCTTATTGTGGTTGCGTTTACTGTTTGAATAACTTTGACTTAAAGTGGGCATCAAGTACAGTCACGATCTTTTGGCTTATTCGGGCATTAAGAACATGGAGCAAGAGTTTTCGCGACAATCTGTGCTTGAAAGAAATTGATTAATAACTATTTTATAGCTCGAACAGAAGAAATTAAGAGATATTAGGAAAACAGCTGTATTGTTTAATATTTAATTGATTGAATAGCATTGAACCCAGGTTCGGTCTTAGTTAACCGTGGAACCAGGAACTACAGCTGGCGCGCGTAAAGTAGAGGAACCTGGAGAGTGCTGATTCGTGAGGCGGAGACCTAGCTGGGATGTCATATAAGTAAGTAAGTAAATAAATCCGTAGAAAATTCATTCTAACAATTCTATTTGGTCTGCCGGCAAATATAATAAAATCACACATAGGTTACCTAAAATACTATCTATTCATTTGGATCTATACTTTGAACTAGCTAAAAGGTAAAATAAAGTATAGTCTATTCTTTTGTGAATATATGATTCGATCTCAAGTAGAACCAAAAGTTTAATTTTCCACCATTTCTCATAAAGCGCCGCCTGTCATTTGACATTTCTTGTGATCTTTTTGGATTGCTTAAGGGCATATCTTTTAAATGTTGAAAATATACCTTTGACATATTCTAATTTTGCTTTATATGTATATGCACATTATTTTCAAGTGCTATGAACCTACTTTTGTGTAAATATGTGAGTATGTGTGCGCGTGTGTTGTCTTTCAACTGTGATTTGAGTTGGAGAAACAACATTTTACACATGGTTAGGCAAACCAAACAATCAAGGAGCCATTAAGTGGAACAACAACAACAACAACAACAACAACAACAGCAGCGACAACTAACTGATGTTGTTATGTTGCTTTGTTTTTAAGCCCTTTGATCGTTTTTATGATGACAACAACAACCAAGCATGCTGCAATGTTAAATAACTTACGCTCCCGAAATTCCCCTCAAAGGTGCCACTTCATCTGCAGGTTTGTTCTGTGTCGCCGTTGATTTTGTTGTTGTGGTGGTTGTTGTTAAATTAACCTGTATGGCAGCGTTGTTTGGGGATCCATTCCTTTGTCCGCCTGTTGTTAGGAATATTGTTGCTGTCCCCAATGTGAGTTACCTTTTGTTGGTACCACTGACACTCACACTCACACCTACATGGACACACACATGTACATGGACATGCACATACATCAGGTCTGTTTGCTTTGTCATCGCATTGCAATTGTATGCAAATTATGTTGGTCCTCATGTTCTATGCAAATAAGTTGACAGTTACACCAAAACAAAGGCAGTGTCTGGTTGCTCCTGCTGCTACTGCTGCGGCTGCTCCCATTTCTGTTGTTGTTCTTATTTGTGTTGTTGCCGTTGATTCATACCTTGGTTTTTCTGTGTCCAATTACAGCAGTTGTGTGTCTTGCTGGCATGTACATATGTAGCTATGAACAGTAGGAATATGTGTGTATGTTTCTTCTAATGTGTTTATCATACACACACTTCGTAAGGAATTTTGAAGCGGCTTTCGAATTGCATGACAAAGTGTTAAGTAAACATTTTGATTGCTATTTTATTGCTGTCATTAAAAATTTCGTACATTTGAGCTCTATGTTCTAAGATCAAAGCTAAGCGTTGCCTTTATTTAAAAAAACTGAAATTGTATCTACTGTTGGCGTATCTACTTGTAGCACAAATTAGCGGATCCTATACATTTTCGATTTTCACGAAAAGTTTTTCCAATCAAAAGAATCGATTCGAAGAGAAGTGAGTTGAACACAACCGATGGCGCCACATAAAACCTAATTGTCTTTACTTTAGGTTGCATAGCCCTGATCACGCTTCGAACCTGTATATCTAAATCTGAGAAACCAAGCTGTACAGTGCAGTATGCCTTTTGTTAAATTTAAAAATTGACAGTTCTTTAGTTCGACCACTAAGATTTTATTGTTACTTATTCTAATGATTGTTCTTATGCCTTTGAATTATTACTTTCCTGAAAGAAAATTCGATACAAATGACATGTTCTTTATCTAAGTTCTATGGTAAGAAAAACTTGGCTGTAATATAAAGCTCATATTTTGTATGATTCTATCTCCAAAAGATGACGTTTATTTGTAGTTCGTCGAGCTTCTGGGTTTGAACGATATACTGATGAGGTAGAACGACAAGTTTCAGGTCTGCCTAATAGGAATACGTCATTTGAATTACTTCTGCCAGTGCCAAAAGTCACAAAAGAACTTCACTCTTAATACCACTACTTTTGTGATAGAAACATATGATGAAGGGCGCTCTCTGATGATATGATATGACTAGAGCCCGACCGAACCCGAAATTTTGGCCGAGACCGAACTTCGGCCATTTTTTTAATGTTCGGCCGAGACCGAGACCGAATATATATGCAAAAAAAAGAAGAAGAATTTTAATGAAAAAACATTTATACATTTTCAGGAAAAAATAAATTTTATTATAAAAACAATTCATTTGAGGTATGAGGTATTTATGAAAAATCAATAAAAAGTATTATTAAAAAATTTAAATTTGGTTTAAAACTATACAATTTTTTCCTCAACTGTTCGGCTAAATACTCGGCATTTTGTAGCCGAGACCGAACCGAAACCGAACCCGAAGCTTTTGGCCGAACTGTTCGGTAACCGAAACTGAGACCGAGCGTTCGGTCGGGCTCTAGATATGACAGACTACAAAAAAGAGAGAGAAGGCAATAATATGGTTTGTTATTAATTTCTGTGTGACACTAGCCGATATTAGGCATAAACCTAGCCACAGAAGGGCACATGCATCTGTAAGCACCCAAGATTTAGTATGTATAAATAATATACATATGTAAAAATAAAGTAAAAGTTCAAAACATCGATAGCCACAACGCCTTTGATAAACTGCTAACGAATGTTAGATTAAGTAGATATGAGCCGGAAATGCACTTTTTTGGTGAGAGACGCGGACATGTGGGATGGGTTATTACTGACAAAAGCTGCAGGTAATCTAGCATTTAGCACAAACATATATACACACAGGAACACACATTCACACACACACTGATGCTAGTGGTATGCGCAAAAACCCAAAAGCGATCTGAGTGTCTGTGTGTGTGTGTGTGTGAGTGGAGCAAGAAAAACCGTTTAAATGCTTGAGCCATGATTGCCTCTTTTTTGGTGTGCTGGCGTAGTTTTTGCAACTGTCATTGCTCGCTGTTGGCCCGGGCTGAGCTGCACAGTGGGTGTGGCCCGTGTGGTTAGGTTTTTGCCTGTGACTTGTGCAAACTATTTCAAATAATATTCATGAGGCCGAGATCCCAATAAAAATACCAGCAAAAACAACAATAACAAAAACGACTGCAAAAAGTAATTGCGAAAGCTGCGAAGAATGATGCTTTTGGCCAAACTGTGAACGAAAGTTCAAAACGCAGCTATTAAAGAATAATCGCATGCACACACACAGATACAGGCATACACATTTAATATGTAGATGTATGTATATATGTACATATACGCACACATTGTGGCAAACAAATGAGTTGGCAGGCGGCAGCAAAAGGCGAAAAAAGGTTATGCATAATTAATCATTTGACAAATACGCAAACATGCACACACACACACACACGCGCTCACAAAAATACAACTAAACTAGTGCAACTTGTAGTTGTCGGCAAGCATGAAAAACGCGCTGCCCCACTGTGCCAAAGCCCCAAACTCACACACAAACGTACACATTTGTACGAACATGCCTAAGTAGAAAACGTGTGAGTGAGCTTGTATGTACAGTACGTGTGTTTGTGTGCGTCTGTATGAGAAATTACCTCTGGGCAGTTACAGCTTTCACTTGCCATATTTCATGTATTCTCGTTTCTATGCTTTGGCCACTTTCAAGTTGAGTAATTTTACCTGCGGAAAGAGAAAAGGCAAACTGGTAAAGCACAAAATCAAAAAAAAGGAAAAAAGGGAAAAAGTGAAAGCAGGAAAAATAGTCAAGTGGAAAAAATCTCACTGCGAATTATTAACTAAAGTTCATTTTGTGAAAATGCTTGTGTGTGCAGTTAAGTATGCGTGTGCAAAATGAACATGTGTCTGCATTCACACTGGCGGTTTATTTAATGCTTTATGCAGAAAAGCACCAAAAACACACACTCGTTCAGAGTGAAGTGATTTTCTTTCAAATGCGCCTCAAAATATGCCGCATTTATCTTAAGTGAAGCGTAATCAGCTGTTATGTTTTCCACTTGACATAATCGAATTAGCGTCAACCTGTGAAGAGGCCAATTCTGCTGTTGGCGGTAACTAGAGCCCGACCGAACGCTCGGTCTCGGTCTCGGTTACCGAACAGTTCGGCCAAAAGGTTCGGGTTCGGTCTCGGCTACAAAAGGCCGAGTATTTAGCCGAACAGTTGAGGAACAAATTGTATAGTTTTAAACAAAATTTAAGTTTTTTAATAATACTTTTTATTGATTTTTCATACATCAGATGCTTAATGTAGGTATTTATACCTCAAAAGAATTGTTTTTTATAATAAAATGTATTTTTTCCTAAAAATGTATAAATTTTTTTTCATTAAAATTCTTCTTCTTTTTTTTGCATATGTATTCGAAAGGTTCGGTCTCGGTCTCGGCCGAACATTAAAAAAAGGCCGAACGCTCGGTCTCGGTCTCGGCCAAAATTTCGGGTCCGGTCGGGCTCTAGCGGTAACCTTTGTCGTGCACAAAGAGGAGGTTCTATTTAATTTGAATTTTGCTGAAATTCGCGAATTTCTGTTGCCCACTTTCAGGCTGTTGAAGTATAAAAGTTCAATTATAATCTCTTATTTAGTTAAAAGTTTTGAAGATTTCTTAAAAGCGAAGAAACTGAAACAGCAGCATAATCGACGCTTTAATTGTTATGGAATGAAATTTAATTTTAGTTATATTTTCAGTTAATTGAAGGAAGCCACAACGCCTTAAATTTTCGAGATTTGGAAAAAATTATGCTCACAACGCGAAAAAATTTCGGCAAATGCAAAAATTGTATCGGAAATTTTTCAAAATATCTTGTTATAAATTTGCAATTTGTAGAAACAGCAACGAAAAGTTTCGTTGGGTTGCAAAGGGATAAGTCTTTACATATACACATAGTATATATTTTGAAATGGCAAGCGGGCAAAGAACAACTCGCAGTGGGCGAACGTACTGAATTATTGAATATAATTCAAACCACTTTTAATGCATAAGCCTTTTAGTCGAAACTTCGAATTAGAATCGAAAAAACATTTTCCAAAAACATATACAAATTTATCTTCTGGAAAAAATGCGTACAATTAGAAGAGAATTATGCTAAGAACTCATTTTATGTGAGTTATAGGCACATTTTCATATTTCTGAATCACAGCGATTGCAGAAGCTTTATCGATGCAAAGAACAGTCCCGCGGATGAGCTGTTCATCATATGACGAACAATTAAAATTAAAATTTGTTTTTCAAATACGTCGGCCTGTTTAAAAATGGAGCCAGCTTGACTCTTAAAAATGTATATTTATGCACTTAATTAAGCGTGTTCTCATCACTTACACCCATACATTTCGCTCTATTTTGAGTGCTCCCACATTTTGGCCAATGAATGCAGACGGAAACTTTGCGCCAATTGTCGTCATGTCAAAGGATTGCAGCATGGCATGGCCTATATGGCAGCAACTTCTGCTCCTTGCAAATGCTGCGGCGCAGAATTTCCGCAGTTTTCGCACTTTATAAGAGAAGCGCCTCATTTGCGTTGCACGCATTTGCGGCTGTTGCCCGTTGGCAGAATCGCAGCACGCATTTAAGCCACATTTTGCGGCAGGCAGCACTGCTGCGCCGAAGCTAAAAACTTTGCACATCGATGCAAAAATTATTTCAAATATTTATTGCGCTTGAGGAGCAGAGCATACGCGTTTTGCTGAGCATATGCGGCGATCCTAAAGTGGCGCGCCAAGTTTTCACACAATTTAAGCCGTTAGCAGGGGCTGTGGACGTAAGGGGGGAGGGGGCGGGATGGTGCAGCGGATTATGATGGCGGTTGGCAATGGCGGCGGCTGTTTGGCATGGCGTGCGTGGCCTGTTGGCAGCCGCAGTTATAAATTATTGCTACAACATTGCTCTGCTTGTTGTTGTTCTAGTTGTTGTAATTTCAAATTTGCCAGCAATTTGTTTTGGTGGGTACTATTTATTGTTTGCAATAGCGTATTTAGCCACGTTTACTGCGTTGGCTTCAGTTGTTCGGGCCAAAAATGTTGTGACCGTCTGATATAATGTTGAACTTCATGCAAAAGTTTAAATTGCAATAGCGAAACTCTGTTGTTGTGGATTAGGGTGGCGCCAGTATAGGATACTCTAACCGTTTATTTTAAAGTAAAGGAGTTACATGTCCTGATTTGATTACTGATTTCTATATAACGGGTACAGCTCTTGCTTAGGTTTTTTATTTGATAAACAGCTGCAAATGCAGGTTTGAGCCGAAATCGCTTTAAGCCAGTTGTACTAAGTTTAAAAGTATTATTTGAATTCCCGACTACAATCAACTATAAAATACATTTAATTTTATATAAGTATTACCTGTGTTTATAAAATTGGTATTTCAATAGGTAAAAGTGACTTTTTTAAATCAAAATTGAGCGAATTGAGATGTTCATTTATATATAATGTCACCATGCCAAGGTTGAGGTAGGTTAATATGGCTGCTTAAAGACACTTTGGCCAAAAATACTACTTTCTCTGCATCGAACCTAACAAATTTAAAATACAATTTAAGGTATCATATTAAAAATTATTTATAGCTTCTAACCGTTTCTATAGGTTAAGTTTAAAGTATTTTAATTCGTACGATTTAAAACATTTCAACAGAATTAATTCAAACTGGTTTAATCAGCAGATTAATCTATTCAATTCAATCAAATTAATTTTTAACGGATTATATCGAATCGTTTCAATCGGCTTATTTATAACAGTTTCATTACTCAATTGGTTTCATGAAAATGCATTTGATTGGTTTCGCTTTCGATGCAAGCTTGCGATTTATTCAAACCCATTCAAAAGGTTTCGCTCAAATTGTTAAAATTATTTGGCTACACCGATTTCGATACCTAAAATGAAACGATTTTAATCAACACTAAACCTTCACGCTCAGCCTGCTAGTAAATGGCTGTACGAGTCAATTGTAAATTTGGCAAATATTTCGAAAAAGTTTTCTGAATGCCAGCGCTATTTGCCAATGGAATATTTAATGTGTGTGCTTGTATGTGGCACTTGCACTCTCGGGGTTAAAATCTAATTACAAGTGAACTAATTTGCAATGAAAATTGTTGCTTCCCGAAGGAATGTATTTTTCATGCTTCTCTGCCGCGGCGGCGCCGCCATATTTGCCCGCTTCTCACGCAATTGCTGCGCTCTGCATTCTCGCTCATTAATTTTGCGTTTTTATTGCATGCGATGCTTTGTAATTGTGTGTAAGCATAGAAACCGGCAGCAGCGGCAAACTTTTGTTCCATTAAACTACGCGCAGTTGGCAGTAGCAACTCTCAGCGGCAGGCAGGCGGCAGAGGGCTGCAAAACTTAACCCGGCGGCTGTCTTAAAGCAAAAAGGCTGCATAACTGCTTTCATGCAATTTTTCTTTTCTTGTGTTTTTGCTTGCTTTAACCCCCATTCCCCGACTTATATTTCTCATTATGCTTGTTCTACTTTTTTAAAACGTTTTTACGCAGCTTGCTTTTTTTCCATATTTCCCCTCATTCATTCTCTTTTGCCATGTTTTGTTTGTCTTTAAAGGAAAACTCAGTTAATTGGTTAAGTGCACAAGCACAATGCACATACTCAAGCATATTTTCAACACACATACACCTACACGCACACACACACTACAATGCAGCCAACTTTACAAATAAAGGTTTTGCATCTTAAGTTCGTGTTGAAATGCAAAAGGAAACTTTCTTTGCACTTATACGCTCGCATCTTGTTACGAAGTAAGGCTGTATAGAACTGATTCTGCTTTAATTAATTTTATGCAGCGCTTTCTGTTCGTTGTTTTTCTCGCTCCTTTGAGAAATTATCCATTTAAGTAATGCATAAATTGTATTATTTTAATCTTTTCTTTATTGCACAACTTCAAGTAATTAAAATTAAGTCAACAAAGATTCCTGCAAGAAATGCTTCCGGTCTGCAGTTTCCACAGAAGTTTCTAGATATGTTAAATTATATTTTGTAAAACTCAAATGTGCTGCGCGTGTAAGCAATATTCACATTAAGTCGCTTGCTAATATATTGCTAGAATGTGGGCAAGAGGTTGAAGGACGAATTAGGCTACTCTTATCTGCTTGGAAATATTAAACTTTTATTGAAAGTAGGATAACTTCTTTGACTTTAAAGTTTATAATATATATGGATTTCTGCTTGTTGTCAGTGTTGATTTATTTATATAATTTAATATCTCTTCCTTTGTTTGCTAATTGTCAAATTGATATGCAGTAATGCGATAGATTGAGTGCATGCCATTAAACACACAAACACACTTAGATATGCACATATGAGTGCATTTGTATTGATTGCTTTGAAGTGGCCAAGCAATTGCGCAAATGAAGTAAGTACTCATAAACTGAAGTGTTTTTCAAGAAATCTCTGTCGGAAGCAAACTTGTTAGGGATATCAATTGCATAAATTATTATAATTATTGTTATTTGAATGACATGCAGAATATTGCAATATTTGATAAATTCATTATAAAGTTTGTGAAACCCAAAATAATTGTTTCCAATGACACCAGTTTTCAGTGGTCTGCAGGGATTGCCGGGCACCCGCGAAGCACTGCGAATACCCTTGCAAAAGTTCAACTTTAATCAAACGTGGGTATGCATCGCACACATACACACATACAAGCACTTCCAGCCGCACGCGCCCTTTGCTGCTATTACACCCACGCACGCGTTTGAAAGGCATCTTGCTGCCGGCGCTAATTTTTAATTTTTTGCTCAGGCGTCATTTTTTGTATTCCACTTTCTTTTTTGTAAATTTTATGCTCTGTTGTTGCTATTGTTGTGCCACGCACATCTTGCTTTGGTTTGTATCTACACTTTTGCTATTTAATTTACTTGCGTAGCCGTACGTCACTTTTTTCCACATCACGTGGTTTTTTTTAAATTTTCCATTTATATACGAAAGCGCACATGAAAGGATTCATTCAGACTTGAGTTAATTAAACATGCTGCACTTAACTTCTCATTTTCCACATCACCCACGAGGAGGGCAGATGGGTGTGCTACGTCAGAATATGCAATAGCAAATTCTTGCCGGTGTATGTGCACTCCTATTGTTTCTGCGTGCGGCATTGCCGATGTCCTTGCGCATACGTCCGTTTGAATTAGAAAGGACTTTTCTATTGTTTTATTTGAAGCGTATTTGGAAATGTGAATTTTGCTCACAGACTTTCATAGAAAAATTCTCAATTGAATGTGCCATGAGAAAGGTCGTAGTATGAAATTCATATGAAAGGCAGTTTGTCAGTCAAGCCTTTTGCGGTATGTGTGTACTACTAAAACTGTTTATTGACAACTAAGAGCAGTTGTGCATCATTTCCTGTATCAGTACAGTTGTGCATCACTTCCTGTAGCTTGCACTATTCTGGGAGCATTGGGTAAGATATTTAGGCAGAATTTGTATTTGATTGGCAGACAGAAATTGTAACTTCAGAGTTCCCATGCCACTTTTTCACATTGAAGCGTAATTGAATTAAATTGAATTATGCGCTTAGTAAAAAAATTCCAAATTGGTAACAATTATCTTCGCTTCAAAGAGTTATAGCAATTCTTATATAATCACCTGCAAAATCCTGCAACGGTATTTATATTCCTTTGGCTATAACAGGAGTAGGAAAATATATGAACAACATGTTTTCTCATTTGACCTTAGAAACCAGCTACCGAAACTTTTCCACAAAAATGAAAAATATTTTAAAATTAAGTGTGACTTGAGCTGCTTTAATTATAAAATAGATACTCTTATATAAAAGTAATAGGCAAGATGCTAAACAATTTCTGTTGGAACTAAAAACTGTTTGCATGTTAGAGAAATTGCAAGGATTAAAAATACAAATAAGGATTTAAAAAATAAAATATTCAGTTTTTAGCTATTAGTTCCCTACTGAGATTTGATTGATCGAGTGAGCCATTTTATTACATATACATAGTTATATATAGCAATAAATTTTGTAAATATAATGTAATATTTGATGTTTGATATAATTGATTTTTTTATCTTTTTTTTCTTCTGTTATATTTTTCATTTCTATTTAGTCTTTTAGTAAAAAATCATAATTTGTACAAAATATGCATGTTCAAAATTATCAGCAGCCCAAAAAAGCCACAACAAATATTTATACAATTACAATAAGTCAAGTTGAAGTTGAAGAAGTGAGCGTCAGGAGCACAAAATCAGGCTAAATGAATAATACTGCGATGTGGCATGCACATGTGTGGCTCAAGTTCACCGCAATTAATTAACGTAAGAGCATGCCGAGTGCGCCCACACAAAAACACGTCGTTGCGGTAAACGAACCTGAATGCAATTCGCTGTCGTCTGCCCCCGTGAGACGAGACAGAATTCTGCACGATTGATATGAAGGAAAAATATGGCAAAACTCAAAAACACGCCAGTCATTAACAACACATAAACAAATGGGAACGGAGTGGGGGAGGGGGAAGTATTTTATGCTATAACGTGCTTAAAGTGAAAGCTTGTTATGATAGCAGAAGAAAGTGATCTCTGGCAGATGGCAAGCAGCTGACAAGTCCTTTTACTAAATCAATCAAAAGCTTCAACTTTAGTTCGTTGCCTACTTTTAGGCGGACACTCCTCTGCATGGAGCCAACTTAAATGTATGCGCGTGGTCATTAGCAGCAGAAATGCAGAAAAAGATGTCCAGACCAAATCTGCCAAAGAATGTATCATGAAATGGAAGGACTGCATATGCCCTGAAGCAGAGCAACCAAAACCAGGAAGAGAAAAACGAAACGAAAAAGAAAAACAATTTCTTCAATTTACAAATTTGCACTAACGATGAACGCCGCATTCCGGCTCAGCCACTTTTCTCTCTCTGTGTGTTTGTATGTGTTAGTGAGTTAGTGTGTGTATGCGTTTGTCAGTGCTAAGTTGAATTGGCTGCCACTGCCAGCGCTGGCATTCTTCTTTTGCTGCCGCTGCATTGTGCTGCTCTGTGGCGTCCAGTCCAGCGCTGGGAGTAATTGCCGCAATTAGTCGTAATGCAACATTTTGTAGCGCGATTAAAAGATATGAACTGTAATGAAGTTTGCTCGCCGTATAGATTAACGAGCGGTGGGAATTTGTGTTAATTTTATGCAAATTTATTTTGACAGCCGAAAGCAGCGTGTGCACACAAAAAAGAAGCAGCCCCAGCAGCAGCAGCAGAGAAGGGCAGCGGTCGACTAATAAGAAACAGCAAGCTGAAAGAAATTAGCTCAAGCGAAAATGAGTCTGTAAATTGTACGCTGAGATGCGTTAAAGTTTTATGCTTTTGTGCTTTAGTTCAAGTTTTAGTTTAATAAAATGCAGTCGAGCAGTCTTTAAACTTTTTGGCTTTTATTTTTTTGCAGCACTTCTCTCGAAACTTTTGGATTATTCGAACTCGGGACAATTGCTCAAGAGAATGAATTCTCGATTGATTATAATGCACTTTTTAGAGTTTTGTCAAATACAACCAATTCAAATATCTGAAAGTTTTTACCTTGAGCTGCAGAACTGGAACTCCAGCAGGCTGATTGTGATTTGATGGTTCGCAAATTGTACCAATCTTCAAACGTAAAATATTCGAAGTTGTCACACGTTATTCCATATTAAAAAAAATTTACTGTGAAAACGAGGATAAAATTAAACTTCAATTAGAAAAATATATTTAATATAATACTATATTTAATGGTTGTATTTACAACTCTTCTCCTCTTTGTGTCTGATATATTTATATGTTGTCATTTTTACTGCTTCGGCAATCTACAAGTAGTGTTAAAACAAGTGGAGGAAACATTGTTCCACTGTTTAATCAAAGCCACTCTTTTAATATTATTTAATATTAGGATCATATCTCCAGTAGATCATATTAGATTATGGGGCTTGTTGGCAGGTTTTGTAAGAATCAAAATATAGTACGGTTTTGAATTGCCAACAACTAAGTTCGAAATGCGCTAAAATTTTGCCAGTTCAACATTCGATTTCGCTCGCTGCAGGCAAATTCAATTTAAATTGAGTTCGTCAAAGTTTAAATGGAATTTTGTCAACTGCTGGTACTTGCTATTTCACTTTTATGGTACATCGCATTGCACCCCACTGCCATACACGCTGCGCATTTATTCACCAAAAATGTAGCTAAAAATAAATCAATTCAATACACGTGCAAATCCCAACGCCAACAGCGCATTTCATAGCGCAAACGTGTCGCTGTTTGCGGCCATGTATTACTGTTTCCTGCTGTCCGACGCGTATATTTGTGAGTGTGTGCGTGCAGGCAGCAATTCGGGAAACAAAATCCTACAGTCTAAAACACTACGCAACAAGCTTGCTGCGGCGCCAACGTGTGAAGTAATTAATTACAACGCTTGCGTGTACTTATTTGTGTGGGTGCATGTGTGGGCATGCTGGTGTATGAGTGTGTCTATGAGGGAGTAAGTAAGTGAGTGAGTGTATGAATGAGTTAGTGCTTTATTTGCAAAATATTGACGCACGTTCATAGATGCTGTTGTTGTGTGTGTGTGTGTGTGCATGGGTGTGCATGTTTGAGAGTTAGTTCCTGTCTCAAATTTAATTGATTTATACCTTAGGTGATACGGCTTTCGGTATAGCGATAACACGCAATTCATTAGATCGCTGCTCAATTCGCTTCCGATTTCCCACTTGCAATGTTCATATTTGTATTACTCAATTCTTGTTGTTGTTCTTCTGCTTGTTCCTAGTTGTTCGACGCTTATTGCTCCATGACACTCAAACTGACTGGCCGATAGTTTACAGTTTGCTTAATCATAATTTTCGATATGCAAATCGCAACGTCGTTCAATTAATTGTGCGCCTAAACGTATGCTAAATATACAAGTGTTGGCATGTAAGCGTATGTGTGTGTATATGGGCATGTGTGAATATAATAATAATAAAACATTTTCTATGTTAATTATTGCAAAGCAAAGAGAGATAATATTGGGTAGAAAATTGTATTTGTAAATTTGACGTAAAATTATTTGTGCTATTAAATGTTACCTGCATACTTTTAGGCGCCATATAACCTTTATCAAAGCACATTGATGAGCTTTTATTAAAAGAATTTATTTCTCTGCGCAACTGCTATTCAACTATTTTGAATGCTCAATTTCCAAGAAAATAATTCAACAACTATTTTGAAGTTAACAGAGATACAAAAACGAATTTGTATGGGAATGACGAGCTAAAATTTTTCATTATTTTTCCAGCTTTCGCTGTAAAATTAATTCACTGAAAGCTTTCCCAAAATAGACAGTTATCTAAAGCTCATTATTTTTTTTAGAGATTCTTTTAAATACACACTCCTTAATGCATCATAAAACCTGCCCACATCATATGCCTATATGTATCTGTTTTATAGGCTGCTTTTCCCTTCAAATCTCTCAACATTCGACGTGCAAATTTGCATATCACATGTTTAATTACTTCCACATGAGCATTTCGATACGTTTAAATGGCCGAACCAAAAAAGCAAGCCAACGAGCAACCCTTGGAAATCACAAATTCAAAAATACTATAAGCGCTCGTAGGCATATGAATCCCTCCACCGCTGCGACTCCCCAACCAACCCTAAGCCAATTAGCATTTATGGCTGAAACTCGGAAAATCCGTCGTCAACGTCGGCAAAAAGGTAGCTAGTCACCGGAGAGCGTGTTACTTTTTCATCAAACGACACTTTGTTTCAATTTATGCTGCCACTCCCATCACACACACACGTGCACCGGCATACTCATACACTCTCCTGCCATGTATATGTGTAGGCGCACATACGCAGCGTTGCTTCAGCAAAAGCGATTCAACTTTATGATGTTATGCCTCGTTGCGTTTTGCCGTGAGTAATTCGATGTGCTTTTTTGGGAGATTTGCCGGGGATTAGAAATAATAAAAAAAATTGCGCTACCTAATGCTGTATGTGCATATGTGTGGGTGCGCGCATATTTAATTTTTGCTTTTGAATGTGTTGCTGCAGACGGCATTAAAACTGTTTCAGCGGTTCCTTTGGCTGCTTCAAAATTAATTTCTGCTTGTTTGTTTTTATATCATTCGAAATTGCACTTTCTTCGCTGAGCAATTCTGGAAATTGTTAATCGTAAGCCTATTTTGCGGCGCACATAAGCATGCTTATTACATCTGAGACGGCAAATAGACACGTCTGGAGTTTGTCATGCCTTCGAAACGAAATCTTAACAACTTTTTCACAACTTTCAATTAAATACTTTCATAAATCTAATTTTCTTAAAATAAATTTAAGAAAGTATATAAGTATGCTATATTTATGATTACCTACTTAAAAGTTCTTTAAGATTCCAGTTCACGCCAAGTATGTGCTTGGAATTATAAAAAGCAACTGACTTCTTCCTTTACACGTTAAGCATTAAAAGTCCATAATATATTACAAAGTATTCATTTATATATAAAGAGGTATTTTAAGCTTTTTTCCCAGCTTTTATTGGAAAAGTCGGCCTGGAAAAGTCTTGCTAAATAAGTCTTCGATTCATTTTACAAACGTTTGTATATTTTAGAAGTTTTATACTATCCAGTATAGTCCAATTTCAAAATAGTCTCCATGGTACTGGAATCCATTCTGAATGAAACGAATAGACGTTATTCAAAATAGCCACCTGCTTCAGAGGTGATCTGATTGTTGCAGCCAAACCTCTTTTCAAAACCATTTCTTCAGACTTTTTAATTCTGCCAGAATTTGTATGTTTATCGGACTCAAAGCTCTTTCAAACTTTGAGAAAAATTATGCATTAAGATTCAAATTTCTTAAGCAATTCAGAAGCAATGGAATACATTTCATTTACTTTGAGAGTGTAACTAAAATTTTAGCCGATATCTTCAAAACTTAGAGTGACCATTATGTAAAATTTTCTAATATTCTAAAACTGAAGTTTAGAAAAAGCGATGCTGAAACTCCTTTTATTTAGGAAGTGACATTTAAAACGGAATTTAGTTGAAATCCTCGATAATAAAGAAGTACCGATTACAAGAATTAATTTCATTAAGAATCGAAATGGCTTGCAATATTTGTTTGGATATAGAGCATTTTGGGAAATATTGCTCCCAACTACAAACCCACAAATGTGCTACCGCTTACTTTGTGAAATAAGCTGCAATTACATATGCTTAAAATTTCACACAAATGAAAGAGTTCGGTACAGACACAAAAACACACACCCATACAGAAACAATCGCCATTTCCGCAAGACATTTCTGGCAATAATTTCACTTTTTTTTGTCATGTAAGTGTCCCCCAAAGAGCGACAGGCAATGCGCCGGCTGAAAGTGAAAAATAAAAGAAAAAAATAAGTGATAATAAAGCGGAAAATAGCGCATAAAACCGCAACATTCGCGCCGTGCCTTTCTGTCTATTTCACATTTAAGAGCGTAATTGAAAAGCGAGACAAAGTTAACTCGGAAAATTTCTTTATTGCAGGCGAAGAATGCGTCGGAAGGCAGCCAAAGTAAAATAAAGTGATTTAAAAGGACATTCAGACGCGTATGCGTGTGTAGTTACAGCAAGTGGGGAGTGTAACTGGAAGTGGCGCAGTGGAGGGGCTAAGTACGTCTTTTAAATGACAATCACTGCTGCTGTTAGCAGAGAATAGGGCGTGTGCTACTGTATTTAAATGTGCGTATATGCGTACGCATGTGTGTGTGGGTGTGTCAACAAAAAAAGAGCGCGCTAAGTCTTTGGACAATTCGCCTCGGCAAAATGCAAATTAGAATGAATGTTTGTCATAAAATACGGCGATATGGCGGTACGCTTGAATCGCGAAGCGTAACGGTCGAGTGCTTGCGTCTGTGTGCGCGTAAGTGTGTGTGTATATGAAGCGCGCACTTTGACATGCCAGCGTGTGTCGGCATGTCCTTTCGCGTATTTGTATGTGTGGGTGGAATATTGAGTGAAGAGCTGCTGGGCTGCTCTTCACTTTCCCCTTTCCATTTTGTTGCTGTTTATATGTGTGCAGTATGCCTAAGCATGTGCACGCGCGTGTGTGTGTGTGTGTTTTTGGCACAGAAATTACGCAAATTCTTGGTATTTGCACATTTGTATATGTGTGAATACGCAAAATGGTGGCGTTTATTTGGCTTGCTGCCTCGCATGGCAGTTAGTAATAATTTATGAGTTTAAAAGCAGAAAAAGAAGCTCAACAACGACGGTCGATTTCAACTAAAAATACGCACACGACGCTTTGCCGAATTTCCCCGTTGATTTGAAATGTCACACGCCTTTATTTTGAGCATTTGAATTTGTTATTTATAAAAAGGAAAATAATATATGACACATTTAATTTCATTTCCCGGATTGACCCCCGAGCGGATTTCGATGTGAATAAATTTGCTTATTTTGTGCGACAGTTCTTTTAATATGAACCTTCAAGTATTTTTAGGCTGGAGAACTAAATTCAAAAATTGATGTTTTTTATTTTTCAGTACAGTTTTAAGGAAGTTTTAATAAGCTTCCACTCAGAACTGCTCAACGTTATGTTAGAAACTAATTCGAGAAAATTTTGGTACAGTCAAAAAAGAGAAAGTTGTCATTTGAATCAAAATTGGAGAAGTAGGTTTAAATTTAAGATTCTACTTGACTAATCGAAGACAACATAACTTTTCCTAAGATACCATAAATTTAATTGGATATCAAATCAAGTTATTTCTATCAGCTTGAAGATTTGTATTTGACGATAATAGAGACAGACAAAAAATTACAAGCGCAGTTCTGCGATAAAACCTATTATAATATTTTTGAATTTAAAAATGAGGTATTAAAAATAAAAATTTTTGGTAGCATTTCTCGATCTGAAAGTGTTCTGCCTTTAGAGCTGTAATTTGTTGGTACATTATCTGATAGCACCTACTCAATTCATAAGTATTTTCGCGGTATGATCGTAAAGTCTTAATATGGACTAAAGCATTGAATAGTTTTAGAGCTCTGCAAATTTAATACAGACATTTTTCTGCTAAACATTTTCTAAATACCATTTCAATATGTTAACTTTATAAAGAGTTATCGCTCTAACCCTATGCGAAGGAATAAGACTTTGAATATGGAACATATAAAAAACTCGTCTGTGGCTTATATCGCCTTTTTATAGATTTAAGTGACCATGCTGGAGCTTATGCTTAAATTTAAAGAATTATCATAAAGTTTTTACATTTTTTCTAAATTTATTTTGCGGCTTCATCAGACAAAAGTAAAATTATTGTGAAGAGGCCGTTGAAAATTAACTCGCAGCTACACTCACGCAACTTGCTGTGCAACAATGAGGAATGTGCCACGAGCTGCGCTTAGCGCCTAAAAGCATACTCATTTATTTGACTTAGCTGTAGTATCGCCGAATGACAGTTATGAGTTGTTGTCGGATCACCGTCTCGAAAGATGCATAGATGCTTTTTATGCGATAATGTAGCGGCGGTCTCTGCTCATGTATGTGTATGTGTGTCTGTGTGTCGCGCTGCTCCATTTTTTGTTTGTACTGCATTCTTCATTAGACGCCGCTGCTTTCTTCTTGCCATAAGAGCATAAAAAATATCATCAACATATAAAAATGGCGAAAAATTATGAGCGGCTCCGAATGGAGGCAAGCGAGCGTGGGAGCGCGCAGGCTAGCTTCGCAGCAGGCACTTCAGCAGCAATTTTTCGCATTTTTGAACTCATAAGTTTGGCGTAGTGGCATCGCTGTTGCCTGGAGCAGGCCGTTCCGCTGGTTAGGGCGTATGGCTGCGCGGCGACGGGGAGCACGCTGTGCTATTTGTCATCGCGACCAACGTGAGAATATGACGAAAAATGGGGCATCCGTCTTCTTCAGCTGAAGAGCGGTGGCATTTCTACTTAGCGCGAGGCGAGCAGGCAAGCAGGCCCGAAGATTGCTAGGCAAAAGTAGGCAATGAAATAAATTGCAGACATTTTTAAAATATGTTAATTTCATTTTTAGTCTTCTGGCCTCTTGAGGTACGCGCATACTTTAATATTTCTTCTCTTTGGCCGTCCGTCCTTTGAGAATATTGCAGGATTTCATTAGGTTTGCATTGAAAAATGTGCACATCATGAAAATGTCGAAAATTTAATTTGTGGTGCGGGCGGACACACACACACCTATAAATAGCTGTGCTTTATCTTGTAGATTGAGAGTGGGTGCTGAAGCTGTTAGTGCACATATGTATGTATGTGCAATATTGGCGAAAAAGTGTGAAAATATATATATTTTAAAATTCCAATTTTACGCTGCATATATTAAACTATTTGCAGATATTTTCTTAAAAATTATATTAAAATAAAGTATGTATATATATAATTTTAATTAAAAGAAATATCCTTTAGATCTCTTATTAGTAAGGAAATTTTACTTTTAACAAGCTTCTGTGCTTTCATTTCTTTATACTATTAGTTTGGTCTCTTTGAACTACCCAAATCTTGAAAATTTATTCAGAAATTATAGAAAGCTTTAGAAATTTGTCTTTTAAGTTCGATGTTTCAAAAGTCCAAAGCATTTCAGAACATACCCAAGCTATACATTTTCATAATTCTATCATAACCAAAATTTATTGGCATCAATATTAGCTTTCTACCTATATATGTACATATGTCTCAATATTATATTCAGCAAATTTCATATTTATTAATGCAAGTGCAAACGATTTCTTTAATTAGTTATGCCACATACATATATCTTAAGTAAATTATTTCTACCTAAACATTTTTATAAATCAGAGTAACTCAAAGTTTAAATTGTATAATAACCAACATTTTTATGAATCAACTTTATTAGGAGCAACTTTACTATGAAATTTATTTGGAATTATTTATTTAGCTCAATTTTAAATTGCTTTTCCCATTTCATAAGAGAAAATGTCCTTTCGAGAAGAAATTTTCACTCTTCAGCTGAATAAAGAGCTTTTTTCTCTGTTCAACCCAAATTCTCTTATACATTTCTATGGTCATTGGAAAGCTGCATGAGCGCATGTCTGCTGCTTGTGGTAAGGAATTTTCTCTTTTGCTCTCTTTCTCGAGAGAGTGAGAACTCTATGGGATGTTATGTCCTTTTTATATTATTTTAAGTTGAGGGTGTGAAGAATTTTTAAATTAATATTTGAATATACTTGGCATGTTTATTGTGATTTTTAGCCTTTTTGGAGCAATGAATGTGTTAAAGTTAGCTCGATGTGCCTGCTTTCGGAATAAATTTATATTTAATGAAATAGCTAATAAAGTTCTTTGGTCGGCTGGCTATTTTGTGAGCAAATTATTACGTTAACATCATTTTAAGAGTGTGCTATACAGATGAAATTCCATTTCGCAGTAGTAAGCAAAAACCCACGCTAAAGGACATTCCATGCTCATAAGCATTAAAGTAAAAATTTAACATCACTTGTGGGAATTTTTTAGTCGGTGCCCTTTAAACGGGCAACAGAAATGTCAGTCTTCTGAAAGCCTATCATGAACACACGTACATATTTGAAAATCTTCAAATGCGCTTGGGATAGGCCCACTTTATATGCCAAGAGCACGAGTACAAGAGTTAAATCAACACATAACAAGTAGCGTGTGAAAAATCCTTGCAAAATCTAGCGAACCAACACCAATAACAACAACACCAGCTCGAACAAACACAACAACAAGAGAGGGCAGACAAAGTAATATTTTTACTTTCATTCAAATTGAGTCAAGAAATGTTATATTAAAAACTTCCCAAAAGAAGCACGCTGGGAAATTTTCCAATTCCTCACGAGCAAGCCGAAGCTTAGCACTCGCGCTCTCGTCTTGCTCTCGCTTATGCGCCTGAAAGCATGCTCCTTTGCGTGCACTGGCAACGACGACGTTTCATCGACCGTACGAAGGATATTTTTTGGCGTATGAGCACGCTTTCGTAAGCGCATGTGTGCGCTTGTGTGTGTGCTCGATTGCGAGCGCTCGTATTTTTGGCTGTGCGACGATAAAATTTCGCCAAGCAGCGCTCAGTTTCGCATTCGTATCTGAACGTAACGTTACGTCGTGTCTAAGGGTACGCAGGATAACAGCAGCAACTCCAACTGCAACGCTATTGCTAGTGTGTGTCTGTGTTATTTTTGTAGTAAATATCAGCCAATATAAATATCAATTAAAGCGGTCGAGTGCGTAAAATAGTAATTAAAAGTAATAGTAAATAATTTCCAAAGCCAGTGATTTTAATTATATACCTTCAAAAAAAAGTAGCTCTTAAAAAAAATTCAAGCATTTTGAGTTGCTTTAAATTTTGGCTTCGGAATTGCAGAGAGTGTAAAGAAATATAAAGCAGCAGGCGCACAAGAATTTGCTTGCCAGCTCGCTTGTCAAAAGGATTCATTTTGTAATTTTATAAAAATAACAGCGCAGGATTTTGCAGATATTTTTCATCTTACTGTTGTTGTTTTCCTGTGTGAATTTTGCACATTTCTTTCTCGCTCGCGTTCCGCAATAAAGCTGCTTCCTACTGATGAAAAATTACATTTCCGCTGGTTGTGCTCCACTGCGCCGTGCCTGGACGAGTCAGTCGCGTAGGCAAGGCAAGACATGTTAAGCAGTCGGCTTTGTTGCGGCTTTCGCGTGTCCTTTTGGCTGCCAGTACGAGTGCGGCGGCGGCCGTCGACGTTATCGCTTTATTAAGTATTTAAACTCGCCGCGTTTAAGCCACGTACGTTCCACATACTTTGTGTGCGTTGTCGTCCTTGTCGTCCTTGCGCGAGCACGGCGCGCCTCAAAGCTGGATCGCTGTTGTCGCCGTTGTCGTGGTAAATGCGTACGTCCTTTTCGCTGTTGTCGTGTTGTCGCTTGAGTTGCGAAGCGAGCGCGTGCCTTCACGCTGCGACATAAATTTACAAAATATGAATTTTATTATGATAATACAAATTAATTAAATAAATGAAAATACAAATTAATTAAATAAATTAAAAGCATACTCAACACACAGCTATTTTCGCATGCCCATACACACAAACAAACACACCCATGCATGCTACCACACATCATATTCACATGAATATATGTACCTACTACACATATCCTTGAGCATATCCTTTCAAGTGTAACTAACGACAACAACAACACGCACGCATTGCGCAAATGTGTGTCAGTGTGCATGCGTGCGCCAACCAACTGCAACATATCATCATTATTTCATAGTGGGCCGGCAGTCGTACATAAACTACACACCAACATCCTTGCCAACCAATACCTAAATACATATCCTTGTGGCGGCATCAAAGCCCTAAAGCGCATTGCGTATTACATTCGAGCGCGTGGGCTGACATTTGATTTAACTTATTGAAAATTACCACTTTAAAGCTCAAATCGAAAATTCCCTTCGAGCACATACATTCACATATACATGCATACATATAGCACAGTGGCATACATTTCCCCATGTGTATGTATGGCAACTTAGTGTGTCAGTGTGTTGTTGCCAACGCGCGTTGTTCCTCAGTTTAATACACTCTCTGCGGCTGTCAATGTCGCGCTGTGTTGGTGTCAGTGTCAGTGCTGTTGTCGGTAGTGGTGTCAGTGTCAGTGTGTGTGAGCCAATATAACGTGTTTGTCGTGGACTACTGTCACTGTCAATGTTGCTGCTGCGATCTGCCCATTGTTGCACTGAAGTCGACATGTGTGGCAAGTGCTTAATCGACTTTTGATGAAGTGTTCATGTAAGTGTCTACAAATGATATAACTGCTGGAAATATTTACACTATTAGGGCAATTGAGTTTAACATATCTTTTAGTTAAAAGCAGAATGTCAAATCGTCGTTTTGTTTAACGTGGAGAATCATCAAATTTTGCATATTCTTTTGATTTACTATAAATATGGCACGATGTCATTCCTCTGGAAATGGCAATTATTTGTCGTTTGCGTACCTTTCTCTGAAAATAATTCTGAAATACTAACAGTGGTATTGATTATGATTTTTGGTATCATGAGATAATTTGGACGTTTATACAGAAAATGAGCGTTAAACTTGATAATATCACCCTATGTTATTACTTTTCTTCAGCAAGCCTGCAGGTTTATAGTAGAATATTTACGCCTTTACCACAAGCCATCATACTACTCGTATGGTAGCAGCTCGTTGATTCGTCGTGAATCCGAAAAAATATCTTATTATTCGCACAGTAGGTACTTAATTTTAGTTCAGCCTCGTTTATTAACAAAGATATTTTTCAAAGCACTACGAATTTTAAATTTCAACGAATAATCTATGATTATAAACGCTGGAAACTAATATTAAAAATTTTAGTGAATTTGAAGAATTTGAGGTATAGGTGAAATTTCTTTATGAATTTTTTACCGTAAAGTAATGCTACTTTTCCAAGCACCATTTTCGAAATCTTGTCGATTTCAAGTTGCACTGGAGCGCATTCGATGGTAAATTATTCACTGCAATTTGTGATTGCTACCACTGATAACATATTTTGATCTCTTCTTGGAATCTCCGATTGACTCTTTTCTCAGATCCCAAGTGTGAGAGTACGTTTTCTGATAGTGTCTTTCATTTGCTTCTTAAAGCGAAATTTGGCATGTTCCTTGCTGTCTTGTCCTTGATATATCAAATTATATTAAATCAGAAGAGCTTTTCATGGATACTACAGAAGGAGTCGGCTTATAAATGTAAGAACCTATAATATTGGGTTTGGTTTTTGAGCATTTTTACACTTTAGGTTTGTATTTATGTTATGTATTTGACTTTTAATAGCGTATTTAATGAACTGGTCGAAGTATTTTCCAAAGTCTGCTTCTACATCTGCATCGCTTGATTCAACACTAATTAATGTGATATATGAAATATTTTAGTAAAAATGTATATACGAAAAGTAAAGAATAAAGTTTTAACAGTTTGAATAAACAATACGCTTACAAAATCCAGCTATGATTTATGAGTTCTTTACTATTGCTATGACAGATATGTTAATAGGTACTGACATTAGTATTCCAACTTAAATATAAAACGAAATAAAAGTCGCACTTCAATTTTGCAAACCAAAGGTCGATTTTAACTGTTATGGCTTGAGAGCACATAATTAGGAAAAAATGGAGGTAACAGAATTTTACATGTCAGCTCAATAAATATCAAATTAGCTTGTCTGAAAGTTTGAAGAAGGTCGAAATATGTGTGAATATTTTCCAAATTATTACAAAGCTAACTTCTTTATGTCTTGTTTTACTTTTGGAAGTGAAAATGGTGTAGACATTGACAAGGGACCATCAGTGTACTATATTTAATATATAAATAGCAAAAATGTATAAATAAAAAATTTGCTAAATGCGATAGGCTATCTTTTTCGGCTGCCGTTTTGGGGCAGTCTCTGCAGTTGTCAAAATTATGAGAAAATTCTAAAAGCTGCATAATTCTTGGCATAAAATCTGTGGAAATATGCGTCAAAATATCAATTCAAAAAGGATTATCTTAGAATTTAAAAATAGAGCATTCTTTTGCTCTTTTCTGCCGTTGGCTGCACTGAACGTGTTCTACTTTTTGTAAATATATTATGTGAAGTCTGATAAAATCATTTACGTCGCTCAAAATTAAACAAAACAGCGATTTTTTTCTGACTGCTGGGTTTTTGTCATAAGAATGGGATTTGCATATGAAATGAAATTGCGGACGCATTTGGAAGCTTAACAAATTCCAGCTGCAGCACGTGTAACACTAATAATTCCTGCTCCTACTAAAAAAATATCAAAGTGGAATAAATAAAAACGCACGGCAAAAAACCAAGTAACAGGGAAAGCTCTGCTGTTGCCTTTTTCTATGAGTTTCATATATGAAAGAGTGGAATTTTATGTAAAATTTTGCATAGTACAGCAACAGAACGTATGACAAACGAATGAGCCAAGGGAAACAAAAGGAACAATGCCAAGCATGCTACGAGACCATGGGGAGATCTGGTGTGTGTGTGGCTATGTGTGGCAGCATGTGCATGGGTTTAGTGCGGCTTTAGTTATATGTGCACTTGTGCTGAGTCCGTCTGCACTTAGAAGCACGGACGAACACACAGACAGACAATCACTGGAACAGACACAGCTAAATAAACTGTGATAAATATATGTATGTCTTCTTCTATGTATAAGTGTGCGCGGAAGTCCGCAGCAGCCGGCTTTAAATTTAGTGGAATAGAAAAACTTGCACAAAGCATATATTTAGGCTGAGCTCTAAAATGACCAGCGTAAAATAGTAGCCGCTTTTGCTCCACAAAAGCCATGCAAAAACATATTTTTTCTATAAAACTTTACGCCACGAAATGTTTAAAAATGCTTCATAGAAAGTATGCGGTGGCAAGAGGAAGAGTTAATTTTGTAGGGCCTCATCTTTCCTATCAACAAAGTTTTTATACTTGTGTGTCAAAATGGACTAAATCGCTGACAGAAAAATGTGCTCTGCTCTCACTAAGCGGCATGTTTAGTTCTTCATTCCCTATTTCTTAGTTTTAACTTTATTTCTTCATCTTGATTTAAGAAAAATACATTTTTACCTTTGTTTTTAGCTTTCTGTTCCAAAATAAAAACTGATAATGCATCCATGGAAAAGTATCTTCAAGCAACGACCAGATTAAACTTGATATAACAACATGTAATGCCCAAAATTTTTCCCCAGACTATAAAAATATAAGAATTTGAAAAAATCCTGCCCTTTTTCTTTGCTTCCTTCTTTCTATGAATAAATTCGCACATTCTAGAAATTAATAAATAATTGGCGCAATAGCCAGTGAGGGTTTAGGCTTGGCTCTCTTTTTGCTCAATGTAATTTGAAAACTCCAAAAATTAAGAAATTTAATTGACTTTTTTGATTTCATGTAAATTTGATGTGAACAACACAGTTTTTTAAAGAATATTATTTAAACTTTCTTTGCTTTTTACATTTAAAGTTATGCACTTCTTAATTAATGCACTACTCTCAACTTCTCTCAAGAGTGAATGACTCCATTATAATCCTTTAAAATTTTACAATCTTGCTTCTGAAAAACTGTAAAACGGAAATCATTTCATTTTTCTAGCAAAAATTGCAAACCTTAATAAAGTTTCCATGCAAATGCTAATAAAATTAAATCAAATGTATTTAGTATGCAATGTAATCATAATTTATAGAAAAAATTTTGCTAAACTTTGATTGACGGCGATAACAGCTGCCGCCGAGCAGCAGCAGCAGCAATAGCAGCAACAGCAGCCAATTTATTCAAATCGCATTTGCTGGAAATATTTTGCGGCAACATGTGCAACAAATGTTGTTGCACACAGTCACACGCACACATGCAAGCCGAGTGTACGCAGCAATCAGCGAGCAGACACAAAAGCAGCAGCAAGCAAAATGCGCCAGCACTCATACGCTCCCGCATCCCAAATGCAATTGTAAGCAGCATGTTGCTGGGGTATGCTTACATACGTACACAAACTCACTGCTGCTGCGAACAAGGGGCGTAGGAGGGGCGCTGCAGCTGCAGTTTTTTCATATTGGAAACCATCCTCTTGCCTGGCAAATATTTACATTTTGGCTCGATTTTAATGACGAAAGGGGATCAGAGTAAGAACAACAACCAACACGTGCTCACAGTAACTGCATATGTATGTGTAAATGTGTGTGTGTGTGCCACACATGTTGGCATGCAGTAACTCCGCGCACCTTCCCCCTTGCGCTCCTTTGCTGGTCTGGCTTCGCTGGTAGCGCGCTGCTTTCTATCAGCGATAATAGTTGTTGAAATAAAATTCCCTGCATTTCCTAGCTCCGAGCTGCGTAGCTGCATTGCGTCGGGTTGCATGTGGCAGGCAGCTGCAATCCCCACATACTGTTGACATAATCATATTGCCGCAGTTCGAATCAATTTGATTCGATTTGATTTGGTTTGTTTTAGTGCGTTTGCTGCTGTTGGATTTTGGCTGTTGGCTGTTTCTGGTTGCTGTTGTCGCTTGATATTGGCAACATTGTTCATGGGGATATTGCATGCATGGCTATATGCAAGTGTGCATGTGTGCTTTGCATTTTATTATGTGGCATCTTGTCATTTGAGGGTAGTAAACATTTACGCGCTATAAAAGAAATGCCATGCATTGCTGCTGCTGGCAATTCCTTGTGCTGCTGTTGCATGCAATAACAAAATTATGATTCTTAAAAGTATATAAAGAACACATAAATATATATGATTCGGGTTGCAGACTCAAACTTGTTTGTGGTAAAAGCCAAGGTACTTTAAAGTTTTTTATACAAAACATTTTAGGGGAAAAATTGGAAACCATTAAAAGAACTGAAATATTTTGACAGGCTGGAAAAATAATGAAATGCTATAAACATTTATGAATTGAAGCTTGCATTTATATAAGTGATTTGAGTGCATAAATTTGTAAACATAAAAATTGTATTTAATCACATATCCGTGGCCACAAATCTTAACAGGCTCGAGCCATAACAACTCGTGTTAGGACAACAATGAGTTTTTAATGCCATCTTGTTCAGCGTGTCGAAATTTATTTGTTATCAAATTTTCATATTTGTGTCCTTTTGTGACCTGATAGCTTTTCCATATATTGCAGCGAGATTTGAAAAATTAAACTGCTCTCCTGAAAAAATTTAAAACCAAACTATGACTTGTGACCACGAAAATTGTGTGGCACGATTTTAAAATCCAAATAAAAAGTCGATATAAACTCGAAGGTTAACAAATTTAAAAAATTTTCCTTATATTTTTATATATATTTTGTCATCAACTTATTTTCGAAAGACGTTTTTGAGCTTTGACAGAAAGGCAAAAAAATTTTAACTGCGCATATCAAGCTCGATTTAAAAAAATTATTTATAGAACCAAAGAATTTCTGATGTTAGGTTAACAAGGTTTTGTTTTGAGCTGAAGCTTGATGTATTCGATTACCATTTATCAATAAAAATCAAGATTGAAAATTTTAGATTATGGTATATTTAAATTGAGTTCTTAATAAAATGCATTCGTTCATTATAATTTATTGGTAATTGTCAAGATATTATGTTGCATGAAATACATTAAAAAACTTTACAAAGTTTCGAAAAAAAAATAGTCAAGAAAGAAATAGTTTTACGTACATAAATAAGAATCAAATTGTATATAGAAGCGACGTGCGTTATTTGACAATGATCCTTCAAGAATTTTAACAGCGAATTTGGAAGGATACTGTTCAATTATGAAAAAGTCACATGTGCAAGTCATGTGAAATAAGCTGGAAGTTTTCAAAGTATCGCTCCAATTTGTTCGTTTTGAAATGTGATCAGCTTTGCTCTTTTTTATACAAAAAGCGAGCAGAATTTATATAAATGTTTGAATTGCTTGCGTTGACAAGCTAAAGTTTTTTCTAGAGCTGCGTGTGTGTTTGTGTGTGTGTGTGTGCAGTGCAGCAATAAAAACTATTTTTCGCTCAAACATTCGAGAGCATTCCCTTACATGCACCATAAAATATATGCCAAATCCCAAAACGGCCGCAATAAATTCTATTTTACTGGGCACTTTTATTGTGCTGGTCAGCTCAGCTCTGCTTCAAACAAACAAAATACTGCAATGAAATAAAATAAAGTAAAATAAAATGTAGAAGGGAAAAGGTCAAAATATATTTTGTTAAGTAATAACTGACCTCGTTTTACGCTATGAAGGCAATTAAGCAAAATTTGTCAGAAAAGATTTAACAGTTACCGCAGCAGCAGCAGCAGCACAAAAGCCGCAGGACACAAGCATAACGGCATAAATTTAATCTTCAACAAACAGAGAGAAACAGAGAGAGGTATAGTTTGAGTGAGTGTGAGTTGTGCAGGGGGAAACAGAGACAGAAAGAGAGATGTGCAGCAAAAAGAAATTGTAATATTTTTCGAGCAGTAAAAAAAAAGATGATAAAGGAAAAATAACTACACAAAACTACACACAACCAGGTCAAAGTAAACAAAATGAAAATGGAGTAAAATGCGAAAAATAAATAAAATGAAATTGTGTGGGATAAACAGAAAAACAGACCAAAAAGCGCATAAACAAATAAAATAAACTGAATATAAGACAAACAAACAGCCATATGCCACATATGTGCGCCCACACACACACACAAGGGGAACAGAGGCAAAACACATGCACACTCAATCGTTGGTCATATGCGTCTGTGTGCTTGTTGTGGGAGGGGGAGGGGCACTGCTTCTTAAATTTTTCGGCGCGAAATAAGCGAGCGAAAGTGAAATTTGTGCCTGGGCAACACCCAGTGGCACAATAAGTGCTATCGTCTAGAATGGCCTGCACACACACACACATGCTCGCAAATGCATATGCATATGAGTGCTGCGAGTGTGTTGGTGCGGCCACTGCAGTGCAGCCAGACCGCATTTTATTTGTGGCAAGCAATGCGCTGCAAAAAGCACTCACAGCAAAAAAATGCGGTTTACTTTTTTTACTTTAGCGCATACATGCAAACAAATACTCATGTAAATACACTGACGAGTGAAAATCGTACTTTGGTTTTTGAACTGTATTTGATCAATTTCTTCTTCAACATAACCTTTACTATATATACGCATGCCGTACAAATGTTGGTCCTTTACCATTCTCTAAAAAAATCTTACCTTATTTTATTTTATAATGATTTAAATCAGTGATGCTCGTACTGCTTAGCGCGAAGAGTTGTGTCTGTGTGAAGAAATCTTGGCCTATGCCAAGAGTTTTTACAAAAACAAATGAGCATCGAGAGTATAGGGCTTGAGCACCACTGATTTAAATGTTCGGCTCTGGTGATAACCGTTCGTGAGCTAACGAACTTTGATAGAATCTCTAATCCTTGAAAGAAAACTAATAGCTCTGTTCTGGCATATCATTCACAATAGTTTACTACTTCAAAGTTTATAGAAGAATCTCTGCCATAGTACAGACAAAAACCACATATTTCTGTATGAAACTAAACAGATTTTATAATTTACAACAAAAATATTGATTGGAAAGGTTTTCTTCTTCTCACATAGGAATAGTCTGTCTATATCGATTTTCGGCAACTTCAATTGCTACTTATTTCATATAGAAAAAATATAGTAATTGTTTGAAAAATATATCAACTGATATAAAATATTGAATTGTGACTTTTGTGACTGCCGCCAGAATAAGTCTGTAAGTTTATGTAAAAAGGAATTTGTCGTACAAGTTAAAATTAGCTTGATGAATAATATGTCATTAGCAGGCATTTTCTCTATATGTAGATAAAATATAGATAAGAAAAGCATATGATAAGTGGTAAATAAAGAGAAATAAAGAGATTTTGTGAAATATTCGCCTAAAAATCAGCGAGAAATTTATCTCTTTTGAGAAATTCATATAAAGTGCAATAGAAGGCCAATCTATCAAAGAAGATGGGAAGTGTCAAAATAAGTAAATACAGTTTAATCAATTAAGTTATGCGTTCATGCTTTAGTTAAGCCATTTTTCGAAGCCACTGTAAAATTCAACAATGAGTTTAAACTTTGTTACAATTAAACTTGCACTGAGAAACTTATAGAAATTCCAATCAATTTGCGCGAAAGAGCATCAAGTTATTGCTAAAAGTTTACTCTTCAGTGTATGTCTGTGTGTATGTGTATGGAAGTGTATTTGTGTGCATCTGCATGTATTCCTTTTTCGTGGCACAAAAATTTGTTTGTTGTTCGCCAGCCATCAATGAATTGCATTGACCTTCTTTCGGAAATTCATTCATGGCTCACTATTCACAACAAAGTTGCGCTGGTGTTGGTAATATTGCTGGCTCTGCTGACTTTATTGCTGTTGTTTGTTGCTGCTGTTGGTGTGCTTTTTTTGCGCAATAAACACAGTCGCTTTTGCCTTGCAGTTTAATTTAGCGTGGGCGGTAGCCTCTCAGTCGGCCTTCCTCAGCTACGCTGCCGTTGTTGGTGTTTTACGATTTTCTGTTCTATTTAGTTCTCTTTGCTGGTGTATTTAAACTTTTCACAGTCTGCGATTTTTCGCTTTTTTGCTACAGATTGCCGCTTGCCGCCCAGTTCTGGCCTGAGATCCTTTGCCTTTGCAGCCTGCGCTTATGCGCTTTTGTTTTCGCACCTCCCTCTGCCCATCAGACCTCATAGGGTCGCTCTACTTTGTGGCATTAGGGTGGTGTTAGTTTAGTTGTTTTTGCTGCTGCTGCTGCTGTTGTTGTTTTGTTATTAACCTTCTTCGCAAGCATTTACAGATCATTGACCGTGGCTGTGGGCTCCTGGCTGTCAGCAGAGTCTGTTTGGCCGCCAACTGCATGCAGCAAGCGAACATTGAAGTTGATTGTCGGTTTGCCAGTGGCGCTGCTCGAGTATTTTTAAATTAAAAACCAAATGCAGCAAAGTTTTCTCCACTATTTTCCAAATTAAATTTTTATGAAAATGAAATGAATTTTTCCTAAGTGCCACAATTCTTGCTTCTAAGCAATTTTTGCACACTTTGGAGTTGATTATAAGTGCTTCCACACGTGTGCCTAATAAGCATAAAGCTATTACATATTCACTTATCTTTTTATACTTCATATTCTTAGCAGAACTTTATGCTTTACTTTTAATCTAAAAATAGTTTACACTCATCCTTCATCCAGAAATTTTCGAGTCAGCTTTGCGCTTGTTTATTTAACCCCACAATTAGCCTTTCTAAATTTGTTGTCGAGATTCGCTTCAAAATTTGTTTACAATATTAAAAAAATTGCTGGCCTAGAAATTTCAATGGCCGACTTCCTCGAACTGGTATCCTTTTTATGGGCGAGTTTCCTTGCCGCCGGGCAAATTTCTTTACAGTCTTAATCTAGCGCATTTTTACTAAGGGTTCGCTTTTGCACTTAATGAAATTAAAAGTCTTCAAAGTGCAGCTGAGTCCTGACAGCATTAAATGCAATGAAGAGCAGTCAAGAGAGAAAAAGAGAGAGTACGCAAATGTCCTTCCGCCTTGGGCACCAACTTTTCAAAGCACATTCAAAGTTAAAAACTAAATATTTTGCTCTCACGCCTTTAATAGCAACCTCTAACGTACACAAACAAACACAGCCATACACACAAGCGCACAAAGCTCACTGAAAACATAGCTAAACAATAGGGTGGAGCAACTCATTAGGAACGGTTCCAACAGAAATGCCAAAACAGACGAAAAAGCAAAAACGGTGCTCAAAACGCTCAAAGGCAGGCTATGAAATACGTGTTTTGTCCGACTGCAAGCAAACAGGCGAAAAGTAAGCACTTCCTTTCAAAAAGAAAAGCAGAAATTGGCAGTCAACTCCGGGGCTCACCCACAGACTGACTGCCGCTCGAAGTTGACCTGCAAATGCAAATACAAAAATTAAACGTTCACACCAGCTCACCTAGGCCCAGGGCATATTACAGACGAAGGCCCCCATCGAGGTGAAGAGGCAGACGCTGCTATGGCAGCTTATATTTAATTTTAAAGAGAACTCTTTTCACTCGAGCTTTAAACGGTTCTGCGCAAGTGACCCAAATAAAAAGTTGGCACTGCTGCCATGCCACACTCACCAGCATGAGCTCACTCCTTAATGGTTTAGTGTTTAGAGGTGCTGCTGGCATAGTTACTTAAAGCAGCCCGCATGGCGTAAGGTGGCCATTTGTTACTAACTGTAGTACGTATGTTTGTGTGTAGGTGTGTTACTAAGCACGTTATTAGCGCTGGACTGCCATCAGATAAAAATCACTTTCCCCAGCTCTTCATGTTGTTGTCGCAATGTTGCCCATTCGTAAGAATTTTAGCTGAGGTTGACTTTTATTGTTGTAAGTTGCTTTTATTGTTTTATGCAGATTAAATGAGACTCACAATTTTGTTAAAATGGTGAATATTACTAGAAGGACAGCGAATGTTAGATTTATTGTAGAACCGATTTTATTCAACACAGTACACTTGATTTATCATGATATTCTTTATATAAAAATTCATAAGCATGCAATACAAGAGAAAGACGAAAAGAGTAAATTAAGAATAATTCTTGAAAAAGTAAATAGTCACATCATCTTAAGCAAAACAGCGGTAATAAAGCTGAAATATATATTTTAATTTTTTTTCCGTAAATATTTTAGGTAATAATATTTCTGCGACCAAAAACGGGATCTTTTTTCCGCTCTTGTTTTGCTCTTGCATCCATCTATACTGTTTATTTAAAGAGAAATTGCTGCTTAGTCTCATGAATTTGGTGGGAACTCAGATGCTTCCTTCGAGCGAGTGTTATTGTAGGACACTGTCCTGGAATGTCAATTCATGTTTCTTTATCCTCCATGTATGTCTGTATGTACCGGCCAAGAATATGACAATTTTTTTTGTCAGGTGTTTCATCAGTTTGCAGTGTCTTGTCCCTCCAATATTCTCAGACTGTTTACCATAGTACCTCAAGTATGAGAACTTAACTCTTGGCATAGCACTAAAGATATTTTGTTAGAACTCATATCTATAAAAATCTCTAATTACAAAATAATATCAAGAGATCGACCGTCTTTCTGCTTGGCGTATTACCTTGTAGTATTATTTGCTTAATCACAGTTATTAAATAATTGCTAAAAAAATGTATTGTAGTTTATAGTTTTTGTTACAGTGGTACGCCTGCATTGCTATTAACTGATGATGCAAACCTGCAATAGGGAGTTTACCGATATAAACACTTTTTTTCCAAATAAATATCTGTCAGACTAAGCAATAATAAATAATAAAAATGCTGTTAGGGTCACGCCAACAGCGTTTGGCCCGCGTTTACGCAATTCCTCGGCGGTGACAAAACAACAACATAAAATTAATAAAGAAACGATTAATAACCACAACAAATGAGCCCAAAACATCATTCGATAAGCATAATATTGGCAATTTGTACTTCATTTTATTTGAACGATGTAACTTAACGTGGCACTTTATTATGCGGGACATGGCCGCCGGTTGGCTGAAAGGTGGCTTAGCCAATTTGTCCACATTACCAACAAAGGAATATGCATTGTTCATATCGTCGTACTACATATAAACGGTAATTTTAGTGTTATTTATCACATTTTGTTTTTTGTTACGTATTATTCGTACTTGCCCACAACGCCCCCTGGCGGCGCTAATTGTCGACGCGTAAAACAACAATTTCGTGTTATGCAAGTACTTTCATTTTCCTGTATGTGTGTGTGTCAGTGTGCTATAATAGTGGTTCACACAGTTCAGACTAGTCATGTGCGACGATATAGTGTGGGCGATGGAGAGGGAAGAGAAGAAGAGAGTGGGAACAGTAATTAACATGTAGCATTACCATATTGTAAAGGTGCAAGAAACGGAAATATAAATACACAAATTGACAAGTTAATTTCGCTTTATGTAAAAAGCTCCTACAGACATGACAATTAATTCGGTTTTTTGTTGCTGTTGCTGTTCTCCCTGCCGCTGCCAAGTGACCGAGAAGCTGACGTGTCACACGCGGCGCATAATTGCTCTGGCGCTGCACTGAAGGTCGTACAGCGAAAGTGTTTTAATGCTAGGAAAGTAATTATCTGTTCGAAACCCCCTCCAAAATAAGTGCACACCTTTGGTGGGATTTGTGAGGTGAGTGTTCCGGGCGCCATATTAACTGCCGCTCGTGCCAGCTTGATAGACAATCTACATAGTCGATTGAGCAATTTAAAGGTGATAATTTCATGCATTTTTTGTATAGCGATCGATTGAAAATTTGTGATCTGCACTTAATTTTGAACACTTTTAATTTTATTACAGAGTGAAATATTTCATAAAAATTCTTCCTTATAGCAAGGAAAGAACATAAAAACTTTGACGTTAAAAATAATGAATCTGTGTTTTTAAAAAGATTAACTACAATTGCTCAGGAGAAAGACAGATGTTCACCTAGCTGAATACCAGATCTTTTTCTTGAACATGAAAGTTTCTTTAAATAAGATCTATATAGCAAAATGAATGACTATATTATGCTACTTTGCAATTCAATTTGAGAAAGACATTTTCTGAAGATGTAAGCCTGTGTAAACAAGTTTATTTCCATTGCTTTGAACAAAAGTTTCCAAATTTCGTGTGTGGCGAATATCTAAAATCCGCTCTTTATGCTAATGAAATTCATCTTTCTGCATTAAACTGTTGCTAGGCCAGTCTTTAAGATTAAATTGCCGCAGTTTGAGAGACACGCTTTAATGAAAAAGACACAGGCACACACACACACACAAAATAGATTTATGCACAGATTAGACACTTTCACGCTTCTCGTGCACGAGACACAAATATTTGAGGAGAGCTAAACCAAGCTGGCTAACTACTTGATGTCTTCCTCCAATTCACGAGTCGTCACTATATAGTATATTAGTGTGTATGTGTTTATATGTGCCACGATGCGGTCGTGCTGCAGTGATTTTTGCGGTCGTATAAGCAATTTATTTCTCTTGTTGGCGAGGTCAAATGGCATGCATACACAGCACAGAAGCTAGACAGCATCTTGAAAGATTACCAAAGTCAACAAGCCGAAGTACCCAAGTGATATATCTACAATATTAGTGTGCACATGAGTGTGTGTGTGTGAGTGTTTTTAGCAACAGAAGGGACTGCTTCGCAGAAGTGGAAAGTTTAGACGAAATCTGCATTTACAGTTTAATGCAGTTATATAGGAGAGCTTAGCAGTCCAGCAGCATAATATAGTACATATAAACAGATTGCAAATGTATATATTCGTATTTATGTATGTGTGACTGTGCACATTTGCACATTTGCGTAACTGCATGTCAAAAGTGTTTATACAAAATTCAATTAGAAATTTGTATAAATTTGTGAGCAATTTGAGCAAGAAGCACACACACTAGCACACGCACACGCACACAAATGCAAACGTTTATGCCTAGAATTCTGTGTAATAAAGTTAATAAGTCAATTTTGAGTGTGGCTGCAAGTGAAACTGCGGTTATTACCAAATTTAATTCAGCTTTCCATAATTTACTTGCGGATTTTGGTCCACAAGTAAGCCTCAAATGCATCTATAATGCACAGACACACCCGCACACAAGCACTTGTAGGCGGTACAAGCCCAGAGCTTTTAAAGTTGTTGGTCTGTATGTGGGCTGTAGCTAATTGTGCATGTGTTTGCCTCGCTATGGTTGTATGTACATGTGTGTGAGTTTGCTGAAATTCAATTAACTTCCAAAGCAGTTGAAGCTTTATTGTTTCCTTACAAAATTTTCCAACAATGCTTATTTATGTTATTTTGAAAATTTGTATATCCAATTTAATCAATTGTATTTGTCAAATGAATTTATAATACTTGAAAATTGTATTTTAATTAATTTTATTGTATCGAATTCACACAATATTAATCGATTTTGCAGTTCTAAGAGCATAGAAAATGTGAAAATCAAATTGCTAAGATGGAACTAGCAGCGTTGACTCTTACAAGAGTACAGTGATGGCAAACATGTTAATAAGAATAATTAAAATTGTATGAAGCTGAAAGATTTCAGAATTGGCACACAAGAAAGTATTGGCTGAATTTTTTAGTCACAAATTTATTACAATTATAAAACTTTAATTCGAAATTATTTTGTGAAATTTGAATTAGAATTGTAAATTTTTTTGTAAGCGTCTTTTTTCTTTTTAGTGAGTAAACAAATTCATTAAATCTGTTTTTCCTAATTTGCAAAAATCTTTTAATTCTGAAATAGATTGTTATAAGGAATAAGAGCTTATGAGAGTTTTATATGAGGTGCAGATATTCAGCTATATTATTACATGCAGAGCATTATCAGCAAGCTTCTTCAGATAACTCTGACGAAGATATGTTGCAATCTTTTTTGAAATGTATAAATTTATCTAGATGTAGACAATAAATCTAGTAACATTTTAGATGTACGGAATAGCTTCAATTTTTGCGTGCATTTCTTTTAAAGAAAGAAGTACTTTTCATTAATTGCAATAAGTTTCAAAATGGCGCTTCCCAAAGGATAAAATAGTTTTCCCTTTAAATGTCTGCCTCCAAATTGCAAGCGACGCATTTAAATCAGTCAGCTTAAATTGCTTAAGCAAAAAGTACCTCATTGGAAAACAGTTTGAAGGGGCAGAAAACCGTGCTGCTGCTCGCCAGTCGCGCGCCACTTTCAACAATTCACTTCCCGGTTGAAACTGCATCAACCGGAGCGGCACTCGCACTTCTCGTGTGCCTGCGTTGGCTTCCTCTTGCTGCAGGAGGCAGTCCTCCTCCTCCTGTGCTGTTTGTCCGTTGGCTTGCGTTCAGTTTGTTTATCTGCCGTCTGCTGTCGCCTGTCCCAGAACTCTACTTGCAGCGCGCTCGAGTGCGGCCGACACTTTAGATCCTTGCTGGAGCCGACGTAGCCCATTAGCGGTAATAGTTTTTCGTACATGATGACAGCGCAATGGCGACGCGTAGCTGATGGTTAGCTGGCGAAGGGCAGACGGTGGCTAGCATGTCTGAGAGATATAACCGCTCATAACTCGAGACAGCAGGGAAGGATTGGATTTTTCCGAGCCGCTGCTTTGGAAGCCACACTGGGAAGCGGCGGCGGCGCGCAAATTGAGAAGGACACCAAATTGTCACAAGCGCGCGCACGCTGGATGCGATTATCAGCACGACGAGCACGCCGAGAACGCTGCAGCTGTTGTAAATGAATGCGTCATAGCTTGGCGTTGACCGGGGCCGAAGGAAGGAGCAGAGAGCGAACGGATAAGCGGAAAAATGACGTTGATGGAAAATGGTTTTGATTTCGATTTTCATGTTCATTGCATTAGACTTAAAACTGTTAGCGAAAAATGCGGACGAGCTGTGCGTGAGTTTGGTAAGGAGTGCAAAAGAGTGTTCAGGGTTGTGCGTTGAATTTAAGCGTGCTTGCGAGTTCCAATGTAAAACTGAGAGATACGAGGACGAAAATGTCGGCATAAGTTATGACATTGACTCAATTTTGTATGAGTTCAAATTGATTTGTGCCATTACTGATGCATTGGACTGATGATTATGATGGAACAAGTGAGAGCGAATGGAAGTGTTGCTGTTGTAGTAAATTACAGCAGACAGTTCAATTCAAGTGCTTTAGGGCTCTATATTGAGCTGATGAAGGATATTTCAAATGGAAGCTGTACATGAAAATGAGAATTTGGCAATGTAAATGACAATTATCTACTTTAGTGCTATAATTACATCGCAACATTAAACTAACTACACTTTTAGTTAATATCTTATACTGACGAGTTTAAGAAAAAGCCTGCAAAAAACGTTCTGTGGCTTACACCAAAACAATTTCAAATAGCAATAACGATTTATTGTTATATAATGTTTTATATGTGTATAATTAATTTCTATCAATTGCCATGCTCTACACCTTGTTAATTGTTTGTTATAATTTGTATTATATCTTATTACGGTAATTTAATTTATTCCTACATTTAAAATATTATATGCTGAATGCACTGATAACAAATTAAAGCATGCCTTCAGGCGCACAAATGTAGTATTTAGGCCGAACTTCATCAGATTTGCATATCATTCTTTGTTATGAAGTTATCAAGTAGTCGAAAAGAAATTGGTTTTCCCTTTTCAACAAATCCTTTATGATTCCAGTGTGATTTTCTGCTGCTGTCCCCCAGGCACACGCACACACACAAATGTCAATATTTGATGTACGATGAATTAATTTTCTGATTATTACGACGCGATAAAGCATGTTGGCAACATTTTCTCACTCACATTTGTTGCCAGCTCTTTGCCCTATCAGCAGGATTCTTGCAGGACATTATGCCAGGCAACTGGCATAATCTTTTGTCATATCGCACAAATTCAATCAATTCAATTATTATTGGCATGTCGGCGTCATTGTGTTGGTGTGGGTGTTATTGCTGTTATTGCTGTTGGTGTGGGTGTTCAGTTCAGTCGAATTGTTGTTGTTGGTTTTTGTATTCAGTTGCTGTTGTGGCATGGTGTGCGCTTAAGTATTATGGCATTTCTTTCGAAGATTACGCGCGCGAGGTTTGCGTGTTTTCGACTCATTTCAATTGCACACACACACAAACACACGCATACAAACACACGCATACAAACACACAATACAAGCTACACTGGCAGCGCGAACAATGCCAGAAATGCGAGGAGTGAGGAGTTCCTTAAAAACACAGGCCAGCAGCGCGAACGAACGAAAGCTAGCGACTATAACACGACAGGCGATTATGTTGAAATTCTCCTTTATCCTTTGTTATACTCCACTTCGATTTCTGTTGTATTGTTTACGTGAAATTGATGACTTTGATTTCCTTCATTGGCCGCATCGCGCATAAATGGCGCAACACCTTTTATGCTGGAGTAGCCGTGGGCGACAGGATGTTCCAGTGCTGTCGTTATGGAACCAGGGCCCTAAAGCAGGGCTCTCTTATTATTACTTATTATGATTATTCCATTATGAAAATAGTAAATAAATTTTTACTCTCAATCTATATTTGATCAAATTTCAATTATATAGTATTTGAATATTGCTCTATGAGCACATTTTTATTTTTTGGAAATAGAAGTGAAATAAGATTATGCAAAAGCTTTATAAAAATCATTGGCGCCCTAGGCTACCAAAGCGCCTAGAGGCGGCCCATTGTAAACGCTCTAGGAGGGGGTGTATAGACTATACAGTATGTATGGTAACGCAGAGTGTTTCACTGGGCTGAGTGGCGTGGTGGAGTAGTTGAGTTGTTATTGTATTGCGCGGCGCTTATATTTATACACATTTTATTATTATTATGATTGTTGTTGACTGGATTAATAAATTTCTTATCATGATTTGCAAGTCCTGTTGCTCGCCTTGCTGCTGTTGTCGATTAGTTATTGTTGTTTTTGGCCGTCTGCTGTTGCTTGTTGTTCGCAATGTCCGTTTGTTTTTCTCCCCGTCCATCCGTCCACTCGCCTGTCAGTCGACGGCAGATGATTTCTGCGTTCGTCTCAGACATCATAGGTTGGGCGTATGCTATTGTGGAGTTGTTATTCCAGCTTCCATCTTCAACTTCATTTGTGATGGGAATTGAGAAATTTTTAGACTGCTTAAATTGGATTAATTAGGCATGATTTATGGATTTTGTAATGAGTTTTGCGGTTTAAGTGTTTCGTGTATATTTCCATTTTAAATGCGTATTTAATTAAAATTGATTGTGTGGATCGGGCGTTTAAAGCGTTTGCGTGGCGGCTTCTGCGCTTCTGCGCTTATTCCAAATTTATATCTTTTGCACAATATTATGACTGAGAGTGGGTTTAATTGATTTCAGAAATATGCTTTCAAATTGCGGGAAATTAATATTAAATATTTTATTGTGTGCGGATTAGATTATTAGTAGGCTGTGGTTCGGACCAAGAACATTTGGTTTATTTTGTTCTCTTCCTTTGAGCTTATTATTTTAGGGTTTAGGAATTCGGCTATTCAATATTTATCTTATATCTATCTACGATCTGTTACTCTTGGACATGATGAGCTATTGTGGTCAATATTGATGTATGGATAATCTTATATATAAAACGCAGACTGACTAAAAACCGTTTGCCTGCAGCCTGCAGCCTGCTGCCGTCCGCTTTCTGTCTTTTACGACTTTAGATGAATCAAATCAGTTCGTTGTGTAGCCCAGTGGGTAGAGGCGCGCGCTTGCATTCGGTAACTCGGCAGTTCATGGGTTCGAATCCCAGCTCCGCGGGTTTTAAAATTTTTCTTTTTTAATTTTTTTTATAAGCTTTTTTATTTTTAACTTTGCTTTGCCTTTTATTGTTGCTAATTGTTTTACTAGCTGTCGTGTATACAGGCACACACGACAGGTGGCCCCACTTGTATGTATATAATTAGTGCTAGCGATAACGCTCTTCCGATTCCTAGGACATTACTTCCTGAGCTGTCTAGTAGACTTGGAAAAAAACGCCACCAGAACATTTTGTCAAATATACGAGAGCCACAAAGTGGCTCCCATACATGGGAAGTGCTTAGGTAAAAACCTCACGCGGCAACACAATGGACCTTTTGGCCTAAGTGATGTCCTTGAGACGACCACTTAACCTACCTACCTACCTACATATAATTAGTGCAATAGCTCGTGTAACCGAGGCTAAGACCATGTTTTCTCGGATATACTCTTGTTTGCTCATTCTATTTTAGCACAAGTAAAGGAAAGTTACAAATTTATTCCATAGCCGCATTCTAATAGGATTAATAAGCTTACTTTTCATGTCAAAGAATACTAATATGTTTCGCACGCCTATGGAACTGCACATTTGACCTGTTATTAGACCCGAAAAAACAATGAACTATTGTGGTTTCTCTTAATAATATAATTTTGATAGGGTGTCCAATTAAGAGAGGTTAGGAGGGGAGAAGTAAGTATTAGATAGTGGTCGATCTAAAAATTCTTGGAATTAATGCCTTTAGTTATTTTTTTAATCATCACATAGCTATACAATTCAGTCGGTTGCATATTTCTGCAACCATTTGACAACTTGTTTCCAGTCATGCTTTTACCCCACCTTCACTTCAACAACCGTTTGGCCGCTTCTTTGTCCAGGTGTCATATCGAATTTCCAAAGCTGTTCAGCAGCGTATACCTTTCAATTATAATAACTTTTTGCAGGCAGCAGAAACTTTGCTTAATTTGATTGTTTCGATTACTTTCAACTCATGACGGAAATCACTTCACCTTCAGCATTTTAACGCTGCCATTGCCGGCCGGCGCACGGCACATGGAACACTGCAACAGGAAACGGACCATAGACGTCGACGTACTTGAGCACTGCAAGCGCTCGAAGTTGAAGTATTTTAAGCTCTCTCAATGGAGCTAAATTTGCAGCAGCGCCAACGCAAAAGCTGTCCAACTTTGTAATAGCAGAATTGCTAGTGGCTCGCCTCCATGCTACTGCAGCAGCAGACGCCTCCACATAATCTCTACCTCCACCTGTGTGGGCAGTGCAAGGCCAGGCTGTGCGCGCATGTTGGCTGACTACGACGATTTGCCATAACTGGGGACGACATTTGGCCCTGTCGTTGGTGTGCGCTTCTATGGCAGGCCGAGTGCGGGCGGGAGAAAGTTCGACATATTGAACGTAAATGATTTCTCAACTTTTGTGCTAGTTTTAACCCTTTAGCGAAAATGTTGTTCACACTCATATTACACTGCCAAAGGACAACGGCTTGCGACAAGCTGAGAACTTACTTAGTCGCCAGTGAACAGTGCCTCGATACAGCTGGGATTTGTTCCAGTTTGTGGTTTCTTGTAAAGCGTCCCTTTGCGCATACTCACTGTGAAAACTTTTACGTTCCCTGGTCCTTCCTGCACCCCCTGTAAGCTGCCATGGCAAGCATTGACATCTTACAATCATTTGGCCAAAGTTACCCCTATCTTCGGCGATTTGCGATGCCCTGACCCTCATGACAAAGCACGCCCATGCGAATTTGTCCTAGTGAAATGCGCACATGGCAACAACTTATTACAACAACATTTCCCTATTGCCAGCAATTTTCTTGGAAACTTCGTTAGTTAAGCTCTGCTTTGTGGTTAGTGTGAGGGTATTGAGCAGCAGTTGTTGTTGTTGACACGTATGCACCCACTATCAATGAAGATATTAATTTTCTGTCGTGGGTAGAAAAAACTGTATTGATTCAAGTCAAGGCTTGTCAGTATACTAATAGACAGAAATAAAGTAGGATGCGAATGATGTATAATGAATTGGAAGTAGAGCTGTGGGCGCTTGTGAGTGCAATGCATTTGAACAAAAACAAACGTTACTTTTCTATGGATTAAACAACTGGAAACTTGTTAAAGTTCTGCAGCTTTAGCTTCAGATATTTAGTTATACATTTGCAGTTTAAGTTGAAGCAAATATTTAGGAATGATTACAAATCCCTAAAATTATTGAAATAATCTCCAACGGATTCTGTATATTTCGGTACGCTGTACCAAATTCAATATGGTAATTTATAATTTATAGCTCTGACAATTGCATGAAAAATTAAAAAAATAATTTGATTTTTGAATTTCTTCACAGTAAAAATTCTTAAATTACGATAAAAGCTTCACATAATAATATGGGTTTAAGTTGAGTATAAAACGAAAATATAATGAAGAAATGTTTGTCTTTAGAACAAAAACATACATACTCATCACCAAGATTTTTCAATAAAGTTCTTCACATTATTTATGTTACTATATAAATGGCAGATAATCAATTTTATGCTAGCAGAACTTATTCGGACTGACTCTGGCATGGAATAGACAACAACGGCATATTTCTAAATGTAAATTATGTGTGCGGCGTAAACAAAGAGCAGAGAGCGAGATTGAAAGTGTGGTAATCATAAAATTGCGCCAAGAAATGTGCTATGGCGAATTAAGCAAGGAAAAATATAATACAAACACATTTTGTTCGCGTGGGTGCATGTGTGTGTGCATGAATATGCCGCGAAAGCTTTTCTAATTAATTTGTCATTAAATGCGCACACATACAAGCACATTCACATACATAGAAGCGACCCACTCATACGGCGCCCCTCGTCAAGCGAAACAAAACAAACGACTTTGGGCGCCTCACCTGCGCGGCACGCCTGCAACTACATATGTAAATTGATTCATTTACATAAGGTGAGGTATGAGGCAGCTGTCGCGAGACACACACCCACAAAACTACGCTCAAGCTCGTTGTGTAAAGCGATTAAAAGCAGCATCAACAGCAGCGACACTGACACAAATTCCGCTTCTTTTGTTGTCGAAACTTTTTTTTGGCACGGCGGCATCACTTCCAAGCAAAACCTCGTGCCGTAGCTGCACCCGCTGCCGCTCTTCCCTACCCTCCAGCAAAGAAAACAAAACAAATTTTTGCCATATTAAAATGAGAAATTTTTTAAGAGTTTCTACAAGTAACAAATTTTGGTATTAAAACTGCTGCTCGCACGTGGCAGCAGAACGCGCATAACAGCTGTTGTTGCTGCCGACTGTTGCTGCTGTTGAGTGCCGAGGCAGCAGTTGGCTGCAAGACGATATTAAAAAATAAGACAAGCATGAAAACTTGCTTGCCTGTAAAGTCAGGCAGCTGAGAGTGCCGTCTTTGAGTGCTTGCGGGCTGTTGGGCCCAGAAAATGGGCCGCTATTCTTCCAAAAATAGATGTGAGTGCTATCAGAAAAACTTTCAGCAATTAAATATACTCAAATCAGCATTGTTTAAAAATTGTTATTAAAAAAATTATTGTTATTTAAAAAATTATATATTTGTATTATATTTTTTTTTTATAAATTCCTAACAATCGAAAGTGGTGGGGTTGTTATTAAAATGCTGTAAATATTTTACAAATTACATATATTTGATTTCAAAAAGAATAATTTTCAAACGTAAATTTTAAACTAATGAAAGAAACTATCAAAGGTAAATGCAATACTTTTGACAAATTTTATAGGAAATATCAAATTTTTTTTTTAAATTTTCCTACATTTGATTTCATTCAACTTCGCTGGGCCTATTTTGGTTCCTGGTTGAAAACAGCACTGACAGCCATATAGGCATGTCTGTTCGGGAGACTTTTTGCCTGTTAGTCGGCTCCTAAGTCAGTCAGTCAGTCAGTCAGTCAGTCAGTCAGTCAGCCAGTTAGTCAGCGTGCAATATCAGCGTGCTGATATTGTTAACAATTGCCTGTCGTTGTTGCTGCTGCGAGTATTATTAGCGTGCCCCAAAGTTGTGTCTGTAACAGCGCGTTGTTGTCATTGCTGTTGTTGTTGCAGTGTTACATTATCGCAGATGCGTGCTCTTGCTTGTGTATGTGTATGTGTGTGTGTGTGTGTGTGTGTGAGAGAGGAAGCACTTATGTATATTGTTAGGCTGTGCTTCGGTAGAGCAGCAAGACGCACATTGCCATATTAATTGCAATTTTGAAACATTCACGCACATATCGCACAGTCACCCACACACACACTCATGCCTGCCTACATGTGTTGTACACACGCATATGATTTAATTAAAACATTAATGAGTTCGTATGTTAATGAGCGAACATGTTTCAAATTAATTAATTCGTGTGTGGCGGCAATTTCTTTATTGTATGTACATATGTGTGAGTGCGAGTTGTCATTTTTATGTTTGATTCGCTTATGCAGAACTGGCAAAATGCCAATTATTGGTGTCTATAACTTTGTACAAGTTTTCTAAAAGATTTTTAGTTGTGAAGAAAAAGTGCAGAAATATGCAAAATTAGAGAAAAAATATGAGATCTTAGTGGGTGAAGCCTCATGATGTACCTTTTCGATGAGTTATGAGAACAGTTACAACTTCTCTGAGCTCCAGTTCAAAATCGATATCGAAACTTAGAGACATTATAATCAAAACTCTTCCGTTCCGAACACTGAAATTGATTGTTCGCTTAAAAATACATACCATGACGATAATATATTATATGTATTTCCAACTAAACTTAAAAAAGTAGTCTATCCATTTTTCTTGCGATAAGTGCGCATATAAAATGCCTCAACAAGAGCGATTTGAAAGTGTCGTCTACTCATTCAAAACTAAGCATGAGCTCGTAAAATCTTCATATAACAGATTCAGGAAATTCAGCTTGAAATGTCCAAACATAAACGTTCATTCTAACGCACATAAAAATCTTGGAACTCTTTCATTTCATGACACTCCCATGCATTGGCAACTTAAGCTCAAATGGCTTTCAACTGCATTTCAATATATTTCTGCCAGGAACACAAATTTTTATGCGCATAAGCCATTCATAATTCCTTATTATGGCCGCTTGCTCTGTCATGCTCGCGCACGTTTAGTGCTTTCGTGTCCGGGTATGACTCCGGCACATGTCCCCGAACTCATTTGGAGCACCTGCCGTAGAGCTTGTGAGGCAAGCGAACTGACGTAGGAGTCCCAGCGGAGAGATATAGTAAATTTCGTGCGATGCCATTAAGGACGATGACAAAGCATTCATACACACACAGGCACGTCCTCCATGTGTGTGCATATGTGAGCTGGCGGAGCGCAGCGCATGGCACAGAGGCAACATCAGCGGCAGTTGATTTCCGTGCTGCATGCAGCATCAGCGGCACAGCAGCGCAATAATTGGAGCACTTCACTCCACATTGGCGCCGTGTAATTTACCAACACTGCCAACTAGAATGGCAACAATGTCGAGCGGAGCAGCAGCAGCAAACAAACGACTCCTTTCCCCGAAGCAAATTTAATTTTCTCAAAAACAGTTGAGTTTCCTAAAATGACAGCGAGTATCTGAAGAGGATGAAGAGGGCGCATGTGAAGGTAGCTGCCAGGTGGCATGACATAGCTAGCAATTCTATGGAAAATAGTGTATTAAATTATTCGGCTGAATAAAATAACCGACAACTGGATAAAATATTTTTTTAAAGTGAATTGAAATCTGCCCAAGAATACAAAATTAGTAATATTACAGTCTGAGTCAGAAGAAAGCTATCGTGAACAGTGAGTTTTCCAAATGTACAGCAGACATTTATAATTTTCTTTATGCACATTGAAGAAGCTTATACGTGATACTGTGCAATCATTAAATTCACTGTGCATTAGCCATCGTTAACAATTAAAGTCATTCACGTTTTTGGAATACCTTTTGTCACAATTTCACAAAACATTTTAGAGAAAAACCTTCACAGGGTGAAAACATAGTTGAGTCTCGTATAACTTTTAAACTGATTTTTTTAACAATTTTAAACAATTCCTTAGTAATTATAGTGGCTGTAACAACATAATATGCTTGGGCAAAAGGAGTTGTTATATATACTAGTTACATGTAAATAAAAATGATTTTTTACCCTTTTCCATTTCTAGGTGCAGAAATAAGTGGTTTTGTAAAATAGCAAATACAAATTTCAAAATAATGGTATTTTCTGAAAAAAAGTAGATTCAAATTTTATAAAATTTAGATTGAAAAAGTTGATCTACCAGTCAAAAAGGATGTTTTAAACTCCGCTGATGCCCCTTTTCAGTCTCACCTTCTCAAGTTCTCTACCACCGCCCTCTATGCTTTTGTGTCGTTCCAGTTCTTTTTCTCATCATCGTCATCACTTTGCTCGTCATGGTTGGTAGCGCCATCTAACCGTAGTGCTGCTGCTGCCGGTTCACCACGCTCAAATGCAATTATACAAAAATATGACATTTTAAATGCAACTTCGCTGCTCCATAGCACACATACGCATAGACGTAGAAACACATACACACAGTAGTAAGTCGACTGTAATGCATAGCCTCGCGCCAGTTGCCGCAAGTAGAAGGCAGCAGCTCCAATTCTGGCCTGGCTTCCAGCCGCCTCAACGCGCTATGCTGTTGACTGACTGACGTTGGCGTATTTATTCACTCGCTGCTGCGGCTGCCTCTGCTGCTGGTATGCATGTTGCCACTACGACGTTGCCATTTCCGTTTCCGTTTCCATTGCATATTCGTTTCATTTGTGTTTGTGGTTTACCGAGCAATGTTAACGAGTGGCAGCAATTGCTGCCTCACTGCCGCTGTGACTGCCTGTCGTTGCTGCTGCTGCTGTGGCAGCTTCTTGCCAGCCACTTCTCTTCATTCCGCCCATCCGCGCCGCTTTTATTTGCAGGAAGTGCAACATTTCCAAGCATCGCTGGATTTTATTGCTGCACTTCTTCTGCTGCTTTCCATCTTCTTCTTCTTCTTCGTCCTGTATCCAACATTGTTGTTATTGTTGTTGTAACCGTTATTACCGCTGCTCAGCAATAAATTTCATAATGGCAAGTGCGGCATGTCTGCGGCACATCAAAATTAAAGGGAATGCTGCGCTGTCAATCCAATGAATGCGTGTTTGTGCGCCTGTGTTGGTATGTGTGTGTTCCTGTCCCATGGCTGTTTGGTGCATATGCTTCACTGCTGCATATGTATTGAAATAGCATCCAGTGTTGCCAATGATGTGCTGACATTTTACCCTGCAATTTTTTTTATGGCAAGTTACTTTCATTGTGCAGGAATCGACCCTGGGTGAAAAACAAGCTCGTTTTCTTGACGGAGCTACTGCAAACAATTGAAAACTGTACACTGCCACGCCTACTTCACACATTCTACATTGTAGTCTTATTTTGTTAAATATGCATACATTTTTGGCAGAGAAGGCTTAGAAAATAGCTGTTAGATCTTTGATGCACGCAAAATCCATCTAAAAAGGATAAATAATAATACGTTGACTGAGGCTACCAATACTTTCCTTAAGCTTATGCTAAACTTGGGATAACACAAATACCATTGGCATAGATTTTAAGAGATTAAATATTGCAAATACAAGTGCAATTTTACGGAGAAAACCAGTTGCATGCTGACTATTTTCCAGGGAATGTTTCTGCTGCTGGAGGTGGGTGATAAGTACACTTCAAAGAAATATTTATATAACTTAAATGGAAACGCATACTTTGGTGATTACTCGAACATGGCACATGGCACATGGCACATGCCACTGCGAAACTGTGCTACTTTACGTAAGCACTGGCATACAAAAGCACATACAAATTTAAACGTACACATGCACACATTTACAAACTAAATCAGATAGTATTTGCTTGCATAAAACCGCTGGAAATGAAATAAAATTCAATCCTTTTTCCACGAAAGTAGCACCTTAAATCCCTTGCTCCAGCTGGCTTCTCTTCGCTCTCAGCTCTTAATGCACAAATCTGTGAAATGTCATAATTTCGACATGACTGACGGCTTGGCGGCGTGGGAATCAGTGTGTGTGTGTAGTTGAGTGTGTGTGTGTGCTCGTTGTTTGAACATGTTTCGCATATGTATCTCGAAAAGCAAGGATGCGCGCGCTCGCGTTTGTGCCGTCTGTAAGGCTGCTGGGCTGTTGGGCTGGAAATGGGGAAATGGGCAAGACAAGGAAAAGGCTCTTGTGTTATATCAACTATCATAAATTGAAGGTGCCTGTAGTCTGTTGTTGTTGTAGGAAAGCTTGTATGCTTTTGGTTTTTCCGGCGTGCGCTTTGTCCTCGTAATAATTTGCAATAAAAAACTTACCTACAAGATACACAGATAGCACAGATACATGGAAAATATGTGAGAGTTCATTTTTAGCGGATACTATCTTGTAGGAGCAAACAGAGTCATGCAATATTTTCAAAGCTCATCGCAAAGAAGCAAGCATGCTGAACAATTTCATTTGCACACGACACCAACAAAAGCAGCAGCAGCGGCAGCTGTGATGGCCAAATTATATGCGCCACACTTGTACAAGTGTGCGCCGAATAAAGGATATGCTTTTGCACGCTGCTTTCTGCTCTTCTTTCTCTCTCTCTCTCTCTCTCTCTCTTTGGTGCTCGTCCTCAGCTTTGCGCGCTCGCTGCTCTTCTTTCTCCCTCTTCACACACACGAAATTGAGTGAAGTGGTGCGGCACTTAATTGTCTCTACTGTCAGGATAGGACAATGAAAAGGATTTGCACACAGCTCTGTACGTGCATATGTACAGGTGGATATGCTCACGCTCGTGTGACAAAATAGCAGCATCTAACGCTGGCATAACAATAAAATCCCCCAGTTATGCATGCAGCACTTACCCACTTGTGCGCTCGCTTGGGTTTTCGCTAAAAATTTGCACAGCCATTAAAATTCAGCTCTGCCGCTGAGCGCTGAAGGTGTGCCAGGAGCGGCAGCATGTAGTTTCTAGTCTTGAATGACAAAGTGCCATATTAACAAGGGAGCGCAGAATGAAATTTCGTTCAAGTGCCTGCTCACGTATACCCTTCTACATGAGTCACTGTGATTGTTGCTCTGTGTTTGTGTGCGTGTGTATGTGGGAATGTGTAATTACAAGTGTTTCAAGGAAACGTAGGATAAGTGCCTATTTATTCGGTCTTTGTTAAAAATTAAGAACACACGCGAGTACTTCTCTCGAAAAAGGGCCTGCTTCTGCAGAGAGCTTCGTCCTTTTGTTTCATTGCATTTCCTTCGGCAATTATTAATTTTTAATAAAGTTGCAAGAACAAAGGAATAAACAATTTCTTTCATAAAATGCTTTGCTGTTGATGTTTTAAGATTCTGTAAATATTCAGCAGCAACATGGCTGAGTAAAGTCTATGAGTTGTGAATAGCATTCGCTATTATTCAATAGTGTTCAGTTTTTTATTGAACTACAGTCCTCGTTTTCAAACATCCACTCGTATGATAATTAGTATTAAATGTAGAAAATTTTAATAAAGCATTCCCTTGCGGCAAGGAATTTGCATCTCATTTCTCTGATTACGCACGCCAAATGCAAATATTGAAGGAATTGATTCCTTGCCTCCAGTGCGACGCTTTTAAATTCAGTTTCGTTTTGTTGACTTGCATTTTCCCCCTGCTTGAGCTGTAAATCGATAGACGCGCACCGCTGCCTGCTTGAACTGAATAATAAGGGTTAAGTACATAATATAAAATTTGCACGCAATGCAAACACTCGACTGTGCTGCAGTCAACCACATCCTTGCTGCCGCTACTCACCCACTTACTCACTTAAAGGCGCCTTTAAGTGCGCGGCGCGTTTCACCTACTTTTAGCATTTGACGGCGTCATAAATAAAATGAATGAGTCTCAGGACGGTAGAGTGCCTTGACTCGACCCGCACGCCTGGTGCGTTAAGGTAAATATGAAGTATGTTCACTTAACTACAACACTCCATGAAACGTGCACTTCGACGAGAACGACGTGTCGACAGCAGCAGCAGCAGCAGGCATGCCGTGCTGGGCAAAGTCCTTGCCAGAAATCCTGACCGAACTATTCGTTGGTTGATTGTCGCCTAGTGCTGCCGCTAAATGCAATGTTTTTGCTAGTTCTTGTAGCTAGCTCACGAACACACACACACACACAGGCACGTCTTCTGATGTACCCGCCCATACACACACAGGCTCACGAAATATAGTCACAGCCAAATGCCAACTGTGCAAATAACTCTACCCTCTGTAAAGAGCGCTGCAAAATATGTGGCTGCCTCATGTATGCGTGTGTGTGTGTGTATGAGTGTAGTGTATGTGAGTGTGTGTAGCTGCGGCTCCAGTGGCATTTGGCACTTGCAGAAAGTTTTGGTTGCGTTTCAATTTGTACTCAACTATTGAGGTACGCTTGGCAGAAATGCGTGATGTAAGAGTGACCAATAAGTGTGCCCCCCCCCCCCCCCCCCCACACACACACTCCAATAAAACACACGGAAAGAAAAAATACGCAATATACACCCACAATTGCGCAGCAGAAAGCCCACTTGCACTCAAGCAATCATGCACATATACACTTATAAAAATCTCGTAAAAACTGACTAAGGGAATTTTCTGTTGCGGCAGCTCCGTCAATTTAGCTGCGAACACGATTTCAATAAATTTTTAACTTTTTTCAGAGTTGGAAAATGCTATCAATTGGTTGAAAAAAATGCCAGTAAATTATTGAATCTGTGGCTTCTTATATTCATGTCTGATCGCCTTTAAATTATTAAAAAATATCACAAACTTATTTTCGTGAGTGTTCACACAAAATTGTGCTTGTACTCGATACACTTTCCACTTTCTCGGACAAACACACAAATACGTGCGGTTTTAAAATTTACGCAAGGCTTAAGTCGCCGCACTTGTGGCGGCACTGCCGGTTGGACGAGAGTAGCTCAGCTTTTTTGGGCTACCTGACATCGTGACTACACGACGCTGCCTCAACGCAGAGCTCCACTTTATTTGAAATTGGTTTTAAGCATTCAAGTGTGTACTTATTGCACATGTGTGTGTAAATATGTGTGAGTTTGCGCAGCAGGTGAGCAGCGGTGGAGCGTTAAGAAAGCAGCTCTTCCAGTTGTGGTTAGCTTTTGTTAACTTGGTAGAAAACTGTTGATGAACTTTCAGTTAGCTCGGTTCAGTACTTTCGACTGCTTGCACAGCTCTCTACAATGTGCATGTATATGTGCTTGTGTGCAGCCGTGTGCGTTGAAAGGTTCTCGTTTTCTTCTGCTTTTGTTTAGCCTTGTTTGCTTGTTGTTCTTTTGTTGCCCACAGTAAAGACAAATAAAAGAAAGAAAAGTAAAGAAACCACTCTGACATATTTAGCACGTAATGTCCAAGCCAAATGTTGGACAAGGACATATTTCAATAAAGCTTACAACAACTTCGTGCATGTGTGCTGTGTTGACTGGCATCTTGGTTTAAACTGGCACGCCATCTTTGAATCTGTATTACTAAATTCTTTGTGATGATTTCATCTTAAAGAAACGAAGTTCTTAAATTCTTGGTTCAAAAGAAGGCAGACAAAGAGCTTCTAATTATGCTTAAAAAGTAGACCAACGAAAACGATATTTTTGGTAATAAAAATCGCTGAGTTCTACCAATTAAAAATTATTTTGGCTAAAAATTGAACAGCCTGCGATTCAATAGAAAAAGATGCAACGATTCTGATTTCCTTGTTATATAAAATCCATTTTAGATTAGATAAAATTTCTCATTAATTTTATTCAGCTTTTCAATATTTGTAGAGTATAGCGTCATAAGTATTTGATGTGCTTTTACAGCAGCAAATTTTTGGTTATTTGTTCTTTGACATTTCGTTCTTTATGCTGGCTCATGTCCAAGTTCGTGCTTTTAATTAGAGGAAGTAAACAATTTTTCAAATGCATATCTTTAACTACGTTTCGGTCTTGCATGTAAATTTGACGAAGTCGAGAAAACAACACAACAGAAATTAAATGAAAAAATCAACCCAAATACATTTCATTAAGGAATCCTACGTAACGAAGAAAGTAAAGCGCGAAAAACGCGAGCACTGTGAAGCACGCCAATGAGTGCCAACAAGGACAATAAAACTTGTTTAACAGCAATCAGAGCAACAGCAAAAATGTTGCATGCAACAATGGAAGAGAAGTCTTGAAAATTGTGGCTGAAAATGAAATTACTCGCCGCACATTTCGGAACTGTGAACATGCAAGCAGAGCAGAAAGAAATAAAAAAGCTGTACAAAATATAAAATCATAAAAACGAACGCTGAAAAAACAATGTTGGCAACACTGTTAAACTTTCAAGAGCATATCATTTTCAACTGCTGCTAGTACCTACTACGACGATGACTGCTATTCGCCTGAAGTGGCCAGGAGCAGTGTAAATTTGCCGTGAACACGACGGCAAAAAGGACTCCAAAAAGGACTTGCAATTGTCTGACAAAGTTTGGCATGCAACCAGGCTTTACAAATTTAATGAAAATGCATGCTTTAGCAGAAATTCAGGAAACGTTTAAAGTTGGTTTACCTAGTTAGAACTTCTTTCGGTAACTTCTTTTCACAATAAACTTTTCCTCACTAAAGGTATAACTAGAATGATTTCGAGAGAAAAAACGCATATCGCTTAAGGCTATGAATCCGTTAGGATCTGCAAATACATGGAGAACTGTCACGATGGCACTCTCATTTCATAGTTACTAGTAGACTAAGTACTACTCCAAATACAATCTTTATAATACCTGAACATATCTCAGTTTTGCTTTACAAAATCTATTAGTAAAGACTGAACCGAACGTATATGCTTTTTTTTAATTTTGTAAAATCGAATTTGGTGGAAAAGAAAAATATCCTTGGGTTTTGGGACCCACTGTTATGTAGATCTAAACTGATTTTATTAAGAAACTACAGGCTTTTTTCAGCCTTCCTTTATATGAAAGGAAGTCTAAGTCAAACTGGAACTGGAATCGAAATAATATTTTTGTTAAGTTTTCAAGATTTCTTTTGAGATTCCAAAAATTTATATAAAGCTATACTATAAATTTTGATAATTTAGAAGCAATATTTTTTTTTTTTTACTATTTACTAATTTATTTCTTTGTTAATTTGCAGATAGGCAACTAAAGCAGCGGACACAGCAAAACGGAAGTATTAAGAACGCTGCATTTCTTTGTGTGTGTATGGAAATAAAATAAACGCAGCTGTATTTTGATATGCATGCCACCGCTGCATGCCACATGCCGCTCTGCACTTAATTACGCCACAGAAGACAAACGACGCGCAGCGCAAATGAAGGAAGGAAACGCACAAACAGCACAACTTAATTAGTTGAGCTGCAACAACAGCAGCAACAACAGCAACAACAAATTGCGCATAAATGAGTGAAAGGAAAATTTTGAATTTGAATTTTTTTCTGCTGCAGCTGCATTATTAAGCAACATAATTGTTTGCTGAAGCGGCAAGTGGAAGAGCAAGAGCAAGAGCAATATCAATATCAATAGCGGCAGCAGGCAACTGGCAACGGAAAAGCATTGCTGAGCTGCTGCCTGCATATTCGAAGCTGGAAATTAAGTTTTAACTTTTCGCAAAAGCGAAAAAGCAAAAAGTATTGAATTTCTGCGCTATTGTTCGTATGCAAACAGCACAACAACAAAGCGAGAGAGTAACAAGAAAGACAAGAGCAACTGCGAAATAACACTACAAGCATAACGGCAACAACAACAACTACAACAACGAAAAAGTACACTTTACACAATGGATTTGTTAAAATTGCCAAGCGCCAACTGCAGCTGCTGCTGCAGCACCTCCACAACAGGCGCGTCCTCCTGCTCCGCTTCCTCCTCCTTATCATCGGCCACGGTGTCGTCGTCGTCGCTGCCATCAGCAACAACATCCTGGCTGCTGCACTGCTACGTTGGCCTTGTAGCGCTGCTGGTGTTCGCAGCTAACATCAACAACACTTCCGGTCAAATCGATTGGGACGATGACGATGATCCAGGTGAGTCCAGTGAGATCACTGCAGCAGCACAGCCAGCTGTAGCTACTGCAGTAGTTGTTGTTATAATTTACATAATTTGTCTTGTTGTTACATTCGCCATCGTTGCTGTGGCACTGTGGCAATGTAATAAGTCGTTAGTGAGACGAGCGTGCCATGAAGCAGGCGCTTAATTAATGTTACGTATACGCCATGGGGGAATAATAGTCAGATTACCTTTGGCTAGGAATATTACAATATTAAGATTAGAAAGAAAAGCGATTATAGGATTTTAGCAATTAAAATTTGTCTAGATTTATTTAGGAACATTGTGGGAATCTTTTTACCAAGCGAAAGACTGAATGGTACGAACCGTATAGAAATATTGACTTACCAACTTCGAGTTAAAATTTTGCATATTTTTATCAACCGAAGGTTACGTTTACAAAAAAAAACCATGGTCTCACATTTTTTAAAAAATATTGTTTTCCTATTAGATATGAGACATAGTGGCTATGAAGACGGGAAATAAATAGTTACTAAATTTTTCGATTTTGATAGCTGTTATATTAAAACTTTCGCTTTTAAATATTGGAGTTGCAAGGAATCCAGTAGCTGCCGTCTCATCCAAAGAATTGGCAACTCTCCCAGAGTTCTCTTTTCCGTTATAATAATGCTTCTTAATTAAGTTCGGCAATGGGCGAGGGCATCTATTTGTCCGACTTCAACTCATAAACCAGCCCTTCAGCCAAAAAATGCTGATGTCGAAGGCCAAAGCTTTGGTAAGAGGCATTGCATATCTTTTCGGTATGGTTTAGAACTGTTTTTAAAGCACTCATATAGACTTTGCTTTACAAAAAGTTTTCTAAAAAATGAACTTAAACTCGAATCTCACTATAACTTTTTTGTTTGCTGCTATTAAATTTAATTTTTATGTAAAGGTACTAAAAATGTTAATGCAAACGGATGCTAAATAATGTTTTCCTGTTATCTGCGAAATGCTTTTTAAAGTCAAGCTCTGCAAGCTATGAAAATCCTACGATACATGTATTAAAAGCTTTCACATAAATTAGAAGCGGAACATTTACGCCTCTATGGAAATTTGCAAGGATATAAAGTCAAGTCGTTTGTCTTTAAGACCGCATCGTCAGATAAAAGTGGTTTAGTTAAGTGCTGCAAGTCATTCCAGCAAATACACTCGCTCCGCGGCGATACACGATACACGGATACACGGCAAGGCCACTTCCTTAAGAAAGAAGGGTTAGAGAAACGTACGCAATTAAAATGCGGCAGCAGCAGCGCCGGAGAAACAAAAGACCAGGCCCAGACCTGCAATTAAGCATGAACATGCAATTTTCATCTTTCAACATGAAAATATTTGTCACTTCTAATTGTTTCGAGTGAATGGCACGACAAGACACCAACAACAATAGCTGCTACAGCAGCAACAACAACAAGCATAAAAAGCAAGGGGAACAACAACCTGCTGATAGGAATACAAGTTCAAAGCAGCTACCAAGCAAATTGCTCCTCGCCGCTACAGGCAAATACAGGGTGCAAAATATATAGCAACAATAAACTTTTAGATTTCATATTTTTGCTATCATAGAATAGTGCAGATTTTGAATCAAATCATATTTTAGCTTTGCTCAAGTTATGAGCAGTTAATTTAGATAGAAGTGAGAAATAAAATGGCTTATATTTTGATGCCTGTATTTAAGAGCAATTTGAGAGCGCAGTTCACTTTACGAGTTCAGTTTTGCTGGAGGACCTCGTGATGGCAAAAACGTTTTTTATGTCCTTACGTAGCAGCATATAGAAGGAGCTCTTGAGGTTCACGGAAATAAAAAGTGTAGTAATATTTTGTTGGGATGCACGGAAAATAAAGCTTGAAGCTATTCCAGAAGTGGGCACGAAGCATGATAATGCGAAGACTGAATCCATGCCATAGAGTTGCCAGATCTTTAGTTTTCATATAGATACAGTGGTACAGTTATAGACTAGTGTGACTACTAGCAAGTACACTGAACGTCAGTCACACTTTATAATCGCTCTCTTGACATGCTTCAATTGTTATGCTTTTTAATGAAAAACTTTCTACTCAAATTCTTAAATCTGTTAATTTTACCTTGTGCCATAAAATTTTCAACAACATGCATAACTACATTTTTATATGTATTTTTTATGTGAACTTTTATTAGCCGTAAAGAAGGTTTCATTTTATTTATATCGATTGTGAGTACGTGCCAAGGCTTCCGCACCTTATCCGAAATGTGCGCTAATAAAAAGGCGAATTATGTATGACAAGCAGAAGGTCATAAAGCAAGCAGCAGTGCCACATTAAATGTCAAAGTGTAGTGCATATAAATTATGAAAAATAAAATACAATAACAAAAGTGTAATGAAAATATTTTTTAGTATTACATGAAAATAGTGTGCTTTAATTTACTGTGAAAAATCATATACACGCCCCCACTTATGTATGTATAGTATAAAAGTGTATACTTACACATGCTCACACAATTGCGTGCTTGTATGAAATTTCATTGCTGCTTTCATATAACTTCATTAATTATCAGAAAACAGGCAGCCATGGTATGAGACTACAAGAAAAAAGTTCCACTTCTACTCAGAAGCATAAACCCAACAACATTACAAGCAGCGTTCTTAAATTGTACCTCGCTATAAAAGTGGCTATGCCTAATTCGCTTAGAAAGCAGCAACTGCTGTCATAAAAAACCAAAATCTCAAAAATATTCATGACTTTTTTATGTTTATTTTCACTGTTCCTTGCCTAAGCCTTATGAACGGCTTGAAGCTTCAGAGCACCCCTTCTGCTACATCTTTGGTTTGGCTGTCCTTTATCCTCCTCCTGTCTAAATCATTACACTTAAAATTTTCTCTTATCAAGAAGGCAAAGCGTCATGAATACAGCGCACAGCCAGCCACTCACATTGATTCACTCACTCTCTTACTACTTCCTCATTCACTCGCCCACCTTCGAGCGCACTTATCGACGCGTGTACTCACTCACCCACCTGCTCATCCGTTAACACAATGAATGCTATCTTGCCTTCCCAATAGGAACAGCTTATTAGTAGCTCAGTCTGGGTTGGATTTGGACTTAAATACCCTGAGTCAGCTTAAAGAATGCATACAAATTATGGCTAGCTAAAATTTTTAAATAGCTCTTCATCTTATGAGTAAGCTAATTCTTTAAAAAACTTAATTCGAAATAAATCGAAGCATTTTTGTAGTGGTTTAAACGTCATTGCAGCTTGAGCTAGTCCCAAGAGATTACGTATCTTGTTGATTGAGCAACAATTGATTTCTAACAGATCTAGAAAATGTATAATTCCATCCTTAAAATTTTTTCTTGATAGAAATTCATTGACCCGAGAAAGCTCAGACCGGAACTCGAGCCTGAATAAAGAGTTTCATTAAAATTTTACTGTTTTGTATACATGCACATACATACATACATACCAACATACCTACATGCAATACATACATACAATCCCTACATACAAACATACGTATATCCAGTCTGAAGTGCTTTGCTTGTTGTTGTCGTTGCTGTTATTTGTTGAGGAAGCACTTCATCTTTTACATGCTGCTCCCCCGTTCTCGCTTCCTTAGCACATTCCAGCAGAGTATCCCCGCCTGCTCCAAGTGCTGTTGGCGCTGCTGCAGGTGCGCTGCTGTTGCTGGCATTTCACCATCATCATTTCATTCCTTTATTGTCGCTGCTGTCGGTCCGAAATGTTGGATTAGTTGTTGGCACGCGATTTGATACGAACGTAGAAAAATATGAAATTATAAATTATAATTTAACTCGAAACTCACAATGTGTGTGTGTGTATGCGTGTAGCAGGTATTTGCATTATCAACGCCATAAGCGGGGTTAACTTCTAGGGTTGCCCGAGCAGCGTAGCGCGGCGCTTCCTGCGGTAATGAGTGACACGAGAGGGTGTGTTTGACGAGGGTTATACAAAAAGTTTTCGCTTACTAAAAATGCTTTAACTTCAAAAATAGTTGCGCTTCCTTCTGTATATGCAAATATGTGCGTGTGTGTGTGCGCGCTGGTATGCGTAACATGTCAACATAGCTACACAAGCACCGTAACGCATATAACGGTAGTGGAGCGAAGTTGGAAGATAGTGACTGCCGGACATAGCGAGAAATTGTGTTGGCAAAAGCAAAGCTGGCTTGGGATTAAAATGAAAATCTGGGACAAGCTGGGCACGTCCACACTTATTTCACAGAGATTTTCAGCAAGGCAAGGAAAGTATATTTCATATACATATTTGTTGCTTAGAGCAGATGAGTTTCTGGCTAAATCCGTTTTTAGCAAAACGCCAAAAGATAGCGTAAATCCAACAACTTCGAGCTGTCAAAGGAATGCGTGTTGCTGCTAAACAGCTTGGACTTACTAATCTCCTATAGTCGTCCAATTTGAGTCTGTAAATGGGTTCTACAGTTCTAATTTCAGCCGAAATTGGAGATGTGAATGAATGAACAGAATATATATTTAGTTCTTTGAGCGCGTAATTTGAAGGTTTGCTAGACTTAAAGCGTATTTCATAGTATAAGAAGCTATACTCTGACATATCAAAACATCTTAACAAACACGGAAAAAGAAGTGGCAATTTTTCTTCAATTATTAAAGGCAGATATTCAATTGATAATTTTAAATATGTATTTTGATTTGTAAATATAACTTCTACCCAGATTATTTCACTATTTGATTTTGTTAATTATTGCTAATTTCTAATACTCATAATACTTTTACCCGAAGAGCTAATTTTTCTACTTAATTGGTCAATTACAATTCAGACTACTAGAGGGTGATAATCTAAGTAATGCTTCTCTCCAGGCGCCCCTGCAACACCCCTGCTTTATCCACTTGGAAATCTCAAGCGTTGTTAGAGTTAGATAGAGCACTTTGAATGATTACTTTTGGAATGCGCTTTAAAAAAGTATTTTGCTTTAGTTGCTTTAATATTCAGCACAGTCCAAAAAAGTTTTATTTTTAAACGCGACCCCCTTCCAGATATAAATGTAAATTTTGAATTCTAAAAAAGTAACGAACTCCAGTCAAATGTTTTTCAAACATTTTCCAATGATTTAGAAATCGCATGCTACTGTGCCGCCCTCATTTAATATTTAACTTCCGTCAACAGCGGAGAACAACGCTAAGAGCATTTTGTGTGTGTCTGCGCAGCTCTCAATACAGACACACACACGCATACATGCGGCTCAACTCATTTGTCAGATGTCAAACTAAAGCAATTTTGACATAACAATTAAGCAGCAAACAACATACATATAACGTATGTACATACATCTGTAGGTTTCTTTGCATGTGTGTGTGTGTGTGTATGTACGCCTGTGTGAGTAGCACTGCAGGTAACATTCAACTTTACCCTTTCAAGTGTGTAGCTGAAGTGCTCGCCAGCATTTCTGGCTGTAGATGCAGAATAACAACAACAAAAACCACGCTGCGCCGCACACACATTTATCACCACCACCACCACCACCACACACACTCCTACTTCTCTGTCGTAGGCTTGAAGTGCTGAGCGCTGGTATTATAATGGCAAAAATATTTACAGTGAAGGGTTTGTTATTATTTATTGGCAATATTTGTGAGGAGAATTTGGGTAGGAGCGTTTATTTTTGTGGCAAGCTTTGAAGTGCGCAAAACAATGTCGATGAGGGAGTCGTGGCAGCGCGGGGGTAAGAGGCTAACCTTCATAAAGTAAATTTATTTCATGGCGAACTTTTGAATATGTATGTGCTTTGGAAATGACTCCTGGCAGGTTAGCATGCTTGTCGGAAGCCTGCTCTTTCGCTCGATATTTCAACTGTTCCTTATTTAAGGGATTTAGTCTCAATTAGTCAAGTGTGGCAACTGCTGTGAGCTTATCTGAAGCACATTGACATGGAGAAGATAATACTGACCGAACCTCAAACGCACGTATGTATATTCTAAATCGGGAATGGTTTCCCAGCACAGATTCCATATAGTAGTTGTATAATATTGAGTTTTTTCAGATGTTAGTTTACAAAAAAGGGGTTGAAAATCTGTAAATTCCTATTAATTATTCGAGTTAAAATTTAACCAAAATAAAAGATGATTTTCATATTTCTGATTAATTAAGTATGCATCATTCTTCTGTTTTAACTATTCGAGATAGCAGATTTTAAGTATATTATAGTAGATATATATTTTTCGTTGTTTTTTGATTATTCGAAACAGACATATTTCTTAAAATTGTTTTCACAAAATCTGAGAAAATTGTATTAAGGATTTTTTCCATAACCACTTCTTGGATATTTTTCCGTTTCGAACGAATTTTCATATTCAAATAAACTGAGATTTTACGGGATTGGCACCAAAAAAGAGGCTTCGGAAAAACGGAAAGGGCTGCCAGCTGGAGGACACTTGATAGGAAGCTGGAGACAACGTCGCTTGGCTTGCAGATCATTATTTGTTCTAACACTTACAACTTTCAGCAAGAAAAAGCAAAAGCAACAACGAGCAGCAACAGCTGCCGTTGCTCTTGAAGCAGCTGCAATTACTACTTGCTATCGGCTGCTAGTGTCCCATACATGCCCCATATATGAATAAGCTTTTGTTGATGCAGCAGCAGCTGCTCCATGTGTTTGCTCTTTTCTTCTTTTTTGGCATCTTCTATCTTATAGCTCAAGAAATTGCTGAGATGTGTGTGCTTGTGTGAGCTTATTCTTGCGACTCCTTGCGCTTGCCCTGCCTGCATCACTGCCAAGACGTTCCTGCTCCTCAATATGGAGCAACCTTTGTCTGCAGCAGCTCGTTGTTGTTCTTCTTCTTCTGCAAATTAGTTGTGGCTCGCATTGTTACTCGCATACATGTACAACGCATACATACACAAACAGATATTGTTGCGCACATTATAATTGGTCACTCGAGACTCATACGCATACTACAACATATACAAATATGCATTTTCACACACATGCAAACAGAGTGTTGCAGATAGCGTCGATTGTCTGCCGACCTGCATGTCGTTATGTGGGCCAAAAGTTCATGTCGATTTCTTGTAAATTTCAAATGCTGTTGCATTTTCATCTGCAGTTGCAGTTGCAATCATTAACGTGCAATTGCAGTTGTTACAACTTGGTGCTCTGTAGAAACTTGAGCTCAAAATTGTTTGCTTTTGTTTTTCGCAAAGAAATGCAAATATCTAAAGATTACAATTTAGAAGAGGGCTTCCTAGGAACCTTTAAATTTAATCTTCAATGCTTAATACGTAATTATTTTTTTAAGACTTATGTCAATATATTATGAGAAAAAATGTAGATCAATAACTTCTACTTATAAAAGAACTTCAAATTTCTTTATAACAAGACGAGCAAAAACAATTCCTATTGCGATTTTCACTTAAACAATATTTTCGAATATCTGCTCTAAGTCTGACTTCTCTTTATGAAATCTATATGGCAGCAATTAATCCGTGATGTTTTGAAATTTTAGCTGAAAATAGACTTGCTGGCAATCAATAAAATTTTTCACAGAATCCGCTTCGGTGTTGCGATGGTTGCAGACCTTCTATGCAATGGAAAATTGCTTTGCAAATGAACATATTTACGTTGTGTTCAATCTGTTGCACTTGAGATGCTTCATTAAAAATAATCTCGTGTTTATGTTAATGAAAATACTTTGCCAATTAACTCAGCATTCACAAACCAACAGCTAGCAACTACATTCAAAAAATGCTGTTCAACACGATGTGTATGTAGAATGTGTTCTTTGTAAAGGAAGTAGTGCGCTTTTGTATGCATATGTGTGTGTGCATGTGAGTATGTGTATGTTTACAAAACGTTCTCGTCGCATTGCATTGGCATTGCTTGATTCTATTCATGTCACTTTCAAATGCCATTGATACAATTATTGCATTTCGATGTTTATTGAAATTGCAATTCAACACGAAGTCAAGCGCAAAACTGACTGTAATTGTGATGGTGATTGTGATTGTGAGCGTGTGTGCAAGTGCCTCGTTTAAGTTCATTCAATTCTCTTTGACAAATGTGTGAAATGTGAACAGAGTTCATTATTATCGACTGCAGTGTAATGTCGCTAACATGAGTGCCACCTTGTGTCAGCACTTTTACTCCAGCTCGTTGTTGTGCAAATTTAATTGACGATCTCAAGTGTCACATGAGCAGAATCAAATGCTGAACAATCTCATGTTAAACACTCTAATATATTTGGGTATATGAACATATATTCGCTTAATATGAGGTTGTTTGTCCCTAAGATCCTTATGTTGTTATGAAGCTTGAGGGAACTGATTAGGAACTAGAGAGAGTGATGGTTGTAAAACTTGCCAATCGATAGAGAGTTATCTTATAGTGGAGATCGAAGCCTCATATAGAGCAGCTTAGTTTTTAGAGATGCCACACGCTTTTATTGGAAAGGTCCAGCTTTTCTTGTTTATCTATGCAAGGCGTTTCTTTGAGAAGAAATTTCATAATTTGTGATAGGTTTGGATTTTCCATAATGTGTAAACTGTGAAATGAGAATTCCGCCTAATCCTTGGTAGAGCAGTGCAACAAAATTTTAGGTATTCAATGATTATGTTAGGATTCATGTAAGATTATTTACATTGTTTTTCAAAGAGCTATAAAACGAGTATAACGAGCATAGCAACTAATTTTTTTTAAATAAGTTTTAAAAAGAGGTTTTGGATTCACACCTTTTCCTTTAAATTTGGCTATAAGTACAAAGCTGAATTCCGTGAAGAGATTGCTCGACGAAATTTAAGCGTGTAGTAAGAAACATTGAAACCAGTTAAATAAATTTAGTTCGGCTTTCTTGGCATCAAAAATTTCAGTGCGGAAGCTGAAAGCAGATTACAGATTACAAAGCTGAACCCTTGTTATACAGCACCTTTAAAGCGTTACTCACAGGCAAAGTTTCCAAATTTACGGATCACAAAAAACATATGAAAATGTGCATTGAATACTTCCAAGCTCCAAGTGCAAAAAATTAGCCCACAACAACACGCATACTATTGGAACGTGCCACACACACATACACATTCAAAGGGAATTGTCATGCCGCTGCAATTGCAGGCATTCTCTGCAATGACTTATGCTGATGATGAAGTTGTACCATTTTCATTTCCATGCAACGAGAGAACAGGACATCAGCCTCAAATCCATTCACAAAGCATGCGAATGACTATGGGAAAGGACAATGGCAGGAGGAGACAGTGACACATGACACGGAGACTGGCAGACGGGGTCGGCCGGTTGCAGAAATGCTTAAATGACATATCGCCGCCATAGCAGGCCAAAGTAAATGCACCCACACACATGCACACACAAACGCTGAGTACAGTAGCGGCTCAATTTGCCGCTGGCAGTCAGTGCGCAGCGTAGAGTGCAGTAAGTGCAGCACAAAAATGGGTCACAAATGCGCCGCATGCCGACTGCAGCATTACAAAACACCCGGCAGCATAATAAGGCGAGTTGACTGCGAGCGAGTGCATGCCTACAAAGTGGCGAGTTGGCGGAGAAGATCGCCGGCAGGCACTTGTAGCCCGTAGCAACAACAACAACAGCACACATTTTGTAGCATCATGACAGCAAAGCGTCGCGCCACTCGGCATTAGGCTGCGTAGCTCTGTAACGGCATAATTTTACGTAGTCATAGGTTCACAGGGTGTTCTAGAACAAGACAGCCGGTGGCAGATTTCCTTGATCCACATGTGAAAAACTTTAACACGCCACCTTCAAGCTATCCCAAGCGAAGGGGTGTGTGAAACAATAGAACTTCGGGACTCTGAGATAAAGTCACTTCTTTCGCTATAATCTGAGAGCTATTAATAAATAAAATAGATGAATATATAATTGGCGCAACAGCCCGTGTGGACCAAGTCCTAGTTTTCTCGTATTAACTTGTGTGTGCTTTTTATATTTTTCACAAATAAACTGGGCTACAAATAACCATATCCGAACGGCTAGAGAAGCTTCACATGACAGAGAATAATCTCGGGGAATTGCCATTTCATCGCAAGAACAATTTGAAAAACAAATTCTCTTTTTGACACGAATATTTCTTTGAAATACAATTGTTTTTCTATATGCGCCACTGCGTCCATGAGTACATTTTTGTTAGTATTCATTTATGGAATCTTCTATTGTAATACCAAATTTTTTATATATGTAATCGTAAACATGCGTATGTATGTTGTTTGTATAGAGAAATGTAATGAAAAAAAAAAAGTTGAAAGTGCATCAAATCACACACACATTCAAAGTATCTTGCCACGGGCCAGCCTTGTTCCAAGTCTCACATACATACTTCTACATACACATACAGCAAGGAAGGAATACCTACAAATGCAACAAAGTTGTATGCCCAACTTCATTGTGTTTGTTGGCAAGCTCCGTGTGAAAATCCGCTGCTGCAGCAGCTGTATCTGCAGTGCCAACACATCAGCTTCAGCTTGAGTTGCAGTTACAGTTGCAGCTTGGAGCTTGGAGTGCGACACCCAGCTGCAAGGACAGCGGCCCATTTGCTAAAAGATGAAATATTACTTTTGTGCTTTCTGGCGTTGTTGCCTTGTTTTAAATCTTACTGCTGTCTGTTGTTGTTCTTCTGCTTATTGGCTTATTTCGTCCGCTTCCCCTGCTCCACCAAATGATATATGAAGTTGCTACAAAACGCACAGCTGACGAATTGGTGTCATACCGCTGCTGCAGCGTTCCGAGAGCAAGCAAATGCGCTATAAGCCGCTTTTAATGCTCAGCGCTACCGCCAGCAGCGTCTGCCTTTTCCATCGTATCGCAACTGCGCGTAATCGTGAGTTATGCCCCTCGCCGATAGTGCCGCAGTCGTCCAAAATTTCAGACTCTACGCTTTCCCAGATACCAAAGACGAACTCGCATTTGCAGCGACTCATAATTCGATTTGGCACTGCGGCATAATTCAAATTGCCTGGTAGCCATGAATTCGGAGCGAGTCTCTCAAGAATCAAGTGCTCTGGAGTTCGGCCAAAGAGCTGAATTTATGTGTGCTAATATTAAGGAATTTTTGGATGACTTACGATGACATCTGGTTGCCGGGGTTGTCTGCAGCGCACTTCATTTCAAAATCAAGCATTACAGCCGAGCTTTGATTCAGAGTAAATAGAAATACGCCAAAAGATCAGATATAATTTACTTCATTTTACAATGGGTTCCCTTTGTTCGCAATAAAGGAAGAGCTAATTAACAAAAGTAAAGCAGCAGTTCGAATCGAACTTTAATCGAAGTTTCAAATTGAAATTAAAGCTTTTTATTTCAAAACTTTTGCGGGCGCATATGAGGACATTATTATAGATGATATCACTTTTTTAATAAATATATACTATAGATCAAACCATTGATTGGAATAGAGCAGGGCCGGCCAACCTCTCGCGGGCCGTATATAGGGAAAATGAGAGGAAATGGCCGGAAGATTGGCCTGAAAAAATGTTAAAGACGGCCCGAGGGTTGGCCACTCCGGGTATAGAGAGAAATACAATTTAAAACCTAAAACACTGTAAATAAATTGTTAAATTATAAGCGTTTAAATTATTCAGACACGGCTTTCAAGCTCAGCTAGTAACTGAAATGTGTCCTAGCATTGTGTGCAGCTTTAACTTTAAAATGAATTAAAGTTTTCTGATTTCCAAAGTTGTAAGGGTTGAAAATATTTATAGAACTGCAGAAATTGCTAAAAGTAAAATGAAAACAAATTCAAATATTTAAAAAGTTGAAAAGTTGAAACTTTTCTGCAGTTTTAATCAAGTTTGTTAAAGTTTAAATAGTTTCCAACTTGAAACGCTCACATAGCTGAATTTCATCATAGCACGTTCAAGTGTAATACCAGCTAATCCGCACAAACGTTCAACCTGTCCCTACTTCGCTATAAAATAAAGACAAAAAAGACCAAAACAGTTTATTTTAACTCTTTTGGGCCAACAATTTATGCAGACAGCGTCATTACCCCGAAATGTAAACGTATGCTGCACACATCATTATCCCTGCAGCTGCCCCAAATGAGACGCCACCGCCGCTACTCCTTTTTGTGACATCTTTATAACAACGACCAGAGCAACAAACGCTTCTGCTAGCAAACCATAGCACAGAAAAAAGGTTCAGACCCGAGCAAGGACATTCGACAGGCAAAATTATGTCATAAACTATTTTGCCATTTGCCTGTGCAAATTTAACACTTTTGCGTGAGAGCAGCGAAACCAGCAGCAGCAGCCAAGCAAATTGCTATGCCACTTGCGTAAAGCAACATTTCATAAATTGTGTTGCTGCTGCTGCTGTTGGCAGAGGGATACACGTTACGCGCGAACGTAAGTATGTACTAAAAAGAGAAAAAAAGAAGAGTTTAAGTAAAACAAAACGACAACAAAAATTTGTTGCTGTTTATGTGCCCAGCTGGAATATGAGCAATGCATTAGAGAAGTCATGCATGAAGGAGAATATCCTTATACGGTAATGTAGGATTGGCTGCAATAATATTACCCATTCACCGAAAAAGAAATTTCTCTCTATATTTTATTAAATATAAGGAATCTTTAAAAAAAACTTATATATGAAGAGGACATTTTCAGAGCTTAAATTTGTTTATTAAAAACTAGTTGTTATATTAACCCATTTCTGCGTTTACTTTGTCAGGTATTTGTTGCGTTTTTGACAAAATGTTATAATTGCTTTTAGAGAAGCAATTGAAAAATCTTTTTAAAATACATTAATTTTCACATTTGAAGCTATAATAGAAAACTAACGATCCGAAATCTCATTCAAAATTAGTCAAAATCAAAAAGATTAAAGAAGTTTAAAGTTCAAAATTCTATCAAATTGACACAAACGTAGAAATTGTGTTAAAATTGGATTATAGATCTGCTGGTGTTTTACCAGCAATTTATTACTTAGTAATGTGTATTTTCAAGAATGGTTTGCCTTGCACATTATGCCAACTTTATCAGGTACTCTTTAATACGTAATTAATACAAAGAAATCGTAAATTTATTTTCAGAGAGCATAGTTAAAGATATAATCCTGCTGGGTGTGGTTGGTAGTCTGCATTAGCAAGCATAAAAGTGTCAAAATGCTCAATTTATTTAATTATTTGCACGCCGACCACGAAGATGTTGCATGTGTTTGTGTGTATCAGAGCCACTCAGCGACCTAAGTTTAATGCGTTTTAAAGTTGAAAAGTTTAGGTAAACGGATTAAGCTGACATTGAGTTCTACTGACTTTCTGCCCACACGTTCGTCTACCCTTTTCGCTCTGAAAACACTGAAGTACTTCTAAACTAATCAAGTGAAGTGAAAAAAGGGATACACATCCCTTTTTAAATATATTACAAAAAGTATGGCTTGTCTGCTTCGCCACTAGTTTCAAGTTCTAAAAATAGTTAAGTCTTGAGAAGGGCAGGCGCTGTTTTTAAATAGACCGATTATTAGATGCATTGCTTGGGAAAATGGACACATAGTTGTGCTCTATTGGCAGCTGTTAGAGACCAGATCGAGCGATCCAGATACGCATTGAAAAACCACTCGACTTGTGAAAGTGGAACAGGAATGGGGTATGAACTTTCAAAATGAATGTAAACGAAATGGAATTGAAAACGACATGGTTGTTTGATAAGCTTTTAATAGAGGAATATTACTTGTGGTCAAAAATAAAATATATAATTATTTCAAAATAAAATTCTTGTTTATTTTTTCTGAGATCATCGTGTGAACGGAGTTAAGTTGTAATAAGAAAGGTAATAAATCGAAACTGGAAATAAGCACTTATTTAAAATCAAAGATTTCAAATTAACATCTTGTTATGACGTGACCACAGATATATGTCATGAAATAGTGTTAAGCCCAGGACGGTCATGTATTTCATGGTCATTAGCAGGAATCACCAAATGCCTTTTCGTGCAAGTGCGCTTTTATGACGATCGTGCATCGAGTAAATCAGTTCAAAAATTAATATCATCTCCAGGAAACGAGCATTACCTACCCAAATCGTCAGTATTAGCAATGTGAATGTCGCCAGTGCAGTCAGTGGCTGTCATTACGAGGCAATGTCTTTGGCGACACATTAACTCTGATGACAATGCCGTGCCGCTGCTGCCCCTTTTGCCGTAACTACACATTTGTATGGGAGTGTTAGTGTGTGTATGTGTGCGCTTTGTGCTACTACAACCAATTACGTGACTTGCATACTTGACAAAATTCCCACACCCACTACAGCAAACATTCTTGGGCGTAGACACACATACACACTCCTGCTCGTAAGCACATGTCGGTGAGGGCTGTCGAAGATCGCAGACATGCCAAATGTCAGTTTAAGCGAAGGCAAAGGAATTCGTATTGTAGGAAGAACAACTGACGCAGGCGTTAAAGCAGAGCTGCAGCAGGACGAAATCGCAGGCAGGCATGTGTGCGTGCGTGTGTGTGTGAGTAACAAATGTCAACTCCATTTTCGTTCTTTCTCATTTTCATTGCCATTCCATACCCAAATGATTATTTTTCGCTTAAATCAGCAAAAATATTTCGCCTTCCTTCGCTTCCTTTTGGCTTTCTTTTGCTCTTACTTAACGCATTTTTGTCGCATACTAAACGCGCGCAGAGCTCACTCGCAAAAGCAGCTCCTAGCACTCGGCGCCCGACAGCAGGCGGCAAAAAGGAGCGCAGCGAAAAACTACTATCGCTGCCTTTTGCAGGAATTCAAAGAATTTTTATTGCCACAGCGACAGCTGCGGCGCGGACTTGCAAGTGGCTTCTGCCGGCTGGGTGCGGATGGGGGGTGGTCGGTACCGGCAGCTAATTTAGTAGCTTTTATATGCTTTTATGGCGCTTTTCCTTCTGTATTGGCTTAACACTTTTTGCTGATATTGGAATGTGTTTCTGGCACTTTGGCGCTATGTTGAGATTGAAATCGGTGCTGCCAAATAGTGGCATAATTTCCGATAGGGGGAGAAACATGCAATGAAAATAGTTTAGTTGATTATGGTATTTACGCAAGTAAAAGAATTTCAATCTAGTAATAGCTACTAAACAATTTCAGCACTTCTCAAATTTCTCATTAGCGCATAATTTTGAAATAAGTATGCTATTAAAAAAACTACTGTAAACTTCAGAAATCGAAGTTCAAACAAATTCCTTTTACCATAATATAAATCTGTTTAATATTTGCTATAATGTGCTTAAAAACCGATTAAATTACGACGTCTTGTAAAGAGGCTAGAAATATTTCAAAAGGTTAGTCGACATTTAAATTTTTATTCGCTTCCGAACACTTTGATTTTATTTTGAATTCCTTCTAGTCCATCTACCAAATTAATGTTCTAATTTTAATTTTCTAAAAACATCTGCTACTCTCAATTTGTAAACGTTAACTCCTTCCTATTTTAGTAGTTTTCTTTATTTAATATTAAATGTATAAATATAGACTTGTGTCCGAGTTCACCTTAACGCTCTGACGTTTACACACGGAATGAATATCATCCATTGGCTACCCTCTAGATGCCACATACCTTAAAATTTACAGAAACTTATAATTTTACAGAGATCCTACAGTACTAATTGGAGACAATATTCAAGACAATTTCCAATTTTTCATAAAGCCAAATTAAACTTGTATAAATTTTGAAGTTTGAGAAGTGGCAGAAAGTTCTTAATAAATTGGATATGACAAACTTCAAACATTCGCCATTTCGAATATAAAATATGACTGTCTTTTTCTGCACCCTCTTGTGTTAGGGAAAGGGGAAGAGGTGGAACATGCTAGAAACTTGCGCCAACTACTTTCTGAAGTCTTAAATTTTGCTGAGTTATAATTATTTAAAAATTGAAATTTTTGAGCTTGAGCTCGGGAAACTTTTACAATTCCCCTCATTTAGCAAGCCCGCATGCTCAACCCAGTGCCACCTTCAGCTGAAGCTCGAATTCCGGCTGCTTGTGCTCATAAATTTCACAAAAAGTGCAAATTTTTCAGCGCTCGCTCGAGCAATCTTAAGCAGCAAGCACTTTCCGATCTGCGAAGCGTAGTTGAAGTTGTTTGCGCAAAAGTTTGTGCCCGAGTATGCCGAAGCATTTGGCAACTTTTTGACGTAGTTGTGTTTTAATTGCTTATGCGTTGCCTACGTGGCACATGTAACACACATACACGCACACACGCACACTCTCACATTCACAGACAAACACATATTAAACCCACTCACAGACACGCAGCCATGCATGCAAGCAAGGCATATGCAAGCGAATGTGTGCTACTTGCAAGGCCCTCACATGCACCCTGCCTCGCATCCTTGTAGTCTACAAACACAAACACAAAAATACACAAATACTTGGTAATTTTGCGCGCGTACGTGCCACCAATTGTTTGCACGTACTTAAGCGTTTCCGGCTGTTTATTCGCTGCCGCTTGTACTTGACTAGACTTCAGCTCGCTTTACTTTAGCTACAGTTCCCTTGCCACTGCCGCTGCCACTCCCACTCCTTCCAAGCAGCAAGCAGCATCCTGGCTGCAAGTGGGACTGCCTCTCTGCGGTGTATGTGCATTCGTCCGCATTCACCCGTATTTGGCGCAAACGTAGGTAGCGCTGCTCCTCCCGCCCTTTCACCCGCTGCGGCCACTTATCTGCTAAGCTGAAGAAGATGCTCCTGCCTGATTATTAGCATTTTCAGCTTTCGCCTGTGCTGCTGCATTGCGTTGTTAGCCATGCTACTCACCCTGCCGCACTTTCCCCAGTGCCACAGTCGCGCCACATTGTGCGGCAGGTAGCATATACTTACATACCAGCAACGCAATAGTAACGGCAGCTTGTCTTGCCGCAGTCTTATTTTCTAGGCAATACGCCAATGCAAAAAATTAAAAGCACTTCCGCTTTCATTTTATTTATTGACTCAAGCTCGTTTTTTATGCTTCGACTGTGGCTGGCGGATGTATTGGAAATTGCGTTTATTGTTGTGCGTTAGGCGGAAATTGTTGTGCTTTCCGGGTCGTGGCATATGTGGTTTCTTTTCATATAGGCTCTGAAGCAAATTACGATGTATTGTGAAATTATGCTTTAGATGCTATGATAGGATTGTTCGTTCAACCAAGCACAAAAGAAGATAAGAACTTGCAAAGAAGTTAAATAATAAAACCAAAGAAAAATATGGTATTTCTGACTTAACTAAAGATAGTATTTTACTTTGGATTTAGCGGAAGATCTTAAAAAAATATAGTCATCAGGCTTTCACCGGCTTGAATCACTCTCTGAAGATATTCAATCAGACAAATTTAATTTTTATCTATTTCAAGCTGCTTCGAACTTTATGCCTGATGTGCATGTAAACATTTTGTTCATTCTAGATTCAGTTTGAAGCACACTTGGTTAACAATATTTGAACGAGCTTGTCATTGAATACTATGACCTTTCAGTTCTATGACCATTGTGTCTGAAAACGAAAAATATTGATTTCCCATGCCAGAATAGAAAGAAAATGCCATTTAATATCTTTGCATATTTAAGTTGGCGTCACAAATTTTTAGTTTGAACTAAATGTCAAACTTACAAACTACACAAATACAGCTGCATAAATGCCACGAAATACGATTACCTTCGGGACACCGATGGCACACAGTCTCACACTCACACGAATAACTTTTCATTAGCAAACCATTACGCAAATCCGAATGCTAAGACCCAAAAGTTGTCGCCCTGCCACTCCCCCTTACTCTACACACACTTACTCTACACACACTTACTCAACCACACACAAACAGCTCACCATAAATGTCAACGTCACAAGAAATTCAAATAAGTATGCATGGCCCTTGTGCCTGCCATGGGCAAAAACGTCCCCTCGATGACTCTGCCGCTCTGCCGCTCTGCCTCTCTGTCCATTTCTCAGACTGTGGGCTATTCCCACAAACTGTAGCAATAGTGCGTGTTACTGAGTTGCAGCAGCAGTTGACATATTGCTTGGGGATTATTAATTGGAACGAGTTAATTTGCACAATAAACCCACAAGAAACACAGGCTAACAAGTCAAAAAACTTATCAAGGCGGCAAGGATAAAGTTTTCATATGTTCTCAAGTTGCTTTTTGCTTTACATATATAAGTGTATGTATATGTATGCTGCTGTGTGTGAGTGCAACGCCTCGTTGGTGTTTGCGGTTTCTTAGTTTTTGTGCTGATTTTGAGCAGATTTTGTAATGATTTTCTTCAACCGCAGGCAGCAGCCAAGTGGAGAGGGGATAAAGACAGTTCGGAGCAAGAAGTAAAAACAGCAATGTTTTAAGGAAATTAAAATCTGCTCCGAAGATTGTAGACCAATTTATTTCTTTTAGCAGCCTAAAATCAAGAGCTGGATAATACAAAATAACTTTGTTGTAGGAGCAACTTTTGTTGCCATTTTCTTGTTGCAATTTCTTGTTGCTATCGGTTTTGCTGGAAGACCTGCTTATTGCCCTTATGTGTTGTCATAGTGCACGTGCGCTTAACCCTTATGAGCGCCACAAAAACTACCCCCCCCATCAAGGTGGCGAGATATCGCAGATACCCTCACAAAATTTTGTTTAAAGCGTATCATGGGCGAAACGACATTATATGAAACGATAAAATTCAAGAGTATATCATAAAATACCACTAAACAATAGACCTAATTGGCTGATCTTGTGGGTTAACAGGAAAATTTTTGAAATTTTTTTTAAATGTATGAGTTAATCTTCAGCCCCCTGCCTGACCATTAAAAATGATCTGAGGACTCATTCGGGCAACTCATCATACACAGTATTGTTATCGAAATCGATAAATTCGACCATAAAAATGTCGCAAATATTTGTTAATAAAAAGTGCAATGACTATGCATAAAGTTGCAAAATATTTACATCGAAAATGTCAAATTCGAAAAGTTTTCATGCAATTTGTATGCAAACACTTTTGCTGCTACTGTTCCTCTGTTTGTGTGAGTGAATGCTCTTCGTCTTATTCGGCAAAATGTTTTATTTTGCGCATTTAATTGGCGATGCTGTTTGCTCCTTGTTGTTGTTGACACGGAACCCAGAATAATTAGCCTGACTGCTGCATCCACAGCAATACACACAAACCCATACTCACAGCCATACATATATAAAAACACACACACACATTTTCCAGCTAACTAATAAGTTTGGCAGTTATTTGCTCTTTGCTCCTTGCGGAAGTGTTGAGTTGCTCATTTGCTCTAATATCCTTTCCCTTGGTCTTGTTCATAAGTTTCCTTTATTATTGAATTTTCGTTTCTTTTCGTTTCATCTTATTCAATTCTTGTATTCCTGTTAGTTCAGTTTCTGCTCGGCTTCGATATTTCGTCAGTAACAGTCTCTACCCGTGCTGTGCCCGCCTTAAATATGTTTCCATTTGTATCCTTAAGGGCTGCTTGTCTTCCGCCGGCTCCACTAACTACACTTGCCATAGACATCGCAAATCTGCCTTGCTCTTGGTGTGCGCAAAAAGTTAAAAGGAGGCGCAAAAGTTGCAAAGTTTTATGCAATAATTTGTCGCAATGCGGATGATTTTTCGTCTACTCTAATATTTATTATTGTTGTTGTAGTTTTAGTTCTTACAGCGTGTTGTTGTGAGTGTTAGAAGTTAGTTTCTGTTTGATTTATTTGTTGATATTCCTTTGAAGACGTTAATGAGCAAGCTGTCTCTATCGTCCTCTTGAGGGTCAGCGCCTGCTGGGTCGCTTTCAAGTACAATATTTGAGTAATATGCGCAGGTCCTTGTTGCAAAGGATTTGTGTAGGAGTTGCTATTTGCAACTTTGATGTTGAATTGAAAGCAAAACTAATATGCCAAAGGCGAACAGTTTTAATGAAAATGTGAAATCTGCATCTAATTTGTGAAAAATATATTTTAGAACCTTAGCTGCAAAAATTTATTTAGTGTTCATTAAGAATTGCCAATTTGAGTTGTTGACTTGCATGTAGGCGTTTGCCTACGCTACTTTTAGCGTAGGAGCTAAGAATGCCTTTAGCAATGATTTTATAGCATACAATTCAAGCAAGACAACTCTCAAAGGCGCTATTTTTTGCCGTGTTTGTGTGAATTTAACTTCCACCGATTTGGAACACTTTATCATGTCGCATAATAGTTTACGAAAAATTTTACTTAATGCCAAGAAATGGCTTGATTATTTAACTTCGGTTGAACTAGTCAGGGTCTGGAATTGAAACCATAATTTTGGCAAAGAAACCAAGAATAGTAATTCACAAAACTGGGCACGGCCATGTCACGGTCAAACATCTTGAAAGCTTATTAATGCTCAATTGAGAAAATTTATTTGGAATCAGCCAAATTTATGCATAATTTTAATTAAATCTATCCGAAGTTTGATTTGTTTTTCCCACAAGCTCTGCCTGCTACACTAATACAAGAACAGAGAATTACATTTACATTTTTAAACATTCCAAACGTTAATTGATACTCTCGATGCCGCCGAGTATAGGTTAGGACTGATGTGGAGTGAGATTTGAGTTAATCCGCTTGAAGCTCTGCTTCACAAATCTGACGCTTATGCAGCCATTTTCACTGACAACGGTTTGCACTAAACTAGCTTAACGTGTCGGATAAATGTAGGCATAATTAGTCAGATCAGGTAAGATATGGTTTAAACGTGGAAATGAACTACTGCGAGAAGAGGCTGCCACAGCTTACTACAATACATACATATGTATGTATATGATTGTGTATGTATTGCGTGTGCAATGCGACATGCTAATTTCTCGGCTTGGAAATTTGAGAGATTATAAAACCATTTCAGCACAAATTATCCTGATTGCCTGATGTGTTTGCTTATGCCAAGCATGCCGCACATGAGCCTAAATCTATGCTATAATTTTAAAGCTAATTTGCCATAATAATACAAAGCGCATACATACATAGACAGCAAGCGCCGGAATAGGGGCACCGAGGGCGGTGTGTGTGTGCTTTTAGTCTACCCACCATTGACGCGCAGCAACTGAAGACAAACAACAAGTCACGTTCAGCTCTCAGGCTAATGAGGTCATGCCAAGCCCAACGACGATGATTATCACCGGGGACAACGCTTGCCGAGAACTGGTGCTACTGTTATTAGTGGGGAGATAATGTTGTTGTTGCTGGCTGGTTGGCTGGCTGGCTGGTGGCACGATGACTGCGCTGTTTTTGATGATGATGGTTGGTTGGGGTGCCGGCGTTGCTGCTGGCGATGAGCATGTTGATAATGATGGTGTTGCTGCTTGCGAGCAAATCAACAGTAACTAAACAAACAAAGCAGCTCACCTACACACACGGTGCCTGGCTGCTTCCTGTAGCGCTTGCAATAATTGTCACGCTTGCTGTTGTTGGCATGCTCTTGCGAAATCGTATTACAATTATTATGCAAATAGTTTATTTTCATTTAAGTGAAGATTGGTGTACCCACGCCTCAACCAGCAATGTTTATCTTTCTTAGGGCAGTGAGATATGATTCAAATGAACCGGTTAACATTCAGATGATTTCTTCGAATAGGTTCTTTAAAGAAACCAACAGCTGGACGAAACCGAAAAAAGTTTTTTTGACTCGGTTATTCGACCTGCTCAAATGCTAGGTATTTTTAAACTTTGACAGAAAAGTGTAAAAATCGTGTAAGCAATTTTTAAAGTATGTATGATATTTTCCTTATGACTTAACGGTATCAGTTTAAACTGGTTAAAGCTATTTTGACATGCAAAATAATTTCGAAACCGGTTTTTAATTCAATCGATCAGTCGAATACCTTCATCGAGGTTTATATGTGCATACAGGTGTGTTTATGTGGTGTGTGTATGAAACGCTTACGTATATGTCACATTATGAATTAACGTGATATAATATGAAATCAGCTACAAACATCATTTGTACTTATCTGCAATGTGTGAGTGTGTATGCGTGAGTGATTATGTGCTTGTATCGTGCTGATGGCAAATGTTGTGACATACTCCAGTAACTGTTGTGGCAACGCCGATGCATGCCTACGAACGTCACACGGAAACCACCAAGCCAAGCCTGGCGGAGGGAAAGGTTGGCATGGTCGAAGCTGTCTCCGATCAACTGACATGTGACTGCTGGCTGCTTTCCGCTCGGCGCCAGTGCCGCAAGTGGCACACGCAACTGCGGTCAACTGACACTCTGCCCCTCACACCCACTACCGATTTGGGAGCGTTTTCTGTCATTTCGCATATAATTGGTTAAAGTGTTTGTTTTTGTAAAATTAAATTTTGCAACATTGTTCAGCTCAGCTCCCTCCGGCTTTCCTAGTCGAAATCCTGCGCGCTTGGCACTTGAAAGGTTCTTCTTTTAAAGTTGAAACTTTCGTCCGCTTTCACAGCTGCCGAAATTGAATTACTCACAAATTGTTCCCTATAGCTTTGGAAAGTTTCGGCGCTTGCCTTCTGCTGCGCTCGTCGCAGGCGTCCGCCGACGTGGCAGCAGCAGCGCGCATTGCAATTTGGGGCGACACATTAAATTTTGTAGCCACATTTTTTTTCTCGCCTGTGTAACATTCCCTCCTGTTCTTTTTTCTTCGGAACTGCGCGTATTTTTCGTATTTGTTTTGCTTTCTTTTCTGTTTTTTCTTTTCTTCCCATTTCATTTTGTTTGTGTGCGTCCTTTTTGAGTGCGAACAACTTTTTGACAGCTTCAGCGGAAAGTTAAACAAATACAAACAAATCGAGCTATAGTTGGTCTGTGAAGAAGGGGAGGTAAAGTGAAAAAATATTCAAAAATGTCTGACGTAAACTATTATTTAATAGAAAGACCTCGTTGACATAATTTAATTGCAAAATAAAAGCACAACGTTCTGCAAAATGTTGTACCAATTGCAGTTTGAGCTGGTCGACCTGTCAAAGGGGGTTAAAGGAATGACTGTCGAAAAAAAGAGTTCAACTTGGAAAAGTAAAAGTGCGATTGTAATAAAATATCTTAGTCGGCAAAATTAAAATCAGATTTCAAATTAGTTGTTCAGCTTTCGATGAAGAATAAATGTGGATGGATTAAAGGGTTCGATAGGTCGAGAAGAAAGAGGCCAGGATAGGATAGGATAGTTTGGGATAGTAGAGTAGTACATGGTAGGACAGAGTTAAATAGAATATGATGGGATAGGGTTCGATGAGATATAGTTCCATTTAAAATCATACCTATGTTATTTTATTCCTCCACATATGCTCTTATTATTTGGTTGAATTTTTTTGATTGTTTGAAACCAATCTAGTTGGTTCATATCCAGAACTTCTCCAACGTGTTCAATGATTAATTGAGAATTCAATTCAATAGTCTTTGGCATAAGTGGTATAAATATGTGTGTAAAATTACTAATTCATGCACTTGCGTATTAGTTCAACCAATTGTTTGTGAAGACGCCTACAAGTATGCTTCTATTTTGTTATTTTCCCATTTATGTACATTAAGAAGCACTGCAGTCAGCGCACACTAGTGATTCGTTCTATTGCGGATTATTCCTGCTTCTTCACAAAAAGCCTTTACACTCACACATACGCACATGTACGCAGACGCACGCATAAACAAGTTGAAGTAAATAACTTGCAGCAGGATTCGGCGGTAAGCGCTCCCGCCAATCTCATGCCCGTTCGCATTAGTGCCAATACACGAGTTAGCAATAACCTTGAAATAGTTCACTGTCTGGCATGTAATTTTACTCTGCACTTCAATGTGCTTTTTCCAAATTCTTAAAATTAAAATCCAGAATACTTTTGCAAATTTGCCATATAAGCATAATTCGTGAGAAACCAAAATTGTCGGTTTCCCAAAGAATATGCGACGAAAGGAAATTCGAAAAATGCAACGCAAACAAAAATGTAATCTTAGGTAGAAAAATCAAATAATAAAGTCAGTTGAAGTTGCACCGTCCATAGGTAGACCGGCACTTCAGGCAAATTAAAAATTGTTTAATTAATTGGCGCCCAACGTGGGGCCGTGAAAAAAATCCTTGTAAAGGATAAATAAAATATAAAGTCGCTGCCAAAAGGCTCGATCCCGCGAGATTATAAAAACTGTGGAATAAAAGTAGATACACTTAATCGAAACAATTGTTAAATATAAATACTGTGGAAAAAGCATAAATGAATAAATGCTAGCGTCTTAAAAACTAAAACTACTCAAACTAGTGTAAAAGACAGAAATGTTAATTTTACGTCATAAAAATTAACTACAGAAACTATTTGACGGCATAAAAACTGTGGATACACTTAATCGAAACAATTGTTAAATATAAATACTGTAGAAAAAGCATAAACTAATAAATGCTAGTGTCTTAAAAACTAAAGCTACTCCAACTAGTAAAGACAGAAATGCTAATTTTACGTCATAAAAATCAACTACAGAAACTATTTGACGGCATAAAAACTGTGAAAAAAGTAATAAACTATAATACGCTGATGTGGTTAAATTACTAAACCGCAGAAGCTATAAAAGTATCAAAACTTAAGCGGTATATGCGGATCGTATGATTTCGGAAAACTAAACCGGAATCGATTGATTAAAATCACCATTCGGAAATCAAAGAAGACACCAAACTAGCAGCATCGATAACATCTATAAAGAAGACATCAAACTAGCAGCATCGAGAACATTTATAATATTTCAACAGAGAAGGCATAAAATGAACAGCAGCAGCAGCAATCTGTTTTACAAATTTATATTATTGTGAGCTATATTTTTAATTTACTTTCACATAATTTTTATTCGTATTTTTGTCTTAACCCAGTTGCAATTCTTTTTTCCTTTTTATTAAATTTTAAAAAACAATGTCGCTCACAGCTGAAGCCACGCAGGATCTTATCGTGCGAGTTATCGACGAAAAGTTAAAAGAAATAAAATCACTTGTATCTGAACAACTTGGTCAGGTAACAGGTCGATTCGATGAAATTAGCTCTGCAGTGGCAGGTTTGACTGCACCACAAAGATCTGTAGAGCCTTATAGGGACGTGAGCATTACTGACGGGGTTCGTTGCGATATCAGCCTAGATGTCGTTAAAACTGTTCCTGAATTTTCAGGCTCAATTGAGAAATATCCTTCATGGCGACAAGCAGCGAAGGCTGCTATGAAACCTTATGAGAAATATGTTGGCTCTGATCGCCATTATCAGGCGGTCGCAATACTCAGGAACAAAGTAATAGGTTCTGCAGATACGGTTTTAGCCTCTTTCAGTACGCCTCTAAATTTAGACGCAATTTTGGCACGACTCGATCATGCATATTCCGATAAAAAACCAATTACGCTATTGGAACAGGAACTCTCAATATTGAGACAAGGACGATCGTCCATAACGGAATATTATGATCGGGTCGAGCAAAAGTTGACTAATATAATTAACAAATTAGTTATGGAATACTCCGATAGGTCGGAAACGTTTGCGTCGCTGAGTGAAAGATATCGCGATGCTGCTTTAAATGTTTTTATTTCAGGTTTGAACCGCCCCATGTGCGACATTCTTTTTTCTTGTCGACCCCGTGATCTTCCAAATGCATTGGCACTTGCCCAAGAACTGGAGATGAATCGACAAAGATCCTCCTTCGCATCATTTTTTTCTGAAAGAAGCAACCTTGTTCCGCAAACTCCACGTTACGTTAATAACTCTGCCACTCGACCCAATAACCTGCAGAATAAGCCATGGCAAAATTATTCGGCTCAAAACAATAATCATCCCTCGTTTCATAGGGAACGACAGCAAAGCGAACCTATGGATGTTGACCCGACTTCTTCACGATATAGAAGACCTAGTAACAATTTTCGATTAGAAACCAATTATAATAGCCGACCAAATTTCAATTCAAATGCAGTAAAAAGGGAGCATCAGTCTCAGCATAATTTTAGAGACAGGAAGCTGCAGAGGATAAATCATCTGTCTGAACAAACTCCTCCTGAAAATAATCACCCTGAAAATGCGACTGATCAATATTCGTACTCTGAATCAACACGATCAGAACCCTATTTCGGTCAGGAATATGACCAAATTCATTTTTTAGGATAGATTCCCGTCTTCCTTACATTTCAAAGAGGGCGGGTAATGGTCAGGATATAAAAATGCTAATAGACACCGGCGCAGCAAAGAATTATGTTAAGAATTTGCCATGTTTTAATTTTAAATCAGTTCAAAATCCTTTTAGGGTTTCTTCCATAAATGGAGTAACACGTATTACTCAGAAATGCTTAATAAATGTTCTTGGTAAAACATCCGAATTTTTTGTCCTTCCGAATTTAAATGCATTTGACGCAATTATTGGGTATGATTTCATGAACCAAATTAATGCAATTATCGACACAGTGTCCAATAATATTCAATATACAGGCGGTACAGAATCTCTTCTCTTTGAGCCGTGTTCTATTGTCAATAGCTTACAAATTAGCTATGACGGCATCCCAAACCCTATTAAAACAGAATTTAAGTCCATGATAGAAGAAAATGAAGCAGCATTTGCTGATCCGAACGAGTCACTGCCATACAACACCGAGGTTGTGGCAACTATCAGGACATCCACCGATGAACCAATATATTCCAGGAGTTATCCTTACCAAATGTCTGCAAAAGACTTTGTGGAAAAGGAAATTAAAGCGATGCTCAATGATGGCATTATCAGAGAAAGTCGATCTCCCTTTAACAATCCAATCTGGGTTGTTAATAAAAAGGGCATTGATGAGTTTGGAAAGCAAAAGCTACGTCTTGTTATCGACTTCCGAAAACTCAATGAGAGAACAATCGCTGATCGCTATCCCATCCCAGACACGTCTGTTATTCTTTCTAACCTTGGAAAGTCTAAATATTTTACCACCATTGACTTAAAGTCGGGATTTCACCAAATTTTTCTCCACGAGAAGGATCGAGAGAAAACCGCATTTTCCGTAAATAATGGAAAATACGAGTTTTGTCGACTTCCGTTTGGTTTGAAAAATGCGCCCAGCATTTTTCAACGAGCAATCGATGATGTTCTCCGAAGCGATATTGGTATTCGATGTCATGTCTACATTGATGACGTCATCATCTTTTCACCGGACGCTGCCACTCATCTCAGGGATATCGAAAGTGTCATAAAAAAATTAGCACATGCCAACATGAAGATCTCGTTGGAAAAAAGTAAGTTCTTCAAAACAAGCGTTGAATTTTTAGGATTTGTTGTGTCACAAAACGGCTTGGAAACGGCAGAAGATAAAGTTAGGTCTATATTAGCTTATCAGGAACCTACTACACTTCGATCACTACGCTCATTTTTAGGTCTTTCAGGGTACTACAGACGGTTTATTCGTGACTATGCTAAAATTGCCAAACCTCTTACGGAATTATTGCGTGGTGAAAATGGTCACATAGGAGCTAGACAATCAAAAAATAAAAGCATTTTAATGAGCACCGAGGCAAAAGAAGCTTTCAATAAATTGAAAGAAATACTTGCATCAGAAGATGTCACATTGGTATTTCCAGATTTTAGCAAACCTTTCGAGCTAACTACCGACGCATCCTCAGTGGCTGTAGGTGCTGTACTTTCTCAGGAAGGTAAACCTATAACTTTCATTTCTCGGACACTTAGTCAAACCGAACAAAATTACGCAACAAACGAGCGTGAAATGCTTGCCATTGTTTGGTCTCTTCAAGCCTTGAGAAATTATCTGTACGGAGTGAACAATCTCCACATTTTCACAGATCACCAGCCACTTATTTTCGCGATTTCTGATCGCAATTCAAATACTAAGCTAAAAAGGTGGAGAAGTTTTATTGAGGAGTTCTCTCCAAAATTTCATTACAAGCCGGGTGCCCGAAACCGAGTTGCTGACGCATTATCACGTCAGTATATTCAGCATGTCTCAGAGGAAATCACGTCCTCTGCTGATTCAATGACATGTGAACATAGCGAAATTTCCTTTTCAAAAATAATTCAAACAGTTCCCACTTCAATTAACAGCTTCAAAAATCAAATTTTTTTATCCGAAAGTCAATCTACGGAGGCAAAATCATCTAGACCATTTCCTGGCTATATTCGTCACACTATTAATTTTACTGATTTTCAGGCACTATATCCGCTCCTGAAGGTAGCTATTGATGCAGATATTGTTAATGGTATTTATTGTCCGCTCGAAGTACTAGGGAAAATACAACATGACATGGTGGAATTGTTTCCATCCGTCCGATTTAAGCACACCAAAAATTTTGTTATCGATTTACCCAACCGTGATGATCAAGTAGAAACAATAGCAACGGAACACAACAGAGCCCATCGATCAGCAGGAGAAAACATTCTTCAGCTTATCGAGGGATATTTTTTTCCCAAAATGCGAAAAATGGCAACCGAATTCGCAAGAAACTGTAAAATATGTGCCCAATCCAAATACGTTCGTCATCCACAAAGGCATATCTTGACAAACACCCCCCTTCCTACTTATCCAGGAGAAATTCTTCATATGGATATTTACAATACCGACAAACAACATTTCCTAACCTGCATAGATAAATTTTCCAAATTTGTGGTTATAGAACCAATACCGTCCCGATCAATTGTAGATATAAAAATTGCACTGCTTAAGATAATAGCCCTTTTCAAAAATCCGAAAATTCTGGTAACAGATAATGAACCAGCTCTCTGTTCCCAAACAATTAGGTCATTATTGCGAGATAATTTTAGTATGTCCCATCACACTGTTCCCACAATGCATAGCGAAAGCAACGGACAAATTGAGAGATTTCACTCAACTCTTAGTGAAATTGCTAGAGCAATAAAACAGGAAAAGGGTGTGTCGGACACCAAGCAAATAATAATTATCGCAGCGAGCAAATATAATAATTCTATTCACTCAGTGACCAAACGGAAACCTATTGACATTATTTTTGGATTACCGAATGCAGAAATCAAAATTATTTGCGAAATTTTAAAAAACAATCAGTGTAAACAGAACACATTTCATAATAAAAACCGTCGTAACAAACAATACCAAAAAGGCCAAGAAATTTTCGTAAAGGTAGATAAGCGTAGAGGAACCAAGGTTTCAAGCACTTATGTCAAGAAAATAGTTCAGGAAGATTTAGGCTCAACAGTTCTGCTAGCAGACGGGAAACATATTCATAAAGACAATATTAGATAAAATGTATTATTATTTCAGATTTCTGTCCCTGACATGTTCCAGCGCGAAATTTTTGGATTATTCTTCGGCCCATTATATCCCTTTACAGAAAGGGAATGTTGCAATTTACGACTCCTACATTTACCTCGTCCATACAGTTAATTTATCAGAATTCGAAAGTATAGCAATGGACCTAGAGGATTTTAAAGAAACAGTTCAACAGACAGAGCAAAAAAATTTAATTGAAACAGATCATGATGAGATACTTCGTATGTTAAGAATCCTGCGTACGCCAGCGAGATATACCAGATCCATTAACTTTTTGGGATCGTATCTAAAATTCATTGCCGGTACCCCAGATCACGATGACTTTGTACTTCTTGGGGAGAGAGAAAATAGATTAATTGAGGCAGAAAACCAACAGGTGGAAATTAATGAGCAACTGTCACAAAAAATTAACGAAATTACTGAACAAATTAACAATTTTAAAGAAAACTCGTTATCAAAAGTTCGACAAGAATCATCTACTGTATTTCAGCTCGTTGCTCTAAGAAGTCAAAAAGTAATAATTTTTCTAGCTAACGTTGTTAACTCTATAACTCTCGCTCGTTTAAACATGGTGAACCCTACCATATTAAGTGATGTTGAATTAACAAATATTTTAAATTTAGAAAACTATAAAGTTCAAATAAATGATTTGTTGATCGCATCAAATGTAAAAGTTTACGCAAACATTGATATTATTAAATACATTATTAAAATTCCAAATATTACGAAAATGTGCAAATTATTACAAATATATCCTGTTATTCGAAATGGTATAATGCTAGATTTAAGAAATGAATATGCGTCAGTTTGTGATTCTGTATATACTCCATTATGTGATTGCAAAAGTACTCTGGATGTAACTTTCTGTCGGCATGACAATTCCGATTTGTGTTTGATACAACTTCTTAACGAAAACTCTGCCAATTGCTCAACAACTTCAGCCCATCACGTAAATCCGGTTCAAGAGATAGATGAAAATACAATACTTGTGAACGATCAATATGTAACTATTACAGAAAAGAATAGAACCATAAGCTTAAATGGAACGTTTCTTGTTACGCATTCAGAAGATATATTCATTAACAAGTCTTTATTTTTGGCATCCAGTAATCAACCGGTAATGTTACCAGAACAATCGCAAAGCGTTTCATTAAATATTATTAAACACTCGCCCAAAGTGACATTACCGTATCTTCACCAACTTCATATTCAAAATTTAAAAAAAATTAAAGAATTTGACGGCAATTTTAACTCTCAAAACGTTTACTGGTATGTTCTTTTAACAGTAATAGCAACAATGGTGGTAGTAATTGTAATATATCTTCGATGTCGCAGGAACATTCCAGTTATCACCACAGTTACTGCTCCCGTTCCAAATAGTTCAAATTTGCATGATGAAATTCTGTTTACAGAAATCATGAAGAAATTGGAAAATCGTCAGCAAATTCGGGACGAATCTGTTTAAGGGGGGGAGAAGTTAGCAATAACCTTGAAATAGTTCACTGTCTGGCATGTAATTTTACTCTGCACTTCAATGTGCTTTTTCCAAATTCTTAAAATTAAAATCCAGAATACTTTTGCAAATTTGCCATATAAGCATAATTCGTGAGAAACCAAAATTGTCGGTTTCCCAAAGAATATGCGACGAAAGGAAATTCGAAAAATGCAACGCAAACAAAAATGTAATCTTAGGTAGAAAAATCAAATAATAAAGTCAGTTGAAGTTGCACCGTCCATAGGTAGACCGGCACTTCAGGCAAATTAAAAATTGTTTAATTAATTCACGCACATGGAGCAAATGGAGAAGCGCGTAATGGATTTCTTTGCGCAAGTTGAATTAAATTAATTTGGTAATTAGCTCAGGCAACTATAAAAAACACGAAGCAGACGGGCGAGATTCCCAACAACACAAATATCAATACTCACTTATACACAAGCACATACAGACAAACAAATACATGCATAAGCAAGAGCACAAAGACATGAAGTGGCATCGGCGAAGTGGGAGCATTGATGCGATTTAATGAGGTTATTTGTTTGTTCTGCGCATTTCTTTGCGCTTTGGTTCTTCCTCTTCTTTCCTCTGCTTCTACTTCCACCCTCCGCACTCGCATTTGCAGCGCAGAGTTAAGTAGATTAATACACTTGAGCATTTCATGAGTGATGTGAATTAATTAACAGTTTAATGAATGCCGAAAGATTGTGGGAATTTGTCAAGCGCTGAGAGAGCTTCTGAGCCTTGTGCTTTATGCTTCGTACTTCCGCCATTAAATGTGTCGCACTTTTCGTGGAAAATCAGAAAAACCTAATTATGGTTGTGTAAATTTTTGTGGTGGTTTTTATTCGTTTATTTTTAATAGAAGACGTAGTTTTGGTGTAAGCAGATGGCGAACTGAAATGTTTACGTGATCCTGCAAAAAATGTGCATACAGATGTGCATGTAGGGGAGAGGGGGGTACCTTCGTCTCTTTTTTTTGAAGGCCTATATTTCAGAAGGTAATCAATATATTTAAAAACCGATTAGACTGTTACAATACCTCATTATTTAACAATAAAATGTTATACTAAAAGTTCTTAAAAAAGTTCCGTTTGTACTATTTTTTTCATGATTAGTAAAAAAAGTCATTTCGCTGAATGTGACCCCATGCCAGGGTAGCTTCGGCATTTGGCGGGGCACTTTCGGCATTCATAATTTAAAGTACCATAAGGTGATACAAAATCTTGTTTAGACTAGATAAGATATGTTTTCGGTTACATAACACGTTTTTATTTTATTTTGCATTACAAAAATTAAAAAAAATCATGTTTAAGAGCTTCAAAAAAAGGTAGTTATTGGAAAACTTTTTAAAAAATTATTTGTTATATATAATGTTTAAAGTGCTGAGATCGACCCTAATATTAATTTTGTGTGGTTATGGGAGGTTTAAGCCAGGTTCGAGGGTCTTGGAAGCTTCAACTCGATTTCGATTTTTAGTACCTGTGAAGTTATATTGACGAATGTGCCCCATGAAAAGAAGACAAGTCCACCCTGGTGTCACTTTTTTTTCTTTTTATTTTTTTACTTCTAATTTCAGTGCTTTATTTTCACTTAATACACTTTTATTTACAAAATAATTAGTATTAAAGTAATACTAATACAATTTTGTTCGAAATAATGGTATAAATACAGCACAAACTTCTTACGTTACCGACCTGAATATTCGGGAACGAAGCGCGAAAACACAAAATCAAATGTAACTTTATCAGCTGTTCAGATAGAGATGACTAACTTTGTGAGGGATATTAATGCTAGTTATGGGTTAGTTTTTACTAATAAACAGTTATGTCCGATGACTCCTTCATACCGAAATCGCCTTTGACGAATGTGCCCCAAGGACGAAGGTACCTCCCTCTCCCCTACTTCTTTCCGGTTTAATGGCCATGGCATAAATTTTTCGGAAATTTTTTTTACAAATTTTAAATTTTTCTTTCCAATCTCGCACTGTCAAAATGTGATTTGATTATCTCTCGATTAAGGTAATTTAGTTTTCAGGCAAATAAATTTGAAGAGGTAATCGAAAATTATCAGTTTTACAGAAAGATATAGAAAACGATGTACGATGTTTTAAATTAAAAGCGAAGGTATTCGTAGTTCGTAGTGCCTGCGCAGTGCTTGAAGAAAACGTGTATGCTTACATTTTAGAAATCAATAAATTTTCTGCAAATATAAATGTTTATATTTCCATAAATTGTTTGCCATTTTTGCATAGCCATTGTATCTGTAACAATAGAAAAGCGTAAAATTAGCTGGAATTGCTCACATTTGAAAAAATTGTATTGCTATCAAATATTTGTTCGTTGCACATGCACAACACTACTCGCTAAGCCGATTTTGAGCTGAGCCGCGGATTCAGTGAACAGCAAATGTTAAGCTGAAAAAGCATTACCGAAATATATGTAACTAAAAAATCGCGATGTGTGCACTCACGCTCGCACAATTTCACGCTCAAATTTAGTCCAGTGAAAACGCACATACACACGCACACAATCACCCACTCAACACACATGCACCCATGGCAACCACAGGCAAGCTGAAAATCGCAGAAACTTCTGCCGTAGCAGGCAAATGCGTCCTGTTGCTGTGGCTGCCTCTTTTGATGCGCGAGTGAATTTAAACTATGCACAAAATATTAGCACAATGCACTCACACATGCACACACTCGCCTACGCCCACACTTTTGATTTCTACAGCTATTAGTGTGCATTCAGAGTGAACTTCAAGCGTTTACACAAAAAAGAGGAATATTCTGCCGAAAACAACTCAACTTAATTACCTAATTACCGGAGCGCAGGGGGGATGAGAAGAGAACCTCACGCGTGGTTAAAGCAGGAGTGAGTCCACGAGAGAGATGGGCTTAGTATGTAGTGCACTTCCTGCTCAATAGTTCTTATTAGGTAGTCCTTCTCTGATACTAACTTTAAAATAAAATATAATGCAAGTGTTTTTATGTGTCTTCAATGCGATGGTAAAGCTGGTATAAAATATGCCATCACAACTTGCATTTAATATCAATGGATGGGATAAAATTAGAGATTAATTAAAAAAACCTAATTTTTCGTAGCTGAGACTAAAAAAACTAAAATCACACTTTCAAGAGGTATCAAAAACAAAACATCACAATATGCTTCCGAGAAGATAAGAAAATAAGGCATATCATAAAATAACAGTAGGTAAATGCCCCAAAAAATACGTAGGAAAAATATCAATGAACAACTTTTCCATAGATACAAAACTAACTCCTTCAGCTACTCCCTCATCTAATTTGTCTGCAAATATTGCAGCGCACATTCTTTCTTCCACGGATACTTTGATTTCTGGCAGAAAAATTTATAGTTAATTTTTTCAAAGAAATTCTTGACTTATAGAAATCAAACACGAACATCAGTTGTTACTTAAATTTGCGTGCTTTGTTACGAATTTCAACGGCTGTAACCACATAAAATACCAAACAATCTTTTCGAATGCCTGCAATGCATGTCCGCTCCCTTGGCAAAGTAAAAACGATGCAATATGCAAATATTATAAATAATTTTTCGAATTTTCTTTCTGCAATTTTGGGGATTGCATGCAATCGAATCTCACAAAGGCATGCCTAAATTGCTCATGTGCAGGCCACGTTCACAAATCACCCCAAAAGACAGCATGCAAATCGAGCTGGCATGCAACCCTGAACTCATTACCCCAACCGGCCGCAGCGAAGTTCGTTGCAAGCCGGTTGCAACCGCACTGCCACACCAGCGCAGCTGTGATTGCTAATGTGCAAAGGCCAATACCCAACAAAGCCATAAATAAAGAGCAAGATTTATGTGGCGGTTTTCAATATTTAATTGAATATTATTCACAACATTCTCGATGGTTGCCCACACTGACATTCGCCTCGGTTCGATTGCATTTGTATGTGCAGTGCTGCGGCATTGCTGCACAGACATATCCACACATACTTGAACGTTTTATATAAGTGGGAATGTGTTCTCTTTCTAGCGAATTTGGCAATATTTCGATACTAGCGTCAGCAGTAGAATAGAACACTAGCCAACAACAATTTTGCTATAGACCCTTTTTACAAGATTTCTATACAATTCAAGAATGTTAATTTCAAATATATACTTAATATATAGAATTTCTAAATGATGTCAACGTTTTCAAAAAATTCCGTTTGCAAATATAAGACCAAAACAGGTACAAATATGAATGTTTTTGTCCAAAAAGTTTTATAATTTCTCATATAACGAGTTCTCACACAGAGTTCGAAAGCATATTTTGATCAAAAGAAAATAGCACGCAATATTTTGGATCGACGAAAATAAAGCTTCATCTGTAACTTTTATTTTTTGTAGGTTTTTAACTAACTATTGGTTTTTGCGTTTAGTTCAGAAAATAACGACATGATTGATTTTGACTTTTGATTAATTTACTATCAAAAGAATTGTGATGGATTTACAATAATATGAAATTTAATACAAAAATTAATTATTTTAAAGTATATAGCAATACCTGCAAATATTTAAACATTTTGTATTTTTGCTAACTATTTCTCAAACACGGTTTGTTAGCCAGTGCATTCGAAGGCATTTGGAGGCTGTTGTTGTGCTTGTGTCATTTCCGGCCGGTGCATGTGTTTACTTCTATATTCAACACTTCCAGCACACATGGCCTCATAACCTGCAACAATTTCCGCTCGGCAATTTGCGGCTTTTCACTTTGCGGCATGCCGCAATATAAACCGCAATTTCTGAACTAATGGCCCTCGAAATGCATCTGCTCCTTCAGTGTGTAAGTGCATGAACATATGTGCATGTGTATTTATGGCTTCATTTGTGTGAGTGTGTTTGTGTGTGTCGCTGCAGTGCCTTCGTAATTAGTTTGCCATTTTGAAGCCGATTGGCTGGAAAATGCCGCAATCTTATGGCACACCAAGCGCACAAAGAAGCTCACATACACACACATATGACAAGCTTATTATGACGGCTTCCTAAGCGGTACAGTGCCAAGTTTTCCCATTTTGTTAGCAGTTATCTTGTCTTGAAGAATTGCTTAACTATGGAATTATGGCCATATTTTGAGAAACGTCATGAAGGCTTCGTTCATATTTCGACGGCTTCTTACAAGTGAAGGGTATTGAATAAGGGATTTAAAGTACAGGAATTGAAGCCGAGTTAACAAAAGCCTACTCTTCAATAGAGCTGTCAATATAGGCAGCAAAATGAAGATCAAACAGTTAACAAAAGAAAACAGTTTACAAAAAAATACAGGGTTATTAAAAAAATAGCTCAGCTTAAAAATGGCAGTTGATTGTACACCCGAATTTGGTGGTTATCGGGTTACAATCTGCTGGACTCGATTAATAAAATGGAACAAATTCGATGAGTGAAAAATTCAAATAGTAAAGATGGAGATATTTATCAACAAAAATAAATTGAATAATAAATCAATAAAATAAATTTAATGTACAGTTTCTTGGAATTTTGAATGAAAATATTGAAAAATAACAATTTATTTTATGGTATTATGAAAGTAAAATTTTCAGAGCCTCATGGTTAATTCCATTGCTTTCTTCATCTCAGTCAGGCGTAAAAGTCTAAGTCGAGAATTAAATGTCGATTCCTTAGTTTCATCGAGCATTTTCTGTTCGCCAAATTTATGTCTATTTCTATATGCAATTCCATTGCAGTTGTTGTCTGCTGCGCTGGGGCACAGAAATGTTGCTGCTGCATCTTGAAATTCACATCATTATGCGGCGCGCGATTCGTTTTTACTGCAGCGCCAGAATCGAATTCGCGAGCGCTGCAATGACGTAGAAAAGTAAAACGCGTGCAACGGCAGTAACTGCAGGCAATAACACCAGCAACAATAACAACAACAACATTGCTGAATGGTACACACTGTTGCCAACGGAAAGAAATAAAATGTAAGGCTCTTAGCGAAAGCTGCTGGAATTGCCATCCTGTCTGAGGCAAGGAAACTACGGATCGGAATAAATTTCAGTTGATTTCTGCGCCAGACAAGTTTTATTGAAATCAATAACAGAACAACAAGAACAGCGTGAGGAGCAGGGAGAGGAAGTTACAGTAGGTACACCAAAAGTGAAATGTTCGAAATATATTTCACTTCTCTTCGCATTACTATAAGATGCTTGCAGGCAGGGTGGTAGATACCCACATAAGGCAACTCACAAATACACCTGGTTGCCAAGAATTGCGCAAAAAGTTGCAGCTGCCTTCACTTTACTCTTTGGGCGTAGCGGGTTAAGGCAGTTGATATAGAAAAGCGTAGTCGATATTGCAGCGCAGTGTTTTTCACTATAGAGTCCTTCTTTTATTGCTTAAGCTCTGCTTTTCATTTCAAATGGTTGTTGCTGTTGGCAGCTTTTCTTTTCTACTCCCTTGCTTGCCTTTAAGTTGTGCTGTTTTTTCGCTTTTCTTTTGTTTATTTATAAATTCCACGAAGTGCACTTTTGACTTTTTATCCCGGCTGAGTGCCTACTCCACCCGCCACTCCATTCGGGTCTGCCTGCTTGGCTGATTTCTTGTTCGCTCGCCCGACTGCGAAGAAGTTTTTATTTGAGTTCTCGTCTTTCTCTGCTGCTGCTCATAATGCATGGAATATGTGAAGGGGGAAGGAGCAGGAGTGGCGGATGAGCAGCGGAATTTATTATCCTCTTAGGATTCAATGTTGATTTAAAAATTAGCTTTCTCTCGGGTGTTGTTGCACTGATATTTTGCAAGGGCTTTAGCAAATTTTTCGAAAAGTTCTTGTCTATGGAATTGAGGTCGTTTTCAAGCTTGAATGCCAGATTATGAAATGAATATATCTTGCTTGTTTATTTTTTAAATTGTAAGCAGTGAGAGTATATAGAAGCGTCATTTAATTGGGTATAGTAATTGCTATGAAAATTGTGCTACACACAAATAATTATTGTTGAATTGGCTGTTGATTGAATGAATATGTCTTACTATAAAATTTCAAAGAATATAATTTATAAAATGTTTTAAGATTTTGAATGTTCATTTTAAAAATTTTGCGAAAAATCAGCCCTGAATTATTTTATGTGAAGCATTTAATGACGAATTGCACACATTTAATCTCATTTCCATTTCTAGGTAAGAGTAAAGCTCTTTTCAAAAAAACTTATTTTGGCATTCGAATTCAATATTTTGCAGACAGAAATTTTATACACTCCATATATTGTTTGACATTTAAAGTCATTAATTTCTTTTTACTCACTCATTATTAATCTCATATTTTCTTTATTTTTCAGGTAAGCGCAAACGAAAATGCTTCATTACGAAGAAATATCTGTAAGTTAACACGTCATTAAAAGAAATAACATATTTTTCTTTGAAACGTAAAAATTGCTGCATAGCTGCAACGGAAAACCGTTAAGCCTACATCCGTAGATGAGCACTCTTTAATGCCAGATACCATTACGCTGACGCATGTGTGCATTTTATGGGGCACATAACTTTTTCTCCCTTTCCTTCAGGGCTGCAATGTGTGAGCGCAACACAAGATGGCTGTAAGAAAATGTAATGTGCAGAAAATGTACTTAAGAAAATTCATTTTTTACTGTAGATATATTTTCTTTTGGTGTTCAAAAATGATGGCAATCTTTGTCGATTGCATATTTTAATGGTGCGTTTGTTTTATCCAAAACGCAAACGTAAAAGGAAATTTCATTTCGAAAAGGACCAACTCCCAATTCGGGTAGGAATAAGTCTCGAAACATAAAAATTCTGCACAAAATAAAATTCATTCGATATTTTAGGCCCTAAGTGGGTCTAAAATTTTGGCGTCCACATAACTAACTTTACCCCTTCTCGAAGCAGCCATTTGGGTCGTTGCTATGGTCTGTGCTAACATGACGTTGCAAATGACAGAGCTCGGTTCTTCCTCTCAACTCTTACGTTAAATATCGTTCCATGAACCTAACTACAAAAAATCTATCCATTCGCCCTACATTCCGCTATTTATTGCTACAGACAGTGGTACGTCTGCCCGTCTACAGGGCCGTACGCCTTTATACCTTCTGCATTTGGCGTTTGTCCTTTTTGTCATCATCTTTCTAAAAATAAGCCAAAAAAGCAACAAAGAATGCATTCCATCACTCACTCATGTTGTCCTTCATTTGCTGCATGTCACTTTCGTGTCTATGCTTTGTGTTCTCCTTCCGCTTCCGGCCTTACCGCCACAGCATTTCCGGCGGCTGGCAGGGTGTTTTTTTCGGCGTTGCCATTTGCAAATGATTGAAGTGAATTTGTTGGAACCTCAAAACGTAGGGCGGACGTGCTAAAACTTTATTGAGTGAATTCAATTTGCCGTAGACATATTGATCACCGCGGGGTATGATGAGGCATGACTCGTGACTGTAAAAAAAGTGAATTTCCCATTCATGTCTGAGGGGGCGTGGGGCGCTTTGACTACATCGCGAACTTGCACTGCACTGCAATGCCATTAAGTAAATTAACTGTGCGACGTGAGGCGCATTTTTTGCCAGCCGTTCCAACATGCCGCGCCGTGCTATGCTTATGCCCTATTTCCGGCAACACCGAAGGCAACGATGCCTTCCTCAATCCGAGAGCTTGATCGCATTTGCCAATGTCACTTTCAAATGGTTTCTGACAAGAAAAGCTATGTTTTCACTACATTCTATATCAATGAATGCACAATCTGCTCGTGCTGAAATCTGGGAAACTATTTTTATACAATTTCTCAGATTTTTAAAAATGTTTTAAGGTTGAATTGAATATTTTAAGCAAATATATAAAAGACTTAAAAAGTTGGTAATATATTAAAAGCAAATATTCATGCTATTTTTATTACAAATATAACACTCTGAAAGGGCAGTGAGTTCGCTTGGAATAACACATATATGTATATATATTACATATTTATAGAATTTCTTCCAATTCAGTTCTAATTTGAAGCTGAAGCTGAATTCTAAGCTGAATTTTCCATAGCAAAATATTGTATCATTATCTTTTCATGAGATATTTTGTTAAACCAAAAATAGAGCAGCTATACGTCTATCCAAAGAGCTGTTTATTGAAATGTACGTACTCGTATTTATGCGTACCTAACGCTAACACTTGCGTCACTGCCGCAATTGCACTAAATTGAGTGATTTACCCACCTCTTTCAGTCAAATGTAAATGGCTTTCACCCTCGGCCATTGCGAGCCAACTTGTTTCACTGGCGGGTATTTTTAGACAACCGCAGAGTTCACTGACCTGCACAGGCTGAGCAAATGTTTCGATTAATTGTTTCTATGCAATAAAGTGGCCAAATTTAGAAGTATTGATTTTTAGACGCTAACAAAAATGTTGCTTTTAACGTGAAGTCTGACAGCTGGCCTACGGAACTAACGAACGGCTTTCGTTTAATGTTTTCACATTGAAAATTATGGCAAGAAGACGTTGCCACTCAAACACATTCCTGAAGGCGATACATACACACACACACATGTGAATGTACATATATACAATTTATATACATTTATGTATTTAGATACGTGCAGATAGGCGCATGTAATGGAATCACGTACGGGTTATGAAAAATATTTGATAAACGAAATGGTAAGTCGACAAGCAGGCACACACATGTGCGCAAATTCAAACACAGCACTCACACGCATGCACAAACGCATACACACGCTGGAGTGTAGTTGCCAAGAAGATGATCAGCGGGTTCCGGGTTCCGCTGTTCTGGTGTACTGTTGGCATAATGACAAGCAGGCAATTGCGCTGAAGCTCCAGTTCCGCAAAGAAATATGGCAAATAAGCACGTAGGGATTATCGATGTGGCACCGCCAATGACATCTGTGTATAGAGTGTGTGTGTGTACTTATGTGTAACGATATGTAGGCATAGGAAAATGTATGGCGTGTGTGGAGAACGACATGAGATCATGCGCTTTATCATCTCCACGAGCAATCAAGGAATTTCTTGCAAATAAGGCTTGCCACAAAATATGGAATTCGAGAAAAACTCGAAAACTCAAAAACATTTTTTACTCACTGTTTTTTAGGAAGGCAAATCTAGTATTTTTGAATTTTGTGTTGTCCTTAAAAACTCAAGTTTCCATGCCTTTCGAAGTCAATTCAATTAGACAAGCAAGTCAAAACACAACATCCAAGGCTCACGCACCAAAGAGAAATTCTTCACGCCATTCCTTTGCATCAAAAATGCAGCATAATAAATACCACTAAATATGTAAATATTTTTACGGCATTTACGGAAGGAATAGATGAGAAGTACTATTCCTTAAAAAAAGCGGCAAGCAAACAAAATTCACATCATATAAATATTCATAATGCATGATATCCTCAAGCGTTACTTACGAGCGCATGTACACACACGTACTTCCTATATTGCAGCTGCAACTGACAAATGTTTAAGTGTGTGTGTGTGTATAAAAAAGAAATAACATACAACAATTTAAGTGTACAAACTGGGTGCTTTTCTGATGAGTTTTGCGCGCGAAGTGAAGCTGTTGCGGTGCACGTTGCAGCCGCGTAGCCGCCAACTCCGCAGTCGCCGGCACCTTCGCCTTCACCGCTTCGTGCCACAAAAATTTTATGAAGATTTGTTCAACTTTCGCGAAGGCATGCGTACGCGTATGTTCGGTGTATATGCAATTATAAGCCGCTTTTTATGTCCTTCAGCAGGCGTGCAAAAGGACATAAATATGGATTATGATGTGGTGAATATGCAGCGATTAAAATAAAAAGGTACAAATATTATGTAATATAGCTCTACTTATACGGAACAAATAATAAGTGCTCTTGAGATTCAGGACTCTTTACTGTGCTTTTGAATTTTGCCAAAAAGGTAACAATGGGGAAAGTGGAATTGAGGTTAGCTTATGAATTAGATCTAAAAACCGAACGGTTTAATAAATTATGAACGGAATCAATGGATTATAATAAGGGGTTAAACTTTTTATCAAAAGTTGAGAAACAAATTTTTTTCGAATTTTTATGTTAACACTTTCGAATTGAGTTTTATTTTACGTGACTATGAAACTAAAGGGAGGCATTCTAAATTTTTACTATTAATGCGATTTATTTGAAAATTGGGCAAAAGCTTCAGTAAGTTTTTTTTTATCTACAAGGACTTTCCAAAATGTTAAGCGTGATAATCTCCGAAACAAAAAGCGCCTCAGATGTATTTATGCAAAATAGAATTTCATTACACTTTCTTCAACTTATGCCTATTAAAATTCATTAAGCGCCAACTTGCCTATTAAATTTCAAAAACACATTAAAGCCAACGCCAAGGACATTCAAAACACCGGCCTATCGTTTGCCGCTGAAAATGAACCCTTTTTGGGTTGCGCAAGTGGAGGCAGAAGAAGAAGGGCACATGCAGATTCCAGACATGATTTACATTTTTTATATATGTCAGCCACTGCGCTGCGGCGTACACGCGCTTACATAAACAACAAGCGTTCCCCCCTGCGCCGGAGCCGAGCGCCGTAAAGCACAATTTTATGATACGTGATAACGCAATGCGTAACCTTTACCGTAGATAATCTCGTTATGCGACACATTTACCGCAGAGAAAGTGATATGAAGTTAACGAAAATCGTAAAGCAGAACTGCTTAACACGGCAAACCAACACAGACACAGGCACAGGCAGCGGCACGAGCGCAACAAACACGGCACTTCCTTCCTTCCTGCCAATACACAAACACTCGATGTATTGCACAATGCTTACGCGTGTGCGGTGACAGGTGCCTCCGCCTCATCGTGCGATTCGCCCTGAGTAGCTGCTGGCTGCTGTCAGCAGAGGGGTGTCGCTCAAAAATGCAGAACGAAAAAAAATGACATGCCATATAAAAAGGAGCGAGGAAACAATAACAACAACAGCAATCACACGTGTAGCAGCGGCAAGGAGCAAGCGGCAGCTCCCACAAGCTCGCTTAATGTTGGCGTATATCGCTAAAAAAGGGGATATGCTGCTGGATGTGCCGTTAAGCGAGCGCAAGGACATCGAATATGCATTATTTTGGTATGCCAAAATACAAACACGAAAAGACACTCTTCTGTGCAGTGCCGTTTTCGGCTGTAGGGCAAACAAGGGCGCGGGTTCAAGGCTTCAAAGAGTTGCCCTCTTCACTCTTTATATATTAAACTGAAAACTTGCAACATGAAATGATTGTCAAAAATATTATAGTTTGCATCTTTAATCATTTTCAAACATCAATAACGAACGAAGTTGATGTATTTGCAAATTTTTAACTGTTATTTTTTTATACTAAAATAAGACAAAATGACTTGTAACGAGCATGCCTTGCCATGCAGAAGTTATTCGTGTACGCATTTGTGTAAAATACATGTTTCTATTTAAATGGTCGAATTTTTGGATCAAAATAATGGGTTTTCTCTTGAAATAGTAATGTAGAATTGAGGGCCCTTCCTCGACTAAGCACAGCAGAACGCACGCACCTGACAAAGCCCGCCTGTAGCCAAATATATCAAGGATACAAGTATGTATAAACACATACTTGCATGTCGGTATGTGAAGAGAACAACATTGCTATTTGCATACATTCTGGGCTGCTTCTCTACCGCACTTCTTCTTAGAAGGGTATTTCTTGGTGCATGTGTATGCGAGCGATTTCATCGCACATGCAAGGAGCAAGGAGTACGATAAGCAGCAACCTAAAGATGAAATCAATTTTGGTGCGTTGCTCGTAAATATTGAAGAAATTTGATTTTTTGCATGTTGCTGGCGAAGAGTGTTCACATGTGTTGAAAATGTATATTTTGTAGATGTTTATGTGCTGCAAATACAGGCACACACACGCATTCAAGGACATGCATACGGTTACATTGTAGCACACACACACACACACTTGCTTACTCATACAATGGTTGCCTTATGAGTAGCGGCTCTTGCTTGTTGTTGTTGTTCTTTTTCGTTTTTGCTCTTTTTTGGCATAATTTTAAATATTTGCCAGAATTTATTGCAACATTCCTGAAAGTAATGTGAGCGGTGGTGAGGGGAGGAAGGTGGCGTTTCATTGCTTTCGTCTTTTAACAGCATTGTTGTAATTTGTTCTGCTTGCTTAGGAAGTATTCTAATATACTACCATTTTTTATATAGCAGATAATTAAAGGCGCACAAACACACATAATTGAAGGCTACATTTTCGCAAAAACTTGCACGCACACACGCGCACATTACAGGCAAATCGCTTGGGCATTCCAAACGCAAGCACTTCACTACAACTTCATCTTCATTTCGAGCTGCCATTGAACTAACTACAAATCCATCTCAGCTCGTCATGTAGCTGCATACTCACACCTCTTCTCGTTCCATTCAATTTCACGGCGAAAGAATAAATGGATTTGCATGCCTTTGTGCAAAGTGAAACGATTTATTTTCTAAGCCTAAAAGCATGCTACAATAATCTGCATTTTCGTGTCTGTCTCGGGTGCGTGTGCTACGTGGCGGCAATGTGTCGTTAAGTTGATGTGTCTGTGTGTGTGCGCTGAAATTTAAAATACCTCCTCTTGCGCGTTGGCTTCACAGCGCTCATGGCCTACCGCAGCAAAGGGTTACCCCCTCTCGCAGAAAGCACTCAGACAGCAGCACACGCACACACTTTCTTCTTGCCCTTCTGCCTTGTTGCCCTTCTGCCTTGCTGGCGCGTGGTGGCATGCCACCATTTGTCAGCGTAATAAAATCAGGCAGCGAACCTCGAGCATTCACCAAATAAATCGGCATAACTCTGCGCAAGTGTGCGCCATTTGATTCCTGGCATTCGCTCGGCATGTGTATTGGTTGCAATATCCTTGCTTTTTCATATACTTATCCGGCATTTTTCAAATGCTTGGCATTTGCCTTTTTGTGGCAGATTCCCCTTGGTGGCGGTAATTGCAGCACATTTTTAATGTTGCCAATTTTATGCGCGTCTTCGAGTCGTATCGTTCAGTTCCGTTCAGTTCCGTTCCGTTCTGTTCTGTTCTTCTTCGAGGGTCTTCCAGCCGCCCATAGTGATGGGCTGTAGTTTATGTGGGCATTTTTTTGACATTTGCAATTTGGGTTTTATTGATCCAGACTTTTATTTATTACTCCAATATTTAAGCATGCATACATATATTATGTACAGCTGTGCATGTGTGTGTGTTTGTATGTGAGCATTTGTTATTTATTTCTTCGAGCAGTTGTTTCAAATAAGTGAACCTTCTTTTCTCTTTAATGGAAAGATGAAACAATTACAAATGGCAAGCGGTTGTTTTACAATAAATTTCTTTCCATTTAAATTTCAATGATTTTAAATAAATAAATGATTTAGTAAATAAATAATTTAAACAAGTTCTGCTATGCTCATCTCTTCTTGTCAGACTTGGTAATTTCACGGTCCAACACAAGGCAAAATTTTAATTTTAAAAATTGTTCTATAACTAAAATTTCAATATTTATTAGTTTAAAGTACTATCATACTAATCTTTGCTTTTCCCCATGCAGACATCTTTCGATTTCTTAATTGCAGCTTTATTCTGTTTAATTGCACTTGATGAAAACCAGAGTACGAGTTGGTGGTTTTAAATTTATTAAAAATATTTCCACATTTATTTAAGAAAATGTAAACACAGTTTAGGTACTTCTTGCTATTCAGAATGATACCACCATACTTCTGCTGGAACTATTTCATCGCGTCTTCCTTAGTGAGGCGGTGTTGGAATTGATTTTAGATTGGTTATTGATTTTTTTGTCTTATTGGCAGCTGCTTATTATTTTAATTAAGGAAAATTATATTAATTATATGTTTTCTTCTTTCCCTCAAAAAGCACTACTTATCAGATATTTTAGTTTATAGAAAGCTTAAAATAACAGCTATTTCCAGCACAAATTTGTTCGTATATAGCAGCCTTTTTGATACTTAAATTTTTCGGTTTTAAATTGATAATACTTTTTTCTTTAAGCATTGTTTGAAAAAAGACTTCATCAATACTGACAATTCATTCAAAAACTGAAGCTTGAAAATCAGTATGAGCTAAGATCTCCTTTCTTTTCGCGACTCAGCTGTTTTTTGTTGCAATTCAATGTTTATTGTTGTTATAGAATCTGCAGAAGGTAATCTTTTTTAGCCCATATGCGCTGATTGTTTTATTTAAAAAAAAAACCTTAACTTAACTTTATCTGACTCTGTTTGAATATAAATAAATTATATTAGAGCAGAAGCTAGTGCAATAAGGGTTAAGCAAAAGAAGCCATGTGGGTGTGTTCTGCGAGTCTGCATTTTCCTTGTTTCATCCGAATTCAAATTTTGAAATACGGTATTAAAAAATTGCAGAATGTTTGCACTCCCTCCATCCCACCCCTGTCAAGCTGCCCAAGCTGAAGATAGAAAGTGCACGCATGAATGCACGCTTCAATAAAATTTCATGGCATTTGCACAAGTGGCCGTGCAGCTTTGTTCTGCATCCTCGCCGCTTGCTGTTTCCGTTCGTTCGTTTCCTCTGCTGCTTTTCCTGTTTCGGTGTGTGCTCCTTTCACGATGTTTCCTTAATTTATTTTTGCACAAAGCATGCAAATTTCATTCGCTACCATTTTCAGCATGGTCGTCAAGCTAAACATTCAAATATTCTGCAATCCCTCTCAGCTGTCGGTCTGGGTCTGTCGTGTGCCATGTGGGAGCTTTGAAACGGAAGCGGAAGCAGCGTGCGTGCATGCGTGACATTGGCCCAAAGGACTCGTTTGTTGCGCTACACGCTGCTGCTCATACGCTGCCTCGAAGCAACAGCACACCGCATTTGCGCGTGTGTGTGTGTGTGTCTGTGTCTGTCTGTTTGCTGGTGTGTGTCAACAACGCACTTGAGTGATTTGTCGATTGATTTCCGTTTCATTCCGCTCTCAACAATGCACAAAATGGCAAACTGTGTAAATTGTTTGGTAAAGTGTGCTTTATTTATTCGGCTTTCTGCCTCTTTTTGCTGCTTTTTTCTGCTTCTCCTCCTTCAACGACACAAAAATTAAATTTTTCATTTCACTTTAAAAGCTGTGGAAAACATTGAATTATTCAGACCCGACTATGGAGTCCTGCACTCGCCGATAAGTCAGCAAGTTGGCAAGTTATCTACTTCCCACTTTCTTTGCGCTTCTCTCTCCTTCTCTCTCTCTCACACTAGCTTTCACTTTCTTGTCATTTCTTGTTTATTTGTTAATTTTTTTGATTGTGTTTACTTTTGTTGCGTTCCATTTGCGCTTTTGTTTGCTTCCTGGGCACTTCACTTCATTTCGCTTGGGCTTATTTGCGCAAAGAGCGCAAAAGGCCAACCCGCATAAATAATATTGCAGCAACAACAAAGACAGGAAAAAACCATAGAAGAAATGGCAGTGCCCTGCTGTGCTAGCGCGTGGCCATTAGCCCCTACTGCTCGCTGTGTCTTTGTTTCATCTCGTAATGTTACCTGAGGACATTTGTGTTTGTTTGTTGTCATTATCTCGCATTGCAGCTGCCTCAGCTCGTTGCCGCCTTCCGTTTGCCACATAAAGTTGCAAGCTGCTCGACTAGAAATGACAGCTAGCTGTTTCGCGCAGCACTGTTTGTCTGTATGTGTGGGTGCTTTTTGTAAATTATTTCAGAACAGTTCGCCACTGCGCGAAAATGTCATGCCGAAAATTAAAGAAAAGGAAAAATGAGCAGAACTTGCAGAAAGTGGAGTTAATTATTTCTTAGCTTGTAATCACTGCTAAAAAAAAGGTGCCGGATTTTTGTGCCTTTTGATGCTGCAAAAGGATAATTCATTTGCACGAGCATAAACCGCAGAGGGTCTTTTTTTTTGTGCACAAGATTTTAAGTAATTGCTTGACATTCTGTAATTGCAAGTGAAATGAGATTTCGTGACTTTTGCCTGATATGCAAAGAAGTCCAAGCATCAGATATATTTATGAGAGTCCAAGAAATGAAGAAATGGCCATCCCCTCGAGAAAATCTTTTACAAGCCAGTTCATCGGGAGCTGTCACTTAGAGTAAATTTATAACATTAAGATATTTAATATCATCTTTTAGAAATTGATATTTTTTTATTTTATCTAAAAAGAAGGTTGCACAACTGTAATCAAAATTTTATTAAATTAACGTTTTTCATAATCCGTTATATTTTTGTCTTTAAAAAATCCAAATTGCTTTTTAAGTGATTTCCCAAAAGAGACAGAACGTAAAATAAATTTAATCTCCAGCTTTCGAGGGCAGCTCTACCTTGATAAAACAGAAAATCTTTCTGAAATATTTCGCTACCTAATCGCGGTATTGGTTGCCGTTGTGTCCTTTTGATTCTCTGGATAAGACATAGTAAGAATGATCCTTCAAAGCTCTCACTGGTTCGGTTCTTCTTTATTTTCAACTTGAGGTATTCTCATAAGCCTGATATTTTCTGCAACACTCTCTGTCCTTCTGCAGTTCAACTGCCAATGCAATTGGCACAATTCGAGCCTTCAATAACCCAACTGGCAACAGCTTTAACCCACTTGGTTGACTAATTAGCCAACAACGAATTTGTCAGCGAAAATCTTTATTGCCTGGCAGCGCCAAGTAAAACCGCCGAACTAAAGGCAAGAGAGAACTCAAAGTAATTACAGCAAAATGACGAAAATTCACATTTAATGCGCGGCAATCAATTTATGCCATTTTACCACAAACAGCCACTCATGCCACTCTACTCGACTGGCGAAAAGTGGGCTGGCTCTACACGCTCAACACTGGAAGTAGCGCTTCGCCAGGTGAGCTGTGTTGATGAAGGTGAGGTGAGGTATTGGCACCCCCATTCCCCAATTAGTGCAAACGCAAAGCAATTTGTTAGGCACAGGCAAGGGACTGTCAAGAGGCGCTGGCACTGCACGGGCACTGGAACTGGTTCTGGCGAAGGCCCGGCGTTGTTGCAGACAAACGGACAGAACAGCGAGCGCCGTCATTAGAGTGGAGTGCCTTGTAACTTGGCAGTGGCAACGACGGGCGGCAGCAGAAAAAAGGACAACGCTGATTTTGACGATAAGTTTGCAGGGCCACAGTGCCAACTTATCTACCAACACATTTGGTACGGACGATGGGAGGGGTGTTGAGTAGCTGTGTAGGTTAAGGCGACAAAAACAAAAGGTATATTTAGTGTTTGCCTTCGTATGGGGTGGTTGCCAGTCGTGCGCTGTGTTGGCTCCTAAGTGAAAAGGTGACGTTATTAATTTCAATAGCGAACTTGCGCCGAACGTGGTTATGATGAGGAGTGGTAGCTGGGGAAGGAGTGGTTGGAATTGCTGTGTTACTGATGGCGCAACATAGATTGTAATTAGCTGCATAATCGCAGGGGAATGCGCAAACGAATCAATCTCTCTTAGTGTGAGAGAGTGTGAAATATGAAATGTGAAAATTTGTTTAAGTGTAAAGTTGTTTGTAAGTGGAAGACAAAGTAGGAGCTGCATAACGCAGCATACAAAAATATTCAGGTATCTTACTTTGCATTTCAGCAATTTGACAATGATATCTTTCGCAGGCAAAGTGATTTCAAATAACTCTTAAGTAAAGTCTAACCAAAATAATATTTTATTGGCAGACCAATGCCAAGCATCGGCCATCGATACTAAATATCTGTGAAGAACGATGTCGACATCTATGGCCATACCGTATCCAAATCAGGATAACGTATTGTTGCTAGCAATGAACTATCAAGTAAGATTTTAGACTTCGCGGAATATTTTGTATATGACCATTCCGAATGGAACAAAAAGTTATTGACAAAAGTGTGAAAATTGTAACAAAAATACTCTGACCAGCACAGAAATTCACAATTGGAATCATTAGCTAAATTTTTTGCAAAGAACTTTACTTCAAAATATTTTAAAATTATTGTGAACAAGTTTCAGCCAGTCTGGGCGGATATATTTTAATGAAATTGCAGTGCCAATACATTCACCCATAATATTGAGCAATATCGGGTGCCACCAATGCCAACAAAAAGGGGGGAAGTGTAGTCTTTGCTCTTCAAATTCGAGCTCTCTCTTTCCCATGGAAGGCAGAGTTATATGAACAAATTTCCTGCATCAACATGCAACGATTAAATTCGCGCTATTCTTTAAAGCCAACTCTCAAAGCGGCCGAAGAGTAGCAGCGGAATGTAGGAAACATGCAACTTAAAATAGCAGCGACTTGCTCTCGCACGAGAACGGCAAAAAAGCAATTTCCCAGCTAAGCTGCAATTCAAAGTAGTTTACGCAGCAGTTACGCTTCTTATATGTTCTCTTGCATACATGCACACACACACACACACACACACACACACACACACACACACACACACACACACACACACACACACACACACATGCGCGTTTTTTAGTGACAGTGGCAGGAGCAGCGACAGCATTCCTGCTTGTCGCAGTCGCAAAAGTGCTTATTCTTAGCGATGTGTGAAATTTTGCTGGCAGTGGTTGTTGTTGTTATTGTTGTTGTCCTCATTTGTGGCATGACACTTGAGTGCGCACATATGCATAGCAGTAGCTGCATTTGTATGCATTCGCGCAGTGTCTCCGAGTGCCTGTGTGCATGCATGTGTGAGTGTGTTTGTGTGTGAGTCGCAGGTTCAATTTCGTTTGCGGAAAAAAAAATAGTTACGTTAAGATATTATTTTTTCACTTTTTCCTTAGCGCTTTTTCTTTGCCACGCAACACGAGCGAATATCCTCTTTCTGTCTCTCAGCCCCTTCGTCCCGCCAACAAGACTGCTTTCCGCCGCCTGCTGCACTTGAATTGGAAAGTGTGGCAGTCAAGAAAACTATGTACACACTAACACAATGTCACTTTTGCAAAACGAAAAATTTTATATATACCCATATAGAAAATATGAATATGAAAATAGGAATTCATTTTACATGAAGTTTTCTAACAAGATTTCCCTAATTAAGATGTAGCAATAGGTCCTAGAAACCTCTTTTAATTTAATTTCAATCTGCTTGAGTCTGGCGTAAGAAAAGTAAAATCAGAAAAATTATAAATCAGTCAATTTCTAAATTTATCACTCATTGTATGCCATCTCGTGTTTTTATTAAAATATCATACTTTTCGAAATATGAATTGAACGCACATTTTTACAGCTTCAATTAGGTGGTAAAGGATTTAGAAACTTTTTGTAATTTTCCACTTCTCAGAATAAAAAATTTTAAATTTCATGTACATATTCCCAGCAGATTTGAAAATAATCGTTTAGGATTCCTTTCATTTATCGTAATGTACCAAACAAATTCGAATCTATAAGATTGTTTGGGTATGAATATCAATTACATATATTGAAATTTGAGGGAACGTTTCGATATTAGGAGAAAAATATTACAGAATTTGAACTTGCACTTTTTCTTTGCTCGCATTGTATTAGAAGTTCTCCGAGGGCATATGTAATTTCATCAAAATTTCAAATACAAATGCAATAAAAATGCCTTTACACATAGGAATTAAATTGATTGAAAATATTGAATTAATTTTAATTTCTTTTCCTGTAACAATTGCACGAATAAATATGAGAAGGAAAGTTCGTTCAGTTTTTAATTATGTATAAATTTATATACTCATTGATACAATTATGAATTAATTGCATTGCTTTTTTATTATTGGTGTTTTTAATTGCCTTTTTTATCGTATTTCTAATCGGCTATTATTTAATTGTGTCCATGACTTCCAACCTTGCTACTGATCAATAGGCAGAATTCCGCGCATCGCCTTGGACATTCCAATAGAACTCATAGCTTAGCATGCAAGTTCCAACTGGGCATGTGAGACTGCGTCTGCAGATGTGTGCATGTAGCAGCAGTCGTACTTTAGCTGCTTTGGTGACATTGGCAAAACTGCCAGCTCCTGCGTCCCTTTTGCTGCTGCATTCGCTTCCCGCTCAGGGCCTCACCATTGCAGCTCATGTGTGACACACTTCTTGTGTTCAGCTGCGGAAATGCAGCACGCTGCTGCTCTGCTCTTCCGCCAGTGAGCGCATTAATGCCAACGCACACACACACTTACTCACTCGCATACTCGTGCATATTAAAATGAAAAAAGAGATTTTAGTTTTTTGTCATTTTAATTTTGTGGTTTCTTCTTGTATTTTAATTTTTTCAGTTGCAGCTGCTGTTTCAGTCTCTTTCTGTATTTGTGTGTGTGTGTGTGTGTTGCTTCAAGGTTAGTGCGGAATTAAAATTTTGCTAGTGATGCCTTAATTGAAATGGCAGTAAATTGGCCTTAATGTGTGTCATATTGCAATGGCAGCCTTCGACAAGTGTGTGTGTGCGTGTATGTTTTTTCGTCTGTAATTGTTCGACAATTGTTCATATTCAAGGCACTTTAACCCTTTATAACTCAACTACGTGAATCTTTTCAAATTCTTGGTTTTCTGGTAGGTTTTAACGAAAAAATATACACGTATTTTTAATTTTTGAAATATTTTTATTAGTAAGATAGAAAATTTAAAAAAAGGGGAGTGTGACAGAAGTGTTACACTGTCTTAAACTGTTCTTTTACGATGTATGAAATGCCTTAAAACAATTGTTTTGCTTATTATAGCATAATGCTACGCCACACTTGTCACAAACAGTTTGGGATACGCCAGTACAGTTAGGATACTTGCAGCGGATCCTCTTTTCGGACCATATTGGCCAATGCCCAACTTGATCTTTTCGCACAGCCACTGGAGGGATATATTGGGCTGGACCCTTGCGTTTTTTTGCTTGAATGTTTGGTTCAATGCTTTGCCGTGTTGAATTGGCTTTCGTCCCCAATTTGCACAATACCGTTGCAACCTCCTCTCGAAAATCGGCTGACGACAGTTGCGTGCCTGGCATGTTCTTTGTTTTGCGCACTCTTTTGTATAAGAGCCAGGCATTAGACATTACCAGGTCCAAAAAATGATAAAACATGCGTACTTGCCATCTCTTACTTCGCAGCTTTATTTTGTATCTACCCATGATACTGTCGATCAAATCGACGCCACCCATATGGCGGTTATATTCACCCACGATGTTTGGTCGGTCAATTGTCACATATTTTTTTTTGGATTTGTCGTACCTTTTGACTTGTGTCTTGGGCAACTCACCAACAAAACTTGATGCAAGGGTTACAACTTTGTTGTCTTTCCATGCCACTGTTGATAGGTTTATTCCTCCAACGCTGCCCACGTATTCTACAGAGTAGCCGCGTTATCTCTTCAAAATGTCTTTCTCTGTGGGCATTTTACAGTCGGGTATACGATTTCGACGGATAGTTCCCAGACTAATTATGCCCTGTTTGGCCAGATGCTCGAGGAGTGGCAAGGACGTAAAGTAATTGTCGAAGTAAAGTCGGTAGTTTTGGTTGCGTGGAATTTCGCGCGAAAGCCTGACAACAACATTTGAAGCGGCTCCCAGGTCCGGCTCATTGGATCCGACAATGTTTTCTGCTCCTGTCTCAGGTTCAAACTTGTAGGCAAACCCGCTTACGCCACTCAGGACATATATCTTGTATCCCCACTTACTTGGTTTTTTGGGATTGTATCGTTTGAGATTGTGCCTGGCTTTTGTGGAGCAAATTTGCTCATCTACACAAAGATACTTTTCTAAGGACACATTCCTGAAGGTTTCGTTTAGTTTTGTCACGACTGGTCGAATCTTGAATAATCGGTCGTGGTCAGCATGATCGCGAGAAACACTTTTCGAATTGTCATTGAAATGAATAAATCTACGGATCTTTTCGAATTTGTTCACTGGCATTGTATCCTTTACTAGGGGTGTGCCTATATTACCATTCCAATGTTTTGTTACTCTTGGAAGGTGAACTAAGGACATGATGTAAACCAGACCAATGAACTGTTGCATATCTGTCTCAGTAACGCGAAAAGCCATGTTGGGATCTTTTTGAACGATGTAGACGTTGGTTTGGTTGACGATATTTTGAATCAGTTCATGAGGAAATAGTTTAAGAAAAATCTGTATCGGCGTATCAAGGTCTAAAAATTCTGTTGGCAACGTTTCATCACCCATAAAACGAAGCTGTTGCTCATTTACATCGATATTCCTCTTTTTCCAGAGTACATTCAACTTTGGTCTAGCTTGGCGGCGTACTGAATGTGCTGGCTTAGGGGAAGCTGCATTAGCGGTTTCACATTGGGAAATACTAACATTTTGTTCTAAGTCTTCAATAGTATTATCAATATCTGCTCCCGGGATCTCTGCATCATCTTCATCTTCCAATGGCAGCTCTACATCAGGAATAAAGTCAGGATCCGCAATACTGTCGTCATCATCAAAGCCATCTTCACTAGCCTCATAATCGAAAAGAAACTGCTCAATTTCTTCTTCTCTTAGTCGTCGAGAAGTCATCCTGTCAAAAACCCAAAGAAAGGTCAATGTACTACACTGAAGGAACATTATTACGCAATGTTACAGAAATGTCACAAACAGTAATTCAATAATATTTCATGAATTTACTAAATATTAGGCATTCCTAACAATAAATACTCGAATTCATAAACTTACCTACTGTAATTATAACACAGAAATTCACTTTGAGTATTTTTTCTATTATTTTCGTATTTTACAATTTTCACACACGGAGCAATGTCGCAAATTGGCGCGAAATGAACTTGACATAAAATCTGACACTAATAAAGTAACCCCATACACACGAACTGCTTTAAAATCCATAGGGAGGTTTGTTACTGTTGTGTTACATTGATTTACAATGGAATAAAATAAACACATTGGAATATGCTTTGAATTATTTGGTTTGTTACAGTAATGTCACACAGTGATATAAAGGGTTAAAAGGAGAAAGCGCCTTTCTGAATATTATTGCAGCTTGTCTGCAAGTGGCTGCTTGCATTGTAGACAGTTTTCAACCGGAATATTTTAGTTGATAGTTTCATGAATTGAAGGACGGGAACGCATAGCATATAGCGCATTAAATATAGATTACAATAACGTGCTTTTAAAATTATTGGAATATTTTAACCTATATTATTATTAGTGCATTTATTGATCTAACAATACAAAGCTTCATGCTCGATGATTATGATCGGGATTCACGAAAACTTATAGTAAGATTTGAAAGCAATCTATCGTATATAATTGGTAGCCCTCGCTGGGATTCACGGACACTATAGTAAGATTTGGAAACAATCAATCGTAACGAACTGGTAACCTTCCGAAAGGATTCTATGACTTGATAAAGCATTTATATCTAGTTGGGAATGGCGTGCACCCATAAGTTAATGCTTTGTCTAAGCTTCATTTACAGGCTGTTAAGCTCGATGTATCAGCATATTGGATCTGTGGTAACAAGTCTAGGAAAGTCTAAGAAGTTTTTAAGAAACCAGTGAAATAATTGATTATTCATTCCCATGAATTTTAAGGTCCTAATGAGGCCTCTGCTATCATCATAGTCCTAACTACTATACTAGTAATATTAGTGCGGCTTAGTTAAGTCTTTGGATAGGAAGGTTTGTATACTCCAGCCCTTTGAAAAACTTCTTTCATACAAAACTTGGTGTCTATACTGCATATGCAATGAACAATTTCAACAACTTTCTACTATACACGAATTGGGCCAAACTTTGTTTAGTTCAGAGCAAAATTCGTTATTATTTTAGACGGTAACTAAACATGCCTCCGCGCCTAACGCTGTGTGGGACTATCTGCAGCAGTAATTTAAGTCCTTACAACAAGTTCTATGCACCACGAATATTTTAGCATATTCATAGGCCAACGAACATGCATATGCTTGTATGTAGCAGTTTCGAAGTATGTGTAACTACTACACCTACGAGTGTTCAAAAGGTACGCCTTACGGTGCCTGCCGCTGAAGCGGAGCCGGCCGTCCATTCATTTACCACCATAAAATGCCTATAATTAGCTATTAAATATACTGATTTCCGTCGGTCTTAGACGGCCAACTTCTGGCAGCAGCAGCAGCAGCAGCAGCGGTAGTTAACAACTAACAGCGCAGTGCTACTCACATACACACACACACATGGAATGGGCAGCAGATATTTCACTTGAAGAGCAGCAGCAAGCGGCGGTATAATTTACGTTCGCCACATGATAAACTTTTGGAGAACAACAACAACACATGCTCACACACATGCTGGCGCATTCACTTCTTCACACACACAAACACACACATACTTAAGCAGACAGGCACACTTATAAATAAATGTGCAATTAAGCACTTTTCTAGCATTTTTCCTGCTGTGCTGCCATGATGAGGCAAGCAACTGACACACACACACACATGCAAACCACACATAGACACGCCACACATGGCTTTCAGTTTAATATCCTCTTCATGCTCGAGAATTTTCAAATAAATCTTATGTTTCCGCTTATGGTTTGCGAGCTTCCTGTTGGGCTCTTACACTAGCTCCGGCACAGACACTGGCCCAGGAGCTGCAACTGACACCGGCACCGGCACTCACAATCAGCTCCCCATTCGCTTGGCTCTGTGCACAATTGGCGCTACTGCTGTTTGGAAGCCTTGTTCTATTTCTTGATTTTTGCCACCAGACACTCCACTTAGCGGCACGAACAGATCTGAGGAAGTCGTAGGCGTCTGGGTAGGCCACCAGCAGACGTCAGCAGACGCCAGCATAGAAGTAGTTCGTGCTTAGTGCGTTGGACGGACATTAAGCCCGGCGTGAAATAGCAGATTTTTGCTGAAATAAATCTTCGTGATTTTGCTTTATTATAGCTTTGCTTTCACGTGTGAGTATGCATGTATCTACATGTGTGTGTGAGTGTAACACTATCGCTACGCTTGCTTCCTGCCTGTCTGCCTGGCAAGCGCCTGCCTGTTTAATGTGAGTTTAAGTTTTGATGCTAACGCGAATGTGCTTTTCTCCGCAAAGGTGCGGGCAGCTGATCCCTCACTCTATGTAGTCCTGCCTTGTGTGCTCCTTTGACTGGCTCCGGCATTTATAGCCTGATAAACATTCTTTTCGCCGTTGAAAAATTATCTTGTCCTACTGCGCTGTTATAGTTCAGTTCGCCACTTTTGCCATTTCACTGCGCCTTTGACCAGTTCCGACCGGTGCGCTCCGCTCCTACTTAACATCCATCTTTCCACATAATTGTCTCTATCTTGCGCCCTTCCTCTTTCATGCGTCTCGCTTAATCCGGCAAATGGAAAAGTTTCTTACCCCAAAAGTAATGTTGCTAATAATGTCCGTGATTGGAGTGACTTGCAGGCGGGATGTGTTTTGATGTATGTGAGTTATATGAGTTCAGTCTTAACCACTGCTGATAGCAACACACACAAACAAACAAACTTTTGTATGAAAACATGTACATTGTGTGTGTGAAGTCAATGAAAGTATGATTTATTTAGTTGTTCGTTGATGCGAGGTGTTTTAGTTGCTGCGGGAAGGGGGAAAAGCAACAAGTACTTTTTAGCGGTATTGTTGAAACTGCTTTTTTTCTTTTGCAGTTTAAAGCTCTCTTTTTGTTAGAAAAGTAAATAAAGGCTAGGTTAAAAAGAAAGAAAAGAAAAGGTCAAAAGAAATAAAAATCGTTGCCAAAGATCGAAACAAGCAAATATGTTTGTACATACTTTTGTTCGTTCTTTCTGTAAATATGAAAAATTATAGTTATATTTTTGTTGTTGTTAATACAAAAACTTATAAATTCAATTTTAATTTTAAAGTTCAACATTATTGAAAATTAATGCCAAGGGCAAAGCAAACATTTTATTGGCTTCACTTCGGTTGTAAAGGTCACCAGGCTGGCAAAGCAAAGATTAAAATCATTTTATAGAAAGTTCATAGCAAACTGTTAATGTTTATATGTACACAAATACATGCTTAGCTTTAGCTTATTCAAATAAGTATACGCAAATAAGTCAGTTATTTGTTCAACCCGTTCAATGCATTTGCTCTTCAGCTTGCTCACGCGTTCAACTTTCAACTTTGTATATGGAATATAATAATTATATAGATCTACATAAACATTTTACACAAATACAAAACCCGCTGGAATTCTGCAAATATTATAGCGCACGTGGGCTGAAACTGCCGAAAGTAATCAGGGAAATTGCACATTGCCCTTTCGAAGCGTTATTATTGTGTTAGTGTGTGTGTGCGTGTGTGGCATGTATTTTGATAGCTTTTAAATGTTAGCTTTTTACGCGAAATGGGTTAACAATTTAACATACAAGCGAGCTAAGACGACAAGCGGGCTTTTAGGCGCAAAGGCTTGAGTATCGCCATTGGTGAATGTGGCTGCTCTTTAACCTTTCGTTCTTTGCTGACGCAGGTTTAGCGGTAAAATGAAAATGTTGTCGTTGACTTCCTTGCTTTGTGATGGCACATTCCTCTGCTGCTATTGGCTTATTGCCGACATTAATTTTTATTGGTAATAATTTACGTGTTTATAGAATGTTATTTTTGAAATTTAGGGTCTAACTGTTGTTGCTTGTCCTACAAAGCATACCGTGAATTTACTTTGCTAATAGCGCCACACCATTCAAAGGCAAAAAGCAACACTGCTCAAAAAGGATTTTAATGTAATTTTAATTATTTTGCCCTTGCTGCTGCTGTCGCCGTCAATAATGCTTTTTGCATAAAGAGATGTCTCTCGACGGTAACAATTTCGGTTATTCATTTGCTAAGATATTAACTGCCACTGAGATGCTGCCACCAGCAGCGCACACCGCCCGTGAGTAATTTCTGGAGGACAACAGCAACTGTTGCTTGGCAGGCATTGGCAGATCTCCGGCAGAAAAAGTTTTGGAGCAACCCATCACAATCGTCCTGGCAACTCTGCAAGCTATTATGCAAAATCCATATTAAAAAGCAGCCAAGCGCAATAAATAAAAATCTAATAATAACAAATTTTAAAAGCATTTCGCTCTCTTCTTTGGCGCACTTTCAAGCAACCTAACCGAGCACCCGCCCACCTGACCAACGCGACGACGCTCGCTGGTAATAGCAAGAATGTCCAAATAAAAAATTTAAATTGCCATAAATATTGTTTACGCGAGACAGCAGCAGCGCCGGAACAGCAGCGCACACCAGCAGCAGCAGGTGCTGTTGCCAAAGCAATTCCAGGCCAACAGACGCTGGCACGTTTGCGAAAAAGGGTAACCCGCGACGCGGCAAGTAATACAAATGACGCAAATGTTGTTGCGTTGTTGTTGTTGTTGCTATCTGTGTGTGTGTGTGTTTTGCGTTGAGTTGAGTTGGCAACCGCCATAAGGTTGGCAACTTTATGTTGGCCCGGCCGAAAGATGCCATTTCCGTGTTAATTTTTACGCTTGTGTGCAGCGCTGGAATTTTTTGCCCGACTTGAGCAAAAGTCAGAAGCAGCATGGAAACTGAAAGCAAGTAAAATTCTTATGCATTACAAACTAATTAAGTTATAATGTGCGCTGCCTCTTGTTGCTGTAAACTGCTCATCAAGTTTCGCGCAAAGCATTTGCATTTGTGGAAACTTATGATGGATTTTACAATGTTGAGTGACAAAAGTACAAAAATTAGTGGCACAAATAAGACAACTTTTCAGGAAAAAAGATTTTATATAACATAATTTGTAGGAATATGACATTCTTAATATGAGTTGCATGCTTTCTTTTGAAAGGTTGACTTAAAGTATAAATTTTGTATATCTATGGGTGGCAACGCATGTTGTCAAACTTTGAATTAGATGGAAAACGACAAAAAATTGTGCGTTGGCTCAGTGGGCAAGCCCTTGATAGCTGGTGCGGGAGGCCTGGATTCAAATCTTAGCCGGGTCTTATAACATCTAATAAAAGAAGAATTTCTTTTTCAAATTGTTTCTTTGCATGGCGCCACTCTCCCGATGAATTGGCAATTCTTAGAGAGAATTCTTCGCCATGAAATGCTTCTCAACCCGTTCAGATTCCAATATTTGTAGGTCCCGTTAATTTATGTATAGAAGCTAAGTCGCTTCGCGGTCTGTTGCGCCAATTCTTGATTTATTATTTTATTTAGATAAGTATGGTAATCGATCGCTAGAGGCAAGTAGCAGACTACCAGCGATTGATGCTGGAACCCATCGCATGAGCGGCCGTACACAATTCAACTAAAATATTAAACATCACTTACATTAATTTAAGCCCATTAATATTGTTTTGAATTACTAAGCTTAATGAAGCTTTATTTGAAAGCTTTGCCGGATCGTTGAATTTTTCATGTCACATAAAAATTTTGTTTTGAGTAGAAAAACTGTTATATTTATATTTATTTATGATCTTTGAGTCTGAAAAATATTTTAATTCCAAATCTACAACTGTCATATCGAAGTTGTGCATGTATTTGGTAAATTAGCAGCGAATTATGAGTGGGTATCACATGCAATATTTGAAATATTCTCCAAAAAGTTTATAGTTATAAATTAGGCAAATTGCAAAATTCCATAGCTAACCAGTGAGATGTGCTGTTCAACTGTTATTAGATCATAAATATTTCAAGTTGACATTATTTCGACGTTAATAATTGGCAACTGAAATGACACAAAATCACATGCACATTTCATATACAATATATGTATGTATGTATGTGTAGTTGGCCCACATTCATATGCAAATGTGTATATTTCAGCTGCAAAAACAACAACCACAACAAAAACATGACTGCTCTGCTCTGCTGTCATGGCCAGCGTTCAATTATTAAAACCATAAAAACGAACCGAAATATTTTTGTATATGCGCCACAGAAAACATCATACTACAATTTTTTATGCGTCGACTAAATTGATTTTCCTCTCACCACACACACACACACACACACACTCAAACTAAAGTATTGCATATTTGCATGTGTGCTTGTATTTTCCGTCATTGGCTTTGCGCTTCACTTGTTTAGCGTCCACTAAAAATTGATTACTTAATGTTCAGCTGACAGGAACATTTGAAAATTGCACACAACCGAATAGCAATGTGTACAATACAGCAAAAAGCGCACATAACGGAAACGGAAGCGGAAAATGGCGACTGCTGAATGCTGAATACCGGCGAATGTTGCTGACATGGCGTATGAACAGAAAAGCAAATAAAATAACCAACTACAGACTAAATTTGCAGAACAATTTGATTACGGCATGCTAGTCTTTATTTGCTACTACTACACTTGCATATGTGCATGCATGTGTGCGTGCGTGTGCTAATTCTGTTATATAGTAGTTGTATTGATAATTACTTTAACGTAGTTAGGCAGGCTGCCAGCGAAAAGGACAGTTCCAATACCTTGTTTGGCCATTGAAAGTGCTCATGAGTCATTGAACCACTCTTGTCTGTCCTGTCCCGAAATATGATATGAGATCGATTACAATCGAATCCAAAACCAGAATAGAATTGAATTATCCTCATGTGAGAAAAAACCAAAACTAAGAATAAACAAGAAAACTGAATTATAAACGGAATTTGGTATTTTATAAGCACCGGAAGTGGAGTTATACATCTCAGCAAGTACCTTAAAAATGCAAGTAAATAGTATCTTAACCAGAATAAACAAGATATGTTTTAAAATTGCACGTAATCAGAACTGAATAAACATGTTTTTAAATTTAAATTTTTCGAAAAATTAACTGTTAATTAACTAACTTACTGCAATATTACTTAAAGCTCGTCTCTTCTCCAGGCTGGTTGAGAAGCCAATAATGCTGCTAAATAATCTGGATCAAATGAACGAAATTTGCATGGTGGGGCTGCTTATACAGAAATGTGTGACAGCAACGAGAAAGCCGCTGCCATATCGAAGATCACTTTCATATAAATGATTTAGATTGAACCTTCATAGATTGTTGTGCAGAAAAACAAGTTAAAGGATTTTTATGAATAGATACTGCTGATATCTTATTTATACAAGTTGATTACCATTGATTTCCTCAATTAGCTGCAGAATTTATGTGCATAATTTGTGTACTTTAGGCAAAAATGGGCAATCGAATTCATTAGCGTTTTCATAGTCAGCACAAACGCACACACACTTACCAATCAATACACGAGTTCATGGAATAAATGCCGTTTGAAGCTGATAGCGGTCGTATATAATTCCTTTCATGTCATGTCTTTTCATTGACGAATCGTTGGTTGTCTGTTTTTTTCTTTTTTCTGCCTAGCAATGCAATGTTTTTTAACTTCCTCTTGCACTCACATAGCCAAATATAGCAGTTTATATGCATACCCATACACACAAACACGAACCCGTACACATTGATCCGCAGTTTGGCATTTTGTTGGATATCAGAGCAACAAATCGATTCAAATCCTTGCCACCATGGCCACCGCCGCCTCAGCTCAGCGACGATGTCTGTCATTGGTTTGGCAACGCGGTGCGGTCTAAGCTTGAAAGCTTATCAATTTGCCTCTGCACGCTAACTGCAAATCAAATACACATGCATTTGTGGTGGTATATTTGGTGCTTGTGCTCAATCATTTAAAGTGTGGCAAGTTGAAAAGAGGCAAATACAAAAGGCAGCTGGGCAAAGTAGTTAACGATATCGAAAAAAAGTTGTGCTAAAATAGAGCGTACATTTGCAATGCGGGTCAGCAGTGCACCGGGGGATGGGGGTGGAAGCATTGAGTTGGCTAGTGGAATTCAGGCAGCTAATAGGAAACTTTGATATGTAGTAAAAGCGGGGCATTGCAGGCATTTTAGCGCTGATATTGTGCTTCCAAATGGCGTTTAATGTATTTGCGGAGGATTTCGCATTGCAGCTTAAAGGATATTTTTAGCAGAGAGAGAGAGATATGACTTTTTTCGTTCGTGCTGTATTTAGTAAATAGGCATGTTATAAAGTATGAAAGGTGCATCGAAATGGAACAATTTACAGGCTATTAGTTGGCAGTTTACTATTACTGGGGTTTCTCTATTTTGATTATGGGAATTGAAGAAATATGGGCAAATACTTGCTTTCAGCTGGAGAAAACCAAGGTTCGAGTATGTGGCGGAAGCATAGAAAGATTATTATAAAAACTATATTTTAAATTTACTTTAGATGTACCTAGATGTACTCAGATATTGCTGAAGTATTTCATGAGATATATATATAACCCTGAAGCCTAATGGCGATCAGTTTATTTAAGTGGTGTATTTCTTTAAATAGTGATGAAGACACTGACTAATTGATTTTCCATTAAAGGTTCATTAAAATTATTTAGATTCCTACGGCAAACCTTTTCAATTCAAAATTATAAGACCTCATCGAACAAGGCAGCCATCTCAGATTTAGCATTTTCTTCAAATTTTTTTAACATATATATACAGCATATTATTTCGCCTTAATTATAATGCGATGTAAGCAGAAAACTGACAGCTGTCGAATTAGAGAATGAAATGTTTGTGTTGACATAATTTTAATTTTGAAAACCATATCATTTCCACTTACAGTTCATATAAATTAATACATATTTTCCTAAGATTTTGCATTTTGTTCTGCTTTTAAATGCGTTTTTCCTCCTATGTTATTGTAAAATTAAACACTTCACCTTCCTTTCTCAACACTGCAAATCAAATTAGTGCCTGCCACTGCCGCAAGTTATATCATATCAGGCATGTCAAGACTTGGCAGCGGACGTTGCCACAGAACAAGTGCTCTCCTGTGCATTTGAGGCAGGTGCGTGTGCTTATGAGTGTGTGTGTGTGTGCAAGCGACAGGATTTGACTACGCACGTAGCTGTTTCACTGGCTGGCTGCCTGCTTGTGCTGCGCTATTAAAGCGTTTAAATCAGAAAGTTGCTCTCCAGAGGATTTCATTGTCGTTGTCGTCGTCGTACTCTGCGTGCTGCCTCGTCCTTCATGCTGCTCCATTCCCGTGCTCGTCATGAGCGTTGTGCGCAGTTGAAGTTGCGTGTTGCAGTTTACCCTTTCGTTTATAAGCTGCCATGCCACGCCGCTCTACTAGCCCCCTCTTCTGCCGACAGCCCATTCAAGCGGGTCGCTGTAACTGTTGCAATTAACTTGCTTGCCAGCGTAAATAACACAGCGCCGAGGTGCTTGGGGCGCGCAACCTGACCGCAAAGAGCGCTTCCCGGCGCAATCTCACAACCGGAAATTCCCCCATTGCGTCGTTTGCCATTGTTTTTGTAGCTTAAATCAAATCTTTTGTTTTCTGTTTTTTATCCGCTTTCCGCCTTTGCTGCTTTATCCTTTTAATTATGTACATATGTATATGTATATGTATGTGTGTGTGTGCGTTTTGTTTGTTAATAAATTAGATTTGTATCTGCTTTTGTTTACGCTGTTGGCGCAGCAACGAATTGGACGCATTCCCGAATTCAAGAGCACAAGCAACAACAATCGGAGCAAGCAGTGAGCCGTTGCTTGGCTCTGCTTCTTTTGAAATATTGAACATTTTCAGCACCCTCTCAATAATAACTTCAGTAGCATTTTTTTTTGTGCTTCCAATGCTGAGCATATTGTTTTGTTTTTGCCTCTGCGTTTGCTGAGCTAGTCCGTGAGCTGCTTGTAATTAGTGATTGCTGATGCCAAAAGTTCAACAGCACTCATAAAATAAGCTAAAAAGCGGTTTGCAAGTTATAATTCTTACAAGGCAATCGGCCAAACAACGAGCATACGGGTCAGCGCAGAGGCAGTGAAGCGCAGGAGCAGGAGAATGCAGGTTGAATTCAGCACACAAATTTTCCAATTGTTTGCATCAATCCTATTCGTGTTTATTCTGCCAAAATGAAATGAGACTTGTACTCTAGTGAGAGTATATCCTTTATACATAAATTGCGAAAACGGCGAATGAAATAAATGAGAGAATAAGGCATTTTTAGTAGCAATATGACAAAGTGAAGATGCTAATTAGTAAGGAAATGTCAAAAGAAATCATGCATTGAGCATCATTCAAACCAACTGCAGCTTTCCCACAGGTGAATGTTTCGACGACAGATGAAATTTGTTAAGAGTGCTTTAAAATTGAAGTCAGGGTCGCTGCATAAAAAGAATAAGTTATAAATTTTCATCCTCATTTTTAATAATAGTAAAACGTGTGTATCCTTTTGACCTGCTGCCAGAAAGTATGCTAAAAAATGTAGCAAGCTTTCGTTGAAAACCCTCGTTCTAGTTCTATTCACTACTGAATCGTTGCGATAATCAAGCCCACTTGGGTGGCATGTTCCCAACAAATCAGCCTCAAGTTTTCGCCATTTCCACAACCATTTCTTTAATGTTGCCTAATAATAGAGTTTAGCTAATTTTATAGCATTCTAAAACAATTTTCATATTTACGCTACACTTTGTTCGGCGTCGCATTTTCAACCCCGCCATATTTTTTCAATTTGACCAACAAAAATGCGGGTCCACCAGTGCACACAAATCAAAACACACTCACGACATAATGTGCACATACATATAAAGCGTGCCACATATTATGTATGGGAGGAGAAGGAGGCTAGGCTGAATTGGCCAGCCCTGGCTAGGCTGCTGCTAGGCTGGTAGGTGCTCAAGCTACAAGCAATTTGCTTTGCTTTGTGGCCAAAATTATAGCGCGTCGAAGCACGCAGTCACTAGGCACAAAAACGATAGACGATGACCACTTTTCTGGCTGGCAGTCGCAGAACGACGTGACCTCGGAAATATCCGCCTTCAAGCAACAAAAGCCTTAACCCTTTGCAGTCGTATTACACAGTGTGCTCCTATGTATGCAGAGGGTGTGTTTGTGTGCTCTATTGAGAGTGCATATTAAATTTACATAAAATTTTAATGTTGGAACAAAATATTCCAAAATAACGCTTGACATGCAAAGCGTTGGAAGGCTGCCAGGCGCAGCTGCTGCTATTTGCTACACAATTTTGTGGGAGTCTATCTTTGGTATTAATGTGGGAAAACTGCCTGTGCAGGATAAAGTTTGGGAACACGTAATTGTAGGTTTGCCTAAGAGGCCATAAAATCTACCTGCAATACCTGAAATAACGTAAATAATACAAAATTACTGCAGAGAGCTGCCAGGCAATTGAAGCAAAACTGTAAATTATACTCTGAAGTAAAATATGTATGTATGTATTTATGGGTAACAAATATATATATAGTTGCAGCGGCATTTAGATACTCAACACAACACAAAAAGCTATAAAATACACTGCATTTTGGCAAAGATTTGCAGGGCTGCGAACGACTCGAACAACAGAAGAAGCAGGAGGGATTCGGGCTTTCGGGTGTCTGTTGTCCTCAATTCGGTTCAGAAGGTGAATGAGTATAAATATGGCAACCATTGATTGGGATTGAGTACAGATTCATCAGAATCTGGGATCCTTGAATTGGCGTAAAAGGTGAATTAAATCGACAAAATTAATTGTTATAAAAAGTGAGGCGTTGTAAAGATCTTTTATGTAATACCTATAGAAAACTTATATCAGTTGTTTTGCTCGGATTCATAAATACATATATACACTGCGACCTACTAGTGTCAAGCGCCTTCCATTTTGCTTGTTGTTGGAGTTATTGGTTTCATTATTCGCATCTATCGGTTCATTTTTTGGTTCGGCTGAATAATTGTAGAAAGGTTCGGTTTACAGACGTATAATAAATGGCTTGAGACATGACTTGGCTCCATTACGCTGAAATTGACAATGGCTTAAAAGTGGATTTGTTGAAAGCCCTTAACAACTCTGAGTAATTAAAGAAACGTACGCAGCAGAGCGAGAGAGAGAGAAGAGAGAATGGGGCATGGCAAGCGTTGGTCGGCCTCGTTATGCCATTTATATACACATATTATATTCGAAATTAAGGTACGATAATTTTGTGAATTTGAAAAAGAGTTTAAGCCGCGCGGGCAGCAACGGAGGCAGTACTGGCAGCAGTGACTCGACGCCTCGAACGCAAACCGAAAATTGTAATTAAGCGGCAGGTAAACAGCAAATTAAAAATTAATCCCTGTGGTATAGAGCGAGCACGCGCATAATTACTACACACACAAACACATTAATATGCACATACACACGCACAGGCGGACAGCCGCACGTACGCACACATGTGCCCGACTGCTCAGCAGAACCCAGCAAACAATTTTGTAAATATTATATTATCGTGTATATGAAAAAAGTACACATTTCCAGCTACTTTTACAAGCGTTTCCCTTCTGTTTATGGAAAATGAAATTGATGCAAAAGCATTTAGAAAATAAAAGAAATGAAATTTCCAATAGAATTATTATGGCGCTGTTTAAATCATGAATATGTGCTCCGTCTTGCTGTCATAGGTCGCATATTCGAAATCCGGTCGGCTCAATTCAATGTCGTAGGCTTATGCAAAGCCAAAAATCAAAATATTTTTATAAAAATTACATACAAGCTCAATTTGCAAACCTAGTGTTTTCAAAGCGTTTGGCGCTATTTTATTTCAAATAGAGTACAACAACAATATAAAATATCAAGTGATGTAGTGTAGGTATATATTGTACAACAGAGCAAGTGAATTCACACCTCAATATTTTGAAAATTTTATCAACTGACAATTATATAATTTTTTTAAAGAAAACCCTAAACTTTTGGTCAAGACCCAATATGTTTCCATTTAATTTTTTTACATTTTATAAATGCATTTCAAGCTTTTTTCCCAGAGGAAACATTTACAGGAATATGCTTACAAAAAAACCCTAACCTATTTTTGACCTATTCGGTCTATTGGGAAGCTTACACTCTTGCACACATACGCACATTTACTCTCATGCATAATTATGCATTCATATGCAAAACGTAATAACAACATTTGCTCGTATTTACATTTGTGAAAGTAAACCGAAAAGTTTATGCAACATACACCAAAACAAATGCGTATGATGTGTATAAAAGTTTGTGTGTTACGCACACTTGAGCAAAACTGTTTAGTGTACTTTTTGCTAACTTTAGCGCAATTGCAGCGATGCCGCTCCTCAGACGCAATGACTCAAATATTAATTGCTCTATTTTTAAGCGCTTGCCTTCATGTGTGCGTGCAAGCACTAACATTAGCACAGAATTAAGTACATTTCGGTGTTTTCCATTTTACGTGTGCATAATAGTACACACACACATATTTAAGCATACATACATATTTTAGCATGCGAGTATTGACAAGTTGAATATGAACACGCTAATAACGTACGTAATCATCACACACGCATGCACACATAAAAATTCAAACATAATTTTGTTTGCTTTATAAAAATTATTTATTTTTGCGTATGAAATATCTATTTACGCACAACTTTTGGCACTTTATCTTCATTAGCAGTTTCAGCGCGGCAGCTTCAAGTTCATGTGATGCTTTCAAAATATAAATATCAAACACATACTTAATTTTCATTAAAGCTTGCTTGGCATTAAAATACGCATGCATTAAAATACTTCGGTTACACAAAAACTTCATCATGACCACACATCAATATATCAATTGCATGGAATTTTAAATATCATCAATAGCTGCGACAAAAGTATCTGGAATGTAAACTGTTTTCTAGAGCAACGCGTTTGAGAGAACATCTCAAACCACGAGCGAGCTTGCCAACGAACTCTTTGCTCTGTTATTTACCCTGTATTTTTGGTTTACGTTGCTGTGAAAAACATCGACATTAGTAAATGCTAATGACAACTAAAGGAGTCTTCCTATTTCAAGGCATTTTATGTGAAAAATGGAAAAATATCTCGAAATAAAATTTCCTCAATCTTTTGTAACTCCTCCTCAGAAATCGCGGATTTTCTTGGAATTTTCCAAACATGTTCTTAATTGCTATGCACACACACACACACGTACGCACATACAAGTTATGTGCGCCAACTATATATTGTTTGTGTATGCTTTGCCTGGGGGCTCAGTTATTTGTTCTCACTTTTCGCTTTCTAATGAAAAGGCATGTCAAAGTAATATTTCAGAAAGTGGCGCTCATTAACAACATCTACCAACAGAACACGCACTCAAAGGCGCAATACAAGCGCGCACACACGCATGCATGCACGCACACACATGCACGCATCCAAATATGCCAACAGAAAAGGAGTTGGTAATTCATTTTCTAATGCTTTCGTTGAAAAATGCTACTCCGCAAAATAATCCTTGGGTACAAAGGATCCATCGAGTTGGCAGTTTTGACATGTGATTTATAAGATCGTAAGATATATTACAGGGAATTTTAATTCAAAAAGGAGATCTGTAAATTTGTTTCAAAATGAAAAGAATACACCGAACTACTTAAAGTACTAAGTAATAAATATTGCAAGAGTAAATAATGAAATTTATTTTTCGGTATTTTCTGCTTTCGGCAGAATCGAAATGACATTTTTTTGAATTCACTAACTTATCATGTTTTTTTTTTTAGCACAAGCTTGAAGTGAAAAATGTTTAGGTATTTGTCGCTCATACTAATAATTTTGAATGGGAGTATGCGCTTCATATTTTCTTCTTTAACTATTTTTCAGTGGCAGAAGCGAATGCAGAAGAATGAACAATCACAATCTTTTGTGTTGGTGGAATAGTTCAAGCCACGACATGAAAAGGAAAATTTCTCTTTCTGGCGGGCAGCGCTGAAACCAACCAAGCAGAGTTGCCATGCTGCTATGGTTTATTAACAAAATCAAATTATGCCATTTTGTTTCAAAGCAAATGAAAAGAGGTCAAACGGTTCTTTTTTGCTTTGACTTTCTGCGCACTCATTAAAAATGTGTCACTTAAAGTTGTAGCAGCTTCTTTTATAAGCTTTATTTTGTCTTAAATTGTATAATTTTAACCTTGTTAAAGTAATACTTTTATTCGCTTTTCATGCAAATCTTTTAATATATTTCGAGAAATTATAGCAATATCTGTAGAACTAGCGTGAGGAAAGGTAGGTAGGAGCAGAAATGAACTTACAAACGTTGCCATTTTCTTAAAGTTGTGCTGAAGTGTGAGGGAAGCACACCCTCACAGACTCATTTACAGTGCTCCAATTTTGGCAATTTGCATACACTAACATACATGCTAATACTTATGCATAGGTTATTGTGTTGCCAAGTGGCAATAAAATGGCGTGCAATTGCAGTGAAGCGAATAAAAATTCCGGCTAAATTGTTTTAGCTCGTATTTCTGCTATGGCGAAAATTAAACAATTTTTGTATACCCTACATTCAAGCTTAGCGCGGTTTGGGACTAATCAGAAGTTATTTCAAATTATTACATATTGTTAAATGCTATTTTCGAGCAATTAAAATAAATTTTATGGTAGTGGAGGAAGTTTTCGAAAATTTATATTTTCGCTGTTGATAAAAAGAGAAACTTTTGGCTTATGCGTTATCTTAAATATACTACTTTCAATTATTGACTACACTCTTTTTAATTAATCTCAATAGAAATAAAAGTACCAACACATGCATATGCTCGAAGTGCTCATGGTTACGTAGTTTCTGTAGAGTGACGAGTTTAAATTTTGCATAATTTAAAATTTTATAAGAGCAATTGTAAAAAAGTGACCATGCGAGCTGGCACATCGATTATGTTTTTTTAAAAATTGCATGCACAACACTTACACACAGGCATTGGCATGGAAATGAGCATACATATATATTCGCACGACTTGTGGCCTTAATTTCGCTCATCACTGAGTGGAATAATTGCCAGAAGCATTGTTTTACCTGTGAAAAAGAGAATGCACACGTGTTTTAATTTCATGTATGCGTGTAGGTGTTTATATGTACTGTGACACATATATGCATGTGTAGCTCTACAACAGCGCGTGTGTGTGTTGTGTGTGTGCAGTTTATTTTACTGTGTTTGCAAGTGGATATTAATTAATAACTTTGCAAAAAAAATGCAACAATTAATATTACAACAACAAAATTACACTAACAAATAACGAGTGAAATATTTTAATTTTGAGCGCACATCAACGCAAACGTTCGTTAAAATTCAAATGTGGCAGCTTCAAGTTCGCGCTGAGTGCGTCATCGGAAGCAAAATTTAAAGTTAATTTATTTTATTTGAACCTCAAAACGACACGCAAGGCCATTGCAAATGAGTTGCAGTTGGGTTAAGTTGGTTTTATTATTTGTACTTGCTTCCTTCCTCTAATTTAAGCGATATTTTAGTTTTATGTTCCTTAAGAAATATTAACTCTATCAATTAGATTTCGAAATATTTTCTATTATAAAACTCTAAACGATATTTAAGAATTAATTTGATTAAATTTTTCAATTTTACGTATGGTGTATTAATGAGAGGATTAACTTTCTCCATCGGCTGGCATTACTATTAATAGATCTATTGCATTATAATTAACTAACCAAACAGTTTAATTACATTTCATTAAAACCTATGCAAACCATACACAGATTATAAAAACGAAAAGAAGTGAAAACTAGCTCACTTAAATGCACCAAATTTAGTACACTATAAAAAATATTCATTTAAACCTGTTGCCAAAAGATAAACACAACAACCACGGCAGCGATTGTCAAAGATAAGCAGCTGTCAAAAGCACTAAAAACAGGAAAAGCTGAACAGAAAAGAATTCGAATTGGCGATAATGAACATTCCGACAAGGGCCAAGCAAAAGCGCATAAGCCTACAAGTAGAGCAAAGCAAAAAAAAAAAGAAGTGAAAAACAGAAAATTGCTTTACAAACATTTAAAAAGCAATATGCTTTTTACTGCCATCGAATTCTTCAGAGTCAATGTAAATGCGCCGATAATGACAAGGACTCGCCGCCGCAGAGGCGCAAAATGAGCAACAACAAGAGCTGTGACAGCAGCAAGATAGCTGCAGATGAAAGTCGAGCATGTGCCAGGCAACAGATGAACAGATGATATGCTTGTTAGACGATATCGCCCGGCTAAGCTGGCTGCCCTTGTAATCCCGCGAGTAGTGGCAAGGCGCTCAACGAGAAGCACGACGATGGCGGAAATCAAGCAGCCTTGCCTGTGGGTGGGACTAAGGAATTAGGGGGGCAGCGTAGACACTGACTGCCACGTCCTTGCATGCCAATGCCTATGCTCAGGCCATTTCTGTTTCTGCTCAAGTCGCATTTTTAATAAGGATAATGACATTCCAGACTGAACTCATTTCCACTGTCGCTGAGCTCCTCAAACTCACTGATATTACTTGCCTCTTCTGCTTTGCTGCCTGCTCTTGGATATTAAGAATGCTGGCTTAGCACGCTTACAAGTTGATATCTATTATCTTCATTTTGCATTGGACTCCGGCCGCTTCATAAAAATTTCGCTTTCTTTTTGTAGTCATCTTTCAGACATATTTGATTATAATCTTTACTTATTTGAGCATTTTTTGAATTATCTAAATTTTAATATAAATATTTTATATAAAGTGAAATCCTTGGATGGAAATATAAAATAGCAAACATTTATTGTTCAACTCGACTTTATAGAAAATAATTTTTTTCGCTGCAATTTCAACATTTACGCAGTTTGTTATTGAACCTTGCTGCTTTTGCCGCAGGTAATATAAATAATTGGCAGCAAGTCTTTACCATTTTCTGCATTGTGCAAATTTAAATCCCCACCAAGAAATGTGAGAAAATGAAAAAGAAATGTGTTTTTTAGAAATGGAGGCAACAGCAACATTTAAAAAGAACCACAGCTTCAGAGAGTGACTATTTTTGCACAACTTCTGCATTGACATTTTTCTTTGATTTCGATAAAATGCTTCATATTTGATTTCTCATTGTGCAGATACATCGTCCATACTCTGCTTTCAGAGTAGCAATAAAATTAATAACGGCGATTTATGATATTCTTCACTTAATTATGCTCTAGCATATGCATTTATGAAATTGCATAACGACAGAGAAATGTGCATCAGTGGTTCCTAGTGCTACTTCCAGAATCTTGCCTACCACTCTGTCTACTGCTATAGTTAGTCAAGCATGACATTCGATTGGGTCCTTCAATCATTTGCTTTGATTTATGCATGATTTTTATTTTCCTATGGAACCCCTGAAAGCAAGAAAACAAACAAAAAAGTAGGAATATGAAATTAGCAACTCTGCTACGAAATTTTTAATTCGAATTTTTCAGTAAAATATGAGAAAATTATTTTGGCTAAATTATATTTTGCTCCACAAAATATTTGTAATTCTTTGATGCTCTTTATGGTGCGTACTTAAAGCATATTTTAAGCTGATGTGAAAAACGATATATAGTAGTCTTTTCTTACTTTAGAGTGACGTGTGAGTGCCTCTTCTATTATTGCTTTTTCATAGAAAAAATACTGTCTATTGTCGTCAAAAAAGGGCCTATTCTGTTATTGTTTCCATTAAAGAAAGTTGGAATAATTTCTAGAAAGCTAGGCAGAATGGACAAAGCAGATTTCTGACAAAAATTTTTCAGAAGTAAAAGCCATGTTATAAAGAAAATTTTCCGTAGAAACTTTAATCCTGACATACAATTCCGTGTAAAAGGTGCTCAGATACATATCTGAAAAGTCCCTTTTATCCAACCGTGTATCTCATTGTCCACGATTTGAAAATTTATTATCTATTAATGTGCCGAAAAAATTGTTCACGATTTTCATTTCCTACACATACGGTGTTTAAATTTAGTTGTTGATTTTTTATTTGCAACTTGTTCTTTTTCAATGTCCTTTTTATGCGTCTGCCACAGAAAGAATATGTAAACGAGCTTTTGTGGTTGTTTTGCCAAAGTGATTTTGAAGTTTATGGGAGTCGAACGTAGTAGCACGTAGCATGACTCGAAGGGAAGAAACAATTGCATAATTTATTGAAATCTTTTCGAGTCAGCGGGCTGGCCGCGCAAACTACCGATGGCTCTGCTGGAGTTGTGGGTGGATGTGGTTTATGAGAGGCGCTATTCTCTCCCGTAGCGACGCGGGCAGTGGCTGCGGTGGCGCTGAAGCTGGTGCACTTGATAGTCGCGGTTAGGAAATGGTAAATGGCATGCAATTAATTTCCATTCGATCATTTTGTTGTGTTTCCAGGCATGTTTGCTGTTGTTGTTGCTCTTTTTGCTGTTGTTGGGTTTGGTTTGGAATTTCCCTATCATTTTGAGGAAGCACAATAAAGTTGTTGCGGTCGGTGTGTGCTGGCATGGCTGAAGCGGACGGCGGACGGCTGTGCTCAAACGAAGCGTTCAAATGGTTTGCTAAAGCAATTTCAAAGTTGGGCGATTGATTTTGTATGTAAAACTCCTGATTGTTGCTCTTTTCTTTGACTGGACAGTTAAGGGTAGCAAAGTAGCTGTATATCAAAAAAATTTCACAGTTTCAGTTTGGAAAAATTAAATTGTTACTAGAGTCGCTACAATATTTCACTAAAATTTCATAAATTTTATAATATCACTTTAACGTTACTTTCAAATTAAAATTCGTACATGGATTGACTTCTAAATGAGTTTTCTGCGCATTTTAAAGAAATTAAAAATGTTCACAAAATAACCTGCACAAGTCTAGACAATTTTAACGCACAATCATAGCAGTGAAAGGGTCCTTCAGCTGGAAAGCATCTCAGAACGCACGTTGGCAATACAAAGCCACTTTATGCCGCCCCGCACACCAACACATATCCAAAGACCAAGACTTTAGTATTTATGCTTGAACTATTTACATCGATGCCGCCCCCGGCCATGAACACAAAATGCCAATTGAGATAAGCGGCAAAGGCCAATAACGCAGCATAGGCAACTTAACCTTGACTGCGGCGCACACACACAGAAACACAAACACAAACAGCGTTGCAATGCAAAATGTTGTAAGAATAGCAACATCAACAGCAATGAAATACAATACAAAACACGTTTCAATATGCAAAATGCTTTTTAAGTATATTTTAAAAGTGGAACAATGGCAACCGAGCCATTGTTCCTAGCTCGGACCGCTCGCCTCAGCATAGAAAATTCAGTTACAGTCAAAGTTTTACTTCTCAGCAAAGTGGAGCAATGTGAAAAAGGGCGCATTTTGCATGGCAAAGAGCATATTTTAATATTGAAATATTTTGCATGTGCATAAAGCTTATAAAAATATTGAAATTCTTTTAATTCTGCCAATAATCTGAGTTTGAGCAACTCGATTTTGCTGTAGTCACTAACAGAGAACAAATATGATATGCTGTTAAATTGATCTTAAAATTTTATTTGGCTGAATTGGGCTTTTAATGAGTTGGAGGTTTCGAAATTTGCTTTTTGAAATTTGAAATTGTCTGAAAGCGAGCTTGAGGTAGAGTGACTTTTGAAATAAAATCATATTATTTAAATTATTTTGAAACATTGCACTCACTTTTCAGCCTAGAGTTTTGAAATTTTGGCAGATCTTTGTTTTCTGAAAAAGAATATGTGTATTACAGTAGGACCACGATTTAAAAAAGTCCTTTTTTTGCAAGGAGGTGCAATATTTGAGTGAATAATCATTTCGATATGCCACACATGAAACGTGATCTTTGAACTGCAACAACAACTGCCATTCATACAGAACTGCATTCAACTGTGAAAGGCTTTTTTGAAAATTTTTTACTCAAAATGCCAACAGTTCACGGCTGTCGATGCAACTGATTACTTGCCACATGGCAACCCGATTTTGCACTCCAAACTGTAACAACTTTTGATATGCCGGAGCAGGTTTATCGCAAGCGCCTAAAAGTAGGCAATGCGCGAACTGCAGCGACATATCTCATTGTCAGAGTAGCTGCGAGCGGTTGCCAGCTGCGCAGATGAAAGCCCAAATGTCAGATGCAATGACAATTAGTTCTCTTGGCGTTGTCGATGAACGTCAGCGAAAAGTGCAAAATCTGCTGCAACTGTCAGGGCTGGACCCGGCGGGCGCATCTAGTTCAATTGACAGCAGCAGGCAGCTGCTGTAAAGAATAATGTGTGAGAGTAGTATTAGTGGGCAAGGAGGCGAGGAAGCGATGAGGGAGCGCTCTCGTGACGACGTCTGTGACCCATGAAGTACGAGCATAATTCACCTGCAGTCGCAAAAGTTGTTAGTGATGTCGCACTGCATGGCTCTAGGCACATATACATGCACATATACCTGTGTGTGTGTGTGAGTTAGTGCGAAGTTATCGTATGACACCGAGTGCCATAGTGCAGCGCTCGAGCACAAAAAGCAAAGGGACACGGGCAGCACAATTTCACCTTTGCCCAGAAGTGTAGCAATCAACCCAACAAACAAAGATGGCAGGAACGAGGATGAAAAACGGCGAAAAGCGCAAGAGTTGTATGAAGCCGGAGAAGGAGATGCGACAAATAATTGCTGACCTCAGAGCGCACACACACCTGCAATGGTTCACACCGTGAAAACGTCAGTGTGCAGTGCAAGCGTAGCGCCATGTGCTCTTGTACGCTTGCGTGTGTGTGAGTGTAAAGCCAGCAATTTCTGCAACTTGCCGTGCTAGCGATTGTGTGTCCATTTCCCTACCTGGCCCCTCCTTCTCTTTTCTGTGCTGCAATCCATTCCGGTCTTGTCATTTTTCATGGCGCGCTCTCGAATTTTCCATTTCAGCCGGTCTACCATCCTTCCGGCTCTCACACACACACGCCGACATATACAAACATATACACCCGCACACCTCTCGCTTTGCTGCAGCTGTTGAGGTTATGCTCGTTTATTGCACTTTTTGGACACTTCTGACAATTACATTTGCAAACACCTTTTGGGGGCCATTCATTGTTCTCTCTCGAACATCTCACCGACATATCAGCTGACCTCACCTCACCTCACCTCTTCATGCTCTTTGGGTTGTGGCGCTGCGGTTGTCTTGTTCATTTGTGCCTTAGTTGCTTTCGAGCGCCACTTGCAGGTCCTTCTGTGCTGTGTCCTTTGGCATTGGTGCTTTCTGAGGCTGCGCCGGGTAATCGTTCTGTTCCGCAAAGCCACACTCACATGCCACATAGATAATCTCTTTTGTCGCACACTTTTCTTCACACTTTTATTGCGCTTCTGTTGCTTCTTTTACTTAAGTGTCCTTTGAGTGTTGCTTAGTTTGTGAAATTTTATTCCTTCGGTTATATGCATCGCATTGACCTTCTGCCAGATTATACTCGTATGCTTGCGACTTTCACAAGACTGCAGGCAAATTCTCATGGGAACATGAAAGACGGTATTTTTGGCACCAACCGACCTTCCAAGCAGTTGATGTCTGCCCAGTGTCTTGAACAAAATATCGGATGCAATTTTTGCGTGACCTTCTTGTTCCTTCAATTACAGTGTCTACGAACAATTTTAATAGATTATATATACAAATTAGTTCCCTCACATGCTCAAGAGAGTGGGGCCAGCTGCAGTCCTCTTAACCCTCTAACCGGCAATGGCACCAAAAGGCGGGGTTAAGCAAAACAGCAATAGCGTAGCGTCGTTATAAATTTTCACCTTTATAACTACGCAATTATGTGAAAATATGCTAAAGCAACGTAAATATATAATTTTTATGTTCTTAGCGCATTGATACAAGCATCTGTGATCAATCGAAGTCGAAAATTCGTGTGAAATGAAGGAAAAAATTATTTGACCGTGAAGAGAATATTCAAAAATTCAAAAAAATTAGTTATCGGACTTAAATTGTTACTAAAAAATTATCACTGTATAGCTACGGTGTTTATCTTAGATACTATAACTTTTGTTGTGTATATTCCCAAAAAAAAAAAGCTTCTGATAAGCTAAATGTGCACCCCGCCTAAAGGCGGAGTTGCCTGTTCCCGGTAAAAAAAATATTCTTTTTTTCCAAGTATGCAAATTATACTCATAAATAATTTTATATATTTTATCTCTATAATTATTTCTAGGGCAATTAGAAATAATTGTTTCATAGTTGTGAACACGGAAACTAATCGTAAACATTTAAATTTATCGCTTATGAGCGAAGAAGCTACTCAAAAATTTATTAAATATGTAATAGATAATGATGGTTCTGCAGATGATAATAGTGTAAGCTAGGATAATTTAGACAGCGATGACAGCATTATAGATCCTGATATTCAAATATCCAATGAAGCTTTTGCACAACTAGATAATTATATACGGCATTTAACAAGTTCTAGTGGCATTGACGGCATTGACCTTCTCTCATCCTCCATAAATATTAAGTACCGTAAAGGAAGCACACTCACACAGCATCTACTCAGGTAGGTAGGTAGGTTAAGTGGTCGTCTCGAGGACATCACTTAGGCCAGAAGGCCCATTGTGTTACCACGTGGGGGGTTTTCCGCTATACACTTCCCATGTATGGGAGCCACTTTGTGGCTCTGGTATATTTGTCGATATGTCCTGGTGGCGTTTTTTCCAAGTCTGCTAGACAGCTCAGGAAATAATGTCCCAGGAATCGAAAGCGCGTTCTTGCTAGCGATAGGCATTTGCAAAGGAGGTGTTCAACAGATTCCTCACAGTCTTCGTCTTTGCAGCTTCTGCAGAAGTCATTGTACAGCAGTCCCAGTCTGTTGGCATGTTGACCAATGAGGCAGGGCCCGGTTATGATTCCTACGGCAATCCCTATGGAGGGTTTGTTTAGTAGGATCAATTCACTGGATCTGCTCTGGTTGAGCGTAGGCCAGATTTGTCTTGCTGTGTAACATGTCTGTTCATCATCTACTCACATTTATGTAAGTCAAGCAGCCGGGCAGCACAACAATAGGTCAAATGGATAATAAAAGAAAAGGTCCCAATGAAAGAAAAGGGCGTGATCATCATCATCACCAGAAATATACGATGAATCTACTATTCCGTCTAATTTCGAATTGTAATCTTTTGAAGGACATTGATGTAAAAAATTAAGGACGGGGCTATTCAGAAGAATTTCTGAGCAATGTTATTGCTGTTAACATATCCTCTATAGTGTGGAAAGATCAAAATGTGTACGACTAGTTTCTACTTATGCTGGTGTTTAGCCATCTCGCACTTTCGCTGCCACCGCTCAAGGACTAAACTTCACTGTTTTGATAGAAAACAAAAATAATACGTAGAAATCGACTTCCCAAAAATTGTGAAAGAGTATAGCTTTCACACGGTTGGTCATGATATAATGGCTTATTAGGGCGCTGTCACATTCGTCTGAAGACCAAAAAAATTTACATTGCGCTTATTTTATCACATACAGGACATGACTGTCGTAAATGCGTACTTACTCTATCATCGCATTCACGATTCAGACCCTAAGTGCAGACATGATTTGAAATTGCCTGATTTCCGAATAGAAATTACTTATGTGTTATGCTCATTATCGAATGAAAAAATAAAACAGTGCGTATATCACCAACTACAAGTCCTAAAATGAGGACTGCTGATAGGCGAACTTATGCGCCCCCAGCTGATATTCGCTAAACCATAAATTTTTTATATCATTTATAATAATATAATTTATATTTATGACCTTTTTATTTCAAATGTTTTGAAGTAAAACTCTTTTTTAAATAAAATTTACTATTGACTAATCATCATTTTTTTACGCTGTAACAGGCAAGCCCGCCTAAAGGCGGGGTACCCCTTTTTGCACCTGGAGGGATACCAATTGATTTTTTTTTAAATCTGACTTCATATTCTTGTTTCTTACATATTAATTAGTATATGGTAATTTTTTCATCAAAAACAAAAATTGGCCGGTTAGAGGGTTAAAGCTTTACTATCGTGTAATTATTATTTATTGGAAATTTGATATTTATGAATGGGAGACAAATAATGTTGAAATTTTTTAGCATGTTAGGTAATAATATTATGATAGAATCAGTTAGGACAGAGTGTATATATGTAATTGTTGAAGCAAAGCCATGAGCTCTAACCTTGGAGCGAAAGAAAATATTGAATATAATTAAAATGCCTCCCACTAAAAAACAAAATTATGCATTTATGTACTCATTTTAAATGTAGATAAAAATTTAAGATTTTAGCTATACAACAACAATTATCGATTTCGATCGATATCTATTTCGGTTGCGAATTATCCTGAACATTTGGTATGATTTCTATTTCTTATATGTATGTTTATTCCCTAAAGTTATATTTTGTGTCATTTGTTGTATTTGTAGAAGGAGCAGCAATGACTATTTTATGAAAGTGTCTGCCTGTGCTTGTCAAATAGTTGTGTAGTTTAATATCTATTCGAATATTTTGAATTAAATTTCTACAATTTAAGTGATCAGCAAATAGGCCAGAAACTAAATGAAAATACTTAATACTTATACGCCCCGCACTCACAAACAAGGGCAAGAGAACTATTGTAAGCAAAATGTGGCAACACCTTCGACAACAGGCGCAAAATCAATAAATGTATAACAACAAAAATAAGGAAAATTGCAGGCTGTTGTCATTTCAACAAAGAAAGCTCTAACCAAAGGTCAAAATGCGCTGGCACCAAAGTGACACGCCGCCTTTGCCAATGACGCATGCTGACATTTCTTCATTTCTTATGCCAAAAAATGTAATTCTCAATTCCAAAGCGAATTGTTTGTTTTTGTTGTGTTTTATCGAGAAGTGGCAGTAAGAGTGGATACATAGTGCGCGATTCGGAAGGAAGGGGGGGTGGGAGTAGTTGTTTGCTTATGATAATGTTTTTTGGATCGTGCTTTCATTTCTGGCCTGGCTTGTTGTTTGCTTTGGCATTTGCCATTGCTTTGTTGAGCTTGTTCCCATTTGGTTGTTGTTATTGCTGCTGCATTGTTTATTTTAACACCCGACTGCAGCTGTTGAACAAGCAACATGAAAGTCTTGTGTAAATAAGGAAAACTACAAGAGCGCCGCTCAACAAGTGTCCACAATATGGGTGGAGGAGAGGATATATGGGGCGTGTAGGGCGTGTGAAGGGCGAAGCCTTGCTGCCGAACACTTGGTATCACACTTCATCAGGTAGCATCAGTGAAACAATGCCTTATCGGTATGCTCCACATGCTGTCAATATTGACATATATCATGTTCCCATTATAGTAGCATAGATAAAGAATCATTCGGCAGCAGGTGGGTTGCAAACTAACATATTCTAAATGTTAATTGGAATAAAATACCGAGTAAGTGAACTTCTGGTTAAGTATCTGAAACATTTCTTATGGCAAATCAAAACAACTCAGATGTTAATGCAGAAATGTAAGTATTTTCATGATAATGAACTGATACTGACCGTGAACTCAATACTGTTAGCATTGATTTTATAGTTGACAAAAGAATGAAATTCTGAATTATTAATTTATAAATGAAAAATCGAGAATTGATTCTTTATATACGAAGTATTTTATTCATTTCTTTGTCATAAAATACCGCTTTTAAAATGTATATAAACAGCAGACAATTTTTTTTCGCTTAGTGCCCTGTAGAACAAATGCAATTTCAATAAAGATGTAATTATAATTTTATTCAGCCAAACAAAATTCTTAATTTCCTCTGCATATTTCTTCCTTCCTTGATACTAAAAAGTTTGTCACAGAAGAGTTTGTTGTTTAAGTTGTTTTAAGGAGAGTATACAAACACTCACACACTAGCACTAAAGTAACCTCATTATAAGAAATATAAAGGAGGCAGGAAGGAAGAGAATGCAGCTGCACTTGCAGATACAAATTTAAAAATGCTTTAAAGTGCTCAGCAATGCAGTGAAGTGCATTTGCAACACGTTCCAATGTGAGGCAGTTATGCAGACTTTGTTCGCAATTGCACAGTGCAACAACAACAGCAACAGCAGCAGAAATAACAACAACAAAAAGCGATGAACAACAAAAACTAAGAATGTAGTCCAATTATGTGCAGAAATTCCACATATAAAATGCAAAATGAGGTTAACACTTGCTCACAAAAAGAATAAAGAAAGAAATAAAAACTGAGCAAACTTTCGCAATTCAGAATTCGCACGTTCCATTGTGAGCGCGAATATCTGCCACTTTCACTTCCTGCTGCCGCTGTTGCTGCAACTTGGAGCCAACTATATGCCACACACATCAGCACATACAGCTTCATAAAGGCGTAGCACGTCTTTTGGGGGCTTTGGAATAGCACAAAAGAATGCTTTTGTTTGCAACTAAATTAGTGCAACTAAATGTCTGCATTTGAGTGTTTTCTCAACAGGCCGTGCCTACTCTTGCAACAACAACAACAACCACGGCGACAACACTCACCTCTCACATTGTACTTTACCTTGAGCCACTGAAATACATACATACATATATATACACGCACTGTGCCGGCTCTATGTGCCTGAGGGTCTTCGGGCGCATTCAATTTGATGTGCTACTTTAAAATTGTTTACAGACAAAAATTTGGCTATTTCAATAAAAAAATGTATGTAAATACAATAGTTGGGGGCTGCCAAAATTAAGGGAAATTATTCGAACATTTAGTATTTTTGACTTTTACTTTTTTTTAATATAATATAATAAATTTTAAACAGTTTTCCATTAAACAAAAAAATATGCAATATCCGAAAAGATATAGGAATTTTTGTTAAATGTTCATATTTTTAACACGCAAATTCTTTGGTTCTAGCTCTCTACTGTTCGCTCTCAGGTAAAGACGGCTCTGTAAAGACATAAGGTTTACTTTATATACAAAGATGATCTAGATAGAATTGCGGGCATATCTTGCTTTGGTGCGAGTGCGACTGGCATTTCGCTAAATTCCAGCTGCATTGGCTCCTGCTACTGTGTTAATGCGCCCGTGTAGAAGTGTGTGTGTGCTGCTGCATATATGTATGTGTGTGCGTTCTTTTTAAATAGAATTCTCATGCTAGCCATTAGTCTTCATTTCGTCGAGTGCAGCAGCTCTCCAGATTACAGTGCAGCAAAGCAGCAGCCAACAACAACAACTATAACAACACACAAGCACACAAAGTTAGCATATAATTATGTGCAAGTGTGTGTATTTAGTTTTGAGAGGTGAAAAATCTTGCATGGCTTTTGGCCCATTAACGACAGTGTAGAATTCGTATCCACTAAAACCATCTCTCTCACATTTTCTATTAGTGTGTGTGTATTAATGCGTGTGTGGAAATAAGAGCGCTGTTATTTTACCAGTAGCTTCTTTTTAATCTTCTTTGTACTAAAATCCACTTTAACAAGGCTGCATTCTCGTATGCTATGTATATTTGCTGCTGCTTCAACTTAGAATTTTGCATCTCTTCCTTCTCTTAGTTTCCTTCTCCTTATTTTTTCCTACAATTCAGCTGCATACAAACTTTTCTGCACATTTCACGCATTGCAGTTACCATTCTTTTGCTTAAACTTGACGCAAATGCTTAGCATATTTTCTCTCTGTGTGTGAGTGCTGTGTGTGTGTGTGTGATATTGTTGTTTTTGTTGTACACAATTTAGCTTGTTTGTTCACTTCTAAGCAGCGTATGCAGTATGCACAATTTTCTCGCGCTGTTTATACAGCAGCCTGTATGTTTATGTGTATGTGTAGGTGTAGATACATATATGCGTGTATAAGTGTATGTATGTATATGCAAATGTATGAGTTACGCTTGTATTTTAGAATACCCCCATTTTCAGCTGCTTGTGCGGATCTTTCAAGAACGTATTTGTATGCATCCGCTCTCAATAGAAGTATACTCTTCAGCTGATGTTTTCAAAACTCGTTTAAAATTCCGTTTAATAGTTAAGACAATTTTTCTCTCGAAGCTAAGATTTTAAAAAGGCCCTAATTCGATTCTTCGAATTTGGCTTAGGTTTTTCAGCTTGTTCGAATCATGAGAATTTCTGCGCCATTGTATATAAAAATGGGTATATGTATAAAAATATTTTATTTACTTTTGAAAAATTGTATTTATAGCTTGCAATATTAATTATTTTTAAAAGTAATGCACAAGGTATTCAAGAAGTTTTTTGTACAATAACATTTTATTAGATATTTTGCTAGCCCCATAAGAAATTTAGATTTCTGTTGGTCGCTGGCGCTAGTAAAATATATTTTGTCAGCATCATCAGCCATTTTCGAAGTGGAGACAGAATAACTTTATTTGAAAAAGTGATGAATATGCTTAGAAAAATTAAAATGGCAAAAGGTAACTTAGCAAATATAAATAACTAAAATATTCATTCGAAATTCATATGATCCTTATTTGATATGTTTATTTTTCGAGGTATTAAGGAAACAGCTTTCTCGTTCAATCGAATTTTTGGCATAACCAGAAAGTGACTCATTCTTGTCCCTACCTGTGAGTAGGGTCTGTGTGTGTTGGTAGTCCTGTCGATCCTACTGTGCTGCTGTGCTTTTGCGCGCTTGTTTTTGTTTCAAATTGTTTAACCTGGTTTAGTTATTTCCTCTTCCTCCCCAACGACAGGCTACGTTTTAAAGTATTTATGGCATAATTTTAGGCGCTCATTAATTTAGCCGCTTTCACTGGCGCACACTTTCCACATTCATCTTGGCGTTGCCGCTGTGCGCGTCTTTATTCATCTTCATTTGCCAGGCGCGTATTCGAGCGTTGCATATGAAGCACATCGTCGTTCAATCCGTGCGCCTGGCACAGTTGAGGGGCCGCTGGCGTCGGAAATTTATGTGTCTTCACTCTTGCCTACCACACACATGCACACTCACATGAACAGACATTTTGTACAAATTGTCTGACATCAAAGGCAAGAGCCCACGTATTCTCTGGCATTTGGCATTGATTTGGGACGCACTTGCAGATCTTCTTCTTCTTCAACTGCTGCTGCCATTTTTTGGCGTCGCTTGGTTGCCTTGCAGCCAAATCACACATTACTCGCGCCCACACAGAATCTGAGCTTCTCCCACACACACACACACACACATACACACTACCAAAATTATGTTAATTATTGCTGCCTGTGGCGTGCCTGTGGCGTGCATGCGGCGGCAATGATGCGTTTCTCATTCCGTACGTAATAAAAAAAACGGCAGAACCAAGCAAATGAGTGTCTGTCTGCTCATTTTTCGGTAATAAATTAAACCACAAAATATTCAAAATACTTTGGCCATACATACACACATATAAAATAAATAAAGCACATGTATATATCGATTGTGCACTGCAATTTTTCTTCGAAAGCTCAATGAAGCGTCGTCGATTTCGCTTTATGCTCTGCAATTTAGCAAATTAAATTCTGCGCAATTTATTAAAAACTGGGATGTATTTCGTTTTTTCGTTGATTATCGAAAGTAGCATATGCCATCACTTTCAAGCATTGTGGAATATAATCTAATTCGCATATGCAATCGAAAATGTAAAGACAGAAAGGACTTACGCCAAAACACCGTATTGCTTTCTTGTTCACATATACATACATACACAGACAAACCACGTAGATACTGACCTACACTATTTCAAGCACAGCACACCTTGCGAATAAGCTCTATTCAAACCCGAACATATGCTCCCCCAGACCGCAGAAAATGAGAAATCCGCTAAAAGTTCATTAAAATAAATGCTTATTCGCTGCAACTTTCAAACATCTTGAAAGTTCCATTTTCTATGCTCTTCTTGCACTCAAGAAGAAGTTGAAGTTAACGGTTCTGCAGGAATTGCTTCTCCGAAAGGCGCAAAAGCACGTCGCCGCAATGCCATGCAAACTGCAAACAAACAACAGCGGGACCGTGAATTCAGACAAACAGACAAGCACCCAAAACGCGTAAGTCAAGGAGCCACTCTCCCTCACACACTCAAGTATATTGTTGCTGAGAGTCTGCACAGCCCAACAGGCAAAAGACTGACGCATAAAAGCAAGAGAAGAGCTAACTCTCTGCCTGCTGTTAAATATTTGAATTTCAGGAAAAATAGGAACAGATTGCCCTTCTTTAATGAATTTCGCTGTTATTCGAAAACCAATGATTTAAAATATATATTTTAATTTAGGCAGCGAATTTAATGATAAGAAAACCAAGTTATTAACGAATTTTCACTAAAATATATCAGTGATGTGATAGTGATGCAAGATGAATGCTTTTATGGATTGACGAAAGAAAGCTAAGAGTTCTCGGAAGAGACCATTTGAACAATTTTATAAGTATCTTTAGTTGCTTATATCATTGACTTTACTTTGAAGTGTTTTCGTACAGAAAACTCGCTTAAGAAAAATATTTTGAATTCCTAACTTGATTTATTTCTACACAAAAATTTTTATATCTAACTCTATTCCAAATCGTGTACGAAAAAGTGTTCTGGGTGAGGCCAAACTTGAGAATTGTTTTTTCGTGGCTGCTTTTCGGTGGCTGTGTGTTTGTTTTCCGTTCCGCCATTTTCGACGACAATTGGCAATTTAAATGCAAAGATGACGACTACAAAGATCGTCAGTTCTTCATTAATATTCCCGCTCACGGAGCCGGCTGTGAGTATGCGAGTGTGTGGTTGCTTTGTATGGCGCAAGGACGAAGTAGCTACACTGCCGACGAGACATAAAGCTTAAACGCGTTGAGTGAGGGCAAGTGAGGGGCAACGTGCTACTAAAGAAGTCATTTAAATAAGTGCGGCGTTAATGAGGTCAAATAACTGAGGCATACATTCAAGAGTTAGAACGAATGTGGGAATTTTCTTAGCCCCTTTTTTTCTGCAAACAAAAATTAATCAAACTTTTCTTTCTGTTACTGCACATGACTTTATTTGTTAATTATGCATTTCCGTTTTCTTTCTTTTCTTTCTCTGCCATTATCTGTAGTTTCAACAGTGGCCGTGGAAGCCGTGCTGGGGCGCACCGCAACGCTGCCATGCGACATCGAACCGGAGGCGAATAATGACCGTGTCTACATGGTGCTGTGGTTCCGTGAGAATGCTGGCAAGCCACTTTACAGGTAAGCGGGTGAGGCACTGCATCCACTGGGCTATATGCTGCTGCTCATTGGGAGCGCGTAAAAATAAGAGAAGTGAACAATAAAGCGCACAAATAAAATTTAATTGCATGTGCTTGTGTCTGTGCTGCGGCAAGTGCCAGCACACCGATGCTGCCTGCACTTCAGCGTGCCTTCAGCTTCGCTAGTTTTCTAGCATGCTTTTATGCGCATCTGCATGAGTGTGTTTGTGTGGCAAGTGTTTTCAATTCAAAAGCTTTTAACGCGGTTTCGAATGAGCTTTCTGCGCTGTTTTTTTTCCTGGTGAGCCCTTTCATTCCGCTCTTGCACACATCCGCCGCATACACTCATGCATATGCACGTCCATATGTGTGTAGGTGTGCATAACTGCCACGAATGCCTTTTGCCACAATGAATGACGCCGTAATTGAGCAGTCAGGCTCAGAGTGCAGTCAATTTGGTGCAAACGAATTTTTTGCCATTTCTGGGCATAACTTCATTTCTCGTTGCTGTATGTGTATGTGTGGCTCTGTGAACAGACAGTCGCTTGTTTTCTAAGCATGAGCACCATTTGTAATTTCCTAGCACTACAACAAGTGCGGTTTGCTGGAAACTCCACTTTTAGAGGAGCTGAAGTGAGCAGATTACTTTGTGGAAGCTACCATTTTCATATTAAACTTTTTTCACACTTACCTTCAGCTAGTTTCAACCTTAATGGCATATTACAGTCAAGTTCGGCTTTTTTTGCTATATCTAATTTGAAATTTCGAAAACAAAGTGCTCCTAAAATAAATGAAATTCGCATATCCGACTTCCATCAGCTATATATAGAATCATGTTTGGCCTTAAGTATTGCCAAGAACGTGATTATAATGCTTCATAGATTAAAACTCTCTGATTCTTAAGAACAAGTATCCCAAAAACTTTCCCATTAAGGAACTGAAATTCAAAGTGGAAGAGAAAGTTTGAACAAGAAGAATCACTTTGAATATTGCCTTTATTGAATACGAAGAAATACAGCCTTTCGCATATTTCGATTTTGGCCCCCCATTCTCCACATATGTAAGTATATGACATAAAAAACTAGAAAATTTATCAAATTGTTTTGTCATAACAAATCTGTTGCCACATTTTCTATTTAAATAGAATCACGTTACAAAATTCAAAGGAAAACATGAGAGAGCGGTCAGAAATGGCCCAGAAAATCTTGTACTAACATTCAATTAATTACCAAATCAAAGAAAGTCTTTATAAAGCAATAAAGGAGGAAAGAAGAAAGGTCCCCAAGCTATATGACGAACTATAAATATACTTTTAAATGTGCTTCCAGCATTCGCATAGGATAATTAAAAATCTTGTAAGGAACTCTAAATTAAAAGAAAGCCCAAAATACTAGATTAAACCAAACAAAAAGATATGATGCTCAAAGAAAAACAGACACTCACTCGTACTTGACAAAGCTTTCTCAATAAATTTCAATATGCACTGCGAATGAACAAATTACGAAAGTTTTTCCTTTAGGCAAACGAAGCAACTTAATTATCTGCACGTAATAATTTATTTATTTAACATTAACCTTCAGCGCCAGCGGTGTTTGTTCTTCCCCCGTGTAAATATGCCATAACACACGCCAACAGCAGCCTCAGCTCGCACACAGAGACGCAGACACCCAAACCAGCGCAATGCTTTGCTTTGTTATTTATAGCCAAAGTTCTGGGGTTTAATATGTTGCACATTATAGGCAGACATCGATATCCTTTAGCCTTGTCAATGTTGCTTACATGAGCTGCCTTTCAATATGTTGCTTCTGCATGTGTGTGACGACACACTGCTGTTTGCCATTGTTTGTGAGTGCCTGAGTGTGTGCGAGGACATTCATACGCATACATATGTGCAGTCAATTGAAAACAATAAATTTCACTTCTTCACTTACACTCTCTTTTTCGCATACAACACGCGCGCACACAGCCACACACACACACACGCACACGCGCAATGCCGACGTAAATCACCCAAAGGACAACACCAAAAGACATCCTGACACAACATTCAAAACAATAATGTCGAAAAAATTTCCGACTTCCTAACCGAAATATCCGAAAGTGATTCGGATTCGATTTCCTTTTGAGTTATTTCAACGGAAATCAGAAAGAAATAAAAGCTGAGCAACCAAAAAGGAAAATGCCATCAGAGTAAAGGGAAAGAAACGAAACAAACGAATCCGCAAGGTAAAGGAAATATAAATGGCAAGTGTAAGTAGGGTAAACAGAAATACAGCGATCTCATATGGAAAGAATGTGTGCTTTAGAGAGTAGGTTGAGGTTCGACAGCTAGAGAGGAAAGGCAAGTGGAGGAAGAACGGTGAAGTGGGCATGGAGTGAAGGTAGCTACAAGAAATCTGCTTCACTGCAAGGAAGCCGCAGAAATATGCAAATAACATGCATGTATGTATTTTGCTGTAAGTGTGTTTGTATTTGAGTGTGGGCGCGTGTGTATAGGAGCCTCAAAAGTTCACTCTCACAGGCACCCAGTAAAATTTTAAGAATATTGAAAGCACTCCTTCGAAAATGTAATCCTTGCAAGTGGTTTTAGTGGCATCACTAGCTGCTTTATTGAGTGGAAACTTAAAGCACGATGCACTCACTCAGAAAAATTTAAATTCAAAAATATGTTATAATACGCAAGTAGTTTATATATTAACTGTTAGAGAGTGTCATAGCTCAAAGTTTGGCGTGAATTTGAAAAATGATAGGGAATTTTGACAAAGAGTTTTTTGTAGAAAAATTAAATTTATTTTTGAACATAGCTGAATATTATAATATGAATCATTTAGTGGCCAAAAAAGAGCTCAAAAACTCAATACTTTTAATTCTTGGAATCTGATGGATATGCATGGCGCTTTTAGCACAACAGGAAAAGCCTTCGCCGAAGCATGAAAATGATGACATTTCATCAAAAAACCACCACTGATCATAAGTATGGGCCATTTGTTTTATATTAATATAGGTATACCACAAAATTTGCCAGTAAGACAGTTGATGGAAAGGCAGGCAGGCAAAAAGCCGCACCTGATACTTATGTTCATTAAACCTTGGAATCATTTTCGATTCGATTTAACACCAACAAATGCAATAGCAAATATATGAAAGGAGTTGACTATAAACAAAATAAAAATTCAACGCTTGACATTTATAGCTTTAATCAGAATAAATCCTTTTCGCAGCCCACATCGATTACTGCCATAATTTTTTATTGCCGATGCATTACGTTACCAGGCATTTGAAAGTGGCGTATGCTACTAAGCTTATTTCACCCATCTATAGATCCCGCAGATCCCTGTGCTTGCTAAACCGTTCCCCATGCACAACAACAAAAACAACCGCAATGCATAACATTTATGAAAAGGACGAAGCTTTCTTTCACTGTTCCGCTTTTGATATCATATCGAGCGTCATATTTAAGCCTACCGTTAGCCCCGAAGCGAAATTATGATATCGTACCATAAATTCCTCTGTCTTTGGCCAATTTTATCGCTTTTGCTGCAATTTCGTTTTATGCGAATTTCAAGAAAACGCCAAACATTTCCTTTTATTATTATTTATGAGCTGTAAAAAATTAGCATATTCTTCGCTGCTTGCCTTGTGCGCTGGAATGCGGACGGCTGGCAATTTGTGCCGGACCTTTGTTTGTGCCTTATCGTATGACCATGATTTTTATTGGCCATAATTATTTGTTAGCAAATTTAATTCGCTGGGAGATATGGCCAAAGCGAATGGCTATAGATAGATTAGTTTTTTGACAGTGTCGATAACAGGCGATTGAGTGCTAATTTGAGCTACATGCCAGAAGCTGATTCTGATTAGCAGCCAAGCAGAGGGATTTCCGTAGTCCCTACTAAATTTATGCGCAATTAACGTGTTCGCTATTTATAGAAAAGGCTGCGTTACTACTGACTTTCGGCAAAGACAATCGATTTTCTTATTCAAGAATTGAACATAGAGGCTTTGGAACGTCTTGCACATGGCTTAAACTGTCGCTTGCCTTTTCAATAATGTCATTCGCCATCTGCAGATGTTCTTAACATGTGAAAAGCTCAGCTGCTATGCGGCGATTACAAATTCAAATATTGACATTTAATTTTATTTATCAAAATTTTGCACAAAAGAAACACAGAAATTTAATTTTTTTTTTCTTCAATTCAATTTTGTATGCACATAAATAAGGAAATTTAAATTTGTTTAGCTGCCCAATAAAAATAAAACACAGATGACTTAAGATATTTGCACCTCCAAAAGCCACAGTGCCATAAAGTGCTAGGCCCGGGCATGCAGCGACGAAGAAATAAAGATATAAAGTAAAAATAAAATTCATCCCACATAATCTGCAACAAAACGCCTTTACGTGCACATTAATTCGGTCAGCGTAAAAAAGGCAATTGTTGCTTCAGCGCAAGGCAGGGCCGAGGCTAAATTTGCCGCCGGTCCTGCGAGGGCCCACCTGCGCCATCTGTCACGTTCAATATTGAAGCCTGTCGGTTTTCAATAATCCCATCAGCAACAGCCAAAGTCCAGCACAGCACACACACACACACACACACACACAAACACAAATACAACGGCATTTACCTGCCATACATACATACTTAGTTGAACGCCTTTGAGCTAAACGCACGCACGTAGTCGCACCCCTAGCCCTTACGGCTCTACCCTGCTCAGAGCTGCTCTACCACCCCTGGCTGGCTCCCTTCTGCGTAGGCTGACAAACGCGTGCAACAATCAAGGTTAATTGATTTTTAAGGCAACAGCCAGGGCAATGGCAACTGTTCTCGGTCTCGTTCTCGTTGTTGTTGTCAGTTGTGTGTTTTTCTGCCTCTACCATGCACGCTCTTCCTTGCGGCGGTGGCCCCGGGTGCCTGCCGCCAGCCTGCTGCGTTCCCGTCGTCTGCTCACATTAAATTTTGCCAATATTTTTCGGTTTTATTCCAAATTTAAGACACGTTTTTTGTGTGCGTTGTATACTTCGTGGTTGCCAGCTGCCACGCCCACCGCCCAGCTACCTTCCACAGCGTGGCGCATCATTAGGATGATATATTAAAGGAGGTTTTCTGTTTCTGAGCGAGTATAGCTCTCTCGACTGTTTAGTTTTCAAGCATCTTGCAATGTGTGAATTTTAAATCTGGAAATATGTTGCCATGTTGCTTGAAAGGAAATATTGTTTTCTTTGAAAAATAGTAGGATATGTTGAAACCTCTAGGGTCCCAGACTGTGAAAAAAACATAAAGAGGGTGTACTGCGTCGATGACGCCGTCAGAAATTTTAAGGTTTTGTTCATTATTTTCAAATCTCATATCTAAGTCCTATTTCCTTTTTGTATGTCCCCATCGAAATATAGTCAAATAAAAGAAGTTGTGTAGGACTGAATTAATGGTTTAAGAAACCGCGTATTTGTATTTATAAGTTTTTCAGAAAGTTGATTTTTAAATATCAAAATTATTGCCTGAATATTCTTTAGGTGTATGTAAGTGTGCTTCGTTATCTATTTAAACTTCACTTAACCTTTAACAGCAGTCGTGCGATTTCATGCAATTGTTGGCATATGTAGATGGATGTCTGAGGAAGGATTGTTCTGGGTTTCATCAAGTTACAAAAAATTTAATTTATGAGTTGAATGCATACATCTTTTCGCAACCAAAAGATATGCTCTGCCTTTGTCTAAAAATAGATATCTTCCAGAACTATTCGTGAAGTTATGAGATAACAATAAAAATGCACAAAAAAAATTTAAAGATGGTTTAGAGCCATTTGTTTATTTGCCATTTGCAGTCTTTGGTAAGCTTGGAAAACCCAAATTTTTTTTTAAACACTGCTTTTCTGACTGTTTATTTGTGGGGCATTCCATTGAACTAACATCGGCTGACATTCAAAAGTGGAGCTCCAAACCGAAATGCAATTAAATATTTCCTTATTTTCTTGTGCTGCACACTTTGCCACAGACGAAACTGATTTCAAAATAAATTAGAGCTGCTTTACACACTTCACTTAATATCGAAATTTCGAATTTTCTTAATTGTAATGCCAAGCAATGGTGGCAGTTGGAAAAGTTGAAGAAAAAGCTAGCGAAAAATTGCCAGGAAAATTCAAACTGCAGCACTTTGCCGCCAAATTTGGTTACGGAGAGGGGAGGGGCGAATGGCGGTTGATAGCAAATGCTACAGTCAACTAAAATAACCGCAATCGAACAAGTTTTGCAATCAAAGTTACTTCTACTTTCCCCGCGCGTTGCGTCGGATGCAGTAGTAAAATTTGAATGGAGAATTTCTTTCTATTTTATCGTAAAATACAATAAAGTCGTCGCTGGTGTAGAAATGAAGAAAGCAGCTGGGTGTAGAGGGGGGAGGTGCTTTCTGCTACCTACTGCCATAGCAAAAGTGCTGTAAAGCCACAGCCTGCAAAAACCAATAAAATCAATTCATGTCTCATTAAATGTAAATGGTAAGCCGAGCAGCTCGGGTTAAGCAGTGGTGCACCCTACCACTTCTCTTCCAATTGCCCTACGAGCGAGGATTCCACAGAAGTCAGCAGCACAAGGAAAATGCAAACGAAATGCAATACGAGAAGAGCGCAAAGAAATGCGCAAGCAAATAAAATTCAAAACATACAAAAGTCCTTCGGGTTTTTAATGACAAGGGACGGTGTACACTGTACAGCAAGACCTGCTGATCAGTCTTCCTCACCGGGTTTCCTCTTGTTTTCTAAAATGTTTGCTTAAAAATACTAGCATGGATCATCAAACCAATTCCTATCGAGACCGCGTAAATCGGCGACACGACAAGTGACGTCCTTATTGGTAGGTTTGACTATATTTTGCAGAGCTGCTATTGTCCATGTCACCTTGAAATTCAGCTGCTCAATTAAATCCTGTAAATGTATATAAAAGCAAAAAGTGACTGAAATAGAAGAAACCGATTGTGAGTTAGATAAAAAGGGAGGGTGGTCATTGTTGTAGGAATCGGATAATAATAGGCAAGGTGCTTAGAAAAAAGTATTTAGCTTGATGTAGCAGAACGAAAGAGTAAAGAGAAGTGATTAAATTCGGAATGTTGGGCTAACGTACTGGTAGGTGGGAACTACTGGCGTTGACTTGAAGCCGGACATGAGTGTTGTATTGAGGATGCATAGAAGTGAAATAAGTAGGATCCAGTTCCAGCAAAGTCCCGAGAAGCGTATAAAATCACCATGCTGGAAATGTCGGTAGGATATATAGCATATTGGCTACTACAATGATTATAAGCTTTCGATGCGAAAAGGGGACAAGCGCAAAAATGGCATGTGTATCCGTTCGAGCGCTTGCGTTGCATACTCGTTGCAAGTACCTGCCATTGTTGTTCGCAGCGTCGACTCGCAAAGAACTTAATGTCAACTAACATTTCTACGATTTAAGTCCTGCCAAGTGTAAACAGGATAAAGCTGCTTGCACTCGTGCAGGGCCACAGCATCCGTGAGAGGAAGAAGCCTGCGGATGTGCGCCATTTTGGGTGTATCAACTCGGCCACAACGGCAAGGAATACTGCAGTGCAATAAAACCGCATAAAATGTTTCTACAGCAAAAACAACAGCAGCAGCAACAGCAGCAGCAACAGCAGCAATGTGACATCAGCAGTGACAATGGCAATGGCCTGGTGGCTCGTGCCCGTCGTGTTAGCTAAAAAACGGCCAAAAAGCTTAAGCAGATAAACTGTAACGCCAAAAAGGTTAATTTAAAAAGTTGTCCTTGCGTAAGGTACACAACACGAAAGCCATCCAAGTAGCAACTACAAAAACAACAAAATAATTGCAGTTGCCCTTTGCGAAAAAGTGAAAATGAAAAGGAAAAGAACAGAACAGGGAAGGAAATTGTCAACTGAAGTTGGGGTCTGAGATTTTTGTGATAGCAGCTGATGGTCGCTGCTGAAAATTCCCAAAAATTTGTGTGAAATATTTTAGAAAATTCCACAAGGATGATTAAAAATATTTTTCAAGAATTTTCAATAAATATATTTGCTACATAAAGTAGGTATAATTAATGTAAAGATCTTCAGACGGCCTTGTCCGAGCTATATATCGTTAGTCGTGGTTCGCACGTTTTCTATAAGCGGGGGTAGTTGAACCTTCGAAGTTTTCTATTGACAAATCGAAATGCTTCGATTAGCTTTATTGAAGCCAATAATACTTTCTTGAAAGTGCCAGACCAGCCTTAGAGATGGACCGGAATAAGGCAGAATCAAAAAATCTCTGTTAAGGTGAGGACCTGGTATATAACCAAAACTTTCCAATTCAAAGACTGAGTCTTCTAAATATTATTATTATCTACTCGAATTTTTGCGTTCGATATAAACACACTTATGAACTTTCATTCCTTCCCTTCACCTTCAAAATCCCTCTCGCGTATAAGATCTGTGTGTACCTGCAATATTAGGCAGTTACTAGCGAAACAGGATATTCACTTCCGAATGTGTAAACTATTTTGCTTAATCAATCTTACATTCTATAAAGCTATATTCTTAATTCTCACACATCAGTTCCCTTCCTTAAGCGTTTGCCTTAAAAAGTTGTTGCTAAAGTCACTCATTTGCATGTGCTACTAACAATTTTGCTCTTGTGTAATGTGTGCGCTTACATTTGCACTGGTTGTCGGCCTTATCCTGAAATCTTGGTGATTGCGTGTGTTTTTGTAGCGCCGAGATAAAACACGTTTTTAACAGGTTTTTCCCTGTGTAAAGTGTGATGGGAATTGCTAATTTTCTTGATTGTGTTTTCTTTTCTTTTCTGTTCATTTTCTGCGTCTTTTTTTGTTGTGTATTTTTTGCTGTTTTCCTGCTGTTGTCTGTTTATACATATTGACTTTCCCTCGAAATTTTGTGCGATGGCATTTCTTGGCGCGAAATTCACTTGCGCTTCATTTAAAATTAAGTACCTTCGACTAGGCACTGGAGTTCGTAATTAGGATTTCAGGATGCATGCAACCAATTGCAGGCCTTTTGTAGAATTAGAATAAATAATTCGTTTTTTCACATATATTTGTTGAAAGCTTCTTGTATAATTTACTAAATATTTTAAAAGTTTAAGATATTGCACATGCAAGGCATATTCAATATGACTTGAAAATGGCAGACATGAGATATGGATGCGTTAGTGTGCCACCGCTGTGCTTGAAGTCAATTGCACGCAAGGCAAAAGTATCAGATTACGCTATGGCAACACTGGCTAGCAGGCACTTAAGTGCGCCGTAAGCTGAGTAGCAGCCGCAGCAAAATGGCGTGCTTCGGGGCAATCCACTCAAGAGCCTTATGAGACGGCGGCATTTTTTTTCGATTTGAAAACTTGGCAATAAGTTGCAAGCACGAAATGCTTTAATTCAAGTTAGCAATGCCGACAAAGAGCACTCGAACGTATGAAGGATACTTGAGCGTTTGCGTTTTGCACACGATGTCTCAATTTTTAATAAAACCAAATATGAATTTTATTGGTTTATATTTATTTTGCATTGCTCTTATTTATTTGTTGCATGAAATATTGTATAAAAATAAAAGCAATATATATTGACTGAAATTTTGCGCTCCAATTCGTCCAATCCAACTGGCACATTTAACATATTCATATGCTACAAATATTGCCAGAAAATTCGGCAACAACAACAAAAAGGGGCTAATAACGATTGCCCAATAAACAAGCCAACAACAACAATGCTTGCAATTTTCCGCACTATATGCGCTTCGAGTGGGAAAGGCATTTTTATATGGCGTCCCTTTTTTGTATTGTTTGTGCTTTGCTCTGGCGCGCACACATCCCAACACTCACACACACACACACACTCACACACACACAAGCTCACTTATGCTCAGCTCGAGCATTTTATTCACAGTTGGCATCCTTTTTGCAATATGTCCAGCTACCAAATGTCAACCCTTTTTATTATTTATACGTATTTTTGACAATTTTCACAATTTGTGCCTTTATATGCAGCTCAACGTGCCACCTTCCACACCTCAACTCACACTGGTAGCCGCTCGCTGCCCTCCACACTCCGCTGTGCAGTCAGGCAATTGTCCTTTGAATTTTTCACCTTTTGTTGCATGGCCATGGCGCATAATTGAAGTCAACACTTTTTAGCAGCACTTAAATTGTCAAAGCGTTGCGTTACAAACACTTTGACACATATTGTCATAAAATAATTCAGCGGCAGCGTTTGTTCGTTCACTCGGCCGCTCGCTTTTGGCGATTTCGCAGGCAACAAATGTGAAAAAGGCAATAAGTAAGTGCAAAAAGGACACAATTCATACTTTTTGTGTGTATTCTTGTATGCCAGCTTTTTGCAACCGACTTCCACGGTTCATCCTGCTTTTTGTTTGCGGCCTTGGCTTTCATTCACTATACTGCCTTTGTGCCTTGTGTGCGTGTTTGTGTGTGTGTATTGTATTGGCAAAAATGTCACGTGTGAAATAGGTTTTTGTGAAATCCATAAGAGAAACGCTTTTTAGCTGGCACTTCTGACTTAGTTGGGTCACCTTTTTGTGAACCCTTTCGATTTTTATGTTGCCATTTTGCTATATTTGACACACACACACACACACACACATTCAAGCACACTTCAAATTGCTTTTAAGCGCATTGATACTTTTGATTGGAAGAACTTTATTGAATTGCTGGGGCGCAATATCGCTGAAATATTCTATTTCCAAAAATATAATGAAAAACGTAAAACTTGTTCCCGAGAAATCTAAGGCCACTGAATGTGTTTTGTTTGTATGGGCGCATTTTATGAATGCTGAAAATCCACAGGAGGGCAGTGAAACTTACAATGTCTGTAGGCATTTTTCAGGAAATGTGCCAATCAATTTAATGTCTATTTTAAATTGGGCAGATATACATTTATTTATATATGTATATGGAAATGTAGGTAGAAAATTGGCGAACATTTAACTAGGCTATTCTCCCCGGCGGGAATGGTGTTCACAAAAAGTATGTGGTTGGACAGGTGTTAACTTTGACCCATTTAAGAATCATTAAAGGTGATTCTTATAACATTTCTAATTTTATTGCCTTTAAATTCTGAAATTATATCACTGACAATAGGTTCACCTTAAAAAACATTTTAAAGTTCGTAGCTTGTTACTATTCTTGACCATTTTTGCGCCAGCTCAGCAAAATTTTTAATTCAGGAATTGGAGTATTTTTATGAATTTATTTCAAGTTTCTGCATGCATAACTTTTTGAATATCCGATAGTAAGTTTCTGGTATAAGGGGTTAGCCATAATTTCAGCAGTCATAAAAACCCTGTATGTACTTTCCAAGCTAAAATTAAGCAAAAATAAAGCTTATAAAAATAAATCCGGGAATGCAATTTTTAATCAAAGAACTTAATCAATTCTTTAAGATTGCGATATTAAAAATGGATAGATACGTGATAAATTGAAATCTTGTGCTCATACAACACAAAGAAAACAACATATCTGACAACCCTCATCTTCCAGATGAAAGAGATTATAATGTGTTATTACTAAAAGCGGCTAGTTTGTGGCAAGTCTGATCCCCTTATTATGAAAATTTCATGCAAATTTAAGCTATAACCCATGCCAAATGCACTAATTTCAGTGATGCTGCCAAATCCACACAACGAAATCCACTTTCAAGGTGTTCTACTTATTGCCTCGAAGGGAGATGGGAGGGATAAGAACATGAATGGAAATTGCCCTGAACTTTTCAATGCCTTTTCGCAGAGTGCAAACTCGGTTTCATTGTTTTCTTAAAGCCGAGAACAAAAGAAGCAGAGGAAGCGCAGGAAACGGAAGAAACAATAGAAGACGGCAGCTGAAGTGCAGGAGGAGTGACAAAAGTAGTTGCTCGAATTTCATAGTCTTCTTTTAGGTGCTCACTTGCCTATTGTATGTGCCTCCCACCTGCAAGTGGGCAACTGACTTTCAAATGAAGACATTTCTGTGCTTATGGCATGCCAGACAAAAGTATAAAATCTGCATATAAATCGCTTGATTTTTTCCAACCTCTTACCCTGTCCCCTCGTTTTTTAATTTAGTAATAAATTTGCACCCTCTTTAGGTTCTTCGTATGCCGTTCTCTCTTTCTCTCTCTGTCGCTCTTTGTTGTTTTTCGCCTTTATTTAATTAAGCTAATTACCCTACGTGCTCGGAGCGTTGTCAACGTTGCTATGCTTTCTCACGTTCCCAGCTCTGCCGACGGATGGAAGTATTCGGTTGCGTTGTTTTGGCCATGATTAAGTGGGGTTAACGCGCAAAATTTATTGCTTAGTGGCGACAAATTTGTGATTCGTTGAAATGTGATGCTCTCTTCATTTCGTTTAATCTCTTCTCGGCAATAAATTAAAACTAGATTTGGTAGGAATATTAAAATGGGATTGCTTGAAATGTTTAGTAGCTTACGGAAATGCTTTTAGTTTGATTTTCTCTAAATACTTCACTTAAGTTCTTTAGAACTAATCAGATAATTTATATGAGAGTTGAATTACGAGTACGGTAGTTAATTAAGAAAATTTTGCGCTTATTTAAATGAAAATTCAGAAGATAGTTTCTATGAAAAGCAACGAAAATGGAAATCGGGAAGCGATAACTGCAAAAGTACAGCATAAGCTGATTAAGAGACTTGGTCAAAAATAATGACATACATATATCACAAAACCAATCTTATCAAAAATCCCGACATTTCGAAAGCTATAACATATATTTTTTATTGGAAAAATATTATTTCTTAAATGGAAATGGAAAGCGTATGCAGAATATTGACTAATCTTTCCTATGAGAAAATTTTCGAAAGCCAGAATGAAAATTTCATAAAAATTGTTATTCCGCTGTAAATTTTTTTTTTTAATTGTTATTTTAATTATGGCCAAAACTGTGATATGGTTTCCTCGATCATAAATAATCGAAGCTAAGTAGAAACAATCAAAATAACATTGAAGTTTTTATGTTGAAAATGACAGCCAATTTCAAAATCGTGTTGCTTTTTGAGTTATCGAATAAAGATATTCGCAGTTACTTGCCAACTTTTTAAACAATTTATGTCTACAATGATGTCTCATAACCGTTAAAGTGCATATGAATTAATAACAATCATACCACCGGTAGGCCAGGTGAGCTTAACCTGTGAAGCTCAGCGAATTACTGCTTGAATTTATCGCTTCAACGCAAGCGAAACTTGTTTAGAATTCCACAAATGTGACAAACACGCCGCGCACCAAAGCGCAGAATGCGTGCATGGAGGCGGAAAGAAGCGGAAGAGAAGCAGCCAACGCGCCACAAATGACGACATCTTCGTAACGTGGCAGCGTGATAAGCATAAGAAATATGAGCGCCGGATATAAATTGTGTCAGCGTGGCGGAATGATAAAAAACCACTTAAAGGCGCACAACAAGAGCGGTGTGTAAATGTGCCAACAGCAACAACGGTGGCGGCAACAACAATTGCGGCCAGCGGAACAAAGGCAGACAATGTCAATGTCCGTCCCTTCTGTCCGTAAGTTTGTACGCAAGTACAGCGCTGCAATTGTCATTGGGCATGCAAGGGCTGGCAGGTGAAAGCAAGGAAGGAAGAATGGCCGGAAGAACGGATGAAGACTGACGGACGATTAGCACAATAAAGTGACGACACGGATGCCAAGCGACAAGCTGCACTTGAGGAAATAAGTTCGTTACGATAATTAAACATTTTATTTTTTTTAAACGGACAAAATTTTTTAAAAATATGTTAAAATTTACTTACATTTGTGTGTTTGAAAACTTCTTCAATTTTGTATTGCTGAAAGTACTTACGTAGAATTTGACAAAATTGCATATAAAACAAAACTACAAAATTAGTTGAATTACTACTTTTTACTAAATAAATAGTTAAGAGTCACATTTGTAGATGTCTACTAATTTTTAAAAATTACTTGACGGAAGCTTTTTTATGAGTATGCGAATAATTACAGTGCTGCTGTAAAAAAGAGGAAGTAATGCAAAACGGAAGAAATTAGCGGCAAGCGAAAAGGATGTTGTCGTTTGGCCTGGCTGCAGGCAGACAGACGGCTGGAACTGCTGCGGTGAAGCGTGAGTGAGTTGGCTGAGTGTGAAGCGCAGTGCAAATGTGCTAATGGCCAAGTGGCAAGGAATTTGCAAGTTCAATGCGTGTGGCGACAAAAAGCCGAAGTCAGGAAATGCAAGTGAAAAGAAGAAATAAGAAAAAAGAAAGAAGAAGGAAAAAGTAGCATAATGAAATCGTTTGGCGGCGTGTGAAAAGCGCTCTGCGGCATGCAACTAATTCAACTGCGGCTTATTTGCCATTATATGCTCATTAATAATTCTTAACGACATGCCCAACTGATAGCAGGGAATGTGGAAGGGAAGGGGCGGCGTGTGATGCGGGTGTCTATGGGAAAAGCACAAAAAGCGGATGTGGCGAAAAACGACCGCCAACTGAGGGAAATATTAATATCTGCCCCTTCCTCAGCATATTGAGATTGGGCGAAGGCCTCTACTGCCTTTGCTGCCCCCTCCCCCACCCTCTCCACAGGACCAAATTTTTCGCATGCAGCCACCATTTTTATCATCTTTCTTTACATTCATTTTCCGCCGGCTGCTGGCGTAACAAATGTTCCGCTTTGTTTTTCAATGCCATTTCACTTCCGCTTTGCTCCCTCCTTGAAAGCATCCGCCCAGCTGATTTTAATGCGGGAGTGAATAATGTCGCCGGCAAATGCTTTAATGTGCGGTCTACAGCCTGCGTCAGCGCCGTCATCCTGCCATTCTTACCACACGCAGAACAACGATTGAATAATGTCCTTTCCGCTAAGAAAGCAAAACAACAAAGCATCGCTGCGGAAATTACGGCGGGCGGCCAATTTTCGGCATAAGGCGAACACAACTGGCATGGTGCCGCATGCCACGCAGCGGCACAGCGACAATCGCCGCAAGATACCGCACATAAAGCAGATTTTGTCAGTTGCGGTTTGACGGGTGCGTTCAGTTGTAAAATACCAAATGCCCGCAATTCGCACTGAGATAAATGCGCCACAATTGTTTTGCTATCCATAACTTGAAAGGAAGGCAAGGCGGAAGTCGCCTCTGGGTACACATTTTTATGGGTGCTAAAATATGCGCGATTGTTAAGGCATTAATGTCAGCACAGCGCACAGTGGACTAAAGGCCCAAATTAGGGACAGCTCATTTTCAATCGTTTACACTCAAGAAAGCCGCATAAATGGTCGTTAAAAAGGCATTTTAACAGGAATATTGACTACATTTGGGCAATGGCCCACTGTGCGCCTCAAGACACAATCAAATGCCGCCTCATTGTTCATCAAAAATCATTTAAAAGATGTTGAATTTTCATGGATTTTCATGATTTGAGATAGAGACATCAATGGACATTAACAGGCACAGTTATTGCAGTCGATGGCAATAAATATTAACATATTTTCAGCGCCGGATGAAATTTTTGGTAAGCCGGTAAGGAATGAGTACTGCGGCATATTTCTTTAAATGATAGTACGCTTTACTCTTTCAAGTGTGCATCTGGAGCAACGATTAGAAGAAGAGACTAGCAGATGCTCGATTTAGCCCGATTCCTTTTTACTTTTTAGTTTACTGTTAATTTTTTTCTGCCTGAAATTTTTTGCAAAATAAAACACTGCACAAGTACAATGAGCTTCATAGCTTGAGTGTTTCCTGATCAACAGAAAGATCTTCGACCCAACCCAACTCTATTATATACGCTGTATGAGTGCCTTAACAACAAAAACAACAGCAGATAGTTCCCTTTTACAGAGTATTAAGTTTAAAGTAAACACACTGATTTTTATGTCATTGCGAGGGGAGTACAGCAAGTCATCATTTGCACTAATACACACACACATACACCATGGCAACGGCATATGCACTCGCGAATATGCTCACATGCACAGCTCAAACGTTTAAAATGCTTTCAGTTATCAGTGTTGTTGGCTGATGAGCACTGTTGTAGTTGTTGGGCGAAATTATGTGCAATTTAAAACGCCTCACAATATGCCATGGCATTCGAGTGCAAACCCCGAATTTGTAAGCGTTCAAGCGTTCACACACACACACGCACTCACACTCGACATGCATAATCGCACTCATTTATTTATTGCGATAATTAACATTTTGCAATGCGATTACATATGGCCCAAAAAACAGACAGAGAGACAGGCGGATGCCCAGTTGGACGCACAGTGGGGCCGTCAGCTTGTGTGCCTGTCCGTTTGAAAACAAACCAACACATAGACGAACAGCAAGTAGACAGTGAAACGCATGCATCTATGCAGCATTCTCAGTGAGTAGCAATAACAACACAAAAACTGATGGACGGACTGGTGGATTGGTGGAGTACTAAAGGCATTGGTGTCGTGGCAGCGCTACTTCAATCTCATTATGCCCTGCCACGCGCTGCAGTTATAGCAGAACTTTTGCTTTAATTCACACATGCATATACTCATTTATGCGCGCACACACACACTACCGCAGCTTGTTCCGTGTCTGCCTCAACTGGCGGAGTGGTCTGCAATGTGCAACTATGATTACAATATTCAGCTGTTCTGAGAGGCACTCCGAGCATGTCCTTCACCACTACCTTATGCCGCGCGTTGTTTCCTGCAATCTCACTGCTCATGACAGGACTTTTTTGTTAATTGCATGACACTTTGGTTATAATTGTAATGCTGATTGATGCCTCATTTTTGCAATTAAATATAATTTTACCACTTTCCTTCTTTCCTTGCAGCTTCGACGTGCGAGGGAGACCCTTCGAGAAGGCATTGTACTGGTCGGACACGAACTCCTTTGGGCCGCGTGCATATTTCGTAACGAGCAAACAGCCTGCCAAATTAACTGTTGACAATATTCAGCTGGACGACGAAGGCGTAAGTTCTGCACAGCTGATGAATATCCTTTCATTGCGAAGATTTGTTAACTCGCTTTTAATTTTTGCAATGAAGTTACTCATTTCTCAATCGCTTCGGTTGTTTATATGTATTTTTTTTAAATGATACAGAACGTGTTTTTGGTACCGTCTTTTTGTTTATCCTTGATTTCACGTGATTTTCAACTACTGCAATATTATGGCAAAATGGAAGTTGTTGATGCGCTCTTTTGTAAAAATTTCGAGCTGACCAGCATATCTAGGAAGATCCGTACTAACAGGATGTTAGAGCATGTACATTATTTTCAATTATGTTAGCTTTGAAGAACAGCAACACTTTAACATAAAATATGCTTCAAAAAATTCTTATATTTTAAGTTTGAAATCAAACGGGTTAATCGATTTTACGTAGAAACGTTCAGCATTTATTCTAGATTTCCCTTTGTTCTATTTGGAAACTAGAAGAGGGGCTCACATTACTTTTATAACGTTTACCTTTTTGTCATACAAATCTTTGTAGAATATTCATTAATAAGTTCCCTGCTTAACATATTCCTTCTTCTACTATCTTTTACACTTTTATAACAGGTATATAGATGTCGTGTGGACTTTCAAAACTCCCCTACGCGTAATCATAGAATTAATTTAACGGTTATTGGTAAGTGCACACTCTTGCCTCGCTTTCATCAGTTTTTAAAAAAAAATTGTTCCCTTTCTTTTTTTCACCTACACTTACAGTTCCTCCCCATCAAATTCTGGTTTACGATGCCTCTGGACGTGATGTCGCCGGCGCTGTGGGTCCTTTGTTGGAGGGCGACAACATTGTGCTGACATGTGAAGTGCGTGGCGGTGAGTAAATCGTTCCACACTTAAATTCCCAAAAACACGAACTCACACACACAAACAGCCACCAGCTTTAAACGCTCACCGACAATAACACACACACACTCACAAAAACGGATGTCTGCAACACTTCAACCTGTAGGCAACGCCCGGTGTAAGCTGAAGCTGGCGCTGGCTGGCATCGTAAATCTTGCCAAAATTCCCACGAGGTGAAAAACCACAAAAATGTTGAAAAATTGTCTTGAAATGCGGCAAATGACATACCGTGAGCGGAAAGGAAGACAAGCACAGCAGCCTTTGCCGAGGCGCAGAGCGACCTAAATCCATAAATCATAATTTTTACTGACAAATATTCTTAGAAATGTTCTTTATGCGCAGCGTTGAGAATATATGGCGCTGCTGTGGCAGATTCTGGCACACATGCTTCACAGCTTTTTCGCAGCTGCCAAATTAAATCAGTTAACCTTTAAATCCTTGCACAAAAAGCATATCCTTTGCTTGCGTGCGTGATTGTGTGTGAATTTAAGTCCATGGCGAATTTTAGCCTCTTACCCCAAGGCACAAGGCAACAACGAAAGGCTTTGCTATATGTTTAAGTAAAACAAAGCGGAGCACATCCTGTCGAGCGTATCCTTAACAATTACACCCACATTTGTTAAATGTGCCGAAAACAATAGCAACACAATTTATGGCAAAATTAATTAAATCGATGTTTCCGGCGCCAAGAAAGGGAAACTTTAAGCAAAAAAAAATTGAAAAAAGTGGAACCCACACACACTTCCCACGACAGAGCGTATTTAAGCAGGAACACGCGCTTCTCTGCTGCTTCTACTTCTTCTACTTGGCATGAGAGCTTGCAGGCTATTGTATTCCTTTCCCACAGCATGCGAGTCTGCCCTAATGCTCACGCACAGACACACACTGAAGCCTACACACATATACCTACACACACATACACTCCCCCTCATATGCACTTAAGTGTAGCGTGCAGCATTCGAGCAAAAAAGGATGTACTCTTGCATGTATATATGCGTGTGCGTGGGCCTGTATGAAAGTGTGCGTAGTACGCTCGGATATGGAACAGCTTGACCAGCCCCTTGGGCATATTTAGCAGAACAATGACATCCTTTGAAATTGAAGCTTATAAAGTGAGAAAATACCGAGATGAAAAGCTGTTCCGTGCGTGTGTGTCCGTTAGCGTGTGTATGTATGTGGGAGGAAATGAAAACGTGTTGTTCTAGCAACAAAAGAAGCGGGAAACGGCAAGCAGAGCTTACAATTTAATGTGTTTAAGTACTAAAGTGGCATTTTCTTTTTGAAAAGACTTGAAAACCTTTGCTACAGATAAATTAATTTGTCTCCTAATTTCGGCAGAATATTCCTCGCACTGTATACGTTGCTGTGTAGGCCCCTCTGGAAGTTATAAATATTAATTAAGCGCGGCAGAAAAGTTTCAACAGATTTTCCAGGCGACGCTATGTTTTCCACTTATTAAATGGCATAATTTATAGTTTTGTTTATAGAGAACGGCAGCAAAGAACTCGGCTTATTCCCCAGGCAGTGTCTTAGTGTTTTAGTTGGCTCGTTTAAACAGTGTAAGCCAAAAGCAATAAGAGTTCATCGCAAGTTCTACACGGATCGAGCTGAACATTTTTTATAGCTTGTGGTATTTAGATATGGTATTTATAAATTTAGCTGACTATTGCCCTGTTTTTCAATAGCCATGCTAGTGAATATAAATTTCAATACACACTCTTAATAAAAAATTTATATTAGATCGGTATTCTAGGTTTGATTATACCCTTTATTTAATCCTTTATGTGTAGCTCCTAAAACACCACTAGATGGAAGTTGTTTGCAATTATTCGATATAACCATTAGTCTGGCCACTACTATGGAGAAGCACTATGCACATACACTGTTGCAAAATTCATAAATATAGAAGCGAAAAGAGTTGCCGTAAATAAATACTGAGCCAATACTCTTTCTAAACCGTAAGGATTGTAGACTTCTTGTGGGCGTCCTGACCGGTCATACCTCCTGTGCAAAACACCTGAGTGCGATGGGTCTGGCCGACGACAGGCCGCCTTTTCCAGGTCGCGATTGCAGCTGCTGGAGTCAGACGTGGTGAGAACCGACCAACTAAGTTCCTTGCCACCATCGAAAATCCTCCGCTTTATTAAAAGCTCAGGAAGATTTCAGTAAAAGGAATTAGCTTACCAGTACAATGGACAAATACTTGTCTGCGTGCTGGTAGGTTTTTCATATTCCGACAACCAAAAAAAAAAAATACTCTTTTAAATTTCCAAACCTTGAGAATGTTTTGTTAGTTAAAAAAAGAACAAATAAATTTTCAGCTCACCGTTGGCTGCTGCTGCTACAAAAATCAAGCTTAATCAGAACTGAAAGCAAAGATTTACTACAACTTTTTCTGCCCCCGTCTCCCGCTTCACACATGCACTTTTTCCGCGCTGCCACCGGCGTTGCACTTTGCAGGCGAAACAATGCCAATTTCGCTCGCAATCAGTAAATTAAATTGCAATTAAGCAATCGGAATCCCATAGAATGCTACAATGCACTTTTTGTTGCGCTGCTGCCACCGACTTCCGCACAGCTTGGCTGCCGTTCAAAATAGATAAACCACAAACAAACACACTCAGAACAGAGGCAATGTATCAGCAACTGCTGCCAACTGTAATAGCAGCAACAATATCAGCATCAGCAATAGCTTGAAAAAATCCTCGCTGCCAGCAGCCACAAGAGTGAGAAAGCCAGCAACGGGGAAGGGGCGGAAAGTAGCTTCACGTAAACATTTTAATCCGCAAAATGTTCCGTGAGCGCATTGCGACGTCAGTCAGCAGAGTCGGGTCGGCTTAAGTGTAGCGGAAAGAATAAGCAGCCACGACCAAGGCAAGAGCTAGCAATATAAGCTAGTAACCGGGGCCAGCTCTAAAGACAGCAACAACAACAACAATAGAAATAGCAGTGCAAGCGTTGAATGTGATGCTGTGATGCTCTGAGGTGTGGTATAATGTGGCACGTTCACACACACACACACACACAATATATTATAGCCGACCATGCGGTTACGGTATAAAAGAGACTTCTAAGCCAGGTTCCACCGCCGCACAGTGTGTCACTTTGGCCAAAAATCAGATAAATATGTTTGACTTTTGTTGAAATTTTCAACAAATTAACAAGTAATATTTCAATAAATAAAAATTTTAATATCTAGTTGAATACTGCGTTTCTTTAGGTCTCCATGTAGTTGAAGTTATAAACTATGAACAAATATATCAAAGCAAATAAATTTAGAAATATAATTAAAGGATTCAAAGTACAGCACGAGCGCTCCAATAAAGCTAATATATTTTCACTGACTTTTCACAGCAAGGTTTCGATTTTCTGAAGTCGTTGAAGTTGCCGACGAAAAATACGAGTTAAAAGCTTTGACAATAATAGCGTATAAAATTTCGATGGTTGGAATATGTGTTCGTTGTTTTCTTCATTTTAAAATACCTTCAAGCGTCCACAGCCATTTTTTATCTTAGAAAACAGGAAGTCTATTTATACAATTTTGTTATGAAGCGGTTAATATTCTACGAGTTTTAGACATTTATCTTTGTAAAAAGTAAAAATAGCGCATCCTTTCTACGATTTTTTCAAAATCTACACCAAATGTTTCTATGAAAAAAGCAGCATGTGTGTGCAACTAAGCCTCGATATAAGAATGTTTATTAATTTTAGCCACGCTTAGTATGAAAGTGACACACTGTGCGTCGGTAGCAGGAAGGCGGCTGCATGCGAGTTGCATCTATGGGATTGGAAATTGAGTTAGCTGATATTGCTTTATTGAAGTAAAATTGAAATAATTCTATTGCGGAAGGAGAGAAAGTGCAATAACACAATTCCACAGTCGAGAAGAGAGAAAAGGCGAGCGAGAATAAAAGCGTGTGTGCGGTTGCGGCAGATTGCACAAGTCGTCGCTTCTGTCTTTCAGCTTTGCATGCCAAGATCCACACACGAAATTGAAAAATGCATTCAAAGCTCTTATTCGAACTGTTATGTGACCTAGTTGCTGCTAACTGCTTCTCGAACAATTCTTCTATTCAGATAAGTGTCCTTTTGTCGATAGTTTCCATTTGTAATTAAGCTGTGGAGTAGTTTAGCAGAACCAATGAAATGTCAGAAGGGAGCTTAAAACAGTCGATCGTGAATTTGTGTAAGAATAAGAGGTAGAAGTGTATTATATAGAAAGAAACTTTGTTTAGCTGAGACGGTTTTTATGCGGTCACCTTCACCGATAGATGGCCGAATTTTCAAAATATGCTTCCCGGCTCGATCGTTTGGGTGCTATATATCTGAAGACCTTGTATGGTTTTTGTAGGCACGGGTGGAACTTATGTAATGAGTATCCGTTAGTATTGCATTTATTATCACTGAAAAGAATAATTGAAAGGTTAGCTTTTCTATTATACTTATTGAAGTCTCCTGCGCATAGGCTTCAGTAAATACAAAATTATCCGTTCCGATATCTAGCTAAAATATGAGTGAACTTATTTGCAGAAACTATTCCACTATACTGAGAAAAGTCATAAGGAAAATCTGCGTTTTTTTTAGAAATAAAAAACAAGTGTTATAAAAAGATATATACAAATCTGCAAATTTGCCTTTTATATGAATGTATAATGCATGCAGATCTAATTGCTTGAAGATTTTAAATAAATTAGTGAGCATTTTTGTTCATGCTTCATTTTACAAAACATCTATAGAGTTGTTTCAGATTGATGTTGTGCACTGCAACTTATGGGTTTTTGTTGTTGATGCCAGAGTTTTTTGTGCGTATAAAAGCTTTTTATGAGCGTTGAATAAATTGCTTTTAACACACTTCACAAAGTGATGCTAAAAGCCAGAAAGCGTAAATAAAATTCCGAGCGAGTGTTTCAAATAGTGCGTCCTTTTTGTGCATTTAAAAAAATAGACTACCGTACATTTTTAAAAATAGTTCTTTGGAGTACGCAGAGCGCATACAAGCAAAAGCTTTTATGTGGGCTTTTGAAGTTAAAGTACTTCTATAATTTATATTTTTATTACTGTCACTAAATGCCACAGTAGTGGCCATTTAATATGAAAAATGGCAACACTGCCACTTGCTTGCTTCTATGGTTTTAGTATATGTGGCAACTCACTTCAAACCACGTTCTATAGAGAAATCTTTAAATAGAGCAACGTATACAAATGCACATACAGTCACATAACATGAGGAAGTATATACCAGCACATGCACACACACAAGCACAAGCACAAACACAACATCAAAACATTCACAAAAACATCAAATCGCACAACACAATCTCTCTATCAATCAATCCTCAATCAGACACTTCAAAGGAATTTCATTTGTTATCTGCAATGTTACAATTTCCAACGAATGCCAGCACAAAGCACAGTCTATAAACACATACACACACACTAACTCGACTTTGTGCATGTGAGCTCAAGTGGGTGTGTTTATGCCATTGACATTAAAGTACTCAAGTTTTTGAGTCGCCTCCTCTTTTCTGTCTCTTTCGTTGCTTTCACAAACTTTTCTTTTTTTCTGTTTGCTCTGCCGAAATTCTGTGAGATATGAGCCCAATAGCAAAAATATTTTAACAAGTAGTTCCATTGCAGTGGAAGGGAGCTGCTGCTAACAATCATGATCGTAGTCATAGTAGTTTTTGAAACGAGAAGCAGCTAGTTATATAGTGACTTTTCTCTTGAGTCACTCTTTCGAGGTTATTGTAATTAATTCAGAATTGGTCTTTGTTTTGTGGGTAGTCACATTACGGGGGTGCGGAATAGACTGTACTGACTAAGTAGCCTTCTTGGTCATGCAGTTTCGTCTGGTGTAAGTGAATAAATGCAGTAAGCTGGAGCGTAAGATTTAGAGAAGTCAGTCAACTTTCGAATGGTTGCTACTTAATCTGGTTATATATGAAGCTGGAGCTCAGAATCGAGAGTAAATTATTTATGGAACAAATTTTGAGAGGTAACTACTTAAATCGACCTTCATTTTTCAACGTTAGACGTACAATATCCATACTTTAAAAATCTCTGAACTATACTACTATAGTAGAAAATACGACGAGTCATCTAAAGGCATATGCTAAATATTTAGTTTTTGTGAAAGGTAGCTAAAGAGGTCAAGGAAGCATAATAAAAATAGTGTCAATAAAAAAGTCAATGACTTAACTCATTCATTTATTAGCAAATCAAATACATGAATTTCTGTGCGAGCATTACCTGATTTCCTAATAGCGAAATTATTTAAATCATAAAATTAAGTTTAGATGTGACACGATTTGAAGGGCACTCACATTCGCACACTTATGACCTCAATTCCGTCCACCGCAGCAGCGCCCCAACAAAAGTGTATAACAGAATTTAATTTAAATGTTTGCCGCCTACCAGCCTGCTATTATTTGCTGTTGCCACGAAATGCAATTCGCTAATGCAGCTGCTAGAAATAAGGCGACCTAGGCATTGCACGGGAGGGTCGGAGAGGTGAGGCAAATTATATCAGATCTCACACCTGCAGCAGTGGCAACATTGCCGTTGTGTAAATATGCCAATATGACGGCAACAGACGAGCAGCAAAGCATTTGTAGTAGTTATTTCCTGTCAGAGTTTAGTTTCCGCTGCGAAATGGCATGAACAAACACCAACGTAATAATAATAGCAACAACAATAACAACAACTATGTAATTGGGAATAAATCAAACTGCCGCGGAATTATGCTAATCTGCGTTATTTTATAATAAATATGTTACGACCTTGTTTGCTCGTAGTTGTAGTTGTGGTTTAACCCTATGCTGTCCATCACAGCACATTTAAAGGGGTTAATGAAAGGGTTAATGTTAGTAATATTGGCTCTATCATATGTTCAGACCAATGTCAAAGCATTTTGTTCTCGATTGCCAAAAATTTTCGAATATAAGAAATCTCTTTAGAGTTCCATAAAATAAGAAAGAGCTGAAAAATTAAAAGCTTCAGCAATACTTCAGATAGAATAAAATGCCCTACAAAACATTGCTTTATTTAAAAAAGTTTTAATACATTCGACTGTTATTGCAATTATTTTTGAATGAACTCAAGATATGATTTGATGAATTATTCCAGCTGAGATGGAACACCCTGTATACGCTTAAAGCGCTTTTGAAACATAAAGCTTGAATTTAGCTTTCAAGAACTCGCTCTTGAAAAAAATGTGCACTCTCTCATGGGTGTAAAATAGTAGAAGACGAAAAATATTGACACCCCACTGAATTAAGTTTCGGCTTCTAATTCATGGAAAACATTTCTCAAGAGGCTGAATTATGCTCAAGAAAATTGAGCAATACTTGGCATGTAGGCCTTAAAGCTTTAAGCAAATGGGAGAGTTCAAAGATTTCTGGAAAAATGCCAAAACTTCAACTTGACTGGAATATCGTCGTGTACCTCCATGCTGGAGGTGTGTCTGTGGGTATACTATGAGTGTGCCTGGAGTGAGTCAAGCGACTGGCTTCGAATTCAATGCGCTATAAATACATCGCTCCACATGCACGAGCAATGCTTTGAAGTTAATTAAATGTAAAATTTACGTGAAAATTAAGAATTTTCCAACAAATCCGTCCTGCTGTGTCTGGCAACGTCGGCCATGCCAAGCAAAATGCCACAGCGCACACACTTTCTTAGCGCTGCACTCTTTCCTGCTGTACCATTTTTGCAATCCTCCCGCTCTGATCAACCATTTCTGCGCTACTACGAAGCTCGATCTTGACGCCTGCTGTGGCAGCGTGCTTCAAGCCAATCAGCAAGACAGCCAGCGGCACAGCAGTATCGCAACCACAACAACAACTTCAACGTTGGCTTCCCCTTCAAAACTTTTTCTCTACTTATTCATGTTTGCTTGCATGAAATTGTTGCTGGCAAGACATGAGATATTGCAGCCGCCACTGCTGGAATGCCTTGGCAGCGTGTTGAGCGGATTCTAGCGCTAAATTATTGGCATTAGCTATGTTTGTTGCAGACGCTAGCTCTTGTCCTTAATCACGCAAGCTTTTAATGCTTCCCCCCTAAAGCGACAAAAAAATGTTGCCTTCAATCACTTGAAATAGTGATATTAGCCGAATGCAAGCTGCTTTCCGCGCAACTTCAAAGGCTAATATCATTAGCGAACGCGTCATAGCATATCCTTGAGGGAGGGTGGGCATAGAAGTGGTATCTAACAATAGGAATCAGGTGTTTTTCCCCATTTTTAATTTTCACTTAAAAATAAAAATACAACGATAAGGATTTGATCCGTAGTGTTAACGCGGCTTAAGAAGTTGATAAAGCTCTTGCGGAGTTAAGTCAACGCTGCAGGTAAGTTAAGATGGCGAAACGTTGCGAGTGAATATTTGAAGTTGTAGGAACTTCAAAGGCTTTGCAGTGATTCATTCGAGTGAGAGCTCTAGCGCTTAGAAACTGCGCAAGCTCGCTAAGTCAGATACACTGGGGGGAATTTACAATCTGCGAGTGCTTTTGAGCAATGTTTCTCAGTTAAAATTTTTTTATTTATATAAACCGATTATTAAATAATTAATATTCTCTTTCCCTTATAAAAGCATTTCTGTGAAACGAATGACCAGAAATTAAGCATACAATTTTGTACTAAAAATTTAGTAAAATATTTGTTTCGGTGAAAAGTGCATTTATGACGAAAATGCTTTCTTTCTTGTATGAGAAACAGATTTGTAAATTTTTTCAAAACGGGAAATTTCTGTTCTAGACTATGTTTATGAAGTCATAGTGCAGCTTCTGAAAATGTATGAAGAGCTTCTGGAAACAGACTTAAGAAAACATAATTTTGCAATATTGTGGAAAAAAAGAATTTTTTAGAAAGGAAATGTCAATAAGAATAAGGAGCAAAATTTAATTCGAAAATGTAGCGTGCAATAAGTGTTAGTACGAAGGTAATTGTCATACTGTGGCAACTATAAAATATTATACGTTTCTCTTAATTTTTAAATATGTGGCTACTAAAGGGCTGCCAGTGAAGGGAATTCATTGTGGGTGTAGTTTTCTAAACAATTTGAAATTTTAATCAGGGCAATTAACAAATTTTAAATATTAAAAAATTATTCAAATACTACTTTAATATAAACGTGGAAATATAATGCAAATTGTTTAATAAAGAAATAACAAAAGAATGATAGTATCGATATTTTCTTTAGAACTCTTAATTCTTGATTGCCACCTACCTTAACATGTAACCCTGCGTACGCCCAGGAATACATCAAATCGAATAATATAAACATTTTGAGCAGTTTTATTAATTTTCCTATAAATAATAGAGTATAAGATTTTCATCTTTTATTTACGTTTATTGCTACAATCACACATGAGCTCTTTAATTGCCTCCATGCAATTAATACCCCAATAAAATGAGCTAATCCAACTTCAAATCCAATGTGAATCTCTTCTCAGCAGCACGCCTTGTTCGCTTATCCCTTTATATTGTTTTTCTACTTCCTTTTGCGTGTTTCTTACTCGAAGATTTCATGCTGGCGTGTGTATATGTGTATGCATGTGTGTCCGAATTGCAAGTGTACGGAGAGGACAGCAAACAGAAATAACGAAATTACATCCTTCAGCTATGCTCCACACTGCCGCAGACTTTGGAGCTCCACTCACTTCCCGCTCCGCCGCCGGATGTTCACATACAAATGTGTCCTCAGCTTCACTTTGACCATTGTGGAAAGGCTCAGCATGTTACAAATGACTGAGGGAAGTTGAATTTTTGTATGTGTTGGTTTTGGTAATGTTCTGGCATTGTTGCTTTCGTTGTGGCTGTCGTTTGTTGGTTGTTGTTGTTATTGTTGTTGCGGCAGTGGCTATCATCTTTTCTGTGGAACTTTCATAGGCTTGCATTTCACCACTCAAAAAGACAAAAACCCAAATGCATAAACACACTCACTCAAGCAACAGGGATAAAGGCGATAGTAAAACCTACAACAACAACAATAACATCAACTATCCATACTGCTACAAATGCACTGAAGCAAACATTTAAGGTTGACACGCATTAAGCATTCATCTCGAGTGTGTCTGCATGTCAGGCTTAAAAGTGCCCCAAATTGAAGGTTGCCAGCAGCACTCTGCAAGCTGCTGTTACACAATATCTCCAGCTTGAAGTTGCCACACTTTTGTTGGCGTATATACATATGTATGTGCATATATGTTGGTAGTCTTTAAATGCACACAGCCATGACAAAAGCTTTCCGGCCGATTAGAGCTTTGAACATGCGTTCTCAATTATATGCACACAAAAATATAGATTCACATACATATGTTTATACATATCGCATACATATTTAGCATTTAAATTCATTGCCTAGTGCAGGTCAGTGTACTCAGTGTCTCTTATGTAGAACTTATATACTGTAATAATTTACTCCCATGGATAGAGTCACTTGGAAGGGGATAGGTTGTCTAAGATTTTTATATGAGAGATGTAATAATCATTAAAAACTATTGTTGTAGAACTGCCTACTAGTGGGTTTTTGGATCCTGTACATTTGAAATGAGCAGCTCACTTTCCGCATTTATTGTGCTTTTTTCCCAAATCTGATGTAATATCGAAATTAAGTAGTCTTCGTAGATATTAGACGCCAATACCTTTGCAATATTGGTCCGTTATAGCGGTCGGCAGATATATTTGGTCATGCGCATACAAAAAAGAGTGGCTCTTTAACTGATCTGGTATTGACTTTGCCTCTTGTTAGGAAGGACCGAGCACTCAGTCCCACTATAATTATCCTTCGCTTGCAAGGATTTACAGCTGATGATGTCCAACGTTTTATTAATTATATACAGACTTTCAAATATTTCTCTGACATCAAGAACATCGAGAAGAATTTTCGGAACTGCACTATATCTAGTTTGCAAATTTGATATCTTAAACTTACTATCTTGATAAAAGTTATTGAGCTAAGTTGGTACCTGAGCCTCGGTTACACGAGCTCTTGCGCCAATTATGTATAGGTAATGCAAATTTATATCAAGTCTGCCTAAGAAGCATTTTAAAAACTCAAGAAGTCCTAAGCGATTCCACTTTCAATTGATCAAATTTAATTGACAATCAGTCCGTACAGTTCATGGCAAACCAATTAAAAACTTTTCAGCAAATATGCCAGAAATGTCAAAGTGACAATTGTTCCATTGAGTTTCGCATGGAGCGTGGAACGTTTGATTATGCATATAAGTGCATACAACTTTTTCTGTGTATTATCTACAGTTCCCTGCCAGAAGCGTGCAATAATAAATTAAACAATAACAATAACCACAACAAAAATGAAAAAAAATCAACAAAAGTCAATGTTTTGCTAAACTGCTAACGCCGAAACTCCCAAACAACGAAAGCAACTGCGACTGCACACCATTAAATTTTGTGGTATTTACTTCACTGCCACACCCCCACAGCAACTACTGCCCGTTCCGCACTCTGCTGCTTCTTCTTCGCAGGGGCGTGCCATGGCGGCAAAGCATGCCAAAAAATTTGCATTTAGTTGCCGGTGTTGCTATTTTGCCTTTTGCACTGTGCCTGCGCTTCGAGTACTCATCCTGGCCGTTCACTATGTTGTTGTTTGTGTGAGTGAGTGAGTGTGTGTTTGGTTTATGCTTATTTGTTCTGTGGAGCAGCGTATGTGTGTGCGTGTGTATGCTAGAATTGTTACTACTACTTTTAGTTTGCATTTGAATTTGCAGGCATATTTGCATATTTCCAGAAGTTGTACTATACACGCGGGTTAGTCTTAGTCGTAGCCTGTTTGTGTGTATGTGTGTGGGAATGTGTGTTTGTGTATTTGTTTTTTGTGGTAGTTAAAATTGCAAAGAGTGTTGCTCATTTTTTATGCAAACATTTGTACTTTTGCTACTCACACGAAAAATTTTCTTTCCTTTTCTCACTTGTGTGTGCACTAATACATACATACGTACTATTCGAGAACTCAAGAGTATCTCAGCGCAATACCACCTTCGAAAAATATCTCATTGGTGCAGAAAAATTCCTTCAACTTCAAGTTTTATATATAAACAAGTAAGGAAGCATCAGTCGGGTTTCACCGACAGAGTAATACCCTACACCAAGTAACTGAGTGGGCGGACCACTCCCATTTTCGAAGAATTAAGAGGTGTTCTTACCAGCAATGAAGTTACCAAATATGGGCAGACTGGTGTATATATTATGGAAGTTATAAGGATTTTCCGCTTACCGTCTATATAGTGGGCGGACCAGGCCCATTTTTTCGTATGACATAGAGGGTGCACACCTTACATTAAATACCTAATACCATTCCTTTTAATGAATAATTACACAAATTTAAGCAATTTTATTGGAAATATTCCGGGGTAGTGGGACTTACAGACCCATTGTGGGCGTGTCCTTTAACCGATTTGGCTAATCTCGGAACTTGAAGTAGTGGAAGGTTCACTGCGACTGTGTGCCAAATTAGGTCCAAATAGGACAACACCTTCTCTCTCTCCTGCGCCAACGGACAGTAAGACAGACGGACAGACGGACAACCGGAAATAAAGACAGAAAGTGATTCTAAGCATTTCTATATACTTATGTCTATACCTAGGACGTCTCCTTTAATGCGTTACAATTTTCGCACAAAATTATTATACCCTATTACCTTAGGTGTAGGGTATAAAAATGGATCTTAAGACGCTAAAAACATGAACAACGAAAAAAATATATTTTTGTAAATAAATGCAAAAATACATTCTTAATACAGGCTTAAAATCCATTCTGTCTGTCTGTATATGTAAGTTTAATTTTAACCCGATTTTGAAGTTAAAACGCAAGTTGCCAGCAGTTTTGAAACTTCTGTCAGAGAATACCTTCCTTCCTCCCTAAAAGTTGGTTGCGCCATCACTTCAATTGATTTTTTGGAAAATTCAACTTGTTCACTTAATTAACCCGTTCCGTTAAGTGACTTAGAAGGAGAGCGCAAATCACTACCGTGTTCGTTTATATCCCCACAAACACACACCCACACTCACCTAACTACCTTGCAACGTATTAATTATGTCGCTGTCGTAAAAAGAGCGCCGCTACAAATTGTTGCATGTGCCAACTCAGCATTTCGAATTAACCGACTCCCTGCTGCCCGTTCACTGTCCCACCAACACTTGAATGGCTGCAGCGAGCAACTTTTCGTAACCTCGCGTACTTCTAATGTTGCAGCAAACTCTATCGTGAGCAGCAGCTAATTTGACTTAAATGGGATGTGTTCTCCGCCCCCGCCGCCGCTCTGGCTCATTTGTATGCCTTCATTTTGTACGCCTGTCAGCCTGTCAGTGAGCGGGATGGGCAGCGGAAGTTGGCCCGTTTTTGAAGCCCGTTTAATTGCGCACGATCATTAAATTGTTGCGCAGAGTTGCCACAGCCGCATAAAGTTGCCGCAATCTGCAGCAACGGCAACGGCAACAACAACATGCAGGCAAACAGACTAAACTGCATATGCTTTACGCTTGGTTGAGTCCGAAAGTTTACGGCATTGCCAGCAAAAACTGCAAAATTAAACGAAATTTATGAAGTGGCTTCCTCTCTCGGGAAGTTTTCAAATTAAATACAGTCATTTCCATTTTTTCAAGCCAACATTTTCGAAACTTGGCTCCTTCGGGCAGATGAGTATGTATGTGTGTGTTTGTGTATGCCCATAAGAGGTTTCTGTATATGTGAATGTACACAACTGATTAGAATTTATATGCATTTCAAGGAAATTACTTACTAAAATTTTAATACTTTCACTTTTATCATACTTGCGTATGATCAGAGCTTTTTTTTATAAAATGTGAACTAGCTTTAAGCGGAGGCGCCTGAAAAGAGGTGGTATGTGATGCCGAGGCCTGCAACAGGCTATAATGGCCATATACGAAGAAGAGTTATAACTTTCTTCTTACTTTTTTGAGGCCTTTTTGTGCACTACACCCGAAAAATCTTAATCATCTACTCAGTGCATCTACATTTGGAGAAACATGCACTACTCTAGTGGGAGTTAAACAAAATTGTTCATTCCAAGTGACATTTTTAACAATTCAGAAAAAATACAGTAATTGGCGTAACAGGCTTATGCCTAGTTTTCTGAGATATGCTCTATTCTAGTTTAGCACAAGTTTGCGGGATTAATGAATTTATTCTATGGCCGTATACGAAAAGGCTTGAGAAGCTCTTATTTATATGGCAAAGTATTACTCTCGGAAAGTTGCCAACTAGCTGACGAGAGACGGCGCCGCGAGCAAAGAAACGAAGTTAATTTTTTTTAGATGTTATTCGTCGGCAGGGATTGAACCAGCGACTCCAAGCATCAGCGCCCCAGCACTTATGCGCTGATCAATGGTAGTCTCGAAATTGAATTTTAGCTCTATCTGGAGGCTATATTTCCATTCGGCACGGAAATTTTCAATATTGATTCTATTAAAACAATAAAAGACAACAACTTAATACAACAACGCTCTAAAATAACTGAGAATTTTTTCTTTAAATGCAAGACATGAGTAGAACACAAGCTGTCTTTCAAGTAATCAAAGAATTAGAAGATAATAAAACCGCTTTTTATGTGAAAACATCAACTGATTGCAGAAAGATTTGACACCTTGTTATGGCATTGTAAATTATCTATTACTACATGCCATCTTGCAACTACCCACCTTCACCCATGTCTTTGTTCATCAATATAGCATGTCACTCAGCAACATTTTAGCGGAATTTCTTATAAGCAGTCACGCAACACTCTGCCCCCTACTCAGCTGCCTGTTTAATAACAGCATGCCAGTGGGGTACCACCCATGGCTAGCATTACTGGCATATGATCTCAGCTCAATTACATTTATGACATTACACCAACACTTTCCGCTCCTGGAAGTTGCAATAGCAAACTCGGCATGTCCTGCCAGACAAACAGCCAGCCAACTCGACCGCAAGCAGGCAAAAGTAATCAAGGAAGCTTGCGGTTCTTGCGGAAAATATCTAACATCAAGTCGTGCACTCTGCCTCGCATTACTTAAAATAATAATATTTCTCTGTGGTTTTCATTTCCTCGGCGTGACCCACAAGACTTGCTTGTTCCGTTGCCTTCCTTTCTCCGCAGCCATCCTCTGGCCAACACTCTGCTCCGCATTACTGCAAAATGCTCCATTTTATGTAACGAAATACTGCTGCTTTTCTTAGGGCGCTGCAATAGCAGGGATTGGCCGACTGGCTGACTAGCAAGGCTCATGTCCTGTGGCTGCAACTTCGTAGCACTTATCTGAGGCGAAATTATAATCAAGTCATATTGCAGTTTGCTGCAAACACGCGATGCAGCAATGTTGCAGGGGTGTTCCTTCTTTCGAGTGCAAAGCGCAACGAGAGGCTAAATGCGACCATCTTCAATCTGTCGCCTTGCTAAAGACTCATAAATTATGCTGCCTTGAATGGTTAGCTTTCCCGCCCAATCACACCGTCATAATTTCATGCTATTTTACTGCTAACTGCTGCATTCTGGCTAGCGAAGGTAATGGCACATGCGGACCGGCATTTGAGGTAGACAGAAAGCACGAAAAATGGTAGAAAATTGGAACAGTTTTCCACAAAATAAATGAAAAAAAACAATAGTTCCATAATTAGTTCAGCATACCTTCGACTCAGTTCAAAAGTAGGATTAGCCTAACTCGAGCTTCATCTTTACATAATTTTAACAACATGTTCCAATAAATATCAGCGCAAATCCGTTCGCTCGATCCACATACTGAAGAGTATGTATAAGATATGTATGTATGTATAAAATTTTTCGGATACCAAATTCCAAAGTGCTGAATTTAGTTTGAGGAAACCATAAGCCATAAAATTCTTTATATTTTTATTAAAGTAAAATTTAAATAAACACCAACATTCCAAACGAGAGTCTATAACATAAAACTTAAGAGTTTATTTTTTTGGAGGCCCCTTCATCTTAGCAGAATACTTTTCCCACAGTCGTCCTTTACTGCTGGGTGTCTGATGTCGTATCTCATAAGTTCGATGCCAAGGAATCTATTCTACCATATTGCAGCGTTTCTTGTAAAACACCCCTGCTTTCGCTACTTAAAACAATAACAACACATCAGGCGAACTCATAAGCACAAGAAATAAAGTTTATAATTGAAAATATATAATTTTTCAACGAATTCCTATGTCTGCTTTTCCTAACAGGACGTCCCGAGCCGGTGGTGACTTGGCTCAATGGCACACAGCCACTGCAATCCGGCAACGGCGTCTCTATGGGCCGTCATGTGACAGTGAATCGCTTGGAAGTGCCGCACATCTCACGCTCCGCGCTGAATAATACCTACCGCTGTCAGGCTTCCAATACCAAGCTGGTAGCGCCCGTGGAACGCAGCATACGCATCGAGATGTTGTGTTAGTATCATCAGTGCTGATCTCACTTTGAAGATTTAAATTTAATATTAACTATTTTCTCTTACTTTCTGTCCACTTTCAAATTTCACAGTGAAACCCACATCAGTCAATCTGACCAACAAACAGAAGGTATTCTCCTCGGGCACGCAGTACAATCTGACGTGCATTGTAACGGGCTCAGTGCCAGATACGGAAATTCGCTGGACGCAAAACAATCGACCCTTTAAGCGGGGCACGGTAAGTAAAACTGAGCTTAGAGTCATACCCGAATTTCAGCCGAAAGCTCTGTTAATCCCGGCAGTTCATTTCCTGCTGGGGTGTATGTATCTGAATACACTCGTGAGTATGTTTTAAAGAAAATTCTTTTCATTTGCAGCTTACGATGGCACATAACAATGGCAGGGTTGCATCGACATTGTCCTTCTACCCGCAACCGGAGGACGATGGCACAATGCTCAAATGTGAGGGTTCCAATCCGCGCCTACAAAATTCAGCACTGGAAGATGCGTTAATGCTGAATGTAATGTGTAAGTAGCACAACTTTTGTAATAAATCTAAATTATTATAATTTGTAGTGCCGGGGAGGGAAGGGTAGGCGGGGGCGCTGGAGGTGGAACGAGTTTATCAAATTTGCTTTACCTGCTGACAGCGAAATGCCGCAATAAATTTCACTTTTCGATTATCTAAAAGGCATCAAAGCATAAATGCCATGAGGGGTGTGTGGGCATCGTAGGCATGCCGTGACAACAGGATACAAGGATAACAGCGTTACGGGAAAATTGCAGACGAGTTATGTACACTCAAATTCAATAAAGTTGTCAGCGCTGTTTACTGCTTTTCAGCATAATCATAAATTTATTGAAATGCAGACTGAACCATAAATTTTAGCTACGACGCAATTTTGCAGGCCCACTGTGAGTCTGGCTGAGACTATCTTTGCACCAGCAAGAACAGCCGCCCATGCCGCTGCACAGTGCCGTCTTCAGTTTATCGCAGTTCTTTTCGCTTTTAGTAATAAGCAGGCCCTGCTAGAACGTCCTATTTATATGAAAATTTTATATTACAATCAAATGTAAGGTGAAACATTGTTTCAATACTGATAACTTAAAGCGCCAATTTTTCAATATCAGACAATAATATTGCCATGGCTAATAAATCGTATATTGAATACAATACAATATTTTCCCAATTTGAAATGGCAGTTATCAAAAGTGGTTCAGGAAATATTGGTTTACAACTTATATGAGTATTTGAAATTTTAACGTAAATGTTTGATTTTTATAAAATTTTTAATTTGTTTAAACATATTATTACTTAATTACAAAAATTCCAAAAATTTTATCTTCAAACTTGAAATGTTTGAATTTTAGAAAAACTAAGAATCTGAAAATTATAAAGTTTAAGTATTGCCATAAAGAAAAGTCTTTGAAAAAAATATTTGTGATTTCTGAAATATTAAAAATTTGTATTTTGACAAAAAAAGGTGGCCAGAAGAGTGTGAAATAATCTAAAATTAATAGCGTAATTTGGTGGGGCTGCCCATCAACTGGAGACTCAGGCTCTAAACGAAAGACGGCACCACTCATGACACAAATCGGTTGCATAAAAACCAGCTCAGATGTTATTTATGTTTTTTGTGTTTTACTTTTCTTTTCTGTTTCACCGCAAATGGTTATAAATAATAAATATTCGCAACTGCCAGCCAAACAGACCGACAGACATTTGAAATTAGCAGCGCGCACTGATAATAAACATAAATGCAAAATTTACCCTTCTGCCGCGCGAAGACCCTTCCACACCTTCTCACCAATATGCCACGCACCTATCAACGCTGCCGCAGGCACAAGGGAGCAGGGATACTAAGTTGCAAAGCAAAGAAGGTGCTCGCTTGCTAGTTCACTCACGCTCACTCTTGGTCTCCGCTTCTCTCTCTCACTCTTGCTCACTGGCAAATGGGGCAGAAAAATATTTAAACTTTTTGAATTTCGTTCACTTATTTTGCATATTATTATTGCTGTTATTATTGTTGTTTTTGTATTATTTCCCTCAAGGCGCCGTGATGAATAATATTTTGCCTTGCCTCACATTTCATTGCGTGGTGTATGTGTGTGTGTGCGTATATTGCTACATGTTTCCATTACGCGTACATTCTGAAGTGGCTCGTACCGCAGTCGCTCCTCTCAACCGCTCATAATTGTTGTTATTGCCGTGTGCAGTATGAAAAAGAAAAGTGTTGCAGCAAGAAAAAAGTTTTGGCAATATTTTTCAAATGCTGCACACTCACACACACACCGATAAACCCAAAGGCATACGTCAACAAGAGCATCTCTCTTCCTCCCATTTCCGTGTGAGTGACGTACACGCTTTCAAATGTATTTGAAAACTTTTCAATTGAAATTCATATTAACCTAAAAAAAACTTGCCACAATTTGTTTGGTAACCGATGCCACGTAAATAAGGTTTGTCTCATTCGAAAATTAAAGCCGCCAGACTAAGAGTTTTTCTTACTGTTCCTAAAAAATCTTTGCAGAGCATTTCAGTTGAATTTATAAAGATAAAAATGCTACAATTGTGAAATCGCTACTGCTGTTGTTCCACTGAATACTCTCGTTCCTCTTGCTCAAATATTTATTAGCTACATGCTATTTCAAACAAAGACGTTTTCGAAGCCGTTCTAAAATGTATAGCTTATTTCAAACATATTTTTAGCCGTATAAGAATTGCAGTCATTTTTTACAACTTAACCGCCGCAGACAACGTAAAGATATCCCTCTCCAAGAGCTTCAATGAAGCATCTGAATAAAAATAGATTATTTTTTATGTTTGATTCTTTCTTTTGGACAATATATTTTTGTATTACTCCATCCCACATTTAATACAAATTTTTATGACAATGAGATGCATCTCTAAATTTATAAACGACCTTAGTTACTTGGTTGAATTTGCTGTTGGAAAGACTTTTTACTAGTGTGGCAAAAGATCATTGAAGTATGTGAAAATAATATTCTTATTTAAAGAGTTTTACTTTGTTGGTTTGTTGGAAATTCGCATTTTAATTCCCTAAACTTCTGGCTATTTTACCTATAGATATTATATATTTTTAGCTATTACTTTGTAAAAGCTCAAACGCTACGCCTAGCTCCTCCAACGCAGTCTGGTCATTATTTCGAAGGCAATTATATCGCAATCTTCTTTTTTAATCTATCTCCATGCAATGTCTTATTCGGTGTACCGTTTCTGAGCTCAAGGTTTCTACATTCGATTGCTGCCTGAGCTGAGTTAGTAATAAAACTTATTAAAAACACGCACGATTTGTCATATTTATTCTCATCTTTCAAGAAGCCTATGGACATATATGTAGGTAGTTAAAGAAACAATTTAAACAATATATCTGTGATCGACAGGAAAGCGAACTGTGCGCTGGTAGCTAAAAACTATAGAAATATTGTATTTTTTATTAAAATCAATAAGTCATGTTGTTTTTCATTTTAAGCAACTTCAGTTTGATGCCTTAAGTTGGAGTTGAAGTTCTGAAAGTTTCTGACCTACTCAAGTTTGCGGCAGCCAAAAAGTATGTTTTCGTCGTGTTGCAGCAAGCAGGGAGAAACTTGAAGAATTGCACGTCATTTAACTAATTAAATTTCGCAGACAAACACGCCACGAGGCTGCAACGCATAGCAGTACGACGTTTTTAACTGCAAAGTTGCAGCAGCCGCAGTTCGGTGTTTTCACGCCTGCAGCAGCTATTTCGGTACTGCGAAAGGATAGAAGAGAGGAAGGCGTATGGTTATGGGGAAGAGTGATGTCATAAAAGATGTCATAAATGCTTCATTGTCAAGGCATTCCATTGAATTATTTCGAGACTTTTTAGTGAGTGTTGCGAGCGTTATATACATACTTACATACCAAGGCACATTAACAAGGTATGCCAACTAGGGAGAGCCGGCTCTCTACGCTATCCAATTGTTGAACGGTTGCATTTTTCCGTAAAAAATGTGCCGAATATCAATGTTGATATTTTTGGTACGACGACCCTTTTTTGTACATTTTGGGATAGCATATAAATAAATACATTTGAAGTGTAATATAATTAATAAATACAAAATAAATGTGCATACGTTCTCTGTCTACTTGTCAAAAACTCTTTTTTATACACATTTACATGCAATTTTTATTTTTTAATTGGCAAATAATTTATGAATCACCCTTAAAATTAATAGAATATCATCTTAATTGCTATGAAATTAATAATATATACTGCTAAGCAAGCATTTGCTTCCAATTATAAAACTTTTTATATGCGTATGCAGTTTTGATAAAAGAACATTTTCATACTTTTTTACTTTGGGAACAAACACTAATCATTGCAACCAAACATTTGCTCCTAAATACAAGCAACTGCGATTTTGACATATCTCGCACTCCAAATTTTACGGCTCTCCCTAGTTGGCATACCTTGTTAATGTGCCTTGCTTACATACATACATATATGTATAATATATATAAGTATACATATGTCAATCGCAATATTCAACAATGAGCGAGCTCTCTTCCTTTTCCAATTTTTCTGTGGCACATAATCGTGTAATTGAGAATTCACTCGGAAAAGTGCCTTCAATGCAAAGAAGCCCTACCAACTTCCAGACTACTCATGCACTGCCGAATGTCTTACCCCTTGTTGCATCCCCCGGACACTGGCTCTACCACAAAATGTTCAACTCTTTGCACAACCATGCAAATATGCTTGTTGCTAGATGCGCGTATTTGAATATATGCATAATTATGTGTGTGTATATGTCCTTTGTCTATGTGGTAGTCGCATGCTGTAGCTGCAATTATCACAGACGCAGGCAGTGATGCAACTATTCCTTAGCACGAAATGTACGATTATTCCATTCTTGAGAGAGTGTGTGTGTGTTTCTTGTACGCTGCAGCAGTTTATTAGTTTTGCTGGCAAAGAGCTTTTTGCTGCTGTTGCCGTCGCCTGCCGCAAGTGATATGAATTTTTAATTTTCCTGTTATATTTCGCCAACGGCTTATGAATAAATGCAGTAGCCCATGGCGGAGGGGCACCATCTTCGATCTTCTACGCTGAATGCATGAAAACTTGCATTTATAAAGCAGAACATCAGCTTTTAAATGAATTATGTTAAATTTTCAAAAAAAATTATAAAAAATTTTTCAATATGCAAAAGTCATTGAACTGCAATTTACTTTTTTTCTTATATAATATACCCAGAGGACAAAATATTCTTCTCTGAAATTGAATGCTAAATTTGTGCAATAATTTTGACAAAGAATATAATTTAAGGAAGTAGACATTTCTTAATTGCGAAAACAATTTTTCGAAGCCATTTCAAAATTAAAATTACATAAAGAAACACTTTTTAGTATTCAAAAGTGATATTTTAATTTTGTGGGAAATTTTACAACGTTCTAGAAGGAATAAAAAAATATTGAGGTATTGTAAAATTTTAGATTTGAGCGAAATTAATTCAAAATTGAATGAAACACAGCTGCGCGTTTTTATTATTGTAAACTAAATTATGGTAATATTGATTCGAATCTTTAAGCCTCGATATCTTTTAAAAATTTTATAAAATAATAAGTGCAGTGCTTATAACTTTGAATGGCATACCCGAAGGTCCAGCTGCACATTGCCTCTACTTTTTGAATTGTAACCTTTAATTTAATTTCACATTTCTTTTCTTCTCTCTTAAATTTCTTTTAATGCAAACATTGAATCGCTCTCGCTACGCTCAAATTGCTGCTGCTGCTGCTGCTGCTGCTGCTGCTGCTGCTCATGCTGTGCCGCTGACATTGTCAACATTGTTAACAACAATGCGAACGACAACGACAACGACAACGCCAACGTCAACAACCATCGCTGTAACAACAAAACAACAATGTCAATGGCAATGCCAACAGATCCACCGCAAGTGACATTATCGTTAGGCTCCACACTGAAACCAGATGACATCAAAGAAGGCGACGATGTTTACTTCGAGTGTCACATTAAGGCGAATCCAAAGGAGCATCGCATCACATGGTCACACGATGTATGTAACAGTTTATATATACACAAACACATCTGCATAGACACGCTTACACACATAAACATTTGCACAAACAACTGCTAATAAAACGTTATTTCATCAGTGTAATTAAATTACGCCGAAGCATTGTTGCTTCAATGCTCAAAGTTCAGTTTAGTATGGTTCAGTTGCTCCTTAGTATCCTTAAACCCGTTGAAATAGAGCAAACATAGAAATGGTTAAGTTTAAAAGTATGCACAGATCCTTCTAAGATGAGGATCTGCTTCTGCTATTTATAATTTGGAAACAAATTTAGAAATGAAGCTAAATATAAAGAGTCAATAAAGAAAGTGCAAAACAACGGCCAAAGAAATAGCAGAAGAAAATGTGTAAAGAAAAAATTTGGAAAACGGAGAAATAAAAAAATTTAAGAAGAAATTTTTAAGTTAAGATTTGGATACAGCTGTCCGGATACCCTGCTCAATATGAGCAAGTCTTCAACACTAATATACAAACAAACATACACGAAATTTATGCGAAACTACGCTGGAGAAGCAACTTTTCGCAGAAGAAAACCTTATATAACACAGTTATTATTTATATTGCAACAAATTTTTCATAAAATACACACACACGCACACACATATACAATGAAGACGCAGTTTCGCAAGTTGGCAAGATTTTCTAGTTTATTTTACATCGAGGCTTTTTCTTTTTTATATGTTTAGTTTGTGTGTGTGTGTGTAGTGTTGGTGTTGGTTTCTTGTTATGCAAAAATTGCGCGCTAGTTTGTTTGTGTGTATACAAGCGATACTTCTGCGCTCCAAGTCGCAGTTGGACTAGCTTCAAGCAAATGTGTTTGTTGTTTTTTTGTTATTTGTTATTTTTGTTGCTGTTGCTTTTTCTGTTTCGACACCGCTCCGCCATTGTTTTATTTCCAGTGCCCGTATTTTTGTTGTTATTTTTGCATTGTGTTTATTTTGTAATGGCAGCGGTAGTGTATTTTTCATTTATTTATGCGTGTTTTTAGGTGCGCCACAAATGAAAACCATAACAAAGAAAAAGCAAAATAATGTTGCATATTCCAAGGCGGCAAGCAGTGTGCGCGCGCTCGTCGGCAGGTTGCGTGCCACCACGCATGCATGTGGCTGTGTGTAGTGATACGTGTATCTAAATATGCAAATCTGTGTGGTAGCTTGCCGCAAAAATTTGCACTTGAAATGCGAGCGAGTTTCTCGTTTGTTCGGCGTTTCCTTTCGCTCTTTGCTTGGATTTTTCGAATTTTTACGTCTTTCTGCGCTTTCGGTTTTTTGTAGCGATTTTTTTTGCAACTGATAAATATGCTCACTGTTCTCTTTGTTGCATATCTTTCACAGAGTGTCCCCGTTACGCAGAACGTCTCCTGGGGTGTCATTATTTCAACACGTTCGCTGGTGCTGCAGCGTGTGGCACGCGTGCATGCCGGCTTCTATGCATGTGCGGCGGCCAATGATCGTGGCGAGACGCAGAGCGCTCTTGTGAATCTTCGCATAAGATGTAAGTTTGTCTACCCTCTTCCCCTGCTGAACAATTGAATAAAATATGCAGAGCAGCAGCAATTTATATGCAATGAGCTGATAATATTATGCTAATAGTTCGACGATTTGACGTACCTCATCATATTTTTTTAAGAGTTTAGTATACGAGCTTACTATAGGCACAACCACGTACTCTATATCCGTAAAAATAACTTATTACTAAAGGTATTTGTCAGACTATAATATTGTAATATTTTATTTCATTCCCTCAAATTTTGGTTGACTTTTCATTTAACTTACTCAAAGTTCAAATCCTGTGTTTCTAATCTTTACCATAAATGCCTCTGCTTCGAGTAACTAGGTTTTTAAAATTATTTGAATTCACAAAAGAAGTCACAGATAAGGTTTTCTTAGCAAAAACCGAAATAACTTGCTGACCTGCCTATGAAAGGACTAAAAATTATTACTGCTGAACACTAAATCGAACAACTACTTTTTCGTAGAAAAGTCAAATTTCTGGAATACAGATGTCTTGATACTTTTTTATTCGGCTTGAATCTACAAACATTTCCGGGTATATTCTGAGTATAAATTAAATTCCTTACCTCTAATTCCAATTTCAAATGAAGCTACTTGAGAGATTTGGCATTTTTCATATTGAACAACACTTTTTACATACATATGTATATACTCAATGCTACTAAAATTGAAAGAACAATTTATTGCGAAAAATTCTTCAATTCACCGAATCAATCACAAATATTTTGCAATTTTTTATATTTTGTTCTTAAAGAAATTTTACTCTATTTGGTGATTTGCTTAAATCGCTCTTTTAACAAAATTCTAATTTATTTTACAGTTTTGTTCAGGATATATAAACCATACATCAGTCAAATTTCACTTCTGCTCGTAAATTTTTGTGAAATGGAATTTTCAAAAATAAATAAATCTCACTGCATTTTAAAAACCAAACCAAATCTGCTGCTATTTGCATTTCTAGGACTGTTGTGGCATGCGCGTGTGTGTGTGTGTGTATCGATATTGCATAGTTTTAGTGCTGCTCCATTGGCAACACAATTACCGCACAATATGCACACTCCAAATAATGAATTAAATGCGCACCGCGCGGACGCACTAATTCATCTGGCAGCAGCGGAAATGCAGCCGTGTGCACTGACTGCAAAATTGCGCCAACTCATTGACAGCAGCTGGCAATCGGTAAATTTGATTTCGCAATGTCTGCTAGTAGCACACACACACACACACACGTGCTTTATTTACTGCTATTTACGCTGCACTTAGCAGCATAAGCAGCAGCGAAGCGGCATGCACATTTTGGCTCGACAGCGCTAATATGCATAATTAGAGGCTGGCATGTGCAACAGCAGCAACATTTTCCAATGGTAAAACATAAAATCGCAACGAGATTTGAATTTCAATGAACATTTTGTTATATGCGATGCTGATGTGCAATTTACAGATTGTTAAGAAAAAGATTTTAGAATTAAGAAAAAAAATTTTCAGATTTATTAACAATAACAATGAAATTTTTTTGAAAAGAAAAACACAAACATTTCATCAAAGAGAAGTTAATTTTGTTTAAGAAATATGTCAATTTTGAAAGATATTACACAAAAATTATAATTCGCATTAAAATTCGGAATTATGGTTTTCTGAAGGAAAGCTGAAATAGCTACCTCAAGTGCCCATTCGAGAAAAACAGTTATAAGCATTGGTGCTATGCTTTCACTCAGTCTCTACATATAAGAGGATTATTCTTTGTCTTATTTTTATAAAAAAATTAACTTCTACAAAAATATTTAGTGACTACGAATCAAACTTTTGAATTTATATAATAATTGCATTCAAATCAATTAATTATTCTGATGTTTTTCTGATGTTTCCTATGGGAACAAAACGATAAAGCATTTCGTCCTTGCTATAAGATAATATTCTGCTACCAGATTCGGTAAGATAAAATTTATAACAAAATCTTTATGAATTTAAAAATTTCTTAAATTCATTCTCAATTATGCCTTCGAAAATTTTGTATGCATTTCCATCACTCGTACGTCAAGTGGAACGTCAACGTTATAAATGCCATTTCAGCACACTTTTTAACTTATTCGCACATATACTACTACCTTCTACAGCTCTACCAACAATAACCGCCACTGGCTGATTCACTCAGCCACCCATCAGCAGGATAAATACTCGCTGCGCTCATGCTCACATCGCATTTAATGTAATTAAAAGTAAACTATTCACAATGCAGCGAGGCATTGCAATATTTTTGGAATATTTCCATATTGACAATGCAATCGATGAGACGCGTTCGCGCTGGCACTTGTTTTATGGAGCTTCACATTGAGCGCTTCTACACGCAGGCGTCTGGATTTGGCGGGCAGCGATTGTGTAATTGTGTATTCATGACGTGTGATTGATATGTGAATAAATATGTAGACAGAAAGCGCTGCTAGTTAAATAAAAGCACTCTGTATACATAAACAGATACACATACAAAGGACAATAAATTATTTATGACAAAAAATTTTAGTCAAACCTTCCAACAGAGAAAAACATTTTCTACATTAAAAGCAAATTTATAATGAGCAAAATGGCCTTAATAACCAATTATATTCAGCGTCAAAAATCTTTTCGGGCTTTGCTAGTATCCAATTTGTTCGAATAATGTTGCTCATACGCACTGATGCTCCTTCCTACGTGCTTTTGATGTTGGCTTACTTTTTTTCTCTTAACTATCATGTATTTTTTTGAGTGTAAGCGATTTAAGTTAAATTCATTCAAATTCATATCAGATTAATGCCACAATCATGTAAATGAAACATATCTATAAAGTAAATAGCTGCAAATGTCGATGTGCGAGAGTTAAATGAATTTGCTGCTAATTACCTTAATTATTATATGTAATATAATATTTGTAAGCATCAATTTATTTTATTAGTATAAGCAATTAAGCTGCATGGAAGTGTGAGCAATTGCTAGTAAATAAAAGCAAAATATTATGCCTATATACAAAATAGCTATATCTTAGCAAACCGAAGAAACCTGCAAATACCGAAAATGATAAAACAAGTTGGTCTATTACGCCCACTTTCATACTAAGATTTCTTAGCTTCTCTGATTTGTTAATAACTATATTCAAACCATATATCTCAAAAATGCGAAGACCAGCGCTAGAACCCCTTCTACTTTTTGCTACACTGCTCTGTTAGTTTATTCACTCTTTCTTAATTTCTAAGCATTTTAAGTATCCTTTGATGGTTGCTTTAAAATCTTGCCATTGCGCAAACTTTCTTCCTTCCCAGTTGCTTTACTCAGCCTTTGCTCTACTAAGAGCCAAGCGCTCCTAATGACTTTTCATAATTACACTTCAATTGACTTTTTTTTGTTGGCTTTTGAGTGTGCATCGAGGCGCAGCCATTTTGCAATTGCCATGCTTATGCAATTATTTGTCTTCATGCAATATAAGCAAATATATGCCGAACATTTACGTTTAATTAAATAAATTTTATTAATATTTCTCAACCATAATATTTGCCTTTTAATCGTATTGTTGCATTAAAAATTCATGGGTATAATTGAATTGATATGCCTGAGCGCGGCAATTATTTATGGTTTATTAATGATAATTGTGGCATGCGCAATGCAATGGCGGCAGTTTGATAGCTCGGTGGCTCGTGGCGGCGTCAGCCGGCAGCTTACGTGTGGAGCAACCGCATGCACTCAAATATTTACACATCGATACATATGAAGAGGTGTGCGTGTGTGAGTTTGTGTGTGCACTGAAACAACAGCAATGTAATTAAAGTCATCACAAATTGAGTCATTCAAATTGTGCTATCAGTCTTTCATTGAATTGTGCGGCGCAAGGAAGGGGAGAAGAAAGCGAATATTAAATGAAAGAGATAACACAATATTAAAATATACGGTCTGTTATGGCTAGCAAATTAAAAAATAACAACACTTATTATTTTTTGGAACATTTCAAATGTTTTCTCGTATAAAGAACTGATTTATCCTGAATAAGAGCACTACATGTAAACTTTAAAGGCATTGTGCTTCCTTTTATTAATTGTTCTCACCAATTTGCACACTAAAGTGCTTGTATACATTAATTATACCCTACACCTATGGTAATAGGGTATAATAACTTTGTGCGAAAATTGTAACGCATTAAAGGAGCCGTCCTAGGTATAGACATAAGTATATAGAAATGCTTAGAATCACTTTCTGTGTTGATATCCGGTTGTCCGTCTGTCAGTCTGTCCGTCTGTCCGTCTGTCTTGCTGTCCGTGGCCACAGGAGAGAAAGAAGGAGTTGTCCGATTTAGACCAAATTTGGCACACAGTCGCAGTAAACCTTCCACTACTTCATGTTCCGAGATTAGCCAAATCGGTTAAAGGACACGCCCACAATGGGTCTGTAAGTCCCACAACCCCGGAATTTTTACAGTAAAATTGCTTAAATTTGTTGAAATAATCATAAAAAGGAATGGTATTTGGTATTTAAGGTAAGGTGTGGGCCCTCTACGTGATACAAAAAAATGGGCGTGGTCCGCCTACTATATAGACGTTAAGCGGAAAATCCTTATAACTTCCATAATATATACACCAGTCTGTCCATATTTGGTAACTTCATTGCTGGTAAAAACACCTTTTATTTCTCCAAAAATGGGCGTGGTCCGCCCACTGTGTTACTTGGTGTAGGGTATTATTCTGTCGGTGAAACCCGACTGATGCTTCCTTACTTGTTTTAAATTTATCATTCAATTCCCACTATGAGCGTCTTTTCAGGTCAATGCTCTTCCAAATACGGCGCTTCTAATACTATGATCGAAGAACATCAGTGCATTTCCCTACAAAATTAAATTAGTTTAAAAAACACATACTATTAATTTAACAGCTTTTCCGGTATGTAAGGGCCCTAGAGCTGTTTACATACGCAACTATTCAAATATTTTCTCAATAAAGTTTACATTGAATATTGCTTTTAAAATAAGAAAAACATACACAGGAAGTGTTTGTGAACATTTTGCAAAATTCATATGCAAATTTCATATAAACAGCTACCGCACATGTTATTGCAGCTGCCTTTATTATGACTGCAAGGACGTACTATTGTACATACATATAGTATATATAAATGCGTATTCACGCGCCTTTGTGTGCGTGTGTATGTGTACAATAAAGTTTAAGTTCAATCGTTTGGAAAGAAAATGAATGAATTATGCTGAAATTGCCAGAATGTAGAAGGACGCCGCTGTAGAAATGTCCTTCTTGAGCTTATGTTACCGCAAGTCTGATCGTACTGTGACAAATGAGTGTGCCTTAGTAAGTGGTCTCTGTGTGTGTGTGTGTGCGTGTGCACTCAAGTGTGAAACATGTGGTAATGTGTGCTACGTATTTGCATATCATATTTTGAATTTGAACGAAAACTCTTCATTTGAAAATTATTCGTGAACACATGCCAGCCAAAAGCCAAACGAATTGAGGGCTTCTTCAACACTTCTCTGGGTTAAGGATTACACCTAAAGCTCCGAAGATCTTGCGATTTGTGCTTCTTTTTAACATTGCATGTGTTTTATAAATGAAAGATTGACGCAAAAGTAACTAAGAGTGAGCAAAATAGTTCAGAAAAGCGTCGCTTTAATTTCTTTATGGATAACAAATGGAATGAAAGCAGAAGGAATTACGAGATATCTTGCTTTAAAGGACGTGATAGAAGAATTTTCCTAAATTCGTGTATGGTTCTTCCTAGACGATTACTAGTTAATTGTTCCTTTAGAAGTATTTTGATATTTTCGGCTATGATATTACTTGTATGTGTATGCGTGTGCAAACAAACTTGAATGCGAATCGTAAACTTCAATTAATTGTGTAGGTTAAATTTATGCACAAACTTTAAATATATAAAAAATTCCAATCGACTACACACAAACGAGGAAAAATTAAATCAAAATCATTTAAGTTCATATCCTTGAGTGTCCTTTTAGCTCTGGACGAGTTAGCCTGGCGGCGTACAATTCAGTTTTATACACCATATCCTTGCAAATTTGCTGTCAATTTTACACTAATGTAATTTTTTATGCTGTCATTGCTGCTGCTGCTGCTTCCTTGCTCCTTGCATTAAACTTTCTTATATTCACACTTCTGTTGATGCTTCTCTTCTCTATCATGTTATATTCTATTTAATTTGCTTCACAGATGCTCCTGTCTGCAGCACAACTGCTGTCATTGTTGTCGGCGCATCCTTGGAGGAAGCCGTGCCCATACCCTGCCGTGTTAACTCTGATCCACCAGAAATTGATTTCGAGTGGACTTTCTCGAGCAGCGGCGAACACTTCGAAGTACCTTCCGGACACTATGCAACGATACAGGAGGCCACCACTACCAGCGATATACATCGCACCATAGTCGAAGCGAACGAAACACACTTCGAGACTTATGGTAAATTCAATTAAATTTTTGTACAAGTATTTTTTTCAGAGGAGTTGAAAGTCGATGTTGAGATTTTACTCTGGACTGCTCTTCAGATAATTTTTCATACAAACAAAGTTTTACTATGAACCGAGTTAGATGTTATTACTCTGCAGTATTTTATATATACAGCAGATCCATTGTTTAGTTCCGGTACTAAAGGCAGTAGCCAGAAGACACTTTTGAGTGAACTGACAACTTTCGAAATTCATAAAGATTTCATTTAAGAATTTTACGATAAAAAAGCAATTATTCTGAAGAATTATGAAATACGAAATTGGAACGATTGTTTAAATTTACAAAATATATTTTGCATTTGAGTTGCTATTAATTGTTAACACCTTTACATAGAATTTGCGCTCATTCCATTCTTGCTTTGCTGAATCTAGTAAAGGCTTGCCTCAAATATAGAAATCTTCACTCGAAGCTTGTGCAGCCTTGAGCTCTTCATGCTCAATTACCCACTGTTGCGTTTTAAGCTGCTCAACACAAGGAAACAGCAACAACTTATGCGTACCATTCCAAAGACGGCGATCGAGGCACAATCCCAAGTCATTGTATTCCAGCGTTTGGTTCACGTAAATCCAACGCGCACAAAGCTCATCGTTGTTCCAACTAGGCACTAGCATCACACCCAGCGATGCGTCCTCATGCACTGTGATGCAGCTAAAATGGTTGCGCAATAATTTTCTCTTGTCATATGAGAATTCCGATTTGAGCATGATATCGCCGCATTTGGTGAGCGTAAGTGGAATGTTGTTATCCTTTCCCATGTGCAGGCATAAATTACTTCCAACCGCTTTTATTCTAAAGATGAAAGAACAACAATTTTACTGAGGCTACGTGCATATGTATGTGTGCGGAGCTTGCCTGCCGAAGGCGGTGACATTCATGGGCAAAAATTTCTCCGGATACACCGTCTGCAGATACCACTCAAAGCTTTTGCACTGCAGCCTATCCCGCAGCATCAAACGTTCCGTTAGACTGCCAATTTCGGGACTGGCTCGCAAAGCGGGTTGATACAAAAAGTACAGTTGACTGTAGTTAGCCATCCAGAGCAAAGCCACGCGAGCCATGTTCATGTAAAAGGACTGAGTATGCGCTGTGAAACTGTGCAGTAGAGTAAGAGAAGTCTGATATTTCCAACGAGGAACTCATGTCAAGTCATACTCGTGCGAATCAGATTGCCGATGCATGTGTTGCACTCTGGAGCAGGGTACGACCTTAACTGCACCGCCACACTGCCACACTCTGAGGGATAACTCCACATTTGCAGCAGCAACGTCAGTCATCTACAACAAAATGTTTATCGGCATTTGGAAATTGCAATGGAGTTAACTACGCACCTGCTCATCATAACTGCCAATCTGCCAGAAATAGTGTCGATCAATGGCAAGCACTCCTACTGTTATAACGGGGCTATGTATGGGACAGATTCGTAACGGCCAAATGCATTCCAATAATTGGAGCATTCTTTCCGCTTGCTGTGGTCTAACGAACCAGCTCAAATTGCCGTTCCATAGAAATCCGCCAAGTCTAATCTCGTGGGAGTTGCGCTCGTAATGCTTGGCATCGACGGAATCAATAACGGGCACGGCCACAGTGGTGTTCGAGTCATTTATGCACTGCAGCAGCCACTCGCACCAACCAAGCTTTGGTTCAGTGTGGGTATCCAGAAAGATTTGCACATCAGCTGTTGCTATACGGGCGCCAACCAAACGAGCGCGAACCAAACCGGAAATGTCGAGAAAGATTAGATTAGAATTGGCGACAGCTTAGAACTTTCGGATTTGCAGAAAACACGTAAGCAGGTGATTATTCGAGCTGGTTTATGAATCTGATTTGGATAAAAAAAAGCTTTAAGTGGATCCAGTGGTCCAAAGTTTGATGGAAAGGATAACCGTTTCATATGACAATGGACATTAATGGTCTAAGTGAGTGCTGGCTGCCACGCTAGCCTAACCTGATGATAGAGTTTCCAACCTTTTGATGCTTAAGTTTCCACTCAAATCAGTGATCTCCCAAATAAGAACCGCTTCCATTCTAAGATTGCACGCAACTCACCGAGTCGTCAGCTTTAGAATATGCACCTTATTCTCCAGTCGACGTGTCCTTACATAGTAATCCAGTATGCTAACTGGATCGACATTTGTGCTGGCATCATCCACCAGTATAATCTCTTTCAGCTGGCGTGAGCCGCAGGTATGCAGTGTGCTGTGTAGCGTGCGCAGCAGCTAGGAATGCGACTCATTGTGGTATGCAATAATGACGCTGGCGGTGGGTACTCCCGCAACATCGAATCGCCGCTGCAAACACAAAGGATGACGGGCACGACTTATGCTGCCGTTATTCAGCTGGTCTATGCGCTGCTCGAAGTACGCATTCGCGACGATAGGCTGAGGGGGCTGGAAAGGCTGTCGCATAGTCCTTTCTACTCGCATGCTCGCTCTGCTTACCGCATCGAGATGATAAATAAATGCTGCATAGTCATTGAAGCCCTCATCCTCCTTATTCTCCTCTGCCATTATAAGTTCGTTTTGCGCCCAGTTTTCTCCATTGTCACTCATCAATGGCGACAGCACTTCCTGATACACTATAAAGCAGAGCAGCACCACGGCGATTACAATTGTTAATTTACTACAAAAGTTAAAAAGTCGCGGCAACATTTTGAATAATTATCACAAATAATTTAACGCGCCGGTCAAAGTTCACGTATTCTCAATCTAAATTTATTGTATTCTATCAAAATTTAATTTATTTTGTTTTGTTTGCTTCTGACTCTCAGCCAGTTTTATCGACTGACAACTGAGCTACGGTGTTCCTGATATTACTATACCCGCATAGAGTTGTATTTAAAAAAGTTTAGATACAAAAAAGTATTGGGAAACAAAGCAAAATATGCAAAGTAAATAAAGATCAATTGATTAGGCACAAGGAATCCAATCAAAATCTGGCTCTAGCTTGCAGCATCGAGCAGCTGCTGTCTTCGTTCCAACGAACTGCCGCTCATCCAACCAAATATGCAATTCCACATGGCAGCAGTTTATGTCCTCTAGACAAACTCCAATACATGTGACTGAAATGAAAGGATTTAAAATGAAATCTCACAAGTTCATGCCAACTTGAATTTTATCAATATTCCTGCATCTGCTGGATTGGATTATCTTTGCCCACTGCTGTACAGTCGACGACGATGACATGTGTGTGTGTGGGCGTGCGTCTGTTTTGAAAGGCAACGAAGCTTATTTTATTTGCTTTTGAATACACACACACACTCATTGGAGCGTAAAAACTACCGGCCTGGTGTAATTTTAATGGAAATTTAATTTCATTTCATTTCATTTAAATGCCTCTGCATGAATATGTTCTGTGTCGATGCATAATATATATGTGTATATAAATATATATTTCCAAAATTCTGTTGTAATTGTGCGCTGGTTTTGTTGTTGTTGCATTGCAGTGGAGACTGTAAGTGAGCTGATATACACACCGAAGGGCGAACGAGACTATGGCACGTTGGCGTGCTGGGGCCGCAATCCCATTGGCAAACAATCGGAGCCGTGCTTGTTTCAAGTTGTACCAGCAGGTGAGTTCTTAGCGCAGAAAATGTATACATGGAATTAATTGAATGGGAATTAATGTCCGCAAAATACAATTACTTATGTTTCGAAGAATGCTTCTGTGGTTTGCTAAGAAATTAAGATCATCTTTCAATACCGTTTAATAATAAATTTTGCTCGATATAACTAATAGATGGTCATGATTTTTATAATTTTTAAACAGAAGCACATTTGCAAGTTTCTTACTTAGGTTGAGCGAAGAGCAATATGGTCTTATCTGATTCTCGAAACTATATACATAAAAACGAGGTCAGTTTTCTAAAATTCATATGCAATATCCTCATCAATCGTAGTTATAAAGAGACAAATGAGCAGCTCTTCCCTGCTGCTGTCATAGCAATCTTTGTAGATTTATTATGGTTCCTTGCATTAAACTTTTCCCTGGCTGCTAACAATTTCATATATTGCAAATGCCTTAAATTGGGCAGAGCTTCAAATTACTCTTGTTGTGTGTATGTAAACATTGAAAAAGTGCATCCGCCTTCAAGAATGGAACGGCTAAAAGGCCAAGACTGTTACATTGCTTCTCATCAATAGTAGCTATGTATGTCCTAAGGAAGAAACTGCCACAAGTTCATAGCGATATAAATCTTCGATGCATATCTTTTAAGTCTATTCAAAGTAATTTTATGTAAGCTCCTTTCTAAAATACATACAATTATAATACTAACATTTCAAAACCATTACGAAATTAGCCAAGCCGGGCGCCTTGCGCAACTGCACGCTGCGGCCGTATGTCGTCACCTCGGCATCGCTGAATTCATCGAATCAGTCGACAATGCATGGCAATCAGATGCTGCTAACTCAATATGGACGACACGAATCGAATTTTCCGCATGTGGAATATGTACGTGAGCGACATGTGAACTACAAAGGCGGCGGCAACAACAACAATCACGGCAACATTAAAAACAGCACTAGCAGCAACAGCAGCAACTATAATAAGATCAGCAATGTTAATCAGCAACAGCAAAAAAAATTGCCAAATGTGCGTAGCCATCTACATCAACAACAAGAGCAGCCTGAGAAGCTGCAACCAGCTGCAAAATATCGACAACAGCCAATCGAAATGAATGAACAACAATTGCAGCGCTTAAAGAAGCGCACATCATTTACGCCGTCGCAAACACTGGCGGCAATCAAGCGGCAACAGCAACAACAACAGCTGCAATTGCAACAGCAGCAGCAGCAGCAGCACGAGCAACTGGGTGCGGAGGCCGCCCACTCGCTGGCACTGCCGCCGGCAACAATGGCGTATATCAATAACAAAACTGACGGATCGAAGGAGAAGTCACGAGTGGACAACAAGCGCCGCATGAAACGTGCTGCTGATGCACCACAAGCAAGCATGATGATGACGAAGAGTAGCAGCAGCAGCAACAACAACAACGGTGAGCGTGGTTCCAAGAAGAAGACGGCAGCGAGCAAGATGAATGCGAGCCGACAAGAAAAATCAAATTTATCACTGTCGCTTAAGCAGCAGTCGGAGCAGAAGTTGAAGGCGACGACGACGACGACGAAGAAGAAGAGGAAGAAGGTGCTGCTGGCAACAATTGCTGTTAGTGATGTAGCTGCAAAATATCATAACAAACGCCGCAAGAGCACGCACAAACGTCAGCTAAATACGATGAGGGTAATCCATCAGGATGATGCGGCGGAAATGAGCAGCAGCAAAGCAACAACAACAGCAGCAGCAGCACGAATTGCTAAGCGCGAAGTTAAAGCAACTACGGCAAGCGGTAGAAATGCTGATATTGCAACAATGACAGCAGCAACAGCAGCAATTCACAGTGGCAATCAACGACAACAATTCAATGCTGCTGCTGATGATGATGACACTGCGCAGCAACAAAATGTTGCCAGCAGCATACGCATTGAGGCGTCAGATAAGAAACGCATACGTAAATCGTTGCAGAGCAGCAGCACGGAAAGACACTTTAGCAACAACAACAAAAAAGTTGCTAGCAACAGCAATCATTATGCCAGCAATACACTGAACAACAGCAGCAGAAGTGGCATGTCGCAGATAAGCAAAAAAGCCATACCTTTTCAGCAGCAACATCAGCAGCACGAACAAGAGCAACATCAGCAACGACAACAAACACAACGAATAGCCAACGAACTGAACGGCGCGGAACTGGACAGCGAAGACGTTGCTGGCTTGCAACAAGCCATAAATGAGCTCGAAAATATTGCTGCTGCGAAAAGCGCTGACGACAACGAAGTCGACTTCTTCGACAGCAACTTCACGGATGCCGACGCTGATGCTGATGCGGACACCGATGCCGATGCCGACGCTGATGAGAATGGAAGTGATATGCCCACGCAGTTGCTGCAACAGCAACAGCAGCAACACCGACCGCTGGAGGTGTGGCAGGAACCGCATTTCGATTACTCGCGCATGGAGTACAGCTTCAACAATGGCGTCGCCACGCACAACTTCATCAGCGGCAGTGGCAATGGCATTGGCGTCCCCGTTGTCGGCGCTGGCGGCGGTGGTGGCACCATCAACTTCGACAGCTACGACAACATCATCTACTCCACGATGGAGCTCGAGTGCATGCCCGGCTATGATGGTGGCCTGCAGCAGCAGTTCTTCCTCGAGGCTTACGATTCGAAGACGAAGAAAATGCGTCTCAACACGACCAGCACGTACTCGGACGTGCCGATATTTCGAATCGATCTGAGCGGTAAGTACATGAATCGAAATTTTTATCATTTCATTATAATTAATATTAAACTGTAGTAAGAAAGCCGTTTTGAAAATTTAAGGCTTAAACCGTTTTCCACTATAACGTCAAGGAATTCAAAGGAAAGGCATAATTTGTCATCTGTTAGTATCCCTAAAGATACAAGCAAGCGTCTACTCCGAAGCTATTCAAATATATATTGACTAAGCCCTCGTTTTTTTGACATTACTCAAGTTTCAGTAAAGTAACTCAAACTATGTCCCTTTATACTTTATCCTTAAAAAGTTTATTCCATCTTTCGATGCTCTTAACTAGACCTTAAGATATGAAAATGGTTAGATGTACAACCCAGAGTGTATTACTGGTAACATCGATATATATATTTTATACCTCTTTTGGAGCTCAAAGTTCTTAGATACCAAAGTCAGCAAATAAGGCACACGCCTGACAGCTATTTTATGCTTCCTATTGAGAGTATTCCTCCCTCCTACATTTCGGCTAACAAAGTTAAAAAGCCAACGCAATCCGCCATTGCGCTGAAACCCACTCATTCCATCTCTGATTTCGTGCCCTCCCACACACGTCAAGTAGCAGCAGCAGCGGCAGCAGCGAAAGCGCAACAACTTTACGACTTTTGCGACTGATAATTGCTAAGCAGTTTGCTGAAGTTGTAGCCCGTGGGCAAATACAGCGAGCATGACGAAGACGCCGAGAACGACGCACGTTAATTAGTTGAGTGCTTTTGTTGTTGTTGTAGTTTTTAGTAATTGTTGCTGCTGTAATGGATTTTCGCTTGTCAGCAAAAGTTTTAAACCATTTACCCCAAGCCCTCATGTGCCCCTACCCTTCCCTTCACCACCTCCAAACCGCCTACAAAATACGCGCCGTTTGCCACTTTTCTGCACTTCCAACAACGAAAAACAAGAGCAACAAAAACACAAGCAATGACAGGAAGTGGCAATTTAAATGAAGTTGTTGAAAAAGAGAAATGTATCTGGAAATTTTCCGGATACCTTCCGTATAAAAAAGCTGCTGCGTAAGTAAAGATTTTCATAGTCGTTAATTTTAAGCCAGCACGGCAAAAAGTGCACGCCGAAAAAGTTGGCGTTGGTTCGCACAACCTACCCTCCCTCCTCACTCGGCACACACTGGCGAGGTAATGAGCCAAACTTTGATTATTGAAGTTTTTTGTGTCTGCCGCGTGATGTTCTTCCCCGACCGAAGCGTGGAGCGTCCCCCTCAGCGTCTGCTATCTGTGGTGGCAACACGATACCGTGCCTCAAAGAAAACGAAATCTATCGATGAAATTGTTATTGCAACCATTTTTATGTGGGCATGTGCGTCTTTGTGAACGTTGGTGTGGTGAGCGTGCAGTGGGAGGGGGAGTGGTGTACTTGCGCTGATCTGCTTGCGGCTTATTTGCCAAATCTAACGAAGTGTAAAGTCACGATTAGTTAGACAAGCGCGTTAAGCTGGCGCTACTGCCACGGCTGCCACTTCCGTCAGCGGCCCCGCCCTCCGCTGGCACTTCGCCACTCTGCTACTGATTTGGTTGCGCGACACGGGATGAAAATCGCAATGGCATTTGCGAGCCTTGCTCCTTTGCTGGGATAGTGTAGTCAAAGACGACTTTTTGTTTGTATTAGTATATGTGCCTCTATGCGTTTATAAGTATGTGTGTGCAGTTGTGCACGTGTATGTGCGGCGACTAATTACCAGCAAAGTTTGCATATAAACTTATTTAATTGTATTTGTCAAGCTAACTTCGGAAGAGAGAAGACGACTAGACCGGCAAAAAGAAGAGGCTGATCGAGTGTAGGTCTCGGAGCGGCCGAGGGGTGGCCATGAGGTGGTCCAGGAATAGTGGTGGTCGCATGGCGATGAGCCTAAGTTAGTTGCTTAGTGGCTGAAATTTAATTCATTTTTTCTGGCAATTAAGTTATCTGTGATGCGGTTTAATGCCAACGTTGGAGCCATTAGTGAATCGGGTTTTGTGTGTGTATATGTGTGTGTGTCTCTGCGGTCATTCATATTCAGAGATATGCACTTAATTGAAATATTATCATTAATAACGTAGGGGACCGCATTGCTGTGACATACACGTGCTTTAGCTAACTATAAATAGCAGCCATGCCCATACAATGGACGCTTTGTGCTCGTCGATATAGGCAATTAAAACAAAAGCAAAACCATATGACGAATTTATCCAATTTGATCAATTCCTGGTTAAATTGAGTGTAAAAATAAGTTGCTTACAGGCTGACTTTTTTTCATTCAGACATCGTTGGAGAATCCGGTTCTGCAATAAAAAATGGAGACGCTTTCACTGTGCAGTTTAGCTTGAACTTATCTGCCTATTTTCCTGTAATGCGCCATTTAATACAATGTTGTGTTATAAATTTTTTTGCAGATTTGACACCCATGGACTATTATCCTGATCCCAATCCGGCACTGCATATTGTTGTTTACAGCGTGAATCAGAAGGGGCGCTCCGAGCCAATCGTACTGGAAAATATACCCATAAATGAGGCGGAGAAGCGCACAGGTAAGCCTATAAAACTAGCGCATAGCATCAATTACACACCACACCCCACTCCATCAAAACCGCCAATTACACCCAAAGGCCAAAGCTAGAGCCAGAGGCTGAGCGCGCGTTCGATCGCGCTTTTACAACTGAAAATAAAGCGAAATTTATGTCATTCCTTGAAGGCGGTAGAATCGGCACATTCAGCAGCTCAAGTGTGTCTAGGATACCCTTGAAGAAGTCTCCCTTGGCTATGTGCGTACATGTGTGTGTACGCTCTCATGTGTATGTGTGCTTATTTATGTGTGCTGAGCATTGTTTAAGGCGCCACATTAAAAAGCACTCAAGTGTAATAAAGTGGAAAATGTATGAGTTCGCATATGTGAGTGTGTGTGTGTTGGTGTTTCTGTGGCAGGTAAACATGCCATGTACTGCATAAAAAGCGAGGTATAATTCTTGGTAAATTGTTCAAGGCAGCAGACAAGCTGAAAATGAATTGATATGCGCCACTGAGAACGGGAAAGGGACAATGATGGAGGAAATTCTAAAAGAGCTCAAATTAATTTCTTTGATTAAATTTACACATTTCGAATACAACTTAAAGCAGAACAATTATTTTTCATAGCCTATTTTTGGTATAATTTTCATAGGCCAGAGGTCATTGAACTGAATTCCGCTACCGTCCTCACACAATAGAAGCTACCCCACATAACCAAACATATGTTGTTGCGCAAAAGGCAGGCCGCTGCAGGCATTTGTATTGTTTGCGCCTAAAAATATACTTCGCCTTTATTACCAGCTATTTTTATTCATAATGTATGCTTCTATTAGTTTGGAAGAAGCGCTTTCGCTATGCCCACTTTTATACTTATACTTTTGTTGCTGTTGTTGTTTGTGTGCATTTCTTCCTACAGCCTGATTTGCTGCCTTCGCACAAAAAATTCCTTGTGCTTTTTCATTAAGCAGAGAATTCCACATACTCTTTGTATTGCTTCTGGCAGCGGTTACTCGGCAATGCTGAAGTGTTTTATTTAGGCAGATTTCCATTTGAATTCCTGAGTCCAGAGTTCATTGTGAATTTATGAGCTGCTGTCGCGATTTTCTGCACTTTGTACTGATTTCTGTGCATTTCGAGCGTTTTTTCATTAGGCTACGAGCGTTTTGACATTAATTTCGCTTCGCTTTTAACCTAACAATTTCCGTGCCAACATCTTTTCACGTATATATGTGTGTGAGTGTGCGCAACTGTTGGCAACACAATGGCAAACTTTTCATTTGCCTTGCCGCCTTTGTTCTTCTTGTGCTTTTGTCGTTTTGCCGTCTTGCGAACAATTGCATTCGTTATTTGCATAGCAATAAAGTAAATAAACAAACAGGGAACGGCAGCGGAAAGGGGCCTTGAATAGTACAGCGAAGACGGTCCTTTTCCTGTCGTGCCTTAGCTTTTGTATGGCGTGAAGCTCAACATTTTCCACTTTCCACGTGCAAGTGAAGGCAGCGAAGAGCCGGAAGAAAAAGTTTTCTCGCCCCATTGCGTTTTCCTTTTCACGTTTATTTCAATTTTACTGTCCACTTGTAGGGAAATTCTTGGGAACACTTGCTGACGCGTGTCCTTTTGAAGGTCCGTTTTACCGTTTTGCCGCTTAGCCATTCTACCTTCGAAATGGCGCCGTTCGACAACGAGTATTTGCATACTTTACAAGCGTTTCATTTGCATTCGCAAAGCGACCGTCGCAAAAGAACAATTCAACAATTCTTACGAGTTTTTAACGAGTTGAGAAGCCGGATTTGAGTAAGGCATTTTTCTTTTTGTTTGCTAATTTTTGAGGAATTTTAGCAGATTAGAAGCGATCATGTGTGAGATTTCGCAGTGAAACGGTTCACAGATTTTGGCCAGTTTGAACAATGCCAAAGAGGCCAAATTGTTTAAAAAAATTCCCATAAAATAATTTAAATAAACTTTATTGTTAATTGATACTTGTTGTTTGCTGCTTTGTCAGTGGTTGTTCTTCTGATATATGACAAATTTTATATTTGTGAATAATTTTTGAAACCAACAGAGAGGCACTAAAATGTTTGGGTTAAGATTAAGCAAATATTTTCTACAAGAAATTTGAAGAAATCTAATGTTAAATTTACAAAAATGCTTAAATTTTGTGCTGAAATATATCACACGAGTAACATAAATAGTTGCACGCCTGGTCAGCCTGGCATATTATTAGCGAACTATATCAATCCGAGTTTATATCCATAAGTTCATAAGGAAACCAACTACGTAATTAACTGCAGCGAACGAAAATGCCAATGGCCTCGCAAAAACGCACGAATACACGCAAACAAATAAAGACAGCTAACAGCACACACACACACTATCGTACACTTAATTCATAAGCCAAGCCAACACAAGCTCATAACTGCCAAAAATGTGTGCGCAAAACATAACACCAAGAGTAACAGCAGCCGAAACAGCAACAAAAATGCAAGCAGAACTTGAAATAGTAGCTTCGGAAAATGAACACACACAAACACGCGCACCAACTACAACAACAGCTGAAATGGCAGACATGCTGGCAATAACATGGCAGACGCAGTATACAAATGAAAATTTACTATGACACTCATACGCCATGTAGTACGCAGCTGCATGCCGTATATGTTTAGCTGCCGGCATGAAATGTTCTTGGCAACACTCGAGTCCAAAAGTTCGGCAGCTTGCTTTCACTTTACGAGTTTGGAAAATTACGGTCTGCAGACTATGCAGGAAAGTAACTAAATTTCGAATATTTTATTTCCTACAGAAATCTGACTCATACTTCAAGAGGTAGGGGAGAGGGGGGTACCTTCGTCCTTGGGGTACATTCGTCAAAGGCGATTTCGGTATGAAGGAGTCATCGGACATAACTGGTTATTAGTAAAAACTAACCCATAACTAGCATAAATATCCCTCACAAAGTTTGCCATCTCTATCTAAACAGCTGATAAAGTTACATTTGTTTTTATGTTTTCGCGCTTCGTTGCCGAATATTCAGGTCGGTAACGTAAGAAGTTTGTGCTGTATTTATACCATTATTTCGAACATAATTGTATTAGTATTACTTTAATACTAATTATTTTGTAAATAAAAGTGTATTAAGTGAAAATAAAGCACTGAAATTAGAAGTAAAAGAATAAAAAGAAAAAAAGTGACACCAGGGTGGACTCGTCTTTTATGCATGGGGCACATTCGTCAATATAACTTCACAGGTACTAAAAATCGAAATCGAGTTGAAGCTTCCAAGACCCTCGAACCTGGCTTAAACCTCCCGTAACCACACAAAATTAATATTAGGGTCGATCTCAGCACTTTAAACATTATATATAACAAATAATTTATAAAAAAAAATTGACAATAAGTAAATTTTTTGAAGCTCCTAAACATGATGTTTTTTTATGTTTTTAATGCAAAATATAATAAAAACGTGTTATGTAACCAAAAACATGTCTTATCTAGTCTAAACAAGATTTTGTATCACCTAATGGTACTTTAAAGTGTGAATGCTGAAAGTGCCCCGCCAAATGCCGAAGCTACCCGGGCATGGGGGCACATTCAGCGAAATGACTTTTTTTACTAATCTTGAAAAAAATAATACAAACGGAACTTTTTAAAGAACTTTTACTATAACATTTTATTGTTAAATAATGAGGTATTGTAACAGTGTAATCGGTTTTTAAATATATTAATTACCTTCTGAAATATAGGCCTTCAAAAAAAAGGAGACGAAGGTACCCCCTCTCCCCTACGTACATTAAAGTGGGGAAAAAAGAAGTAAAATCTCAGTGAACTTAAAAACTTACTCATTTCTCGAGATGTTCCGCGTATACTTTATTTTACACTACTTTAATTTCGACAGTAAATTTTGACGTACATGACGTTGTAGGTTAGCTTTAATTCGGAGCTCCATTAATCAGACTAAGCGTATGCTTAAGCAAGAGAAAATATGTATGCCGGTTTACTTGTGTATATAGGCAGCCGTCAATGTGCTCTCTGTTATCAATGTCCAATAAATAAAAATCCCAAGCGATGAATTAAGTTATCTTTCTCGTAAAATATGTTCAACGGCGCCTCGATATAATGGCACAGCATCTTGATAGCTCAGACGAACGTCTTGCATTGTGAATAAATGTTGTTGCTGGTAATTACAGTGCGTTATCTTTGCGCAATTCATGGTAACTAACGGCAACTGAGAGCAGTTAACCTGCAGCATATGTGTTACTCTTCAGTGCACATCGGACAAAGCGAACGCTTATTCGCAGACTTTTCTGAAGGCAAGTAAAAATTTTATTGTAACCACAATATATAAATTTTTATATATTTTGCTCGAAAACTCTTTAAAAGAGATATTGCTTGCCATCACTGAACGTTAATAAGTATAACTTTATAACTTTTAAGCATTCGGAATCTAAAGTGTAATCTGATTATCGTTTCTCAACGCTGACATAGTAAAGTGCGTTGGCAACGCCAGCATGTCTACGGAAAAAATATTTTACGATATCCATTTTAAACTCTGACAATTATATTCATATAGAATATTAAACTTGGCTTTTAATTGACAAAAGTAACAAATACATTTTTCGCACCAGAGTTGGAGTGGCAAGAAAATATAAATATACAGAAAATATAAATGGTTTCAGTTGCTCGACATTCATTAAGGAATATTTTACTTGTACACGGAATGTTAAAGTTACTTGATATCATAGCTGTTAAATTGCGATTACGATTAGTAATCAATTACATTACTTTTAAAAAGAATCGTAATTGATTATATAATCCTCGATCGAGAAATTTTGATTAGTAATTGATTACGATTCCAAATAATCAAAATATAATCAGGGATTACTTGGGATTATTAAAAAGAATCAAAAAAGAATCAAAATTGAGCAAAAAATAATCGACTACTTATAAAGGATTACTTTTGATTCTTTTTTGATTCTTTTTAGTAATGAATTTCAGCCGCAATTGAATATAAAATGTGTAATGACCTAGATTTATGCCTGATTTTGGCCCGGTCAAATAAAATTAGATATAATATTAAATCACATCAAATATGTAAATTATAAGATAAGCACTATGCGCGATGCGCTGTATTTTATTAAGAGTCTTGATTCAAACTAAAAACTAACTTAACTCTACCTACGCTAGTCCCTACGCTTGGCACAACTTGGTGGCAGCGTTGTTGTTGTTGCTGCAGTTCGCGCTGTTGTTGTACCGCTTGCGGTAAGCATGCAGTTACTCTTGATTCAGCGCTAGTCGGTACGCTTGCAGTTGCTGTTGTTGTAGCGCTTGCAGTTAAGTCTGCTATTGCTCTTGCTTCAGCGCTCATCGGTACGCTTGCAGTAGCAAAAGCGGACAGAACTGTGCAAGCTACCAAGGAAATCGTTTGAATAGTGTTGTGTTAAATTTTTGTCCCACGTGCTTGAGTGAAAAATAAAAATATTAATAAAAATGTCGGAAAATGTTTTTGAAAGTGATTTTTCCGCAGACGATGAATTTGAGGACCCGGATTTCAATCCCCATTCAAATAAAAGAAAGAGGATACTGACTTCAGTACCGGCTCAAAAGAAAATTTGCTTAGACTCTTCGTTGGAGCCCACAAAAATAATTTTCAGAAATGAACTTTATATAGACGTGAAAAAAGTTTGTCTACGTGTTACTGTGTGCTGTCAATGTTTGTGAAAATGTTTAAAAAAAATGTTAATGTTACATGGAAAACTTTATTTATTTTAAGTCCATATACATATGTATTTTTAGGTTTCAGATAAGACAACGTGTGCTAAGTGTGTTGGTTGCAATCGAATAATAAAAGGAAGCGGTGAAGTGACCTCCAATTTCGTTAAACACCTGCGAGTCAAGCATAACGAGTTGTACTCCAAGTACAAAACTTTTAAAAAAGGTGGTTCTTGTGCCAATAGTTCGCAAAATATTTTTGATGAACGACTCCTACACGCTATTGTTGACTCAGCGTTGCCCGTTTCCATACTGGAAAGAAAATCCTTCATAGACGTTTTTGAAGTTGCCGGAATGAAGCTAATGACCAGGCAAACAGCTGTAAAGAAATTGGATGATAAATATATCAGGATGATGCAAAACTTAAAAAAACACCTAACTTCGGTGAACTACGTTTGTACCACGGCTGACATTTGGTCTGGAAACCACCGAAGCTTCTTGGGGTACACATGTCATTGGCTATCAGACAATTTGGAACGCAAATCAGTTGCTTTAGCTTGCAGAAGAATTTTCGGAGTACACTCGGCTGAAAAGATAGCACAAATGATCACTGAAATTAACACCGCTTTTGATCTCAGTAACTCAAAAGTCGTTATGACGATTACAGACAATGGTTCAAACTTTGTGAAGGCATTTAAGGAATACGGCGTTGATAATTGCAACTCTTTTGAAGAAGAGACTGATGACCATTTGCCAACTTTTGAAAATCAATTATTTTTGCCAAAACATCAGAGATGCTGCAGCCACACTCTTAACTTATTAGCATCAACCGATTGAAAAGTTGGTTCTAATGAAAGCTAATTGTAATTTGAAGTGAAAAATGTCATGTATTTTGTTTTTTCTTTCTTGTTCTGTAAAAATCTTTGTTCTGATTCTTAAATATATGTATATCAATGTTTGTTTGTGAATTCGAAATTTACTTGTACTTTAGGCTAAAAATCTTAAAATAATTAAAAAGAATCAAAAATAATCAAAAAGAATCAAAAGTAATCTTTATAAGTAGTCGATTTTTTTTTGCTTAATTTTGATTATTTTTTGATTCTTTTTAGTAATCCCAAGTAATCCCTGATTATATTTTGATTATTTGGAATCGTAATCAACGATTACGATTATAAACCCAAAAGAATCGTATTCGTAATCAATTATTTTACATTTTTAAGAAAATAATCGAATTACTAATCATTATGATTAGTAATGATTATTTAACAGCTATGCTTGATATATCCGCTTATAAGAACTACTTAAAAGATGATCTTGGGGCTAAAATGATTCGCAAACAACTACTTCTTTTACTATGTACAATGTACATACTTACATTCAATCTTAATATCTTGTACTTTTTTTAATAACTTTGAAAATAACAGCTTTTATATCATTGTCTCACTGCAAATTCATATCAAACTTCCTTGACATTTTTAAACTAATTCTTTCAAATGGTATGCAGTCAAGCTATGAAAAAGTACTTAATAAAGGAAAAGTTTTATAAAGCAACTTCGTTTGCTTTTATTAAAATTCCAACAAAAATTAAAATAATTTCCACAGAAAGCACACAAAACAAATATTATGCATTTCCAATTTAGCATATCAGCATAAAGCACTAAAATTAAATGAAGAACAAAGGCAAGGCACAATACAATCAATTTCATGTTTCGAAATGCTCACATCTTATTATGCTAAACTGACACTGATTCCTTTGAGATACATTATCCATAGACTGGCGCAGAGCAGAAGTTATGCGGGCGCACGCAGCAACCGTTCGGCTGCTTTGCCTTTGCCTGTCCAGCCCTCAGCTGGTTTCTGTGTGCCTGCCTTCCTGCCTACCAGCCCGCCTGACTGCTTCCCTGCTTGTTAACATACACTAACGCGCACATTTGGTAAGACATTATGTGTGGCGTGAGTGAGCGAATATAACGGTGAATGTAACGATATATGGTATAAACGATTACTGTGAGACAAGGCGAAATACATTAAACATGTCTTATCTGAATAAAGTATCCCCAAAGACAGTGAGGTAAAATGCTGCTCCTCCACCAAAAGGAGTACCAGCAATAACAACAACAACAACAACCAACAGCAGCAACGAAAACAGCAACAACAAGCACGAGCAGCAGCAGCAGAAGAAAAAACGATAAGAAAACTGAATGAAAATGAGCACATTACTTCCAGTGCAGCCACACAATTTTGCTGCTTGCGCGCTCAGGGTGAAACCTGCAAGATACCGAGCATGTGTGTGTGTGTCTATGCTGCTGTTATTCTTCTTCTTCTTCTTCTTGTTGTTGTTATATATAAAACCAATATTCCCAATTCATGTTACCAATCTACTTTTTCATCATTTCACAGCGTTTATATCTCAAGCGGGAGCATTAAATCGAGTTAAGCTTATAAATTGCCAGTGGCGCTCACAAAAAATGCCAACAAACACATGCGCAGATACAGATACAACATGTACACGTATGCGTAAGTACACTTACCGCACACAAATACCTACAGTTTGCCCCATAGGGGCAGGTGGCACATGTACGTGCATGTGTGTGTGTAAGTATTGATACATATTTGCGCAAGTGTGAAAATTTCATTACTGTTTATATATTTTTACTTAAATTAAATTTGTTGCTTTAGTGTTGGCATCAGCTTCAGCCTTTATTTGGCAGCACGCACATGTCCGTGTGTGTTTGTGTGTGTGGGTATGCCAAGTGCACACTCAAAAGACGGCATTTATTTTTGCCTTTTATGTTTTTGGCAAGAGCGATGCAAATTTCCGCTTTCCTGCGCCCCCATTACCGCCCTCCTTCTCAACCGCATCCTCAGCTTGTTGTGTTTTTGGCACAGCGGAAGTAAATTGCGAATTTTTCTCTCCGCCTTTCTGGCAATCCCCTCACTCCCAATTTGCGCTTGCTGGTTGTATTCCTTTTATGTGATATGTGGCAAATAATATTTAAACATAAAACACAAATTTTGCACCTTTTTCAATTTCCCTCCAGAATATCATCACTTCTGTTGCAAACAGACGCGTGCAGAAAGGATATGCGGCAGCAAAAAAATGTAAGCGAGCGAATGTTTTCGCTGAGCTCTGGGGAAAACTCTGCTACACTGCAAAAAAAAAATTATTTAGAATTAGAATTATGCTGTGAATTTACAGTTAAGCAAAGTTAGGAAGAAGGAATTAGAGGGAAAGGCGCAGGCTATTTCGTCCGAAATGTTTTATACCTTCAAGAATACCGAAGTGTATAAATCTGCCATGATCTGCGGTGTAGCTTATAATCCCATCGACATGTCCTTAATGCAACATGAATGCAAGCAAATTATATTATTAACGGTACTCTGTTTCTAAAGACCCCAAGTCCTGCAGGTCTCTGCTTTTTCTTTAATTTATAAATTTTCAGAAATTATAAAATGTTAAGGAATCGATGACAAGACTCCGAAACTAGGGTGCATATATTCATATTCATTTTAAATTTAGCTTTAGTTGTCGCCTCGAAAAAGGAAATAAACAGCCTCTCTTTTTGAATTCGCCTGGCCAAGGATCGAATCTAAATTCATTGTCATAGGATACTGAGCACTTATATATAACATCAAATACCCTAATTGTGCCCTTTTTCCAGGTTCTAGATTCATATATTGCGTTTCTCAGTAGGATTATATTAGGATCAGTCATTACCGCCTAAGAGAAGAATAATTCGAAGCATTATACGCACATGTTTGCTATTACTCCACAGTTAGGGATCAAGAATCTCATTCCTCATCAGATCTACTCTTTTGTATATAAGATACGTATTGTTATTGTTAGAAGGCCTTTGTTGCGCACTGGTGGTCTGTATTTAACCCAGTTGTGCTAGGCTTAGATAAGTAGGGCATGCTCCATCTTTTTGCCAGTGTACCGTGCAACATGCCGGCTGCCTCTTTGTGCACTTCACAACAATTTATTGGCATTTTGTTTGCCAAGCAGAGCGAAGAAACGGTTTTCCTCAACTTTACAACAACAGCGGGCGCCTTCACAAAACGGGCAACTTTATATTTCCCAGTTTCCTTCCTGACACCGACACATCCTCTAACGCGGCCCCTCGTGTTTTTTATACATTTGCATGTGCCAGGCCATGTTTTTTATGCTATTGTTGTTGTTGTTGTATGCGCTTGCTACTTTTTGTTTCCTTTTGAATTGTATTTTATTCGTTTACTTTTAGTTTTCTCGTAAGATCTTTTGTTCAATTGTGCTTTTTATATCACTTGGCATATCAACGTGGCACTCCACTGGAATGTATGTGTAAGTCTATGTGTGAATGTGTGCATGTTTATGTGCGCATAATATCTCTAGGGGTACACTTTGCACTAGCGTATTTTGATTGCCATTTCGACTTGGTCATAGGCAAATGGAAATTTCAACTTCTGCATTGATAATAAAAATATGCAAAAATTTTGTTTAAAAATTTTGCCTAATTCAGAAAAGAGCATCTTTTGTGAAGAAAGTCGTTTGCTTTGTTTCTGGAACTTCCTTTTCTATTGCCATAAATTTTATGAGCACTTGATCTTATCAGACGATGTGCGCCTTCATCGTTACACTCTCACACTCACACTTATACACACATATACACATGCATAAGCCTCTACTGACAGCAATTGCTGCCTTGTATGGGTATTGCTTGTGAAGTCTGCCATCAACAAATATGCGCAACTTTCTGCCTTTTCACTTTGTTCCAACGCTCTGCATTCTGCTACCGCTCCTTCCCTTCTGCTTCTTCTTTTATGGAATTTCATTTCAACTTATCGCAAATCAATAAAACGCATGCAACACTCATAAATGCGTTACTATCAGTCGCATCACATAAAGTATTACATTGACACTCATTGTCAGCTAAATTGCTTCCTGTGACAGAGGGGGTAACGAATGGAGCCAGCGAGCTCCAGTTGCCTTTTGCCGCAATACATGACTCCCATGTCGGGCGCATACGTAGGCGCTCCTGTTGAGTGGCAACTATAAAATACAAGCACTCAAACTCCACGTTGGCCGCTCCTGCTCAGAGCTTAGCGCTTCGCTGCGTGTATGTAGCTCTCCTTATTGGCACTTCATAATTTCTGCGTTAGCGTTATCAGACATTTTCGCTGTCTTTGCTGATTTATCTAATAACCACGGCAAGTTATTACTCAGAGCTCATATAACTCACGAGCTCGTCGCTTTTTAAAGGCAACAAAACATAAGAATATGACATTAAATTGAGTATACTCCAATTCAGAAGGAATTATGAAATTTAATGCCGCTCATAGTTGCGAAAGAAATCGAACAAAGAAACGAAGCAAGCAAATTCAATTCAAGCCAAAGGCAATATTGTAAATTCATTACCGGTCGCGGTGAAGTGAAATGAAAAGAAATCCAAATCGGCAATAAATCGTGCACGCCTGTGGCACTTGAAACACGGAATATCAATAGATAAGGTGGCTGCTAATTTATAATTGATGCCAATACAATTGGCAGCTCGTTGTGAGAGAACCCAAGTTGAAATGTATAAATCTCGAATTGATGAAAAGTGCCTCGAGGCAAGCACAGACACGACAGCTCACTTCTGGTTTCCATTTTGTGTGTGTATGTGTGTGAATGTATTTGGTTGTAGGCGAGTCTGCCCTCTAGCGGGCCCGACTGTGAAATGCAACAGATGGTGTCAATAAATACCTAATTTTCAAATTAGTCTGCAACTTTTCTCTCAGTTAACTTTTTTGTCGGATTAAATGTTAAGAAAGGCAAGCCATCGCAGGAGTGAAGGAAATTTAAAAGTTGTATACTTCTGAATTTTTAATTAGTGTTGCAAGCACTTGCGTTGGCACTTAATTGCCATTTAATAGTTATTACTTTTTAAACTCTTCATCGATCTTTCAACTTTTCACCCATTCTTAAGTCTGTTGTCTAGACTTTTAAGTGAAATATTTTACTGATGAGTGAATTTGTGAAATTTAGGTTCTAGCATAAGGAAAATCACTGCTTAGTTTAGAAATATAGCGCGTGAAAAAAATGTGAAAATTATATTGAATTTCAAATTCTTATGGAAAAATGACGCTAAATGAAAAATGTTGCTCTTTTGGAGCTTAAGCTCTATTTCGTTTCGAATATCAAACCAGTCGGAAATCGAAACAGAAACATACAAGAAGCGAGTATTGGAATATTTGTTCTCTAGAAAACTTTCCAGTGCCGAGATAATTTTTGGAAAGTTTCGGACAATATTCTATAGTCCGTCGATTACTCAAGTATCACACTTAATTTCTTGACAAATACAGAGTTCCTGTGGGCTGACTCTGGGGCTATTCTGGCGTTGAATTAATTGAGGCATAGGTACTCCTATTAAGAATTGCATATATGTATGCCTTCATCTTAACTTCTAAACATTTACAGAGTTCAAGTTTAAGATATTATGGCTTCTTCGCAAATTTTTTAAAAAGTCTTAAATATTCTCTTATTCTTCAATAAAATCGAAACTTTATTCAACCCAAACACTGCCCCACCAATGGCCTTGTTCGACTCATATGCACACTTACGTGTATTTTAGCTTTTTACTTGATTAGAAATGAGTGACATGCAGATAAATACAAACATGCAAATTTTGGCTTATTCTGCATGTAAACACACACACACACATTTACCAGCTGGTGCGAGTGTTTATGCCTTTGTGTGATTAATTAAATGAATGATTTAATTATGATTACTTAATGTAATGTTTGACGACATTGGCTGGTGGCGTTGGTAAGCCTTATCATAACTCATTTCACACACACATAGGCAGACGAATTTATACACACATGCACATCAGTGCGTTTCACACATATGCATGCATAATTTGCGTATGTATTATTGCATTTGAATGTTATAATGAAGCTATTCAGCAAATCAAAGCAAGATGACCTTGCTGTATAAAATAAGCGGCTGACGTAAGTCGACACTTTGTCAAGGACGACTTTCAAATGTGTGCGCGTGTGTGTTTGTGGGCCAAAATTCAAGTAACGAAATTAGTCAAAAATAGTGATAAATATGTGTGAATATTTCTAGTAGAATATTTAAGCCTGAAGAAATACAAAGAGGGATTAGCAATGATGATTTATGTATCGCTTGGCTTTATAGCTAATCTGCTAATATAAATAGCTTTAAGCATTTGTTCGCCCCATTTCTTTGGTCACATTTCTGGACAATCTCTCAGGCATCCTTTATTCTCATCTGCCTTATTCACCCCTCTTCCCGTCCATACTATCATTTACATATTAATGTTAAAGCCGATGCTGATGCTGATGACCTAAAGCACATTAAAACAAATCAAGTCTCTTAAGGTCATTTGGCCTTTTCTACTTTTTTGCACTTGCACCATTTCCTTCGACACCATAAACATTTGCTGCTCCCTGCCGTGCTGTGCCCTGCCGCAAAATCTTTTAAATGTCCTCCGGTGCCGAAAACTTTCGCATTTAACAGGATTTAGTTTGCCTGTTTTTATGTGAAAAGGCCAAATGCAAACAGAAAACAGATTTAAATACTTTAACGCGCTGTTGCCGGTACGAGCTGCAGCTGGAAGTGTGCTCCGGCCAAGAGCACTCGGGCCATAAGTGTCATCCGAGAGATCACAGTGACTAAGTGGAAAATTGCCATTAAGCTCGCATTTGCCACACATGATGCAAGGCAAAGTCTTAAGGATCAAGCAGTTTATTTTCTTTGCCCCCTTGCGTGCCCTCTCAGCTGCCCACCATAAAACGAGAGTCACCTGACATATGCTGGCGCATTAAATTGATTGAATTTAAGCACTGCAATCAATAAATTCAGCCAAATCATCAGAAATTATTGATAGGCACTAACAAGCTACAAAAAAAGAGGAGGACAAAATTCAATGACGGCGAAAAATTGACGACAAACTTTTTGCAACGTTTTTGGCTGCGTCGATCGTTTCCGGTTTGGCGCGCAGCTACGCCATGAAGTGCGGCATATGGCGCATGCCGCTCGCCGCATGCCGCAGAATGATGAAGTATGCAGCATGGAAATGTCGCTCATTAAGTGTAAAAATTTATGGCATTGTGTTTGCTCTTTTCGCCGCGCAAAAAAAACTGCAGAAAAATGGGGAAAAAGCGAGTAATAATGCAGGAACGAAAAGAAGTCCGTCTGCGAACTACTTTCGTGATTGAAAACAGCAGAACGCAGTGTATAAGGAAATTAAGTTATACAACGGCGGACGCTGGTGGCGGACGCATGGCGATTTTATGAAATTTTAATTGTGCGAAAAGTTCCATTTTTCATTTTCATGCACTCAACGAAGCTGACCTTTCGCAGCCAATTCCAAAGTACTAAATTTAACTTCTCTCTTCATATTTTCGAAATATTTACAATGACTCAATTTACTTTCGAATCGACGTGAAATATTCTCGATGTCATTTACTTTTGTGCTTTACTTCTCGGAATATGCCATGACTATCAGTTTCAAAAAGAATAGTTGATCATCAATAGTCTTAGTATCTCAACTTTTAAAGCTACACATAAATGATGATCTATAAATCCACAGAGAACCATCCAGATAGGCCTTTCAAGCCGCGGTTTCTAGAAGCCTGTATCCCCACTACAATTATAATCTTAATATTTGTCTAAGTGTCATCTTTAAGAGAGTTCGTGACATTTTTTAACTTAAATACTTAGAAGTTCAAATATATTTATATATTCCAAAATCAAGTAATTTTATAAATATTAAGGTCTCCCAATTTGCTTTTAATCAAATTACAAATAAATGCTGAATGCATTCAGGAAGAGTATAACAGTTTATTGTATATCTTAAATTGCGTACATCTCAGAAATTCTAATATTTTCCATTTTAATCCCGCTTTTCATCAATATCGATTCCTTATATATCTGCGATGCACCAAGGATTTTCTGCCAAAGAAATCAGAAAGTTTATCAATGCTACAGTTCATTACGTTGCACAGTGAAAATTTATCACCTTTATCTTCAGAACCTATCCAATTATTCAATTATCTTCACATACGGATCTCACAAAATAAAAGAGAGTAATATTAGTTAGACGCCTCTCTTCCAAAAGTATTAGCAACTATCGAGGGCACTTAAGACGCGGAATTTCCTGTAGGAACAGTATTTTCCAAGACAACAATTCTGCATCATTTATAATTGTCCATAGCTTTTGAGGGTCTCTGAAAATTTCTTTGCATATCTTTCAATAATGAGATCGCTTTTAAATGTCGAAAGATCAAGCACCAACTTGCATTATATATACGAATATTCATACGGCTGTCTATAGAAATGTAAGCCAGATTTGAAACACACTCACACATACATACATACATAAATGAACACTTCAACTGACACAACGCAATGCTCGGTTTAAAGAGTCCAAGCGAAATTGATTGCTTCTATTTACGTTTTAATCCTCTACAGATGGACGCATAGGCCTCTCCATACTCTCGCTGGCGGCTCTGCTCACAGGCACGCTCTTTACCGTGGGCATCGCCGTGCTGTTCGTTGTCGTGGTGGCAGTGCGCAAACGACGCTGTCAAGGTGGACGCAGCATGTGCGATGACAAGGATAAACATTTGGGTAAGTTCAAAAGCGCTCGAGCAGGACAAGAAAAACGACAAAGCGGATTGCGCCGGCAAACAACATGCAGTAGAATGAATATGTGCATGTGTGTGTGCTTGCATTTTTTTTGTGTTGCACAAGCGATGAGTTGGCTGCTGCACCAATGTGCAAGCTATTCAGTCCAATTTTTTGTGCGGCGCAATTTTTAGAATTGCCAAATTTTTTTTCTCATACACATTTTTGCGCTTTCTTTCTTTCTTTCTCTCTCGCTCGCTGCATCACATTTAGGCATGGATGTGACGGTGACAGCGCCGCTGGAAACTGGCGCTGGACACCAGCGCCTCGTCGTAGCGTACACCTTGAAACAGGGCATTGAAAAGCAGCCGGATATACTGAGCGCCCAGAAGAGTGCGACTGGCAGCACCACATCATCGCCGCTGGGAAATCGACCGAGTGGCCTGTACATGAGCGGCGGCGGCGCAGCGGGCAGCAACGGCGGCGTGGGTGGCAATAAATCGAAATTCGGTGCTGCCACAGCGGCGACAGCAACAACAACAGCGGATTATGTAAGTGGAGTTTTGGGCAACAAAATTTCGTGTGAATTGAAAACTTTTGTTGTTGTTGTCATTTTGGTTTTCTGTTTGATTTTTGTTTACACATTGCTTGTTTGATTTTGGCTTTTCATTCATGCTAAGCGACAGTTTAAACAAAAACCGCGAAAGCATTTCAAGAAAAAGCCAAAAATCAACTGGAAACAATTTGTAACTGTCACTTTTAATTCAACGATATTTTCTCTCTTTCTCTCTCTGTCCAACTCTAGGACTCGGCAACAATCAACTACAACGACTCCTCCTCTAACGACCCATTGCAGCAGCAGCTCAGCAGTCCACCCTCCCAGTCCAGCACGCTCAAACTGGGCAACGATACACGCAGAGCATACCAGAGCAATCCGCCGCCGCTGCTGTACGACGCTCTGCCACAGAACCGCAGCGACATCTCGCGCTACGATCCGCTCGGCATCAACATGAACTACGGCGGCAGCAACAGCACGCTCAGCTCGGGCGGCAGCGCAGGCAATGCTTCCATTACGCACACGTTGCCGGCCACGTTGCTGCAGAACAACCTCAGCAACGGCCACTACCCCAACCACCATCACACGCTGCCGCACCCCTCGGCCACGCTGCACCAGGCGCCCGCAGCGGGCGAGCAGCTGACAATCGCGGACTACCTCACCGCCAGCAGCCTGATCGACTACAATCTCAGCAAGTCGGTGGCGGGGATGCCGCCCAGCGGCATGGGCCATATGACCTTGCCCAAGGGCCTGGGCATGGGCTCCATACTGGGCATTACCGGTGGTGGTGGCGGCGGCACCAACCCGACTACGCCCTCGGCTCAGAGCGGCACGCATACAGCGAACGTAGGAGCTGCCTCGACGGTCACGCATAAAGCGAACTCCAGCCGGAATCACATCATCACGGACACACTGCCGGGTCCGGAGAGCTGTGTCTAAGTGACAAGTAGGCTCAATTGCTCGGATTCGAGACGACAAAAGACTGGTGCAAATGATTTAAGCAAACATTTAAAGTAAAAAGCATATATGGAAATTTTGATTAGCAGAATTTCGCGGCATTTCATACGAATCGAGGTGAAGGCGGCGGCCGTTCAGCAGGACTCCTAGCAAAGCGGAAAGCAGACGGCATTGGGCCAGTGGCGTAGTGAAATTTTTTAAAATGTACTTTAGGCAAATTGCTAGACGTAACGACAAGGATTGTGTATAGCTCCACACTAGCTACTAAGTGACTAACAATAAGAATAACTAACAAGAATTGTGTATGTAGTTGTATTGTACGAATATTGTACATGTGTGTACATTGTAAATGTTCGCTTGTATTGCATGTAGAACTCTGATTTGGTTGCAGTTCTGTGACCACGAACTAACAAAACGTATCAAAGTATTAGTGCATGTTAGATTGTAGCAAGAAATCCATGCAAAAGTGTATATATATATCTACTTAAGTAACGGTTTTCCATAAGTTAAGACAACTCTATCAGTTGAGATCTCTTGCAGCGAAAGCAATTGAATTTCCCACACATATCCTCAACATATCTTCTTTAACGGATCCTCTTAAACATAGCCTCTTTTTTATTGGTAGGAAAATCTTCAAAATGAATGAAATTTTACAAATGCAATTTACTACATATCTATAATGAATTTCCCTTGATTTTGGCGGAAGTATATCAGTAATTACAATGAACACAGAAAAACTTGTCTACGCAGAATTCTTATAGATTTTTTTAAAGAATTTAAGTTACACAAATCATACTAAAATTCCTTAAGTAACTGTGTGATGATTTTAAACTATGTATTCAGGTTAAATTATTGAAAAGCATCACTGATGTACATGTTTTATTTTTGACCTTGAATAAGATATAGGTTCTAATTAATACTACCTCTCTTTCCCATTCTCGATTTAAATTATTTAAATTTCCTTGCCTGTTAATATATTTATATTAGAACTAGTTTTCTCTCGAATTCAAACTGCTTAACTGAAGTTAAGCGCTATTTTCTCAGACACTCTCGCTTCTGCTGAATAATTTTGTTCGCAATGTTTGTATTTGGTTTCCTGCAAAGGAGCTATCCCTCGACTTTAAATACTTTTTTTTAAAGCTAGGCATGACTCACGGTTACACGGGCTAATGCGCCTATTATATACGCATGTGTTTATATGTATGGAGCTCAACTGCAAGATCTGTGTTCTTTACATTTCAAATTTCAAATGAGCTTTTTTCGCTGCAAATATTTGTTCTGTCACACGTAACCCACACACATACAAACATACAAGCATACAACAAAGAAACGTGTAAATCTGCTGCACAACTCCTTCGAGCAGCCGCAAATTTCCATGCTAACAATAAAAAGTTTAAGAAATACATTAAAACGAAGCGCAAAAATATTATTTCTAAAGTTATATGAAGGCACGTTCAATACGAGCTTCCCTCCCATTCCACCCCGCAGTCTTGCTGTCACATTACAAATTGACAATGAGGAAAGTTTACTTTCATATTATGATTATTGCGTTTTTTTCGCCATAAGGGCCAAATCTGTATCAACCTTTGAACATTTCTGCTGCCCGAGAATCGAGCAGTTCGGTCTGGTTTGCTTTAGTCTGGCATGCTTTGTTCGAGTCGGGTCGGGTTGGGTCGCGTCGAGTCCAGTCCGGGTGGCAACTTTTTCCAACCAACAAGTGAGCAATAACGAACTTTACAGAAGTACCACGACAACAACAAAGGCAACAACTACAAGTGCAACAAAAATGCTGGCGAACGCGAACGCTGCTGCGGCTGTGGGTTGGGCATGGTGTGGGATTGATGCTGGTAGCCAGGGAGCAACGCAGGAAAATTGGCGTTTAAGTGTGTGGATGCGGACAGACGAGACGAGGCAATGGCTTGCTGGCAGTAGGAGTAGTGGGCGGGGAGTAGGTGAGCATAACTGCTGGCAAACGACAAAATGACGACAATAAATGGCAAAGTTTTTAATATGCGTATAAAATGATTTATACCGTTCACTTCAAACTTTTATGTATGCAATGCAATGTTCTCCTTTGCTGGCTGCCACGCACTCCTGTCAACATTTTCTGTTCCGATTTGTTCTTTCTTTTTGTTTGTGTGTATGTGTATGTGTCTTTTTTTCATTCATTTTGTTTGGCATTCAAGCCATAAAATCAAAAATCATGTAATAACAAAAAGATTAATTTCGGGCGAATTGAGATTTCGTGTTGCTGCTGTTTGTTGTTGTTGTTGGTTGTTGACGCGTTTTGCTTCCATAAGTGGACGATAAAACTTATTAGGAGAACGTTTACGTGACGACTTCTTTTTGGATGAGGCGAATCGCTAGTGTATGAGCATAAGCAACAAAAACAACAGGCCAAGGAAACGGAAGACAGGAAAATAGTAGAAGAAAAGACAAGAAGCTGGTTAGAGAGCGAATGGCTGTGGGAATAGAAGAAAACTTAGTTTTCTGTCGGAAATTACAATGTTCGTGCCGGATGATGTTTTGTATCAAGATCGAGAACGAAAGTATAGCGCTAAGGGCAACTATTGGCGCATGGAAAATATCTCGAGGTCTTATTGAGAAAATGGAAGCTTGCGTATTCCATTGAATTCCAAGCTCATAGCTTCGATTAAAGAGTGAAGAGGCAACCACTGAAGATCGAGGGTTATAACAAGTTCTGTAATTCTAAGACTATTATCAAAACATTGTCGGTTATTGGTCAAAATGTATTCCTTTAAGTTCATATAATCATTTATCACTACTGCTCCTTGTGTAACTGTTCCAAAATGACATCACAGCAATTTTTTAAGAGAAAACTTTATTGCTGCTCCTTTCAAGCGAAATCTAAAAAGATTGCATGCAGTTTTAATTTCATACAAATTTAGTAGATAATTGCTCTGAACGCACATTTTCCACATTCTGCAGGTATAGATTTATGGTAAGAATCTCAGCAGATACCAAAGATATCAAAGAGAAATATAGTTTGTCCAATCAGTTATTGTTAATATTTTTGACGAAATAAACTATTTGCATTTACCGTAACTAAACTGCCAACTCTTCTTTAACTAAAAGCGAATGGGTAAAAATTACTTAAAACTGTACAATGACATAGCATTTTCTACAAATAAATTCCGATTTTCTCGTGCACTATATAAGTTTAATTTTTCGATGATTTGCATCTGCTTGTAAAGAATAAGCTTGCAATAAATAAATAAATGTTAAGAGCAACAATTAATTTGATTGAAGCTGAGACACGACGAGAAGAGGCACTCGTATACAGCCACGTAAAATGGTTCATGTTAAAGGTAGAAAGGTATGTAAATCCTAAAAAATAAGCGGGCACGTAACCCAGACGGGGAAGATAGACACTCAACCCACTGAGGCGGATGTGGTGCAGTGTGCTATCTCAAAGCATTAACAGCTGCTGCCAGCTCTCACCGCAGTAAGCCCTCTGCAGATATGCGACGCGCCTGTCTACAACTATTGTTAACTGTAAATTAGTGGAGGGAAATAAAACTTATTAGTAGTGCAGTATTTTAGCCATAAGTAATTAAACAGTAGCATATTAAATGAACCTAGGCAACAGCAAAGCAAATGTGAAAGCTGTTGTATGAAGAATTGTTTCTGTAAAAAATATACAAATAGCTTAAATAATTTGTGATAAAAAAGAAGTTGAATTAAATCGAATAAGAACAACAAATAATAAAGTATGCAAGCATAAAGATAACACTAATTGAGCATGTAATTATTTAAAAAAATCTATATATGTATATATATAAAAGAAAGTAAGAAAATAAAAGAATAAACATAAACATAAAAATCTATTTTCTTTCTGTCGTCATTTTTGTCTAGTAAAATTCCTTTTTTAATATTCGGAAGAGCACAGCTTTCCAACACAGCTTAGCGATTCTCTTTTTACTGTCTCGGAGGCCAAGTTCGATTATAGTGATGATGTCAAAGGTGAACGCCAAAACTTTGCACGTAAGTTTATTGTAAAAGCCTTGTGCATGTTGCGGTTCAAAATGTCCTTGATTGTTCATAGGCGAGTGTGTTATACATATGTAAAACAAACACTATATGCTAGAGGTGTCAAATGCGCCAGCGCGAATCTTTTGCAATTGAATTAGCCTGGTAGCCTGGTAAGTTGATTTCTTGAATAAGCTGAGAAGGCTCAGGTAGCTCGCACGGAAAGAGTTCAACAAAGATTTACCAAGTTCGTTTTAATCAAACCTCTGCGAAAGATATTATCGCCGTATAACATTGCACGGCTGCATTCATTTATGCTTTTGGAACTTTGGAACATACACATCTTTTTTTTATTTTTTGCACATTCCAAGTACATGGTATTTAATTGTCGCTTATTTATTTCTATTATTATTATAATTTTCTTTTGTTTACAAATCGAGAAAAGGAACTTCTTAATATAACTTTTCCTTGCCCGTCTGGTCTGTTACTACGTAATGCAGATGAATGACGTAACGGAAAAACGCGAAAAATCACAAAATTAACGGAAAAATTTTTGCATACAAAATCGGCAAAAATCGCATGCGATTTCGGAATTTTGCAAATTACGTAAGGAACGGTTGCATGGGATAAATTTATCGCATGCGTGAAAAGTAGTTTTTGCGTCCAAAATGCCTGAAATGGCAAGCAAATTGCCCGGAATGCATTTCGCTGCATTCCTTAACCTTTTGGCCGTCGCGTAGAGCAGAAAAATGCAGAAATTTTCAAGGATTTGAGGCAAAAATTGCGATTTTTCCGTTTTCGCTTACGTTTTGCGTTACGTTGCAACTAACAACGGGTTTATGGCATTACTATCGCTTTATGGTCGATAATGCGGTTACACAAATGGACAAATGGTTGGGGTATGCGCTGTGTGCTAAATAAAATACTAATCGAAAAATTCCGAAAAATGGGAAGGAGCGCCACCTATGTTTCAACAGTTAACACCAAAGTCATAATTTTCGAAGTGTAATGTTTCGAATGTCCCTCATGTTTCGAATTCGTATTTTCTCTAGATTTGAAAGTTTGGTGCGACACCTTTTTCGTTATTTTGTACTGTACTTTAGTTTGAGCAGCACTGAAGGATTCCTTCACTTCTTGCGTATTATTCTTTCCTTTCAAGTTCCTAGTTTCTGCCGCAAACGGCTTTGCATTTTGGCAAAAAATGCTGGGAACGAAACTCAATGATAGACATGTTGCAGGGAACGAAATTCAATGATAGACATGTTGCAGGGAACGAAACTCAATAGGGATGATAATAGAACCAACTAGCTCTTGATTTGCCCACAAAGCAACAGCACTCGGCGATCCACTTCACAAGCAGTTGCAGAGCTCTGCCGGATGCCTTCGCCTCTGTGGAAGCCGAATATTTCCATTTTGGTGATAATTATAGAGCTATTATTATTATATAGGGATATTTTATATTTAATGAATAAATAATTTTGTCCGAACAAAACTACCTTTATTCCAAATTTGTGCTGAGAAATTTCTTGCAACTAGTATACAAGCCGAACGGAGCCGAACGAAATGTGTTGTGTAATTAAATTTCACTGCGTGGATTAAGTTCGTTCTTTTATTTCAGTACTTCAAAAGGAGTGATATTTCCGCATTTGCTGGCTTCCTGGCCAAATGTCTAGCACAAATGTCAATGTTGAAGGCGGGCAATTTGAGCTCTCGATTGGAACTTTGTGACCGAAGCCCCCTCCATCATCAATCCATTGAAAGTGTCGGCCAGCCTGCAATGCAACGCGCTTGGAATCAACCCTCATCGTGCGATTAGATATTCTCTCAGGGTTCTGTACGCCTGTGAACTAAACATGCGGTTTGTGTAAATGTCGGCATACGCTCGGGAATGAAATTCTAAAATTCAATAAAAATTCAAATAAAATCATAAAAACCGCCTTCGCTGGCTGCATGCCAAGACGAACCGAACCGACGACCCCTTTGCGAACGCATCGGAATTTCTGGAATTTCTGTTTCGGAGGCGCGCATGTGGCTGGCAGACTAGAGACACACTGGCGGCCTTATGCGTGTTGTGCAGCCTGGCAGCCTGTGCATGCATTCTGTGGTCCTGTTGAAAAACAGTATGGATCGAAATGTTTGCATTTTTTACGCCACCGACGCAGCGTACAACGGCGGACGCATGCATTTGTTTGCCTTTCGAGTGCGACCCTCTTCTGTCACTTTTTCGTAGTCGTAGCAATTGGGCGAGCATGAAGGTGAGCGCGATGCTGTCGTTGCTTTGCGCTCTAAATTCAATGCGAGTGCTCGTACATGCCCCCAATCTCCCAATCCTCGAGAGCGCAATATGCGGGTGCATTCGTTTTGAATAGAAAAAAAACACGAGTCGTAAAATGCCAGTTTCTATCGATTGAGTAATACGCGAATGTAATGAAATGGAAATATCATTTATCAGCTCCCATCACTTTTCACTAGTATGGAATGTGACCGAATGTGTGGATCGCTGTCATTAATCCCTGATTTGCCAAAGACGAGAACATTTAAATAACAATATTTCATTTAAAATATGTCGCTAATTTAGAATTGAAGTTAAGTAATAAAAAGTATGCTTTTTTACCTCAGTTATTGACTGATTCACACATAATTTTGAAATTAACTTAGATACAAAAAATTTTTCTTAACACAGCTTTTGTAATTTGTTAAGCTTTTTATTCCAGCATTTTTGTAAATATTAAGTTCTTTAAGATATGGATGCATCGCACTTGGACAATTATACGTAAGTTTGTGCCAACCTTCAATTGTTAAATATTCGAAGTTGCCACATGTTATTCCGCATTTAAATAAATGCACTGTGAAACTCAAGAAAAGTTAAGCTAGATTTAAACTCAATTCGCAAATTAGATTTAAACATCCACTGTGAAACTGGCCCTTAATGTTCGATCTAAAACTTGAAGACAAATACAGCTTGGGCATTAAAAAGAGGAGAATTTACATTATATCACATTCGATTATTCAAATTATCGACTTCGTTTTACAGGTTCTTAAGGAGCACACAGTGTTATATGATTGCCAACAGAGCGGATATTATGTTGCACTTACGTACTGTTCATCAAAATGCCGGCTGCACAAGCGGAGTGTTCTCAAAATGCTTAATCACAATTTCGTAGTCGTTTCGACCTCTACATGCAGCGCTCATTCTTATATGCATAGATACCAGCCCCTCCGCTTCTGGCACCTCATAAATTCAAATTCAAAAGTGAAACGAAGCAACTCTTGCGCTCCTGTGAGCAGCAAGCAGCTCGCTACAAATCATCTTCAGCAGCAGTGCCGGTGCAGCTTCTTGCTGTTATATGTTGCTTGCTTTGTCTGCATGTGTGTGTGTGTGCCTTACATACACTCGCACACACACAAACAGCACATGAGCGCGCAATCATAAAGATTAGAGTAATTAATACAATTCCCAGCGCAATCAATTCATCAAACAAACGAAACCGAGTAAAAGGGTCACTCAAAAGGACTTAACTGCATGGCTGTTCTATTTCGTGTGTGTGTGTGTGTGCGTGTGTGTTTGAGTGGCTGCACATGTATGATGTGCGATGATATAAAGGAAGCAATTCTTCAACTTGAGTTGAGCTGAATTTAAGCAGAGATAATAGCAAAGCAAACATTTGGCAAGGATATAAAGTTGCTTAGCTCGAGCGTAATAAAACAAACACCACTACACACACACACACACACGCAAGCATTGTGGTTTTAAGTGGCTGTATGCATATGTATTAGTAGCTGGTAAATGTTTGTACACTTATCACTTTACGCTTGCCAATAACGACAACAGAAAGCTGAGATCGTACCCAGAAGCGGTGAAACACAGACGGATGTAAAGTTTTAATAGATTAATAATTTCACATGCTCATGTTCGAGTCAAACAAGGCAATTAATATGAAAATTTGTGAACATGTGTAAAGCTTCTGATATCTAGAAACACTGTATTCCGTATTTCAAAGGACTTCGCAATCGAATACTTTCTCCCTTCTGCCTTCTGCGTACGTGCGTCAGTTATTAAGTCATATAGCACTCTTGTCCTTTACCTAGCAACGTTATCATCCTGTAGACGACAACTCAATTTTCCAACTTATACACATAGACACACACAGGCACACTTTTACGCACGCAGCTAGATGAAAAATACACTCCTGACACTTTGACTTCATTATTTTACGGTCTTTGCACATAAATCAAAGTCAAGTTGTAGCTGTATCCTTTGGCCTTTCCCAGGCGATTGCTCTGCTCAGCTCAGTTCTATACTGCGGCCGTCAGTACAGCTGCAAAAATATCCATTTTCTTTGGCTTTGTCACTGATAGGAATATTTTGTGGTACTAATGTTTAATCTGAAATATTGTTAATGTCCTTGTGCTGTGCTGCTCTCCGATAACCGGCGTCTTTTCAGAGCTGCATTCCAATGCCCTAACCGAAATTCAAATGCCATGCGTTTTGTGCGTGGGTAGCGTAATCCTGCCAATTAAAATTGCCATAACTTAAATGGCAGCTCAAACATTAATTACGCTTCCTGTTATCGGATTTCAAGGCCTGACACATCGGTCACCGGCGGCAACCAATCACGGTCGCATGCAGCGCACGGCACTCATTTTTCAAATTTGCGCAACGGTGTCAGTTGGTGTGTGGGCGGTAGTGTTGTGGGCCTGCCTGTGCAACCCTTTTCAATTCGAGTGCCATGCACTCACTTCACCTCCAGGCGCGCGGCGCGTGTGCGTCTGCAGTTTTGGCATATTTTCAGATTTTCTGCAAGCCTCCCAGGCGTATTTTCGCTGCGCTCGTTTTGACACTTTCTCATTGACGTGGGTTTGCTGGAAAAGTGATTGTGTTCCGAAGGAGCTGCGGCGAAGGTGAAGGCATGCTTAAGTATCTTTCTCACTTTGACTTGCTTTCCTTTGATATTAACTGCAAAGTCCTTGGATAGGGGCTTATGTGCACTCGGAGAATTCAGATATACTTATATACTTTTAAGAATAGATTCTGGAATAAATATCATAGCAAATACTTTTAGGTTGAAGACAAACTAAGCTTAAAGTGACCTGAAGGAACATACGAAAACACGACTAGAAGTTACTTAGCCAGAGACGAAAAGAGGCTCAAAACTAAAGCGGTCGGTTGCAATATCCCGATATATGGAGCTGGTTTTAATAGCTAAAATTGTTTTGAAAAATCTTTTCTTTCCACCCATAAAAAAAGATGAAAAACGCTTTGAATGAAACCAGAATTCTTACGAAAATAAACTTTCACAGCTATATGAAAACAATATTAAAATTTAATTAAAATCAAAATCATCAATATTAAATGATTGCAATCTTTATCATATAATTATCATATTTAAGCTGAAGTACGTCTAAAAACTTAACAAAATGATGCAGTGCAGCAGGAAATATGACTGTCCTTTACCGATAATTAGTCGATTGATATACATATGTACATTTAGCGTTCTAAGACAAAGCTCCTCATTTTTCTCTGTGTAAGAATTCTACTAATGAGTGCTTTGCCAGCTGTGTGAGTGCCATTGTGAGTGCATGTGTGGGTGGGACTTACCAATAACTGCAGCAGGCAGGGATGGCAGAAAGAAACGAAGGCAGGAAGACAAAAACGAAGAAATCCCATAAATGGACGCAGCTCGACCGCACCGCAACCCTTGACACAAATGTTTGCATAACTTATCGCATTTCAATGTTTCCTTTTGGAATTGTTTACTCTGCAAGCGAGCGGGAGAGGGAAGGCAAAAAATCAAGGAAAAATGGCTAAAATGAATCTTACCGCTTGCTCGAGTGTCCTGTTCACACGAGCACACAAACACGCTGACGCTTTAACGCATACCTATGCAGCAGTCACTGAGGAGGCATTTGTCTGTTTGAGGAATGCGTGTGTATGTGTGTGTGTAGTCTGCTGATAATGATGACTGGGCAAAACCTTAGGTAAATATCTTATAAATGCCATATGTGTGCATGTGTGAGTGCATTAGTGTGTGAGTGCGTGCAAGTATTTGCTATCTTCAAGGATATCTTCAGGGTCGCATTGAGTGTCTTTTTGCTATTTGTTAGCCGAGCAGTGAATTACGTAGTCTGCATTTCTTGTGGCGCAGCCAGAGTTGATGAAAAATTGCCGATTTTTTTTTGCATGAGCGCATATATGTATTTGTGTGTGTGTGTGTGTGAATGTATGCAGCGGCGCTGCTGTGTTGTGAGCGATATCTGTAGGTGTGAATACAGAAACTTTAGTTGAAACGAACCACAAGAATTTGACAAATTACAACAACTTGTGTTGGTGTCGGTGGGTGTCGGTGTGTGCGAAGTTGAAATTTGATTAAATGCTGCTTGGGGAATTCCAGAAAAGTGGGAAGGTATTCGACACGTGGGATATGCGTCTAAGTTGTGAATTGGGTTTCTCTTGTAATTATGCTGAAAGGTGAACAGGCAGGACAAATTTGTCGATATGGTTTAAAAATATCTTAAAAGAAAAAAGTAACAAACTAAATTTAAAGAGCAACCTCCCTCATGGGCATAAGAATTGCATTAATAAGGAAGAACGAAATGTCTTTGGTGGCATCTTGAAGTGCTCAGATTTGAATCACGCCTTCGTGGCTGCGACTGTGAGCGAGGCTGTTGGTGTGGCTGTGGCTTCTAATTAGAATTGTAAAATGCGCTCACAGTCCTTGACACGGATCGCAGAAATAGCACGTATATGCCCTCAAGTCTAACTTGGAGTGACAACAAAGCAACGCTTCCTCAGAGTATCAGCATCGTCATCAGCAACAACAGCAAGTAGAACAACAACCAGCGGCGAAAGACTGCAACCGCAAGTTTCCACAACAGCGCGCACACACACTTGAGAATTTTAATGTGAAGGCGTTGCGATGCAAGGTTGCAATAATTAGCATGCAAAGCTTCACATAAATAACAACCAAACAAAAAGTACAGCCGGAGCACAAGGTCTTGCGACTTTCTTCCTTTTAAACATTTCAAAGAGTTCTCATAGCAGAAAGAGAGTCGATGACTTGAGCTACGAACTAATGAAGGAATTAGTGAACGTAATCATGGCCTGTCATTTTGTCATCTGGCCAATCAACAAAACGGTAAATTTTTGTAACTTCTTGTAAATCAATAAGTACATCATACACTAGAATAAATAATTGTGCAATTCTCATGCTATCAGGAGAGCAATACGTATTAGCCGCTCTGAAAGAAAATGGAATGGAAACGATTACATCATCAAACAAGAAAGCAATTACAACTACTATAAACTATTGTTCTACACAAACAATTGGAAGCCCTTCAGTGACTAGCCTCTAACGTTAAGCCTGTTTCAATTTTCGAATTCCCTTTTTAGTATAAAATCATAAAAAACTTTATCGTCTCAAGGCTCCATGCTTCATGCTCCTCGTTCCCATCGAAATGCAAATTAGTCAAACGAATTTTTGCGGCTAAGGTAGACGAAGACTGCTGCCACAGCTCACGCGTATGTGAGCACTCAAAGATGTCAAATGCTAATCCTGGCAAGCTTCGACTTAGCTTTAGCAACAACACTGCCGCGGATGAGGCACTTCACATCAATGTTGTCAATGGCACGACGCGATAGACACGGTGAGATGCAGCTGCAGATCGAGATATATACATATGCCGTTGCACATGAGATGAGATTGAGGCTGTGGCTGGGGCTGGGACTGGTGCGAGCACTAAGACTGCGACTACGTTTGAGTTGTAGCACACAATTTTTAACTGAAAATTCCGAATGCCCTTTCAGCAGTATGTGACAGTTGCCAAAAATATGGATACACAGTTCGACAAATAGAATCCTTGCATCGAAGAGGTGACGATTTTCTCGAGCTCAGAAATATTTGGAAAATTTTCGAAAAAATGAAAATTATTATCACACTTTAGTTGGTAATTAGAGTGGTTGCTAAGGGGCATGTAAAACATTTTTAAAGTTTATAAAATTTTAGGCAATGCGATTGGGAAAAATTGGAATTGCAGCAAAAATCAGCAACTCGCAAATTTTTATTGAACAGTGACGTCAGCGATGATCCCCTCACCCCTGCAGAGCAATACTTATGCAAGAGTATGGCACACCTAATCCTTTCTTTCTTTCCCAAGCTTTTCTCACACGCAGCGGAAAATGAAATGCAATGCGCCTAAAAACCGTCGAAAGCAGAAAAAGTGAATTTCGGCGAATGCATTGAAGCCAGCGCCGCTTTCTTGACGGGGGTCTACGGCCTCAGCCCACTCTGCGCCGCTGCCACGTGTTCGCTCCCAATGCAACAAATCACATTTTGGAAGACGCGTGCTGAAACCTGCTTACGTGCTCAAGTGATGAAGCCATGCGCATTTCAAGAATGTCTTCAGCAGAGCGCAGCTTATGCTCCCCAGCAGCCTGCCTGCGCCCGCAACCCACCTACTCCTCAGTGCAATTCTGCCAGGACACACAAGGCAGCGGCCTGGGACAGAGATTGGCGCTTTGTCAAACTGTCAGCCAGCCTTGATGGTGGAGCATGTGGCATACAGCTTGCATAAAGAGCGGGTGGCGCGCATATGTGCAACCTCAGCAAGCGTCAATGAGTTCCAGCGAGATGTCATTGCCGCTGTTACCGCTGCTGTTGGCATCGTTGTCGCTGCTGCTGAGAATGCGTCGCTGCGGCCAACGCCGAAGCAAAGATGCACTCCGTCTGCTGACGCATTCGTTAGCGTACTTCAAGCGCGTTGCAGGCAAGTGACGAAGTGGCCGAAGTAGCTCTAAGTGCCGAGTACGAGGTTTGGGGGTTGGCTGAGGTTGGGGTGCAACGTATAAAAACCTTATAAGATATCTCATACAGTGCCTTTTAAAGTGAGAGAAATGAAAGACATACACTCAAATAGTTAAGGCGGACAAATGAGCAGACAGTCAGACAGAGAGAGTACATCCAGGAAAGAATTTTTTGATGTAAAGGTTTTTGGTTTAATCAGAGAAAAGGCATGGGCAGGAGGAATATGCAGAGAAGAAATTTGTGTAGTAATTACATAATGCAAGAAAGCTGGGCATAAGCCCCGTTACGGGTTGTTGCGCCAGTTATTAATTTTCTTAATTATTAGTGTATCGCATTAAAAAAGATTATTAAAGTTTTTAAGATATCGAAGACTTTTATTCAATACTCTTTACTTGCAAAAACATAACTTTTTTGGAGAGAAAAAAAATCAGAAGTAATTATTAAAAGTATGTAGAATTCGAAGACTACAGAGTCAATTAAAAAGATTAATCTGTTACTTCAAATTGAATATTCTAGTTGACAGTTGGCCAGTGAACAGTTCTCTATAAAAAATATTTTTTTTGTAACAATTGTTGATGGAGCGTATTTAATCTAAGCCCTCGGTATAATATTTTTCAAATTAAAATATTTCAAGCTACGTAATTGACAGAAGCTACTTTTTTTCGCGAAGACCTTAAGTGCCAGGGAATGTGTTTGTATGCAGCTTTGGATACTTCCAATTTTGCCCAAATATTGTCTTGGAAAGCAAATACAATGCTTTTTTCAAACTACTTATATACAAACTAAAATATATTCTCAATGTGCGAACTACAAGGGAAAACATAATAAAACTTTTGTCGAAAATGTTCGACACTTGCTGCGCACATTCATACATATAAACATATTATTTTTGTTATGTCTACTTGTGTGTGTAAATTTATGTGTATGTGTGTGTGTAATAGCGATGCAAAATGGCGCGGCATGACATTAACAAAGCGATATTGCGAAATGACATCTATTGCCGTACAACAATGCCACAATGGCTGCCTATGAAAGTTCGACACAGGCAGACACTCACACACATCCAGCATACACACACACAGCAGAAAAGCAGCAGCTTAAACAGCAACACCAACAACAACAACAATAATAACAATAACAATCTGTTTTCAACAAGAAAATTGCGCAGATTTAATCGACTTCAATTGAACTCACTTAAATGTGCTAATTTACGAGTACTCATACGTACTCGCTTTTCAGACATGCTGAGCCACCAACCACTACATGCATGCATAAATAAATACATACGTAACAAGTGTCTATTTTTTGTGATAGAGACAAAATTGCAAGCACTTTCCAGCTGTAGAGAATACTTGTAGCAGTCTTTTAATGTGAAAACTCAACAATCAATGCTTCAATTATTTTCAAAATACTGTTCCGAGTGCTCGCTGCTTTTGTAATAATTATAGAATGGTTAACTACCGGCTGCTACGATGCTTGCTGAATAATTACATGGTAATTATACCAACAGTTCTCTAACTGTTAAGCTTTTACAAATAGCTATGCATGTATGTAAATCAAAAGCATTTGTTTGTTCTATTATCAGATCGTGTACATTTGAGCGCCAAATTAACGTCTTTAAAATAAACTTCTGTAATAGATTTATGAAAATATCAAAGAAATATAATTTGGAGTCAAACAAGGTAGCACCGATTTCGTATTATATGGACAAGAAATCTTCGCAGGAAGTTATATATGCTTACTTTTTGATGAATTATAGTTCTGTGTAATTTTTTTGCTAGTTATAGACTCAAAAATGAATGGTTTCATAAACCATTTACAATGAAAGTGACATTCACTCTTTGAGAAGTAAAGTTCAAAATAAAAATTTGTTTTGAAAATGAACTCCAAGAGTTCCTTGAAAAATTCGAATGACAATTGCACTTCTTTCCTCAGTCTCGCAGGATAATTGCTCAGGCACAATTTCCCATTAAAATAACAAAATTTTATTAACCAAATGAATTATCTTCATTTGAAGTGCTGTGACTTTAAGCTAACATCTTCGAACTCGCTTTGGGACTTCTACTTTGAAGCTTTTAATGCATCGCTACTAGCATCCGACTGTAACGGTGGTGGGGGTAAGTAATTACATTATACAATCAGCTTTTTGTAGCGCGCAAATTAAAAGCAAGCAATTCGAATTCCATTTGCAGGGAACCCGCCGTGCGCAAAGTAAGAAATAATGCGCACTTTCGAAGCGGAATTTTTAATATGTGCGACGAATTGTAACAGATTGGAATTAAAATGTTGCAGGTGGATACTTATGGCATATGGGTTTGTCATTGTGCGTCAGCCAAGGCTGACGTGTGTGTGCACCTTATTGCACGGGAGTGTGTGCGTAAAGGCAAAGACGCTTTGTGAGCAGTGAGCGTTGAAAGCAGTGACGGCGGGTAATGAAAATAACCAAATCAATGGGAACATTTGATTTAATATAGATCTTGATTTAATAAAGATCAAGGCAAATATTTTTTTATGAACACATATGAATTTATTATGAAATCTTTATAAAGTTGCATTTTTATTATTTTTTGCTTTAAATTATCTGAAATCTCGTACTTATTTAAGAGGCGTTAATTCTGATGATCATGGGCAAGGATTAGGAGAGGTATGTGAAAAAGCTAAGTATGCATGCCGTCATCGGGCCACATACAAAATGATAATAATAATAATGAGTGAGCGAAATGTCGCACTGCCACCTGCACTATCACTGTGCAAAGGTGTACAACTCATTACGTAGCCCTGTCTTATTAAGCAAGTAAAGACTGTTGCTTATTTCAAGGATTGCAGTCTGAGGAAACTTGTAGAAGCGTAAGGTTTCCTTCGAGCGAGAGCTATTGCCAGACATTGTTCTAGAATGTGTATCGGTGTTTCTTCCTTCTCTATGCAAAACCTTCATTAGTCGCTCGAGAACAGGCCGATTTTCGGCAGTTGTCTCATCAGTTTGCAGTGTCCTGCTGGAGCTTTAGGTTGAATTACACTATCATATTGGAAAACTGTACTTTTTTTGAATTGTGTTTTCATTTAACGAGCTTATAGATTTTTTGAAAAGGGTCGGTTTTTGTCGCGTTCGAGACCCTTTGCCAGCCGCCTGCACTGTTCAATACATTCCCACTACTACTCAAACACACACTCAGATAACTTCTTGGATGCATACGCATACTTATAACGCGTCTTGTAGACGAAGACAGAGCAGCAGTGACAAAGCGACACCGAATAAATCCGCGACATTATGTTGTATTTTAACAGGAAAATGTTGCCATTAAGTTTTTTTGTAGCATAAAGTTAACGAGTTAATTCGCAAGTGCTGTTCAGAAAGGCAACAGCAACAACAAGGACACGGCAACTGCTTGCGGGCGACAATCAAGCCTCCGCGTAGGCCAAGGCAGGCAGCGGTGCGCAGTGCAAGGCGAGGACACGTCACACAATGACACAGCAATATGGCAATACCAATACAAACACAAACGCACAATAAATGCAAGGGCGTGAATGTATTTGTTTAAAATGTTAAAATATGTTCGCTTTTATTTGTCAGTTTCATTTGTTGCTTTTAATTTTGGCGTGCCTTCTTTCACGCTTCACTGTAATAAGTAGAAACTGTCTCTGTGCGTGTATTTGTACGAATTTTTGCATCGGTGTAAGTGCTTCGCTGGAGCAAAAAGTAAATTCATGTGTTTCATGCCAATCTAATGAACACGTAGGTATCTTATTGTGTGTGTGTGTGTGTGAGTGTGGTGGTGCTGGTGGGTAGCAATTAAATGAATTGGTGTGGAACTCGTCATTGCGCGCGAGTGGATCTGTTTATGTGTGCGTGTGCATTGAAAGATGATCTTAATTTTAGACTGACAATTACAATTACGCTTCTATAATTGTACGAGCTTTTGTTGGTATAAAAATATAGCCAGAAGACATTTTTATGGGGAAGTGAGGAGCGAACAATTTGTCAGCCTGGCATTTCAAAAAAAACAAAGTCAGTTGTTAGCTTAAAAGAAATTAGTTTTATATTATTCCAAACGATATTCCAATCTTCCAATTGATTTATTTCAAAAGAAAACTGAAATAGTTTAAATATTGGCTCGAAGTGGGAATATAGTCTAGCAGATCTTTTCTCGTGCCTGTTTTGATATCGTAAAATTATATAAATTAAAAAAATCAAGGGCGCATGATATCAAATCCAAAAAATCCACCCGCTTCAGCTACATAATCATAGTTTAAAAGCCGCTTTCGTGGAAGCTCGTCCTATATATCAGCACCCACACTTTCATACACATACAATTGCCAAATGTAAGCTCTCATCCTCATGCAAAGTGAAGCAGGCTCAAAAGGCAAACGCAGTTCTGTGAATTGCTGAAATTGTGAAGTTTCCAAATGGTATTAAATACTTCACGCACATTAAAACATAAAGGATTAAACCCGAAATGTGTCCTTGGGCTGGCAGTCGCGCTTGCCACACTGGCTTGCTAATGGCGTCGCCAGCGCGACACATGTGCGGCAATGAAAGGGATGGAGTCTAGAATGGCAGCAACAGCAGTTAGGGCAGAGGCAGTGGCAGTGGCAGACAGTGGAAGAAGCTGAAGTCGAAGCATATTGCATGTTGCGGGCGACGGCGGCTTACAGCAGTAATTATACTAACAAAATGGGACTAACACGTCGTAATTCGTGGGGATTGCGGCACACAGTGGCGGCAACAACAATGACAAACAAAATGAAGTGGCACATTCGGGCCTCGCCTGACAGCTTTAAGGCTGCGTCGCCGAGCTTGTGTGAGTTTAAACTACGCCCGCATTTTTTCGCATCTTAACGAATGGCTTTCATTTGGGAATTTCGCGCCATTTTTCGTCGCACCGCAGTTAGTGACGCTCAGGGATGCAGATAATAGTTTTTATATTTTTCTTCTCTATGCAAAAACTTTAAGGAAAAACCTTTCTTTGTAAGAATTCTCTTTTAAATTGCGTAGAGTTTCCAAAATAATTTTTTAATATTTCCATGCTAAAATGCATTGAAATTTCGAATACTAATAAAATATATTTGTAACTACTCCGAAAACAGAGCCCTAAAGAGAATCCCTCGAAGAATTTTTGTAGTTTCAATTCAGCTGATGTCTGAAATCAGAGATTTTGTGCCGACTTTGCATCCCTGATGACTGCATACGGCAGCAGCAGCAATAAAAAGTGCACATTTTTTGTATGCGAATTTAAATGCTGCAGGCGAAGAGCTGAAGGCGACTGGAAGCCGTTGGCATTTGCTGCTGTGGCATGTGGCAAGCGTTTGTTGCATTTGAAAGCTGCTGCAGTAGCAGACAGCATTGTTGCCACAGCTGCTTCTGTCACTGTTGTAGTCGCTGGTTGTTGGTCCTTGCTGTCGCAGAATGCGCCTCTTCATGCGCCGTTAGTGACATTCTGCGGTGTGCGCATATAACGCTGCATAGTCAACGCGAATTCCTTCGCAAGTGCCTTTCTGTAATTTTTATGGTTGTGCGACTGCTGCCAGTTGCAACAGTGTCGACTGCGGCTGCAAAATGCCTGCATATGAGGTGCATAAATCTAGGCGCACTAACATCACCATCCTACCCACAGCGGAGGACGCTCGTTAGCAACAAAAATTCCCAAATATTTGCCACACTTTATGATGTGGGCGGTTCACGCTAATTTTGAATTAAGTGCAACTAGATAATAAATGTATTTTGGCATATATCAACTGCTTTGAGGTTGAAGGAGTTTTTAGTGCGATTGTGGCTACTTCATACAACTTTAAAATGAGGGCAGTTGGTGTTGGATGAAATTTTAATATCTTCCATGAAGGTTCAAGAACATGAAGTAGTATGAGACTACTTAAACTTTAACATATTTTCTATTAAGATATGGTATAAGAATTTTTTTAGTGCCCTTATTCTCTGTGGTTCCACATTCCTCAAAGGGAAAAGTTGCTAGGATGAAGAGGAATATGGATTATTAGAAACCAAAGGCAAATGACCCTAATGGTAAATAAGGATTCACCGTAATAGGTGAAAGTGGCATTTCCAGACACAAGTTCGACACAAGTCGAAACTGACGGCAATTTTTTTATTTTTACTTTCTTACTTCCCTCTATATCTTAGATAGCTTTGTCAGTACGGATCCAGTCTCGTAGTCAACGCGGCCTATTTTTCCTCTCTATACCTTAGACTAGACCTTATCCCAGTTCTATGTTTTGTCACTTCCTTCCTTTTTTTCAGATGATTTTTAGAGATATGTACTATTAAATATAATTCTTTTTTTAAACTATCTATCCTATATTCATGTATCATCGCACAGCTTTCCTTTCTATGCTGAGATTGCATTGTGTGTTAGTTGCAAGTGTTTCCAAAGCATCAAAATGATATTAAATTAAGCCCGATTAAGTAGAAGCTGCCTGCCACCAACTCACATATGAAAAGCACCCACATTTATGAGCGTTTAGATTAATGTCAACTGTGAGGATTATTCTGCCAGCTCAATTCTCAATTTCCTTATCGCCTTTATTGCTGTGCTGCTGCTTCTGTGCTTCTCATTGCAATCAATGCATCTGGACAGTTTTTTCTACTGCTCCATTTCAATAAGCGTTTCTTTTGAATCTTTTGAGACCCGCTTACTGCTGCAATACAGAAAGACAGGCGGGCGGGTGGTCGGATGGGCAGGCAGGCAGGCAACACTTGCTTCTCAATAGAATTTACACTTGTCTTGATTGAATAATTTCCTCAAAGCGGCGCGCGTGATTCACTTTATTCACTTGATTCACTTTTGATCATGCTGGCATCGCATATAGAAGCACACTATACGATTGCACAACGAATGAGATCGCTTCCAGTGAATGCACTTATGCTCCCCGCTGCACACTATTCTTTTGAATACTTGAAATGCTTGATTGGATAAAATAAAATTGCGAAAATGTTGTTTCTAAGAAGAGTTCAATTTGCATCTCTTAAGGCTTATATATTGAGGTATTGATGGCTTCATTTCAAAATTCAACCGATTCTTAACATAATCAATTTCCATAAAATATCGTTTTTCAATGTCCACTAATTCATTTATTTGTAGAAATGTTCATCCATTTCTTTTGAATCAATTACATTATTCATTATTTCAGATTATAGCAGCTGGGTAGAGAAATATAATTAAAATTCGTTCTTAAGACTTTCCATTAATTTTGCAAGCAGAGCAGAGATGAGTCGGCATCTAACGAACGTTCACATTATCCTTTTAATTGTTCTTCCAGCTTGCACTCATTTGGAGTTTTTCATTCTCTTTCCTTTTTCCTCTCTGTTTGAGAGGAGCTATAATTTGGCCATTGGGCTCTTTAGGTGTATCATATTAAAAATATTGTACAAGTCCTTTTTGACTATTTTGTATGCTAGTGAGAACATTTTCGAATTTATATCATTAACTAACTTCTTTTCATGTTTTAAATTATTGGTGGCTATTGAAAACTACTTCCATGGAAGTGCGTCAACGTTTAGAATCGTAAGATTTTCATTGACTTCATGGCAAAGAAAAAGTTTATGCGTCAAATTTAATTTTGAAGATTGCGTTATTTAATTAAGAATTCTAACAATTCATTACAGATGTGTTAGTGTTTATGAAACTATTTTGAAGCATCTTAATTTCTTTTCAGTTTGGCATTATTAAATTCTCTTTCAGTTGGACATATTTAATTTGCCGTTCGTACATCACGTTCAATCGTAATGAAATTTTTCACTCCTCAAATTAAACCGGAAATGCATAATTAACGGATGCACATACTAACAGACAGACGGACAGACAGACACAAGCACATTCACTCATATATATGTACGTAGGTATTGGTATGTGTGCTGGAAAATTTAATATGCGACTCAGCAGCCACTCACTCACACACAAACAGTCACGCAAACAACACGCGAAACCCACATAAAAATCACGAAAAACAGGAAATGACATAAAATCTTCGCCAGCGCATTATGAAGATGCTTTATTGCGAGAGCTGTGCTTGTGTGCGTGTGTAAGTAAGTGTTTGTGTATGCTTGTGTGAGTCGCCACTGCGCGTGGGTGTGCCGGCGATGATGTATTGCTCTGCATGAGCGCATGTGTGTGTGTGCGTGGTGATGATGATTCTTCTTCAATTCTCATTGTCAGTCCATTTACTGCCATCACTCCATTCCATTTCATTTCATTCCATGTCATTCCGTTTCATTGTGCAGTCATTAATTTGAAATTATTTTAATGTGCTCGTTGGTCATTTTTGCAGTGCGTACTTTTAGCATTGCGGGCGCATTAAATCCCGTAATCACATCTTTATTGTGTGTGTGGGATGGCATATGCTACATATATGCTTATATATGTGATTGCCAGTGCGCGTCTGCAAGTGAGTTTTTAATTAAGCGAATGCTTGTAGCATGATCCATAATCTGAGGAGTCGAATGTGCATACTCTTACAGTGCGCCCTCTGACGCGCATCCATAAAAAGGAAATTTCCGCAATTTTATTCAACTCTGAGAGGTTGCAACTGTAGCCTGATTTCTACTCTACGCTTTAGCCACTTTCCGACAACAACACTTATTGAATATAACCATTGTGAGCTTTTTAATATATGGCCTCATTTCAGGACCATAGCTTGTTGTCCGACTAACAGTTAGGCGGGCACTCAACCATCATGCTTGAACTTGCTAGCTTGGTATTCTATTCTAATACTCGCTTTTTATGTTTGATTAGATACTTTCTTATTATAAAACTTGAAGTAAATTTAAGGTTGTGTACTGCGTTTGTCTGTATGCAATTCTATGCTACTCCGAGCAAGGTTATTTTTCCATTGACATTAGGCAAATAATTTTAATTAAAGCGGCGATTATATACGACAAATATTATAAATGATGATAACTGCCGAATTCCGATTTAAATTTCATAGTTAGAAAAGAATTTTGGGTTTGAAACATAACAAATCATGAAAGTGTTGCCTTTGCCGTAGTTTAGTGGCTCTTTAATGTCATGCTTAGACTTCTCGCCCAGCTCTCATACATTTTCTGACTAACAACGTCAAAATGTCCAGAAACAAAGTTGGTATGTAATAAGTTTTGAATAAAGCAAATATTGAAGCAAAATAAAAACAGTGCCTGAAAGAATCTAAAGTGATTACACTCCAATATTTTCACACATACACACCATGCGCCCGCATGTGCCATAATGTTGTAATGTGGGATTGGGCCATACAGTTACACATTGCCTCAGATTACTCACACCACCGGAATGTGTGCTCCTTCATTAATGCAGTTATTTATTTAGTAATTTATGTTTATGCATATTTCGCGTTTTGGCTGCAGGCAGATTGTCCATTACGGTTTCGTTTTCCTTTAATTGGAATTTCGAATGAGTGCCGGCACAATTACATACATATGTATGTATGCATGTGAGAAAAGGTCAAATGTGTGTGCGGAACACTTGGCGACACAGGCCAATAATTGATTTACACTTTTTGGGGGTAGTTTCCGCAACGAAAGCAGTTATACAAGGGTCAATGCGCGGCCATATGTGGGCATGCATCGCGCTGGCGGTGACAAAGATCAAAACACACACACACACACTTGAGTGTGTGTGAAATGCGGTCACACTTACGGCCCGGCAGCGAAATCACAAAAGGTCAATCAGCCACTCAAGATACCAGCGTGCTATATCGAATTACCACAATAAATGCTCTCACAAATGGGCATCTCCTATTAGAAGAAAATAATACGAGAGTTACAAAAAGAGAAGGCGGGGAAATTGCTTTAAAATCCGCCATAAAAATATGTATTTTGGGAACTTCCCCTTCCCGCACAATCATTGCAATCAATATAAATCACATTCAACACAATGCGAGAATGTGCTTGGCTGCCCCTGCCCCTCGTCCAACCGCAATTCATACGCAACAGGGGCATCTTAACGTAATCAGCAGAAAAATATGCAACAAATTCGCATGCCAGACACGCGCGCAAATTTTCATACTCTTTTTGCACCATTGCGGCTGTCAGGAAAAAACCGGGGAAATCCGTAAAAGGGCGCATAAATATGTAGCAAAATAGCTGAAGCAAAGCTCCCTGCTTCAGGCGCGTAAATTGGGGTGCACTTCGAGGTGTCCTTTATAAGCAGAGGGATTTCAGGAAGCGTCTGCGAATTTAAAATAAGCCAGACTGCAAAATATCTCACGAGTATGAGAGTCCTTTATGGAGCTTGCTTCATACACGTATGTAGATAAATATGGTGTCAATTATCAATGACTACCTGCCTCACATTGAACTTAATCTTTACTGAAACTGGAAAATTTTTTATGTAATGATTTTTTGAAGTTTAGACAGATTTGATATTAATGGTAATGAAAAAAAATATTCAAACCAAAAAACTCAGTGAAGCCATTGGTTTGTGAACAATCTAAGCATTCTAAAAAATATGAGACAAATACCGAGAATATGTTAGTTTGGATTCGAAAAACTTGATTTGCTTATCGAGAAATTATCAAGAACATGCCTAAAATTTTCCATGTACCTATTCTCGTTACCTTTTTAAAAATTATTATTTTTAATTTTTCATTAGATGGTGCCCAGCACCGGACATTTAGTATATTGACTCCATACACCTCACGATATAAGAATATTTAAAACATTTTCGTAACCGGCTAAATTCAGTAGTGGTCGGTGGTAAGTGGTCTGCCGGTCTGCTTCAAACATCGCGCTACACAACTCCCTATAGGAAGAACAACATTTTTGTTCCAGATATTCCAATTCGAAAAATTTTGAAGATTGTAGTTTTTTTACTATACGTTCCTTAGATCACAATCAGTGCAGCTTGAAAGTCTTCGTAAAATTAAATTTGAACAAATATAAAAGGACTACCATTTTCCCATCTTTCGATTGTCTCCTTCAGCCCGTCGGCATATCTACGTGAGTGTTTGCTGGTTGCGTGATAGCGCGTTCACACATACGTCTATAATAAAATGTGACGTATGTATGTACGTATATTTTAGTGGTAAATTTGCAGGTTTCTCGCTATTACTTTTTTCAATATTTTGCATTCTTGACTACGGATTCGGTTGGTGTTTGGGACTGGCTTTAGGTACACCCGTAAGACTTTCGCCCACAACAAAATACATTCTTTTTCAGAGGGAACCCTTTTAAGGTGTTTTTGCGGATTTGTGGCAGCCATCATTGGCACGCGCTATGAATTTTCTATTAAATTCATCGTTTGTTAGACAGGTAAGCAAGAGAGAGAAGCACAGGGAGGAAGAGCGGTAGAAGGAGCTGTGTGCCAGGCACTCGGCACTCAAAAAGGTTATCCCACAAACACCTTGTATTAATTTTATACCCCACCAAACGCGCACAATGTCAATTCAAATCCAATTTTCCCCACTACAAAACAACAACAACAGCAACAATTGTTGGTTACAAGTGGATGTACTACATTCAAATGCATGAGTGTGTGTGGCTGTGTTGTAAAAATGCAAAAAGAATATTTGCAATAAATTTTCCAATACAATTTTCCATTCGAATTTTGAAATGGAATTGATGTGCGGTAATTTTAACGCTATGCAGTGCGTTTGTCGTTCCCTGTCTGTTTGTTTGTGTGTGTATAGCAGTGTAACTGTGTTTGTGTCTGTGTCATTTCCTACAATTTACATAAAAAATATGCACGCAGCAAATTTTGTCAGTCGTTTGCAGGAAGTTCGCATGCAAATGCCAAATCGTCGAATGCGTCCTGTCGTCCTGTCGTGCCGGCACAACTCTTCGCCTCGTTGCCTGCTCTCGGAAGGCGTTCATCGCCTGCAGCGATTTATTCTAACGATATTTTTGCCATTTTATTTTTGTTTGCTTGAAACTGCGAAATGATTTCCTGATTACTTGCATACTGAAAGCGAATATGAATTGAATTGTCGACTCTTCGCCCAGCCACAGCTGCCTTCGCCTGCCCGGAGTGCAGCAGCTCTGTACAGTTCAGTTTGCCGGCGACAGGATGTGCTTGGGGAAATGCTGCGGAAGTTTTAAAGGACGTATTTGTGGTTCATTTTGCAGCCGTAATTGGGTTATTTGCGTTGCAGAATGAGCAAACAAGTGTATTATATTGAATCGCACTGAGAAAGGACATGAGATAGAGTGAGAGAGAAAGGAGCAAGAAGGAGTGCGACTGGAGTTGGGTAGGAAAATCAGAGCATAATTTCATATGGAGAACAAAATGTAGTTCACATTTATTTTAACGTATTTTAAAGCAATATTGAATTGTCAGTTCATTTAATCATGGTGGATCGTTTGTAAATCTTGCTGATTGCAGCAGTTTTCAAGCATCAGACGATTTTCGTAAAATTTTCATAAATTGGAATAACTGCCTGACTTCCTACATTTTCGCATTCATCTGCGTGGGTTGTGATATTTGTGCCCGGAGAGAATCAAAATTTACATAGTCGAATGGTAGTCATTAATTTAAAAAGTCTTTCTAAAGTGTTTTGAATTAAAGTTGTGATATAGAACTACTAAGTGTTTTTACAATTTTTAATTACTCAAAACAAGGGCGTTCATAGATAAGATTCATAACCAGTAGTTTTGATTATGATTATCTTTGAACTCTTAAAAAAAGCCACTGTTGTTGAATATTGCAAACAAGTGGTTTGTCTATGGTTATATCACGAAAATATGGCTTTCAAATATAATTTGGCTGTCTACGGAAAGCTTAATAGGAAATCTCTGCTTAGTACATATTTCTTTGAGATTTCAGTGAGTTATCAACTTGAGGACTTGAATGTGCCAGGAATGTCCAAAAAAACATTCTCCAGTAGCATTTTATTGAAATTTAAATAGATTTTCAGATCTTTAGTAGCAATAAATTTAATCTCTGGATTGCAATACAGCTGCAGATTTTATTAAAAACAGTTCAAGCTGTGAAATATGAAAATTATTATAAAGCAGCAGTAACAGCAATCAAGTAAGTGTCATAGAAAAGATGCCTCAAACGACAATAAAATGAGGGAAACGGCATGAAATAAGACAGGCAAACGGCAAGAATGCCATTAAAAATAATAAAAGTGAATGAAGAGCGCAAATTGAATAAAACTGCACAACAACAGCAACGCAACAATAAGCGATACATCTACAACCACATTGCTGCCAAATGATGATGGTATGCAACGACGAACACGCACACACACACACTCACAACTGTGGTGTAAAAATTTATGATGGTACTGCGAGTCAGCGAGGGCAGCAGGCGCATTTGACCACTACAGCCGGGCATAGCCAACACATGCCAAACGACCACGATCCGAGATCCGCAGAGGCCGTCGAGTCATGTCGCATGTCATTTTTCAATTAAATCAATTGAAACTGTTTAACTGTCGCACAGTGTGTAGTGGTGGTGGCTGGGACGACGTCAACGTCGACGTTGCCGTCGAGAATGTTGGTGACGCTGTTGGCGGTCTGCTGGTGAGTGGAACAGTGGCACTTTGGTATCACTCCAACAATTGCCACGGCGCTGAGTGCAAGTGAGAAAGCGCATATGGCGCGCTGCGAGATCAGCTCGAACATGCGCACACGATGCTCGGAAATATATTGCGGCCGGATCGGTGTATATGGGGGTACATTGATGAGCGGCAGCAGCAGCAGGCAGCGATTCCAATGACTTTGGGCGTTCGACGGCAACGGCGATCAGTTTGAAAATTGCGCTCGATCAGTGAACTTTACTTGAACGGCACGGCACGTGGCGCCTCGAAAAAAGATATTTTGTAAAAAATACAAATTATGAATTAAATAAAATATCTCAAAATTGCTTTTATAAGAATTCATGTCGCAAGAAAAAACTTTGTGTTGGCGGCGCTCTCATTCACGCGCTGGTGCAGAGATTAAACTGTTACTTTCTTACATATATGCAGACATGTGTGTGTTTAAGTGCACATGTCAGTGTGTGTGTGCGCGCAACAGACGCCAGTGTTGCTTGGGGTTAAGACCTTAAAACGCGCGATAAACGTTATCGCTGCCTCAAAAGCGACTTGACGCTTATTTGAGGCAGTCTAGAGCGCTGCCGCCGCTGTTGTTGCTGCTGCCCGAGAGCGAGAGATTCCTGTGCAGCCCAGTGTAAGCTATTATCAGCACACCCAGTGCTCAGCTGCAGCGCCGGCCATTCACAGTCTCCGATTTAGCGCAGTTCCAGACGTACGTTCGACAGCTGTGTAGGTCTGGCTTGGGCTGATTTTGAAAAACTTTTATCTGCGTGTGTGTGATTTGTATTAGAAGCGGACAATCTAGCGCAAATTGCAGCGTTTGGTGCGAGTATTAATCTGCAATTGAGTGCCTGTGAACTTCAGAATTTTTGTGCTGATAAACATTTAAGGGCTTATCAGTTGAACTGACACGTTAAATGCATGAAATCAAACATCTGCTGGCTGAGGTACCAGCTTAAAATAGTTTCGAAATTAAAAATATTCTTTCTCAAAAATTTTCACGTAACTCGGTAAGTTCTCTTAACATATGTACCTATGTATGTGGGTTTAGTTAGGTTTTGAGCATCCTTCTTCGAATCGGTAATATTAAACATTTTAAGCACGTATTAATGAGAGTTAAATTTCATAAAATACCTGTCGATTCATATATTTGTATCAGTTTATTAACATGCAGCTCTTTTATAAGTATGTGCATAATTTTATAAAATTGCTAAACTTTTTTGTACAAAATTTGTGCAAAGTTTTCAAAGATAGCGTTTTTATGTCATACTAGCTCATTACTTGGGCTATTAATTCGAGAAAATTTCGCTTTTATAAATAAATGCACTCTTTTAATTTACTTTTAAACAACTTTACATCACATTTTAAAACAAATTTATAATACTTTTCCCTGCGAATGTATGTTTATTTTTGAAATTTCACTAATATCCGGCATCTGCGGGAAGAAATTTAATATTGTCTATATAAATTTATATTATAAAAATTGGTATTAATTTTTCTTTTAAATGAAATTTGGATTCATGAACTGTCTTAAGCTTTAAAAATTCTGTCTGATCACAATATCTTATGCTTTAAAAATTGTTTCCTGTAGTAGAAATTGTTGTGCCATGCAATGTGGATCCATCGCTTTATATGAATTTATTAAGCTCAAGCAAAACTCAATTCCATTTTAGCGTATATATTTTCTGCACTTATTTATTTAGATTCTCTAAAGCCTCTAAAGTGAAACTTTTGGCTTTATTCAAATGAGTTTTTGGCATTGTCGAATTGTAAAATCAGCTTAAAAGTGTATTACAGCGTGATGGTTCCTTTGCTTCAGCATATCTTTGCACTCGTTTGCAAGTGAGTCTAATCTATAGTCTGATCTGAGTTGCCAATGAAATTGCACCAAAGAATTCACACTTCATAACAATACGTACGAAAATTGGCAATAAAAATGCAAACTAACCCTGTCGCCACACCCCGTTCCGCTGTACTTTGCATTGCATCGAATGAAATTACTTTTGCATAAATAAGCCAGCAGCAACGACAACAGCGACAACAGCTCCTCCTACCTGCAACGAAATTGCAACAAATTACAACTCTAACAGGCGTCGCCACTAATAATTCCTTTTTCCCTTGACGACATGAGGACCTTCACACACAAACACACCCTCACTCAGAGTGGCAGTGAAATTATACGTCGTCGCACTCACTTGAGAACGTTGCTGAGGAAGGCAATAATAAGGATTTGCACAAGTGGCAGCAGGCTTTTTTAACTATATGACATTATTTTGTGTTATGCGATTTCGCTGAAAGGCAACAATTCAATTTCAAGGAATTTGCATTTCTAATTTACGCTGATAAAATATCAGCGCCGCATACCGCCGCCCGAAACACCTGAAAGTACGCTCCCAGCCATAAATTAAGTTTTCAATCTTTTTCTGCGCTCATGTGCCAGAACTGCTCGGCGCTGGCGAACGTCTTTGTCAAATTGCCCCAGCGCCATTAGAGGCAATTTCCATTTATTGCGCATTTTTTCAACTACTTTTTCCGAATATTGCACATAAACCACAACAAAAATAACATAACAAGAAATATCGATTTTTGAGTAATATACTGCCATCCTCTAGCAAATGCGACTGTTGAGTCCTTTGGAGCTCACACTAGCTGCTGCTGCCTTTAAAGCGGCAACAGAGTACTACAACAACCATGTCTGCGACACTGATACACCTTCTACACCTCATAGTGGATCTATTGTTACGTTGCGTTATTACGTTATGAAAGTATGAGTATGCATATTTCATGTGCTGAAATTCGTCTTCAGCTCGTACACATGCATATAAAGCAAGCATGTGTCCTTTGAGTCGTGTTGAATAGCATTGTTGTTGTTGTTGTCAACTTGTTGTTAACCTTTGCCGAGTCTAGAGTCATTCCGTCGTGGGAGGACATGTCAACAAATCCAGCAAGGCAGCGTGGTTGTTTGTTATGTGACCAAATGTTAGCGAGAAAAGGATTTATTCGTGAGCAATTGCATGACATTAAGCATGGTACATGTGACAGTAAGACTACTTTGTATTCCAGATTTTCAAATAAGGACATTTTGACGAGAGTCACAAGGGTCACAATTCAAAATTTGTATCAATTGATGTATACAGATATTTTTCTGTATGAACAAATATGAAATTAAAAAGCAATAAATTCTGATATAACTTTGGAATAGAGCTGTTAGTTGAAAGATATACACACTCACAGGCACACATTCACACTGCCTTCAAAGTAATTGCATGCCCAAGGCTCAATTTTATTATTGCTTGATTTAGAAACGAAGCAGAAATGAAATTTCGTTTGAAATTGGAAAAGCTTGCCCTTTGTTCGATATGAAAAGAGATGTTTCTGGGTGCATGGGTCAGGGAAATATATGCAAGCATGTACATATGTGGAGGATATTGAAATGAAATTCCAATAAATGTTGAACGGTTAAATGGTCACACTCACGCACACTCTCACGAAGGCGCATACATTCTCGCGCAATGTCACTTAATTACATTTAAACTAAATATTCTATGTTTACATTTCATTTTATATATGACATATATATAGTACATGCACAAACACACATTTGCTCTTACACTTTCAGCGTTGAGTCAACGTGGCAGCAATGTGGCACTTTCCATCTGAACTTTTTCACTTTTGCTTTTCGTGCACTTTGTAAGCTTTTGTCACTTTATCACTTTTCTCGCATTTCCCGCTTTTGCTGCTGTCATGTTCCGCTTTTCCTTTGACATGTTCCAATAAATATTGACAATTCACCGTCATGTCAGCAATTGTGTGTATCTTTGTGGGAGGGTGGGTCTGACTTTCTTCAACACTTGTGAATCTATTTTTCTTTTCAAGTTTTTCATTCACTGCTTTCCAACTTCCATTTCATGTTACAACTGAAGTTTGCCTTCCCCAACAATCCCTATTCCTCACTATAAAAGGACTGAATATTTTTAGGATTACCTACTGGCTTTAAAGTTAAATGTAACTAAACGGAAATGCTCTCAGTAGGAAAAACTACTCACACAATCACATCAAACCCGTAAAAAATTTTAACTATTGATTAAATCGTGAAGTTGTGCAAAATCATCGATCTGGCAACTCTATGCAACTAATTTGAAATGCAACGATATAATTTCACACCCTCGTAAGCAAATAGCTTGTAAATGTAGTTTGAAAGCTAAAATCGATTGCAAAATTCGTTACGAAATCGAAATAAATGTTAATTTTAAAATGGAAAATACAATGTAGATCAGATGCAGAGAGCAAAGGAGCCGGAAAATTGGATGGGAATCGAATCCGTTACTTGCTATATTTAGGGCCAGTTTCACAGTGGATATTTAAACTCTGATTGCAGTTTAAATAGGGAATTTCAGTTTCACAGTTGGAAGTTAAATACGATTTAAATAGCCGACTGTGGATATTTAAGTACGGCACAGAGTTGCAATCGAAAACAAATAAACAGCTGATTTCGGATGTGCAAACAAGCTGCGTGGACAAAATTGCAATTTATAAGAGATCAAATTAAACATAAAACTGCATGGTATAGCACATAAAAATGATCCCGTAGTATCATATTTAATATAAACTGTGCATTCTTTGCACTTAATCCAACGTCGTTACACAATATCCAGTAATTCACTTTTTTCGGCCGGCGAAAAGTTTTTAGTTCGCGCTGCCTCCACAATTGAACAATTGAACTTATGTTTTTGGCAAGTTGTGTCAACCTTCAATTGTCAAATATTCGAAGTTGCCATTCATTATTCCGTATTTAAATAAATGCACTGTGAAACTCAAGAAAAGTTAAACTAGATTTAAACTCAATTCGCAAATTAGATTTAAACATCCACTGTGAAACTGGCCCTTAAAGTGAAAAAAGGCATGTTATGTGCTAAGTACAATATTCCTTGCTCCTTTCTTTTCTCAAACAAATATTGTTATTTTTACATAAGATCATATTATATCTATTATAACACAAGTCTTAAGAGGTATCTAATTTTAAATTCGAGATATTCCTCTGTTTATTTCATTCTCAAGGCACATTTCATCGCGCCCATCCAACCATATTGCTTATGTATACGAAATGCAATTTCCATTTTCCGCATTTTATAGGCTTCCACCTATACTCAACATGAAAATGGAGAATATGTATCTCCGAGGCCAGTGAGCAAATGTCCCTCGCATGCACAGCTGAAACGACATTTTAATTGCTGGCCTTGTAAATAAGAAAAAACGACTCGGCAGATAATGGAGCGCAGGAAGAAAGGCATTATCTAAAGCTGGCTTGCGCCACAAGACTTTGCAATTTACATTTTAATTTCAACCAGAGGCAAAATTAAAGGCTGAATCCATCAAAAAACAACAATAAAAAATACTTACATATAGTATAGTAAACTTAAATTTTCGCTTGCATAAAGTCGAGCTGTGTAGGCAAGCGTTCATTTCCGGTCAGCAGCTGCTTTCAGCGTAATTTCTTATTGCTTTCGTTGTCGCATTGTTGGCTTTTGTTATTACTTTTATTAAACAATTCGTACGACTAGGCCGCCGCCTCCAACAAAATGCACCACTGCTCCCTAAGCTATTTGCAGAAGAGGGCGCATACTTTTGGTTCTGAGATATCGCACTATTTTGTATATGTTCATAGAAGATGGCTGTGAGATATAGAATATGTTCTATGGACACATATTATTCACATGGGGTAACTGTAAGCAGACTGAGCAATGGAAGATCATTAAATTAGAGAGATTACTAACACTTACCGTTGACCTAGCAAATCAGCTTGTTTGATGTCTAAAGCCCTGCGTTCATAATGAAATATGAGATTTAAAAAAATAAAAGTTGGACAGCAGAGCAGACTTTAACAAGCTTGTGCTGAGCATGTTCGCCTTATCTTGTCGTACGCGACTATTTTTAGCAGAATCTTAAGAAGTCTAAATTCATTTCTGTTGCCAAATCGAAACAGTTTGAGAAGGCTTAGAAAGGTATAGCATTTTCTTCGAGATATTTTGTCATCGCGAGAGATAACGTCACATAAAGAAATTCAGTTTGTTCGATTAAATTGTTATGTCTAGGAGTCTTACTTGGCAATTTTTATTATGGAAACCGATCACTTGAATAACGTCAGGCGACATTTTGAATTTCTATTTTAATCTCTCTTCTCTGAGTTTTGGGCATGCCTACAAATGTTTGATTTTGCTATAACCTAAAATCAATAAAAAGATTAGGCAATATCTACGCATTCACAAATTGCTATACAAATAACTACTACTATAATATTTCGACCGCATAATATGTCCATATTTAACCCTAAGTGCTTGTGGTAACCATCCCGCTTGAATACATTTCCATGTATGCATAATTTTAAGCTCAAATTCGCTTGTTTCTATATATTCTCAAATTAGAAAATTGAATTATGTCATCAGTGTCAAAAGATTTGTTGACCTTGTCAACTTAAATTTTCAGTTGGGCATGAGTGCCCAAACGTCTGCAATAGATAAATACAATTATTGAATAAAATGCAATAATTCAATTGAATTCATCAACACACACGCACTCAGTGACTTGCACATGCGCAGCTACAAACATGCAATGCGGATCACACAAGTTCAATTAGTGCAGAACATGCCGACAGTGCAATATCGGTGACATGTACACTCACACATGCATACATACAAGCGAGAAATATCTTTCGTCTGGAAAGCCATAAATACGCCTTCTTCGGTTTAGAGGGCACAATTGAATTTAATTTCAATATGCACACATATACACCCATACACTAACACGTTCATGGATATGCAATAGTATCTCAAGAGAGCGCAAATGATAAATTGAATGCACACATATACACAAGAAAATGTGCGACAAAACTACAGATATTTTACATGGAAGTCGTTCATTCAGCAGCATTTTGAATATGTATCTGCATGTATAGAGGCATGTATGTGGATGGAATAGGACAGCAAAGCAGCCAAGGCATGACACGAGGGTCAATTAAGCCAATTTAAATATGATAAAGCAGTTATTTATTAAATACAATATGGCCTTTATGGCCGCCGCTTACAGCAGCTGGATAGCAATTTGAGCTTCATTTGATGGCAAGTCGTTATAGATACAATTGAAAGAAAACACAAATACTAAGTGTATGTGAGAGTGTGTGAGTTTGTAATTGTGTGGGTGCGGACTTTGGCAAGAGAAATTGCAAGCAAGCCAGCTTCAAAAAACCTGCCTTGCCACACCTCGCGCCCACCCAGCAATCGGTCCAAGCATTCATCCGCCTATTTGTCTGTGCGCACTCTTGGCTGGAGCACACTTGCCTCAAGAATGCTGCTGTAGCTACCACTACACTTTTCGCCATGCTGAACTGTGCCGGCAGTTCTCTGATGGAGCCGAATAGAGCTGCCTTGGAAGAGGCACAGAGATGGCGTACAATTTTCGGGAAATGCATGTGCGACATGAAGTAGCAATTTGGCTAAGAGTCGGTGATGTGAGCCTCGAGAGTGGAAGTGTGTGCTTGTGTAAAGAAAACGCATTACAGTGCACTGACAGTCGGTGGCAAGGGCAGCAATTCACTGCTGCACATATGCTTATGAATGTATGTATGTGATATCGATATGCACCCAGGAACAGGCATATGTATGTACATAGTGTGGCTATAGCATAATTGCTGTGGAGTTTTCGCATATCGCTTCAAAAGCTGAGTGGGCTTCGGCTAGTAAAAAGTCGCCTGTAGCTTTTGGAGACGATTTGGAAATGCCTGGCAGCTGAGTAGTTCAAAGTATTGAAGGTAATGTATAAAAAAAGCAGCGCCAACGTCTTTACGGTTAAAGTACAAAAAAGAAAAGTTGCGAGGGCTTCTTAAGCTAAATCGCGAACAGCAGTGATACTTGAAAACCAAAATTTCACATTTGTTTGACTTCAATGCAATTCTTTGTGTTGTGCGTAATTTTCAGCTACTGATCATGAGCAATATCAACCCAGAAAAGATGAAAATGAATCTAAGAATATAGTAGTGAATTATTTGGCTTTCCTAACAACAGACCGTACAAAGCTTAGTCAGAGTAAGTTCCCTGTTGTAAAGAAAACGCTTCTTGATCTGATATACTGCTAAACTGGTATAATCTAAAAATCATGATAATATTGTACCGAATTGATGAGCTGATATTCCTCCGTCCATATTCTTAGTCTCGATAAAGCTATTACTTGGAACGGACAGTGACAAAAATTGGCTCGATTATTTCGAATTTTGAAAAAAGCACTAAAAGTGCTTTAAACTAGCCGCCCGAAAATATTTCAGCTTAAAGCTTTCAGTTCAAGCCTGTCAGTAACGGCTTCACACACTTACAAAGCCATATATGTGCATGTATGCACATAAGAATGTGTGTATGTGTTGTCATTCTGAAAACGTTTACATAACAGTCAATTATGTAAATCAGAAGTGGCTTAATTGTAGCCTGTTGCAAAAATACAAGCACCACCCAATTGCACCTTTTTTTCACGTATTTGTTCGTATGCGTATGTGTGAGTGCACGTGTACACCGTGTCGACGCAGAAAAAGCGTGCAAAGCAAGTAAAATTCAAATACCCAGCAACAATAAACCGCAAATTTGTAAAATATCCACATAAGTAAATATCGGCAATAATCCGTGAACGCGAACGCGTAAAATGGCCGCCAACGGCACAAAAACCGCCGCGACAATGCAGCGTCGCCCCAAAATCATACAAAAAAAAAGAACGCTAAAAAAGGGAAACTGCGAAAAAATTGTAAGCCAACATAAAAGCCATTAAAATGTCATTATAATTACGAACGCATTGTGCACGCGAAGCCTTCATCCGTCGCATATATGCATGTATGTAGGTGTAGGTGTAAGTGAGTGTTTGAGATTGTGACCGTGTGTGTGCATGTCTCTGGCTATCCTGTGCTTGGCTGAACATTTTACACATACACTTGTACATGTGTGCTGCAGCCAAAGTTGAGCACTTCGCATATTTAAAAAATTTTCTACATGTCGACGGAACATTTCAAGTTTACATGGTCCAGTCCACTTAGTTGCATTTTTGGTTTTTTAAACGATTTACATCGGCATGTAATATTTTTTCGAATTTTTTTAAATCAATTCAAATTGGAACTTATTTTAGTCAAAGATGTACAATGAAGAAAAAAATATATACTGAAAAATTAAACTTTGAGACATAATCTTGAAGGCAGCCGTCGATGCTCTTATATAAAGTGTTGGAAACAAGTTGATTATATAGAAAGTGCAAGATATCGTGTTGATAAAAGAGTGCACTTTTCATAAGTTCGGTAGAAAAATTTATCATTAAGCCTAAGAACTGATATTTTCCTAATGAAAATTGTATCAATATACAGAACATTTTCAACCCATCATGTTAAATGTGTTAACGATAGTATTTTTTATAAAATTCCTAAAAATATTTTCCAAATAAAAAAAAGGTTGATTTATAAAACATTTAATTTTTCATTGCTTATATTGTAAAATACAACAAGCAAGCATTTCATTGATACAATGAAAGATATAGTAAAGATATTTTTCTACAGAAATTATAAAATGTTTAAAACAAATTAAGTAATTCTATATTCAAACAGAATCCATAAATTTTGAATGGCTACAAAACGTTACTTATGCAAAGAAACGTGATTGTGTAGAAAATTCGGCGCAACTCTGGCTACCTTTATGTTTGTGTATATGTGTATGTGTTAGTGCGGAGTAATAGCCTCAGCGTTCATTTCAATGCAATTTTATAATTTCGCAAGGAAAACTGATTTTTTGCGTACAACAATAAAGTAAAGCTACTTCTGTGTGTGCGTGTGCTACGAAAGTGACAACAGCTCCAACAAAAAGCAACAAAAGCGTTGCACAATACAAGCCACCAAAAACAATGCAGTCAGCCAACGACAATAACAACAACACCTATAACAAGGACAACAACAAGCGTCACAGCTGCTCTGGGCTGTGGCTGTGGCTGCAACTGATGCGCTCTTTCAGAGAGTGTTTGTGTGTGTAAGTGTGTAAGTCTGCAAGTGTGAGCATGCCTGCGTATGTGAATATTAACGCGTGCATGAGAAGGAAAAGCACGAGGCAAGGGACACCCGCAGCTTTTATGCATTACAATAGCAACCATTCACACACACATACACATACGCAGGCACGCATGCATACATTTGCGTTGCTAATTTTTCAGTTGGCGCATTGTTGCCGTCTGTCGCTGCAGAAAAGGACTCTCACGGGCGAATGACTCTAAAGGCTGGCATCCTTCCTGGCCATGGCAGGCAAATAAATAGGCAGCCAGGACAGACCAACACACATACTAGCAGCATGTCTGCTATTCTGAGCGCTTTGTTTTAGGCAAGAATGTCACCAGCACACATGCAACCCTCGTCGCCTGCCCTACTCACCCGCTTCGCCGCACATACATATTCGCATGCGCATTCATGAAATACTTTTGCTAAATGCTCAGACAGCTTTTTCGACTTTTGTCAATTGCCCGCAGGCGGGGAGCGAGGAGTGCTGCCGCTGCTCTGAAATTTTGTTGCAACTTTTAGTGTGACATTTGCAGCGGTCGTTCGTTTGATGCTGCTGCTCCTGCTGCTCATTCCTTCGAGTGCGCATATGTCATGACAACAATAATGCTGAATTGCTGCTGACAATTATCAGTTGCCATTTTATGATGACGGCACACTCACACAATTGCACTGTGCTTTGATAATGCCAACAACAACAATGTCGCATTTATCTTGCTTTAATTTTAAGCATATTCACAGACATACACACACACGTAACAAATATACATACGAGCCCCGCTCATAAGCTCAAGCACAATTTTGCGAAATTTCCCTGCTCCTTCCGGTTCCGTGGGGTGGCAGCAAGAATAAGAAAAGTTTTTATTTGCACAAAATTGTGCACACACACGCACACACATCATAAAAAGCGCATAAAATTAATTTCAAAATGGCGCATTAACAATGGAATCAGCATAAAAGTCAGCAACAGTCGCAACACACATCAACAACAACCACAACAAAAAAACAGGAGCACAGAACTGCCAAAGAATAATGTAAAAACCACAACAATAGCAGCAACAGCAATATAAACAACAACAATTGCACTAACTACGGCAATAATAAAAGTAGCAACAAAACATCAACAACAAAATGTTAATAAAACAATTTATTAAGTCAACGCAAGTGGCATGATTTGTAATAAAACAACAGCATGAGAGAAAATAAAAACCACCACATACAAATTAACAACAATGAAAATGCAACAACAATAACAATAATAGCATAAAAAGTACAATAACAAGCAATAAGCAACAAAATAAAAAGTAAACATTTTATGAAAATTACCTATACAGAGCAACAACAACAAAAACAACAATACCAATGACGAACAGTTATACGAGAATAGAACTAAGTGTACTTTCTTCCGCAATCCCTAAAACTGTGTATTCCAATGGGGAATAAGTCTATGGCTAGAAATGAAGAAGAATGATAAATAAAATTATATGTAAACGGAGAAATCTCCGCTTGCGAACATTTTATGCCAATTTTCAGGATATTGTATATCTCTAATAGTAGGTAATTATCAAAATCTAATACTTTTCTCTTTTTCAGTCTCAGCAGACGTGCCACTGGTGGTGAACCAACAAATATGCTTTGGTCCATACATGTGCACATTTTAGTTCAAAGCTGTCCAGCCCTCGATTAGTTAATCCAGAGCTTCGCTCATACTCATTACAGCATTCACAGCTGTAACTGAGAGGCAACTCCATATCAAACAGTGGAGAATTTTCGTCTACAAGAAGTGTTTGTCAAACTTCTCCGATTCGCATTCTCTTTGATATGTCGGATAGATGACCGATGCGCATATTGTCCTGTTCAAGGATATTGTGCATTAGTGGTGCTTTTATTCATTTGAGTGTGTGTATTTTATGTGAATTTATATTATTGGTAGCGTTTTTTTTCTCTTTTTATGCGTATTTTCTTTCGCGATAGTAAAGTTTTTCTTTTTGCTGCTAAAAGAGCTTTAAAAATCCCACAAGTGAGGTTATGAAACTTCAAATCTGGACTGGCAAACGCGCAATATATTTATAAGAGCACATATACAAACATACCTTCTTACATATTTACATGCACAAGCACTCGAAGTGAGTTTACGATTTAACAATGCACAAAATTAACCATATTTTTTATAGCTAGTGAACTTGGAAGGAATGAATGATTTCTTCATTATTGGCAGCGCTTTGAATTTCACGGATAATAGCAATTGCTTAGTAAGTCTGAATGTGCATTGGCTACAATATCACGTTTATTGTCGATCATATTTTTGCTCATTTCAAAGTGAAATACCAATAAAAATGATATATTTTGAATATTGCTTGGAACTGAAACTATGTTCTGATTAAAATGAAAGTTAAGATTTGCAATCAAGCAGTTATTAACAAATTTAAAAAGATATCAGATCTGCAGAATGACGATGCCCTTTATTGTTCCAGTTAACAGACAATTATTGCCGCTTCTTAAACAACTTCCTTCAACATCAACGAGTATCACTTTTCTAAGTACTAGTGCCGCAGGAGATGGTTTACCTTTCTTCATAGACCCCTGCTGCCCAAGTGCTTATCAAAGAGATTCAGTTGTCAACGATGAGAGTAAATATAATGAGTGCCTGCAGTTGGATTGGCAAGTGAAATTAAATCCATTAATGTTAAATGAAAATGATGCTTGTAATATCTGAACAATTGCGCAAATATGTGCTTGAGGACTGAAATCAATTGAGTGCTGATATTCAACGAATTTAATTGAGTGTTGAACTGAAAGTCTTGATTGTAAGCGACAATACATTCGATTTGTTGGTTTTGTGAAATTATTATTAAATTATATTTTATTTTTTTGGCATAATCCAAACTAAAATTTTCTATTTTCAGAAGAAGCTACTCTTTGAAGGCAAATTTCGATTCCATTTGTGGAGGATATTAACTTCGTGGAGTAGTCTGAAATCTTTGGCCCGCTTTAGTAATTTCGGTTTTGTCCGATTTGATGGTATATAAATTTTGCGGCTAATGCATAACTTTATAGACATAAAAGGCACCGTCTAATTACGCGGCATGCTGCCACCGTTGGCGTATGCATTCTCGTGTACATTTCAAAAGGTTCAGTGATAAGTAATTTCTCTTGTAGATGGACTAAGTTATGCAAATTGCGTGTTTCTGGCAAACTCACGCTTGCGGTCTCAGGTGTACGTGAACACAACGCGTGGGGGCATTAAGCAGCTGCAGCAACAACGACAGCAGTGCAATCAGACATGCCCCTTCAAGTAGCAGCATCGCCACTACTTGATAGAAGCATTCATCGGCGGTTGGGCACTTCAAGAACCAAAGACCAAAAGCAGTTAGTTGAGCGAATGACCGCAAGCACACACAGAAACGTACATACATACATACAACAAGCGCGGTGAAGCGGGCCGCAGCCAATAATTACAGTTATGCATATGTAGCGCAGTATTGCACTGGGGGGAAGGCGTTATAACGTGGGCGTATGCAAGGACAATTTCTAAGGAACACAAATTTCGCTTTGCGATTACTTAATTAAGCAATTTGTATGTGTGCATAGCGCTTAGGTGTGTCCACAGTACCAACAACAACAACAACAACGTCGACAGCGACACCACCAACAACAACAAACAGTGCCAATAAAGCCACACGCCGAGCAAACAGCGACAGGAGCGCAAGACTAACCGACCACAGCATCAGCAGGCGGCTTATTCCGGAAACACCACATTGCAGGTGCGGGGAGGGGACATGGAATGGAGCAGCACATTAAAGTGGGAGCGCAAGCGGGTCACGCCAGTTGCGACCAACAACACCAACGACCAGGCTAACCCGTGCGATCGGCCATGCTGCCGTCGAGAATGGAAGGTGAAGGCGGAGAGCTGGTCCAGCCCAGTAGCATTAAATGGCAATTAGCCGGTGTGCAAATGTTATTCGAGTTATTGCACGCGCACTTCCAACAGTCAACAACAACAGCGCGCATGGGAAATGTTTGCCGAGCGGATTTGCGGCGTATTCCATTCATTCAAGTTAAATCTCTTCAGTCAACTCCCCCTTAATTAATGCGGATATACATATAAATAAATTATGTGTGTGTGTGTCAGTCACGTGCTTCGCATATGTGTGCAAGAGCTTTTTGGTTCATGCTTGCAGTTTATGTGTTATTAATGAAGCCTTCGGAATTTTTGATATCTGGCTGTGGAAACAATCATATCACACTCATAATTTTCAATATTGATAATAAACTGAATTGATTTCGTTATGAAGCGCAAAAATGCGAATAATAATGTCGAGGATCATTTTTGTGATATACATCGGTGCAAGAATTATGCAATTTATAGTAGCTGAAAGAGCTATTGCTTCCAGAATGATTACATCCAGGTGCAGTGACACACCCCAAACTATTTTTGTTTTTGATTTGCGAGCGGCTATCTCAAAACTTTATGTTCGCATTTCTAACAGCGCAGCAATTCGGTGAAAAATGTTAATTAGAGTAATTTTAATAACATCTTAAATTTTCAGGTACATAACCATTACTAGTAAGAGACGAGACTTTTGACCCGTTTTTGCGCTTGTTTTGAGGAAGGTATTTAGCGTTTGTGTTATTTGAAACTATAAAAGAAACGTACGAGTAAAAATCTCGTTAAATAATGGCCGAAAACATAAAGATCAAATAAGCCTAAAGCTTAAAATAGTATTAAATAAACATAAACGCTGAAATCCGATTACGGATTAATGTAGAGAGAGTCGTTAGGTGAGGTTATGTCGAATATGCCATACATTAATCCCGATTTTAAACAAATTTGCTAAATTTTTTAGATAGTATGAGTCTACCTGGCACCTCATGCGTAAGGGACCAATCACTCAACGCATCGCTGAATATAAAATGTGTTCTTTAAAGAAACGACAGAATTTAAAGATTTCAAGCCAAATATCAACATTTTCTGTAAGTCAAAATAATGCATTCTAAAAGCGAATCCAATTTAAATTTCTCCTTTCACAGAAGCGCACTAACTGGCCGCATTGCAATATGAGCTCAGCTCATACGCATATCGCACACCTTCAATACTTCTTTCCTTCCTTCCTTCCTTTGTTCCTGCCACATGCATAGAAAACAAAGCGTTTGCTCTCGTCTGTGAAATAAGGAAATAAGTGAAGTAATGCGCTGCTGCTCTCACACGAAATTGAACAACAATAAATAAACAATGAATGTGAAATAGAAGACAATACTCCCAAAAGTATGCTAACACGAGTTGCAGCTACAAATCGATTTCGCTCCACATTTCACACAGCACACATACATGTGTGCGTGCGTGTGTGTGTGTAATGCAAGCGAAGTGACGGCAGCAGGATCACATGGCAGTGCAAAGAAATGTAAATTGTAAAATAAACAATTCGCACAATTGGAATGCAGACTCAAACAAAGGGAAATAAAAGCACCCAGCTGGAAAGGAACTAATGGCATCCTGCAAGTGTGCATGACTAGCACAATCAGGCATCCCAACGTCAACCAATGCATCAATAGCACTTTCATATAAACTTCGCTTTGGCAATTGAACTTACGTTAACTTGGAGCTAATAAAGAGCTTTCGGAAATGCAACGCAACCTCGCTTTAAAAATTATAAAAGTTATCGAGCGTTGCTTTAAGCGAGATAGCGCTGTATCAATTCCAGAGAAGAATGTCTGTGGTTAGTTACAGACTGAGAAAAATTCTCATATATAAGAGATATTATTTGGTCGTATTTTCTTTAGAATTTAATTTCTAAAAGTTTGCCATTAACCACTTCATTGAAAAGAATAAACTTGTTATCGAAATTTCCAACTGGGCGCTGCAGCAAAAGCAAAGCGTATCAGCTTTATACGACGTAAGTGGAGCGCAAGTGACGCAATTGGCGCGGGGTAAGACGGCATCTGATAGGTATCGGGAGAACAATTGCTGCGAATTGCATTGGCAATGCATAAACAATTCAATATTGGAAATGGATTGCAGAAGGTAACTAGAAATATATGCCAAAATAAATTGAATATGTACAATAGAACAAAAAAATTTTTGTAAATTTTATTAAATAAGGAATCTTACACATTTAAAAAGGTTGCTTTATAAATATATAATTCACTGCAGCCCTTACCTGCACTGGCTGCATGATGAAATCACTTTGACTTTTGCTGGTGTGTAGCAAATAAGTTGAAAAGTCCTTTTTGTGTACGCCCAAAAGTAGGCAACTCTACTCCAGAGAGAGTATGCAATAGCCGAGCAATAGTGACAATAGCGACATTGCTTATCATGCACGAGCCAAAAGCAACTTATAGCAATTTGAAACGTGCTCTTAATCTAAACTAAATGATTTTGCAAACTATAATCCAGGCAAAATCAAAGTTTATTGCGCCAGAACTGCAATTGCTGGTTGCTGCTGAACTGGAACGGAAGGAAGCGCAGCTGACAAGCAAGGGAAGGAAACAGCTATAATACAAGCTGTACTCGAGTTTTTGTGTTTTGCGGCACGTATTTTGCAATTTCGCTTAAAAGCTCATTTCCATTAAGCAGCGAAAACAACAACAACAACAACAAAACCACAATAGCAACAACATCAGCAACGGAATGCAACAATAAGTAGCGCTGCGCTGCGCATGGGCAACAGCAATAACTACAACAACAACAGCAACAACAACAACAACAATGGCGACATAACGGAAGAAATCTCCAAATTATCCTTGATATTCCGGCATGGCAAGACGGAGCAGGAAAATGAGAAAATGCTTCACTTGGGATGATAATAATTCGCACGCAAGATTCGCATTATGCGCACGTACAAAACTTGTTAAATTTTTTGTAGGTTTGGGAAACCCTGAAAAGCGTAAGAAATGCTCGGTTACTTGCTTACTGTGTACGGAATTGAGTGGTGTGCACCGCAATCCGGTCGTTAGGCTGGGGGAAGGGAAGCGAATAAGTGCAACAGCACAGTTGAAGGTCAAAAGCATAATGAAAATAATGGCAACATTGTGTTCATTTGTGAGAAGCTGGAATCGCACGCGCTTTGAAGGTTCCACGGAGCAATATGAAGATCTTGAAGTACTTGCGAGAGAGGATGGAAGGAAGGAATTTGGAAATAGATAATTTTACTTCATTTGGGGCGGAACTATAAGGAAAACTCGAGTAGAGTAAAGAGGGAAAGGTTGATCTGCAGAAAAATGATTGATCTAATAAATAATTTCAGTTTAAAGAATACAAACCGTAGTGCATTATAAGCAAGAAAGTTCCTAATGCGGTCGATAGACCAAATTCTTCATAAGATACTATTCAGAGATAGGCAAAATACTTGAATACATGCCAGTTTTAGTAGAGGGAAATTAGTAATGTACTCGAGAACATTCAAGTTAATGGGGAGACAGACATATAAGACTGACTTCATCCACTACTGTTGAATATAGCAGCGATTCAAGTCCTATTTAAGTAACAAGCGATGCTCTCAACCAGGGTAGCCAATCTTTCCTTTGTGGGACTTTCTACAAATTCTTCTTAGTCGCATCTAATACAGTTTCAGGTTTAATATTACATACTTTAATTAAATTAGCCAATTTGAAAAATATTTTGACATGCTATTCAAATTTTAATTAAAATTCCAAAGCACTTCAATAATATTTAATCAAATAATATATTTTAAATTGGTTATTGAGTATTTACAGCAATGTTTACAAATTGAATTCAATGTAATAACATTTTTGTTGCTTTAGTCCTTTTACATGGTTGCATTGAATGCATGCTTAAGGCCAAAAGCTGCAAAATCGTCTGATTTGATTTGCTAATATAAACTCTTCTGCTTTGCGCTGCTGTACTAAAATCTTGCAAGGACATTAACCTAATTGCAGTTTATGCAAAATACATGTTTAACGCTTATACATACATATGTATGCACGAACGCATTTATGCATACCTACACACACGCATATCTGCAAGCCATTAAGAGTTGTGTCGTCTGCCTGCGAGCCAGCCTCTTGTGCTCGTGCCTTTGTTTTGCTTCTTTAAATATTTACCTGAGGTCCTTTAACAAATGGCTCTAATGTGGCTCGGTCTCCTCCTGTTTGTGGTTGTTGCTATCGTTGTGCTGCTATTGTTATTGCTGTCGTCGTCGTCATCTGTGTTGTTGCTGTTGGCTTTGCAGTCCTATATTCTGCTATTTTGGATGTTGTCTTTGTTTGCCTAATTTAACTTCAAGTTTAAGTTATATAACTTGTTTAAACATTTCGGGTTATGCCATTGCATTGTGCTTAAACAGCTGGCAGTGCTGCCACCTTTTGATGTCTTGAGCGAAGATAAGCGTGAGACCGAAAATCGATTTAAAAATATAGAGCACAAGTTACTAAAGCAGAAATTTGAAAAAACTAAGAAATACAATTTTTTTAAGTTTATTTTTCTTCTAATGGAAGAAATAAATTTTAAAAAATTTTGATTATATAAGATTAAATTTTTACTGGTAACGAAAACTTCTTCATTGGATTTTGAAGGATTTTTGGTTGAGTTTGTGTTTGTTTACATTCGAATTGTTGCGGCAGAAAAAGACAAAATATAGTAATTAAAGGGACATTTATTTCTACTCTCAGGTGGCAGCGCAGTTGCGGAATATCTCTTCTTATCTTGGTTGTTGCTTTCTAACTTGGTTTTAACCCTGTAATGCATGATTTATTTTAATCTTTTTGAGCCGTAGGCTTTTAATCAGTTATCCTTTTTCCGATGCGGCTAACCATTATTATAAAACAAGAACTTTTTGCAATTTCTGAAGATACTACATAATATGCAGTATACACTGTTAATTGCTACGTAAAAAATGTTCAGCTGACAGTCATTTTAGAAAATTTATTGCCAACCGATCTTGCAACTATCAAATATTAACAGGTTGGAAAGCTTTAGTAAACAAAACAATGTATATGAAAATATTTTAAAGATAAAAGGAGAGATTATATACTTTCAAAAGTCTTCATGTATTTATATTTGAGAATAGTAAAAGGCACTACTATGCATTAGAGGGTTAACGCATACACATAGATATAAACATGCGCTCTTTGCTTGCGAGCGTTTCTAAAGTATATGTGTATGGATATGACTGCGGATGTGTGTGCTTTTCGAAAATATACTACTACAGTGAGGCTGCAAGTGCAGCGTCAGCAAAGGATTTTGTCTGCCCCCTCCTGCCCCTGCCACCGACAGGATAAGGAGTAAACAGGAGGTTTGGCAAATGACTTATTTGTTGCTGTTAATACGCGAAATATGTATGTATGTCTATGAGTGTGTGTTAGCGTAAGTGTCTAAGAAAGTCCATACATATGTATGTATGTATGTGTGCATATGTGTTGTATTTGTGTGTGACTGTGTTGGTGCAGGCAGACACTTCTGCGCTAGGCACAAAATAAGCTCAAATGTCAACGACTTAAATTATGTTGTGGTTTTTATGTTTGCTTGTTTATTTCAATGTTTCCTTAAATATTTTGCGTTGTTCTTTCCGCGCTCTTGCATATGAGTGTGTGCTGTTGTTGGTGTAATTTTGTGTGTGCTTATTTTTACTTCTAACATTATGAGAATTAATTTTTGAGCAAGGCACGCAACACACAAGCAAGCGAAATATGCGTATGTATGCCCAAATAGCTGCTTATACCTTATTTATTTTTCATACGTGTGTGTGTGCGCATTTGTAATAGCAAATAAAATCTGATTTAGCTAATTTAGCAATCTCTGCCGTGAGTCGTCCTAAGAAAGTTCTTGTTTCTGAAACTGTTTACACAAATATTGCCAAGTAGAAGAAACACATGTACACCTACATACATACACACAGAAGTAACGAGATAAACATACGTCAATTTGTAGCAGCATCTTCCAATTTCGGGATTTTTTCCTTATAAACCACAGTCTAAAACTCTGCGTGGATAGTTTGTGGCTAGCTACTTCCATGGCAGCAGAGGTTAATTACTAATGAAATGGTATAACTAACTATCTAAACTAACAATAGGTAAAGCCCATATTCACAATCGAAATATTAATTTATTTAAAAAAACCATGCTACTAAATTGGTAATACAATTGTGTCTATACATTGTTTAAAAAACACTCTGACCAACAAAATTCTATTTTTACTACAAACACATTGATAAGGTTTGTACAGAAGCCGACCGTGAAGGACGGAGGCAATGAAAGAAAATTCAAGTAAAAGAGATGCTGGAAACATTAGGCATTTTTAACTGAAGAAGGCACGCGAGTAGCAGGGGCGGCTGGAAAGACGCCCTATGTCAAGTCGTCAGCTGAACCCGGTAACGGGTTGCTACTGAGCCATTACATTAGATACGTAAAGCCATTTCTTTTTCTTTTGATGAATTCGATTTTTCTTTTAGTTAATATTTAAAATTCTATTTAAATTTAAATTTTATAAAATAACTCGAGAGCATGCTTTAAAATATTATTATGCTGCCTAACATGCACACGCTCTACTCACATATTCACACTTGGTTGATTTTCTATTATACCAGATTCGCTTGTGTCGTCGCAGCAGCAGCATTCTCCATTCTCCATTTTCCATTTGCCATGTTCCACTTTGCACTTTTCGATATTTTTCGATCATTTTGTTTCGTATCAGCAATCGATGCAATAATAAACTTTACAAGTGCAACTTTTATGAGCGTTCCACACAGCAGAGACACCCAGAGAAGTGCACATTGCAATACATACATGCACATGCATGCTGGCATTTCTCAATGTGAGTGAGTGTGAGTGTATATTTTGTTGTGCGATATCGCATACAATATTTGCAAGAATAAGTTTCCTGTTTCCGCCACTGCGGCAAGCAGTTACATCAATTGGCACTCGTGCACACACACACACGCTCATATTCGATACAGAAGTTCGTTCGAAGCGTGCCTGCCTGTGGGATTATATTTTATGCATGCGGCTGTGTGTATGTCTACGTCTGGCTGGGTGCGTGTTCAGATCTTGCAATTGCAATAATGTGCATAAAGTTACAGTTCCACGCTACACACACACACACATACATAGATACATATATACATATATATCGCATGCATTGATTGCATATCGAGTTGGTTTGATGTGTAAACAGAAACCAAATTGAGGCCTGCCACAATCGAAAAATAATGCGAAATATTTAAGAATTTTCCCCTATAAGTTATAAAAAATATTTAAACATATATTCAAAACTTCAGAAAAGTATGTTATGCATTTGATAGAATAAAGCGCCAACTAAAGTCGACAGTACAGCTCTCCTAACATCTACATATACGTATGAATTGTTTATGTAATATATTTCACACTGTAAGCTCTTCTTTTTTTTGAACAAAACTGTCAAAGCTTCGACATAATCGCATTAACTTTAGATAGAATTCACCAGCATGCAGACACACACGATTCAGTCATTGGCCAGTTTGCATGCATACAATGAAAATGTGTTATATTCGATATATGTATTTGTAAATTATAAGCGGATCAGATGCTCTTGCCAGCGGCACAAAAATCTAAACATTTTGAATCATCTAACGTGTGGAATTCTTTCCTATTTAAATTAAACGAATTCCACAAGCTATGGCCGCGTACTAATTCGTTAAAGTGGCATTAAGAGGAAATACCATCTCACAAAGCAAAAATATTTTGAAATACATTTAGTCGAGCAATTTTTACTGCGTTTCAAATTATTTTCCACTTAACAAAAATTTTTAGCTCGTTTGAATTAGATTTATAAGTTTTCGAATATGTAGAATCACAGCATACTTAAACTACATGTGAAATTCCGAAGCAATGTTCATCTTATATACTTAGTTTTCTTGATTTAGATAGAAACAAATGTTTTGTAAATTACGAAATGTAAGCTTAAGCAAGAATTAAATCGACTGTCGGTCAAATGATATTTTGATTGCTTTTAGCTTAACACACCCCAAGCGCACAAATTCATTTATGTACATAGAAAATTATGTAGCTAAGCCAATTAGAGCATCGATATTAAAGCTAGATCTATACACTGAATGTTACTCTCTCTACACTATCCACAGAAACTGATTACATAAATTGTTTAATTAGTTCTAAGTAATGAAATTTAAATATAAATATTCAATCTAAAGTATTTCCAAAATGTTTTCTAAAAAACAGCTCCAGAAACAGCAATTATTTGTGCTTTAGACATGGTCACTAAAACTCAAAGCAGAAACCTGAAACGGGAACAACTTCGTCAATTAGTTCCGCAGTTTATGAAGCTTTTGGGTGTGTGTGTGCGTGGGCGCTTATTTGCTTGCCTGTTCTTATTTGTTTTGTGTGAATTGTTGTGGTAGAGTTGAGCCAGCATTTGGATAGCTACAATAATGTTATTGCAATTAGCACCATTTGTTGCCAATTCAATAAACACACGCATAAACCGCCCCCACTCATGCTTACCACCAATTCAGCAGCAATTCTGTAGTCGCCGGCTTGACCAGCTCCGAGCAAGTGCACAGGGCGCAAGGGGTCGTGCTCTTTTTAGTTGGCATAAATGTGCGCTTTATCGACGGGTGTTATGTGCAAACTTTCCCCTTTTCGAATTGCTACGCTTAATGGCACACTACGCCGCCCTCTCGCCCTGCTGACTCCGCACTGCAGCATTGACAGTCGAAGCCGTTTCCTTCCTTCGGATTGCATAGTTTCGCTTGGCACTTTTGGGCAGCGCTAGTGAACTACTTTGCCAGTTGTGTCGCCTTTGGACATTGTCGAGTTCGGTCTGTTGGCTTGGCAGTGTTGGTGTTGCTACTGCTGGTGCTGCTGGTGCCGGCTGCACTTTGAACGTGGCGAAAGTTTTGTAGCGAGCAGCAGTACTAGCTTACATTTGGACGTCGGTTTTGTTGTTGTGTGCGTGAAGTGTAACAGCTGCACGCAGTTTGGGGAAGTGCTAAACAGACGCTTGCAATAAGGACGACCTGCTGGCTGCTGCAGCGAGTAAGTTCCAACTGCATTTGGCAGTGTCGGAAGAAGAGACTGGGTATTCAGGCACTTCTAAAGACACCAAAATAAGACTTTTCAAGACTTCGACAGCGCAATTTATGCTTATATAATTGTTAATATTCTCTTTAATTAAGAGTAGTTTCATTTAATTTTGGAAGTGTTGTAACTTTGTTGTATTACTGGAGACCATTTGGCGACACCTTGATGTAGTTTTAAAAGAAAAAACTTCAACAACTTCATTAAAGCGCAGCTTTCAAAAACATAAAGAAAAAGAAATCAGAAAGGGCCTTTCAAAAAGTTTGTTTTTTCTAGTAAGTAAATATCAAGGAATTAAAAAAATATTTATAAGTATTGATTCTTAATCTTTAAAAAATTTAATTGAAAGAGAGGGTTTTAGTACCGTCTTTTAAACATCAGTACATTTTTTAATAACAATTTAATATTTAACTACTTGCAGCAAAATCCGATAAAGAACCAAGCTTTGAGCATTTGAGCCGAATTAAAATTCAAGAGAAATTATTGTGCGAGAAGGGAAAGTTGTTTGCGTAGCTAGATTAGTTTTAGTACTTGGCACTTGGCAGTTAGCAGCACTTGAAGTGCATAGAAATGCAGTGAGCACACACACACACACACATATACAACTTTAGTACGAAATTGCATGCTCATTTGTGTTTGATATCTAATTTTTTGGCCTTTTCTGCAGTAATTCCCTTTCCCTTCCCCTTTCCATTGTCAGCCCAACAAACCATCTGCTTCCACTCGCTTGAATTCCATGCATACGTAAAGGATTGTGCTTATTTGTTTAGACTCCATTTTGTCCTCCCAAACTGTTAAGGAGAGTCGGCGTGATTTTGCTTGTGCCTTTGCCAAGAAAAGCAGCGTATTTGCGTTCTTTCTCTTTGTTGTTGTTACTACTTCGGAATTTCAATTTGTAAAGTACATTCCAAATGTAAGACGACACATTTAAATGCATTGCACGTACTGCTCTTGTGGGCAAGAAGTCGTTGAAACAATAGAAAATCGAAAATTTCACGGATTCGAGTGTTGAAATTTTTGGAAACTTTCCGAAGTAATGCATTGCTCATATTTAAACTGGCATAGAATTAAAAATGGATACAAAAAAATAACCCAGTCGCTTTTCTATGTTGTAATTGTTCCTGCTTTAAATTCTTCCTACTTCGCTTGAAAAAACTTTCTTCTTTAATAAATGTTCCTCGTCCTTCTTACATTTAGTTTTTTCTTTCCCTTAAAGTCCTTCCTGCCTGGAAGTTCTTCATGTTCCCTAGAAGTTATTCCCCCTCTAGCTTAAACAGCGCAACCTTTTATTGTTCGTACGTGTGGCGGCAGCAGACCAAATCACCCAATTTTGTGCTACCCTTCCCCCTTCTTCAGCGTCTTCCTTAGGGTAGCTTACATTAAGTGTAATTGAAACGAAACAGCGTATTTAAATCGAATTTGAAGACCTTTTTGCAGCAGCATACTACATTACCGAATGCCAGTCCCAATGCCTCGGTTGTCTTCCGCACCCTTACCCTCCGCCAATTTGCCAATAATCATCGCACTTGCAGCTGAAGTGTGCGCGCAATTGAAATTTATGCGCCGCACTAAGGCAAAATTAAAATGTCTCCGCATTTGGACATGGCGGCGTACTGCAATCCTGCGCTCGGCCACTCACTCCCCCCGCTCTATCATTCTGACTCTGAACTTGAGAGTAGCGCTCCGTTGAGGAATCGCCAATGTGTGCTGCCTGCCACCAAATGGCGTGTGCCTAATGCGTGCTCCGCTAGTCGCCAGCTGGTAATGTGCATGTGCCGACTCACTGGTCCAACTACACTCAGATAAATATGTTAGTAGTGCTTACTAAAAAGTCGGTTAGAATAACAAAGGTATTTCCTTTTCTTTAAAAATTTACTCGTTTCTTCCTTTGCCCTCGTGTCTCCTTCTCAATGAGAAGAGTTTGGTGCAGATTTAGTTTTTTTATTATGAGTAGTTGGGAATTTGTGTAGTTGGTGAAGTAGATAATCGACTAATACTTTTGTAAGTGTATGTAGCCTGTGCAGTCTTTGTAGTCTGTGTTTCGCCTATATTTATGCACCAGCGCACGTTTGCCTCATAGAGATCTAAATCTTAATATTCATGAGGGAAATCGATTTTTATGAGCAGCGAATTTTACGAGCTACGACAATTTGCAACACAATTGCCGATTTGGGGATGGTATGAAGTGGATGCTGCCGCTGTTGAAGCTGTCGAGTGCTGTGCGGCAGTTACATTTGCCTTTTGTTTGCCTGCGGGAGGGAGAGAGGAGAGTAGAGCACACTGGGAGTTTGGAATTGAGAGTTCTGTAAGTGCCATGAAAATTACTTGAACGCCACATAAATTGCTGCTAAAACGGCTTCAGCATTCCTCAAGAGCGCCGAATTTTGTCAATTTGTGCAGAAACTCTGCGGCCTTATTAACATTTTTACATGCATGCTTCTTACCTTCAGCTGCTGCAGAACACACACAGGCATGCGTTCCTTGACTTGTGAGCAAACAATTTTATAAAAAAATTAACTTTTTCCTGCCATTGAAATAAACTCAAATGTCTTCAATTTGCTGGTAAAAAAAGAAGCATTTCAAAAAAAGGACAAACAAAAATAAAAAGGAAGAAAAAATGCGCACTTTTACTAATATTACTTTTCAACATGCCGCAAGAGCGTCAGTTGCAGTAGCAACAGCGGAACGCTTGCATCGGTTCAGCTCAAGCTACAGTCGAAGCCTTTTCTCCATACAGGGCACACGCTCAGTCGGAAGCGAGCGCCAAAAATGTTTCATTGTACTTGCTGGTTTTCACTCGCAACTTATCAACTGTAAAATATGCACTCTCTTGCAACCACCCAGCAGGAAATGTGGCAGTTGACTGTTATAGTTGTTTAAGACCAGAAGAAAGCTTAGCGTAGATTTTAAATCTTTTCAGATGACAATATCAGAAGCGTAAACTTTAAAGAACGAACAATTTCACAAAAAGAATTTTAACAAATGAAAGTTTTGCATATTTTCCAAATTTTTGCGTATTCCTAAAAAAATATTTCTCATCTAAAATTCTTATTTTCTTAAAGATCGCACAAACTATTTAATCGACATATTATATAAATTGTTTGCATATATTTTCGAGAGTATGGTTTCTTACCCTTCAGACTTTTTCTAAAGCATTTCAATCAGATACTAAACCAACTAGTTTTAAACGGCATAAATTCGAATTATGATAGTAAATTCTATATTTGAATATTTTTTCATTAAAATTTCCTACTGGATTCGTGCACACATACACATTGCATAAACTGCAATACAAGCTTGCGAGCTGCAGCGGCAGACGGTATGCAGATGCAAATTGTGGTACATTGCTGCTACTGTTGTTGCCATTGCAACTGTTTTACTGTTGTTGCTATTGCAACTGTTGTTTTACGCAGAACAATGTTGCATAAATTTTAAATGAAAATTTCAATATCACTTTATGTGAACACGCGAAATTTTCCGCGCGCTGGCTTCGCTTTTGGCGGCAGAGCGCAGATCGAATATTTGGCTTGCTGCTCTTTTGCCTTTGCTTTCGTGCTGTTGTTTTTCTGTGTTTTTTGTTCTGGAGCTACTTCTGCTTTTGGGCGTAACACAATGTAGCGGCACTGCCCGAAATGACGTATCATGAAAGGTCTGAACATTTTGTTATAGGACCTCAAGTGAAAGCGATAAAATGCTTTTTTTATTGGCATTCCTCAGGAAAGCTGACGCGAAAATGCGAGGCCACTTTCATGGCTGACAGCTGTGATAAAATTCGTAAGAAATCCAGGGTAAGCGGAGGAATCTCGGAATCACTACATTTTACACCAAGGCAAAATATAGCAATTATTGGGTTGCTTCTTGTGCAGCGGGCAGGGCGTAATATGGAACGTTTTGTGAAATCGAAGCCTTAATAATTATATAACAAAAAATACCACCTTCCATATGTCATCCAATTTCATACTGTTTCAACCAAATTGTTCTAGCAGTTAGACCCCCAATATTTCGAGGAGCAGGCATTTTCTTTGCATTTGCCTCCACCATGAAAAAAACATGCCAACCCATTACCCCGGTACCCCGATGGCCAGTGATGCTTCAATACTTCTGTTGATACTTCCTTAATTGATGCGTAAAAGCAAGCGGGATTGGCAACAAATGGAGCCTCCGATTTGCCGGTCAGCACCTCTTGGTCAGGGATTAACTGAAGTTCGAAAAGATTTTCCGGCAATTCCATGCAAATTTCTTACCAGCGCCATTAATTTTAATTGTTGGTAGACAATGCATAGCCAGGATCAACAAAGGATATGGACAACAATTGAAGCGACCTCAGCGCGTACAATGGAAGCATTTCGGGCAGTCGATAGCATCTTCAGCAACATACCTCCAACTACAATCCTCTCACCACGCTGGCGTTCCAGCATGCAACTACATTAATGCTACCGTTTCCAGCAGCAGCGTAAAGTGGAAATAAAAATCGCATGCATTTTGGTGGCTATCAATGCGGTCAGCAGCAAGTGCAGCCAGAACAAATAAAAAACGATCGTAAAAAATGACAACGAACAGTCTTGCGAGTGTGTGCGTGCCAGCGCTGCAATCGTAACAACACGGCAGTAAAATTTCGAGCCACAAAGAAGCGGCAGAGAAGCGGAAATGAGCATGGACACTGAAGCTATACTATTGTTTGGGACTGTCTGGAAGGCCAGCAAACCGTGAAGAATTAAGAGCAGAAAAGCCAACCCCTCGAATGTGCGAACCAAGAAGCACGCAAGTGGATTTGTAGCGTAGTTACGGAAATGCGTCGGTAAAGGAAGCACCTCAAAGAAACAATGCAAAGGAAGCCGAAATGAGGAAAGAGATCTGAGTGTCGCACTTTATTCAAATTATTAATTAATTGGTTCTTTCTCTGTTGTGGAGAAAATAAAAATTTTATATTATACAGCAGATTTATGATATTAAAGGAGAATTTTCGGAAAGAGTCTTCCAACTTCGTTCGGTCATTAATTTAAATTAAACAAGTGCTTCGCATGTATAGGGTCATCTCCAGACTGTTGGTTTATCTAAAAAGAGAAGCAAGATTGTTACTAGTACGTAAGCTTTTACTTCTGAAAATGTATAAACAAGTCTCCGGTAGTTTCCGGTGATTAATTCAGCACATTCAGTTTCTCTTAACTCGTATTTTGTTTGCTTTGAATTGCTTTTTAAAGCAAAAATGTAGTATTTCCTTTGCTAAACTCAAAGCTTGAACTGTAGTTTATGAAACCCTCCTCTGCAACCGCTCGAAAAAATTAACAAGCAACCTTATATTAAAGCAGTTCCGGTCCGCACATACTCATACACACATATATGCATGCCATCCTATTCACACATACAGCAATACAACCGAATTCTGTAGAAAGGACTTTTATGTGCCACGTTCGCACATCGACAGACGCATTAAAGTTCGGCAACTACACCAAAAAAACAACAAATACAAAAACAGTAATAATAACAGCATTGATGGGTAACTTATGTGGTTCTGCCGCAGTTGTATTAGTGTGCCAAATACTCACACACATGTGCACTCGCACGTACGCATACATGTAACGGCAGTGCTTACAAAGGCAGCAGTTAATAAAAATCTCAAGAGCACACCGATACAAGCTGTAAACTCATACATACACACGCACATACACATGTGTATAAAAAGCGTAAGTAACTGAGTGAAATAAAAGCAGCACAAAGTGTACGAAAAATTGGGTTAACGTTAATTTATGAAGTGAAATAAATACTGACTTACGAGAACGCGGTTCTGGAAAATGGTGTTTAAGCTGATTTCTTCAAGCCACTACTTTCCGCTGCTGCGGAGTGCGTGAAATTACTTTGCTTAGCAAAGTCGCGGATATATCTAAAAGAGCAGAAATATAAAACCATTTTGTGAAGTGTTAAAAACCGAATTTGTGGAATTTCTTACTTAAAACTGCCACCAACTGAAATCGTAATCGAAATTGCTATGAAATTCCGAAACTATATGATATTCAGAATCGAAATTACAATCGAGAATGCTGTTTCTAAAGAATATGGTCGGTCGAGTTGGTATGTTAAAAATTCTGAAGCTGAGTACATTATTTAAGTATATAAATTTATGAATTTTATTCGACTAAGGACTAAGGATTTTTATCTTATAATTTGTTTTGGAATTGTTCTCATCATTAAACTGAGAAACAGATATCCAAAGTAGGTTTGAAGGTTTGAGAAAAGAAGGAGGAACTCATGTCTGGAATGTTGAAGAGGTAGTCATTGCAGTCTAGAATTGTAGCATGCTTTGTTCAATTTTTGCTTGAGCTGTATTTTTCGGTTAGAGAAGTTAGACAGCATTTTCATCGTATCTCTGCAACTACAATTTTACTGTGAAATTAAATTATAAAGTGATAAAAAATAAATAAATAACTGGCACAACCGCCTGCGAACGAGGCTTAGGCCTAGCTTTCTCGCATTAACTTGTGTGTGCTTGTCATATTTTTCACAAATTAACGGGACCTACTTTACCGATTCCGAACGGGTTTAAGAAGCTTTTCAAGGCAAAGCTTATTCTCGGAGAATTGCCAATTCACCGCGAGAAGTGGAGCCGCGCAAAGAAACAATTTGAAAACAAATTTTCTTTTTATTAGATGTTACCGGACCCGGTGTTGAACCCAGGTCCTCCGCGTCAGCGTCCAAGCACTTAGACCACTGAGCCACCGCGGCGCCAAAGCGATGGACCTACAAAAAAGCAGACTGAATTCATAGCAAGCCAATATTCCCTTCGCTAGAGCTGCAGTGAGTGGAAAGCATTCTCGTAAACAGAAACGCCAACTTCCACAGTCTCACCCACTTTTACTTAAAACTATGTACCCTATTGTATTGCCATAATGACTGCACATATCCTTCGCCTCATTTCCTTTCGATTGGTTTCTCCTATTTTAGTCCTTGCTTTATTTCTTCGCTCGTAGCTTGAGTGAGAGCTGAACTTGACTTATGATGCGCAATAAAATACCTTAACGAGCTAAGCAGAAAGTAGCTCATACGCATCGGTGCGTGGTATAGTGTGCGTATGTTTGCATGTGTGTTTGGAAAGCATCAGTTAAGTAGTGTGCATTTAGAACCTCAGCTGTGACTTTTGCTATTTTCATTAGTTCTGCTCAGCTGCAACAATTGATTACGCTTATTTCCGATGGCTCCTTGGAGGGTTGTTTTATTTAAATATGTTCACCAAACCCCCCTGAGCTACAAACAGTTAAAGCTGAGCTTCTTTTCTGGAAAAAGAGAAACTTTTTTATGTAATTTATCTAGCTACAAAAATTATTTTACGCTTATAAACGCCACTCATTATTCTACGCTGACTGCAGTTTTTCCCCTTTCTTACGTCTGTCAAAATTGTACATGCTGAGTTTTCCTTTCTGGCTGCTTTTATAGTAGTTTATAAATTGCTGCATTGTTCCTTGCATTTTTTTGGAAATGCCCGTCGGCGGTGAATTGTTTTACGAGGGCAAAATCACGTTGAACAACTTCCGGCATTTATTACACTTTCATGTGAGTTCCTTTTGTAGCATATTTTGGTGAAAACTTTGACTCCACATGCATAAGAAATTTTCTTTAAAATTTTTAATGTTCCATTTATTAGAAACAGGGTAATGCTAGATATTTTTATGTGAAGAGGTAGCTTTGAGCTAGAAGCAGCGTATTTTATGGAATAAATGTGAAGTGACTTTTGAAAAGGGATGAGTTACAGCGAGAAATTAAGAGTAACGAAATAAAAGTATAATTTAGTAGTGACTGGTAATAAGAAACCAGCTATAAGAGAAAAATGGAAAGCAACAAACTCGAAGTGGCGAGTTCAATGATTAAATATACCGACTTAAATAGAACACATAAAAAGGTAAATGTTGGTAGCAACAACAACTTTCAAATCAAGCAGTTAAACGAGACTCACGTTTCTTTAATTCCAAACTTCATGTATTCGTTTTTATCCTTTTTGACACCTTTCCCAGCTTAATGCTTTTTCCATAAAATTCGTATGTCGAAAAGATTTAATTTTGATATTTTTACTAAAGATTCGATAAGAGAATCACAAAGTTTCACTTGAAATCAAAAATGACTGACACATCGCCTCACAATTGGCATACAAAAACAATTTCACGTCATTTGTGATTACGACATGCAACGCTTTGCAATGTCTATAGGATTTATTAAATTGCTTGAAGGCGAAACACGCGAACTTCCCGGGCAGCAATGAGAAGCAGCAACAAGAATTGCTGAAATGGAACTGCTGCAAATCACAATTACAATTAAGTCATTATATTCACTGCGACCGTAATACTGAAATACAGCAATTTCTTTGCTGTTGTAGTTGTAGTTGTTGTTAAAGCAGGCTTCAGTTTCTATATACAGAGGGTAGAGGGCAAAGCGCTGCAAGCTTCTGCAGTTTAATTTGCTATTAAATAACTATAGCATATGTTCTGACATGCACTAACACTCACATGCAAATATGCACACTAATATTCATAAGTGCACCCAACAAAATGGTTTATAAACAATAATAAAAAACTGCTTACTTTGAAAATGATGCTAATTTTAAGTAAGTTAATAACAAATTACCACTTTTTCTATTAATTTTTGCAAAATTTAAATTTTGTACCTCACATTGGTCAAGTTCTGTTGTTATTAAGTAATCAAATTTATTTTTAGATAGCATAGGCTATTTATTTCTGTGAGTGTATGCACAAGCTTATTTCCGTGTTAAGCAGTAAGGCGTGAGAGCAGTTGTATAGTGGGCGTGCCAATTGCCTTCAGTCCAAAATATGAGTTGACGTGTGGGCCTGCGTCAACGTCAACAATTCAAAATAATTCACGCCAATTGCATGTTAGTGTGTGTGTGCTTAAGTGTGTATGGGTACATGTAACCTAGCATAATTTGCCATAAAGCGATTTAGACGGGTCTTGGTTGAATTAATAGTAGCTTGCATATGAATGTGTGTGTGAGTAATGCACAAGCACATAAACACATACAATTGGAACAGGTTTAAATGTGAGCGCTCGCGCTTAGAAGTGGCTTGCAATCAGAGCCCGGATCTGGCGTGTTTGTGACTGGCAGACGATTCGCTATGGTTGGCAGTAGAGACAGGCGGCAGGGATGGCAGGCATGCATTTTCCGTTCGTTGCCTAATTGTATGCAATGGAATTTGCTTCCGTGTCGGTTTGCTGCACTCCAGCCAAACCCGAAAACACCTGCAAATGAAGTCGTACTGCGGTAGGCTGTGTGTAATGTGTCAATGCCACGTTTGCGTTATTTGTCGCTCTGCCAAAAACACTTACGCACACACACACACATGGACAGTGCTTTGCGCTTAGTACTAGCTTTAGCAATAAATTTGCAAGCACTCGCATGCGTGCATTTGCGTTTGTAAGTGTATGCAAATTGATGCCGCTGACGCTTGCATTGGCTTTGAGGTCACTATAGAATTGATGTGGATGATGTTGTTTTTGTTGTTGCTGCTGTGCGTAGCGTTTCATTCTCAATAACAAATTGAATGACGCTGTGATTTGATCTGGCGCTACATGTTACCTGATTTCGCCCAAAGTGGCACGAAAAGATTGTTAAAATTTTAGCAGAAAGAAAGGAAGCGAGATAAATTCCCTGCATAGACATAAGTTTTAAATAATTTAAAAGTACCGCAAATATTTTCGACTAGGTCCTATGATGTTCATCACTTCGAATTTGTATAATATTCAGGGACAAGTTCCGCTGTTACTATTACACATGTTATGTGGGACAGATAAAAGACCAAATCTAATTTCCAGCCTACATTTGAAAAACTGAGTATTATTATTATATGAGTCTGCCGTCTTTCACTTTAAAAATCGCTTATAACTACAGCTCCATAAAGCAGCGCACATACCACATAGGCAACTGTTACAACAAAAAACAACAAAAGATTCTCAGGATTCTAGCATTCCGCCTGGTTTTCCATTTCCGGCTGCCAATTGTGCGCGCTGACATTCGAGTTTAATTGAAATGTTTAAAACACTTGTACTCTGTGCTCCCAAAAGCTCAAAACCAACGCCAACATCAACTGCAACTGCAACTACAAACAACAACATGCAACAACAACAACAACAACAAATTGGCATGCACAGTGTCGACCGACTTTAACACTTTCCACTGACAAGGCAAAGTGTGAAATTGTTGCCACAATAAACAGGCAATTGCCTCACACATCGACACACACACCAATGCACTCAACAATTGCAACTGCTGCTGCCACCAACAGCTGCGATATTTTGCAATTGCTTCGCTGCGGCAATGGAAATTGCTATTGCCGCCGCCGCCTGCCGCATGCCGCTGTTCAGTCAAGCCGCCGCTGCTTTCTATAATTAGAATTCATGCCTTTCCTTCGTTGCCTTTTTTTTGTAATTTCTTTTTTTTAATAATTTTTTCTTTTTTCATAATACTCGTAATAATTTCCTTCCACTTGCATTTTACGCCATATTTGTTTTCATATTTCTGTGCACAACGTTCGCAGGTTTTATTAACTTTGGCAGTTCTTCAGCATTCCGGACTTGATTGTTGTTGCAAGTTGTTGTGGTGTGCACATTTACTATTTGCTGTTGTTGTTGGCAGTAGTCGTTGTGTGTATTTGTAGAGCAGAGTTTGAGGTATTGGCTTATTTCACTGATGCACACACACTGACACAGAGACAGAGGCGCACGCAAAATTGTATGCGAGGGAGAGAGGAAGAAGCCATTATAGTCAATACTCAATGATTACATTAACGAATATTTTTCCGTCTAACCTCGCATGATAAACATTGAATAAACCAGTAGCAGTCGTTGTGGAAAAATGTCGAATCGAAATTGCCCTTTCGTTAAATATAATTTCAGAGCTCTAGCGGGGGCAGCAGCCTCTGTTCTCACCTTCGTACAGCCATGAGCAAACCAGCATATGAACTGTGAGCTGTGCTCTGGCAACATTGCAACAAACGTTCAAACATTCCGTCAGGGAATGTACATACAAACAAACGCACACACGAACTGACTGACTGACAAATTTTGCACACAAAGAGAACTAACGGACACGTTTGATTGACGCCTGACGTTTGTTTATTGTCATGTTTCATAGCATTCCAGTCATTTGCTCCTACAGCAATCCGCCTCGGATTTGCTTTTAGTTGCCGTGTTGTGTTATTTTTTTCTGGACTGCTTTTGCTAATACAATTTATTACGAGCAGCATTTCCGCAGTTGTTGTTTTATTCAACGATTCTTTCGTACTAAATTCGAAATTATAGTGGAATGTTGGTAATTTTGCACAAAAAGCATCTAAGGAACTTCTTATTTTATTCACTTTGTCATGTTGATTTGATGTGCGGTAGTTCTATTTAAAAAATTATATTTAAACTGATATTATTCTAAATATATTTTATTTCTAAATTTAATCCAAATGAAATTTTGATTTTTATAATTGGTTTATAGCTCCAGAAAATATCGATCTAAAATAGATAGACTATCTATAAAAGTTTTGTAGTGGTTTCTTGTATATTGTGTTTAAATCTTTGATATATTCTCGAGCAAAAAATCAATAGCGAGTATATTTTGTATAAATCTTTTTTTAATATACTCTATAATATTACTAGCCTAGCTTCTTCTTATTTATTCAGTTATTAAAACTTTTGTGCTTTGTTCAAATAATTTCAATGCAGTCAAACATATATCTATTATTTACACTCCTATCAGAAGATAGCATAAAATTGTTCATATCCTGAAATTGGCATAACTCAGAAATTGTACTTTTTTCAAAATATATTCTCGGCCACTGGCTTTATGAGACCCACAGAGGAAGCACGTGCCTCGTCTTCTTCATGATCGAATGCATGTCCCATCCCTACTCCTTTGCTTTTGTAGTAATTGATGGATGAGAGTGACACTTGAACTTCTCGCGATGATTGTGTTTCGCGCTGTGGATTGGGGTACCCGTAACTTGAGAAGTGGGATTGCCAGTGTTGCTGTGCGCTTCCGTTGCTGCTGCTACTTGCGCGTGTTGCGTTTTCATTGACAAATTGCGTCCATAAGTACTTTTCCGTTTACAATTGACTCAGGTACCGCAGCATTTACGTCCATTTCACTCCACTCAAAGTGAGTCATCTGCGTTCATATTTTATGATCATGCTAAATTAGTTGTCCTTACACATTTTTGTTGTTCGGCGCGCACAGACACAGAGATAACAGCATCTAATGTTATGCTAACAAATGACTTTTGGCGCTGCTGCGTCTCTCTCATCTCGGCATCTGTTCCTTTCCCACTTCTATTCTGCGTGTTAGAAATTGAGCACAGTGTGGGGTTTCTCATTTCAATGGCCACATGGATGGTGCGCGCCAACTTCTTCCCTCGTTGACCTCACATTTACGAATGCTCGTGGGTTGCGTTGACGTTAACGTTGGCGCCATTGATTGATGAACAAATTTGACAATTTAATGGAAGTCTCAACCCAAGCGACTAAATCAAAACAAATACTCCATTGGTAAATAAATTGTGTGCGGTTTAATGGAATTGTGATTTTGCTGTTCCACTGTGATTTATTTCAGCTGTGAGGCAACTCTTTGGCTGTGCAAATAGAGAAATCAAAATACACACACTGTGCATCTTTACGAGGTAATAAAAATATGCTCAGTGAAATTAAGCTAAATAATCTGAAGAAGTTTACGGTAAGGTTTAAGTCGCTGTTAACGAGGTCACCTGTAAAGAAGTAGAAAAATATATATGTACATGTAATTTCTTTTTTAATTATTAAGCTTTCGCAGCTTCCATTCACTTTCGGTTGAGCACCAATTAAGTTGAGTAAAAATCTAATATATAAAAATGAATGTTTGTTTGTCTGTTTGTCTGTTTGTCTGTCTGTCTGTCTGTCCGGCTATACAAAGCTACACGCGTTGACCGATTTCAGCCAAACTTTATACCAATATTGTTGAAGACCAAAGGAAGGCGACTGTATATAAAATTTTTCGATTCATCAAGAGGGCGTGGCACCTCCCATACAACTTAAATATTTGATTTGGAATATCTTTAAAACCACATGTCATACAACGTTAAAATTTTGTATTCTGTTAGTATTTAGTCGTGCCCTCTTGCTTAAAAAAATTTAGGGGAGTGGGACAAGGGGGAGTGGCACTCCCTATACAACTTAAATATCTGATTTGGCATATCTTTGAAACTACAAGTCACGCAGCATTGAAATTCCGTATGCAGGCCCCTCTTAGATGCTTCGTCCCACGGGTAAAATTTTATGGGCGTAGGAAAAGGGGCGTGGCACTTTTCAATCAACTATTCATTTGGGTATAACTTTAGAACTATACAGCGCACATAAATGAAACACGTTACGAACTTACTACATGTCCGTATCCTTCAACTCGGAAAATGGGATGAGCATTGGACACGAGGCGTGGCACCCCTCATACAACTTAAATATTTGATTTGGTATACCTTTAAAACTACATGTCATACAACATTAAAATTTTTTATTCTGTTAGTATTTAGTCATGCATTCACGTAAACATTTTTACATAATTTGGGTTTTATATATGTACTAGCTGTCCCGGCAAACGTTGTTCTGCCTAAAATAATTATTTTATTCCAAGATTTGTTTTTAAATGTATTTGAATTATGGTAAGAATTTTTTTGATAATATGAAAATTATGTACAGGAAGAATAGGTTTTCGTGAATAGGTAATCTACATACACAGATTTCCCGTATGATGTGGCACTCGGGTGAAGCCGGGTGGATCAGCTAGTATTTTATAAAAATATAACACTAAATGACGAATAAGTTAGCCCAGGTAGTTTCTGGGATGTTTGGTCTATGTAATCTATAGGTGTATATAAAGAAGCCGCCTCGCTTTTGGTAGTGTAAACTATGTGCATGTCTTTTAATCATTTCTTTTGAAGTAATCGACTTATTAACCATATACAACTTTTCCATTATAAGTAAAGTTCAATTCGTTGATATTTTTTTAAATGTATATTTTTACGAAGGTATAGCCATATATACATATGTTTTACTTTTTAGTATTAAAAAGTACACATTTTTCTTGTCTTGAAAACCTTTTCTAAAGCACAGCCAGCTTTTAGCTTCCACAATTGGCTGCATATGTGGTTGGGAATTAGCTCGCTTCTATTCTGGCCTTGTTATAATGAAATGCATTTTTAGACTTTGATTTAAGTTTCGCTGTCGCAGTGCTTGCAACTCGCACTTTAGAATTAATAACATTTTAGCTGGAAATTACTTTCTAATTATGCTAAAACGCGCTCTCAGCAGATCAGCGTGAACCTGTGTGCATGCAGACGTATCGCTGCCCTTCCAGAGAGACCACACTGACCACAGCACACGGCAGCAACTCGCACAGTTGCCAGCGTGTTTGTCTTTACCTTCGATCCCCCGACTCCTGCTCTACTATATGACATGGCTCCTTCGGTTTGTTGTTTAAATATTTCGCGCAACAAAACCCAATTCACACAAGTCCTGCTGCCCTTTTCACCTTTCCTATTTCATGTTGCTTTTTTAAAGGGGGATTTTGCACTTTTGTTCCGCTGTTGTTGCTAAGGTTGTTGTTGTTCTCTTGACGCTTGTGGCCGGCAGAAGCGGTGCTGTGCTGTTCAACTCATTTCACCGCAGGGAAGTGTTACCAAATGCCATTCACCAGAAGTTGCCACACTTTGTGCAGGAGAGCGCATGTGTTGCGGAGGGGGTTCCTCAAATCACGGTCGAGCACATCCTCGTGACCATTAGCAACTGCGGCAAGTGGGTGGCTGGCTGGCTGGACAGCTGTAGTAGCGAGAAGCGCTGCTGTTGTTGTGGCAACGCGCGTGGCCAGGTGCCGCAGTGGTATCAGGGCCCGGCCACTTGCTAATGTTGGTAGGGGGTGTGTTGATGGCACTGGCAACCCTTAAACGTGCTCGTAATTAGCATGTTAAGAGGGTGTATGAATTTTTGATGATTAATTTTCTTTCAATTACGCGGCGAGTTGTAAATTGCTAATACCTCATTAGGTCTGCTGCATTTCAATGTGGCAGGTATCTGGCTATACACATATATATACATATGTATATTTGTATGCTTTCACACGTTTGCAGGTAGGTTATAATATAAATTATATAAATTCCACTGTGCAGCTTGATAAGATGAAAAAATGTGCTCCGGGTGCATATTGCTGATGGTAAATAATATATTAGAGTCATACAAGTTTTTTTAATGAATAACGGCATAAAAAATGTATATCGTTAAAGGCTTATTTTAACCAAAACAATTTCCGTCATGGTCTGTGGCTAATGGGCACAGGAAACTTTACGCTCAGTGCTGATGGTTAAAAATCATCAAAATCAGCAATAATTCAAATAATTTAGTCAGTATTGATTTGATTAATTTTGAGAATAGCTAAATACAATTTTTTCCATACTTTGAATTGAATTTACAATTACATAAAAGTATGCAGAAAGGTTTTTTCCGAAAAAATGCTTCAAATCCACAAATTTACATTCGAGATTTCCCCAAAAAGCGGTAACAAATTTTAAATTTCGTTTATAATAAAGAAATTTGTTTATTTTATTATTTCCACTACAACTTAAAAGCGTAGGACACTTACAAGAACGTTTAGATGTTCCTAAGTATGGGTACTATATTTTCACTTACAACAACCTAAAACTGAAAATGGCATTTTTTTTAATTTTACAACCAACAACAATTTCGAAATTTTTTAAATTTTCACAAAGAAGAGGGATTTTACATAGTTGGTGGTGTTGGGAAGCTTCATGAAAGTTCAGAGCATCGCTTTTCTGTAACTAATTGGAAATAGATTTAATAAAATTTTTCATTGTTTCTTGCTCTGATACCACTAGAGACAAAATCCGCATCCGAGAATTGGTGTCATTTGGAAGACGTTGTGAAAAAACATACAAAAACTTGCTCGAGCAGGGAAGACTCATTTAACTTTTCTTTGTGAATTTTAAATTCCTTTTCATACTTTTCAAACACTCTGCGCAGGCACTCACAAGAAAATTGCATACATATTGCAAAAGTTTCCTCAGCACTTGAAGCTGAAAAATGTAATTCAGAAAATCCAATTCGGAGGCACTGGCCAAAAGAAACTGACTCACTCGCTCTGATATCGTCATTGTCCACTCGTTGCATGGGATTTTTATCGCTTTTCCCTGAACTTTTTTTCATCTGTTGGCCAATAAGTTTTCACCCTGACCGCATGAGCAAATATTGGTGCGAATGCAAGTAAAAATTCTGGCGCAGCCAAAGAAAACATGCCAAAACTGTGCGAGCTTCAAGGCATGCAATCTTTGCGTGTGTGTATGCGTATACTTGGCATGCATGTGTGAGTGTGTGTGTGTTGGCAACAGGCACCGCAGTCTTATTGCAGTCGTTCACGTGTGGCCTCGTTTTGAGCATGCTCTGTGCCTACATGGCATACTACGCTTGGTACTTACGACTGCTCGCCGGTAGCACCTTTCGAGCGTCATCAGGCCTTCCAATGGAAGTATGGTCCACCACGTCTATTCTTGCACAATAGCCTTTAAAGGCTTTCAATTTCGAATCTACTAAGCTTCAAAAATGCACTGAAATGAAAAATAGTCCTGGTGGAATGATAAACTATAGCAACCTGGCCATAAATTGAACATAAGTCTTATAGCTTCATATGTAAGCTGTGAGTTCGAATTCCGTTTGGTATTTCGACGGCTCCTTTCAAACGTAGGCTTAGTCAAACTTGTGAAGAAACAGGTACTGCATATATTATAAATATGTTCATAATGAATGGCCCAGAAGATCGTGTAGCCAAGGCTTTAGCATCTCTCTCTCTCTCGTTTTATTTTCTGAGAGCTCGTTCACTTTAATCACATGTAAATGGGACCTATAAATGTATTCTTTATTTGTAGACGGCCGGAACTAAGATACTTTATTTTCAAAGAATACACTCGAGGAGTAGCTAATCCTTCTTCTTCTTCAAAAACATCTAATTTTCATATTACATGATTAAAATGTGTTTAAAATTTTTCTGGAATCCCCTAAAACCAGTGCTCCTTATGCCAGTTGACAGTGTGAATTTTTGTAGGGTGACACAAGAAAATGTTTTATGCCAAAAGAAGTTGATAGCTGCTTTTTTATCTTTGCACTGCAACTGCCAAAATGTCAGTGGCACGTGAGCGTGCAACTAATAAAATGCACATGGCGGTCGGGCTGGTGTGAAGAACTACAAATCTTGCACTTATGGAAAATGTAATAAAATGCAAATCGACAAAAAGGCGACAGATTGAAGGGAAACTCGCTCAAGGCCGCATAAATTTAGCGCAATTTATAAAGCTTCTACACACGAGACTTCAGCTTTATTTAAATGTCTACATGGCAATGAAGACTACACTCCAAACGCAGTTGTCAAGGTGGAAATCAATGTGGCAAAGTGAAATGTGCTCCAACAAATACAACGACTGCGGCAAGGTTCCGCAACGAAACTTTGGCAATCGCGCTGAGGGACATAATTGAGAAACTGACAAAGTTCGCGTCAGTGAAACTTTACAACAAATAGTGCTAGTGTTGGTGCAGGGACAAAAGGAAGCCCAGCAACTGGCTGCAGCGGGTATGTTGTGGCACGAAACGGTGTGGATTTCTGTGGCCAGCAGACCATAAATAATTGTGTAAGAAACTTTTCACACTGTTGAGATATGAATTAAGTCAAGCGTGAGAACTGATTTGTGAACTAGAGACTTCACTACGCACACACACACACACATTCGTACAACTGCAAACGCACAAACTACTGCGACAGGAAGATATGCACAAGGCAAAAGTTATAGCTGCAAAAGTTGTGAAAGGTAAAGACTAAAAATCATTCGAAAAATTCAATTTATAATAAGGTTGAGAGCGACAAGCTCCCAGCTGGACTGCTGCCTGACTTGAGGAACATGCCTGCCTTTTAAGATGATATTTTGTGTTGGGGGCGTTTCGTCTCCAAACTAAAGCACAATATCTGCCACTGCTGCAGTCAAGAGCAAAAAAGACATTGACGGTAGGCAGCTGGTACCGGTAGAAGGAGTTGTAAGAAGCGCAGCATAGCTCTTAATACTTTCCCAAAGTTTTAAATCATTTGTGTCCTCAGGTCAGAAGATTTAAATATTCAAGTAGAACTTCAACCAGCTGGCAACTAAGAAATTTAAGAAAGAGAAGAGCAGCAAACTTTTTAGATCTAAGCCAAAAAACTTGCCCGTTTTGCATGTGCATCAAACCGAGGAACTGTCACAGTGTCAGAATGCAAGGATAAGTTTGCAATACCTACAGCAATTATGATAAAAATCATGGTAAAATCCTTAATGTGGCTGCATTTTCGATGGTCACATTTCAAATATTTTTTTCCATTCGTAACAATTGCTAAAAAGTATTCAGTTATAGCCTTTGTGAGTCCCGCCAGAATAAAGCTGACTTTTTTAGCTCGAATAATGGTAATAAAGAATTGACGCCACAGACCGTTAAGCTCAAGCTTTGGTCTAGCTTACAAGATCTATTGCATCTGAAAAGAAAAACTTTTGAATGTATTGGGAGAAGAAATCCCGATAGAAAATTCCTCTGCACTACCGCAATTTCATACAATTACTTTGTTTTAAATTCTGTTACTAAAAATAGGGTTCAGATCGTATTCGTTGTCTTTCAAATTAAAATTTGCACAGGTCAGTTTGACTTATAGGTTTTACAATAAAAAATATGTTGTGGCAACTTGAGAAACCATTCCTTTACACTGTTATTTATAAGATATTTGGCTTAAGTCTAAAATAAAGTCGAGATCAGTACCACCTTTCTCAAGAATCTCACATCTATAGCAGAGCCGTTTTATGTCTTTCCCGTTTCATAATACATCACATTTTTTAGATATTTTAGAATATTTTCGATTGACTGCTGCTATAAGTTATGCCTATAAAGTGCACTGGTGAAGGCTTCTGGCATATATTGAAATCATTTTGCAAATGGTGAAATAGCTATATGGCTGTGCTCATGCGGGAAAATGATGCTCTAAATAATAAGTATATGTTTTTCTGCAATTAATCTTGTTGTTTTTATTGCAGAAATATGTTTGTTAGCAAGTCTTCCTCTTATCAAAGAATTTGAGTTTAAAATGCCTGCTAAAGATTCAATCTAAGCTTGAGTTGTGTGAATTGAATTGAGGGTTCCATAGCAAATATTGTTTGTTATAATCGTGATAGAATTCAATCACTGCAAAAGGCAAGAAATGGCTGCTGCTTGCCACAGGCTCTTATTGTATTTGTATTTGTGTCAACAACTGGCGGGAAAATGTTGCCTGACATGCATGGCAGCACTTGCACCCGCATTTGGGCTTGGTTTTTTTTTACAGTACAATGCAAAATAGCTTTGACAAAGGTTTCCAGCGAAGTAGCACGAAGGGGCGGAAAATAAGAAGATGGAAAAAATGTATGAAAAAATATATAAAAAGCAGAAAAGTTGGCGTATATTTTCATTATGCGCCTGCATAACACGGCTGAAGGCAGTGAAGCACTGTACGAGTTTTTAATTACGAGCTAATTATTTACAGCGCGGCCACAAAATGCCACACGATAACGAAAAGCTAATGCGAGTAACGTATACAGTCAGCGAGTTGCAGTTAATTAAAAAAGTTAACAACTCGACAGAAGTAATAAGTGGCACATATGCACGAGATGGACGGGGTAGACTGATAAGATGCTGCTCATCCAATTCAAAATGCGAACTGATTCCGTTACTGGCATCGCATCTTGAGCACTGAGAGTGATTGTGAGCATCCTAGCGTATTACAGGGCGTATGAGTAATTTTATTCCTTATAGGTGACCATTACAAGCGATAGTCGATTGAAAGTGATATCACTTATCTCGTAGTTGCTGTTAATAACACAATTCAGCCATTCCAGCACATCGCTTCTTTGTACAAAATGTTTAAGGATGTGAAAAAAAAACAGTTTGAAGCTATTTTTGCGAGGAAATATTTTGTTACGTACAAGAAAATTGATTTTTTCCAATTATAGGTTAGGTTATCATAACATCACTCCAAACCGATACTAAAAGGGAAATCTTCAAGCGTTAAATACGATGTTTTGCTGGTAAAGTTCCTTCAACTCGAAATTCTTCAACGTATTCTTTGGAGGTTTGACATCCAAGCGCCTGGCATGACTCAGCCAATAAAATTGCCACTTTTTAATGTGTTATATCGATTGACTCGACAAGCTTATTTTTTTTTATCTTACTCGATTCGACTCGTTATTTTAGCATGTGAGCTCATGGTGCTTCTGTACTTTTGCCAACATTTTCCAAATAATCTTTATGGAAATGCCTTAAACTTTTGCTTTAATTTCATTTATAAATTATAACTCAAAGAGAATGCAGAGGAAACTCCCAAACACTAAACAATATCTTTTAGCATAATAAAGTGTACAAAGCGGCTGCGGTTCCCCAACCGTCTGGGAGTGTCTCGTGTCTAGCCAGCAGGGCTGAAGATGAGCACTTGTTTGAAAATTTAATATAATCAGCACAACATGCTCATGTGTACAGACTCAATAAAGTGGGCGTGCGCCACACCAAAAATGAACGACAGCAACTCAACTGGGTTGCAGGCGTTAAGCGGCTAATGCGGCAAAGGATTAAAATGATGTGTTGATAGAGCGTTGTGGCGTTGATGACAGAACTGCGCTGCCACGTGCACTATCTGTGTATGTGTGTATGTATACACAAGCTGCTTAATACTAGCACATGGCAAAGTTCGTATATGATTTAAAGTTTAAAGTATGCACAACTTCAGAAGTTTACTCTTATAGCAATTTAGGATTCCAGCTCAGTTCAAGTACTTAGCCTCAACTGTTCCATACACTTTCCAAATTTTTCATCTGATTCGGACATCGTCTTCATCTTTAAAATAGTTTCCAATGATATATCAAGTCTGATCTAGCTATTCATTTAACGTTACTAAGTTACTTACTTGATGATGCGTTGCTGACAGAACTGCAAGACAGAACTTAGTTTCAAACTCTAGACCCACAGAATTGCCAGTTCTTATGCGAGTGTCTCACCTTTTCTAGGTCGCGATTGTAGTGGCTGGAGTCAAACTTAGTGAGAACCGACCACTTAAGTTGCTTGCCACCATTGAAATTCCTCCGCTTTTTAAAAAAGCTCATGCAAAGAAGCTGGCAGTAGGGAATCCTTGGCACCTATACTGTGTTCCTGCCCCGCCATCGCTAGAACTCGTCTGACTTGTTTAGGAGCGCCATTCTTTTCAGGGTTCGAACAGATCTCGGAACTAGGCATTAAGCCTCTTTGGAAATTTGTGAAAAACACCCAAATTCTGACAGATCACTACTTTGACAACTCCTAAACGGAACTGGTATCGTTAGGACCCAACAAGGTCTATGCGTGGCCTTCTTAGGCAGCCAGATTAACCTAACCTAACCTAAAAAAGCTCAAGAAGGTTTCAGTTAAAGAAATTTTGTTATAAGCACAATGCATAATTGCTTCTCTTGGCAAAAAAAAATAAACTCTTATCGAGTTACGATCTGACGTAGGGTGCCGTTACCATATTGCCAACCGTTGTATATGCTAAGCGTTGCCAGTGCCTATATAAAATATTTCCTAATATTTAGAAAAAGCCATAACTCGAGTTTCAAAGGTTTCTGCACAGCCACCATCGAGCATATGAAGCACTTTGTGAACTGCTCTCGTTGCCGCAAAACGCCGCTGCCTTCTTTTGCGGTGAGAATTATTGATGCGCTTAAATGAGAAGCGCTTGTTTTTCCCGGGAGTAGCCATGTTCAGCTCTTGCAGCAATGTCAAAAAGTCCAGCTTGGAAATAAAATCCATTGCCATATTTCTTAAGCATTTCTGGCTTTCGGCCACAAGCAGTTCATGCAATCCACCGCCCAACGCTGCGCTCGCTGTGTATTTGTAGCACATGCAAGTGTGTGTGTGTGAATGTGTGCTCAAATATTCCTGCAGTACCTGCACGTGCATCAGCTCGTTCATTATGCCAACATGCCAGTTCACTTGTCTTCCAACAAAATGCACATTTTTTTGGCTTAATTTTGCCAAAGTCAGACAGCTCGCACACACCCACACACATTCACATACATGCAGTCATGCTAGCAAACAGACCAGTCACATTGCAAGCAAGCAAGCAAGCAACATCTCTGTGTTTTTTTAGTCATGTTATTTTTTAGTTTCTGTTATTTCTTGCGACTTTGCTCTGCTGCTTTTGCCATTGCTGACTAAGTTTGATTTTCGTTTTATCGGCTGCCTTTTTTGTTGCTGTGGCCACTGCTCGTTGGTTAATTTGGCAAGCGGGCATGTTGTAGGGCGGCAGCACGGCGGAAGGACATGTCGGCAAGGACACTCTCATGGCTGCAGCGCACGTCTTCAGCGCGCCAAACGAGTCCCAGCAAATTGAATTGTTTTAAATTTTGCTTTTCATTGCATATTTTTCGGTGTTTTGCCTTGCACTTTGTTATTTTTGTTTCAGTTGGGAGTGAGCGTTCTTATAGCCGTTTATGTTATAGCAATTAAGGATAGCATGTTGACTTTTTTCTGAATTTTTAGAGATGTTTGCTGATGTTTTCACAAATGAACAAACGTTTTTACCTACAACTTTGAGATGGGTATGTCTTTCAGTTAATTGAAAGGTAAAAATGGTTCTCGATTTTAACATTTAATAATTATAAAAATATGATTTTTGATAACAGAGCAGATTTTCTATTTATTTATATCTACAAAGAATACTGCGAATACTAAAAATAAGTATGTAAATGCTCAAAAAATTGCTTATACTATTTATAATGTATACGTTTAGGCAACTGTCTACCAATGCTTGCTCCTGAATTAAATGCATATTTGTTTTAACTAAACTGAAATGTTTACAACAAATTGTTAGCTTCAGCAATATTTATAGCACTATGAACAATAGCCTCCAGCTGTAATTATTACACTTGAAGGCATTGTTTATGGTTCGTTGGTATTCTATGCTATATCTAAATTCCATTAAATAATATTTGTATTTGTTGGAAAATAATTGCTTAAAATAGAAATAGATATATAATTATTATTGCCATATATTTGTGTGTGTTTAATGCGTGTCGAGCAGTGGGACAGTGGAAGCCGGAGGAGCAGCAACTGCAATAGCAGCCAAATGAAACGTGTTGAAATTAAGAGAGTATGGCTTAGCGAGCAAAGTAATTAACCCTGTGTTGGCTCCGTGCATATATCTTGATGCTTTTGAGGTATTTAAAATTTTTTAAATCATGATTCCAATTGGATAAATATTGAAACAATGCAAGAAGAAAAGCTGAATAATTACTACGAAGATTCGGAAAGGGTTAAGGAAAAATAATATGCAGTAAAAAAGTAATTTAAATTGTTATTTATTTAAATATTATATTATAAATATTTGCCCAACTGTAATTTATATATACCTGCTTATCTTCTTTACTTTACCTACATTAATATATATTATTGTATATTAATAGAACGAAATTTAGGTCTAGCTTTGTCGCATTTACTTGTGGCTCCACGTTCTATTTAAAGCAAAATTGTATCCAAACGGCCAGATTTCTTTCTGAAAATTGTTTGTGAAAAGTTTTTATTCAAGCGGAGTATACTCTCGAAGAGCTGCCAACTTCGTCATGAGAGCTGGCATAGCGTGCAAGAAACGAAGTATCCTTATTTATAAGGTATCGAGCTGTGAGCGACTCAGAGGTCACGTTGGTACCCTACACTTAAAGTGCACTTTAAAAGAAATTTCGTGGACACATTTCTTTGAAATTCGTGCTTTCAACAGTCGAATTTTTTATTTAAGTTTATTCAAGTTTTTCAAATTCTCTGCTTGTACGGAAACACGCACATATTTTCCAAATGGGTTAAAGAAGCCTGCACATTGAAATACACGCAATAATATAAAATATCAATGGCGCAGAAATGGATAATGCCTATTTTGTCAGTGTGTGTGTCGTACGTTTGTGCATCGTAAATAACGACAGCGGCAGCTTATCGCGTATTTGTCACGAATGTCGCTAACATTAATGCACGTAATTCATTAAATGCAATCGGATAAATATATAAATGTATTACGAATGGATTGCGAACACGCCTGGCTTAGTGCGGGCCAAAAACAAATCGATTTTTTTTTAATTGCGCAAAGCGTTTTCCATTTTTTTTGCGCTGCTAAATGAATTTTCCCATACGCTGCATTAATAATTGCAAGGAGAAGCCGCGTGTTAAAGCGCTTTTTCTGCACACTTACAAACACATCCTTCACATTTCAAGTGCGCTCAGAATTATGCAACAGCAACGCGCTTGATTGCTTCGAGCGCTTAATGTCTGCCTTGCAAAATTCCCACGCTGCTGAGTGTAGACGAGTGAGAGCGTGTGTGTGTTTGTGTAAGTGTGTGCGTGTTAGTAGCAAGTGCAGAAGCTGCTCTGTAGCATTACAATCGGCTTACACGTACAGTTGCATGAGCATGAGTTGCAGCAAGTGGTTTTTTCAGCAATTGTCGTCCAAGTTTTGAAAAGTGGAAAAACTTTTGAAAAAATGGCGAAATTACGCGATTTGAAATGAAGCGCTTTTCCCTTTTTAAATTTTAAACATTCTCCCTTCTCTTCAACGCATGAAATTTTGTTCCTGGAACAGAAAAATCGAAGCGAAATTACAAACTTGTTGAATTTTTTACAAAAATTTTTACAAAAGTACAGTTATATATTATAGTGCACACTGCAAATTGGTATTTAGAAAATTTTCATTATTTTACATTTATGTAAAATGTGATTTACAAATAATTCATATTGCAATTGATTTTGCAATTATCAAATAGCTTTAAAAAAATATGTGAAAAAGCACAGAGAATGTTTGAGCCGAGCTAACGTTTTACAAAACTGAAAAATTGAAGAATATATTTTATTTGGATGAATATGTAAGAATACAAGCAGGCATTACCTTGCTCTATTTGAAGAAGAGTTCGATTACAAAAACTTTTATAATGCTGCTGACTGAAGTGGATATTGCAACTAACAAAAATAAATTTTAATATTTTGGTTATATTTACGGTTTTTCTTCAAATTAGAGTCTTCTTCTTACTTACCTTCCCCTCCAAATAGAGAATATTCCCCTCGAATTGTAAATGAAAAATTCCTTTACTTTTGCATTTAAATAGTTTTGTTTTCATTTATTCTTTTCTTATATGCTGAATCAGTTTAAATTTATTCTTTGTTGTTATTTTATAATTATTATCTTACTTTAGTTCAGTTACAATTTCGCTTAACGCTAACTCTACTAGGTCACACATGCATTGTTCTATTTCACTTGCGCGCTCACTTGCGCGCTCGCTCACTCGTACTCGCTCAAAATCAACTCAACTGAAGGCTAATTTACAAATGGCGCTTATAGCTAACAGAAAAATGGCTTCGTATCGTAACGAGTCGAAACGTAACGTAACGTAACGAATTTAACTGAACTGCGTAGCTTGAAATGCCTGAAATGATTCACACCTGCCAACAGGCATATTCTTTTCGCTCAGCTTTAATACATACACATACATATGTACATATGTACATATATGCTGATGCACTACTACATGGATGTAATGTTTGTATATAAATATAAATGCAGCATCGCTTAAAATCAATATTATTGACTAAGTTAAATAGAATTAATTTATTTTGCCTACAGCTACTTAAGTGTTTAAGGGGGAGCGGGGCTGTTAGCGATACTTTATTAGCTATAAAAACATTTGAAATGTTAGTCTCACAAATGCACAAACGCACACAAACGAAAAAACGCACAATTACAAAACCTAAAAAAATTAATTTTAATTTTATGTGTTCATATACAAATACGCGTTTCCCTCTCATATTTTAATAATTAACAAGGTGTAAACTTTTTGTTAATTACAGCATTAATACGTTCAAAAATCTAAAATACATAAACAAATGTACATACATGATACACATATACATACATAAATATGTAAATAGCATTTATGCATTTATTCCTACTTGCTCACTAATACACGCACAAAACTGAAATACTTACACATTACATACGCACTTACAACTTTTCAAATATTTACACTGTGTGCGTGGCTGTCAAATCGTAGTTGCACAATTTGCTTAGATTTTGCATTAGTTTTATTAAAAAATAATACTTTTGGTTTGAAATTTCACTAAATTGGGGGTTTTTGTTTTTGCATTTTCTCTCGCTTAGCAACAATTGAGAGTTTTCGTTTCTTTTCTATAAAATGACAAAAATTAAAATTGGTCACACTCTGCAGATATGTTTTGGGTGTAGTTTTGTATGGAAATGGCTCACAAGTGTGACTCCTGCAGCCTGTAGTTTCTACTCGCTCTGTACTGCGGCTGTTGATGATGATAGTAAGGTTCCTGTTCGAAGTAGAATCAAATCAAAATTGTTAAATTCATTTATACGAGAGACTTTTTAGCGGACGACATTCAATGCCATGCAATTGTGTGGCTTGCCAGCTTAGCCTTCTAGGAAACGCGCTGTACAAAAAGCGAATATGCTCCTTTTGAGTAGGCTTGTGCATGTTAGCTAAAGCTGGCCAATGCTTGAAATAAGAAACGCGCTTTTAAAATTGTTTAAAATTTTTGTTAAAAGGAAATGTTGGAATTACGAATGGTGATTTTTGAATTATTTAAATTGAAAAATGCGTTCAAATTTTGCTCCAGAAGCCGACTGGTTGGAGCATTCCATATTATAGCCATGTTAAAAATTTCACTTACTTTTTATGCCTTTATATTATGACTCTCAACTTTTCGTTTAGATAATAAATCAGCTAAAATCTTCGCATTTGAAAATATTAGTAACAATGTTATTGTGTACTAAGAGCTTTGTCTCGAAATATTCTAAATATTTCCAAAATATTACAAGTCAAATCTTTCCTTCAATCACCCTGCAAAAGCGAATTCCTGCTTTCAATTCACCAACTTGAAATGCTCATGAGTTTTGCATGGCAGCTCAGCTCTTTCTCGGCTGATGGTTAAGTTATGAGTTTGTCTCTTCGATATATAGATGACATGATTTTTATTAGAAGCCACAACCTTCGAAAAATGACAGCTGCGTGGAAAATTAAAATACATGAAATGTTCGAACCGTGAATATGTAGTTTCATTATTTGTTCCTACTACTTTGGAAGAAAGCAAAAATCGATATGCAATATTTTCGTTATGTGGATTATGTTCATGTTGCGATGATTATTACAGAGTTTCCATTTTGTATAATTTAACTAAATAATTATAATTCATTTAAGCCTATGCACATTAACATACACATGTAAAGTTCTAAATTTTATGTTACCACAAGGATAATGTACAAAAGTTATTTACACACACATAAAAGCATTTTTTTGTGTTCTGTTCGATTAAATACGAATTGGCGTTTTTAGAATTACAATTACAAAAATAATACACACACAATCGCATTCACACTCAGTTTTAATTCACTACTTAATTTTGCTTAATGTTGAATACTTTTTAGTAAGTTTTTATACCCTACACCTATGGTAATAGGGTATAATAACTTTGTGCCAAAATTGTAACGCATTAAAGGAGCCTTCCTAGGTATAGACATAAGTATATAGAAATGATCAGAAACACTTTCTCTTTTCATTTCCGGTTGTCCGTCTGTCCGTCTGTCCGTCTGTCTGTCCGTCTGTCCGTCTGTCCGTCTGCGTGTATGCAAAAAAAAGACAGAAGGAGTTGTCCGATTTGGACCAAATTTGGTACACAGTTACAGTGAACCTCGGGTTAGGTAAAGTGTTAAAATTATTCAAATTACCCGAAGGACACGCCCACAACGGGTCTGTAAGTCCCACTACCTCGGATTTTTTTCGGTAAAATGGCTATAATTTGTGTAATTACTCATGGAAAAGAATAATACTTGGTATTCAAGTTAAGAGATAGGTCTTCTATATCTCAGAAAAAAATGGGCGTGGTCCGCCCACTATATAGCCGGCAAAATTTTTTCGGTAAAATGGCTCCCAATTGACTAGTTACGAATATAAATGAATGAAATTCGGTTCCCAAGTTGATATATAGGTCTTAGATGCCATACAAGGAAATGGGCGTGGTCCGCCCACTATATAGGCGATAAACAAAAAACCCTCTTAACTTCCATAATATATACACCAGAGGGTCCAGATTTGGTTACTTCGTTCCTGGTGGGAATATCTTTTAATTCTCCAGAAATGGGCGTGGTCCGCCCACCATGGGGGCAGTAAAATAAATATGCCGATAACATCTGGTGTACACCTGTCAGAGCATCAATATTTGGCATGTATAGTTCTATTAGGTATATCTTGTAGTCTGCCAAAAATGGGCGTGGTCCGCCCACTATGTAGGTTGTAAATCAAATACTCCCACAATTTCAGTGAATTATCACCCCACTTGGGAACATGGTGTAGGGTATTACTCTGTCGGTGAAACCCGACTGATTGCTTCCTTACTTGTTAGTTTTGTCGTTACTGTTAAGTACAAGTCTTTTTACACCATTCGAATGTTTACACTCGCTTGGGGGGGATGTGTTCGTGTGTGGCTGTACTGCCGCGCTCATACAGTCGCAGCACGGTGCAGTAGTAGCAATAGTTGCAAGTAGTAGCGGTAGTACTGGGGGAGCGGGGTAGCTGGGCACAACGAAGCGCAACGTCTGCTTATATACAACTTTCCTGTATGCGATTCGATGTAGTCACCACTTCCGGTCGGAATCTGTACTCGCTCAGCGAAGACGTCACCGATGGATTATTTGGACTAAGCAAGCTGACTTCCACGGCCTGCGGTGTGGGATGATACGCTGAGAGCGATGACGCCGTTGTCGTCGTGGCAGTGGTGTAAGGCGATACGCCTAAAGGCGGACTACAAGTGGTTATGCCCTTCTTGTTCAGGGTGGCATAACTCTGTAAGAAAGAAAATGGCAGATGGTAGGATGGAAATAGCGCATATTTTCAATAACAAAAACGGAAGGAAAAGAAAGAAAGTGCCTGTGCTAATATTTTGGAAAAAAAAATTTCTCATGAAATTGTTATGAGACCCACGTGATTGAGCTTGGCAGAAAGATGAATGTGGAAAAAACCAAAATGTCTGAACGCTGTAAAGTGAAAGCCGCCAAATGACACTGACCAACTTTACAGTAAGCAAATGTGAGATGGATATGTGTGTGTGAGTGAAGTGCAGTCTGGCTTCGTTGTGTGTGTTAGTGTGAGAACTTTTGCAGTGCATTGCCAAGTAGCTGAAGGCGAGCCTGCATTGTTTCAGATTTGACCTTAATTTTGTGGCGACAGCAAAGCCCGCACACATACACACAAACACATATCCAAGGCCGGTAATTTTTAATTCCCCCAAGCCCTTTTGTGATGAGTTTTAAACGCAAAAGCGCCCATATGAGGCAGAGATGCAGATGGAGAGGCGGAGAAAGCGTAAAAGTGATAGAAAGCTGAAAAAAGTTCCGAAATTAAAATTTCTATGCTTTTTTTCTGGCATGACTGTTGGCTCATCTGTTCATTTGTGTGAAGGACAAGAAAAGGACAATAAAACTGTCAGCAAACAACAACAACAACAACACAGTGAATGTCATAATAACAACAAAAAGCTTGTCACGCTGCATTACAAAGGAAAAGAGGCAAGGTTATTGGAGCTGTACTGGGTTGTCGTCATACTTACAATTTGTTTGCTTGGCCTAAATGTGTAGTGCAGCACCTCGTTTCCGATGCCGATGCCCATGCCACCGCTGCCGGCACCCATGCCGACGCCAACGCCTCCCGCACTGCTCACAATCGAGCCCATGCTGGAAACGCCGTCCGTGCTGCCGAGCGTCGAACTGTTCGTAATGCCAATGACACTACCACTGCCCAGTGTACCGCACCGCTCCGCATCGGCCAGGCAGTAATCACGCTGCAGCAGACGCGCCGACGGGCTGCGGAAAATGGGCGAAGCCACGAGCGACTTCAGTGGACGTTTTTCTGAAAATAAAAAATGAATTCGAAAAAAATTGCGGTTGTATTTGAGTTGTTTATTTTAATTGCATGTTTGTTGGAAATAACTGTCAATTAAAATTATTGTCTTTGAAAAAGTAAAAAAAAAGGATGGAAATACAGCGCAACCCAGGTAAAAGCAACCCTTACGACCAAGCAAATCCTCGATTATAGCAGCTTCTCAAATATCAGTAAACAGAGCTTTAAAAATATGGCATCTCCCCCTTTGATGTTTTTAGAAAGTTCAGGTAGAATGACTTCACCAGGATTGCTAAAAAAAATACTTGGAAGAGCGTAACACTCGCTCTTATATAAATAATAATTTTAAGGCTTCCAATCTTCAATATTTAAGGGCATTTTGAAAAAGTCACTAATTTAGAACACATAAGTATTATTACTTAAAACACCTACATTTTAAAATTGTATAGAAAATAACAATGTGCTTCGTTTTAAAAGTTAATCCTATACGAAAGTACAAATGGAATCAAATATACTTGAGCGTTTTGATTGACTTTTGAATCTAGCTGGTAAATTTCCTCAAGCGTCTTCGTACTTGATAGCCCTTCAAGGAAAAATTATTTTAATAATCGCATTTCATAGTTTTCACCATAAAACCATATTTAAATTCATTATATTGAAATTCGGATAAACTCTTTCATTCTAATTTTTGAATTTGCTATTTTAATTCCGAAATAGTTTTCATAATGCGAGAGCTAAGCATCAAGCTTCTTTAATAAGTTCAGGAAGTGCACTTCGATAGTTGACAGAAATTGAAAAAATATGTTTATACAATGGGATACCTAAGTTCTTTCGTTCCTGGAGCAACTTTAAGAAGTTCAAAAATTTCAAACTTGATTTCGGCATCTTTCTACCATGCTCTGGAATCCCGGACCAACTTGCAACTCTTATGTGCGAATCTGCCGCATAGTTCAAAAGCAAATTATTAAAACTAAATTTAATTCTCTTTCTAATTTTCTTCTTATATCTAAAAGTACCATCATTTTCAGAGCTTGACATGAATTTAATAATTGATATGCTTGCAAACAAATAAAATTTGCCTTTTGCTAGAAAATTGCGAAATGTAAATTGGCCAATTTAATGAGCTCTTGTGGTCCAATAACGCCAACAAGGCCAACAACGAAAACACAACAAAAATGTCAGCGCTACAAGCGCCACAGACACAAACACAGGCACACAGCTTCATAGCGTGTACTTGTATTTGTGCTGACATGCCTAATGCGGTTTATGGTGCCAATTTTGTCTGCGAAACTTGTCCAAAAAGCGGCCACGCTCCGGCGTTATTGCCCACTTCCCGCCCACAACAATAAAAGCTGAAATTGAAAAGAATTCCAATAAAATCTACCGAGTTTGCAAATTAGTGTCATTGCTGGGAATAAATGAATATTTCGTTGTGGTGAGAAGGGCCGGGCATATGAATACTAAATGTGCCCAATGTACACAGTTGTAGTTGTAAGTGGGCGTTGGTTGATACAGGCAAGGGCAGCCAGGAGCAGGAGCGGGCTATTTGTGTATGCGGCAACAGCAGCAAAGCCATCTATAAAGCAACGCAACGGCACAGGCGGTGCCGCCATCGATTTCAAATGAACGAAATAAATATGAAAATTAATGTTCGATAGCGCTACAAATGAGCATATGCCTGCTGCCATATCGCATCGAATAAATATCGAAAAAGGACAACGCATAGAAAATGAGCCTGACAAACGTGTTGCGCACACTGAGCGAAAATATAAATTTCAATTATAGTCCTGATTTGTTTGAGAATTTCGGAAGAATTCGGAAGAATTCGGAAGAGTAGACGAATAGACCAAAGCTAGAAGGCTGCTATCCTCAAAAAAGGATGCAATTTCATGCAAAAAATCGTTGCTGTCAGACAATTGAAAATCGAACAGTGCACATATGCCATTAGTTTAAACTGCATTATATTTTGACTTTTTAATTGAAATTTTTTATTACTAAGATATGAAAGTTCCATTTTTATCATTATCAAGTTAGCTAGCTAAATCTATTATCAGAAAAACTTAAGTACTTTTGACAAAACATGGCGAATTCAGCCTACCCCATTTAAGCTTCCTTAGTATTGGGAGACCTGGGACAGCGCTTGCCCGAGCATCTTGCTAAAGCCGGCATTAAAATTCGCGTATGTAAACAAACAAAAAGTTTTCAGTTATACAGTGTACATTTATGTTATAGTGTTGTATCGGACGGGTGGGTTTGTGTCGCAAAAACTCACCATACTGATTTGGTATAACATCTGGATCGGTGTCATCACCTTCCGGCGGATCGCCCATAATTTGCGGACTCTGACGATGATGACTCTGCGCCGCCGACCGCAACGTGGACGCATCCATACCGGCCACAATGCTGGCCCCCGATGGCGATGTGCCACCCGGCCCACCGACCAGTCCAACACCCTCGCCACGGCCGCTGCCATTGCCATTCGCCTGCAGCAGGCTGTGATGCGGCTGGTGATTGTTCTGCTCGTGATGATGATGATGGTGATTATGGTTCGGTTGTAGCGGATCCAATTGGCAATCGGAGGGTATTGAGAGTTGTGTGTGCTTCGTCGGCTTCAAATTGTTGTCATTTTGCCTGCAAGTGAGCAGAAATCGCCGGAAAGCCAACGAAAAGGCAGCATAAACAAAATGATAATTTGCGTTAACAAAAATATTGAAATTGATATTTTGAATGCAGTGGGCCAAACGGCCACACCCGCTCCCTCATAAAACTTAAGCTGAATTTCCGACAGCAGTACAGGGCATGCTCTTTGAATAGGCAGGGTCGGCTCACAACTGAGTTAGGGTGTCGTTGTTGCTCTTTGTTGTTTATTTAATAAATTGTTTACCCTTTGTGGTGTTTGGTGACCGTTCGCTTCGGTTGGTGATTTTAATTTGCAATGAAACGTACACCCGTATTCAAATAGACGTATGCATTTCCAAAAACCAATGGCCACAATGGTGGTCAGTCTACAACAACAGCAGCAATAATAATAGTAAGCCAGAAGGAAACTTAAGAACAGCGCCACATAGCAATGTATATATATATATATTTCGTTTCTCGATTTCCGTATTTCTGTTAAATTAAATAAAACTGACGAATGTATTTCAACAGTTTCTCTGGAAAAGTACTCCCGAAGGGAATGGAACTTTGGGGTGTCTCTTAACTGCTGAACAGACAAGCTCGGCGACCCCAAATGCAATTGGATAAGCCGTCTTGTGTGTTGAAAGCTAATACCTTTACATTTAGCTAATATGCTGCCCAACTGCTGCGGGATTATTTTGGGCTAAACGAGCGAGACGGCTAAAAGGAGGGGTAGCTGTTGGGCTGTTGCTAAGAAAAGCGACAAGGAATACGGAAATGGAAGAGAGGTAGTCTCTAATTTTGCCGCCTACTGTATATGCGAGCAATTAAGGAAATTTGATGCCCAAGGCAAGTCGAACTGAAATATGCAATCCGTCTTGAGCAAATAAGAGCTATTCCTGAATTGTTGTAGCATTTATTTCATTGCCTGAAGTACACTTACCGATTCGAAAACCTTCTGTAGATTGCTGCTAGTATTATGCAGGAGATCGCAAAGAGCAAAGCGCAAAATAGCGTCAGTCCCGCCAGAAATGGCGATAGTGGCACTGTAAGTCCATTGGAAGCACCTATGGAATACAGAAAATAAATGCATAAGATATGGAGCTGCGATGATTCAAATAATTGCTGTATAGAAACACGAATTTGGAACGACTTTTCAACTATTGGCGAACGTCAACATTCAATGGCAGTTCATCAGGCAATATGAATATGCATTAATCGTCAGAAATGTTGGCCACATATTAAATGTTGGTTGTATGTACTAACTTAAAATTCAATGTAATCGGTGAGTCAACGATCTCTTTTGGTTTGCATTGTACCAACGGACTTCTCTTTGACTCATCAATTCAATTGCTGCTAATTTTTGTCAAATAGTCGTTGACACAACATTGCATAAACAATTTGGAACACTTCAAGTTTTCAAGAAGCTATTCTCAGCTCAAATATCGAGCTGCCAGTTTTCAGTGGCATTGTCAGTTTGTGCACCAAAATGGCGCGCTACCAAAAGCCGCGAAAAACAATAGGGAAGACAATGATGACTCTAGGTGACTTCAGAAAGTAATGGCGGTAGCTGCGGTGGGGAGCGACCAGTGAGCGGCAAGCTTATGAATTAAACATGGCGTATTTCCAGTATTGCCATGCCAAAATCAGCACAAAGAAAAAAAGTGCGCAGCAGGAAACAAGTGAACAGTGCGGCATCCCTTTCGCAGAGCCGAAACGAAACAGAGTGGAAGAAAGCACAATAAAAGTCATTAAGGCAAAAAAGTGGAAGGTAGGGAAACGAAACAAAAGCTGCTGGTAAGGCCAATTGCATTTGTGCTCAAATAATGGAACCCGAAAAACAAACGAAACACACACTCACTCATGTGCAGCAACAAACAAAAGGATACACTTTTTGGCTTTGTTATCAGTTTGAGCAAATCTTCAGTTTTCAGGAAAATAAAACTCATGCGCACACAAAAACAGGAAAGCGGAAGAAGCTACTGAAAAAGTGCACAGCAAATATTTATCTGACTGCATTGAGGGGGTAGGGAGCAGAAGTACGTGCATGTTGGTGAATGGGCGTGGGGTCTCGCCTGCCACTTGGCAGCCAGTCAAAAGAGCAGCTAAACTAAAGCTAAAACAAGGAAAGACTATTCCGGCAAGGGATGGGGCAAAAGTTATGCTAAAAGAGCAATAAAATAAATTGAAAGTAAAGTGGCAGCAAAGTCGGTGCAGGCAGGTATTATAAGGTATGCCAGCAAAGCGAACTGTGGACTGCTGCTCAAAAGGCAGAAAGGCAGCTCCTGCTGAAGCTCGCATTTTAAAAGCAAAACTCTGCGGCAGGGCAGGGAAGAAGTGGGGCACCAAAGCATTTCGCAATATATCGCTGCAATTTTGTGAAGATGAAACTGCAGATTTGCTGCTGCTACTCCAATCCCAGCAATATATCGGGGAAAGCAAGCGTTGTGCATAGCAGAAGATGCATCCAAAGCAGAAATCTGCATTTTGCAAAGAACGTGCAACGTGCACACGCAGCATGGAAATACTTTCGCAAAGCAATAAGCGTTTGTTATGCATATGTAGCCTCTACCTATCGGTTTTCGAATCCTGCTACCCAGCCAAGGTGTTGAGCTGTCTGACGTGCCACAGCGGAAAATGGCAAGCGCGCAATTGAAATTACGTTATGCAAATCTGAGGAATTGACTTCGCACTTTCGCCAGTTGTGTCGCATGGAAATGTGTGCCCGCGTCTGCAACTGGCAAGTGCTTCTAAATCGAAGCAAACTACGAGCTAATCGCATTCCAAGCGGGGAAAATCTCGATTCCGGCCATAAACAGAAGCAAACAAGCTTTGGATTTGAAGCTATCATAAGACAAATTCGCAGTGGCATTGCATGAAAAGAATGTCAATATTATTATAGGATTATGGGCAATCCACAACTGGATCCTTCCATTTCCACACGTTCAACCACTAGACAGAGAAAGACTTCTAAGTGAAGAGATTTCTTTTTAAGGTGTCGATAGGAACCTTTTGATATCCGAAGCAAGTAAGTAGTTGAGAATATTGGCGCACATTTCTTATAATTAAAGTTACTAATTTAGTTTTTTAGATTATATTTATTGAATTGCCAGCCCTCAATGATTAAGCATTATGGCGCCATATCACAAAAGTTAAAAAAGTGAACTGGAACTCGTTTAACATCCCTCCAAATATTCAAAGGATATCGTGTTGCAATAATATTTTTAACTAGGTGATTGGTTAAAGGTTTCAACTGTCAAACTGTCAAGCAAACTTATTAAATTCGAATTTTTAGCCATTTCAACTTACCCGTAAATTTGGCCACACCTTTGAAGTTTATATCATCAATGATTGTGGGCTCGGAACGTCCTTTGGCATTGACAGCGAAGATGATCATACGGTATGTGGCACTGGGATCTAAATTCTCTATCAAAAAGCTGACAGGTGTATGCTGAAAAATGTAAAATACATTAAATTTATTATGATTATTATTTATTTATATTTATGGCAAGAGACAAGTTCACATAATATGTGTGTCGAAATATGGCTTCCAGAAAACGAGCCGAGACCAATAACGCGTGTTTCAAGTTGGCTACAGATAAAATAACTCGAGCTTAAAATAAAACAACAGAGTCTCTCCAATATTACAGTATATGTTGAGGAAGAGCAACGCAACTGCTTATTTAAAGTAGTCGGCCTTATGGACGCCGGGAACAATAGGAAATTGTGTTCTGGAAGTGGTTTTCTACACAGGTTTATATGGTATTATCTACTAGTATAAGTAATTTCAAACATGTTTATATAAACATTTTTGTTCTAAAAGTAGTACATCTTGTTTTATGCTAAAGCCTTAACTACTAAAACCCCCTTCACTGCGCCACTTTCTATGCATGTATATTTTTCCCCTATAGGTACATTTGGAACTATGGGGGTGAAAGCCTCATGCATATCAGCACGTTCTACCAATTTTCTACAAACTTTATTACGACAAGTTTAAAAGTAAAAAATTGCATGTAAGAAATTATGAACAAGAAAAGATCAAGACCGGGAAGATGAAGAAGCAGCAGTCGAGAATTTCCAACGCACAGCAGACTTTGGAATTTCGTTAGTGTTGACAAAGTTTTACGTAACTTGCTGCAGAATGTTTGAATGTATGTGTGTGTGTTTATGTGGTGTGTATATTTATATAGGTGTGCGTATATTTAAGCGCGGCAATTTTATGCTGCAAGCAATGTTTGTCAGTTGAAAACGTAGCAACAATTTTAAATTTTTAATTTTAATAAAAGTGTAGAGCATGTTTTTACAGCAACAACAACAATGACAGCAACAACAATTTTGATAAAGAAAATATATTCCAAGCAACAAATATTGACAGCAGCAACTTTGCTCACTTCACATGGCTTTGGCTAAGGCAAGATGGCGCGGGGGCAAGGCGGCGAGGCGGTTAAACGCTTGCCCTGTTTTTCTTCCCCCTCTTCAGGACGCTACGCTGCTGTTATGTTTGCCAATGTCCTTAAAAACATATCATGTCTGCATATCGTCAGAGATTGTCACATGAGCTTGCCGTAGACTTGGCTTGCATATTTGCAACAAGAGGGGGGGTGGCAGGCAAGAAGAGCAGCGACGAGGAAAGTTGTGTCACTTTTTTCAATTTTATTCGGCACTTGTGGCATCTTCAGCATGCAGTGCCTGTTCTTCTTATTCAACTTTTCTTACTTCTGCTCTTTCCTTGCCTTCTCCTTCTTCGTCCTCGTCTCGTCGTTGTGTTTGACAAGGATTTGCATTACGTTGATGTTGCAATGAACAAGTCAGGAAGTGGCAGCTCGTCCTGCGTCCTATATGCTTTTGTTAAGTTGGGCTGCTTTGGGTGCAGCAACGACAACAACAACAAGAAGCGAACTGATGTGATTGCTGGCTTATGCGAATGCATGCTTTTATGGTAATGAAGTGCTTGCACATACACACACACGCACACACAAACCTTCACCAATTTTTGTTTACGAGTATGTGTGCAGAGCAAATGCTTGACTAACGATTACAAGGCAAAATGTTGCCAAGTAAAAGTTGCCGCAAATTTTAATTTAAGTTTGACAGCCTAAAACTATGCTCTTCTAGCCTTATAAGAAATTCTGTCGTTTATAAATTGAAATTTTGTTGTAGCAATTTAGGTATAGAGAGGAAAGTTGGTAGTGCTCTTACCGGCAAGCTGAGATTTCTGGCCAGGCGCAGTTGATTCAATTCGACCAGCTCCAAAATGAAGCCCTGTGGCAAGCCACCATCGAAGCCCTCAATGCAGTCCACTTGCAGTGAATCGGCCGATTGGTTTGTCACCGTGCAGTTTTGTAATGGAAAAGGACGTCCTTTCAAAGATTAAAAGAGAAAACATATATACTAATAAGTGAGATGCTGGAAAAAAGTTTTTATTACATAATTCTTATGAGTGTACTCCAATATTTTGTTACTTGCTTAATCGCTTTTTATAAACTTAACTATTAATCAATCATCAATTACCTGCAGCTACAATCTGGAATATACATGGACTCTTTTGCATGCCAATCGAATTTCGTCCCCAGCAGGAGATCGTGCCGTAGTCCAGATCGGTGCTGGGTGTATAGTTTAAGCGTGACATGCCCGTCTGCAATGCAAGAAAGATAATATATAAATCGCTGAAGGAAACTTTTAAAGTCAATAAATAGCAGCACACAAACAACTTTAAAACTGACATTGTATTGATTTTTCTACACTTTAGTTTAATGAAAAAAGAATGTACTATTTTCTCAGTAGCAGCGTTTTAAGTCATCATCTTAGTATATTAGGCTAGTGTAAATAATTTACATTGTTCCGATAGTCAGATTTGTATAAAATTTTTCGTCACAAAATTTTTGCATTTGAATCTATCAATTTCATGAAATTAAAGCTACTTTAAAAAATGCTTTTTTTTATTTTACGCTGCACCGTACAAATTTCCGAGCTAATTCAATCATCAAGTCAAAGAGATGATCCCTCCCCTGCTTCACATGCGGCCGACTCATCACTAAGCCGCACATTCAGCTCGCCATGGGGCAACTCGCTTACTACAGCACAGAAGCGGACAGTTTTACGGCTCCTTTCGCTGGCTTCTGCTCCGCTGTTGGCACAAGGAACGCTACACGCGATTTATTCATTAGTCAACTTAACTAAATTACTGAGCATAGACAAGCCATGGCTGCATAACACGAAACCATAATACTATAATGACGAACACACGCGCATACACACAGATGTGGAGAAAAGTGTTGTTACTTTTCTGCTTTAGCGGTAGCCTTTTTTGACTACTGAAAAACAGAGTGTCAAAATGAAATAAATACGATACAAAAAGTATACAAAAAGTATAATACATTGCCCAAAAACTGTAAAAAAAGTTGGATAAGAAAAATCAGGTTCTTTTCTCCTTTTGCTCATCGATCATAAAATTTCATCACTTTAAATTTATTAGGTCATACTTTTCTGCTTCGGTCTGAAAGTACTTCAAAGATTGAAGTGCCAACACTGTTGGTGACATTAACTGCAGACGAATTAAATAAAGCGACCGAAAGAGCAACAAAAACCCAGAAAAAAGATGAAACACAGAGTAAATTACAATTATTTAGAAGCGCCATTTCAAAATACCGGAAAACGTTGGTTTTCGTAACACCCACACACACACACACAAATACAAGCACACACCAAAACAGCGCAACTTACTTCGCTGGAGTGAAGTCGTGCTGGCAATTCCGTTTGTTCGCCGGATGAGTTAAATGTCCAATGAAATGAATCCGCAGGCGGCGATGCATCCACTTCGCATTTTAGCGCCAAGGTTTCATGCTTCAGTGCGCCCAGCAGCTCCTCGTGCTCCATCGCGCACATGGGTGCATCTGGCGGGGGAGCGAGAAATAAAGCAAGAAAAATGTAAAGTTTAGAATGAAAGTTTAAATATTTTGGCTCGTCGCTCTTGGCGCTGTTGGCATTCAAAAAATTAAACAAAACGAAAAAATGTTTAATGCAATGACAAAGCAATGACTGCAGAGGGGAGGGACTGGGGCACTGGCATTTGTATGTGTCTGCCGCGTTATCCGATTTCACCCTGTGTAGTGCACACTCATTAGTTATTCTGCTGCCCCGTTTGGGTCTTTTTTTTGCTTGGTCCTGGCTGGCATCTTTTTTGTATTGCAGCATGCAACAAACTTGAAGTGTAATTAGCCTGATGCTGTCTTGGCTTGAAATTAAAGTTTAGTTTTGAAGCGCTGAACAGTGCACTCTACGGAGCAAGGTTTTTATTTAAAAAGTTATTGTAGGGAGCAACTCCAGCACAGCTACAATTTTTTACGCGAAGTTTCTTTCAAACGGTCCGCGGAGGCTATTGTTGGCGTTTTTTAAATGCTTAATATTCCAACTGCCTGAGCAAGTTGCTATCGGGAGAAGGATTCTCGAAATGAATTGGTTAAGGACTTATTTTTCAAAAGCAAACAAAGTATAATAACAATTTATTAAATGAATTTTATTTAAAGTTTCCAATAAAAGAGATAGATTTTCCTTCCAACTCTCATTTACTATACTATTTTCAAATAGTTTGATAGAACTTAATTTTGTCATTCCTACAAAAAATGCAATTTGTTCTTAGCTTTCTCACCTAGAAATATGAACAGCTCAAAACTTTCCGAGCAAAAGTTCTAAGATTTCAGATGTTTATAATTCGCTTATTCTGGTGAATAGAATCCCATATTTTAGAATTCTAAATACACAACTTTTTGTTTCTTTTCAAATCATCTTAAGTGAAAAAAATATCTTTCATACTTGACCATATTGCAAAATTCTTGTTTTATGCACAAAAATATTCTTGCACTAACATTTTACGAAGAGTGTAAAAAGTGCGATGCAACAAAAGTGCAAGCTGAAAGCAGCAGCAGGAAAAAGAAAGAGACAAAGCAATGTTGCTGCAATATTTTAGCATTGCAAATTAGATTAGAACAATAAATGCCAAAAGTTAAAAGCAACCTCGGAACCTCGGAAAAACAAAAGACGCAGGATCAACTTTTCGCACTTGCGGCCAGAAGCGCTAAAGGCGCGAGCGCGGCGAACCAAGAAGTGGAAGCAGCAGCAGCAGCAATGCCAAGTGAAGTGGAGCACAGCGAGCGGCGGCTGGATTGTTGGATTGGAAGGCAACCCAAACACAAAAGACTAACTCAAGCAAGCTCTGCCGTTTTATAGACTGCCAGAGGAAATGAAGTGTAGCGATGGCGACAGCAGCTCACAAGCGGAGGAAGACGGGCAGGCGCAGGAGAAAGAATTTGAGGCTGCCAAATTGAGTGAGGCACAACTCGTCGCTCAGCGGGCGCCGCGTGCAGGCCAACCAACGAAAAAAAGCATTTTAATCTAATGAATATTTTTTAGGCGACTTAAACTTGGCAGAACTGCCAACAGCTGCCAAAGCAAAGAAAAGTACGCCGGAAAAGCGCAGCGCTGAGTGGCAAGGCCGGTTGTAGGGCGAGCAGCAAGTGGCGTGGGGCGTGACGCTACACTTTTGCATTTGCAAGTAGTTTTATTTAGCATAAAAAGAGATGAAGCGCACTGAGCTGAGCGAGACAGCAAGGCGCTTTCGAAAGCGTTGAAAAAGTGTGACGCTGAAAAAAATGGCTAAAATACAAAATGCAGATTAAGCGTAAAAGTTTTTGCAATTTTTCGTAGAATGTCTCTATGTACGAATTTATGTTTTACAAAAAAGACAAAGAGAAAGAAAAGCCAAGGCAATGAGAGCGCAACGTGGTCGAGGAAATGCGAGGAAGTGCAAACTACGCGCTGGATTTTGGCTTATTGTAAAAAATAGCAGCAGTGCCAAGATAAATGCACAACATGGCGAACTAGGGGAACGGGGGGAATGGGCATAGTCAGCTGCGGGATATAGGTATGCGGGCAGAGCATGCTGCTGTGTGCACAGCAGGCAACAAAATAAATACAATTGCGTTAGCATGAAAACAAAGTGCAACAAAATAGCATAATATGTATAAAAGCAGCGTAAACAAACGAAATATTAAAGAATATTAAAGAAGGAACAGAGCGGGGTAAATTTCTGAAACTATGAAAAGTTCAGGAAAATATTGCGTTTGCAGGGTCAGAAATTGAGGAACTGTCAGCGTAGCGGGTTGAAGCAAGGACGAGGAACTCCAAACTGAGAACTGGCTTCAGCGAACTTTTTCTGTTCTTTGCATATAATGAGATCACAAAAGAATGTTCTCTCTAATTTAAATAGGTTGGGAAAGAAAGAGATCAAACCATGACTTCAGGGACCGTATTACCGCATCATCTGCATCAACTAAAAGAGTGGCATAAAGAAACATATCTAGTTTTATGTTTTTTTTTAACTACACAGCAATTTATATTTTTCTGCATTACAAGTGGACCACATATAGTTTATAATTCTCTCTCGGTATGCTCGATAGTACTAATCTGCCCAAATATTTGTCAAGCAAATCTGTCCAGATATTTATCTTAGCTATTCTCACGGTACCTTTTACAGTTATAGTTTCCGAATACCTGTGATACACATACCAAAGAATTTATTCTAGCCTCAACAGTTTATTGAATTATTTTTGAAATATTTGCTTTGCTTTCTGGTAAGGGGGAAAAATTAAAGTACAATTTAATTCAAATTCTCTAGAAGCTTACGAAACAACAATAAACTGATAATTTAAAAAATTATGTTAACTTTAATTGTTGTGAGCATCAATGCATCTGAGCAATAAAGTCGGTTGAGTTTGTTTAATCCTCCGAATATTTATAAATTCTTCGAGCAACTAGGCACATTTACGACGGCTTGAAATTTTGCTTTGTTACAATCATCCTAAGATTTAAAAAAATACAAGCCAATACCAATCCAGTTCATTGCATCCGACGATTATGTGCATGTTCTCTCTTCCTGGTGGCCTCAAAACCAGCGACCCTTTTCAATTGATTGTGAAAAGTTTGCAGGTGCTTTCACTCAGCCCCAAATGACAGTGTAGGTCACAGCGTAGTGCTGTAACGGCAGTTCTCCATGTGACATCACAGGACATATGTACTGACATAATCCTGGTAGCAAGGAGCAGCAAAAGTGCAGCGAGTACAACGGGTTAAGCTATTGCAAACGTTGGCGAAATCGTAATGAACCATCCCTTTGCTGCTAACAACTTGTCCGCACCAATGTCGTAGATGCCACCCAGCTCGGTGTAGAAGTGAACAAGTCCTGCTGAATGTCAGGTTAATTCCGCAGCTGCCAGGAGCGCTGCCACCAGCAGCATTTGCCGATACCAGCAGATTTCTGCCAGCACACGAAAGCAGAAGGGCAGGAAAAATAATTGCATGGCACGCAGAAAGTAGACAAGTGGATGCGAGCATTGGGTTTAAGAGCGTGCTGTTGGGTGGCATGCACCCAATGATCGGACATAAACGCACCATTAGTAATTATGAGCAGCAGCTGCAACTTTTTTTTGCTATGAAGGCAGCTTAATAGCATTACGATGGCTCTTCAGAAACGCATCTTTGTGGAGTGCAGTAAATGCCACCATCAGCGTAATCATGGCTGGCACCGAAGTGCAGTTCGCTGCGGATTGTAAGGAAAAGTATCTTTGCTATATTGAGCTTGGTTGAAACTTTGCTGCTTCATTAAAATCAGCTAATTGAGTGGAACGGAAATGGCTTTGACGCTTTGTAGCAATTGATGTTTGCCAGTGGTTTGCCAATTGCAGTGGAACAATGAAAATTGGAACAGGTAAAATGTTAGAGATAATTTTGTAGTTGAAGTGGACAAGTATAGAAACTGAATGAGAGTGCATAAGAAATGAAATTCAATGAAAACCGAGAAGCAGCAATTTAAAATTTGTATAAATTCAGCACCGACTATCCATGATTATGCAACGATTCAAATTGATTTCTTTTCGTTTTTGTTCCTGCAAGGACCTTATGGAACCAATGGAATTTGTAATCAATCATTTTATATGGTAACATCGCATAGAAATTTTTAAAGCTTAAGGATTTAATATTTCTTTATCATAATATGATATTTTATATCTAATAGCTTTACAAAAGTTATGATTCGGGCCAAATTAGTTGTAACAAAAAAATGGGATATTGTACTATAATAGAATAATTAAAATGCTGTTATGACAACCAGGAAAATATGACCCACTTTTAACGTAAGGAAATCGGTTGACAAACGTCTTAAATGAATAAAACAAGAAGGCATACTTACAGCGTATGCGCAACGTAACGGGATTACTGCTTCCTTTGCCCTCGGAATTCACTGCCAGGCAGGTGTAATCGCCCGCCGAGGCACGCGAAACACTCTGAAGGACGAGTGATTGATCCGAGAGGATGATGCCAGCCGAGATGTTGTGATGTAATTCCTTGCCCTGTTTGGTTATGCGTAGGTCCAATTGTTTTCGTTGTTGTTGCATTTCGTCCACGGAGCAGAAGAAGACGCAGCAGGAAAGCAGTTATTGCATTTTTAAATGCCAGGAACGTGCAAGCGTGCAGCATATAAAAGGATCAAGCAGCGACAGCAGGATCAGTGCCCGGGAAAATGACGTTGATGCCAGAGCAATGATGGGACGTTGCGTTGACAGTGACGTGGCAGGCACATTACGTAGCGTATAGTTGGCGTTGTTTTTTGCAATTGTTGTTGTTGTTGTGTATATATAAGGAGTAAAGAAACAAGCAGAGAGTGTAAAACCATGAGAGAAAAGTGTGAAATAATAAATTTTTCATTCTTGAGCAAAGAGGAGAAAAACGCTGTTGAAGGACAACAACTGGGATAAGTGGAAAATTACATTTAGAATTGCATGTGATTGTGTGTTCTGCTCTGTGTGTATGTGAAACTAATAAATAATGCACACACACACCTACACACAGAGCAATCTTCAGCGGCACACTCAACACAGCATAAGAAGGACCACCAGGCAGAGCGTCTGCACGGACGACATTTGTGCGAAACCCGGCAGGGATACGAGAGAAAATTACATTGACGATAAAGGAGTTAAATAAAGGATTACCACATCACTTTGAAAGACACTGACTGACAATTGTGTGTTCCATTGTGTGAATGCGCACGAAATGGCGCACAAAAGTGCGCAGTTTCAGATTCGGGCTGTTGTTGGATTATGGGCAAATGGATGGAAGGAAACGAGTTTCTGGCGTAAGGTGTGGGTAGCGACAGAGCGAGGACGTCCCATCACGTAAAGTGCAGACATGTAAGACAGTATGTCATATTTATTTTATACGTGGCGCCCAAAAGCTTTGCTTGCTGTAGGATGCTAGTAACCAGCAGCACAGCCCAACCGCAGCTGACGAGGTTATGATATATTTCTTTTTAAGCTTTTGTCAAATTTGTTGTGGAATTGAATTTTGCCTGCCAATTTCAGATACAAGGGCTTTTTTTGCTTGGCGCTTTATCTGTCTATTACTTGTATAAGGTATTTTTTTACAGAACTATGAAAAATCGTTTCGTTTCAAAAGACGAATTTTGAGGAAATTACGGAAAATCGTTCTTCATATTTTTATCACAATTCTTCAATTTACACGTAGTATGAGGAAAAATATACTTACGTTATGAAACCAGGACATTTTGTACGGCTTTGGATTCGATTGTATGACACACTCGAAGTACACGTCATCGCCCTCCTTTATATCGTCTGGATTGAGGGAAGAGCCCATTTTCAAATGTGCCGTGGGTTGATCTGCAAACAGAGCGATTACACATACATTTAACTAAATATGTCAAAATATGAATGGCTATATACATATGAGCTAGCCTTTGACCTAGATCGATATGCCACGCTATATTTAAAATCAATTAAAAATTTATGCATATATTTTTGTAGTGTGGCGTTTGTATGAGGGACATGTTAAAAATAATTTCCTTCCCATTCGTTCATCCTTACATAAATTTTAACTAATATACTTTTTTTGGTTGTAATGCGCTGGAACCACAACCCTTATATGTCATGAAAATATTTGTATGTGTCACACTATTCCCCACATGAGTTCAGAAGTCAGCAGCGTATGACTGTTGGTGAAACAATTTAACTTATTCATACGAATTGCATTTCGAAAGCGAAAATAAATAATTTTTCAGAGTGCTTTTTGCAATTCGCTACTATTTGGATTTATATGTTTTGTCAGAAAAAGGATAGTCGGAAGGGGATCCCGCCAGGTATGTTATTTATGTGAAAAATAATGCTACTATTTGGATTTATATGTTTTGTCAGAAAAAGGATAGTCGGAAGGGGATCCCGCCAGGTATGTTATTTATGTGAAAAATAATGTTGTGGTTGATTGCAAAGATTGTATATGAGTTTATTGACTCAAGTATAGGTATATAAAATATTTATAATTGGCTGAAGACTTCTCGGTCTCTCCATTTGAGAACAGTAGTCTTTGGAACTATGGAAATAGCATTAGGTCTTCGAGGTATAGCAATTTTGGCAGTAACATTTTTGGGTCTTGGTCATCAACTAGGCTCTCTTCTATTAGTATTATTTACAGCTTGAGGCTAACATTCAATAACAAATAGTAACTTCACTTATTTTTCTGTCTCTCTCTCTCTCTCTTTCTTTCTTTCTAGCATTACCTTTTGTTTGTGGTTTAATTAGCGGTTTTTGCACAATAAACTTTTATGATGTGTGCCACTTTCAACTTGGACTTACTTTTACCACTTTTTCTCTGCGCTTTTGGTTCGCTTACAAAAGCGACACAACGCATAACAGTCAACGTATAAGAGTTAACAGTATCTTGTAAGTGTATTTGTACAAATTAATGCAAATTGTGCTTAAAGCCTTCAAAGCAAAAAAGTCGAAAAGGTAGCAAAGGTGTTGTTGCCACAGAGAAGCTTTAGCAAGCGGAACGCAACTGGATATAATTATGCATCTGTGTTTAAGATTGCGTGTGTGGAGCGCCTGGTAAAGGAATTCCCAGAAAATATTAGGGAATCAATGGCTCATGTGGCGAAAAAGTTTATTATTGCCAGCACGGCCTTCTGGCCACAAAAATAAATAACCGCAAAAATGAATTTCGTCGGAGTAAAAATTGATTTGAAAAGTTTCAGCATATGCAAAAACTCAAAGGCCCACACAATTACTTTGTATGTATGTCAAACTAGAGGGAAACGTTTGCTCTACGTTCGTCAAGTCAGCAAACCTCGCGCAAAAGTGCCCTAGTGAAACCCCAAAAAAAATCACATCAAACCCATTGCAGAAATTAGATTTGACTTAACTGAGGTGATATTAAAATAAATGGTCAACACAGGACTGCGTCGAACGCTGAGTACTGGCGGTGGCAACGTGCACACGGACAGCATGGACAGAGGGCGCACTACTCTGCGGGCAATTCGGTCGTAGCCCGACTACACTTTGGCACTTTCGGCCCATTTATTTGCGTGCCACGAGAAAGTGTTCATAGACGTAGGCGGCAGATTTCTGTGATGGGGAAATCTTTACCAAAATAATTGCAATTGTATTTTCTGATCAAATGAATTCTATAGTGAATAAAAGCATATACCAAAGTTGTAAGAAAAAAAAATACATTTGAAATTATTTCATCAGAGTTATTTTGACAACTTTTTCGATTATAAACGAGTATATTTGAAACCATTCAAGGCCCTAATTTCGAATAGAATAATAAAATATTTTTACTTCACTGTTTTAAAGAACCATTCAAATTTACATGTATTGAACTATTCAATCAGTAACTTACAAAAATTTGAAAGTAACCTGTTCAAAAGGAACAAAGGCACGAACAAATTTTTCCCAAGCCGGAAGCATGTATAGTAAATGATAACTTAACATACTTTAAAATCGAAAAAAATAGACATCAAAAATGGTTCTTCGTAAAAATTATTCATTAGTAAGTCCAGTGTTCACGGCATGTATGTATATGCCATCATTACGTCAAGATGATGTCGAAATTGGTTCCAAATTATGGTCCAAATCATGGCATGTCACCAATTTTGATGTCATTTTGACGTTACGATGGCAAGACCCTTTTGGCACTAGGCTATAATTTGGATAAGTAATATTATAAAAGGTGGCTCTACTTCTGGGTATAGCAAGCCCCTGCTGCAGCGCCCTTTGCTTTATATCTACATATGCACTTAGCCACATTAGGAGTACGTACAACCGCACTTCGCCAAAGAGTAATTTATTTTTATTACTAACTTGGACAATTTGGCATCTAACCACAAAAGCAAACACAACAACAGTATACGAAACAAAAAAGCCAAATCTCATTAAAGCATTTACACAGCTTCGCAATTGAATTAAATTGGAATATTAGCGTCAAAGGACCTGCTACATACCGCCGACGGCGACATACTCGAGCCCTTTGCGTTGTTTACGCGCCCTCGCCCAAGCCGCCTACAGCTCTCGCTTGCTTCTATCGGTGTGTTTGCATGTAAATGTGTAATTGGGGTGCATTGGTGCCTTACTTACAGTGTACGACCAGACGCCATTTGTCGTCAATGGCGCTGCCTTCGATGAATTGATTTTCCGCGCGGCATGTCAAATATTTGCCGTCGTCCTCGCGGCTGGGCGTGAAAGTGAGTATGCTGAGCGACTGATTGTCGGGTTCGTTGAACTGAAACGAGGAACAAGGCAACAACTGCGTCAGCTCATTAGCGTAGAAGTTCCGTGAAATCACTTTAAACTAAATCCAGCTTTATATGTTTAAAATAATGTGCAAATAAATTTCCACAAATGGATTTCAGCGAAAATTTTATACAAAGTACTTGAAAGGTACTTTTCTTAATTGCTTTTGGCAAAATATAAGCCATGCATCGCAGGCAGGACATGTTATCCTGATGCTGTAATTTTTTATGTAATTTCCAGTGCAAGTTTGTACTCACATTTTTGGTCAGTTTCTTCAACTGTTTGTTACCCTTCCACCAGGTAATAACCGCTGCTGGCTTGGAACCGGAAGATTTGCATTCGATGTCATACGTGCGATCGGCGGAGATGAATCTGTCCTTCGTCATGATGTGCACAGCGACGGGTTTCACTGCAATTGTTAGCAACATATTTATTAATATTAACAAAGCAAGTTTAGCATTTTAATTTTTGTTTATGCTATAAAATTTAAGTACATACTAAAGTCTGCTCGCACCACACTAAACCGACATTAAACATTTCTTTTTTTTCCAAGAGAGATATTACAGCGTTTTCTGGCTTTATAACACAAAGGCAACTCCAACTATCGAGACGTTTCTGCTCTAATAATGCAAGCTAAGTGATAGCCGTGGATGTAGAGAAATTCAGTTGGCAGTAGAAGCAAAAGAAGCAGTGGGGTACATCGATGTATCTTAGCTGCAACTAAAATTCGTGGCTATACACAGGAAAAATGATTTATTGCCAAATTGTTGTGGGTTACTTGCAATATTCTGGCCAAGGATATCTTAAGCCTGGCCTTTAGGAAAATTGAGTGTAAGTTATTTTAGCCTGGAAGTCATCAATAAAGTGTGTCAGTTAAGAAAATTGGCATCAGGTGTTGTTTGAGGTAAGCATTTAACGGATGCGTATTTTTATGCGAAGACTTGCTGCTCTGTCTTGATTCCACTTGCCAACAACAATGGCTGTGGTCACTAAATGAAGATATCTTTGCAATATTGCCTGCCAACGATTTCCCAACTCTCTGCTTCAACATGAAGTCAACTCAGATATATATTTATATACATACATACTTATATATCTATAGACGCACACCCATTATACTTACGATTCACATCCAGTATGACCACTTTGTTGTTGGGCGGAGTCAGATTCGTATTGCTCGCCACGCAAACTAATCTCGCATTCAAATGTTGTCTACCAATATTTGGATATGACAAGTGGTTAACGGTCTTGCCGTCCGGACGATGTTCGAATGATTCATCAATCACGGTATTATCCAAATACCATGTTACATTCGGACGTGGACGTCCTGTTAACGGTGGCAGCCGAAAGAAAGACGAACCAAGCAGCGAACAGCAAAACCGGAACAGGAACAGCAAAGGAAGAGAATAATTTTAACGGTACCATCGTGTAAAGTTGGTTTGTATACGGAAGAAGGACACAGTGCAGGATGAAAATGTAGCAAAGTGTAGCAAAGTGTAGCAAAGTGTAGCACGAAATTTCAGCAGACAAACCAAGAACAAAAATGCCAACCAGTTCATCATTGTCAGTAAAGTTGAGCAGTTTAGTGTGGCCATTAGTTAGTTACGTTGTCGGGATGCCGGAATGATGTTGATGGGGCGATGGCAAAATCGATGTTATAGTTGTTGTTATTGTAGTTGTTTATTTTTTTGTTTGTGTGCCGAGAGCAAATGCACGGGTTCATTCAATTCCCATTTGTAGCGTGCATGTGTGTGGGTGGTTGGGTTCGTCGTTATAAGAGACAGCAGCAACGGAACGTCCATGGCAAACGGAAATGGAAGAGCAGCAAAATGGAAGGTAAGAAAATTGTTTTAGCATTTAGTTTGGAAATTTTGCAAATTGTGCAATATAAGAACATGTGTATTGAAGCACGTCGGCTGAGGCATGAACTACTTGAAGCTTAGCACAAATATCTTATAGAAATCTAAAATAACGCGATTTAATACAAAATTTTCTGGTGACTATCCAAATACTTTTGTATTCAAAATAAGCACTAAAATAATATCGATACCTTATCGGAAAGTAAAGCAATCAATGCTATAAGAAACTGTTTCTATTGCGATATTGGAATGCTTTTTCGTGTGTTTAAATTTTGCATGTCCAAATTTAATTATTATTCGATTACAAGCAAACATTTCAAAAGGTGAAGGAACCATCATCTGAAACGCTCTTTAGTCCGTAATTAAAATAATCGCATAAACAATTTTATTGTATTATTGATCTTTTGTAGATGCCAAAGCAGATTTATGTTTCAATCACGAACGTGCAAAGTTCATTTTATCGTTCAGCTGAGCTGTCGAGTGAATTGTACTTACCACCTGAAACCTCGCACACCAACACGATGTCAGTGCCTTCGTTGAAGGACTCCACATTGTTGGCTTTATCGTGTCGACTGGGACCATAAATTATGGGCCTGTCTGGGGGCACTGCAAATGATATTAAATAATAGCAATTGTTATACACTAAAAACTGATGTAAGTGAAACATTTTATGACGATAGTTGATCATTAAAAAGTGATTCGCAACGAGCTCGGACACAGGTGAATTGGCTTGAGTGCACGCTAGTTTTCTGCCCACAATAGAGCAACATACAGGCACAACACATGGACACGGCCAAGAAGTGCCGGCGAGTGGAGTGCGTGTCGCTGTTGAATTAAAATATCCAATTACAGTTTTATGAAGCAATGAACAAAGCCGTAATTGCTTGCTACTTAAAAATAAAATGCTAATGAAACGGTTTACAAGCAGCGCTGGAGAGCGAGTCAGAAGGTGAGGTGCAGCTCGGACAGAGCAAAGAATTTGTACAGGTGTTTTAATCATGAAAATGCACACTTTTAGCAAATTTTAAGTGGAACCACGACGAAATGTTTGCTTAATTATCAGCCACACTGGGAAGAGGAGGTTAAGGCGTCGCTCACTGCAAGCGCATTAATGATTTCCGTTAACACAGCAACAGCCACATATGCAGCAGCCATGACTGCCATGTTGCAACAAATCGTTGACTTAGGTTAGAGAGCGAGAATTTATGTTCCCAGGTTCAACCTAGATTTAAATTCAGCTGCACCACTTTTGGCCACTGCATGCGGCACTTCGCCTGAAGCAGAGCAAACAAAGTGCACAAATTGCTGTCACGTGCAGGAGCAACAACAATGTTGCATGTTGTAGCTCAATTTAAAATACTTGGCCATATGGGCACGGGTGCAACATGCAAACCGTTATGGTTTAATTCTATGTTGTTGTCATCGATTGTTTTCGCGCAAATTTTCATATTATTGCATGTGTGTGTGTGACTTTTAGGTACATTAGAATGCTTCAGTGATAAAAGACAACAAAAATATAAGGCGGAAGGTAAAGCAGAGCTACCTTAAGGCACCACCATGTAATCGATATCTGCTGAAACCAAAATCCGCATTATTCAATTCAAAGCTAAAATAGCATCGAAATCGGCTAAGATAGCAGTTAACCTTTTGGAGGACCAAAGTACTTTCTGATCCCAAATTCAATTAAGAACAATAGTGGCAACCAAATCCAAGCTTGGAAATTGAATTTATGCTCAACTGCTGCAATATAGTAAGTAATATCTTGTGCGGAAATTTATGTTAGCAGCAGTGGGTGCAGCTCGGCCCTCAAGAGCAATTCAGGCTGCACGCGCATTTGTTGCGGCCGGGCCAGTGGCAATGTGCAGAATTGCAATTTATCAGAATTACGCGTACTTTACCGCACCAACAGTTGCCGTATTTCAAATTGCTTTTGGCCGCCGTACAAGCGCCGAAACAAGCGCCCGGCAATGGCAGAATGGAAAAATGTGGAGCAAGCTACAAATTGCGCGGATATAGTGCAAAGCATGAACGTAAGCCATAAGAGAGAAAGGGGATCGGGTTAATCGAAAAGTAAAAACTGGTGAGGGCAAGCAGGAGCAGCTCCATGGGAAAATGCATTGATTAAGTTGCAAAGCGAAAGAAAACAAAGAAAAGTAGTGCAATTAAAAGAGCAAGAAAATGTTAATGGAGCAAGGAAATTGTGTACTATTCACTTCATTTTGTTTTCGCACAAAGGCGAAGGACCAAAGGATATGCCTGCAATGCATATGGCCACCGCGCGTAAGCCGAGCGATGCAAATTATTGCTCTGCGTTGTATGCACAGAACATTATTTGTGGCTTTCGCCGCGAAAACGCGCCGCCATTAATTCCAGCGAGGCGCTCAACCGCGCCGAAACGCTTCCTTAGTATTGCGAGCGAACGTGGCTTAGCCCGGCAGCAGTGGCGGCGCAATTTATGGCCCAGCCGCCATTCGTTGGTGCACCACGGTACAACGCAATTCTGCAGCCGGGTAAATAAACCTTTTAAATTGCTTTGTCAATTCAACGGCTACAGCCTCGGCGAAGCGTCGATGAGCTGGTGCCCAGCGGTGCCCAGTGGTGGGGGCCAACTTCCAAGCTCTAGGAGCTGTGTAACTTTTAGCTACAAAAATATGCTAATCACAATATAATGAACGCTCATGAGAGCATGTGCAACAAACGATGTGTGCGCAAGGCTGCTACAAAATGCAACTCTGCCATTTGGCTCAAATTCACCAGGCACTCTTTTGCAGCCACTTGTCCATTCGCCTTGCATACTTTTAGGCGACTCATATTATTGCAGCGATCTTGCAACTTTACTTACCTATGACTGTGAGGTTTATTTTCAGATTTCTGGTCGGCGAGTTGCGAAAGTCCACGCGACACCGATAGACACCTTCGTCCTCGATGCGCACAGTGTCGACTTTCAGTTGTGCGGGATGGGATGTGCTGCTGAAGTACGCTCGCGGTCCAAAAACTAGCGGGGAAGACCAAAGTCGCGCCTGTCCGAATTGACGACCTCGCACGTCGAAACTTTACAAATGCAAAGAAAAAGAAAAATTATCATTTTAACAAGTTTTTAAACTTATTTCCAGTCCAAAAAGTTCATATTTTTCGCCGATGCAGCTGCAATTCTTTTCTAGATTAAAGCAAATATTTTAAGATAAAGTCATTTGTAGCATTTAATCTGCTGAAAAACATAAACTTGTATAATATAAAGTCAAACTTCTTCGAAAACGAAAACAAAAGTTTATTTTATTACATACAAGTGGGGCCACCTGTCGTGTGTGCCTGTATAGTAAAACAATTAGCAACAATAAAAGGCAAAGCAAAGTAAAAAATAAAAAAAAAATTTTTAAACTTGTGGGATTCGAACCCATGACCTGCCGAGTGCAAGCGCGCGGCTCTACCCACTGGGCTACACAGGGCACTGCTTTCGTTCGTCTAAAGTCAGTGGACAGGCAGACGCTTTTTAGTCACTCTGCGTTTTATATATGTATAAGATTTTTAACTCTTCTCGTATCATAGCAAATGTATAATTTATTTCGTTATCAAACTATCTCAGACCACTGAAAGCCTTCAAGTTCTAAACTTGCTAAGCAGTTTCTCGTCAGCGAGTTTATCTAAATAGCAGCAGTATTAGCATTTTATATACCGCAAGCTTAAGATTTGAAAGTGTTCAGTTTAGTTTATAATTAAATTTTAATAAATTAAAAGGATTCTGTTGAAGCACGCATACTCGTACACTGGTGGAGTTAAAGGTAATTATGGAAGTTTCCAACGCGGAGTGGCGCATGCAGAGCGGTCTGAGATAACACGAAAAGCTTGGCGAACTTTTAATGAGTTAAACAAAGCACCTGCAAGCGCAGGCGTAAGGAATCTAATTTTGCTGCCAAATTCAAAAGCAAAATGCCGAAACCACAATTGCTGGAACAGCTCAAACAACAAAAACCAAAGGTGAGAAAGCAAGGAAAAAAGTGATTATACTTACTTGTAGATGGGTTCGCCATCGCCCTCACGAAACCACAGGACCATGTAAACAGCGTCGTCCCGTTCCATAGGCGAAATATCACATGGCAACATCGCCTGGCGTCCCAGCACGCCCTGCACGGAGCTAAGTGGAACTGCAATGAAACGGAGGGCGGCAGAGAAGAGTTGAGAAATTGTGTGTGTATAAAAATGCGCAAAATTAGCAATGAAAATGAGAGGAAACGTTAAAGGAGAATAAATGCAAATTGACAGTTGTTTACAGGCAAGGAGTGAATATGCGCAAAAACAAAAACGAGCAGCAACAACAACAACAAAGGAGACAAAAACAACAGCGGGGACAGCAGCAGCAGCAGAAAAAAAGAACGTGCCACAGCCAGGGGCAAAAACAACAGCAAGAAACCGTCACGTGTGGCGGAATTGACGCACATCATCAGTTCCATCAGCGGCAAGGGGGCAAGGGGCGGCAGAAAGTTTGCTATTTTAGCGCAGTTGCTGCATAGCAAATGATGATAGATTGCCACGCACATAAATTTGGCGGAAATTCGTCATGAGCTGAAAACTCTTTGCTTGCTTCTCTCTTCGCATTTGGCTTTACGCTTCTGTATATTTTTGCTTTTTGCTGTGACAGTAGCGTATAATTATACAGCAATCCTATGAAATATATTTTAGTTGCTGAAATTCAGCGAAATTTATCAACTCTAGTGTGAAATATTGAAATTCGATTGCTTTGAAAGTACATATTTGCATTTTATTGGCAGTAGAAAAAAATATTGTTTATATAAATTCTAGCAAAATTTTTTGCTTTTTGATGACAGGGACGATCACCACAAAATAACAACCCTTGCTCCTTTTGGAAGCGAAAATGCAAGCGGAGGAAACAAATTCGAAACTTTAAAAATTTAACAAATTAATTGGTATCACGTCACAATAAGGCGCAAAGACCGCGCAGAATATAAGACTCGATTGCTACTCCACACACAATTTTAGTGGCAAATGCTATAAAATTCGGTTCCACCAAACAATAGTGGTATTCGCTTAAACGTATATCAGCCTGATAAACTTGATAAACAGCATAAGTTTATCACCTCATAAACTGACTCTAAAAATTTTAAAGATGGTTTCACTGTGCAAACGATCTTTGTAAACTTATACGACAACATATTTGTCGACATTTTGAAATTATTTTCCAGGCGCGTTGATGTAACACACTTCGTTAGTGTATGAATTTACGCAATGTGTAAACTTATATGCTCAAATGATTACCCCTAATATATCAACGGGCTAATGTGCACATTTCGGCATATTGTAAGACGATCAGAACTTTGGTCAACTTTAAATTAAACAAACATGGCAGAATTATTTTGTAAATATTTTTAGATTTTCTAACGGCTGCCATATTATAAATATATGCAAAACCTGAATATTTGAATTCTAACAAAATTTCTGTGTAGGCTTAAAGTAACAACGGAATTTCTATATTTCTGCTTAAAAGCATGAAAAGCACTTGAGCTAATTTGACTGAAGAGCAGGAATTTACGAGGAATTTACGTTATGCCAAGAGAGCTTAAAGCAACAAATACATAGACATACATGAATAGACACAGCAATTTAAGCCTTATCCTTCCAGCACGTGAAAGAGATCTGCTGCAATTTCACAAACATACACACATGCTCAGACAAACCCTTGAGCAAAAAGCAGATGCCACAGATTCGTCACAATTCCCCCGGACGCTCGTCTTGCTGCGATAGCCGAAAAGATTTTTCAAATAGACTCAAACACACAGGGTGGTTTCGCAGTTGGTGTATGGAGAAGTGTGATAAAATTTGGTATATTACGATTTTTATATTTATCATTTCACCATTTAATAATAATAATAATAATTGATTACCATTTACCTTATGTAATATATGTAAAGAACATGAAATGCCTTTCAAACTAAAATCAAAAATAATCCACATGCATTTTCTAAACGCTTGCAAATTGCGGAAAACTGTTACAATTTAACATATTTTCCACTTATGAATGAGTCAGGAAATATCACACCCTGTATTTGCATACACAAAGGCATATACAGAGATGCACATGCATGTAAGTACATATTTGCTTAAGTGTATGTGCTGGAAAATCCGTTGCAAGCAGCTTGAAAAGAAAATCTTCTCCATCATTGCATGTAAAGTAAGTATCTTCATTTACAATCAGCAGCAATTATGTTATCTTGGCAAGCGTGTTTGCCACCTAATATCTCACTTGAGATTGAAAGCATAGCGCGGCGTAACACACCAGTAGAGAGTGGAAGAGTGGGCGTGGTGGAGCAGCAGCGGCGAGCAGAGGTGTTAGCTGTGGAGTGGGCAAGGAAAGAGGAACTATGAAACTGCTGAAGGCGCTCTTTGGAAGAGTAATTCGCCGTTAGACAAGATGCGGCAAATGGACTACGCTGAAGCAGAAACTGACCAAGTTGGACGCAGTTACACAAGATATTACACACATACACACACTCACACAGTGCTCAAATGATAGCAACGCGCCTGGATACGCCTGCCTGAACAAAGTTCATAAAACACTGAATTAGACATGCAACATCTCGCCTGCCCAAAATGCCACAGCGCGGCGTGGTGCGGCCGGACGCCGTAAGACTGCAATTATCTGTGGGAGCATAAATTTCAGGCATGCAAAAAGACGGCAGCATGAAATGCAAAGAGCGCAGAACCTGAAGAAGATGCGCCGGCTGGCTGCTGCCTTGGCATGTGAAGAAGCTTGCTCGCTAGCCAAAATGAAAGACAGATGTTGCAACAGCAATTTCGGCAGCAGCAATAACATTGCTAGTGGCGAGAGCGCTGCGCGTAGTGTTGGCTCGCCATGAGGAGGGGAGCAAGGTGAGCGCTGACGTTGGTGGCGGCAGATGAGCGAATTAAGATAAATTACACACTTTCAGCATGTTTGTGTGTTGCATGAACACTTCGGACAAGCGCGTGGAAATTCGGCAGCCTGCTGCCACCCCCACTCGCCCGGCTGGCGCTGTCTGCATTGTAGATGCTAGCAGATTAAGTTGAAAATAATAAAGTGAATTATGGCAAAAGCTCGTAAATTGATAAACGTGGAAAGTGAGTCAGCAGAAATGCCGGCGCACAAAAGATTAAGTATCTGAAAAATATTTAATTTTCGCATAAATTTTAAAGTGCAAGCAGAAAATATGATCTACAGCAAAATTTCCATAAGTCATGCTTCGAGATAAGAAAAAAACAACGAATGCGAGAAGGAACGAAAATTTATTGATTGAAATGTGTACGGACACTTTCTAAGGTCAGCGAAGCGCATTTTATGTACCATAAGCACTAAACTACGTAACAGCACAGCTTATTACACCATGCCTTCAACCACTTGAGGCGCAAAATTACCAGCAAATGCTGTGAAATCCACTTAGCACAGCTTCGGCCACGGCAACGGCCCAGCGGCCTAAGCTGCATGATGCCACAACAATTGAGATACTAATCCGGCACACAATCAATAAATGACCCAAAGATATCATCGCCAGGCGGAGCCAGGCTCCCTGCCTCACTGCCTCACTGTGAATCTGCCAGCCTGTCCCCGTCCCGCATGCAGAGGCAGCAGCTTGTTTATGGCTGGAAGCGAAGGTGGCAAGACTCAATCTGAACTATGCTGTACATTGACCATATTACACGAACAATAACAGCAACAGCAACAACAACAGCTTTGAGCAATGCCAGCAAAAAGACGTCGGCAGCAATAACAACAACAACAGCAACAACAGCAACAACAACAACAATAGTCACAACAAGCCATCCTCCCCCTTGGCAGCAAGTAGGTACGAATATTTTCATAGGTGATAAAATCTCTTGGGGCATATAAATCAATTTTTATGGTTGCGTTTATTTTTTAAGGCGACATTACAAACTGTGTACGCGCTCCCTTTAGGGAGGCCCTTTGTTCACACATCTCCGCCGGGATGGCAGGCCATAGCATGCCATGGCGGACGGACGGACAGACAGCTGTAGTAGTGCGGCATCGTTTAGAATTTGCCACTCTGGAGTAATGATTATTGATGGGCCAACATGGCACTGCCTCATGTTGCCGGTTGGCATTAGCGCGCTGGAACGGCGGGCGCACAATGGCGGATGGACCAAAACACGGCTGTGCATTGCCGTTGCTGTTGCGGCACACTGTAATCAGTCCTAAATAATTGGCTAAGATATGAAGTCACGACCGCTTGCTCGTAGTTCACGCTTCTGCAAGACCGATATTATTAGGAAAATTATGACGTTGAAATGGCGATAAATTCTTGGTATTAGAAATGGTCAATATAACGGGAAAAGCCACGGAGATTTGCACACACAATCGAAAATTGGCAGAAGATTTTTAAGCAGGCAATATTTCTACAATTAAGTACTACAGCATCGTGGTATTATTAGCGAGCTGGTGCATTCATAATCGAAAAATGATTAGATTTTTCTAGCCAGTGTTGGCGCGAATTAAGCAGTGCTCAATTCATAGGCAGACTCAGAAGTAGCAGATTAAGCCTCAACCCGACAGAAGTTTACGGTCTGAATTTCTTTACTTTTCTTTGTAAATATATAAGAAAGCTTTCATGATGACCTATCATACTATATTAGACTAATGACAGAAATATAAATGCATCAATAATGTTCTTCTAGTTTAAAAAGCTTCCAGATTTCATAATACAAATTTGAGTTGAACGTGCAACACTTGTTTATGTTAGAAGCTCTGCGGCAGGTTGCCACTAGAAAATGGTTTGTTATTGCCAATTAAGTAAGTAAGTTTAACTGAAAAATGCAGTAAAAACGAAGTCATTATTCTAAAAATATTAGTCACATAAATTAAATAAAAATTGTGATATATCTCAAGAACAAAAAGTGCACAATAGATCTTTAGATGCAGGGAGATGCTCTGCCATTTAATTGTGGAGTCCAAAATGATTGAAAGGTGTTTTGACTACCAGCGCTGTAACTATCTATATTCATTCTTTTTAATGTGTAAAAAAATATATTAAGTGAAAGATGGGAAAAAATCAACAATTCCCTCGCACTCAAATGCGCAGCTCAAAAGAACCTGAAATGCCTCAAGAATAAAATCCCATCAGATACAGTTTTATCACTTTGTAAAATGTTTACAGTCGCGTGTGTGAATTTGCGCCCAGATTAGGCTGGATAAAAATGTTCAAATGTACTACAATAGTCAAATGCGCCCTAAAGCAATAAGTATATATAAAGTATATATACTAAGCAGGAAACTTTTTAAATGTAGCATGTCATTGGTTGGTAATTGGATTAACTGCTGCCTGTATGTCAGTGTCTATTTTTTTCTAGGCCTGCTTTACAGAAGAACTGTTGGACGAGTGTCAAAATAAAACAAGGATTGTGTTTCACTTTCATATTTTACTCTTTCATAAAAGAAAGCTTTTACAGTCCATTTATAAATTGGGCATATTCCGAAGTAAAAGCGTTCATTAACTGGCGCTGTTGACAGCTCCGAAAATAGACATCACCAATGCAATATAATTGAATGTCATTCATGTCTCTTACACATTTGGACATTTGTATGTCAATTTAGATATATATGTGCTAAATATATGCCTGCGCACTCGTATCTTATTGACATTCGTCAGATCGTAACACGGAATAATGCATTCGAAAATACATACATCATCACAACACAATCACAAAAGCTAAGCGAAATTGTAAACAGTTTGTCATTGATGCATTGATGCGGCAAATATGTTGCAAATTCATATCAAGATTTGACGAAAGGACTCGCACACACACACACACACACACTTGTGAAATAAAGTAACCCTTTTTGAAGCCGCATAGTTTCGTGCCCAGCACGTGTCTATGTATCTTTGTACGATATATTTTTTCGGCTCGCATGTGTCAATCTTGTTAAAATCTAAATTGAGCGCCGAATATGTGAATGCTGGAGCAATATATAGAGACCGGAAAAAGTTAAGTTGGGTCACTTTTCCCTTGACACAATCGCCCTCCGTATGTGCTGAGACAGCTTTTGTGCGCGTCCTTCCGCATTTTCTGTGCTTTTATTTTGCTCTTCTCTCTTTTCATTTTAAACTTTTGCGTTAAATTCGTTTTGCTTTTTTCCACTTTTACTTGGGCAATTTTGCAAGAAAGTTACACGGCGAATTGTTCTTATCCTTCTGAAGATTTATCTAGCTGGCTGCAAAGTGTTATTTTATGTAAATGCCCTCTTATAGTTGCGCTACTTTATGTGCCGGCCACATGCGAAGCGGGAACGAGCAGTGGCAGGGTTGGTGTTTTTTTCCATTGGAGGGCTGCCCAAAAGTGTTTGGAAACTGTTACGGTTCGGCCGAGTGTCGTTATGCAAAGTAGCCCGCTCGCTCACAGCCCAGCGCGCCGCAATGAAAATACGATTTCAGCAATTTTAGGATATCGATTTTTTGCTTAAGCTGCCACTTTTCCCAGGCGATTCGGGTGGGGGAGGGGGCATGCGCTTAAAGCCAAATCTCGCTCTGGCAATCTTGTTGCGGGAAATTATTTGCCGTAAATGATAAATTCATTAGCTCAAAACAGAATTTAAATGCTAGTCCAGTCGCCCTGAACTAGAAGAAATTACGAGCGGCAGGACGCAAGGGACGCTTCCTCAGAGCACATAAACTTGAACGCTGCCTGGCTGCATTTAAAAGCCACTTTACTAATTTGAAAATCAATTTCCATTTAAAGTTTACAACTGCCCGACTCGAGTTTACGGCATGCGATGCGCATTTAATGCCGCATGCGGCAATTAACCCGTTTGCGGGGCTGCCAGCGCCATGGCGGAAACAGAACCGCTGCGCTGCTGCATAAATTAGCTGCCGGCGGTGGCGAATGTTGCAGCTGGGAGTTGCTGCAGCGGCATGATGGCAAATTTAGCCGCTGATTTGAGCGTATTTGGCGTGCGTGCGCCTCGCTGCCCACTGATCAAGTCAAAACTGTTGCCGGTGGCCAGCGTCGTTGGGGATGCACAACCGTAACCGTTCATCAATTGGCCTATAGCCATTCGAGTTGTGCATGTTTACTGCAATTTGGTTAAGTCAAGATTGAGACGCTGATACCGGATTAAAGTGTGTAATGGGCAATGTTATTGAACATTTCATTAAAATCTCAGGTATTTCAAAACCGCCAAATAAAGTTTAAAATGTGATTATTAAAAAAAATTTAATTACGAATACATAAGAAAAAAGATGAGAATTAACGCGTGAAATTCTGCTGATATAAAAGTAAGTTGGAAAAAAAATTCTGAAGACTATATCGCTGCTTTATCAATAAAAAATTGGCGAAAACAAACAAAGTGCAAATTTTTCAGAAAACGAACAAATATTATTTCGAAGTTGCTGTTTAAAAGATTTACGAGCTTTTTACGAGAAAAATGTTTATGTATGTGTTTTTATTCCTATTCGAAACTAATTTGAAACAAATGAGTTATGCTGTAACAGAAAAAAGCACGAGGATGTCGGCCAAGCCAATCACTTAAACGGGCGGTAGATTAGAAGATGAACCAATTTTATGAACCAGCCATGAAAGAACATCAAACTAATAGCTGGAATCTGCATACGATATGGGACACCGCTAGGGATTGAAGGATAAAATGAGGGCTAGTGCTGAGAGTACAAAATAATAATTTAGTAATGGTATCAGCATTTATCAATTAAAGGGCATCTTCATACAAAATTTTCAATATTAAAGAATCAGCGTGAGTGAAAAATTCTGGTAAATGAAATTGTAATATACATACATATATACTACTTTTCAATTAATGACCCAAATATGATATTTGATTTGATGATTCCCCTACAATAGTACTGAAATATTGTCTATATGCGGTACTGTATATTTTTGTTATAACTCAGTAGATTATTGACTGCTGGCAAATCAGAGTTTACTTCCAGCCATTTTATCTAACTTAAATTCCTTACCCTCCACTTCACTAAGCATTCTTAAAGTTTGGCGTATTTCCTTTCAAAATCATCGTCCATTCACACATACAAAACTTCAACTGAAATAGATTTAATTATATCGCCCAGTTCTACCTTCTTTTTTCACTTTAAATGTACGATACATACACAAGGTCCTCCGCCTACTATTACGTTCAAATTGCGTAAAAAAAAAAAAAAAAATTTAATAAATTATATTTATTTTACGCTTTCTATTTTTAGATTTTCCGCACAATTCGTTGCTGACATACGCCACTTTGCATTTGCTTCCAGTGTGTCAGTGCTTTGTGTTGATGCTGCTCGCAATCCTGAGCCGCTTGTCGTGAGCAATGCGTAGACGAGAATAAATTTCCCACAAACCATAAGCGTCCTTTTCATCTGCGATAGCTCTTTCAAGGTCAGCTACTGTAAAGCTTACGTGGCGACAAAATTTTTGCCAAAAAAGCAGATGAATTTAGTAATAAGATGGTATCAGAGAAAGTGCCACAGTCAAAGTTGGTTTACTCAAGTGCGCAATGAAAGGTTGAGATATAATACTTGGCTAAATTTATTATGTGCAACACAAGTTCCTGGAATCATATAAATCCCGAAGATAAGAATACTTTCCTGCAACATTTCTAAATAGAACAGAAAATTCCATTTTAAGCTTTCATCTCTTATTCGCTAATTTGACTGCGGAATTCCAAAGAAACGCTTTATTAAAAAGAGTTAAGATAAATTGAGTATACAATGAAAATAGCAACAGATTTTTTGGCGTGGGCCCATTGAAATGCTCTTAAAGGAATTTAAGCAGGCTTAACCCTTAAAATAAGGGTTATCGCATCAAGCGATGGAAAGAGGAAGAGTGGAAAAAATAAAAAGTGGCAGCAAAATATAACTAATTTATTTTTAGAGCAAATTTTTTGGAAAGGGGTTGGTTGAGCACTTTCTGAAATAAACAAATTAAAAGTCACAACTTTTCACATTATTATTGCTTGATTTTATATTTTGTATGATTGCCTCTGTTTGTGGTTTCCAATAACAGGCGACATTGTTGCAAGTGAAAAGCGCGCAACGAAAAAAACCCTCATATATTTTTTCGCTTTTCATCACAAAAATACTTTTCGCCCTTTTTGTTGACTTTTTTATTATTTGAAATTTTATTGTTGTTGCCATTTGACATTTTCCACGCCCAAATTAGTTTGTTTTGTACGGGCCAGTAATTCAGTTAGTGCAACAAAAATGAGTTCTAAGTGGGCAATGGACGAACGAAATGGGTCAAAGGGCGCTTCAAATTGCCAACTCAAGGGTCACGCTTCTTTTTAGTCGCTGCATAAAATAACATCAATCTCAGCCAAAAAAAATATGTCATTGAATTTAATTATTTAACAAAAACAACTGCTACCCCTTTACGGCCCACTTTAATGTTTCAATGAGATTTTATTGTTTGTTGTTTTTCTTTTTATTGTACCGCTGATTCTTCAATTCAATTGGGACTAGAATTGCTTTCAGTAGAGGTACTGCGTTTCAAATGCTGTCCGTTTCGCACAAAAAAAGAATGGGAAAGGAAAATAAAGTTAAATTCGAAATAAAGGCTCACTACTTGAAGGAAAGTTTTTTGAGCTAAAAGCATTTTTTCGATATTTTACAAAAGCGATTCAAGTCGATAACAAGCGCGATATTGGAAACAATGTTACCTCAAAGATATTGTTTGCCTTGGTTATTAAATTTTGAGGAAAGTTAGTTTTGCAAGCGGCTTTGTTGAGATTATTGACATGGGCTTTGAATGAACAAAGTAAAGTTTCTGACTGCTTTTCGATTGCGGTTAGCCAGGGCGAATTTTGTTTCTTTCATTGCCAAGTTGACACACAAACTCCACATGCCGGTAGCTGCTTGACGTCCGTCGGGCAGCGAGACAATGTGTGCAGCAAGATCTTCCCTATAACAGAAACTTTTGATGTGTACTGGGTTTAGGACTCGGCCACTTTTAAACGAACATAAAGAAAAAACGACCCCCAAAACGTTTGAGGACCCCCACAAACGAACGTTTTTTCGAGATCGCAGCCATACTCTCTGAACGCAGCAGCTTAGTAATAAAAATTTTCAACGCTGCTGATAATGGCAGCCTTTTTAATGTACCATAATTTGCGTATCTGCATTGCAGAGTGCTCATGCTATGCCGTATTATTCTGAAATTTCTAAATAGCTCATTAAAGCACTATGAAAATGTCAGTTCACATTCGCGCTGCCTGCAACTAATTAAAAATATCAGCATTGCATGTTTGTTAATAATATAATTTTAATTATTATTTATTTGCAGATGTCATGTAATTTGCCATCATCATTAATGAGTACAAATTATCGATTGCGGCAAAGTTCAATTGCCTGCGGATGCACACATACAATCATGCAAATAGATACGGGCAAGCTTTCATATATTGTACATTCTAAATTAAATTTCGCTGTTTTTGGTCGAACGCGAATTTTATGCACTACTGTATCTACATTTGTATCCCTGCATGCAATTATCGCTCAGACTTTTGAAAATTGGAAAATTTAAATTCGCACGGAAAATTGGAAATTCTTTTATTCCTTAATAACTGCTTTTCGATAACTTCTCAATTTATGAGCAGCTAATATTTGTTATACTATTTTTATTGAAAAACATAATTACAAAAAAAGCCGCCAAAGATATTTTTGTATATATTCCCTCAACATTTAAGGAGACTGAGTGGTGTTCAACCCAAATTGAAAGGGTTTTTTGAAATAAATGATATGGTTTCACCTTCAAAATTAATGATATCCTTTCGCGTGTCACTTGTAACTTGTCAACCATTCCATTCCATTCTCAAACACTTTCCAAATTGCTCTTTTCGCATATGTATTTGACAAATGCTTGTTGAACGAGGTGAAAATAATTAACAATGTAACAGCTAAAAATATCGCTGGACTGCCACTATAATTTATGAAAGCAGTCATTTCATTAAGCAACAAAATAAATAGCACGAAAGTAATTCATGTTAATTACAAACGTAAAAATTGCATTGTGCAATTTTGCTTCGCTCTAGCCAAGGGCGGGGCAACCGCCACGATTCTTTAAAAATGCTGCAAGTGTAAAGTGTTCACTCAATTTACCTCAGCGACTAGCCACAAAAAGTACACCCCACACTCCACTCGTCTTCTTTCGGGCATGTTCACTGTACATCTTTTTTCATGAAGCATCGAAAGGCAAAAGAAACGAGTGCGCTTTTGCGAGTACATAAAAAATATACATATTACACATTCAGAAATGATATACAGTGACTGTGAAATATTTCCTTCTCGCTTGCCCTCTCCAGCACCAGCCCGCCCCCTTTTATTCATAAAGTGAACTGTGCAAGGTTGTAATTGCATGGCATTTTCATTCATTTTGCACGCGCCAGTCTGCAGACGTACAGCCATAAAGGAAGAACGTATACCAGGAAAAAATGTTCTTTTATCCGTTTTCGCAGACATTTTAACTACAAGTGCAGCGCAGCTAATGCGATAAAAAAGTACTTATTTACATACAGTTCCCTGGCGAATTTTATGCACTTCCGGAGGGTAGTCATTTTAATGTGGCTTACAATCAGCGACGTTTTAAATTATGGCACTGCTTAATTAATGCGCCCAAAATTCAAATTTTATTATCAGTCATGAATATGACCACTTTTTAAATATATAAGTTAATGGTTTCAAATTCGAGCAGTTAGTAATTCAAGAATCCATTGATAAAAGATCTATTTCAAAGGAGATTTCATATTAGCAAATTTAAAGGTACATAAAATGATATCTTGTTTGAATGTGAAAAATTGATTCGGAATATGGTCTTTCTGTTCTGAAATAAGAAACAGAGAATAAGTGCTATTTAGTAGCGTCGGCCTTTGCGGAGGGGCGCCAATTTGTATGGACTACACCTTTAGATACAAGTAACAGTTTAGAGATATTTGACAAAGGTGAGCAGACGTCTTTGAGCTTCAAATTGAAACTCTGCACTGAAGCTTGCTAAATTACATACGAAGAACTTTGCATACACAGATTGATTCATTTCTATCGGATATGTCTAGAGGAAAACCATGAGTTCTTAAAGTAATGTATAGGTAGAAATGAAAGAAAAGGGCTTTGGCAAAAAAGACATACCTTCCGGCAAAATTTCAAGTGTGGCATGATGTCTGGCAACATTTTGATACGGACTGTTGCGGTAGCCGCAACACTTGTCCGACTTGTTTGTCTGCCAGGACGGGAACGACAAGAAACAGCTGTCATTTTTCTTACATTCTTTATTGTTTTTTCTCCGGCCATAAGAGCAACTTCCCTTCACTCGTTCGACACATACATACATTGTGACAAGTGCAAAGCGTTGTGCCCACAAAAAGGAGCAAAACGAAAAGTAAGGAAAATGTGAAAGAATTGCCTTAAAAGTAATTTTAAAGGCACCAAGTAAAGAAAGAAAAATCACACAACAATTTCACGCCCATTTGTTAGGACTACAGCTGCCATTTTGTGAGCTGTGCTCTAACGTGTTATTGTTTTGGGGGAGGGAGAGTTGCTTGGAAGCTGCCTTTGACATAAAATGTGTTTGTAGACTGAAAAATCAACTGAATGCAGACGACGAAGTAGGAAGTGTGAAAGTCAGAAGTTGTAATTTCAGTAAAACTTTTTAAAATTGCAGAAAGACACTCCTGATTTCTTCTTCTTGTTCAATTTGTCATTTGCTCTTAAGTGGTAGTGTCTGCTGCAGAAGGATGGAATGCAACAATGTATTTTTCTTATTAAATGCAATCCTTTACACTATCGAAGGCTATCGAAGAAACACTTTTTCTTAACACTTCTTAGATGGGTGGAGCTAGAGACTATGCACGGATTCGACTCCAAAAATTTTTCTCAAAATACTGAGTTTGGTATCAGAAATAATATCAACGAAGTCAAATTTAATTATATTTAAAAATAATATTAGTTGACACTATATTTTCCAAAGAAGTCATTCCGACTGCTATTTGATTTCAATTAGTAATTAATTTTATAATGATACAATTTCTTAGAATTTTAAGACTTTTTATATATGGTATAAATGCATTTAATACTGGCTGTGTTTAAATCCCCCTCCGTTCTTTGTTTTTGATATATGTAGATGTTATATCTATATTGCCCAAAAGCAGTCATTTTGACGAAATATGTAATTCCAAAAACTGGTGTTCATAACGATGCTATTATATATTCAACTATCAGCAACAGACTGATTTCTGCTGGATGCGAAAACTGGAGGAAACTAGCAATCGATTGAAATTATTAGCGAAGCAAGTGAAAGAAAAATATCATTCTTTTTCCTTTTGACATCCAGCAATTAAAAATTTTTTCTCTCTTTTTCTTATTTGTATCTACTACTCAAATAAACAATAAAATAGAAAATACACAAACGTTCAACATAATTATAGCATAGACCTCTACCGAGGAAAGAATTTTCCGAGTCAATATGTCTGCTTGACTGCGTATAAATCTTCCGAAAGTAAACTTTTCTGGGCAACAGACACCATGGGCGGTAATTAAAGCCGCAATTTCGTATGCTTATCTTTCCCATTTCACTACAAACACCTCCTTTCCTTCCGCCCGCTTTGAAGAAGTGGTGCTCTGCTATTTTTCGCACTGTGAAACTGCGGAACAGGCTGCGTGTGAACTGGCTGCAGACATAACTCACTCAGGCGGCTTGCTGTGGCGCACAGTCGCAATCGGACGCACTGCCTGATGCGTAGGCATTTGGCTCGGGCGTATTGATTTTCGCAATTGCAACATGCAACAAGATCGATTGTGCCAAGAAATGCCTATTGACACGCAAACCACTGGCACCGCAACAAGGAAGTGAAACTAATAGCCCATTGGCTGCGCCACAAACTTTAAGGTGGCTTTAAAGACACGCCATTGTAGTGGGTTGTACAACAGCAAAACCACATTGTATCTTTTTCTACAACAGCTTCCACGCTCGTATTGAGCCAACGAGCTGCCACTGCTCCTCTTATTGACAAGAGTCAAAGGAAATTGACAGTTATACAGACAGATTTGCGAGAGTGGTTGCAATGATTGATGCCACACAACGCAAAATCGGCTGAAAATGTGTGCGATTTGTACTCAACATATAGACTTGTATCAATGAGATACTGTCAATCGACAGCTCCATTAAGAATCACTTCTGAAATCTAACCAGTCAAATATTGGACAACCGAAACTGCCAATGTCAAAAGAGACCCTACTTTTAATTGCCACTTCTGACAGCAATTTTAGTAACTTTACATTTTTCCGGTCGTTTGTGTGAAGATAATTTGACAAAGTTTAAATTTTGGGAATGAAAAGTCAATATTGAAAATACTACTTAAACTTTTGGGAAAGCGTTAAATAATTTAAAGCTTTTGAAAATAGAAGAGCCTGTAGGTATTTATTAAATCGATACTGTTTGGGCATCAGAGATGTTATAGATGCTTTGGAGTGAAATGGAAGCAATGAATCGAAATCTGATAATGACTCTCCTTGAGCAGCCTGAGTTCATTAAAAGCCTTTTGGGATAGTTGATAGTGTACATATGTATAAGTGTTCCAAATATCTTATGCACTCAGATGTGCTTATGCACCAGCACCTCGTTTGTGCATACAATTTCACTAACGGCAAAATTATTTAATAATTAACAATTTTAAGCAAATGTTATGAAATTTTAATTGCAAAATAATTAAGCTACAAATATGAATTTTGTACCTTGAATTTCTGAGCACAATACAAACCAAAGCAGCTACCGCATTTTATGATATATGATATAATATTCTAATTTACTACTTTAAAGGAAATTAAAATTGTGCCCTAATTAGTCTGTCAGTCTTTTTCCCTGTCTGTCTGACACTTGACAAATCATAAAAAATGCTCATAAGATGAAACAAATATTAAGGAATTTTCCAGCTTCTTGTCTGCCGCTGTTGATAAGGTGTGTTTTTTTTAATAATATCGCTTTTTTTATTTTTTGACTTCAATTGCCCGACACATTAAAATTTATGATGGCGCAATTAATTAAAACGTAAGAGACGTTCTGAAATTGGTAGGAAAATGTGATTGCTTGAAATTAGAGTAGTCAGCAGATAAGTATGCTTGTATGTGTGTAAAAACCTTATCGAAAGGTGCAAGTATTTTCCAACGATTCTGCATAACTGCACACATGAATACAAACGCACCCACACGCATACACTCACAGCCTTCTGTGGCGTAATAAAAGCCACTGCAATTCACACAGCCAACAGCGTTTGTGTGGGTTTTCTGCATTTTTATTTCGTGAATGTTCAAAGCTGCGCACTCTGCATTAAACACACACACACACACAGATCTGCACTCTCGCATACGCAGACATGCATAGCAGCGTTTGGTGAGAGTCGCAAAGTCGCGCACGTCACCGTGACTATGAATGGAACAAGGAATTGCATTGAATGCAGGCATACACTCATAGAAACAATTTGGTGGAATGAACTGAGAACTAAGTTACTTGAACCGATTAGTTAGTTTAACATCAATTATCTAATTTCTAACTAAAAAGCTAACGAAAATTTATACAAACTTTGTGATAAGAATTAGTAAATTTTTATTGTATTTTTGGAATAACCATGTTTTGAATTATTAGAAAAACGAATTTTTCTTCTTCTTGATTGATCAAAAACAACCCGTTAATGGTTACGATCTGACATCGGGTTCATTATAGGCGCTTCTGCTTCGTGCGCACCTTCTGCAGTTAGAAATGCCTAGTTCTCTACTTGGTCTTGCCATGGAAGGGGCATGGCCTTATTTAAATTTAATTTGAATTTGCTTTAGTAATTCTAATCTGGATCTCTATTCATCACCCTACATGCCAGGAACTACGATTTTACAGGGAATCGATAGAGTTTACAAATGAAATACTATTTGTAGAAGATGTAGCTTAATTTGCTTTGAATTAGTAAAGTTGTTGAAACAACTAAATATTTCTGCTGCTGTGGAATTTTATGAGTGTACGCATTTTAACAGCTGCACATGCAACCACGTGTGTTGTTGTGGGCGTATTGCATGGATACTTGATTCCAGCATGCGAATTGCAGCATTGCTTTGTCTGCGCGTGTGTTTGAGCGTGTGTTTGTTTTTGTTGCGGGGATTTGCACTTTGGCACATTTGTCAAAGTCAGCTTAACATGTTCCAAAGCGTGCACAGCACAATGACAAGCAAAATACATGCGAGTACAACAAAGACAATAACAACAGCAGCTCAAGTGCAGCGCCCACAACAAGAGTCGCCCATTATCAGCGAGTGTCAAGTGCGCTCTTCAGCGCCTCAGGGAAGTGCGGTAATAGTTTCCGGACTTTTTCAGCATAGCTAAACAAAAGTTAAACTCATACCCGTATGCACGCAATTGTGTGCGTTGGGTTAAATCTACAGTGCAGTTGTTAACTAAAATCTGCTTTTACAATCTGCAGCGTGAGATTCGAGCATTGGGGCTAACCTGCTTAACCGCTATGTGGAGGCAAGGCACTTTTGGACGTGTCAAACCGATGGCAGCTGGCTTCAATCCATTTCATTGCATTTGTACAATTTATAATACACTTTTTGTAGCCGAAAGTTTAGCGCTCCTCCTTTTGTAAAATAATAACTTAGTGCTATTTTTCATAAATAATACATGTTTGCATAAATTTTAATAAAAATTTAGCCATTTCTTTCATTTATTTATATCATAAAACATATATCTTTATATATATTTCAACTGCTTTTCCATTATATTAGCTTTACTCCATTTAATCTTTTCAGCCGGAAATTTATGAAACTCAAAAATTCTTGGAAAAAAAGAAACACTCAGTTGCAGCTGTCACTAAACCGTTCAAAAGCCTTTTAAATCTCACTATATTCTCCTTGATAATCCCACAGCAGTCGCAAGAATGCACACACTCATGCCGACATACTCAATTATAAACTCATTTTCAGAAAATGAGTTAAATTTTCAAATTAATGAGCCAAATTTTCAACAAAAACGAAATAATTGCAAATTAAGAAATTTCTTTGCGGATGAAAAACTTTTTGCTGCACAAGCACACAATCTCACAAATACACACACACACACATGCTTGCACGAGCAGAGAAGAGCAAAAAGTTAATTTCCAAACTTTTGTAGAAAACTGCAGGCATGCAGGCTGCAGTGCGGTGAAGTTAGAATGCTACTGGAGCCGCCTGCCGTTCAGCCATTTAACACGTCAATAATGATTCGACTTTTACTAACTTGGCCAAGTTAATGTCTTGCTAAATGCGCAGCAAGCACTTTTCACCTATAATGAAGTAATTAGTGTAATTTCTCTTTACAATCAAATCGTGCATCGTCAATGAAACGAACATTAAAACAAACAATGAAATAGGATACAACTTGTATCAGCATGAATGTAGCTAACAAAAATTACTAAGAAGTGCGTTTATTCAGACTGAGCCTTCTTCGTTATGCACATTCTCTGATCATACTTATTAAAAGAGCCTAGTTTACGATAACTTTGGTTAATGTAATATGCACTTAATATTATTGCTTGGGTAAGTAACGCGGCGAACATTTTATACCCAACAGCCGTTAGATCTTCTTGTCAACAATAGAAATCTTGCGATAGAAACTCAATTCTACATAGCGTGAGCAGCACTTTACACGCCTTGAATGCCAAACAAACAGCTGGACACACCTTAAATCATTGTAAATTTATAACCGGCCCGCATTTATTCACCACACGAGCTTCTTTCACAGCTTACATTTAAAACTAGTTTCAAATAGTTATTATTTTAGCTAAAATGCTGGCAACAAAAATGTGTTGAAGTAAAAAAAAGTAGAGAATCGCCTCTAATGCACAAATTCGGACTAACAAAACGATTAACACCAACTTTAAGATCGGCTGCGCGTTACGATAATCATCGATCGAAATGCGATATGTTACGGAAGCGTATATCTGCAGATTAAGTCATCAAATAAATTATGGGATTAGAAAATTGTTTTGCCATGCATAAATCACAAATGCGCGATTCGTTGTCGACGTTTTGTTTTATTTCTTTCTATAGTTTGCTTAATGATGAGTTATTTATGCACATATGCAAAGTGACAGCAAATCCTTTTCATTAAATATAGTCGCCATAATAGCAAAACTTTAATCTTAAATTACAATACTCTGGCAGAGTTTTTTGAAGATGTAAAAATTTAAATTTAAAAGTGATTTCAATCGCAAACAATACGCCTCTGCCCGCCAGCATACGCCATTCACTTTTTGTGCCAATTTTGATTTATGAGCGCAGATATAAAAAACTCCATTATTATCACATTCCGTTGCACGTTTTTACGTGCAAATACCGCCACTACCCAAAGCTTAAGACCAATTTCCCGAAACCCCTGCGAACTGCGTCTGAATTTGCCTCAGCCGCGAAGGACGCCAGCCAGCCAGGCAGCCAGCATGCCAGGCCACGCCAGCCGTGTTATTTTACAGATCTTTAACATAAACGATGCTCCTTTATTTGGAACAAGACCATAAAAACCAAACAACAACCTTTGTTATGGCAGCCTTTTCATTATTATTGGTCTGAAGGTTTTGTTTGATTTTATCTGAACAAAAGGTATCAATTAACTTCGTGTGTGGAGCGCTGTGATGGTGTTTACGATATGGAGGACGCGCCACAGCTCCTTCGCGAAATTGCCAAAAGCGCTGTGCTCTGCTCGATTGATGGATTGATTGACTGATTGATTGATGTGTGCGTGTGTGTATGTCAGAGCTTGTGAGTGGGTAAGAAATATAATTTAAGCATTCTCTTTTTGGCAAGATTTATGGTTTTTAGGCAATATATTGTTGAACTTTATGCGATTTTTTTATGCGTATTTTAAATGTTGTTTGGTGTGGAGCCTTTCTTGGAAAACACATATGAAAGACTTTAATTCTATTTATTTTACTACATTTTCCTTTCGTTTTGGAACGTTGTTCAACTCTTAAAAGAGTGCTTGATGAAGGTGGCAAAAAATTAATTTGAAGTTGTTTGCCATGAAATCTACTGCTGAAAGCTACACTTGCCAACAATTATTTTGTTACATGAAGATCTGAATAAGGTGGTTTTAATTCAAAATATTTCAAAGATTTTCTGCATCGAATAACACTTTCAGTTTACACACATGTTCCCATACGAGTATATGTAGTACGTGTAAATCGCAGACATAGACAACATATCCACATTTAAAAGAATCTTAATTAAAAAACCATACAATTGAATTGTCGGAATCTGATTTCAAAACTAATTACACATATTTGCGTACGTATTAAGTCCTGTACACGCACTTTAATGCAATTTTGTGCTCATGCGTGGTTTGCTTCCGATGCCACAAAACTCCAAAGTGGCGTACAGCTTTCACCAGCCTAAAATTGCATACACTTTTGTTGTTTCGAGATTGATTTAAAATTTTATTCATTTCTAAAACTAGGTCAATTCACATGGAAACGAAAATATTTGAAATATTTGCAAATTTATTTTACAACTCTGCTTATGAGTTGTGTGCTAGTAGCATTCAAATAACAAGCCGAAAGTCGAAATTCCAGAACGATTCCCAATGATAGTTGCAAATGCCTAGAAATGCTAGCAAATGTTAAGAGAAAGCGTGGTCTGTTTAGACAACCAGTGCAACTTAACATAACCTTACTTAAACAAAACTAGGTTTACTATGACGAAAAATCAATCGCTTCATTTCAATCGAAGCGCTTAAAAGATGAAATGCTCTGATATGCTGCTGGTGCATCGCTTCGCAAATTGCAGTATTTTGAGTGGATTTAATAGGAAACAAGGTTAAAAAAATTACAACAATAACAGACGCTATAAAATACACTGTTAAATCGACAGTTTACACTTTGTCATGTTCATTAATAAAAGGAGTTGGAGAGAGAGAGAGAGAGCTTGTCATACACTCACCTGGTCGATCCAGCTCATGTATCAGCTCATCCGGTTCCAGATACGAAGCGCCCACCTGCCACGGCAGTTGCGTCACTTCCGCCGCACGCCACTGACGACCGCCATTTGTGAACAACGTTAAGCATATACCGAATAACCACCACAGATACAAATTTGTTATGCAACGCGCGGAGGAGGCGGAGCAGGCGTACGCATGCGAGGTGCAGGTGGATGGGGTACTAGCGAAGGTGACTGCGGCGCTGCCGTTGGCGCAGCTGGAAGAGCGGTTACGTAATGTGCTCGAGCTGGAACAATGTCGCTGGGATGGCGGCTCTGGCTGCAGTCGTTGTAAATGGCGTTGCTCACGAAGTTGCTGCTGCCTGCCATGTATTATTTGTATGTGTCGTTGTTGTTGCTGTTGCTGTTGCTCTTCCTGCTGCTGCTGCTGCTGTCCTTGCTGTTGTAGTGGTTGCTTTCGCTGTCGCTGCTGCTGTCGTGTCGGGCAGCATTTTGTGCTGCTGTCGGAAACGGAAATAATAACCGCATGATTCATTTTTGATTTGATCATTATTTATTGTTATCTCTTTGCGATTGTTGTTGTAGAGTTACAAGCAGAATTCCGTTTTAGTTTTCCCTTCTATTTGGTCGCATAGAAATGTCTGTCGGCTTCACTGTGCACGTAGCATGTATGTAGATGTGTGTGTGAAACCTTTTGTTCATACGTAGTTTTTTGCGAAAAATTTCATGCGAATTTTTGTTTAAACTTTTTCAAATTTATATTGTGCACTTTTATCATTTTATCGCTTTTGCACTACTTTCAAATACTGGCACCATTTTGTTGTTGTGCTTTCTCACTATACGTGGCTGCACACTCGTATCTATGTGTGTGTTTATTCGTGCAATATTATTATGTTTAGTTCTTGTTTTGTTTAGCATTTTTTAAACTACGTTGCTTTGTTGCAACAACAAATGTTATTGTTGTGGTTTCTGTTGCTGCTGACACAACATATATTGTCGCTTCTTTTCTACTTGTGCGATTGGGTTTTCACTGAACTCACTGCCGCTTTTCACGGAAAACATTTGCCAATTTAATGCCCATATGAATTTTTGCTCTCGTTGCTGTTGTTGTTGCCGTGTGTTGCGTTGTTCATTTAGCAGCTGAAAAATTAAGCAGAATAATTAAATTTTAGTTATATCTATTTTATCGGAAATCCAAATTGCATATACATAGTTTATAATAAAAGATGGCTGAAAAACTTTCAATATCAAAATATTGAAATTTTAAAATTATTTTAAGTAAAATTGAAACTTATAATAAAAAAAGAAATGGTAAGGTAATATCAAAAGAACAAAACTTCGTAGATTGATTTTCATTAAAACGCTAAAAGCCTTGTTCCATTTTCAACTTTCGATCGGAATAGAGAGGTGCATATCCCAACTGATATTCAAGTCGTACCCTAAACGATTTCCTTTGAAAGTATAATTGAAAACGGCAGCCAGAAATAATATTTCTGAACACAAGCGAAATTTGGTTATTTGATTGGAATTTGTGAGGGGTTTGGCTTTGGAAAAATTCCAACAAAATAATGGTATGCTGAATAGCTCGCAGTATGTATTTTTTAAATCTCTTCTTATATCGTTCTCTATTAGGAAACATTATACTTTTTTGCGCTGAACAAAACTGTCTCTCCTTCAAAAATAAGCTTCACTTGAATCTTTAATGGAGCATTATTTCTAAATGCAAGGACCAATTTGATGAAGTCTCACTTTTACACATAAATTCATTTGATATGTTTTTCTTTAAGTGCTGCACAAAACACTGCGAATTAATAGCACGAACCTGACTGGAGTGGACAGAATAAGGAACGAACATGTTTGAATCGCTTAAATCCACTATTGCCTTTAATCTTAATTAAGTCAATAGAACCCTATTAAATTTATTTCAAATTTTTCTGTACAAACAATAAAATGCGGCTTGTTGTACATATCGACATGCATATATACATATGTATGTCTCTATGTATGCCTGCGTACATGTATATTTGTATTTGCTTAACCCTGCCTCGCGTGCACAAGACCTAAAGGTGAAATTTCCGTTCGCTTCACCTACACACTTTTTCGGTGAGCCAACACAACTGAAATTTATTATATTGCTATGACTTTTTGACCGTAATGCCGTGGGGCAGGTGAGTGCGTATGCTTGCGCTATGCTGTATGTGTGTGTGTGTGTGTCTATTATCAATAATGTGTTGTCATGAAAAAACATTAAAAATTAGTTAGAAGAAGGAGGACAAATAGAAGCAAATGCTAGAAAATGTTTGAAAATGTCTAGCAACAAAACGAATAAAAGAGTTGCCCACTCCCGCAAGCTTCATCCCCTGAGTCCGCAGCACACGTTAATAATGGTCGACGGAACTTTGACCGCTCTCATTTATTCATGTCCAAATTTGTGTGTTTGCGTGTGTGTGTGTATGGCACAAGCCTTTTGTTTGTAGCGCTTAATGGGGTTAGTTGAAGCATAAGTGGAGGTGTTGAACTTTTGTTTGACATGTGAGTATGTTTGCGAGTGTGCGTGTGCATGTGCTTTTTGTCAGGACACTCTCCCTGAAGCACACCAACTTTTTGGGACATCTCTATATATGGCGCTGCTGCTGCGGCAGGTGATTAATGATCCAAGCCACTGGCGACGAGGTCATTTTTAACAGAAATAAATTGAGTGTTTTAAAGTAGTGCGTTTTTTTCATTTGTGTTCAGTTCGGTTACGTTGTAGAAAAGGTTAGAGGTAAAGCTCAAGCATTTTCGAGTAAATTACAACTGCAGATGTGATATACATAGTAGGTACATGTGCAGTAGTGTGAGGATGAGCAGCAGTTGACATGGTGAGACCATATGTAAAGGCGTTCCATTACCCAGTTAATATGAAAAAAAAATTTTGAATGCTAAAAAATCGTCGCTGTTTCGATACTTATTCGGTCAATTCAATCTTATATCGCACAGAAATAAGGGAATATTTTAAAAAGAATAGAGCTAATATTTAAACAAAAACACTCGCCAAACCAAGAATGAAATATTTTTTATTTTTCCAGTTCCAAACTTTTTCATAGTAATAAACACAAGCTAATAAAATCATAAGATACATTTGCTAATAGTAAACTCTGACTGATTTTCATACAATTTTTAAGCCGCTTTGGCGAAGAGACTGAGTCCTTGCTTTAAATATGAGCTCTGACTTATATGTGCTCAAACTAAAAGCAATTTTTAGTTAAGGTCAACTTCTGGCATTTTCCTATAATTAATTTAGATGATTTAGCGACAGTCATTTTGCAAATTATTACTGAACTAACGAAGGCATTTCGGCAGTCCTTTGCCGTTGACATAGACACTTTGTCTCAAGGACTCCTTTACGTTGTTATGCATCCATGGGCACAAGTGCGCACTTAAGAAATAATTTTTAGCATCTTCATTGCTCACGCATGAAAAATGCAGACCTTCATGTCTCTTCAAATCCCTTAAAAATTTAATACCGTGAGCAAAAAGTGAGGAGAGCAGTTTAAGTCTATGATATATTGACCATTTCAGTATGCTTAAGAGTGAGCGCTTTCAAACTGAACCAATCTAAAGCTGTTATTCTCGTTGGACTCCAAGATTTCTTAACGCATCCTTTTTGAATGTCCTTTTCTCAGATATACTACTTCAAAGATAATTATGCTTAAAGTGTTTTGTTATTAGCTCACACATACACACGTAGGTATGCACTTACACATATTACCGCCACACGCTAAGCCCACACATGGCTACTTCACGTATGGATATTCAGTGCGCTGCTAACCACTTCCTAATGAGCTCTTAAGATTCCTTTGACACAACTGGCAAAGCGTTGCCAAACAAAATTTCAGCTTTAGCCACTAATACAAACAAACACACCCACACACTTTGACACGCACACAGCACTTCGTTTGGCGGTTGGGTGTGGTAATCACGAAATTTATATGCCCGCCGCATGTGAACGCTGCCAAACCGAGTAGCCAGTTGATCTGAAACAACATATGTGTGCGTGTAAGTATGTGTGTACATATATATGTATGTGCGTGCGAAAAACCAGTTTCTGCTGTTGCTCAAGTTCAAGGCATTACAATTATGGCCATTTTGTCGTTTGCACTTGGCTAACATTTGTAGCAATACTCATACAAATGCTCTTACAAATTCCTTCGAAAGTATACTCCAAGGACATGCATATGACATTTAATATTTCCACTCACAATGTTAAATATTAAGGCCTTAAATTCACTTACAAAGTCATGTCGGCCCTATTGTATTGAATTAATTAAAGCCAGTGTGTGCTGAACTGTTCTCCTTTCGACACATTGGACACACGAGAATAGTTTGTGTGTGGAAAGTGAACTTCGAACATTTAAGAAAATTTTGCCTAAGAAGTTTTAGCTTCAACAAGCAATTCAACAATTCAATTAAAGGGAACAAAGAGTGACAAGAAAATGACAATTATGAAGGAGAGTTTGGTGAGTGAACTGAACTGCTGCTGGACGGAGCAGAAACTCATGTTTCGCATTGAAATATTATACTTAGCTTAAAATGGTTTTGAAATATAATTAAATGTAGAAGTGAATGCCCTTTCTTCAAAGAAAGTTTTTTCTTTTTTATAAAAAAATTTCTGTTTTATGTTGCACATGAAAATGTTAAAGGATTGTCTAAGCTTTAAGCACGTCAAATTTGTTAACTTTTCAAAAAATCCACTAAAATCGAGTTTCAGTACAAAATGTTGGCAACCAAAAACGATTGGAATTTCTGCAAGACTGGAAAGTTGGTTCTATTCGCTTGTACAGTCTTTCCTTTTCGCACTTTTGTCAACACTAATGCATCGCACAAATTTCAAAGAAGCCTTTGTCCTTTTGGCATACTTTTCTCATACATACATACATGTATTCCCTTCCAAAACTTGAACACTGGCAGCAAAGTATGTCAACCGGAAATTTCCGCCTTCCAAACTTGTTTTCCGTAATGTGGTACGTAAACACAACATTAATCTGTTGCATGAGTGTGTTTGTGTACGAGCAGGCGCATTTACAGTAATGCAAATACATGCAGATATTTGTATGCATACGCTTGGGAATTCAAACATACATACAGTCTGTGCCAGAAGAAAACAACCGAAATACTTAAAACGGTGCGAAAAAAAATTTATTTTGAGTGGTCCGCTACTGCCAGACTGCGCCAGTCAAAATTTTGACTCTTTCGTAAAATATATTTATAAAAGCAAGAATTGAACCGCCGAAACGTAAATCGCGATTGGTGAAAAGAATTAGTGGCAGGCCTGGAAGCATTACGGTGGTTGACTTTTCCTAGGCAGGTCTTATCCGATATCAATTGCTCTAAATTATGGCAGTTGTTGTTAGTTTTAAAATTTTCCAATTTAAAAAGATAAGACAAAAAGCCATTTAACAAAACAATAAATAAATGAATATGATTTTGGCTTTTTGAAAACACAGATTTTTTTCTGTGGCACATATTGTACATACCAATATTACATGTCAGTAAGGAATTCTGCTTTTGCTTTATGTACTGTATAGTGTAATCTCGTCAGCATAGATGTGTGTGTGCATGTATGTTGCTCTTATAGCTCCATCAAGTACTTCCTACTCATTTTTGCCACAATATTTCTGATTGCATTCTTCTTGCGCCCAACCAGCCTCGTGAAGCTGAGCTTTGATTAAAAACAAGACTGCAGGCAAGTCTGCATGTGTTGCCTTTTACACATACATACATATGTCTGAAAAATTACAATTTTAATTTGTTGCCTTTGTAAGTAACATTTTGATGCAGTTCTTATATTTTATATCTCAGCAACAAGATTTTCCGCATTGATGAAATTAAAGTCTGAAGGCGTTAGACACTTTCATTGTAATTTGTTGTCTTTTTGCATGAAATGCTCATAATTCTATATTGTTGTTGTTTTCAAAATTTAGTATTACTATGTTAGAGAGAAGTGTTTCTGCACTTAAAATTAACTGTTTTTATACCCTACACCTATGGTAATAGGGTATAATAACTTTGTGCGAAAATTGTAACGCATTAAAGGAGCCCTCCTAGGTATAGACATAAGTATATAGAAATGATCAGAAACACTTTCTCTATTGATTTCCGGTTGTCCGTCTGTCCGTCTGTCTGTCTGTCTGTCTGTCTGTCTGTCCGTCTGCGTGTTCGGGAAAAATAGAAAGAAGGAGTTGTCCGATTTGAACCAAATTTGGTACACAGTCACAGTGAACCTCGAGTTAGGTAAAGTGTTAAAATTAGTTAAATCGGTCGAAGGACACGCCTACAATGGGCCTGTAAGTCCCACTACCTCGGGTTTTTTTCCAATTAAATTGCTATAAATTGTCTAATTACTCATTCAAAAGAATAATACTTTGTATTTATGGTTAGGTGTGGAGCCTCTGCAAAATACCAAAAAATGGGCGTGGTCCGCCCACTGTATAGGCGGCAACAATTTTCCGGTAAAATGGCTCCCAATTGACTAGTTACGAATATAAATGAATGAAATTCGGTTCCCAAGTTGATGTACAGGTCTTAGATGCCATACAAGAAAATGGGCGTGGTCCGCCCACTATATAGGCGATAAACGAAAAATCCTCTTATATTCCATAATATATACACCAGAGCGTCCAGAATTGGTTACTTCGTTCCTGGTAGGAATATCTTTTAATTCTCCAGAAATGGGCGTGGTCCGCCCACCATGGGGGCAGTAAAATAAATATGCCGATAACATCTGTTGTACACCTGTCAGAGCATCAATATTTGGCACGTATAGTCCTATTAGGTATATGTTGTAGTCTGCCAAAAATGGGCGTGGTCCCCCACTCTGTAGGTTGTAAATCAAATGTACCCACAATTTCAGTGAAATCACACCACTTGGGAACATGGTGTAGGGTATTACTCTGTCGGTGAAACCCGACTGATACTTCCTTACTTGTTGTACTTAAGGGAGGAACTAAGATCGAAGTGCCTTTATTTAAATGAATGCCTGCTGAAATCTTTGTTTTAGTTCTTGTTAGACAAATCTTTTAAATAGGCTAAACGATACTATAATTTCTGCTTTGAATAAAGTATGAGTAACGAAATATTGAATAGTCCGCTTTGACTCGCATTCTTCCAGCATTGGGAAGGAATGGTGCGTGTATGAGTTTTTATTATTTTGCGTCTGCGTTGATGGTGGGGTATCAGATCGGCAACAACTTTCGTAATTCTAAGATTTACGGAATTTTATGTGATGTCAAAGCGAACCCAATTTTTTTTAAACTCGAAAACTTGTTCGTTGATGGATTTAAAGTGGAATATAAAATGTTACAGATTTTTAAAATGAAAGCTTCAACTGCATCTGAATCATGAAGAGACCGAAATTTTACATGTTATGGATATTTTGTTTAAGTGCTATAGAACTTTTTTTTTGGCTTTCAGCATTTTGACAATCTGCACATCATTTGGTTGAATACGGCATTAAAATAAAATTAAACAATATGAAAAAAAGAGAGTTACAATTTGCTGTTTCCGCTAGTTAAAAGATTACAATAAAAGTGGCCAAAAAATCGACAGAGTGTTGTGTTTATATTTAAATAATTAAAAAATTGGGCTGCTGCAATAAATTCTGCTGATTGCTTGTTTATTTCATTAAAATCGTATATCCATCAAAATTCAATAATATAGCCACGCTTAAGCTGTAATATAAATATATATTGAAATGCAGCACAGAGCGAAAGTTTGCGCCATGCTTTTATGGCAGCAACGCATTTTTGGCGTGTGGCCAAATTGCGCTTTTTTGCACACCGCACCAACTCGAAAAGTTGAAATAAAGAACCGCAATAATAGCAGTCCGTAACAAAGGCTGGCCAGAAACTGCCGCAGTGTTGCCAACTTGAAAAGCACACAAAACAGATAACGGCAAGCTGTGGGCAAAAAAGTACGTGCAGCCAACATTTTGTTTGTGTTTCAAGCCTGCTGCTATATACATATGTACATATATATAGCCGCCAAGCTACTCTGCAGCAAACACACACAAAAACACACAGACACACTGCACATATATGCACTGATGCATGTATAGAAATATATAAATGGTTTTTCGTCCAACTTGAAAATGTGCTTGGAACGAGAAAATGATGGCATAGTCATGCATTTAGGTGCCCTTACAAAACTAGTAGTTAGCAACTAAATAGTTCGCTGTCTAAATAACAGGGTGTTTCATGAAAAGCTAATAAAAATTTCTGGTGTATTACAGAATCTCAACCTCATTTGAACATACACATCGACGTCTGCATATGAATAAGCTACACTAGCCGAAACCGCCGTATTGTATACAAAATAAAGCTTATAATAAGACAAATTGATGGTGTCAATCAACCTACGAGCTTTAATCTTCTGATCATTGGCACACCCTGTATAAATGAAGCATATTTGTGCACGCATCTAAACACATTTTGAATATAATTTCAATTAATTTGCCAGCCGCTGGATTATGTGGGAAGCACACGCGTGTTAGGAAGAAATGCGTATGTATTTAAATTAAGTTCTTAATGAGCTTTGGAAAATCCGACATAAAATGAGAGCGCATTTGATGGCTTATACCTTCTTAATCTGAATCATGGTATTAACGGAAAATTTTAAATTTTATTGATTTTTATGGCGCTGACACATTTAACTGGACCACTGCATTTTCTCGCGTATACTCGTAAAAAATGCTATGATTTCAAAAGTTCAAGACATAGTGATGGAAAAAAAACGATATATGACAGCTTAACAATAAAGTAAGTTAAGCAGAGTGAAAGATACGCAGCCCACTTAAATGCAAGCAAAGGTAGCCTAATTGTGTAACCCAAAAGTGGTGCGGTTCCAAATGAAGCGACACAAAGAGCCGAGATCACCGCACAACGCAGCTTAAAGATAAGCTTAATGTTTTAAGCTTAGTGGCGGAGGAGCAAACCTCTCATGTGTCGTCACATTAGACGCACACAGTTCGACGCGACTGACCGACTACTGGCCACAAGTAGCTGCCACCATTTGGAGTCAACTTTTCGACAAGCAGAGGCCAACTGACTGCTGGAAACTTCATCATTCAGATAATATCAAAATTTGATGAGTGTTTCTATTGAATTTGTTCACTGCATTCAGCTTATAGAATGCACGCCTTATTGTTCGTCGTCGAAGTTGTCCCACGAGCAAACGTCTCAACATCGCCGCTTTAAAATAAAATGTTTTTAACGAAATGTAATTAACGAAAAGTGTTCAAAGTAAACATTTTCACAGTCATTGCGTAACGCTCTTTAAACAGCGGCAAGTACCAAAAGGCCACTGTTAAACCACTTCACGAGCAAGTGACAATTTATTTTGAAACTTTTATGGTATGCCATGAAATATTGTATGCGTTCAAAAATGGTAGTTAATCACAAAAACGAGGTGCAGCGAACACTTAAATTGAAAAATTTTAATAAATAAGCTACTAGACGTGAGCATCTGACAAGGGCATTGAAATGGAAGCATTAAAATTTAGTATCAATGGTTTTTGTAGTACTGTCGCTTGCTGCAAATGCAGACGAATCCGTCCATTCAAGAGAAGGCTTAGTATGAAAATTTCATTTTAAGAAAAAGCATATAATTCACTTTTTCTTATAAATGGTGGTTCAACTAGTGGTATCTTTATGAATCATACAATATTTTGAAACGGAGAGCTTTTTTTACACTTTGTTTTGCACTAAACTTTTACATAACTCTATATAAAAAAAGTTGGCTTACTCTTGAAGCAAGCGCTTGATATAGATAAAATATAAGTTATAGCCAAGATTAACATATAATCACAAATCGCATATATGTGTAATAATGTAATTAGCTACATCATAATGAAAAAATTGTTTTGTTTTCTTATAATTCAACTTAATTAAACAATTCTACCTTAAATTTATTTCTGCGTGCAAAAATGAAATTTCCATAAATCATTTCCGTAGCAAAAAACTTGCATGCTACGATCGTCGGCAGTGCAGAGAACAGGCAGAAAGCAATTAAAAGCCGAATTCCCAGCATGGCCCGTAGTGCCGCAAAATAATTATGACGCCTTCGGGTCAATGAAACGAGAAGTGAAGCGGCTTGTAAAATGCCCTAACTCTGGTAAAGAAAAGCAGAATTCTGCGGCTTGAGTTAAAGAGTACAATGTTCAACGCCAAATGTATGTCAATCCACGAGTTGAGTAAAATTCGATTAATTTTGAAAATATTGCTACATAACAAATGATATCGATATGCCATTTTTCGTCAAAAAATTTGTTCAATAGAATGCTGCCGGCGTTCATGGCGTATGATGCCTGTGGGCATGGCAATTCGATACGATATTGCGCATAAAATCAGCTGCTGGCTAAATGACTTTCGCGTTACGTTTCACGTTTGCTGTTCAAGCGCCACTCAAACATCCCTGTCATGGGCTTAGTTTAAGAAGCCGTTTGGCTGTAAATGCATCCTCGAGGTATGCCTTGAATTTACGACTTTGGAATTGCCATAAAAGTGACAAATTATCACGCACATAAATCAATAATGCCATATCTATGCATGGCCGTATGCACACCAGCATGCATACATACATATATCACGTTCCATTTTCACACCACAACATGGCTCTAAGGCAGTCCTGCCTAACAGCCTTCCAGCCCGCCTGTGTTGCTGGCCCTTTGGCAATTTCCGTTGTACAAATTTCTCACGGAAACTCATACGAAATAACACTTTCGCCTGTGATTGTAAGCCTAAAAGTGTCAAAATGTATTCATATTTATGGCGAAATTCTAACACTTACATATACTTGTGCAAACACATACAAAGCACACACCTGCAGCCACAACAGCATACACGCATACCACGCGCACACAAATTGCTTGTGTACGTGAAAATGTGATGTGACAAAAGTTGAACGCCTTTCTTATTATTACGTTACGTTACAATACGACGTTACGAGGTTAGCATTTGTAGCTGAAATTGTGTTAAGTGGTATTGTAATGGCAATCGAAATGGCTTCGGGTTCCATAAAAATATATTAAATTATGTTGTTTTGAATTTTGACATTGTCGGCTGGTGTCAAGCACTTTCCTTACAAAATATCATAAACGTTTGCATGTTTTGTAGGCATATATCCTTGTATGTGAAAGGAATATGAATAGCATTAATGCAATGTTTATAACATAAATGTAGATAGAGCTTTCTTATGTAAATCGTTGAAAAATTGGGTTTACATACAGGAACTAAATTCTATCTAAATATACAAATACGTATAACATAATTGCGGTGTTTGGTAGAAAAAGAACAGTTGAAAGAAGAGGCAAAGAACGGTTGAATAAGTAAATAGGGCCGGAGCCGAAAAATATATCATCTAATCAAGTTATTTATTGAATATCATCAGAGTGTTCCTTGCTTGATCAAACATGTCTGCATTCTCTCTGTATGCTAGTCTACTGCTGATTCTGTTTAGAGTTATAGAGTTTCATTCGTATGGCTTAATTCCGATTATGATCAATGCTACTGCAATTGTATTTCCGATAATTGAATATTCGATTTATTGGAACTTCGAAATAAAATAAAATATTTGACAATCGTATCTCAAAAACCAAGTGGGATTGCTTTTATGTTTATATAATTTACAGCATCTCTCTTTATCACTGACGAGTTCCAGTTAAGGAAAATTTTCTTGAAATAACGCCATTCCTATAAGAAAGTTTCACTTTCGATAACAGTCACAGAGTTGCCATTAAGTTGTAATTGCTGTTGTTCTTGTCTTTTTCTTGTTATTTTCTATTAAGTAGCTCATTTATATAACTTCGAAGTCACGAATTTGAAAAAAACATGTTTAAATAATCAATTTCTTCCTAAAAAGTTCTACCACAGAATAATAGCAGCACGTAAAATGTATTTTATTTCAATCCACATTTTGCCATATCTCAGTGGCAAAATCGAATTATTTAAAAATTCCATGCGCATACAATTTAATTAAACTCGACAGTGTTGAAAAATCAATAAAATGACAATCGAAATAGTAGCAAGGAAACTGAAAATTCGCTGAGACCGGAGCACGCAAACAACGGACCCAGATAGCGCGCTAAAGTGCCAAAAAATATGCCACGGGAAAAACGCAATAACGAAGGCAAATAATTGAAGTAAAAGGCGCATAAAATTTGCATATTCTATAAGCGTGATTTCTACAAATTGAATCGCAACAACAATACAACGACATTTTGTCTATTCAGTGGTCTGTCTGTCTGTCCGTCCGTCCGTCCATTCAGCCATGCAGTGTGCGAAGGCGCGACATAGCCGCCAAAATGTAAACAAACAAACGTAATTGCCAAAGAAAATAGACGGAGGCGGCGGACTGCGGACTGCGGCGGACTGCGGACTGCGGTGGCAAAGGCAGTGGCGGCAGCGCAGTGCAACCCACTGCGGCGCTCATTGTTATGCAATTAGCCACTTTGTCAAAACTATTCAGAGTAGAGATTTTGTGTGATTTTATGGTAGTCAAGGCGGATTTGTGTAGTAAGCGGGTAAGTAAGTAGCTCGTGTCTTGTTCGCATAACGCTCATGCTTGACTCGCTTGTGTGTATTAATGAAGTACGTGCGCGTCTTTAGGTCCGTGTGTCGTCTGGCCGCACGAATAAATGCGATTTTAATCAATGGAAATGCAAATTTCCACTATAAACTCCAAAACACAACAAAGCCGAATGTGGGGCAGTTAAGATTGGAGCAACATGATTGCGCTGGCATGTTTTCCTTAATGTCGTTACTAATTTGAACTATTGTGGTATGGAGGGGGACAACCGTCTATTAAAATGATGTTCAACTTGCTAATGTTCTGGAAAGGCTTAAATGCGAAGTTCCTTGCAATCTTTGCAGCAACTCGAATATTTTCCGACTCTTTTAAAGAACTTTTGTTGGTACTTCTATCATTGTAATCCTACTTCCTCGACATTCATTCCGCTCACTCAATGTGCGAAGATAGTGATGCTTGACTAGGCACAGCGACTTTGTTAAGAAATCTTTTGCATAAAAAAATTGTATATCAATATGAGAAGTTTGTCCATCCTCAGATTATCGCTAAACTTTATAATTCATACTATGTTCTTACAAAAAGGCTTTTTTAAAATCCATTTTCTCAATCTAATTAAAGTTACCCCCACCCAGTTACCTGTGATCCTTTCTAAACCAACAAGTGCTTTGCAAGTATAGGGTGCATCCCTTGAGTGTCGGTTTAAGCGAAAGAAATAAAATTTATATTCGCTATGCTATAAGATGTATTACATATAGAAATATTATATAGTAAAGTGAAATCATAGTCAACGAATCCATCAATACTGATTTTGTCTTTTTTGCTACGCTCGCAATTAATTTAAGCATTCAAGCATTAACTAAAATTTTTTTTATGCTACGGCAGCCAAAATATTTTGCCATCTGACACGAATTTTCTCACTTTGCAACTAAAAGCCACATCGAACTTGAAGTTTGACGGCTTTGTTATCTGCGCAGTCCGACGAACTTTTTCGCAGCATAATCATATATATAAAATCTTTGGTAATTTATAATCTCGCAACTTTTAGCACTTCGACGTTTCTGTCAACACGGCTAAAAGCTCGCAAGCTTCGGAGGCCCATAGCGTATACGTATACTATTTCCGCAATGAAGCGAACAAATTAACGCCATTAACGTGCGGCGATGTGATGAAAAATGCGAGATATCGCATTACATGCAAAGTTCATAAATCAAACGCGCTCAAAAGCCCAACTGGCAACGAAAACTGTCAGCTAAAATCCCGTACCGTCACAAATATTATGCTCGTACCGCTGAACTTCTAATTAATGAAATTAAATTTTTACGCGTGATTTGGCAGCCAGAACCAATAATTTATGTGAGTCGGGCCGGCCGGCCGGCCGGCCATAATGCCATGTCCGCGGAGTCGGAATCGCAGTTGGAATCGAAATCCGAATCATGCACGCTTGTTTCGATTTATTTTCATTCGCGTTCCATTTGCTGTTTTCAGGAGCATTTGTTGTTGTTCGGCCAACCTGTTTAAGATCGTTACGAATGAATTTGTTATTGAACTTCTTAGCGGTGTGTGCATATTTATGCATACGAGTACCAGATTTCAGGCAGGTTCGAGCAGAATTAAAAACAAAAGCAATCAAATAGATATGGATATATGAATATAAAACACTTGTAGACGCTGACAAATGATGCAGAGCGGTCGGCGAGTGTGCAACCGGTTCCTCAGCCAGACAATTTGGCAACTTAAAGTTGTTAGCATCAAACTTCAAGAATACGTTTGAGCTACTCTTTGGAATTTTGAGGTTTTTATACAACAACATTTACCACATTAAATGGGCATGGCATAAGCATCGGGCGGCATAAAATTAAGTTTTCATAATTTTTTAATCAATCGAAAATATTTAAAAATCAATAAAAACCATGAAATTTTAAACGAATTAAAATTTACAACGTATCAAATTAATTTTAACATGTTTACGAGCAATTAACAAAGATGACTGTTGAATATTGTTAAAAAATGGCAACCATATATTATCGGAATTTATTAAGACAGCACCATAAAGCTGGTGCGCTTGCAAAGAAATGCTAATTTTTCACTATCAGCGGCATATTTACAAGCATGGAAATACCTTTGTTTTTGATATGATATGAAACTATTTCGCTGAGGGCTACTTTTGCTAGCAACGGAGTATGCCGTCAGAGAGCAAAGTAGCAGAATAGACGATTCTAATGCTATAAGTTCTACAAAACAATTGTTTAGAGTTGGGTCACCTATTAAGCTACACAACTGTAGAAAAATGCTTGCTCCAATACAAGGTTTCTATAAAATTCTTAGTAAGAAATTGAACAGACTTACTGAAAATCCAATTTTATTCACAAATAAAATTTCTGTAAGTATGATGCAAGAAATAAAGTATTATAGTTAAGTAGGCCTCACCTGCAAGAAAAGAAAGTCATGTTGCATATATTTTATTTCAGAAAATTATTGCTGAGATTAATTTATTTCAAGAATATAAGTTTTGAGGTAAATAATAACTGCTATCGAACGCTCAAGCCAAACTTAGTACCCAATTATATTTAACGCCTGCAAAAAGTCTCACAAAAAGCGAAGAGAATTGATAGCATACTCGTTCTCATATTTCTTTGGCTTCCTAGTAAATTACTTAAAAAACCAAGAAAAAAGTTGCAACGATTTGTGGTAATAGTCTTCTTTATTACATTCAATATATTGTTTCAATAAATAAATTAAATAAGCACCTAAGCCAAAAAAAAAAATAAGAAAAAGCAAAAATAAGAAATGAAAACTTTTTTCCATGCTATGCATTTAAATTCAACAAATTTATAAATTTTGCACAAAAATACGTCAAGCAACCAGAAACGTTTTTGCTTACTTAATTCACAAATGTTTCTTATAGCCAGAGCCCAACGAGCAGCTACCCAGCAATAACTCACAACAACACGACTGCTTAGGCAATGCGCCTAAATGAGACTAGGGAGATAGTAAAAAAAGGGTATGTTATTCCTTCGCATGAACGAGTTCAATCACGTTTCGCAAATAAAAATCATAAACCTTTTACGTAACGCTCAACAAGAAGACTTAAACAACTACTCGTGGAAGGCATATGAGCAAGGACCTTAGCATTCAAAGTAGACAAAACATTTTGTTAACTACTTTATACGCCTAAAAGCTGTTAAGAAAATTTTGTTTAATATTTGATGCTTGTATGCCCGCACTCACACAAACGCAAGCTTTTAAAATTGAGCCCCGACCATGCTGGCAAACAAGCGTGTCCTGTACATATATGCATTTTACTACCGCAAACCCACACACACTCACACTGCCTGCCTTCACATTAGAGCGCTCTACGTTTTCCATTTTGTTGTTATTGTTTGGTCTAGAACCTTTGCAGCCCGTGTAGAGCACACACACATGAAAATTTATTTTTATGGCATGGTCGACAGGACAACAGGCCACAATAAAACTACAACCAGAACAGACACACACACGGAACAGTGTCGCGCCACAGCTGGCAAACTGGCAGGCTGGCAGGCTGGCAGGCACGAGGCAAACAGGCGTAACGTTGAAGTTGTTTGTTGTCCTAGTTGTAAAATTAAAGAATTTTTGATTATTACCAACACACAAGCAACCGCCCGACGACACGGTACAATGGCAGAGCACGTTGTGCAGAGCTTCAAAGGTAGTTAACACAATTCCACGAGGCACAGTAAAATCGTAGAGGATAATATTTTAATTAACCCGTTTTTAAGGCGATTTCAACAGTTTTAGTAAAAAGGTTTCGGTTTAATTTCCTCGGAACAAAATAGAAGAAACTACAATTCCTATCTCAGTGTGTGTGCTTGTATAGGTACATACATCCAAAGGTGATTGTCTATGGGCGCATTTACGAGTGTTGGCATTAGATAAGGTGAGCTTGGGCAGAGAACTTAAGTGTCCGAAAGGGATTTGTATGCGTGTGTGGGTGATTGTAGCATATATTTATTAATTAATTTATCAGCCTATGCTTGGCTAGCCTGGAATGAAAAGGTAGGTTAATGTGAATCACTCAGGAATTAGTACAGGCGGGAAGCTGGTGCGGTGCCATATAGGGGCAATGACATTTTCCCAACGAAATTGTTGACAACGTACCTACTTTGATTCAAATTCTAGGAACCTTAAGTAAAGGAAATGTCGGCCTGTGCTTTTGTTTCTGGTTCACAGGCATGCGCATTGGTGAGATGGTAGCATTGTAGCTTTTGCTGTAATACAGTGTAATAATTTAAATAAAATAGGCCATTGGATTGTGTTTGCAAATTCAAGCTGTGCTAAAAGCTTGAAGAGATCTTCATTTATTTCCGTTGTGTAAACGTTTAGAACTGCATCGAAATATGTTTCGTCGAGTATCTATCTGCTGGTTAGGTTAAGCTTAAAGTACTCAAGCTGTAAAGCGGATTGTATTTGGCGAAAAGCTTGATCGAGGTATATTTTATAGAAATGCTGGTTTACTTTAAGAATTGGCATCCTTGAAAGAACAATTTAAACACATTTAAGGTTGTTTCTTTCATGGACTGGCCTGCAATCCAGCCAGCAAACTTATATTCGACCAAGCAAATTGAAAACAGATACATTTTTTTTAGAGACTCATCGAGCATCGGAATCAAGAGTCCTGAAAATTCTGGAAGTTAATTGGAACTGGGTTTTCGCAAGCTTTAGAATCGAAATATAAATCTTAACAGATATATGTCTAAAGTTACTAGCAAAACTCAGCACTTGTTAATACATACATAAATTATTGAGTACATATAAAATATGCGATATTTCTTATTCAAACAAACTGCCAGGCAAATATTGTTGAATTTTTTCAAATGTAAAAAACACTTAAAATGGCACGGAATTGTGTCAGTGTAAAATGGTGCTAAAACAACGTTAAACATGATTAATACATGTAAACATGTTGCATTTAATTGACGATTGCAACATTTCAACAGTTTTGCGGTCGGCCACGAAAACCATAAATAAATGCAATTTTTCGCATTTAATTACGTTGCGGTTGTATGTGTGCTGCCAAAGTGGCTACTTCTATCCGAGAATTTGCCACTCCCAGGCGAACGAACGGGCAGGTGTAATAAAATCGTTGTTTATTTGCGATTTGGTAAATAAATTTAATTGCAAATGTCACGCGATTTATATACGAGCATGCAGTTCTTGCAAACACCCCCCTCTCTCATACACTTACAGATAGTTTAACATGAACGAGGACATGGCACACCGGTCAGCCACATTTCAATTGCAACAACTGCCGGCCATGAACATGCCCGTACATAGGCAAATTCATAAATATTGTGTGTTAGTATGTTCTGGCAGCAGGCTAACAATTGTTTGTACTACACTTACAGAAATAAGTTAGCAATGCTGACTAAAGTTTAGTCATAATTACTAAAAATTAGTCGTATTGACAAATATTTTTATATCAGGTATTATTAAGCGGAAGTTTGTGCAAAAAATGGGATACGATAGGTAACAAGTTATTTCATTTTATGTTTCCAAAAAAAAATCCTTCAATGATGATAGCAATTTTATGCCTTTTATTGAAATTCTTTCAATTTTATGTTGGCAAAGGTCTTACAATGAATAGCCTTCACAGGCTTTGCTCGGCCTCGAAACCGGGCAAGTAAATACCATTCCATCAAAGCAAACTGCACAGTTTTCGAAATATAATATTAACTCTTTCTGTAGTGAGCAATTTTTATGAGTGTAGGTATGTGTGTGTGTATGAGATAGTAAAGTGCCGACAATCTGTTCAAAACAAATGCCATGCGCTCCTTTAAGTGCGACGGGACTGGGCACTCCTTTTCCCAACATTTACTGCAAAGTTTTGGGTTTTTGTTTTGCGCCGCGCACTTGTTTGCATGAGTACATGAGTTTGTGTTTGTATTTGTGCACCAAATTTGTGCATGATTAAAGATCATCGACCGTAAATTCAAACCAAGAAATTTGGCTTTGCGCTTGTATTGATTTTTTCCTTTTTTACAAAGCAGCCCCCAAAGGGAGGAGCCGCATTTAAAGGCGAAGACACAATCGCATTTGCATACCAGAAGCCGAATCAATTTAGCTGAAAAGTGCTAGTCGCAATTTCCATGCACACACACACACAGCTATGGCTCGCAAGCAGACATGATAACGGCAAACCCGCAACGGCAGCAGGTAGACTAAGTACAGCGCTTGCATAAGCAACATGCATTCGTCGTTTCCGCTTCCGCTGCCGGCTGCAGTGGTTGCTTGTAGTGGTGACGTTGCTGCGGTAGAGCTGCCACTGGCAAAGCTGCCGATCGGGAATGAAATATTTGAGTTTGGCGCGCCGCATAATGTATTTTAAAATACCTGCAAACGGCGCTGGAGCTGCGCTCAAGTGAAGAAGCATTCCACTGCATGTGTGAGTGTGTGTGTGTGTGTTGGTGCACTCTGCACTTACACTATGCCAAGGCAAATACAGGCAACGGAGCGACGAGCGCTGCTTGATGCAATTTAATGTAACCCATTTCCGCAGATAGGCAGACAGGCAAGAAGGCAGGCAGCGCCAGAAAAGTTACCAGAAGACAAACAAACCGCGAAATTTATTACACACGGGTTAAGCGTATTTAAAGTCCACCGTAATTTTGAGCGGGTGGGCATGGCAAGTTGTTGAAAAAAATGGCATCGAAATTGTGGCTTTCAACATGAGCATTTCTGATAATAAATTTTCTGATTTGAGCTGGAAAGTTGAAGAAGAATGGATTGGAATTTGTACTTTTTAAACAGTATTGGAAGGTTCTTGCGCTAGAATGTCTTCATTGAATTTATATTAGAATTATTGCCAAAAGGTACCTTAAGTCCGTAATTCTGATTAGCATAAAAAAAAGAAACCTTTTTAGAACAAAGAATTCTGTGAGACGATTGAACTCATTGTCTCCGATTAACGCCAGCAGCTAAATTATTGATATTCTAAAATTTGCACGCTAAAGAAATTAAAGCTGCTGAACATTTCTTTTAGTTATTTGCATTACACAAGCAGAGAGTTTAAGATAAATTCGATTTCGTGCTACTACTTGAGCTGAAGTAGGAGCATATGGTGGGTGGCATGTGCTTTACGAACTGTTGACTTAAAAAATTAACAGCTGCTCGCGTTAATTGGTATACAGCGACGCCTTCGTTTTTGTTATTTCCGGAGAAGTAAATTTGGGGTTGATGTTCGGTACGCGAGGATTTTAAAGCTAATCGGGCTAGTAAAGTAATTAAAAGAACGATATTAATTATACCGAAAGTTTGTTATAGTAAAAGAATCGCAGGCATATCGATCCTGTTCAGCAATCCAAATTTGAAAAGATAGGTCCTTAAAATTTGTCGTGCCGTTGTAATTACAATAAAACTTGCATGAATGTTAGGTTTTAAAGAAAAATGGACACGTCAGGAGTGGTAGAATATTTGAGCCCTAGCAAGCCTACGAAAAAGCAGTAAAGGATTTTATAGCATATTGAATTTGGAATTATGAAAGTTGGAAGGCGAAAGGTTTTACTGTGGATATTTTACCATTAAATTTGTTGGTCCAAGCACACTGATAGCTACCAATGCTCTTTGTTCTAACTATGATTCCCCTTACACTAATAAATGTACCATTCAAATCCAAATGGAAATTTACTTGTGGTGTTCCCCTGAGAATTGGTTCATCCGAACTAGAAGCAAAACAACAACAAATATTTATATGTTCGATATATGTTGTAAGTGTAAAATTTTACTTAGGCCATACTTTCTCTTAATTGGAACAAACTCGGGTTTAATAAATATAAATTTATTTTTCAATATCCCACCACTTTACTCAAGTTGAAAAAAAGTTGAGCGTGGACCACAATCTACGATAGTCAATTAAAATATGTGCTATAACTAAAGCAGCTGTTTTAGTATGGCTTCTTAGCTTATTAAATCACCGCCTTTGGATGCTTTTAAATCAAAGGCTTGTAAAATGCACGCCCACTTTTACGATTAAAATAGCAAAAGCCTTAGCGGCATGTGGCAGCCAGACGCCATTTTATTAAAACATAAACGTAAATCAAGCGTAAATTCATTCAGTGTAAATTACGCGCCACTATGCACTTTTATTAGCGGCGCAATCGCTTTTTATATCCAGCTCGGAGCTGGTATATTACGCTTTAATAGCGCGCATTTTTCAAAAGCGATACGAACAGCCAAGCCGTTTTCGCATTGACGATTTGTAATGCAGTGCTGCTGGTTGAAAGCTTCAGTGTATGGCCTGAAGGCTATGACGGTTATCTTTTTGTAGAAGCCAGCTCAGTCATAGCAAATTATAGGCGGTGTCTGTTCTTTTGAGTTAATTTAAACGAAATTATGAAAATTATTGGTTTCACGCCATGCCCAAATGATATGCAACAAGCGGCAAATTAAGTTCGCAAATCAAAAAGCCAGCTTGTAGCCAGCCACACAAAGAGATATTGAACTGATGTGGCGAATTATTTCCTGAAACGCAAAATGACTGTATTTAAATATTAGATTGCATGGCCTTTTTGAGTAGCAATATTTATCTATCAGCCAAATTATAATAATAATAATGAAAATAGCAGCGTACTTGCTGTTGTATAAAAAAATTAGCTGAAATTACTATATTTATAAAATAAAATTGTGTGCATTTCTGCTAAAATTAGACGACCTTTTACCTCTTTTATATAATATATTAAACCAAGCAAATTTGGAATGTTCTAGTCCATTATTTCATTTTTGCTGCTTCGCTGCTTGTTCGTTTTCATCATTTCCGTTCCTTTGCCATTCTACTTAATTAAAGAGTTTATGGCACTTTGATTATTTGTGTATGTGTCTGTGGTGCACGTAGGCGTATGATTGTTTTTTATTTGTATTAATTTTCATGAAAACATGACGCACTGCATTTTCACTATAATATACAAAACTATATGTGTATGTGTGTGCTTAACATGTAGCTTATTTTCATGATTTATTTGGAAAATGCGATTTTATTTTCTTGATTTTTTACTGTTCCGGGTCTTGTTGCGATACTGTGTTGCATTCTCGTAGGTAATTAATAATAAATTTTCCAAGACATGTAATTTTTTTTTTATATATTAATATAATGGCTTTAAAAGGAGTTCAGTTTAGAGATGATGAAAAAAGCATTTTCTAAGAGTACATTTGTAGATTGTATTCGGAGAAGGAATTCAGTGTCCTAGCCATCGCAGCCTGATGGGCCTATTGTGGCAGATTTACACTTATTGACAGATTGTATGCGCAAAGTATGAGGAATTTTTTTAGGATTCTGTCCACAATATCCTGCGGCTGCAAATAAATATTACCTAGATAAAGATGTATTCTGCTGTTTCTTCATCATCGTCCCAAATTCGAATGCATGTTATTCATATCAGTGTTTCTAAAAGAAGCATAAGCGTGTATATAAATTTGTATATTCATGACATCACGTATAAAAGGCAATGTTAAATGTCAAATTTTTCGGGTATCAGACATCAATGCTTCGAATGGCTGAATATGACTAAGGAAACTGTTTCATTCGATTAATTTAAAAATTTTATAGGAATATGAAAAAACTACACACTTCGAACATCAGAAGTAAAATCTTCTAAGGACAAAGTCGTCATAAATATGTATTAGAGTAGCAATTCCACAAGACCTACAAGATTACCAGTTTTATAATTCATGAATGGTCATCGAAATCTATTTCTACAAACTTTGTTCCTTTATACGCACAAAAGGCAAAGGAAGTGCAGCATAGTTATTAAGATAATTGCCTAAATACCATTTACCAAACAAGGATTTAAAAAAAACTTTCAAGAAAACTACAATAATCCTAGCGGAAAGCACAATAAACTGTCGTTCCACTCACGCTTACAGCGTAAACTATTCTGGCAAGCAGTACTTAGTTGAACTTTATATTGGTGACGACATGCATTGTTGTATTTGTTGTGGTGACGCGAAAGGCGCACTTTTAATTTCCGCAAAGCCCACTAAACCACCACATAAGAATTTATATGCAAAAGCAATGCAAAAAGCGGCATGAAAATGAGAACAAGCCACGAACTGGCGAACCCGCGTTCCAAGTTATATATTAAAAAACTGACCATTGCAGTGGATTTTTGTGTGGAGCAGGATATGCGTGCGGCTTGCTGGCTTTTGTTGTTGTAGCTACAAATAAGTAACAAGGTCTAGGCACTCAGATACACCGAACAGCTTTGCGGGGGCGTTGAGAGGGCTCATGCTTTATGCATGTAATATGTTTGCTTTCTTTTCAACGCTTTCCCATTTCCATTTCCCGTTGGCGCGCTGTAGGCCGCTCGCTTATTTAACGCCAAGTGTCAACACATACACACACACACACAAGTAGATTCCTCCATACGCTTATGTACACGTGTACATGATGAAACACGCTTCCAACTACAGAAGTACCTACACAAACATAAATATTAATTTAGGTATTTACATAGCTCTGAAGTGTAGTGGATTTTTTCTACGACGATTTTTTCGCTGTGTTGGTGAACTTTCTCTTAGTTTTCCGAGAGCTAAAGGCAAAAAAATAAAAAAGCAAAACATCACGGAAAAACATGAATACACGTGCCACAACAAAGCGAAATGTGGACTCGGCAGTGAACACAATTTAGTTTAATTTTAGTGTGGCAGGACCATAGCGACAACGGTGGATAGGAAATGGCACGTTGGCAATGCTTTGGGGGAAATACATTTATAATAGAGAACGGAAGTGGCATGATAAATTATTGGCTGTCCGTTACTCGACGAGGAGCAGCAGCAAAATTAGCCAAAATGAATCATTTATTAGCTTTGTTGCAAGCAGAAGGTCAGGGGATTAGACTCAAGTCCAGATCGCAGTTCGATTAGTTGTGCTTAAAGATAGGCTACACAAAGCTGCAGAGTTCTTTGACTTGATAAAGCGTCTTCTGTGTATTCTTTAAAGGCAAAGGAAACTTTTAAAAATACAATTATAGCGTATATGCAAGTGTGTGTGAATGTGTGAATTACGTTCAAGTAATGCCCTTTATGTATTTATTATGTGCAATGTCCTGCTTATGCTTGCCATGGCTACGTCAACTGTAACGCTGACATTTCGGAAAGATGGCTCAAAAGTCTAAAAAATACTAAAGAATTCCGGTAAACCAAAAAACATTACTTTAATGAAAATGTTTATTCAAAAAGAGTGTAATAGCAATTAGCATTAATGTGCTCATCGTGTCATATTTCAAACTATAATCGTTCAATAGTAATTCAATTTTGTAAGATTTCATTTGGAGATATTCCCATTACGGAAAACCAAATGTTGTTCGCATACGAATTGATTTAAATTCTTTTTGCTACAATCTTTTTTCATCATAGTTTGTTTTTCTTTTGATTGTGCTTAAAAGACACTTCCTTTGCTTGTTTTAATCTACAAAATTTTGATTTTCTTCTAACTTTGGTTTCATGATTTTTTCAGTTTCATTGCAAGCTTCAAAAGATTCTGAAATATTCGTTCCGAAACTGAAGAGTTGGCAACAGTGTTCCTGCTTACAATATAGCTAGAAACTTTATGAGTTCTTTTAAGCCGCAACTTTGGCGACTGCGTGCTGATAAAATGTAAATTTTCCACAAAGCAAAATATTTTGCCACCCCCTCTCCAAGCCACGTTCTCTCCTCAAAGCAAGAAATGATGAATTATTATGCGCATACATTAAAGGCGACCCCAGGAAACGCGCTCGCGCTCTTTAAGCACAATTTTAAATTTCTATGCGCGCCATAGACACGAAACAATCTTGGCAAGCTTTTCAATAAGATGCCGAAATTTCAACGCACAAAAGTTGCAACAGGACATTGCCATCTTTCTTCTTAGAAGAGCAAGCAGCAGGAATCATGCGGCAAAGCAGGCAGGTGGCAGGCAGGTAGAGAGGCAGACAAGCAAGCAAGCAGGTATCTCCACTTGGCAGCCATTATCAATTCGCAACGCATATAATTCAATTAAAGCACAATTTATTCATCACCATTCGCTGAAAAGAATTTCTCGGAAAATCTTTTCAATGCCTCACAACAGGCTCCCATAGATACCAGCATTTTGTTGCTGTATGCAGATGCTTCGAATATTAAGAAAATATAAAAAAATTCACGCAAAATGAATTTTCACGGTTTTTAAATTTTTGGGGGGCTGGATGCAGGCGTATTTAAGAGCAATTTTTTGTTGGATCTAAAGTTTTTTTTGTTTTAAATTTGTATATTCATGGTGAAGGAATCGTTTGTTATAGTACATACAATTTGATAGTGAACAAGAGACATTGTAGCTTACATTGCAAATATGAAAAGCGGAAACTGAGTTCTTAGAGATACCAGACGGGTCCTTAAAGTTTGATGATCCGCGTAAGGGTCCGGGAAGTAGTTATCTATATATTAGAATTCAAGAGTTACTAGCGAACTTCAGTAGAGAGATGACTCCTTGCTTTGAGGCATCGCCTAGCCAATATGCTCCAAGTAGATTAGGTGAAAGTTACAGAGGGGGGACAGAGCGAAGCCTAATATTAATATAAATTCGCTATTAAAAGAATATGCTAAAGCTCAGAAATATGAACAAATACTATCAACAGTTGGTGTAACAACAACATTTTTCAAAATAATCAACAATGACAGCCTTGAAAGGGAACACCCACACTCTTTACTTTGAACTGTCAGCTTGCCACATGCCGCTCCATGTGCATACTTTCATCTACGGAAGCCGCATGCCTATCAATGCGCTCTCACGTTCAACTAAATTGATTTTAATTAAAAAATCATGCAAATGTCTACAGCACTTAATTACAAAAGCTGCTACGAAAGTGATAGTGCGTTACACGGCACCAAAAAGTCAAATCAAAAAGAAATAAAAAATGCAAGCTACAAATGAAGGAAATAAATTTGAAAAGCTCACGTTGAAATGCATTTTCAAATGAAATGCTAAATTTGTTTTATTTTATATTTTTGATGCTGGAAAAAGAGTTAAACCAGTTCGAAATGCAACACTTAAGACGTAGGCAGGGCTAGACGGAAAGGCCTACAGAATTAATGCGTAGCTAAGTCAAGGGCGACCGGGTCGTTAAACGCCAGAGTGTGGTATTGAAACGAAAATCTCAACGGCTAACAGAAAACCGAATGTCTAAATAAACGCAGCATGGCACAAAGAGACACAAAGGTCAGTTGTAAAATGATCGGAAACTTGACGACTTTTCGAGTTGATATGTTAAGTGTTTTATGTAACTGGTAGGTGTTATTATTTTGTGAAAAAGAAATTTTATGTTAGCCATTCTACTTGTAAATCGTCTCGACGCATCGAAGACTTAATCTTCAATTGTTCCCAAAAAGTCGAAAGCAAATTTTTTATTTTTGGCACTGGGAACACTTGTCATTCTGATTGATCGCAAAACGATTTACTTGGCATTTGTGAAACCGGTACGGTAATTCTTGTTGTAGCCAAAAGTCAAACTGGCCAAAGAACTACATCAAACTACAGCCGTTTCAATTCTGGGTTCGAAGTAGCCATTTTGATCAAAAGATTATTTGCACCATAATTATTAGAAACTGAAATTCACTTACAAAAATGACCTTCGTTTGGCCCACTTCCTAAACACATTCCTCTAAACGTGCACCCAATTAACGAATTGATTAATTGAATTCAATGAATAATCTTTATCGACAAAATTAAGTCGTTCTATAAAACGATATTCAAAACATTGTCACAGACAAGCTAACCCACGTACCGAATCCATCGTTGGCCATTACGATGATACAAATTAAGCCATTTACACATTTCGCAACACGGTTTCCACGTAGGCGTGGACCCTCGCCAGCTAAGCGGAGCATCGCAAACTCGCTGGCACACTTGTATGTGTGCGGAATAAATCGTTTCAATTATTCTACGGAATACTATAAAAACACTCATAAAATGAACAGTAAAATTTGGAAATTTGCAAGTCAAATTATACAACGCTCAGCGATTTGGCCACGGCTAGTGGAAGTCATTGAGGAACTGCTGCTGCGAAAGCTGGACCAAAGCGAGAGCAGAGCCAAACAGAAATAAATAAAAATGTTTTTTTACTGCGCATAACTTTTGCTATTTAGTTAAGTGAATACATTTCGCAGTGAGCGGCAAATTAATACAATAATGATAAAATATGTTAAGCTCTTTTTAAAGTAGCATTAGCTTATTATCATTTAACTGTAAAATTATATTGTTCTCTGGCGAATAAGCCAATTACGCATTGTTCGAAATCAGCACACAGGGGTCAGATGCGGCTTACTATGATGAATGAAATGTTTTGGACATTTTTTATATTTTGCATTGATTTTGCAGTTTGGTTTCGACAGCAGACTGAAGCACTGAAATTGATGCAGACATTGTAATCCCCTATGCGGAAGCATTACTCATGTCTGCGGCATTGAGGCTAAATGTGCCATAAAAGAGAATTTAGTTGGCTGCCATGAAAAAATTGATGAAAAAACGTCTGCCTTTTGAAGAGCTGAAATTTGTTTGTGCTACGTCAAAAGCAAAGCTGCACGTTGTCTCTCTCATACATTAAGGAAAACTTTCTGCAAACTATGTAGCTTTTGGGACCTATTTAAAGTTGGCCACCCACCCTACATCAAAAGGTAGTACATAAATAGATGTTGATAGTGCATCATAGATGTTAGAGATATATACATATATCTCTAAAACATTAGCTACAAATTTAATTAGTATATAAAAAATATATATTTGTATATATGTATGTGTCATCGTTAATTTGAATGTTTGAATAACTTGTAATTCTGGCAATACCATGTACTTAATGTCGTTTTGCAGTTCTGTAGTTCTGCACATATTTTGTATTTTACTGGTACTGTCCAATATTTTAGTCAGTCTCGTTCACGCTCGAATAGTGAGCATACGTATTAAATAAACTCGGTCATTTCCCTTTTGATATGTCAGAAGTGGACATGGAATACCACTTGCTTACGGTAACCGAGCTGAAGAACTTGCTCCGCAAATCAGGCATGAAGACATCGGGCTCAAGAAGTGAAATAGTTTCGCGTTTATTACAAAGAGACAGGGCGGTGAATAGTGATTCTCAGGGTGTAGAAGCAACGAATAGCAGGAATACTGAAATGGATAAGTTGCGCGACGATGTTAATGCTCTTCAGCGGTCTCTGGAGCTATTAACTCGCCAACTTGGAGCAGTAGTTAATTCGTCGAAGCTGTCTAAAGAATCCCTGACGACGAATCCAGAAAGTTCTAGTGCCGTCACATTTTCGAGAAACGCCGTTGAAATGCAACAAGCGGCAATCGCAAATATTTCACTTTCTCCGAATGTGGCAAATTCTGTGAGTGTGTCTCAGCAGGATTTGCTTATGATGTCGCCGACGCCAGTTTGTGTACAGTCATCCATAGCAACGTGTGCAGAAGTAGAGCAAGCGAGTGTGTCTTCGCCGATATTGCCTATTCTGCCGACAGCTGAACTTCAGCAGAGAGTAGCTTTGCAGGGGAGTGTGTCGCCTCTGCAAGAAGCTGCGCAAAGGAGTGTGTCTCCGCAACAAGCTGCGCAAAGGAGTGTGTCTCCGCAACAAGCTGCGTGTGGAAGTGTGTCTTCGCCGCAACAAGCTGCGTGTGCAAGTGTGTCTTCGCCGCAAATTCAGCAGAGAGTAGTTTTGCAGGGGAGTGTGTCGCCTCTGCAAGAAGCTGCGCAAAGGAGTGTGTCTCCACAACAAGCTGCGTGTGGAAGTGTGTCTTCGCCGCAAATAAATCCTCAAAGGAGTGTGTCTCCGCAACAAGCTGCGTGTGGAAGTGTGTCTTCGCCGCAAATAAATCCTCAAAGGAGTGTGTCTCCGCAACAAGCTGCGTGTGTAAGTGTGTCTTCGCCGCAAAGAAATGCTTTTATGAGTGTGTCTCAGTCTATGCCGCCTGCGCATGCTGAAATGGTGCAGATGAGAGCGCCGCCAACTCAGCCGTATGTGCTTTCGCAAACAACCCCTATTTTGCAAGAGAGCGTGCAAAGAAATTTAGTGAACAATCAGTCAAATTTCCCTTTCGCATGTGGTGTGTCCCATGCAGCTTCTCTGCCTTTGCAGACGAGCGTACAGCGAAGTGAGGCGAATATGGTTTTCCCCTCGTGTGTGAGTACGCGTATTGCGTCGGCGCCAGTCGCTACTCCTCCTGTAGTGAGCGTAGCGAGATCTCCGACATGGTGCGTTGGAAATTTCTATGGAAATAATAACATTCCAGAACAAGTGACATCGAATAATTCATATGAATTCGGCAACTCTAATATGAATCGAAATTCGCAATCCTCTGTGCGTGACGTAATTGACATTTTACCAGATTTTGAACCGTGTGCGCCTGACAGTAACTCGATACAATTTGTACAGCGGGTAGAACAATTAATGTGTGCTTATGCGTGGAATGAAAAGCTTGTTCTCTACGCCATGCATACAAAGTTAAAAGGACCTGCAAGGTGGTGGATTGATGCTCAACCAATCTACACCAAATGGTCGGATTTTGTTGTGGAATTTTTAACTGACTTTCCGTGTGTCGTTAATCCAGCTGATGTGCATATAGAAATGATGCAAGAGCGCGTCGCGAAAAATGAGACAATAATCGAATTTTATTATAGAATGCTTGCGTTAGGTCGCCGTGGTAATTTGGACGATAGAGCTATAATAAAATATATTGTGAATGGGTTAAGCGATGAAGGTTTACGTCGTACCCTATCGGCAATCAATTTTGTGAAATGTGCTGATTTGCTGGGAACGCTAAATAGCGTCGTGCCAAGCTTTAAGGAAACGAGTGCCGCTGCGCCGCCGCAGCATGTAAATATGCAAAACCAGAACGTTGTTAATGTGAACAGCAACTCAAGTGAATCAGTAGGGCCGGTGTGTTACAATTGCCGCGAGCGTGGACATTTGGCAAGAAATTGTTCACAGCCGCAGAAAAGAGAAAATTTTAAAAATGTTTCGACGATTAAAAGTGACAAGACTAACGAAATTGAAAACAACCCAAAGAACGTTAATACGGATTTAACGAAACACATTTCAATAAACGATATAAAGTGCACCGCGTTGATAGACTCAGGGAGCAGTGTGTCTCTCGTAAAAAGCTCAATTGCAGAACAGTGCAATGGTGAAATGAAACCATGTGTAGAGAAGCTATGAGGTTTTGGTGGTAGCGAAATACAGTGCTTTGAAAAACTAGTTTCACAAGTAGTAATTGACAGTCAAGAATATCAATCTGAACTTGTAGTCGTGCAAGACAAAATTATAGAAAATGATGCTATAATTGGAATAGACATTCTGTCGAAAAGCCGCGTAGTAATTGAAAACGGGCAGTGTGAATTAATTGCGCTGAAAGCTAATGACATTGATATGGAAAAAGATTTGAACGGTAAAAACAAAAATGAAGTTCAAATGGTTTTAAATAAATGTGTTTGTTTGGAAACCGAGTATAAGATGAGGACAAATCGACTTTTCAAAAAGTGTGGCAAAGAAGGCGAATTGCTGGTTGCTCCAAGCGAAATGCGTTGGCGAATAGGTACATTTTGTCAAGATAACGCTGGACATCCAGGCATAGACGAGAAGTACGAGCTGTATGGAATGCCGATTTCCAAGATCCAGTTCCAGACGAAGCCTGTAATACAAGCGTTGAATCAGATAACGTTGTATTTTGGCATACCGAGGAGAATTGTCATCGATCGAGGTACGTCATTTACTTCATCGCAGTTTGCTGAATTTTGTATTAGCAATGACATCGAGCACACAAAAGTAGCAGTACGGACGCCTCGTACGAACGGCTTAGCAGAGAGGGTAAAGCAGTCCATACTCTCAGTTTTACAACCATCAGCAGTCGAAGCAGAAGACTGGGACAAACTGCTGCGCGCATTGCAGTGGCAGATCAACACACACGTGAATACAAGAACGAAATATTCAGCAATGGACCTTGTATTCGACTTTCCGTTGCGAGACATCAGCGGCAACAAGGTGTTTGCTGCTATACATGACGACGACATCGACCTGCAGAAATCGAGGCAGAATGAGAAACGAGACGATGCCATCCATAACATCGAGAAAGCGCATGCAGGGTGGAAATCCAGATTTGATGCGAACTTTATCCAGAAATCGACAACGATTATGATGACGACGAGAATGCCACTGGCTCTGAAGACGCCACCTAACTCGAGGACGAGTGTTCGTCAGGAAGGGCCGAACTGTCATCGTTAATTTGAATGTTTGAATAACTTGTAATTCTGGCAATACCATGTACTTAATGTCGTTTTGCAGTTCTGTAGTTCTGCACATATTTTGTATTTTACTGGTACTGTCCAATATTTTAGTCAGTCTCGTTCACGCTCGAATAGTGAGCATACGTATTAAATAAACTCGGTCATTTCCCTTTTGATATATGTATATATGTATGTGTAGGGTAGAGTTTTGTTCTTCGGTACCCAAACTCAAAAAGCCGAAAATAAATTCAAACAAATCATTAACAATATAATTTAAATAAGCAGCACATTTTTCAAAAAATACAAGCACTCAACATTGTTTTATTAAAAAAATACTACAGCTTTACAAAAAGTAACTACACAAGTTGACAACATAAAACAACGATTAAATGGCATTACATGCATACAAAAATGGCATTACAAAATGTAGCGCATTAAAATGTTAAAAACGTGACAACCAAAAACTTAAAGCTACTAACTATGCAAAGTTAATGTCACTTGCCATTTATTTAAGCTGCTTTTATTTAATTTCCGGCTATTTCCATATTTTGTTTGAGCTGTTTGAAACTTTACGAGTATTTGCAGTTATATTTCATTTAGTGAGCGACCGTAACTGGTCGCAATATTTGACAACATTTTCTATTGTAAAGTATTGCTAAATTATTGCTACACCCCCGCTAAAATGGCACATTGTTTTAAGACATGCAGGCAGCTGTTATGAATGAGAGTGGGCGGAAACATTTCATATGTTATTCGAGTTGAGTTCACACCAACAGATTTTCGTAATGGTTATAGCGCTTGTTGACAAATTTCTGTTTATTTAAGTGCTTTTACGCTCTGTTTAGACTCAAGTTTCTCGCTAAGATGTTGAAGAAAGTTTATGTGTAGGGTATTTGGTATCTTTATTGGAAGTTGTTAACAGCTTGCTTTTCAATCTTTGGATTTAACTGTTGGTCTGTCATCAGTGCGTGCGTCTAGCGGTCGGTCTGTGCTTCATACCTCTATCTACAATATCTGCAGAATCTACCATGAGCAAATTTAGCAACTCATTCCAATTTAACTCTATTGTGGTTGTTAAAAGGTACAAATCACTTTAACTGTTTTATACCAACAGGAAAAAAATATTTCTCATGATCTACCATTTCCCATTTCCGTGCCATTTCCTGTGAAACCATTTAGAGATGTTCTTTCATGCCAACTATTTTATTCATGGAAACATGTCAAATACGCATATCGAAACCGTGCACGAAATGATTTAATGCAAATTGTAACTGTCACACATTGAAAGCAGTAGCCAATTAGAGGCAAACCGTCTGGCAAGGTAAACAAATAACTGAAATTATGAAACATGCAATTATTTGATAAACAACCCAAAATATATCATATTAAAGGCCCTCGGCCCTCGGCCCCCGACCTGCGGGCCACTGTTACGCAGCACTTTCATTTACTTTTACAAACAATCACGCCCCGCGGCCTCAGCCTCGGCCTCGCCAGCTCCGGAAAAAGCTTGTATAGCGCTGAGCTGCGCCACAAAATCAGTTAACATTGAACGTGACAAGGCCGAAGTCCAACTGCCAAGGAAAGCCATGGCGCTGTCTCGTCAACAAATGTCCAATACGTTTTTGTCGCCTTTTCCTTGGTTAGTCACGTCAAAGCCAAAGTTGGAACGTGGTCTAGGAGGCAACGAACAAACTTCGAGCTGCACTTTCTTTGGCAGAAATTTCTTGTTTTGTGGTTATTGTTTATTTTATGACACGTCAAAGGAAAACGCTTTCTACTGTAATTTGCTCAAGGAAGTCGGACTTGGAGCCTGGAACTGGTGTGGCGGCGCAACACGCTTGCGTTAATTGCACACGCACAAAAGTTTCGCTCTACAGCTGCGTACTCACACAAATACGTATTCCAGCACACATGCTTAATAGGCAGACTTTTGGCGGTTTTGGCGGGTGTGCTTTTTACTCCCATTTCCAGCTCCAGCGCATAAATTCCATATGCAAATGCCAAAGTGCGTTCTTTCAAGGCTTACTTACATATTTCCAGTGGTGGTTTTGGCTTTAGTCGCATAACTACTAATTAAGTATTTAAGTCCTTAGCCAGTTTTTTTATATTTAGGCACAACAAAAAAGAAATAAATATTTAAGTGCCTAGCAAAGGTTAAGTTCCTTCGAGTTATAGCCTCCCAGAAAAAAGTAGTTGTGAGATAGAGCAAATGTATTGTGGTGTGCGTGTGTGTATAGTAAAGGTTGGTAAATGTAATAGTAGCTGCACACGCTTCAGATATTTTCTTGTATGTTGAAGTGTGTTTGTGGTGTTCTCTACAAAATTTCAAATTTCTCTTACAAGAAATTTCTGACAGAAAAGAGATAATATAACATGTATTTTTTTCTATTTGACGAATATTTCTTCGGTTTTGGTATATAGGTACCCTAACTGTCGGAATATAAGCGATTCCTAATGTAGAATAAAATTCGTTCATAGTTCCCACGAATCAATAAAAAACTTCTTCTCAACACACAAGCTGTACCTCAGGGGTTTCTTTGAGAGAAATTTAGTAAATTAAAAAAGTTCCACTTAGTTTTATCATAAAACTTTTATGTGAAATAAATTTCAGGGGGAGAGAGAAAGAGAAAAGCAAAATCTACATTTAAATGAATTTCTTGGGTTCAGAAAGAGCATTATCTAATTTCCTGCATATGTGAGATTAGGTTCAGGTTACAGGCCAAATAGATAACTGCAGTTATGTATTTTGATTTTGAAGGCTCCAGTAAACATATCCTCAGCATACAAGTTTTTATAACGAAGTTTTATAACTTAAAAAACCTAGTTAGATGAAAATTTAGAGTTTGAATTTTGGAAATTATTTTCATAATCAAACAACTCCAAATAACTAATATATTTAAAAACGGTAAATAAGTTTCCAAAGTGAAACATTGACATAAATGTAAATAACGCCACACACCTCAATTTTTATTCGTTGTTGAACTTCCGTAAGAATATGCAAGTTATATTTTTGCCATTATTTTTATATTGTAGAGACTGATGTTTTTAAACATGTTTAAAATTCTTGCGCTAAAAAGGATTTCAGAATTCACGAATTCTCAAATAAGTGCTTGAAAAATAGTCTACAGAATTACAAATGCCCACACAACATTACAGTTATTTCTCTTTCTCAATTCTCTTTTTCAAAGCAAGCAAAGTTTTTACTACCATTTCAAATTGGCACCAATAATTTTCCGGACTGGCTCTTTTAAAGAATACATTTTTTTGGTTAAAGTACATGCCACTGTTTATAGGTATAACTTGTAAGCCGACTGATGAAAAGAATATCACCGTAATTGACACAAAACAACGAACGCACACACACCTTTAGAGAGGTAGGTAACCTTGAATGCAGCTCATTGCTTTGAAAGAAATCAGATAATATTCGATTTCCATTAAGATGTCTCGTGCGTTCAGTCATATAAAAAATGAAGAAAATAATGAAAAACACAGCAACAACAACAACAAAAAGATATAAACATCAAATTTTTTATATTGAAATATTATCAAAGCTCATATCAAAACACGCAAATAGACTGACATGAAATAACCTTGCACAAACACACACACAGGCACGCAGACAAACTGACAAACAGACACACTTATATACGCGCATTAAAATGTGAGGTAGTCATGTTGTATGGCAAACGCTTTGACAGGAATTCTGACACAATACACACGCTCACACACACACACAGGTACAAGGACATGGACACGCAACATGATTGTGTGAATTCAACAAGGATGTGTAAATGGCAGGAAACCCAATGCGTCAAATACATTCCAATTTAATAAATTGAGCACATAACGAGAACGCCACCATGGAAGACATAATTTTCGTGCGGCGGTATGAGTCGACGAGAACAACAACGACGACGAGGCTGACGACCGGTCTGAATGCGTGAAAACTTTCAAGTCATGCAAGTTGTTTTGTCCGGAAAATACAATAACAATAACAAAGGCATCAGATAATCGACAAACAACGCACAATAAACATGGGCGCGCTTTTTAATGTGCATTAGGATAGCAACGCCGAGACTTACATCTGGCCAAAATGCTCCGTAACACGCACATTTCATAGTTCCATTGTGATTAGAGCCTGGTACAAATTAATAGCATAGAAGCGAATATTCGGAAAGCCTTATTTGTAACACTTTATTTCAAAATCTATAAAGGACTCAACTATGCCTTCAATACTTTAAAGATATTCAAGTGAATCCGAAACTGAAAATTGGATTTCGCATAAAATGGAACTTCGAATTATGTATTTTTGAACGTGAACATTCTGAGTATAAAATTTCAGCTTATCCCAAATATATCTACCCTCAGGTTTTCACTATTACTTATTTGGTGGTCTAGAATTTTTTAAATTATATAGACATCTGAAAAAATAAAAAATGTTCATTCTGTTGAAAATAAGGCGCAAGTCCAACTAGATAAGTAACTGGTCCAATCCCCTTCCGCTGCTACATTTGCATGGCCCTACCTTTATGCATATGCATGAAGCGCTCTTTACTTTCAGTCTGAGAGCAAATTACGAAAAATGTGAATATTCATTTCCTTTTGCGCCGCACTTCACGCGCAGTCGTAATCATATTCAGCGCTGGCATTACACTTAAGCAGCAAGTGAATCATTACAAGGATACTACACTACACTGCAAGCGGAACGATGCTTCAAACAGGGTCGCTGTGGTTGGTTGCCAGCAGCGTGGATAGCGCCATCGAAAAAGGAAAACTTTCATGAAATTATCAATGAATTTTAATTTTGGAGTTCTGCTGCTGCCGCTTTTAATGCGTACTTAAAATGCAGCTCTGATATTCCGTGAGTGGGGGAGGCTGAAAATGGCAGTGAAAGTGGGTGGGCACTACATGAGATCATTACGCCTAATGGGAGGTATGACGAACATAATATGGCTGTGTGTGTGAATAATATGCTGGCATATTCTTATTGTTAAATTGCAAATAAGTGTGTGTGCTTCATTGGATATATATAAGTGAGCTTGAGTAAGAGGAAAATTAACCGTTTTGTGCCGCTTTGGCTTTAATGTAAATTAACTAAGCACATGTAATTTCGTTGCCTTAAGCAATTCAAAATTCGACAATTTCGCATAAAATAATAAACCAAGAATTTGCATAAACTTTCTTCAAGCTGAATTTCCACTTTCACCAAGCGTCAAACTTCAAAATTATAATTAAAATTTTGTTAACTTAATTTCCAACCAGCTTAACCTAACCTAATTTCCCGTGAAAATAAGCCCTCAGCCAAGTTTTGCTTAAAATACACGCGCAAAGTGAGCAAAAACTGAAACCTGGCAGCATTGCGCCAAGGTACAGCTTACGCTGTTTGCATTGTCTGTAAGTGATTTTCTTGTTGAAAGTCGAAACGTGAATCAGAGCTGCCGTGAGCTGCATATGTTTGGGTGAGAAAAAGCACCGCATTGGCCGCAGTGAGCAGAATATGGCGCCCGACGCGTGATCTATGAAATCATAATGAGTTATGCGCGGCACGAAGTCTGCACGCTCCGTTGTGCTGCCGCATATTCGGATATTCGCTGCAAGGACAATTGGCTTACACTTGATTGAGGTTGCCGGATACACATACTTGCACATATGTGTGCCTGCATATGTATAAGTATTCGCGACAGATATGCACGTACATATTTGCATGTGGTTGTGTATTTTAATGTGGCTACCCACACAAGCTAACAAACAGGTAATATCTGTCATGAAGGAGAGGGGGAGCATTCGATATAAGGGGCCTTCAGCAGTTTTGGTTTAAATACATTTTCGCAACTAACTATTGGCCAAGTGGCATGATACACTATTCTCTTTCTGAAAATCAAGATACAATTTATATAATTTATATGTACAAATTATTGCCGGCCCAAAAAAGCTTTACACAAAATGTCTTCATTGTTATGATAAAGAAACTCTCCATTCCAAAGAAAGAAGAAAGTGCCGAATCTTTCTAACTTACAAATATAGCAAATATCATTATTTATTGTACAAATGTTCACACTACCATTTTGATTTTGATCTACAAAAAATGTTGTTCCTGTTAATAAAAAAACGATTACATATAGGTACATACATAAGAAACTAATTTCTAGAAATTCATTGTGTAACAATGAATGCAAGCTAAAAAAAGACTTCATATAAAAAGTATTTTGGTAAAAAAGGGCGTCAGGATTGTTGTGGGTTTCTATAATGAAAAGGTTAAGTAGGTCGACACGGAAATAAATTTGATTTTGGTACCACTCTCCGACCACACTACAAAGTGCCATTAAATTGACAATGCAAGAGCATTCCATTTTTAATGCGATCTAAAATTTGATTAATTTTTAATATCTCTCCCTTTTTTACATTAATCCAACCAACTGAAATTGTCTGCATAAAAAGTGCAGATATATTTCACTTTTTTTCGTCAAGCCACTGCACTCACTCAATCATTTCGTGACTCGCTCATAAATAATATATTTAACAAATGTAGCGACTGATTGATGTACAATTTCGCATTCACATAGCATGAGCAATGTAAAAAAAAATACGACTTCAATGTATTATACAAAATTCAGCTGTGGCATCAATAGAAAACACGAACAGCATAAAAGTATGTGGCAAAAAAGTAAGACCGGAAATTTGTATTGCTGGAATTTAGGAATTTATTAGATACAAGCAATAACCAACCTTCAATTAAGCCGAACATTTTTTTGGTAGTTTTCAATGAATGTATGGCAACTTTAAACACACCCCAAAACTTCCTTTACCTTTTCTCGAAATATTAGTTTGCGCGAATAGAAATGGTCCTGATATTTTGTGAATGATCTAATCAAAGCTGAAAAATATAAATTAAATTGTTACAAGAGAGTTGCTCTGCTATCTTTGAATTTAAGCGCAAATAACTAGAAATAAATGTATGCTCAAAATTTCATATGAGCCGTAGTTCGGCTGACAAGTTACCAAGTTGACTATTTAAATTTTGTACGGTTTGCATTGTTCTTCACTTAATATCATGATCTTTATATAAAGTGTTAAGCTCCTCAGTTGTTAGTGTTGCTGCAGAATTCTCTTGAAAGAGTAATTATCTTTCTTTTGTTTGTTGATGTTTGCTGGGAATCGAACCAGCGACCTCTCGCATTAGAGAGCGAGCATCAATCAACCGAGTCACAGCGGCTCAGACTCATTCAAAATAGACACTGTTAAGAACACAAGAGAATGTGTGGAAAAGTTATAATTTCACAAATTTTCATAAAATTTTTCTTTTTAGCTGGTAAGCCGATCCCGTGGTGTTTCCCTGTGTTTTACTCTCAACGAAAGAGAAGCGCCTTTCAAGTGGGTACTGCTTTCTATTCCACACACTGATTTATATTAGTCATCAAATAATAGTTAAGAGGTTAATGCGAACTGCAGCGCTTACGTAGGCATATTTTTACGCAGGGAACTATTTCAAAGCTCTAAAACAATTTTTTCAGCTTAAAGCATTTAGTGCAAAGGGGTAATCCTTCAGTTTTTAGAGCTTGCGAATTTACGTTCAGAACTGTTACAGCAGGCACATGCATGAATTCATTTACAACTCGCTCACTCACACTCACACACACACACACGTGCACGTAACCTACATACATTGTCATCATAAATATTTACAGCATAATCCGCACAATAAATGCGGCCGCAATGCACATCAACAATAATAATGACAACAACTACAAAACAGGCGCCAGCTACAGCCACCACGACAACAACAACAAACACACACAAACCAAACGAGGCCAACTTTCATCCGAATGGCGTATTGCTCTTGAGTAAATATTACATCAGAAAACCGCTAACGATGCACAAATTCACGCACACTTCGCCAGCCAGTTCCTGCACATATACACAACTACTGCAGCGATAGTTCTTGCCAATACAACTGCAGCCATATGTGTGTAGTGGTGTTGTAACAAACTGTGGCTGCAGCAGCGGCCCAAACTGAAATTTGTGCTTTTTTCCGCCGTTGCTAGTAATTGAGTGTATATACTAGCTACATATGTATATGTATGTATTAGTGTGCGTATAAAAAGTCCATGTGTAGTGGTAGTCACATCCTGCACGTAACCCATTAAATGTAACAGCGATTTGTTGTAGCTGCGTTCGTTTACCTGTGATATGTAAGTGCGTGTATGTGTGTGTGCGCGTACTTTTATCGTTCACATGTTTCTGCGATACGTATCCATAAATTTATATGTTTGAGATATGCAATTGTGATGTATGCTCGTGGTATGTAGTTGTGATATTTCATAGGCATGGTATTTCTCTAGCTTAAATTTTATACATTTCTGGCTCATAATGTACAGTTTCGTATAAAATATGCAAATAACGGTTTTCAAATTCGTATACGCAATATTTTTATTGCTTTCATTTCAAAAAGTATTAACTTGGAATTACTCTCTCTCGAGTAAATTTCAATTTGAACAAAAAAGTGTCTCTAATTTGCGTTTTAAATCCCTTCAATTTTGTTGAGTTATAGAATTTAATAAATTAGCTTAAACCGTTAGCACTAATTACTAACAACATGCGATTACATGTGTATATTATAAATTGCAACAAATGCCCTAATAGATTATTTTAAATGTAATGTTTGTGCGATGAATTCAATTACTTGCAGTGGATTGTCATAATTAAAATAATTGCGTGCGAAATTTGTCTGTTTAGGCAGTTCCTATGTTACAGGCATCTGCGCAGGCACACATAGATACATATGCTCATATACCGGAAAAGAAAGATCCAATGGAAGTTTTATACTTGAATAAAAAGCATAGCAGCCTGAACTTGAACGAACAGCTTGACCACAGAATGTCATTAAAGGCTAAACTATACAAGCCGCCTGCATTCAAACCTATAAATGTTTCCTTTATATGAATTTATATTGTGTGTAAAGATATTGTGATTGTATCACCCGCAAAATTATACGAAATGAGCGCTACTAATGAGCATATTATATATCAATTTGGAGCAGAAATTACTAGAGATAAACATGGTAATTAGAGGACAAAAGGCTGAAACAAAGGCTAGCTTCTCAAGGGCATTCCATCGAAATGATAAGCAAAAGATAAACTGTGAAATTTAAAGCGTTAGGTTTTGGCTTTTATTAAATTTAAAAAGTAAGTGCTAGATATAAGAGGTAAGGAACTTAAATACGCGATTGCAGAATCATACAGCAGGAACACAAGAAAGCTTAAAAGGTGTGCAAAAAATATATGTTGTAGTGTAAGTGAGAGGCAGCGTATCGAAGGAGCGACCAGCCGCTTTAAAGGCCGAGCACAGCTCCACTGCAGCACTGTATCCTTACATGTAACCTAATTAAGAATTCGAGACTTTCGAAACAAACGGCATCCGTTTTTTTAAAGAATTACCAAATAAAAGTTAGATATAATAAATATTCTACTTTATTTTGATTGCATCTCAATCTTAATGTCTAGACTCCAAGTGAGATGTGACACATACACACACACACACTCACATGAGAGCATGCCTGCTTGCCGGCACTCAGGGATTAAGCTTAAGTTTATGAATATTTCATTGCGTTTTGATTTTGCATTGCCAAAGTAGAAATGTATGCACGTTGGCATGAGTGCGAGTGTGTGTGTGTGTGCGCGCTTGATTATTATTTCAATTTCCAAGTTGGCAGTAGATTAAATTGCGGCAGTGCGCGCGCTTAATTATGCGCCCATGCGATCGCATTAAAGTGGCAGGCATTAAAGAGCGGCGACTCTAGCTAAAACATCCACACACATACACATGTATGTATGTGTACATGTACAGCGGCGGCTTCTATGACGGCTTATCGCGTCTGTCGTTCATTGTCAGTTTTATCCCCTCTCCATGGCATTATGTGTATCCAAATATCCTCATTGGGCTTAACTGTCAGTTCAGCTGCCTTTCGGCGTCAATTACCTTCTTTGCTCGGCTTGCCCACTGGCCCCCACCCAAATACGCTCTGCGCCAGCAAACTTGCCTACCTGCCGCTTTGCTCTACGTAATACACTCAAGTATATATACGAGCGCGAGTATGTCGACATCAGCGCTACGAAATCATTTGCAAGCTTTAATAGCATTCCACTATATCTCGTGTGATTTTCGCCTGGCTGCTGTGGCTCTGGCAGAGATGCGATGCGCTGCGCTGCGCTGTGATGTGATGTCAAAAAATCGTTGATTTGAGCAATTTTATGCATGTTAAACTACTCTGGCCAGGTGTGCATTTGGCATTTACAATCAGCGCGTGTCCATTACGTTTGAAGTGTGGCGGAATGATATTGCCGCAGCGAAGATGCACACACAGACAACAAATTGATATAATTTGTGAATGCTCTTTTATAATTTCAGCAGTAGATAAATGAACTAGAATTTATATAACTAAGTTCGGCATAAACAAGAAGCAACTAAATAAACACCCGCTTCTATAGAATCGCATGTGAAGAATTAAATACTCACTGGATGTATAATTCATATGTATATTACCCAAATTTCGATTTGTATCTTAAAAAGCAATTTGGGTAAAGACCGTTTCGCAATTAGTTGGAAATTTTATTTTTTATATCTTGAGGATTCCAAAAACAAAGCATCATAAGAAATTCATCTAATCATTGGCAAAACCGTCAGCAACAAATTTTTTAAGAATCTACTGTCTAGAAACTGTAAAGTGCGAAAATGAAATGGAAGTGGTTGCAAGCCAACTTCGGTATTTGATTCAGAAATCAAATTCATAAAAATTAGGTTATTGCGAAGAATTTAATTTATTTTAGCTTAATTCGTTCGACACTTCTTATAAGTCACATCTTCAGCTTCTTTAAGCAAAAGTAAATTAATAATATCTTGAAGCTAATTTTCACGAGTGCTTAAAAAAATGCTAGCCTTCTGATTCTTTTTTTAGATTGATAATATTTTCAAATGATTTGGTACAAAACATTTTAAAGTGGCGGAATCTTACTTTTTGGTCTACAAGTAATTTCCATTAATAGAAATTACGAGATATATAAATTGATTATGATGATGCATGGAACTTGGAATTATAAATTACATTTCAAAAATGCCGGTGGAGCATTAACACATTCGTGACAGACATTCTTGCCGCATGCCATCATTAAATCTTGAAATGATTGGAATTGGTAACTGCTGCGAGAAGCTTCATTATTTTCTGAGAAACGATCGAAAGAAACTGTGAAAAAAGTGTATTGCCTGAAGTGGAGAAAAATTTAGCGTTTGTGGCTTTGTGTTCTAAATCGGCAAATACTATTAAAAGAAGGCAAAAATGAAGAAGCTGGTGTATGTATAAATCTGATAAGATGATGTCAACAATTGAAACGCTGCTTCAGCACCTATCAATATCCCGCACTGACAATAGCTGCTGAGCGGGTAGCATGTGTATCCAGAAGGGAAATAGTGTGAATAAAACAAAAATCATGTAATTTTTACAAGAAAGCATGAATGCGCTTAGGCGAGATGACCATCGCACAAACAGAAAATCATAAAGAAGAAGATAAATATGCGCGATCGAATCGGACAAGAAAAGCAATACCAGCAATGTGGAGTCAATGCATGAAACTAGCGAGTAGTCATTTATAAAAATTAGCAAATCATGTTGAGCGGCTGGAGCAAGTGTGCTGTTCCGCATGGAGCGCCACACTACATCAAATTAATTTGCTGTTAAAAAGTGCCTTGGGGGCAACAGCGAACGCCGCTGAAGTTGTCAATCGTGTTTCACATTCCGCTAAAGAATTCCAATATGACAACTCATTGAGCTGAGCAATTTGTTTGGTAATTGTAAAGGAGTATATTTTTTAAAATTTAAATTTTGGCATTACAATATTGTCAGTGAAAATATCTATTGTAAGGCGATCAAACTTGACAAATTACTTTATTTCTTTCAAAAAATATATCTTTGTGGTCGCTACTGATATCTGATTGCAGTTAATAGTTCTGTTGTAAAAGTAGGTAAAAGTTTAAAAAAAAAGGATTTATACAACTCTATGAACAAATTCGAAACCGAAAATCTTTAAGAAAGTATTCCTTCTTCTTAAATGAGTCCATAAAATTTGAATTCTATTTAGTGTTCGGTCACTGACTAAAAGTTATTGAGGCTTGATATGCTTTGAGTTAACTGAATGAAATATATTACTACTTTTGCCTCAAGATTAATATGCTTTTGATCGACGAATTTTAAAGGTTCCTATAAACTCCTTTCCTTACTTCTAGAACTGTAATCTTAATTTTAATTTCCTTAAGGTTATTTTAATAAAACCTAAAAAGTCAAGCGTCGATTTTAAGAAAAAGTATTATATTATACAATACTTAAATTAAGCCTATTAAAATGTTCTCAGATTATTACGGGAAATAACAAAATTTTGCTTGCCTATATATGTATGTATTTCCAAACTTTACGGAAATAAATTTACACTAAGAGTGAAACATTTTATGAAATTATTGCTCTGCTACTCGATTTGACAAAGATTCACTATCACAAGATTAAAGTTGTTAAGTAGATCATATGGAAAAGTTAGAAAAGTATATGATGTACTCATATCGAGCATACAAAAATATTTTTTGATCCTTCACATTTCTTTTTATTATGAAAACTTTTTCATATTTGTTGTCTCCCATCATTCCTTATTTCACTATACCTATAAAGCGTATGAAAATCATTCCCTGACTTATATTTAACACACACAAAATATACGCCACTTGGGAAAAACAAGCCTAAATTAAGCAATTTAAGCTACGGAAATTAATTGCCATATTCAGGCACGCCTAATGAATGCATATATCAATTCCATACCTGCAATGTGAGCCGGAGAAAAATGTTCAGGCTGCTCAAGCAAATTGATTTCGCTATTTCATACCTGTCATGACTGCTTTAATTCAATTAATTGTTGACATTCACTATTGTTGTTGCTATTGTTGTTTGTTCGCTTGTACGGCGGGTATACATTTTCAATTATATTTTGAATTAATTTGCGCTGGGCGGAACTTCAAAGCATCGAGCGTAAGAAAATATATATTTACCAAATAATAATAGACTGAGAACGGCGCAAGTTGTAAGGAAACTTCCTTGAGACTAATTGTAGGTTGCAATACAAAAGCAAGCTGGCGTTACTGCTTAATTACGTAAGTTTTCTTTGTTGTTGTTGTTGTTGTGAAAACAACAACGCCTACTATTGCAATAGGACAGCAATAATTTTGGGGAAATTCTTCATTTAAATTATGGCTGTCATAAAACAAACGAAAATTCCGGCTAATTAAAGTCAAATTGCAGCGACGTAGGATGCAATGTTTGAATATGGAACACCTCTGCCACTGAGAGCGGCCAATTAGAAGGTGTGCACTGTACAATGAATGGCAAAAATTACAATAATTTAATTAACGTTTATCAGAGACAAATAAGATGGCAAGTGAAATATTTAGAAATAACTCACCTTTTGGCTAGAACGAAAGGAATTGCTGGTTTCTGCTTGTTCTTGTTGCTGTTGTTTTGGGCCCAAACGAAAACCCCCTCGACGAAAATCCAGTATAGCAGCTTTGAGCTCTTCAAACGATGAACGCTTAGCAGTGCGGCAATCTCGCTCTGTGTATGTGTCTGTCTGCCTTTCGGCACGGTCGCTCTGTTTATACGCCCGTCGAACACAGCATCCGTCGAAACGTAGCACCCCAACCGCCAATTTACATTAATTTCAGCTGGAAATTTGCTGTTTAGAACAGTTCGCGCAGCGGCAAAGGAAGCAGCGCCAAGTAGCGCTGAACACTGAACGTAAACTAATGAATTAATTGGCAGTTGAAATGGGCAGTTGGAATTTCTGAATTTTGCATAAATTTGCTGACTGCTCGCTTATGAGCGGGCAACGTGCTTGGCCGTGTTTATCCAATGTGGCACGGCTACGCAGCCCAAGAAGACACACGGTGTGTTGCGGCGCGCGGCTTGTTGCTTTGACGGTAATTAAGATTTTTTGCTTGGAACTGTTTTTGTTTTCTATAAACTTCCAAATCGATATGATGCGGCAATGACGGGTCGTCCAACTTGTTGCTGGCCTCAAGCGTCGCAAGCAATTAACTAACACTTTCTTTTGGTAAGCTTATTCTTATTTTAGTTAAATAATCTGATATGCACTGGAATGGCGTTTTTTGTAAATTTTAAAAATGCAGCGTAAGTTTCAACCGTGATATGATTTTTTTCTCGTAAATTCGAATTTTTGAAATGACTCTTCCAACTTGCCACACTTTGCTGTAAGTCAAGTTGTCGTCTGCAACAGTTTCCACACTCAGAAAAACATAAACTGCAACTGCAATTTGGCGCTTGTTGTTGCTGCTGCCAAGTTCGCTGTTGCAAGTTTGAGCAACTTTCTAGCACAGAACACCAGAAGACTGCTTCGCACTACCTTCCCCTCTTTCTTTTTCTTGCACTGCTTGGCACTTGTGAGTGTCGGCTAAGTTTTTAAAAAGGATGTGTTGGTTTTTGAAAAACACCTTCGTTATTTGTTCGAAACTCACGCCAGAGCCTTCAAGAGCGCGCACAGGAGTAGAAGACGAGCATATAATGATGATAATGGCACGCGCATGCACGATTTTTCGTTTTGAAGATGTTATATTTTTGCAAGGCTATTTCTACGTTGTGGCACGTTGCCTTTTGCCCGCAATTTTGCGCATTTACCTTCAGCAAGCTAAAGGAACAACCGTTTTTGGGCCAAATATGCTCGTGTGCTTTACTAAGTGTGTGCTGCCGTGTCTTACCGCACTGCGCGTCCTTTCGTCGTTCGCTTTCGCCTTGTTTCCTTTTCCCTTTGCTAGCTCAAAAGTCACACACACTCGTAAATTCACAATTTACCTTCGAGGCGTGCACGAAACTCCACGAAAATAAACGATACGATTTTTCGTTTGTTGCTTGTGTGAAAATTTTTGCCGAAGTTCAGTTTTTCGCTGTGTTTTTGCTTTTCTCGGAAAATTTGCACTGCCTTCGCGGAAAATACGACACTTTAAGCGGCAATAAAATTGTAATCTTTTGCATTTCGGGAATTCAGTTGGAAAATTAAGAGTGCTAACGCGTGTATCGATGAAACAACAACAACACTCTCAGCGTATCACTTGCACTCAATGGGCTGAAATTTTTCCATTGAATCACTTCGCGCTTTCAAAACAAAATCGTATTCATTTCACTGACACTCGTTTTTACCGTTTTTTCTATGCGTTTCCTATTTCAATGCTTTAAATATCCTTAAAACGAACGCAATGCAGTTCGTAGCGTTGCATTTTCCTTCGTGTGTGTGTGTTACACTGTGTGCGCGTATCGCGACGTTGTTGTCGGCGTGTTCGTCATTATCGCCATTGTCGTGTAAGCGCGTTCGTCGTCAGTGAGTTGCCGTATCCGTCGCATACGTGTGCACCGTGTTGAGTTCGCGTTTCTACTAAAAGCCGAATCCGCCTAGTCGCTTCGTTGGGGCAAATCATGTTAAGCGCAGAGCGACTCCAGTGCCGGGCTGCTTCTGCTGCTGCTTCTTGTTCAACTCACCATGGCTGTTTCGTGTTTACGGGTGTGTGTGTGTGTGTGTGTGTGTGTACGCGTGTGCACAAGAAGGGGCGCATATTGCAATCACGCTCTGCTCCAACCAAGCGCCGACTTGCTCCCCAAAATTGCTCTCCCACTATCCGCTCTCTTTGTGAAACTGGGCATAAAGAGCGCTAATCTTGGTTTCTGTTAAATTTCAGCTTCAATTGGATTATGCTCGAAAGTTTATATCGTAAAGATTTCAATAGGAAGGCAAGTATTAATTTTCGCAGTCTTCGAATTTCTTGCGTATAAATATTTGTTGTTGCATACGAAAGCAATGATAAATAGATAAATATTCTTGCATAGATAAATATTGAAGCATAATGGGCGCACAGAGAGCGCAAAGACATGGCAGATCGAATTTTTTAGCTGTTAACATGCAATATCCATAATTTTTAACTAAGTTTCTACATTCTACATATAAATGCTTCATCCCAGAGAACATTTTAAAAAAAGTCATACAGTGAACAGTTTTTAATAGAAATGGGATTGCAATGCGACAAGTTTTTCGCATAAAATTCTTCCCGTTTTGAACAACTGACAGCTTGAAAAATAATTCGTCAAATCTTAGCTTCATATTACAAACTAATACACCCAAACACTTCAAAATTTTATTTTTTTGAAAGGTTGAGAGGATATCATAGATATCAAAATTTGTGCATGCCATATCTACAAATCAGTTTCGTCTGATATTCTAACAGGAATTCTATCACAAACTTGACTGCATTTTCTGAAAGTGCTGTTAACATACATACAACACTTCCCTCTTTAACATTTCGACATATACTAACATACGCTGTAAAATTGTTAGCAATGTTAATAACGGCTTTCGAAATTGAGCGCTACAGAAATCCCTCTTCAACTGTAAAATACAGTGAAGCTAAATTCTGGTAAATTATTTAACAGAAAATGTTAAGCGACGCGGTATGCTAAACAGGCACAGCTAACATAGCAAATGTTAACAGTTCGTATCGAAGTTAAACTGCAGCAAATATGCAAGATGCTTATCTGTAGCACATGAATATATTTTTATATACTTCGAGGAAATTTCCAGACAACTTGAAGCCAATCTTACGCTCTAAAATTGAATATTTATGAAATGCAAAAATATGTGCACAGTTTAGAAGGGGAAAGCAGAAGAGCGTGAAAATTATTTGGGCAGCTTTAATTTGTTAAAACGGCGCATTTGAAGGTGCCTAAACACACGTGGAAAGCCCTTCACACATCCATTAATAAGGCACACTGTTTCTAGTAAGCGCTTAAGCTGCCACTCAACGCAGTTGAAGCTGGCCATATGCAAAGGCCCAGTCACACAAAACTTGATTAATGATTCTTTTGGCATTTTTACACGTTTCGCTGTCTTCTATGTGAGGCTATTGCCAGCACAAATAATAATTTATTTGCTTTGAAAAGCATATTAATTTATTAATTAAATTCTGTTTTTCCTTTGCATTGTGATTAAAAAAAGTTGCATATAAACAGCTACAAAAACACACAGCTAGATATGGATGCATAAATACAGATATGTACACATTCTCAGACGCGCTAGAGGAAACCCCAACCTGTTGCTTCCACTGAGTGGCATGTCTGCTGGCAGATCCTTATCTCACTGCAGATGTGACATGCGATTCGTATAAATCGAATTGTCACACAAGATTGTGACTGGTTTCGCAGCAGCCCAATCAGCAGCAGACTCGAGCAGACCCAGACCGACCTTCTCCAGCAATTTCCAATGATTCGAACCCGGTCCGACTTTCAGTAAATAAATACCGGGCGACATATCAACTTCACTTTATCTTAATGTGCTTCCTTGCTGTCACACACATGCACAAAGTGTGTGTATATGTGTGTGCGTTCGAGAATGTGCCTATGTCATAATTAGTAACATTTTACGATTGACAGTTTAATTTTTCGTAGTAAATTGTAACGCTTCATTATGATGCTATACAGCAGAAGCAGCAGCAACAGCAACAGCAACAGTCGAGCAGCAAGACACCAACAAAATCACATATACATGCACACGTAGTCACATGCATACCAGGGATGCGAATTCCAAAAAATTCTGGCAATGGCATGATGGCAAATTTAAAACAGCTTTAAATAAATATGCTGATAGTTTCATCTCTTCAAATGGTTTGGGACTTCGAGATCATGGTATTGCAAAAGGGAGTTCTGTAATCCCAGCATCAGAAGAGGGCTCAGAATTTTAAATAAACATATACTTGACTTGCTATTAGCCGTATCAAATAATGCACAAATTCCAACCTTTCTGGACATTTCGAAATACCAAGATGATATCCCTAACATACACATGCATGCGTACAGTTAGAGAGTGAAATTTCTGGACATTTATGACAAAGCGTAAAATGGTCTTCTGCCATTTACGCCAATGGCAGTTATGCCTGTGTGTGTGCGTGTTTGGATTATGCAAATTATAGATAAACATCTGCAGAAGAGCATGCTGAGTGTCCAGCCAGCAGCCGGCCACAGCTTCCTAGCGAAATTTGCACATGTCGCCGCTGATGCCTTACTGGGTCTGGCTTATCTCACGGTGTATCTCGACTAATTTTAGTTTAATGCGCATTTATGTAGCAGGTACGATTAACCTGTCTCTATGCCTCGGTCTCCATTTAGCTGTCTGTCGCTCTCCCAGGCGGTCTGTCTGATTTGGGCTACTTCTACATTCGCATGCCAATTCCCGCATACCAATATCCACATACTATGACATGTATGCCATTTCGTTTGTCTCTATCTACGAATTTCATCATAAACATATGCCATAAAATTAGTTTGCAGTGTTTCAATATTCCCCTGCCCCCTCCAATACCGCGTCTGCCGTGCAGTTGCATTGCCTGGCATTGGAAAATGTTAATGTCTCCAGTTTATGTCTTTGCATCGATTTCACTTCGTTACCATTCGGCAGAAATTCATGATTCCACTAAAATCGTCTAGCTCTTGTTCTATGCTTTACCCTGCTATCCCGCGCCAGCAGTGTGGCAGCAATAATTGCCATTTTAGTGGCATTCATAAAGCAGGTTTTATTGCGTGATTAGGCTTTGGATAAAACTAGTAAGCATGAAGGGCAAGTCGTAATTTCTGCAGGCTCTCTCTTTCAATCCAATCGCTCTTTAGACGAACTCAAAAAATAATTGAAATTGAATTTGTGCAAAACGCTTCATATTGCCGCTGTTTAAAGTTGCTATGTGAGGGAGAATTTCTTTCACGGATCTATCGCGCTTTAGTTGTCAATAGTTTTCTACATGCTATATCAAGTAATTGTATAACTGACACTACTCTGACTATAGTATATGTCGAAATCTGTTTTAAAGTCGATGATTAAGGGGCCAAAATTCTAACTTGAGTACTGAAGAAAATTAATGTAATGAAGTAAATTTGGTGAAACAATCCTTTTTAGTTTAATCAGAAGGGAATGCATTTGGCGTAGTTTGCATTACATATTTTCTCATATTTTTAAACTACAAATCACTTACAAGGCATCAACTAAACTCTCCATAAAATATTTAATTCTTTAACCAAATAAATTACACAATTAATTATAGTCGAAAATATTAGAAACAACGCAATGTGAACTACTTTTCTTCTAATTAAAAAAAGAAAACAAAGTGTTTCCGCCTTAACATAATCTAGCCGAAAGGATAAATTCTTCATACCCCTACAAAATGCGTCTTGGCTTTATTACACATGCATAGAAAAGGAGACGCCCATTTGCTATAATTGAAAATTTTAAATTAACTATTTATTAGTTTAAAATTGTCTATGAATCACAAGACGATCCTTAGACGTATGTGCTTGCATTATCGAGAGAAAATCGAAAGGATACACCCATTTAACATGATTGAAAAATTTAAATAAGCTAATCATTAAGTTAAATTAATCTATGAATCGGAAGACGATCTTTAGACGTATGTGCTCACATTAACGAGAGGCAATTGCTTTGAGTATCAACAGATACAGCGCCATTAGCCCGAGTAATGATACGCTTTTGGTCAACATCCCAAACAAGATGTTTAAAAAAAGAAATGACTGCCCGCTGATAGCAATCTTCCAATTCAGTGCACTGTAAATGCGATGCCACATTAAAAATCTATAATTTAAGATAGCAAAAAAGTGTAGGCTTACACGCACCACATAAACACTGTCCGATAACCGTTATGTGCGTTTAATTATTTCACCCAGGATGCAAGTTAAAGAGACTAAAACTATCATCGCCGTAGCGTCAAAACGAGCTCAATTAGTTTGCGGCGCTGGTCAACAGGCCGAACCGGTTGTGAAGGCTGCTGCGGAACGGAACGGAGCACAGGCCGTAATTACGGAAGACACTTTAACTGCGCTTGCTATGACTACCCCGAAGCGTGATCATGCGGCAGTGCAGTCGCTTGACGGAGCAGTCAGGCAATTACTATCGAATTTTTCATCTTGGAAATTACGTGAAGTAAACATATAAATTTTCACAGTTTTGCTAGGCTAAAATATAGCATCAGCGCCGCAGCTAGAGCTAGGCTAGTTCTTTAACTGGAGCCGAAGCATATTATGATGTATTGCACTGGCTGCGTCACGTCGCGGTGTTTCGCTGATGCTTGGTTCCAGCACTTGCCACTTTGGAGCGGGCATAGGCATTGATTGAAGGCTTCAATGTAATCGGTTAGTTTTTTTCGATATGCTACAAATCGATGTGCCAAGTTAGCACAGCCAGCTAACTAGTTGATGCCAACACTACACAGAACCCACTTAATTTGCCTGTATGAGTATGAAACTATTGCGGCTTAGCCCTTGAGCCATCATACCACCAGCTTGACTGTCTACAGTCTAGGAGTTGCCATTACAATGAAACCATTATCGAGATGTATTTATAGCGCGTAAGGTTCATCTTCTTGTAGCGGCTTGAAACTAGCTCGCATTCAGTTAATTATTTTCTAAAAGCGTGAACATATTAATTTGTCAGAGCATTTGCTTACAACAACAACGCTTAACTGTAACTGAATGATTAATTGTGTTTAACTCAAAGGGTAATGTGCTCAATTGGTAAAAGATATGTTTACACACACTAGCAACAAATTAGCTTTAAACTAATTAAATTAAATTACCTACACAAATTTTTCGTAGTTTTCGTTCTTAACCATGTAGGTATAGTATTTTACCACATGACGTATTCAGTTATATAGAAATATACACAAATAAAACTATCTCGCTAAGCTTAACCGTCAGCTGATTTAAAAGAAAATTAAAAACTGCCTGCTTAATTTTTTTCACAAGTTGAAGGAAAACTTTGCTTAATTATAAATATCAATTTTGCCAAATGAGTTGAGGTTGAATTAAGTCCTAGAACGAGCTTAGGCCAATAATCTTGTCAAAGGGCCAGTTGACATATTGTCGAAATTTTTTAAAGCTTTGCTTAGAGAAAATATTGGAATTTAAATAATTTTTTCTTAAAATGGCAACAAAACATTATCCAATATTTATTCCTCTCTTGTTGTATATTAAATATACAGTTTTTTCTTCAAATATTGGCTGAATTTAAAGTTTTTTATGTCATTTTCAAATAAAAATCAACAAGTTTGGTCAAAAGCATAGTTTTCCATAGCTAAAGTAAACATTTCGAAATGAATTCGAAACAGGCTATTGACAACAAATTGCTCCATTTGCAGCATATTAAAATATTAAATGCCAATATTTTAGGCTTGAAATTGTGCCGCTCCATTAGTATGCTAAATTAAAAATTAATCATAAATTAAGAGCAAACAAAAATGATTTTTAATTTATGCGCATACCTGTTGCCACCGGACAAAACGAATGCTCAACGGTCGCGCTTGGGCTCAGGTAGCGGCTTGTTGTTGTTGCCTGCGCTAATTAAGCTGAGTGGAGTGGCAAATTAAACCAGTTAACTGGGATCGTTAGAGAAGATTAATGGCGACAGCGGCAGCGGCCGAAGTGCGCCCACCAATTGCTCCAAAGCGACAAATAATTGCGCGAGAACGTGTTCAGATATTACAGCCCGGCGCCCGGGCGCCCAACCAGCAACATTTTAAAGCGTTACAACTGCAACAACAACTGAATGCAAAAGTGTGAAAGCCAATGCCGCTGGCGATATCGTATTTATTAGATTTAGGAAAATTGCTGCGGCCAAATTGCAGCACTGCAGCAGCAGCCTGGAAGCAGGCTGGAAATGTGGCAGCCATTAGAGTGCAACTAATCAGAAAGCCGCATCAGGCGCACTCGACTGCACGGCCGCCGCAGCTGCGTCTCATTGTTATGCGGGCCGAGTTGGGCCAATTTTAACACTTTAGCAGCCATGGCGGCACACATTGCGGCAGGCAGTGGGGAGGCTGGCGGGCGGTCATGGCCGGCTCAAGTGAAGTGCCAAAGTGAGTGCGAAACCATCTTAAAGCCTACAATTTGATTACGGCGATAAATCAGTTGCGGCCGCTGTCGCCAGCACCATCACCACCACCACCACCAGGGACTCCGGCCTGCCAGCTCCACCACTCCGCCGACACGTTCGCTGTGTAAACTTTTAAATTACGCTTGCGGGCATATGAGGCCACAGCTTCTGAGTAGCGCGCGCCTTGCTTTTGTTTTGGAATTTTGTCGTTGCCTGCCGAGCAGCAGCAGCAAAAGGATGAAAAGAGGCAGCAGCAGGAGGTGGCTACAAAAATCAAGCGCGCCGTTGTGACGCTGCGACGATGTATCCGATGTATCGTGCATAAATTAACACCTCACTTTGTTGGTATTTACAACCTTAAACCACTCGCTTCCCTTACACACACAAACACACACACACACACGTGGTTTTGCTCGCACATGGCCTAAAGTCAGCAGCAGCTTGTGTTGCTCTTATTGTCGATATTTGCTCTGGTAACCACTACGTCCCTACAGAGTGCATGACCCCTGTGCCGTTTTCGCTTTAACCAGCAACACGATTTTGGTTTCAAGGCTCTCTCCAGTGGTATTAATTAAGCTGGGCACTCGACCGCGCTGCAACTCGAGCTCGTGCGCTGCAACAAAAATATCAAAATTAAGCGTGACAGTTGAAAAATCCAAAGCAGTCTGAAGCAGTGTCATTGCACTTAGTTCGTAGAGCTGTTCCAGTTGCAGAGCAGTCCACTTTTTGTAGTATTTTCTATTGAAGGCATTATCTTTTCCTACCAGCCTTGGGCTTAGAATGCCAAATAATTGTTGCTAAATTGCCATAAAAATGTAGTCAAAATTCAGCTTTCTCTTTCTCTGGGCATAAGAAAGGAAGATTTTGAGACTCTACCCAAAAACCTTTACTACTTCGTTTTATATGAGCCTTTTATTTAAATTAGAAATCTATTTCCTTACAAACGACATCAGAATTCTTCAAATGACTTTTAAATGGCGCTATATATAATGTGATGGCGTTTCAAATAGAAAACCTATGAAGCCTTGGAACCACACATATTACTGAAATAATGGGCCACTGAGGTCAGTCAATATCGATGCTATATTCAGAGCAGTTGACATGCTGTAGGTTGAGCCGGTTGAGCCCATGAAGTCGCTAATTGTTGCATGGCAAAAACTGGTAGCTGGCTCCATAGCAGTATCACTTGCAAGCACAGCTTATAACACTTGAGACACGCCGGCTAAAAAATTGCGCTTTTATTGTTGTTGTGATTGCGCGCACTCAAAGTGCGAAAGCAGCCATAACGAAGCTTGATGAAAGGAACGCGCCTGTCCAGCGCATAAATGACCGCCACATAATGACAGCAATGAAGCGGCAGGAGCAGAGCGGCAAAAAACACCATCAAAGAGCAACTCACTCGAAACTATCAACACTCGTCAATGCGGCGCGTATGAGAGGCCCTTTGCTTGAGCACCTTAAAGAGCTGTATCGGCAGGCTGAAAGGATGGGCCGCTGACGAAAGAATACAGGTGGGGAGTTGGGAGCTGAGCTGAGGTAGTATGCTGTCAGACGGGCGGATGATCAGACACAATGCAGTCAGCAAGCATGCATATACACAGAATTCAGACACACACACACATGGAGGAGCACCGGTTCTGTTTGCTGAACCATTAAATTATCGCCCATGAAAAATCTTGTTAACACCTCATGTGCTGATCGCGCCCCCTTTGCCCATATACGCTACCGCCGCAGCATACAAGCGGTCGTGCCAAGCGACAAAGGTGTAAGTTGTTGTTGTTTACGTTCTTGTTGTTGTCGCTTCATTTAAAAGCCATGATGTCGTTGTTGTTGTTGTAGTTGTTGGCGTTGCACTTTTGTTTTTGCGTAGGTACGCGCTTTTAATTTTCGTAAAACTGTTACTGCTCTTACTTGATCCGATTACAGCCACACACACACAGGCGCACTTGCATATATAGTGCATATAGATGTGTACCTGTTTGCGCGTGTGTTTGCTTGCGTGTGTTTATGCGTGTTACTTTTAATTAAGCCTGCCAGCGACGACGCCGCTTTGCACATGCCCGCGCTCTGTCAATTTGTTGAGCAATTTCGCTGTAATTTTGAAATGTTCACTCGCTTCCACCCTGCAAGCGCCCTCAGGGATTTTAAACACACACATGCAAATACATAGTTGCATCACTGACATGCACTCTTGCTATGTTGTTGCTGTTGTTGTCGATTTTTTATAGCTTGCTTTTGATTGGAAGTGCATACATATTAATGAAGTGCCAACTTGTGTGTATAAATGTGTTTGTTCGCACTGAGTAATGCAAAAAAAATCTGCATACTTTCATATATGTGTAGGTAGCTATTGTATATAAATGGATTTTATGAGGATGGAGAAATTGGCGATTTTTGTATGATGTGTTAAAATAATTGTTGAAAAAGATATCCCAAGAAGCGATATTTTTTATGTACTTGCTGGAAATGAATGGAATGATATAAAACAAAATCGGAGGCATGGGCTCCCGCGTCGTCGCTATGCTCAAACTCAAATACCATCAACTCAAGGGTCATCTTCGCTGGATAACCTGCGGCGTACAGTTCGTGGTTCATACGGATGCAGAAGTCATCGCAAAGAAACCATTCAACAAAAATTGATTTTGATGCTTACTATAGTAATGATTAATTTTAATAATGCATTTAAAATATTTTTATAAAACTGCATATTGAGAAAAATTGTTAATTCATGTACAAGAGTCCGGGGAAAAATTGTAGTCATCACCAGGGTGGAATGGGCCGAAGATCTTGCGGAGAACTTTTCTCTCGAGCACCCCAAGAGAGGCTGCATCACTTATAAAAAACTGTTTAAACATCATAAGTGACCTAAATATGGCCTCTGTGCAAGTGTTATGCCCGAGAGCAACATTTCGTGACTACAATAATTGAAAGATTCTGGCTATTAATCGCTCTTTTTTATGCTGGTTAATCTATTACATGTCATGTATTACATGCCAGCAGTTTTTGCTTTAATTTTGAAATTTTTTTCTCAATTTGAGTATAACTTTTAGCATATGTCAGCTGGAGGCTGCACATTCCAAAGCTATGTTGAGTCAAATTCTTCTATAAACCCTCACTAATTATATAAAGCGAACATTTACCACGTTTCTTTCATGAGTTCCGCTTTGCGGTAGGTCAAAACAAAGTCGGTTGTGTTTGCTAATCACGAGGAAGTTGCTCTTTCATCACATAGTGGCAGCTGGTCATGAAGTATGTATGTAGTACCAATCAATTAAATTCCAGCCAGTTAAATGTGCGTGTTAGTGTAGAAATCTCATGAAATGTGTCAGTGTTAATAAACACAATAAACATTTCATGATGAAGTATAGACAAATTGAACAGCGCCTACCTTGAGAGCGCAAGCAATGCACATTGCCCACTTGTGAGGGCTTTGATATGTTAATATGTATGTCAATACATTATCACTTAATTTAAAAACCAATCTGCGCAGAGCATGCTTTAATAAATAACGTGCAAGAATGCAGCTTGCAACAAATCCCGCCAGTGGATTGTATATAAATCGCCCATGCAATTCAATACGACAAAAGCAAAAATGGAAAAAAAACCAAAAACAAAAAACGCCACTAAACTTATCAGAACGCTTAAGATCTTAAATTGGAATTTATAGGTGCACGTCGAGATATACTGGCGCAGTTTTGTACTGAAATGCAGCCGAAATGGAAAGAAACTACAAAAGAAAATAGCAAAAAAAAAATAGAAAGAGCTGAAATTATTGAAAATACAAATGCAAATGAAGAGAATTGAGCTGAACTGAAGTGAAGATCTCAAAAATGCGATAGTGTATTTCAACAAAAACAAAATGAGCCCATGACGTGAGAGTGAAAAGATGAAGAATGCTCTGGGACAGAGGAAACCAAATGGCTGCAGCACAAACAAAGAGGAAGTATCAGTCATGTCAATAATTGACACGACAGCGCCGCCACCACGCTAAACAAGTTGTAATGCCACCAGTGACACAAATATGCCCAAGAGTGTCAGCGGCGCGTCGGCGTGTTGCAGTAGCGATGAGATCGCAGGCACGTAGTAAGTTTGATATGCACAGGGGGTTCTCTCTACTCTGCAGCCATGTTTTGAATATCAATTATAACTCTCCTGCTATTTTGGGATTTACCACTTTCGCTTTCTTGAAGCTGCGCCCTTTTAAAAACGTTCCCAGAAGCCGATGAGAAACATCATGTTGGGCTGCCTATGTACGGCATATATACATATGTATACCCTTATGACTCCTTAGTGATACCAGATGGCGATTCATTTAAGAGTACGGGAAGAAGAGTAAGGCCATTGGCCAATGAATCGGTAGACTGTGAGTCCCCTTAAACTTATTTTCATTTTCGAACTGTATGTCATCTTTTGCAGATATTTGTAAAACTCCTGCGAAGATATTTCCTGATATATTCTGTACGTGCTCTGTTGTAGTTTCACATAAAAGAGGATATACTTTAAAATAGCAAAATTTACATGTGCAATAAAATATCTCTTGGAAAATGTCTTAACACAGCGTAGAGCCCAAATTGGAAATGCATATTACTTTTTTTTAATGGTTGGAATTTTGTTTAACTGCACTTTTTTCCTTATCTTGCACATTATAATTCTTTCAAAATACCATCATTTCTATACAAAGATGTTGATGTCTTTTTACAGATCAGTAAGGCTGATCTCGGAATTTCGTGTAAAAAAACATTCTTAGCAAAATTTTCTAGCTTTTGCCATTTGTATCGCCCGATTCGAACTATCAGTGTTTAATATCTAATCCCCTCGTGAATACAGATTTCGCTTAAAGATAACAAGAAATTAAAAAAAGTTGGTTTAAATGTTAATTGCGTTCATTGACTTTGGATATTTCTTCTTGGTAGTTATTGTTTACTTGATCCAAGCCAACAATTTTAACTGAAGCCGCTACCGTTGACTAAAAGCAGCAGTGGCAGCAACATTTTTTACAACATTGCCTATGGTATTTCTTGCGAGTAACTGTAAAGTGTTTGCTAATATTTTAACAATCTTTTAGAAGGTAAGTATTTGCCAATATAAGACTTGTAACTGCAGTGCCGGCAGCTTCAAATATCGGCCATAAGTCTCTTGTGTTTGCATAAGTGCTTAACACAGAAGATGGCATACACAAAAGTGAGTGAGTGTGTACTTAAGAGATTTTCCAAAGGAGTTATGCAAAATTTTCATAAACAAATACCAATGTAGATGTGTGTGTGTGTGTTTACGCAAAAGAAGTTCACAAGTTTCAAACTGCAAATTCCAGGAAAATTTAATAAATGAACTGGTAAAATATTCGAAAAGGAACTACATGGAACCTTGTGAATAGGATTCATTGTGTTTGACTCTTTAGTTGGAGACCACTTCTAACACTCAGCATGGCTGGAAATGCAGCAGCGATAGTGGCAGTATATTAAAAAAGATGGAGCGAGCGATCTATAGAAATGCTACAACCTTGTGGAAACTCGAGTGATGTAACTTCGGGCACCATATTCTGTTTCAGTGATCTTTAAAGAATTTTCAAGATTTCTGTAGAATTTTGTTATAGTAGTGGCTATTCGATTTCAGTTTCAAGCGATCGTGTGATGTCTCATGAGTGACGGTATTCAGATTATGTATCTCGTTCTATATTAAGCACAGTCTTTTTTCATGACTCTCCGACGTGGATCTTACGAATGTTTTCTTTATATCGCTTGCAATCATAAATGAAAAAGTATATTTTGAAGTTCTAAGCATATGCAATATAAACAATGATTTAAATACTTGCAAGGGTACTTCAATTAGCTCGAGTGGCAAAGCTCACTAAAGCTCAGCTTAAATGGAAAGGCCGCTGTGTTTGAAAGCGCCGCCAGAAACTTGAACAGCTTGGGCACGCTGAAAATCAGCATTAAAAAGAGGCACATAAAGTGTTTTTATTATTTTTTCAATTAAGTAGCGACATTTCAGAAATCTCATAAACCAACAATTGACGAAGAGCTATACGTCAAGTGATAAAGACATTAAAACGGGCTTCTGGTGAAGCGCATTTCTGCATTTAAGTTGACTTTTATTTACTTTTTGTTGAAGCAATCATCTACGCACGATGTCTCGAGTGGCAACATCGAATTGAAGTGGCAACCAAAGCTGCTACTTTGGGCATGGAAGCTCTTGAGGAGCTGCTGCAGCGCGAGTGAACCGTTTGTGATGTGATCGTCTTTTAATTAGCTTCCAAGGTCATCTACTTTTCGAAATCAACTACAAAAATGTTTGGAAAACCAAATGCCTCGAACCGGTTTGTATTCTATTGAGCTGTTGTAGGTCAGTATTTTCATAGCAATTAATAATATTTTACTTGAGTGTCAGTTTGAAGAGGCTTTTGATGAGCTCAAGTGCAAGTGAGAGAGGCATAAGAGTAGCATATGAAATTGTTGGAAGCTGTGTGTTGCTGCTTCCAAGCGCTTTGAAGTGCTATCGCGTTGGCTGTTGGAATTATAAACGTCAACAAATGCCACTTTTCTATCGAGCTTAACTTTATATATATATATGTGTGGAAATTGTGCATTTAAAATTTTGAATTTATTGGCTCCAAAATAAATAAATGAAAGATTTTTTCTAAAACTGAAACCTGTTAATGCAGCAAAACTGCATTCAACACAACAGCAACAACTTGAAATGCATAAAATCAACGCTATAATTTATCAACGTTATCTACACTGTTGCCACAATGCGCAGTCAAAACTATATCAAAAACGCATTTCTTAAAAAATCCACATTAATTACTTAATTATGTGCATTGGAGAGTGAAATTAGCATGAAATTCGAATAAAATCGTTTTGACAAAAGGGCAAATATCACATGTCAACGATATTAATTATAATCACAAAAAAACCTGCATTCCCAAATAATCAATTTGTAGCTTTAAATTGCTTTTAGCATTTGGATGCATACAAATTGCAGCGAATTTGATTTTTGAATAATTCCCACTGAACTGCAGTGGCACAATGGGAATGATGATAGGAAACTAATTTTTGGAGCCCATTGTTGCTTATCGAAAACGTAGAAATTTGTACTCTGAATTACAGGAAGACAAATTATAATTTGTTACCCATAGTAATATAAAAGCTCGGGGAAACAGAATTTAAGCAAATCCAGCACGCCCTTCATTCCAAAGATATACAAAATCAGCTCTCATAATTTACTGTTTTATTTGAGCAGATTTCACATTCGCCTTTTGAAATCTTCAGCTTGTTTATCAGCAGCATTAATCATATCAAAACTCAGCTTTAATTACAATATAAACTGTTTCGATATTACAGAAAAAGAGATTTTCAGCCTATAACACTAAAACGCATAACGAAAATGCTAAAACACGTTTTAAATCTGATTTAAATTATAGCTTATCAATTTGCATCGACACTGATGCATTTCATAAAGTTTTCTTTACTCTCTTAATGTGAATTATTGACGTCTATTATCGTTAGTGAATTTTATTAAGATTGTATTTTTGATATGAACGAAAAGTTGATTAGTGAGACCATTGAATTTAAAAGAAAAACCCGAATCTGGTTTCAAATGTCAGCGTATTTTATTTTGTTTGCTTGCATTTGAGCGTGATAGAGATAATGCCGTGAGATAACAAATAATGTCAGAGCTGAGGCATGATATGAATAATATCTGCTCTTCCTTGCATAATAAATTTGTTCCTTTGTTAAAAGACATTTGGTTAGAAATGCATGCAGTTTTGGTAGGCAATGATTTAATATTTAATTGTTGTTTATGTTGTTAAGAGCTTTTTATTGAACCCAAATTATAAAGATAGAGCTGAACAAAACTTTTACACGTTCATACAGAACAATCCTATTTGAAATTTAAGCGGATTCTGCACAAGCCAAAAGTTAAACTATCTGTCTATCAGTATATTCAGTATTTTTCCAGAGGTCATTTTCTGAAAATTGTCGGTTAAACAATAATTACTTCAAGAAAAAGCTATGGGCATTTCCTCAACATTATACGCTCTATTTACAGAAAAGGCCTTGCCTAAGCTTCATGCGCTCATTTCTGGATACTTCTAGAAGGAAATACGACTTAAAAAATCTGTATTTCAAATAGATTTCCTATGAATATTGTTTAAATCCCTTATGAAATAAGCATCACATATGTACAATGTATATACCTACAGTAAGTCTTGTCAAACACTTTTCAAAAAGGACCCTACAGATATTTCTGTCAACGGAGAAATAACTATAAAATTTTCTATAAATTATATTAAAAATGTTAAAAAAACTAAAACGTTAAATTTTCTGCTGTTTGTAAACTCAAACAATTAAAAAAGTCTACATGAAGACAAATGTAAACAAACGAGAACAAAAAAGCAAACAATTTCTCCTGGCAATTAGGTTACTTCGAAATCAAATGTTGTCCATTTAAAAATACGGCAAGGCATTTGAATTCGAATGTCGAAAGTCTAAAGTATACAAATCGTCGAACTTTAAGTGTTTGACAGTAATTAAATGCCACTTTGTATGTGCGACGAAAGTGCATTAAATGCTTCGAAGGTTCCCCCACAACAAATTTACACATAGACGTTGACAGTTGACAAATGCAACGAGTACGCACTTAAAACAATAAAATGGCTAAAAAAAAAAGTAAGCAGACAATTACTGCCCAAATGAGACAAGAAGAAGAAGAAGAAAAAGTGTGCATGGCGACACTTCAGCAGGCAATCACAGCAAACGAACTTCCGCTGCGTGCAAGACAAAAGGCCCACCCATGAAATCCAGCCGAAATGCAGCTGAGTCTGTAGGTGTCGTAGCTGAGATACGAGCTAGAGTGTGCGTAAAAAAGTGTGTATGTGTGTGTGTATTGGTGCTGTGCAGACCAATCTTGCATATCAATTGACTTAATTGCGTAGATTGAAAAGTATCGAAACAGACAGACTTGGATCAGGCCAACCCGCAGCTTTGTTTATTGCGCGCGTTTGATCTTTATGATCCCCTTCTTCTGCTGCTTCCTCTTCTTCTAGCTCGTTTTATAAACAAAACAAAACAAAACAAAACAAAGCAAAGCAAAACCAACAAATAAATAAATGCAACAATACATGAAATAAAGTATCTGATAGTACGACTAATTTAAGAGCTTTTGTTGTGGTCCGCTACAGCAACAACAACAACCACAACTACTACAACAACAACAAGCGCGATGGCAACAACACGCGCTCAGGTGCAGACAAACGCATTGGGAGCAACACTAATTTCCGACACTAATGGGTCGGACCCCTATGGGAGCATTGCCTTGCGTTGCGTTGCGTTGCGTTGGGTTGGTTGCCTTTGGAGCGCATCCAGCTGCGTGGCAAGCGGTAAATGCGTTTCTGCTGTTACCACAAACATTTATACCGTATCGCACCGCACCGCACACAGTTCAAAGATGCATTCGACTCTGCGGCGGCTGACATGCACGTTCGTCTGTCTGTCTGTTTTCATTGCAACTGTCAAGCGCTGTCATTGGTAATTACCGCTGCTATTGTTGTTGTTGTTGTAGTTGCTGTGCATGTGCGTAGCAGAATCATCTGTCAATTTTTGTGAGCGTGAGCACGCGCGCCTTTAAGCAATTTGCATCTACGCGGTTACGCCCCCACGCTTTTGTGTGTGCCTCCAAAGGCTCCGCCTTCGCCCTCCAACTGCAGCAGCTGCTCTGCGTTGCCAAGTTTTTGTTTATAGAAAAATTACTGGTACGTTTTGTTTGACAAGACAACATGCGACCAAGACGAAGACGACGGCGACAATGACAGTTGTTTACCTTTTCAATTAAAGGTGAATCGCTGTACAAAACGTTTTGTAAGCTGTCAGAGTTTTGTTGATTTGTGCAGCATGTCAGCAAATGATGTGCAGCATTCTAAGTTGCATTCGACAGTTTCAGCAAATGTGTGGACCACACTGGCAGCCATGTCATCCAGTGAGGGGAGACTGAGCAAGATGACTCATCCTCATTGTAATATTGTTTGTAAAATATGTATTTGTAAAAAGTTTGTGTGGTGCAAAAAATTCTGCTTTTTCATGTATTCAAATTTCAAAGTTTTATTTTTTAATTAAAGTTGGGTCACTTTACTTTAAAATTGCATTAATTTTTTCTCAATTTAAATCTTACTAGTTCGTTTTCTTAGTGCTTAGTTTATTTTCATACCGTACTTTTATGAACTAACCCTGCTATCGAATCTATTAAGTTAGTATTACTAACATATGTATGTAACTTTTTGTTTTTCAGGCCTACAGAATAAATCTGGCTTCCTTCTCTTCCTTCTTTGTACGATGAACACGTGTTTGACGAAAAAGTTCCTGACAACAATCTTTAATATATTGAAATACATCTCTCAGATAAATATCTGCTAATATCTGAGTTGATCTTTAAAATGGATTGCAGTAGTTGCTTCTAGAGAGAAATAAATTGAAATTTGTGGTTAACTTTGAGGAAATAAGAAATATTTCATAATAATAAATAATATTAAATATAATAATTAATAATCACCTAGCCTAATTTAATCTACCTTCGTATAAATTGTTTAAAATAGAAACAAAACAGTTACTGAACTTTTTTGCTCATTTGAAATTTAGAGTTTCTTTTAGAGATTGAAGCTGTGAACCTTGCATCAGATACCGAACAGCGCTCAACTAGCATACATCAACCGAGTCACTGCAACTCTTAAAAACAAAACTTAAATACTTTCTGTGAACTCTGACTTTTAAATAGGATTAAAATTACTATATTTTAAATCAATTATTTTTCTTCGTAGCCACTTTCCTACGTACCCAAGCCTAGCGTATGCAGTTGAATATATACTCGCTCGCATCGTTTTCATCAAAATTGACGCACTGGCAATAAACACTTTCCTGTGAAATCTATTATAACATATGGTAAATTTCCTGGCAGTACATTTACAGTTTCATTCATGGCGAGCAGAAGGCTTGAACAAATTTCAAGTTGATTTCGAAACTACGCACACACTGCGGAAATATCAAAAGAAATTCAAAACCGAAATTTTCTTTGAACGTTTTGTGTACATCAAAATGAGCATGAATAGGCAATTATGGCACTTACGTGCACATTCTCTGATATCCCTTTATAGTTTACTTGAATATCTCAAAATTGCTATCACATTTCTAAGAACCTCTCTTAGTTACCCCCAGCGTGCGAGTAATGTATACATTAGAGGCCAGCAAAATGCAAGGGCACTCCTGCTACAGCACAGCATTTCCTTCATGGAACTCAGTTGTGAACTCGTGGTTGGGTCACATTAAAAGTGCGCATTAAAAACCCTTTTTCCAAAAGTACTAAAAAACAAAATGCCATGTCAATAATATAAACTAAAGTAACTTGAAAAGAAAATGTAGAAACATTGCGCCGGCTTCGAAGTTGCCGGGATCTCGCTACTGCTGGTGATCCACTGCTGACATTTCGAAGAAAAATTATAAGCAAAGAATGGATCGATGCTTTGATGAAAGAAATTTCTGAACTTACGCCGCTTGAGATGATCAACAATGCATGTATGATTATAAAAAGAAATTGTTGTTCTTAGCAGAAACCACAATAATTTTAAGAAAAAATCAAGGAATCAAAATAAACTATTTTCTGTACCTTCAGCAGCCGCTGTGAGGCGCGCGCGTAAATAATGTTTGATTTATTTTCTTTTGAGTGCATGCACACAAACACACGCTCATCGCCTCACATGCATATGCATTCAAAGTGCAACCGTGTGAATAGGATAACGACCTTTGTGCCCCTGCTTTTCCTTCCGATCTCAACTCATCTGATTGGGAGCAGTTGCAGAGCGATCAATTGTTCTTCTTCTCTTTCTTTCTTATTGCTCCGTTAGAGTCATGAGTTGCCACCCGCGCTTTCGCTCGATTGGAGCGATCGCAACGATCTCATCTACTTCAAGTGTGTCTGATGTGTGTGTGTGTGTTTGTAGCATTGTTTGAGTGTAGGCCGCTGCAGTTGCCCTACTAAATTCCACGAATGCCTCTGTTATATTTCCTTCACAGCTTCCGCTGTCATTTCTCTTTTCATTGACAGCGGTGCCGGTGGCAGTGGCGGCGTTGGTGGTGCCGGCAATTGTGTCGTTCGCGGTTGCGTCAATACAACTCAACAATTTACGCGCACGCTCGCTTTGGTTTTGCTCTGCGATGCAGCGCTGCGCGATCTTAATGTGTTGCATCTTTCGTTGACTGTGTGTGTGACTTAACATTGAACAGATTCCCACTGGAGTATGTCTATTCCGAGCGGCTGAATATATGACGGAGTCTAGGCATGCCGAAGAGATAACACAGCATTAAAATTCGGACTTTATAATTAAATTCCAGCAGAGAATATATATCTAAAAATGTTATCTAAGAATGTTCGTAGTAGAGCATTAAATTATTGACAAAATCCTATAAACCCTTCGAGAATTTTGCGCGACCTCTTCTAACATAAAATCTGAAGATGTGATAAGAAAAAAATCCTGCAAATCCTAAATTATCTATCAAAATATTCATAATATGTGAACAACATTTGATTTTGAAGTCAATGTTTTTAAAAGTTGTGTATATTGTACTGATGTTAGTAGACAACTAAATTCATATTCCAACTGTAATTCTAGACAATTTGCTGATTTTTCAATAATCGTTACCCATACACCAAAGAGCAACTTATTAAAATCTTTTTATTATTAAAATTTACCTGGAGGTGTCTCAATCCTTTCAGCTACGTCTATATTATAGACTCTATAAATAAACAGACTTTTTTGATTGAACAGAAATATCGCAAAATTTTTTCTGTCTCAATTTATGCAGTTGGCATATCTATGGTCACCAGTCATAACCGCTTAAGTCTGTTTTTAAATTTTTCAGAAGAGCAGTTTAAAGTTTCAAGTTCTTAGTGCAGTATATGTAAAAGCTATTAGGTTTTTGAACTATACCGTCCTAAATAATACAATACAAGATACAAATATGAAAATTTGACAGCAAATAAATTTGGACACACTGAACACGATGGCATTAAAAACTCTATTTTGTCCTAACTCGAGTTAGGCTGTTTTGCTTTGTGGCCACTGATATAGCCGGCAACTATTTAAAAGCTGAAAATAAAATTATTCAATTTAGCATATCCCTCTAGAGTCTAGAAATATGTATGCTCCTCAGAGACTTGCACTTACTTTAACAAAGGGCCTGCCTATTTAACATTATAAAAATAAGTGTTGATAAGCGTGAAATTTCAAACTTTCCATTAAACCGCTGGGGATTCCGAAAATCGTACGAGCCCCAAATGGGTATGCATTAAAGAGAGCATGCAGATGCACCAGGTTTACATTTGTTTGCTTGTGCTTAAGTGCCCTGCGGTGGCTAAAAATAACACCGAAGGCAGCAGAGCACAAAAGGGAAACCACACGTACTCGCGTACTCCACCACGCTTCACGACAGCACGTCCCCGGTGGAATGCGCCAGACACACTTCATGCGGCGATCTGATTACGCTCAAAGAATTTTATCGATGCGCCGGCAGAGGAAAACAAATGAGTGCTTGCTGCGGGGGCATAAACTCATGCACCTCATGCACACAATTTCTGCCACGATGCCATTTATAATAGAAGCCGAAAAGGAGTTTAATTGAAAACAAGATTTGTTTGTATTTGCCGTAAGACCATTTGATTTGTTTGAAGCAATTCCAAACAATGAACAGAGCAGCTCTCTGTTTGCACTGTAAATAATCGTTAGATACATATACTTTTTCTCTGCATAATGCTCAATCTATCATAAAAGATAATTTCATTTCAAAAGGCCCTTACTGCCTTTCATTGCTCCTGGCAAGCACATTTCTCAAGAAAATCTCATTTCTATCTAATCCCTAAGGTAAGAGAGATATGCGCACTCGCCTTCGCCTTTCTTGAAGCAGAATTTGATTTACGTCATATGCTGCCATGTTTTATTGCGTCTTTCTTGCCAACAGTTGCAATTGGCCAGCTCATGTGGTCTGTCGCAGACGCACTGTTGCCTTACAATTTAGCATACAATATATTGAAACGCTAAAAAGTTGAATGATGGCAGCATAACTTTACACAGTAATGCCAAGTTATTACCTTGTAAGTTACGCTTTTTCGTATTGTTTTATGTCATTTGGCTAATTTATTCCAAGCACAGTAATGCCATAAAGTGCTGGGACAGAGCAACTTTAGAGTTAAAACCATGAGAGTAAATAAAACCTTGGTTTACTTTCTTATCATCTCTGAAGGTGTAGGGCTATATTCGTAATGGCAAAATTATATCATATTCAATTCTATATTAAAACAGACTTAGAGTAAAGATTGGAAGGCCAATGTTTAATTATGATGATGATGAATTACTACGAAGTTCGATTGAAACGATTTCGAATATGGAGAGTGGATTTGTTTATCCTTCGTATGTAAATACGATTTTTAAATTTGCTTTAATGTTGTTAATGATATCTCCAGAGAGATAAAAATTCTTGAATACCTACATTCGCTTCTCTTATAATATGGAAATCGGCGTCGGCATTTATACTGTTGTTGTTGTTTAAATTTTTGTGATACACATACGAATTTTACTCCGATACCGGCATTGGTCTTAATCAGGCAAGGCCGAACCTCGAGCTGATACAGTCAACAGATACATTTAGCTCCTAAAATCTTTTAAAGAAAATGTATGTATGACATAATTTCCAAACTCACAATATGCTTTTTTATTTATCCAACAGCGCAATGTCAGACATATGAAAATATTTCACTTGCATAAATGAGTAAGATTCGAAATTAATGAATCGGTACCAGCAAAACACTTGAGACGGCATGCACAATTAAAGATAAGTTAATGAAAAATTACATTTAAGATGCAATCTGTCGAAACGTTGTGTATACAAAGCAGCTCAAGTCACACAAATGTCGCATGTGCACAAAACAGAAGTGAAGGAGGAGGCAGCAATGTAGGCAGAAAAGGGTTGAAGTTAAAAGAGTACTTCACGGGTAATGCCAGCGAATGGAAATAAGAGCTTATGGGGAAAGGGAAAGCGTACCGCCAGCGCAGGGGAACAAAGGCAAAAATGGTCAACAAAGATGCTTTTTTTGCTGGAACAAACAAACCCAACCCAGACAAAAAATACTGCAGTGCACTTTTAAAAGTTCGAGAGCGGAATGCCATGGAAATTATTGTTTCCATATGCTAATTCCATTGAAATGGTAATGAGTAGCTGGAACGGGAAGGGGAGGACAGCCTGTGAATTGGTTTCACAAAACAATTTTGTAATGAATACGAAATTATGACGTTAAAACACTCAATAAAAGAGCCATTTAATGGACTTTAAAATGATGTGGCCACAAAAATGTTGCACAACCACGAGCGTCGGTTGCATGCAGAGGCCCCGCAAATGCAGCATGAAGATCAGTTTGCATGCATGCTATATCGATTTCTGGGAAACGACGCAACGCAGCGCAAATGGAAACTATTAAAACGGAGTTGAAGTAGAAGAAGAAGCAGCAGTTGGATCAGCACAGTAACGCGCAGCTCAACTTTGACGTGCGGCGGCCGCAAGTCAATCACGGCCAGACACCACAACCATAGCCACAGCCACCACCAGCAAAGTCTGCGTTAGGGCTGTTAAGACCGATTTTAAGGAATTCAAATGCTTAGTGGCAAATGGAGAATGGATTCTGCACGATTTGTGGATCAAAGTTTGATTTGCCTTCAAAACAATCATTCTTAAAATCAATTAGCAAAAGATGAAATAAATTTGACCGTTTTTGACAGCAATTTAGAAATATTTTATTACATTTGACTAGGTATGAAACAAATTTTACTGTTCCCGAAATCGACTTATTTAAGTTATGCATAATATTTATTTGAAAAAAGATATGTATCAATCTATTTATCTATCTATTTTATATTTAACTGAATTAAATTTTAAATTCTTTTAAATTTGTTTCACTCATCTGAAATGAATTAGACTATTTCTGAAATCGATTGACTAATCAGAAATTCATTAGATTGCAAATGGAATCGCTCTGTCGTTTCTAAAATCAATTTACATGCAGTGAAATATTCAATTAGAATACATATAATATGTGACCCTTCAAAGATCGTTCGGGAACAACTTTTTTTCATGGTGGGAAGTTTTGGTTTGTAGTGAGGTGAAAATATTTGCTGACAGCCCTGGTCTCTGCAGTATTTGCTCAAGTATTCCAGCAAGCTGGAGTTCAATAACATTGCTGAGTGAGATGGCATCAGTGGCCACACTGCGTCCAAGCTAAACCAAAACGCAACCCTGAAGCACAGCGGCACTTGCGGTGCCAGTGAAGCATGGCTGCTGCCTCTTAAAGATCTTTGGCATTTGTGTTGTGGTTGTTGTTGGCTTTGGCACGATCACGCAATATGCAATACTGCAATATTGCCCTAGCCCCTCCCCTCCCCTACCGCTCATGTGCTGATATTAATAATACTAGCGCGCACTGATCTTTGAGGTCTTCCTTTTCGCATTTGTTGCCGTTTTAATTGAAATTGTACAATCTTCGCAGTCTAATGATGCTAATTATTGGCAAAAGCGCGTCACGCAATTTAATCTTTATTGGCACTCGTACTTACTGTGCTGCGCGGCATGCACGCATGCGCGTTGATACACAAAGGCGTGTGTTGTTCCCGGTTGCTGTGAATGTGGAAGAGCTATTCCCATAATTCTTGGCCTAGCCTTGAGGGGAATGTAGCCAGCACGAGTACACTCATATGTATGCTTAGAGGACATGGTCATGAGCATCCGGTCGAAGTATGAGTACTTCACTGAAGACTTAGAAGCAGGCCGCATTTGGAATGCATTTGTAGAATGTTGAAGACCTTAAGCAAAATTTGATGTTGACATTGAAAGCAAGGCTATGACTTACTGACAATTTTTTAACAAAAATCATCAGTTACTGAAACCTGATTTGTCGTTTTTGTAAAAACTATTTTTGACTTAGCACATAGGTGTAGAACCTTTAGAAAATCATGTTAGGTATATAAATTTAAACCCTAATCAAATGCTTTTTTTGTATAAAAATTAAAAATGTATTGTTTTATGAAAACAGAAATAATGCTTTTCAGGAGATGAGAATTTCTGGGAGTTGCATCAAAACTTTTGTACAATGAACTGATACATACATATTATCATTTCAGAATAATCTTGTTTGGAAAGAAAGGTTACACTTCGATAGTGAAAATAGTATGATAGTGTAATTGAAAACTGAAGGCTTGAGAATATTGATAAATACTGATAGGTAATGGTAAATAAGCTTGGTTTTCAAATAGAGATCAAAGTTTGCTATCTTTTCTATAAAATTATATCAAAGAATTAAGCAGTGGAATCGAAAAATATTTTGTATGTAATACATCACATTGGCACTTCTGAGCATATCGGCAAAACTATGGATTCGAATCAAATGGTTCCATTTTTAGTTTTGGTCCAAATTATGTTCCAAATTTAAGTTACTGCAAAGGAAATTTCTAACAAAAATGCTACTTTCTCACAATAGCTTTCCTGCTTTATACGCCACAACTATTTCCATGTTTTCTCTTTTGCATTTGAAGCAATGCAATTTATTGTAAATATTTATGTCACGACTGTTCATATGTTTACACCCTCACCTACCGTTCAATTGGAAATTATGATGCCAACTCTTGCACGCCTCTTCCACTTTTCCTATGTATTGGTGGCTTGTCGTTTTTCCTTTCATGCTTGCAGGCGAGCAGTCAGCCAGGCACTAAACAATGAAGCGTAAAATATGTCCCACTCAAGCCTAAAGATGTCATTCGAAATTAATGGTTTCGGTCTATTATGGTCAGCAGGTTTGTGTGTGCCTTTGTTGCATGCCACTAAGCACAATGCGACGCATTGAGGCGACTGCATTTATGGGGCACTCCGAGAAGTTAGCTCGCACAGCATGCGTCTGTGTGTATGGGTGTGCATTGCTTTTATTGCGAAGACATTAAGCTTTTGATTTATCATGCTTGCATTCACAATCAGCAAAATGATGAATTTCTCCAGCTAGCAGTCATATTTTATGGCTGATAAAACGCTCGTAATTGTCTTGCTGGCATTTAAGATTTCCGTTCGGCGTGACTTTTGAAAAGCATCAAAAATACAAGATAAACAACTCAAAAATTGCCACTTGCATAAATTGTAATAAGCAAATACCACAAGCAGCAGCAGCAAAGCTGCAAATAAATTACAACAAATGCATGCTGTTGCACATGCGCCACTAGCAACAGATCCATCCTGATGTTGGTTGTTTGTTTACAGGCAACATTTGGTGCAAGTTGTCTAAACAGTTTTTAGGTTGGAATCAATGTCAATATTCAGAACAGCTGAATATTTGTATTTTTAAGACAAGTGGACAAGCTTATGCTGGTGGAGGAGAAGGCAGGTCTTCGAAAAATATAAGCTTTCCCACAATTAATTATAATTGTAGAAGTTCCAGCTGATGTTAAATGTTCATAAAAACACGTGAGAACATGCAAAGAATCTTTTCAGTGGCTTTATTTTAAAAGTTATCTTTTCATACTGCTCTTTTAAAATTATTTCAAGCAAATTCGGGTCATCACTGAAAATATGTGGTACGAGTAACTATCCTGCAATCTAGCTAGTTCAAAACTAGTTCTTCTGAACGAATGATAATGTAGAGAAGCGTCAAAAATATCAAAATATTGCTTATTAAAATAAGCCGTTTTAAGCAATGAAATTAATATATAATATATAAAAAATATCAGAAAAATAATATATATAACTATAGTTTATAGGACCAGTTCTGATTTTAAAAGCTCATTCCAAATCAATGTACTACGACTATCCTGTGGCTTGTGTAGTTTGTCTTGTGCAAAAGTTTAAAAATCATTAAAAAAATGTAAGATACAATATCTGTATAAGTCATATACTTATAAAATCAGTTTGAAATATTTTCAGCGCCACGCCCATTAACTGTCACGCCCTAAACTAAACGAAAAGCTTGACGAAGAAGTCAAGTCAGCGCTGCAATGCGTTAGAATAAACAACTTAAATACTTGAGCATATGAATGCATAAATTATCCATGACCACATGTTCCATTATACAAAACCAAACAATAAGAAAAGCCACTGAAACAATGTTCATAAAGTTGCCTCAAAATGAGGCACTTCGATTTGGCAAATGCTGTCAGCATTATTTAAGTTTATATGCTAATTTTTGTCACATATTAATATCGTCGATATTATTGATGAACCAAGCCTGAACTGAAGTGACTGTTATTGGAGGTTGATTGATCAGCTTTTAGCTATCAGCACACATAAAAGCATAGAATTTCAAATCTGAAGGCAAAATCGTCGATCAATTGTGGCTGTTAATAGCCTGTAGAACACGCGTACTCGCCCACGGTCTTTATGCAAATGGAAGGTGATGTTTTGAATTTCTTGATATATGCATGATAAAATTAATACGATTTGAATTGTCGTAAATTCAATCAGCTGAGCGGTTTTTTTTGTTTCTGCTTAGTGTTTTGAAAAACATTCATAAATGGCAATATGTCCATTCAAAGTGGTGGAGACAAATCGAGTTATGAGAACATAATTCAAATATAAGTGAAGAGTGATGGAATCTTAAAATGCTACTTCCACTTCCGCTTCCACTACAGTGATTGTAAAATTAAAAAATTTATGAACATTATTCTTCATTTTTGAATTTAATTCACTTCCAACTTTATTAGCTTAATAAATATTTGAAGTACCTACATATACAACGTGAAACCGTAGTTCATAAAATGAATTACATGTTTCTGTTTTCCAATAGGCTTCGATTAAACGTCATGAATTTTAATGGCTCAAGCAATTCCTAGAAATGGTACCAGCTCTTTACTCGAAGTATGTAGTTTTCAATGGATTTTTGGGCTAAAGTGCTTCCACAACTATTCAAATATTTGGTATATTGAGTATTCAATTCCAAATGCTTTTCTGTCATATAAAATTATGAATAGTTTCAAATACATTTGTGAGTTAAGTAAAATATTCCATCGATTTTTTTTTTGCTATGGTGTACAGTTTAATATAAATGAGAAGTGACTTCTACCCAGCAAAATTTATGATGCAGTCATGGAAAAGGTAGTACGTAGAATTATTTTTTTAAAAGCCATTTATTTTTTTAATGCATATTTTTGTAGAGTTTTTTTGTCTTCTTTCGGAAAACAACCAATAAAATGTATACACTGTTGTATACGCTCGCACCCCAAATAAACAGGCATGTGCAACAAAATTTGAATACCAGATCAAAATGCAATGGAACTCTGAGAAGAAAAACAGAAGTTGATGAAGAATTTAAAGTATTTGGAGAACAGCGTGAGCCCATGAAATGCTGAAGTATCACACGCCGCGGGCGGCAACAGCACTCTTGCTCCTCCCGGCAAACAGAAAACTCCGCACCAGTTTCAGATCTGAAATGAGCAGCCAAAGCGGAACGAATATTTTAAAATGTTGCAGCATGTTACGAAACGGGGTATGGTGCAAGAGGGCAAAATTGAATCAAAATGCCGAAATCGGAGCATAGTAAACAATGACACTTAAAGCAATCCTTTTATGCACTGCTGGCAGCGGCTTCAGTTTGCTGGAAAACGTCGACCGGAACTAAGCCAAAAACAATAAAAATCAATTTTATCGCCTGCACAAATTAGGAATGCTGTTGCATGTTGTTACGACGCACATTTTATGCTGCAGTGCCGCAATTGTTCCAGGCCGTTCGCCTTTGGTGGCGGCGCGGAAGTGCTTGCATCATAAAACTAGCTTTCTTCACTATTGGCGAGGGCAAACATTTTTCCTCAATATGTTAAAAATTTAATGCTACATAAATTTAACAACTCGCAAAGCAGCTCACCCGTATATGACGCGCCATTATCTGGAGTTATAACTCGTTGTAGGCAAATATATACTATATAAGTATTCTCTATGAAAACTTCTATTCATGCTTAACTGTTTTATATACTATTTGGGGTGTAGTTGAGTAACCCTTGCAAGGGATTTCAGTTGGATTTGCGAGCGTTTTCGGGGGAATCTTTTAATTTAACCCTAGAATACTAACGATAATTTTTTTCCCCTTCAATACTAATGTATCAAATGCTGAAAAATTGTTCGGCAAAATAACATATTCTCCAAGAAACTCATTTGATAAATGCACATAATAAAAATTGATCTACAAGCTATAGACCTAAAATGTAGATATTTGAGTATCGGATGCATCAATTATTAACCCGCTCCGAGGTTGTTAGCTTAACATTTCCCATCAGCTGCCATTCAAATAATTTTCCAAACAGTCCTGCGCCCCTCAACCGAGCTACTGTGCCTCGAACTTCAGGCGACCACGAATTTATACACACCAACACAAATTCCCATGAAAATTTCTCTTTAAAAGAAGCACAAAAGAAAACATGAAGTTTTAATTATCCGAAAAATATACAAACAACGCAGCACAACGAAACGAAGACCACAAGAAATAACAAACAACAAAAGGCAAAAAGTGTAGTGAAACATAGACAGCGAAGGAAGCAAGCAGCAGAAAGCCTGATGGACGGAGGGACGCCCTGAAATGGCGAACAGAGATGACGACGAAAAAAGCCTTGAAATTGACAGACTTCTGTCAACTCATAATTTGTTCGGGATTCTTTGATGTGATGCGCTCATCGAGATTGTGCAGCTTCTCAGCTGAGGGAGAGAAAAGTGGTTTCAATTTTTTTTCGAAGCGGACGCACACACAAACAAAGTGCCATTAAGTCACGCATTATGCGTTCTACCTTTGCCTGTGCACAGCATTTCAGAGTAACTTAAAAGGTAGATATAAAGCGCTCACAAAGCAGCAGAAATCTCGGCTTCACTACGGCTGGTGGCAGTGGCTGACAGCCGCTAATTGTGTCGTTTGTAGTTGTTGTAGTTGACACATGTGCATTTGCGCCTGTCAAAAGCTGTCGTTGAGAAATGTCGTTGCCGTTTTCTTAAATCGATTTTCACACTTGCACACAATTGACTTGCAGTTTGCTTTCCAGAAATGGCAGTCAAAAAGAAGCTAAATGGAATCACATCTGCATATACATGTGTGTGTGTATGTGTAGGTATATAGGTGCATACATATGTACATATATTTCGCATTAGGTGGAATAAGGTCTGAAGCTGACGTAGGCGCAGCTCTTGGAGCAAGTCTACATTAAGCTGACTTTTAATAGTTTTACTTCGAAATGTGCAGTTAAAATGAAACAACCATAGTTCATATTGTTTATAACTCTTTCTGTTATATTCATGCTTCATCCTATATTAATCTCTCTCAGTTGTGACAAAATTTTTCTCAAATCTTTGTATGTTATCATGCTTATAATTTTACGATATTCTCAATCGAGAACGCCCAATTCGTTTCGTGAGCTGTGAGCTGCGCACGCATTCCGCCGACTTATCTTATAAAATGCAACCTAGATTCAAAAGCACTTCCGTTTAATTTCTTAACAAACAGCTATAAGAATGTGAGCATTAGTACCATACCAACTGAAGTTAATGTGATAGTCGTCCCAATCATTAAAAGAGCAGCACTAACTTATAAAAATTTTAGCTCAAATCGAACTAAAAGGGAAGAAAATAAGACAAGCCCGGTTTGGTGACAAAATTAAAAAGTTGTCTCTTGAAGATGAATAGGTGTGACGAAGTCATGCAACTAGAAGCTGTTACTCATCGCCTTTTGATTTGAAACCTTTTTTTAAATTTTATTACACATTACGTGAAAACTTGAGCAAAACGAGGGAATTCATGATGCGGGGGCCATTGGTTGATTAAAAATAATAAAATTGTTGCACTTTAGTCCTCCCTTTTTTGGAGTCACTAGTTAATAATATTTTCTTTTAAGTACTTAACGTTACTTATGTAAATAATAGGTAAATCTGTGGTTTTTAGTCCTACCTCTTTTAGAGTCACTAATTGCTTGTACTTGTTCCATTTTAAACCGATCACTAGAATCTACAAAGCACTGACTGAGGCCTTATCTACGCACCGTGGAAAATTGGTTACATATCATGTTTGTAACACGTCAGCAAATAAATTTGCCATGTGGCAAATGGCCGCACAATTAATTGCAACATCTGCACAATCAACTAGTGCCAAGATTCGGCTGCATGATGTGTAGCAGTTGTAACGCAACCCGCTGTTACACCCACTAATTAGCCAGCTGTATGCGCCAGCAGAAACAACAACAACAACAGTATGAATAACATTGGCCTCGATCGCGACACGACGGTCAAGCCGCCCCCCAATCGAATGCATAATTTATGAGCCAAATTTGCGCAGCGTTCAGCTGGCAAATCTCTTGAAGGCTGCCAAGTCCTGCTGCTGCACATGCGCATGTTTGAGGCAATGTTGCAGTGGAATTGCAACCAAAAGCTACAGAACCTCCAGCCTACCCATGACCTGTTGTTGTTGCTATTGATGAATGGCGCTACGACCAGGCGATTACAAGCGCCACATGGCGCGGCTGCCCTGTTGCTTGCCTGCGGCTGGTTCAGGCAATGTTTATAGCAGTTGTACATAAGCGCATGCGCGCTGGGCGTGTCCGCTCAAATTCACTGAAATTTCCAAGCAAGAAGAATTCGATTTCACTCATGGGCACTCTCTTTTTCCTTGCACTCAAAAATTCCCTTAAGTACAAATGCATTTTTACGACGCTCTTAAAAAAATATTGACATTAATTACAGAAGGTGACTTTTGTTGTTGCTCTTCCAAGTTAAAGTGATCATTTCCAGGAAAGTTGGCACAAATGGAATGTTTTCTTGTGTTGCAAAGCCTACAAGCTTTGGGATCATATTCCAACACGTAATGCAATCCGATGTTTAAACTGAAAGTGCTGTATCTTACTTTAGTTTCAGTGGTTTAAAAAGTAGTAGGTAGTCACTTTAAAAAGTCAGAGTGATGTGGCTTTTCGACGAAAATCGAAATAGCTATCTGACTCTGCGCATGTGAGAAGGAAGCTCGGAAAGATTGTTCTATAAACATAAAAGACTAGTTTGTTTACTTAATTAACTTATCATTGCCTAAATTCGCACACCAACTAAAAACATAAGGATCTTCATCTAGTTATTCACTTTCAATTGGGAGCTGAAGTAGCACGGTGGATGTGTGCTCGGTCTCTGAAGCAACGGGCTCCAACTTAAGTCTCCTAGAATATTCTTTGCTTGCCTTAGGAAAGCTTCCTAATACCCTATAGACGTGGCTGCATATTTTGTAGGTCCTTTTAGTTTCTGCTAAAAGGAGTATGTATACACAGAAATGCGAGAAAGTTCGGTCTAAGCCTCTAGAGAAAATGATTATTCAACATTAAGATTCAAAAATCGCTAAATTGCATTTGTATGCTCAACAGATTACACATCTTTTTTATGCGGTTCTTGCCTTATGCCTTAATGCCAATAAATTCCGGCGGTTAATAGCGCCTTTTAACGGTTAACCTAATCCTCATCATTCACTGCTGTGCATAACATCTTCCATTCTAACTTCATTTCTAAAGCATTAACGAAAGTCACACGTCAAGCAAGAAATTGCCAGCAAATTTGTCGAAATTTTATCATTAATGCGACAAATTGTTTACTTCCCCAAACAGTACACATTCTCACATTCTCACACACGCAAAACTCTGCATACATTGATGCGCACACGACCGCATTCATTCATTATTCGCAGCAGTGACAATTTGTTGCGGCACAATACGCTATGCTGCTGTGACGTAATCGATTTGTGGTAACACATTTGCATAAAATGGCAATAATTCATGCGTCGATTTTAGATTTCCCCGATAAGCCACATGTATGGTGTGCATGTATTGGTGTTATTTGCGGCATGCACAAGTGCAGACATACATTATAAATTATTTTATGTACTTTTAAAATTAATTTAAAAATTCCAAAAAATTTTACTCAATTTATTTGTAAATTGCTTTGGTGTTATTTCTAGTTTCCTTGGGAACTTGGAAACATGATATGATTAATAAGCCACCGGGGGGTTAAAGTTTTGCTTCAGGCAAGTGTGTTGAAAAATGCTTTTCTAATTGATCTTCTCCCAAAATCATTTTCATGAGGGAGAAGTTCACGCTTTATACGCCACTCCTCGCTATCAGCCCTGCAGAATTCTTTTTATATGAGGCAAGACATAAGATTTACTAATGCAGCAAGTTATCTATGTGAAAGTGGTAAACATAAAGATTTTTTTTTCGATTTTATGCATTTCGTTATTATCAGCAAGTGCATATGAAGAGGTTATGTTATCTTTTACAACATGCTTTGACGTTTACACTCACACGCTCGGCTGGAAGATATTCCATCAGTTTAAGTGCCTGCAGATTTGAGAGCATCAAGCACCAAGTACAATTTTGGGAAAATGTACTTACTGGAATGAAATTTGCATACTTATGCCAAAGGAAATTTCGCAAGATGCACTTGCCACAGAAATTGCATTCTCAATATTTATTTCGGCAATGGATTTTATATGCATAAATTATGAATTTATTATAAAAATATGTATATGCAATGGAATGGCCGCCTTGTATCATTTGCATAGTAAGAAAATAAGCACGCCAAATCAAAGCAAGTAACTTTATTCATGCATGTACAACATAACCTTTGAACTGTGCGAAGACATGCCCCAAATGCGCAAAGGTCGTGTGTATATGTTTTTGATTGCGTCCTCTTTCATGTCAGCTGCGTAGCTTAACGAAGGTCATGCAATGCTGCTAAGAATTTCTCATACCCTCAATCCCAATCAAAGTGAAAGCATAACAAATCAACAGAAAGGACAGACGCCGAGCATCGCGTGTGGTCAAAGTTGCTCTAACAACTTGTGAAAGCACATTTTCGCACGATGCCGACATTCAAATGGAATTGCTTGTGTGAGCTACCCAGGCTACTGGCGACTTATTTGTGCTGCTGACGTTTTGTGCTGAACTTTAAATGGAAATGATTAGATATGAAAAGGTGTTCAACTGGGATGACGGTCAATGAACTGGTCACATTTTCAGCACTTAAGCATACAAATAATTACATGAAATTTAAGTGAAGAAGTAGATGTTGGAATCAAATATGGCAAATAACTGAAATGTTTGAAACTATTTCTGCTTCATTTCACACAGCATTTTTTGCACTTAAGCAAGGCAGTTGAGATTTTCACCAAAGTTAAAATATGCTACTTGGAATGGCATGTGATGATATTTTTTCTATGATTCTTTTTGATAGAAATATTGTATATTGGTCTCTTAAGTCCATAATAGTTAGTGTAATGGCAGGTCAAGATGAGTCATTATGAATGCAAAGAAATTATTATTGGTTGCTAGAAAAAACTTCTTCACAAGAAAGCAACGTAATTGTAAATTTTTGCTGCCATATCAATTGCGCTTACAATGAGCCAATAATCCTGTCTAAAGTGCTGCTTAATCGCTTTAAAAGTGCTCGCGAGACTGATTTCGTAAGATCAACATGTTTTCTTAAGAGAATTAAATAAAATTTTTAAATAATGTTAATTCTTTTAAGCACGTATTTAATTGAATTACCTTTAAGTCTTTTGGTCTGGAAGGCTGTTGTTTTCACAGACTTGATAAATAAGAAAAATAACGTAAGCCATATTTTTATGCAATGTGATGCTCACATTTCTTCGAGAGTATTCTTATGGGAATGTAATGGGATAATGGGAAACATTTCAGGCTTCGGCTGCTATTGCTCAAAATTGCATACGTATACAAAAGCATGCGTTATGCTCTTCTAATAAATTAAATATAATTTTTATGCATCTATTTTCATCATATTTCAAGCTAGCAAACCTTTCAGTTGTACCATGCATCATGTCTTGTTATGAAAACGTATTTCCATAAATCTAGTTCAAATATATTTCAATCACTTATCAACCGAACAACTCAGCTTTCATTTCGAGCAACGTCCCAAAAGGTTTATTTTTGTATGATTTGGTGCCTTCACAATCATATTAGAATCTACTTTTTTGGCAAGTTTCTTCACATAGGCCTAGTTTCCGATGAATGTCTGAGCCGGTTTTCCTGCGGCCTGTCATCGCAAAAGTAATCAATACACTCTCAGGGCCATCAAAACATCAGAGCAGCTACGCGGCCGAGCTTTGGCCAGCCGACCCCCAAGTGAAATACCATGCGCGACCGCGCGAGTCTGCCTTATCTCGCAACGCGCAGTCACACCAAAGCAAATAAATTACGAAAATGCCAATTTTTATATCCCCGAATAGCAGTCAAATAATGCGTGTCTTAGATTTCCGCTTTTCGGCCAGCCAGAAACGTGCCGGGAAGACGAGCGAGGAGTGCATGTTTGCATGTCCTGGGCGTTACACATGCCACTGCGGCAGGCGCGGCAAGCCATCAGCAGCAGTAGCAACAAAACTTCAGACATCGGCATCGGCAGCGGAGCGTGCTCGGCAAGAAATGCAAAATTTAAATGTTACATTTACGCACGAATAAAGGATGTCTTCCTGACTGCCTACACGCTGCCTGCCTGCGATGGTGCAAACACACTCGAAGAATTTACGAATATGATTCGCTGTATGTGTGTGTGTGTGTGTAAGTCCAGCAGAGCAATCGTAACATGAGCAAATTTTCCTGTTGCATGTAAAAACTTTGTTTATCAAACGGAAAGGAAACGCTCGCGGGCTGAGGCACGCGTGTCAGCCAACTCTGCGCAAAGCCCGTAAAGCGTCAGACCGGAAATATTTGCGTAAACGCAAACGGAGATGTGTGCATGTATGTGTAAGTGTATGGCTGCAAGTATTTGATATGTTCGTGATGTGTTTGCTTTCATATGCAGGACGGCGATCCTCCTCTGCGCCGGCTCATGCAAATAGTCTATAAAATTGAGTAAAAAAGTTGTTTCATATAAATTTAATTTACTGCATGTGTGTGGCTATTTGCAAGGCATGGAAGTTATACACACTGACTATACATTCAACCATACACATATGTATGCAAATTTCAATACCGGTTTGTATGTAATTTTGCTAAAGTAACATCAAATCAATTTTAAGCAGCGCTTCTATTTCGGTTTACAATTTTCGTACAATATAGAATATTTCGCTTTCTATCGATATAATTTGTATGTTTTCGTATGGATTTTATTACTCTAGAATTAATTAAATTTTTATGGTTTTTCTCTAAAGAGTTCGAAACAGCTTTATTACAAAAAGAAATACATTTCGAACACTTTATTTCTTCTATGCATAGAGAATTGCCAAATAAAGCACCAAAGGCATTAACCTCGGCGACACGCTTAAACACAGTATAATAGGAGCGGCATTTGGGTGTCAGAAAATGTTCCGCAAACCATTATCTTAAAATTTTTATGATCTTCTAATTATATGCATATTACCACTTTATATATATGAAATCTGTGCGTATGTGAGTTTTATGGCCAAGAAGACATCTTAATTTGATTTAAAATTTTTAAATGTTTATTTTGCAGTTTTGAGTTTTTAATATAAAACGTTTTTACTGCTTTTTTTGATCGAATATTAGCATAATTTGTAAATATCCGGTTTGATTTGCTTTTCCAATGTTGTAAACATTATATGCATGTTTTATCTTTCAATGTAAGATTCCGTATGTGCTTTAATTTGTTCAATTTACTATTTATAATCGACATCATTGAAATTCATACAAAATGAGCAGAGATATTGGCCATTTCTTAAATGAACTCCTTCTTTCTTTCTAGTCAAGCTCATCTGTGAAACGAACGATAGCTCAATTAGCTTCGACAAGCAACCAAAGCCCAAACTCAAAGCAATAAGTAGTTCTTTCCATATTGCAGGAAAGCGTTGTAATTTTTTCGATTTTATACGATTATGTCCGTCATACAATAGCCCTGATTTTCGTGATTTCCAATAAAGCTATAAAACAAAACAAAGAATTTTGCTTGCAAGCTCCAAAAATTTTATGATTTTAATTAATTTAACTGCATTTGTCGTTGTCGCCTTTAAATTAATCCATTACTCTGACAGTTTAAATTAAGCTCATTATCACCATTAAATTCCCATTTGAGGTTTCTGCACCATCAATCGATAAATATTATTGTATACCTCTGGCGAAATTGCCATTATTTACACAAATCTAGCTGGCAAGATGAATGACAGCAATATACCACAAATGCAACAACAATAATCGGTCGGCAGGCTGAGCCAGCCATTTGGCATCTAATTAATCATAAGCCAAAGTGAGAAAATAATGCAAATGGTGGCATGGCAGCACAGCGGCATGACAGTAGAAGCTCAGAAATATAAGTTCAACGCTGTGCGCCTGTCAATGTCAACATGATATCGAGCCATGCTTGCCAGTCTAATGGTCCGTTGTAATGGTTGGAATTGCTTGTAATTATATATACTCAAGCTGCAAGCCGTCTATTCGCGCGTGTACCTTGCAATTTGCTCACTAGCCAACAGCAGACACTCACTCGTAGCCAGAAATCCACGTGCTTATACTAGCGTGAGTAAGTGGCACTATGGCGACTTTTGCTTTTGTTTAATGTATCGCATAAGTGCATATAATTGCAGCTTTTTGTCAACGTACACGTTGCTGCAACGCTCGCCTGCTGAAGGTGGCTGCCACTGGCAATTGCCACATGCAGCCATAAATCACATCTCCTTTTGCCCTTGACTGTCACAGCGCAAACTCTAAAGAAGGCGGACAAGGACTGGAGGGAATTTCAATTATCTCCTAGCATTGCTATTTACCATCATAAACGTTGCATTAGTGTCTCTAAATAAATTGCACATAAATTTAAGTAGCTGTCATTATAATTTTTCAGACATTTCGACGTTTTTGTAAAATATTAACGAAAAACGTTACACTGCAAATGTGAAGTTCTTTTTGAACAAATTCTTTAGGACGTTGTCTACCTATACAAATACAATCCGATTGACTTTAAGAAAATTTCAAAATACTCAAAGTTGTAAATAACCATTTAATAAACAAAATTATAGTAAAGTTTTTATGAATCTTTAAGTGTTTATTGATAAATATATATTTAGTATTGTACTGTATTCCAAATCTGCGAATAAAAACTTCTCTTTCTTCTTCTAATTATGAGTAGCAGGAGTAGCAGTGGCCTTCTCCTATTCCTCCAATGAACAGCGGCTTCAATGATTTCTTTTAAACATTTCGATTTCTGTTTCGACAAGCGAATGCTGTTTCCCTTTCTGTTTACAATAGAAAATAATTTGAAAAGTGAAAATTTCAAAATAAAAATATTGAGCTGGAATCTACCACAACAATTCCATCTAATTGTAGACATTTACCTCAATTTCAAACATTCAATCAACACAATATTTACGAAATTGCAGCTAATTGAGCGAATACAACAAGTAACGAGAAATAAACAAGTGAAAAATCGAAGCAGTGTATAAATATTGCCGAGAATTCACAGATCGGCTGTAAATAAACAAACAAATTCGTTTCCGAATATAAAGAAAAATTTTAGTGCTGGAAATTTACTGAAGCATTAAAAAGTATAATAATAAAAATAAGTTTTTTTCGAAATTGTTTGCGTCAGTTTGGAAACTTGTTTCGAAATACTGTCGTCCAAAACGACGATGTGGGACAGTGGCGTTTGCCATATTTTAAAACTGGGTGTGCCGAAAAACCTGAATTAGTTGCATCTATTGATTTCTAGTCTTGTGTAATCTTGTTTTAAAATGTGTGAAATGCTTTTGCCATGTGGCGAGTAAACATTGAGGCGTCTTTTCAGCCTTTGAGCGGTGCCAGACGATTCACACGAGATTTGTTTAGACACAAATTTTACCACCTGCCGCTTTCAAAACATTGTTTTATGAGTTCTCAACATGCGGCCGTTGTGGAGGCAGTGATATGTTGTTGCCAACATGCTCCAGCAGCGAGTTGGCCAGCGACTATTGCCCGCTGCAGCAGTTGTATAATTGTTGCACGCATACGGCACTGTGCGAGTCATTGGAACCCGTAATCGGTGTCATTTGTTGCAACAATGTTTACTCAGGTTTTGAGCAATGCAGCAGAGCATGGCACGTCAAGCTGATGGCTTCGCTGTGAACTAATGCAAATGTTTTCTTAGTCCAATAGATGACGTCAAGTCTTTAGAAAGATGCGCAATTCGAGATTTTCAGCATTCCAATCGATTTCGAAATGAAAAAATTTTTGTGAATTGGGAAATTATCGTAGTACATACTAAAAATATTTCATGCAGTTGTTGCAGTTCTGAATCAGAAGTTGCTTTAAAAAATGAAACGGCTGACATTTTGCTGCTATTATGAGCAAAAGAGAGCAAAAAAGTTTAATAACATTTTTTGCCAGGTGGCAACTATGCCGTGCACCAAACGCGATGCTACTACATACACTTTCGACATAAGTGCAGGCTTGTTTATTTTTCCGCAGCACTTCTTAATCCTTAACCACAGCTCATTATGCGCATTTCTGCTGCTATTAGCTCTGTGCGCCAATAACGGTTATTATCGTAGCCAATTTTCGATACCATTTTAATTGCCAACTTTTCCCATACGTGTGCAATTTATGCCAATTGCACACGATAAACAAAAAGGCAGCTGCAGCCAGAGCGGAAAAGTTTCGTGTATTGTGGTTGCACGTTACGGCAAGGCTGCCATGCCACAATGCACAAATGCACGCTGGCAAAAAGGGCAATCCATATCCATATCTGCACAAATAAACAGGCGCGCGCACACACACTGGAACAGCCTGTGTGAGTGTGCGCCGGTGGAAGCAATTATTGGCATTAAAGTGTGCAAACTTTCGCGTAAATGTTGGCGCCAAAATTTACTTGGCACAAAAAACAAAAACCGCTTAAACGAGCTTAAAATAATTTGCCTATGAGCCGAAAGCCGCTCAACTAAGACTCCCACAGAAAAACCAAAAATAGAGTGTTGTTAGCTCTTTTTTAATTCCAAATTAAAATTTAAGTAAAATTAATTTTTAGATGCAAGAATAAATGAGCTGAGTATAAGATCAGCATTTAATAAAAAATAGGTGATGAAATAGACGGAAGGCTAGTGGAAGGTATGACGAAGCAGTAGAGAATCAAAAAGAAGGGCAAAGAACATTGCTGCCGCATTAGTCAGGTGTGCTGAAACAATGACAGGACACATAAATTAAACAAATTAAACTAGTGAAGAACTGCAAGCAAGACTGCAAGAGGATTTCAAAACACTGGGCAACAGTTGCAGGTGATAGTTGAAACAAGCCAACCACAAGGCCATATGAGTAAGTAAGTAATAAAATTATGTGTATATGTATATAGTCAAAAGGTAGAAATCTAGAATTCTGTGCTCTTTTGCGGTATATAGGTACTTTGGACAGCTCCAAAATATATCGCCAGATCTTTGCTTCACCAAAGATGCATACCTGCATACCATAGATAGGTCTTTGGTGGTACATAATAATTTCTGCTCCTACTATTATTACAGACTAATTTGCTAAAATGTAAGCCAACATTTAGGCCATCAATTGAGAAAGCTGCTCAAATAAATAATCATAGCCCGCAACGTTCTGCAGTCAGAGTAACGATCGCACTTGCCTGCATTCGGCCTGTGTTAGTATTTGCGTGTGTGTGTGTTTGTGTGTAATTTATGAAGTTTTAATTTCATTTCATAAATCCGAGAAACGCCAAATGAAATAAATACGCTACTACAGGCGTAGCAGATCTGCCAGTGACATTGATTTGTCGTCTTTTGGCGCGCTCCTACGGCTGCGCCCGCATAACGCATTCAATTATTTCCATATTTGCCCATTTATCGCGGGGGGAGGGGGAGTAATTGTCACGCAAATTTGCAGCTCGTTGAGCTGAATGACAAAATATTTCAGCACAGTCGCCGGCACATGACGGCGAAAGAAGTTGCCTGGTTGAGCTGCTCTCCACTGCGAAATGGCTTTCAAATGCGCTACACAAAGGATAATGCCAGGACACAAATTGTGACATTTGCTTATCATGACTTCTGGCCTTGGCAAGTTGGCAAGCGGTTGTTGTTGCTGCAGCTCAGCGTGGCTTTAAGCAAGCGCATAAAACAGTCAACACTGCATGCAATTCCAGTCACTCACACACACGCACACGCAGATACATATACACATAAACATGCTACCATGCAGACCGTTAAGCGAAACAGTGCAACCGACATTGCACAATGCGGCGCTTGTGGCTGTCTGCGCCAAATCCTCATTTATCCTCATAAGTCGCTTGCGTGTCTGTTTAAAATTCTTACTCGGGTATTAAGTGGCAGCAGCGCCAGTGCGCCTGACAAATGGCCAAGGCGCATTCAATTGCAGTCATAGTTCGTAACTACAATCCTCTGCAATCCTCTGGTGATAACAGCAACAACGAAACAATAAACCATAAATGCGAATTAAAGGATGGATGCGCAATCGCATAGTTTCTATTATATATGTTAGAGGTATCTAAGAAGTAAAGGAAAAATATGTAAGCGATAGGAGCGATGAGTGAATAACAGAACTAATAGAGGGAAAACATTGTTACAGCGAGGAGCAAATGCATCAATGGATTTTCTAAGAAAGGTAAGATATATATATATATACCTAGGTAACGAAGCCTGGTCCTTACTACCCATGTGCTAGAAATTGGAACTCTAACGTGATTTTAGTATGATTTTAATTAGATCCAAACAAAAAATATAAGTTCTTGGTAAGAAACAAAAGAACATGAATATTATAAATTAATTAATTAATTAATTTATTAGCTGGGACAGTGTGCCACGCCTTTTTTTGCTTTTTAATATAAAGTCCTATGAAGAAAAGAACACCAGCATACAAATATGCTGTCTTTTCATCAGCATATCTCTCCTCATATTCATCCTCAGTTATGAAGAGCCTGTTTTTTCTTAACGAAAGACTTAAATTATTGGCCTGAACTTCATATCTCCTTATTTTGCAGAGATTTTCTAGCTGCAAGAAAGTAAGGTTTCAGATACAAAAGCACATCTTCCCCCTGGCTACAAGCATTTTATATACTATGTTAACAACTTTACAGGATGGTCGCGGGTGTCATTACTGTTGCTACTGTTGCTGGCAGAGAGCATTATTTTGTCACACAACACGATATTCATTTCCAGATCGGCCTAACATCTTCTCGTTTACTCTTGGAGAGAGCAGACAATTTGCATTGTTCTTAAGCTTTTAGCTGTCATCTGTCATATGTATCCCGCCCCCTTCCACAACACACAGCACTCACAGCTGGTTCTTGTTACTTGTGACTTTTGGCCATGTTAGTTTGTTGCTTAATTTGTGTTTTTGTGGCGCCGTTGTTGGCTATTAGCAACTGTAAAGTTTGTCAAGCATGTAAACTTTTATGGCCCTTTACACTTTCTTTCATGCTGTCAGTTGTCAGGGCGGGCGGTATGCCACTCATAAATGGCTCATAAAACAGCAGAAATTACGCGGGTTTAAGTGCAGCTGTAGTAAGTACTACTGAGAGAACATATGTATATATCTTTGTGTGTGTGTGTGTGTGTGTGAGTGTAAATGTACGCAAGAAGCGCAATAAATGCCTTTGCCACATCCCAAGCAAATAACATAAGATTATTCAGTTAGCAAACATTTTTCTTTCCCCTATTAGACAGCAAATAGAATAAAATGTAATTACTCAAACATAAATCAAATGGAACAAAATTACTACAACATCATAAAAGTCAATCGTTCATACAACATAGCACATGTGTAAGTTGTTATTGTAGTGAAATTGCTTACAGCTCATTACTTCGATAGCAAAACATAACTACAACAACAAAGTATGCGCTCACAGCACCCAAAATGTGCTGAACCGTAAGTAATGCGTATTCGACTTGTTTTGCCGTATTATTCGGGTTAGTGATACGATTTTGATAGTGTTTTTATTACAGCTAAATTGCATAGTATTTAGTATATAATTTATAGAGTAATTCAAGCACATTTTGTGCAATGGTAAGGAAAATTTTTATGTGCCCATAAGCGGACACTAATAGTGCGACTTGTTACTCACATAATTTGTTTTCGAATAAGATTACCGATGAGCGATTTATCGATTGAAAAAACAAAGACTTTGAGTCACTTCTGTAAGCTACAATGCATCTACGATGGGCTCTTATGAATTCACAATATCGTTTCATATAGTTTAATACTTTTTAAAACCTCTTTTTAGTTAGTTACGGCAGCGCCGAGTTTCTCAGCTTTCTTTGCTTTGTGATTTCAGATCAATTCAAGATTTCAGGCACCAAATTTTATTTAAATAAGAGTGTTCAAAACTTTACACTGCGCCCCTTCCTTCGTGACCTTTTTCTGCCGGCAATTAACCAAACGATTAAACTATGCAAAAGCTTTCACACCACTAAAACAGCCTACTAAAATTTTCTCTTGCCGTTTGTTGCGCACTTTTCACAGCTTACTCAAATTTAAAATAAGTCATTAAAGCGCGGCAGACGAAGCAAAGCTAATAAAATGTATATGTATGAATGTATACACCCGCAAAAGATTTCCATTAAGAGCAATTAATGCGGCGTCTGGTCACGTGCTTAGGATAAAGTGCAATAATCTAATAAAAAATAAAAAAAATTTTAATTCCAGAAAAACTCGCTTGCAAGAAAGAGTGGAACTTGCGCTTTTATTGTCGTAATTTATAGCGTATAAAAGGCAAGTATTTCACATTTAAATCTACAGTAGCCACGCCATTATCCTTGATATATTTATGTGCATTAGACGAGAGTATTCTAGCAGGCTTCCAGCGCTTGGCAGCATTCGGGAAAAAGGCAAATTGAAATTCTGTCCTGAAAAATAGTGCATATAAAAGTAATTGCACGATGATGCGCCGTAATGTGAGCTCTCGTTAAGCGCTTGATTTGTGGAGCCTCGTGTGCCAGCCCAGTCGGCACGAGTGCATATGAAGTAGGTACTCGTACAAATTAAGTCATATTGCCTATGCAACCAGCTAAAGGCATGCTCCATTGATGAGAGGTAATGGGAAAATTTCACGTAAAAAATGCCTTGAAATCAGGCTGACATTTATATAAGCAGCACTTCTTGTAATTTTAAATCATATTTAGAAAAATACTTTCTATTTGCCTTTATTTATAGTATTACGAATATGTATATATATACTATATATATATAATTGTATATTTGCCTTTCTTGTTGTCAGATCAAATGCAATAATATACTTTGCTTTAAAGAATTTACACACGAATTTAATTTCATAAGTTCCTTTACGCCCTCTCCTCTCAAAGATGGCCCATAATATATGAAAATTTTCTTGAGGAAACTGCGTGCATATTTTAAGCTTACTTATTTGCAGTGCCGAAAAATACCTGCTTCAAGTTTTTGTTCTTGTTTTTGGTAGCATGCAGTAGCTGCATTTCATTACGTCGAATGTAGTCTACATTTTAAAGCTCCTTTTTTCGATTTCACCAAGAATTTGGTAATTCCGTTGCCATTCTCCCAAGGGTTCCTCTCCTCTTCCAGCTTGTGGAAATATTATTTCGTTATTTGCATAAATTTCGAAAAAGTGCATAAGCACTAAATTGCACAGTTCTACTTGGTCTCCTCGACTAAATTACATGACACAACACAAAGCTAGCTAAGAATGAATAGAAAAGGAAGTTGGAGCTTACGCTTTGGAAGTGAGTTTTGATCAGGTTAAGGGTAAGGGTTTCAATATGCACTTTGACTAAATTTATTGTTGGAACATTCTTTTTACTTAAGAGTATTACCACTTCTGGTGGAAATTGTCTATTCTTATGCGTCTATATAAAACAGGCGTATCAATAATTTATGAAGTTATACTTGTACAACTTGTGAACTAACCTCAACATGCAAAGATCGTCAAGTAAGAATTTTTGTTCGTTTAAACTTTGAAAGATTTAGCTCAATTCTCTTGCTAGTTGCGCTTACTGTTCCCTTTAAAATATTTATTAAATTAGAGAGAGTTTCTAAAATCAAACTATTTTGAAGTCAATCTTGTAATGAGGAATTATACATATCGAAATAATTACTCAATAGAGCTAATGCTATCAAATTCTGTTGATACTCGCAGCGGCCAACAGTCACATAAAATTAGTTTTCTATACGACAGACTAAAATTTGTTCCTTGTTAAATTTTAGTTCGTTTTACTAAAATGGGGCTTTCACATATATATCTACACTCACCGCGTTATCAAGCTCAGCAACTATGAGATACATATATATTTCCAGTGCTGCCAACGTTTAATTAAAGCGTATTTAATATGACGCTTAGCGGCTGCGGACACGCCCGCTAATTTGCTGCCACTTCATTTTTCGATGGAGTTTTTGAAAACTAAGGCAGTTTTCGCTTAACTGGTCAAGCATTTGCCGCGCCGCTACGCTGCTTATTTGACTGCCTGGCGTTGATTTCCCGTACGCGTGTACAGCAGCGAGTTGTGAGCTCCACGCCGAGCGGTTTTTTGTCATGGGGAGCAAAATGAAAGGCGAATTGCCGTGCAACAGCATCTGCATCTGCAGAGCTTGCATTTTGTATTAACTCATTAGGGCGCCATTAATTCAAATGTGAATATGCAACAGTTGCTTGCTGCTACTACACAAATGGAGCATATTGAGTAGGCAAATAGTGGTTACCCAGCATAAATTCATTTCAGGTATTCGATTATTGTTTGGGAGCTTCACATGAAGTTGCAATTGCTTGAAATTTAATAAAGAAGCAAGCAATATGATTTCATTAAATTTTGGTACAAATCGTTTATATCTATCTCTAATTGATAACTACTATATGAAAGTTGGAGCTTCATTAATACCTTTTCTGTAGGAATCTTTTATCCTTCGAAAAGTAAAATTTAATTTTTGAATCTTTTCCAATGCTCGTAGATTATAGCAGATTGTCACAAAATAATGAGAACAAAACTACTTATCTACAATTGCCTTTATTTTATGTGAGAAGGACCGAGTACTCAAATTAAGAACATCGCGCAGTGCGCACCTTACACATCACTAGCTGCAAGTGTATGTGAAACTCTCGTCAAGCGTTTGTGTGTGTGTGTACTTTGAAGTGCATCACTATAGCTTCGTTTCAACTTAATTAACGAGTTGCCAATTAATTAATACATTTTTTATTGATTTTTTTATGAGCCTGCTTTTACCCTATTTTGCTTGTGCATTTGTAACATAGCTCAAGCTTTACTCAGGTCGGCTACTTTGTAGCTGAGTGGCACTCATAAAACATTTGCCTTTATTGCCGCTGCCAGAGTGAGAGCAGTTGCTGTTGAAGATCCACGTTGGTGGGCCCAACTTGGTCTTTTATTGATGTGAAATTTGTTGACAGTGTTCGATTTTACAGTGTGCTGCGGTGAAAGTGTTTTCGATTGAGAATAGATAGTTGAATCTAGTTGTTAGCTGAGAAAGTATATAGAACTTTTTTAATATAGCAAGAAAAAAACGTATACATTTCCTAAATTTCCTTGATAAAAAATTAAATTAGTTGTTCGAAGCTTTTTTGTGGTGTTTGTCCAGTGAGTGGAACGATTATTATATTTACATACATGAATATAATAGGAATATACCACAAATACCTGAGCCTAGTCAGACTAATTTAATTTTCACTCTTATTGTCAATAAAAAGACGAGGTATCTTGTACCTGTATTCAAAATGTTCGTTTGGCAGTTAAACTTTTTTTACGAGCTCAACATGCTTTTACACCTTACAACTTCAGTGAAGTGGAAAGTGTAGCGAAAAAACAATCAATTTTTAAACGGAATACATGGCAATCCTTTATAATCCCCTGCTTATGCTAATTTTCCATGATGGCACATTTGGTTGACGACAATATCTTTCGAAAGCTGCTCGTAAGGTAGCGACAATAACAAGTTGTTTTCGAAGTGTTACCATAATTTCACTTTTTGTCTACAAGCGCACATCTTTACCAACATATTGAGTGATACGATTAGAGCGGATTAAAATGGGCTTACGGTAATGCCACCAAATGCGAGTTTTATATGTAAGACAAGCACGAATGTGTGTAGCTTTGTATTCATGTTTTGCTTATCTTCCGTCAAACTTCATTCGCTTTCAATGCTTTCTGGTCTTCTCGAGTGCCAAATGTCACGACTAATACCTGCATTAATGCCTACATCTGTATATGTAAATGCTTACATGCACTAACGCTCGCTGCATGCCACAATTCGGAACAAAGAGAAACATTTGGCTTTCTGATTTGGTATTCAAATTGATGTTTGATCTAATTTAGGGATTACTCGTGGTGTAGCATCATTAGTAGAACATGGTGCTTAGTAGTGTAAATATGATGGTTCTGGCCCAATACGGTGGAGGTGGAGCAGTGTGGAGAAGCGAAAAATTTCATAGTGTGGAGCAGTGTGACGTCACATTTTTGCTCCACCATATGGTGAGGAGAAACGATGACGTCATCAGTGAAAATGACGTCATCAGCGATAATGTAAACAATACGATGACGTCATCAGTGAAAATGACGTCATCAGCGATAATGTAAACAATACGATGACGTCATCAGTGAAAATGACGTCATCAGCGATAATGTAAACAATACGATGACGTCATCAGTGAAAATGACGTCATCAGCGATAATGTAAACAATACGATGACGTCATCAGTGGAAATGCAACCCTGCAATACAATTTGAATTTCACAATTTGAATTTCACAATTAGAATTTCACAAGTAGATGTAATTTGAAGCCGTTTATATATGTATATGTGTGTATGTGTGTATGTATGTGTGTGTATGTATATTAGAATTTCACAATTAGATGTAATTTGATATGTATGGAGCAAAAAGATGTAATTTGAAGCCGTTTATATGTGTATATATGTATATGTGTGTATGTATGTGTGTGTATGTATATTAGAATTTCACAATTAGATGTAATTTGAAGTGTGTATGTATATTAGAATTTCACAATTAGATGTAATTTGATATGTATGGAGCAAAAATGTGACGTCACCAGTGAAAATTTGTATGTATGGAGCAAAAAAATACTAGAACAATTCCTCCATCGTATGGGAGGAGCAGAAAGTTTACTAAAATCATGTGTGAAAATGCAACCCTGCAATACAATTTGAATTTCACAATTAGATGTAATTTGAAGTGTGTATGTATATTAGAATTTCACAATTAGATGTAATTTGAATCCGTTGTGTTGAAAAATAATCAAATAAATAAATATGGTGTATATATAAAAATTGAATATTTATTTGTATATATGTATGTAATATAACAAATTATTAGTTTTTATTTTTCTTTGTCTCTTTCTGAAGGTCATCATATTTCTTTTTCCTACAGGAGTCTACTTTATGATCATTACTGCCACAATAATTACAATATAAGAGTTTTTCGTATCCTTTTTTACGATTGAAATAATCCATTTTGATCCTCCTTGGGCTAAAGCTGATACTATAGTGGTAATTGTTTAAATGCGATTCTCTATATAATACCCATTTAATGGATTATTTTATTCAACTCTATATTACTTCACTCCTCCACCATATATAAGGAGGATAAATTTTAGTATAGTTTATTTGTATTTATATTGTAAAGAAATTTTAGGCAAAGGTGTCCACAATTAAATGAATTGTATTGCTGTTGTTGTTCATAGTTGTACTGAATGTTATTTCCCAAGTACTTGATTATTTCTTGTGGAGGTTGTAAATTTCCAAAGCTATCGAAATATTCCTTACAAGTTCCATTTTTATTATATGCTACCCAATGTGTTCCAGAACCCTTAGAAATATCCAGATTGACTATGCCACATTCGCGATAAAATGGTCGTTTCGGTAGAGTATCTCGCATAAAAATTCCTCTGAAATGGGGTATATTTTTGGCATATTTCAACAAATCGACATCAGTAAGAGCTCTTTTGGGTAGCCTCTTTAATGGTTTTTTGATTCTGGTGTATAACATAAACCAAAACCCTTCTTATAGGGCTTAAGATGTAATCCCTTTCCCAGAGCAATTGATTCCATAGTTTTATTATGTCGATTTGCTTCTGCTAATTGTTCCCTGGCATGTTTAGTATCATTCAAAACTCTTGCCACAGCAGCTCCACCAGATGTCAAACCTCCAATTGCTCCGAGAGCAGTTAAAATGGGTATTAATGGTAGAAAACCGCCAATTTTAGGTATGGGTATAATACGAGGAACGTCAATTGAACCCTTTTTACCCCTGAAAGTATTTTGAACTACTTTTCGAGCAATAGAAATTGCTTGTTCAATATTTTCAGGTTTCTCTTGATTCAAGATTCTTTTAGCATTCATTACGGCTTTTGAGAAAAGTTTTCTTCCATTTAAACATTTCTTTCTATTATTTCCTCTTTTCTTTTGAGGCTTATTAACAGCCTTGCTCTTACTCATAACATTCCCCATACCGAATTTCACTTTAGTTTTCAAAGCGTTGGCAACTAACCATGCGTTGGCACGCTCACCGATTTTGCTTCCTTTGTTTACAACTCTTTCCCACGCTTTATCAACTAAAATTTTATCGGCTATGTGTCGCTTGTTTATATCTTTTGTTTCTGCGTAAGCAATATCGTGTTCTCTACAAGCTGAATCCAAGGGATTAATTCCTCTATCGCCTCTTGCTAAACGTTTTTCCAATTTCGTCCCCGGCCCACAAAACTGATAGCCTGGTAAATGAAGTTCCACTGGCAACGAATTTATTAGATTATTAAGAAGACTTCTTCCGACAACAAATCGATTAGGACTGATTTGATTTTTATAGTTTACTACCATATTATAATGAATAATGTTTTAACCTTTCACACGGTCCATTAAAGACTAATGTAAATCAACAAATGTATATGTTTCATATAGATTGTCATCAGTTGGTAAGATGCGTCTAATAAAACAACATCAAAACATAATTGTAAGAAATGTCGATATTTCTTCAAATAATCATCAAAAACTAAGACACAGTTCACTACTTCCGAACACCATACGAGCGCTTATTGTTGGACCATCAAATTGCGGAAAGACCAATGTTATGATAGGTCTAATAGAAAGTCCTAATGGGCTAAAATTTGAAAATATATATTTATATTCAAAATCTTTACATCAGCCTAAATATAAATATTTAAGACAATTGATAACACCAATTAAAGGTATGGGGTTCTATACATTTTCTGAGAATGAGCACGTTATACCACCGGACAAGGCCAAAAGAAATTCCATCATGATTTTTGATGATGTTGCCTGCGAGAAACAAAATAATATTCGTGCATATTTCTGCATGGGTCGGCATAAAAATGTTGATAGCTTCTATCTGTGTCAAACATATACACGTATACCAAAGCATTTAATACGTGACAATGCTAACATGATAATTATGTTTAAACAAGATGAACTGAATATGAAGCATGTATATCATGATCATGTTGGTGGGGATATGTCATTTAAAACGTTTTGTCAAATGTGCACAGAATGTTGGAAGGATAAATATGGATTCCTTGTTATAAGCAAAGATGATGATATTGATTCTGGACGCTATAGAAAGGGCTTCAATATTTTTATTAAACAATAAAATGTCAGATGCTATAACTAAATTGTTTAGTATGTTATCTGCTCTCAAGCTATTACAACTGATTCAACAACTTGATTTACCTGATATCTGATAGCAGATAAGCTGATAACCTGTTACCTGATATCTGATATCTGATACCTGATACCTGATATCTGATAGCAGATAAGCTGATATATAGCTGATATATAGCTGGTATAGAGCTGGTATAGAGCTGATATAGAGCTGGTATAGAGCTGATATAGAGCTGATAAGCTGATATTGAGCTGATATAGAGCTGATATAGAGCTGGTATAGAGCTGATATAGAGCTGGTATAGAGCTGATAAGCTGATATAGAGCTGATACAGAGCTGGTTTAGAGCTGATATAGAGCTGATAAGCTGATAGCAGATAAGCTGATATCAGATAAGCAGATAGCAGATAAGCTGATACACTTTTAAAATCGGAAATCATAAAATGAATGAACAACTTTTGAATGATATTATTAAGACCAGAAGTGTATTGAAGAAGAAAATCAGGAGCTTAAAGTTGGGTGAAGCGAATACAAAGAATATTTTAGAAGATACCTTTAAACCCATAACAAAACCTCTAAAAGAATTTATTGAAAAGTCACATACACAACAAAGATCTACCGAAAGAGAAAACCCTAATGATTACGAATTCAATGAAATACCAAAGAAAACAAGTACTCCGTTCAAGTTAAAAAACGATGATGAGCTTATGGACAACAGCAATGAGGGTGATGAGGATGTTGATATATTTTACTCACAAGAAAATGAATTGCCAAACGATAGTAGTCTTATTACAAACTTATCGCAGTTGGCACAAAAAAATCAATTAGACACTTTATATGGACCGCATAAAGATAAACATGATAACTGGCTGTTTGGTAATACACCAATTAAATTGCAGAATGATAAAATTTCAATTGGCGTACAAAATTGGTCTTTAACACGCGGACTATTTGAACTATTATTTTACAAAAAACCCGTAAACTATGATGCTACTGAATTGTCGATTTACAAAAAAATTTTACAACAAACGAATGCTCATAAACGTAACTATAGCGATGAAACTCAAATTAAAGGAACTAGAGCATTCAAATATAAGAAAATAATTAAAAATTTGTTTAAAGATAAAAGTACATTATCAACTTCTACACGCAAGGGATCTGGTTTGATGAGAGTTAATAAAAATGTTCCTAATTATATTTATTGGGATGATCCAAACGAAATTGTGAATAGATTGCGACTCTTAATATCATCACAATCAGCTGGTCATACTAGTCATAATAATGAAATAGTGTCAATTATTGAAGAACTCAGAGAAGCCAATATAATTATATAAGCACATACATCAAAATTGGAGTGCATATTCGCAATATGAGTGTTAATAAGTTTGGTCACTACTCCGTTACAAGGCGAAACGATGAATTTAATCTCAGAAAAAAAATTCCCAAATTGATGGGGCTTAGTTTGGATAAGGATAAAAATATGAACGTACATGGAAGACGTATAAAAAACCTAGGAAATCCATTATATGAGAATGACGCTGCAACACAAGAATACGTCACAAATAGCTTAAATGATATAAATGTGGAGATGAAGGACTTAATAAACGACAGTGTTGGTGCATTAATAAAATATGTAGATGACGGCATTAAGGAAGCTGAAAAATCATTGAATGAGAACATTGCGAAGGAGAAGAAAAGTTTCGATTCAGATATTGAGGGGATAATTTTATCTATTAAAGAATTAAAGTTAACTGTTGATGAAAATCTTAATACACACTCAACATATTTTCAATATAAAGTTTGAAAATATCGAATCATTCTTATTTAATCATGTATCTGGAATAAAACCTACCCAATAAATAGAGATACGAACAGTAGCAAAGGTGCTCCCGAAGCCACCATCAATAAAGTGTCAATATGAATAAAAGATTTTTAGTAGAGGAACTGCATAAGCAAGCGCGTAAAAATTTTAAACGTCGCTCTGTAATCACAAAAGGAATAGATGATCTCTGGCAGGCTGATTTGGTTGAAATGGGAACTTATTCCAAGTATAACAGAGGTTACCGTTATCTTTTAACAATTATCGATACATTTTCGAAATTCGCTTGGGCTGTAGCACTTAAAACTAAAAGTGCCGATGATGTTGCTAGATCGATGAAAGGTGTTTTCGTTCTAGGACGAATGCCAAAAAATCTACAAACTGATGACGGCAAAGAATTTTTCAATAAGGAATTTAAAACTTTGATGAATAAATATCATATTAATCACTATTCTTCATATAGCGTTTTAAAAGCGTCAATTGTGGAACGTTTCAATAGAACACTAAAGGGAATGATGTGGAAAGAATTTAGTTTTAATGGCTCATATAGATGGATTGATAACTATAAAGATTTAGTTGAAAAATATAATAATAAAAAACATAGAACTATAAAAATGATACCTAATAATGTAACGTCCTCCAATGAAAAAATGTTGTTGAAAACTGTATATAATAAGATAAAAATGTTCGCTAAACCCAAGTTTCATGTGGGTGATAATGTACGAATTAGCAAGTATAAACATATCTTTGAAAAAGGTTATACACCAAATTGGACAACAGAAATTTTCGAAATTCATCACATCCAGAATACTAATCCAACTACATACATATTAAAGGACTATCAAGGAAATGTAATCAAGGGAGGATTTTATGAATATGAGCTGATGAAGACGCGATATCCCAACACATATCTCGTTGAAAAAGTCCTAAAAACGAGAGGAAGTGAAGCTTTTGTTAAATGGCTCGGTTTCTCCAATGAACACAATTCCTGGATTCATAAAAGTGAAATTTTCTAATATTGTTAAATCTAAATAGTAACATAGCAAATAAAAGAGATTTTTTTAAATTTAATCAAAAATTAATGAGTTTTATTGTTTGATATATATAATTCTTAGTTGGTTACATGATTTGACATGACATATTTTTTTTTTAAAAGAACATTTTGTATAAACTCTATCAAAAATAATCCCACACAAGACGAAGTCCATATCCAATATTGTATTAGTAATTTGTTATAGCGTTGAACGCTTGTGAGTCGATAATGTAAACAAAATATTCACATGTATGAACATGTTCACTCTACCAGGAATTAGAAATTTGATACGTGGACATGGTGCGTGCCGCTATAGCTACTGCTGCGTGCTGTGATAATGTAAACAAACGCTTTACTCCGGTTTATTTTTGATTCGCTTTATTTTTGATTCGCTTTATTTTTGGCTCGCTTTATTTTCACATTATTTTTGGTTCGTTTTATTTTTGAAAGCTTTACCAAAATAATTATACGCAAGGCGAAGTCCTTATGCAATATTGTAGTATATTGTTTTATAGTCTGCTTTATTTTTCTGAACTTTATGAAGATATTCGTATATATACACATATTCACTCTATCAGGAATTAGAAATTTGCTGACGATTTGATATGGTGTCGCAACGTCACTAGGGCTTTGGTTTTACTGACCTTTTTTCGAATTAAAAACGATTTTTCAATTAATATTTAATAATAAAATATTTGTTTTTATTAATACTTGAAAATAAGATCTGATGACAAAGGATCAAAATTTATTGCATTAAATGCACCATCATTTATTTCGATAGTGCTGGCGCCGACAGCTTTTCCAATCTCTATTTTATAACTTCCATCAGGAGAATCAATTTTCAGGATTTCAAAACCTCCTTCGCTTAAAGTTTTCAACGCCATCTGGCTGACTGTGTTGAATTTTGGAGGTAAAAACAGCACATGTTCTGATGTTTCAACCAATATACGTTCTCCAAATTTAGTTGTTATCCTCTTCATGTTGAGGACCGGGTATGGACTCCTATGTAACATACTAGAAATCGCTAGAATCGACTTTATTCCTTTAGAATTTTTATTGTTAAATTCCTTGACTGCATCCATTGTGTTGAATTATTGATTTGACTCTGTAAATAAAAGAAATATGAAAAATAATAAAAAAATTTATACATTCAAATATAAAAATATTTAATTAAAGGATACTCACTTTAAATTTTTACCAAGTAGGTTTTATTAATGTTGTCTGCTCACTATTCTGTGTTGAATGGAATTTGCTACTCGTTTTCCGGCTTTTTATATGAATTCGTGAACATAAACTTTCAAGCAAAGAGAATGTTAATATAATATAGTACACATCACTCAAATTTTCAACAAATCGAAGTGAGAGTCGTTTATTAAAAATAGAGAGAAAAAATGCCCAGTCAGCATATATAAACAACAACAACGCAGAAACCGAACGCAAAAATGCTCAGTCAGCACATATGAACATCAACAACAACACAGAAACCGAACGCAAAAATGCTCAGTCAGCACATATGAACATCAACAACAACACAGAAACCGAACGCAAAAATGCTCAGTCAGCACATATGAACATCAACAACAACACAGAAACCGAACGCAAAAATGCTCAGTCAGCACATATGAACATCAACAACAACACAGAAACCGAACGCAAAAATGCTCAGTCAGCACATATGAACAACAACAACAACACATAAACCGAACGCAAAAATGCTCAGTCAGCATATATAAACAACAACAACACAGAAACCGAGCGCAAAAATTATCGTTCGGCATATATAAACAACAACAACACAGAAACCGAACACAAAAAATTATCGTTCGGCTCATTGTCGCTTCTTATATAAAGGACGAATGAACGTGAAGCTTTTAATAGTACTGTTTCAACTTTCATCGAGGAAAAAGTGAAGTTTAAAAGCTAAAAAATATTATAATTTAAAATATAAAAACAATAGTCCTGTGTCAACTTTCATCGAGGAGCAAAGTGAAGTCTAGAAGCTAAAAAATATTATAATTTTAAATATAAAAAACAATAGTCCTGTGTCAACTTTCATCGAGGAGCAAAGTGAAGTCTAGGCTAAAAAATATTATAATTTAAAATATAAAAACAATAAATCAAAATGAAAGGATTTATATGTGAAGTATGTGGATGCGGATTTACTTCCAAATTTAATCTAAATCGACATATTGCTAGTAAGCATAATAAAGTTGAGATTGCATGTGAAATATGCAAACAATCATTTTCGAGAGCTGATGCGTTGGCACGACATAATAAAGTTTATCATCAGCCACAAGATTGTCTACCATCATGCAGCAATAATAATAATAATAATAATAATAACAATAATGTAAATCAGTTGATTGATTTCAACCGAAAAGTACCTTGTGACAGTTGTGGTGAAAATGTTACATTCAAATCCTGGAACTATCACGTACGCACAAATAAACATAAGAGAAATTGTGCTATTACAAAAGACGAAAACTTTAAAAGTGTTAAATCGGCGTTTAATGAGCGCATTGAAACAGTTGTATTTGAAAATAAAGATGAAGGTCAACTAATACCTGATCAATTTTTGAAAAATTCTCAACCAATTATAATAAAAATGTTAAACGATATGCTCGAAAAACATTCAGCAATTAAATATAATATAGAACTGTTTGCTGAATTCATAAAAATGTCCAGTGATGATGAAATAGTTATTGACTTGAAATCATTTCAAACTAAAATGAGTGTAGCTCAAATTGAACCACAAGTGATTTCTAGCTATGAGGATATGTGTACGCAACTCTGCACAAAACTAGCTGAATTTCAAGAAAGAGATAGCGGCTGGACATTAATAAGACTCTCTCACCTGGAAATAAACATCAATCAATATAGACCAATAAAAGGATCGCGATATCTACCACTACCATATGAAGTATACAAGAAGAAAGCGTGTATAAATGTATTAAACAATGATGAATTCTGTTTCAAGTGGGCGATAATATCAGCATTGTATCCAATTGAAAATAATCCTCAGAGATGTTGCAACTATCAAATAGCAGACATTAAGGCTGATTTAATAACCTTGCGCAACAATATAGAGCTAAATTTCAAGGATCTGGCATTCCCTCTACTAATTAAAGACGCAAAAAAGTTTGAGGACCAAAACAGCAGCATCAGCATTAATATTTTCGGATTCGATGAAGAGCTCCATAAAGTAGTTGGTCCCTACTATAGCACTGCTGCCGAAAAGGAGCACCATATCAACCTGATGCTAATCCAGAAAGAACAGCAGTTCCACTACGTGTGGATAAAACATATTTCAAGGTACATATATTCAATAATAAGAATAACAACAATTTATATACAATATTTATATATATTATACGATTTATATATTTAAAATTTTGATATATTTTGGTTTTCTATTTTTTCAATAGATTGCTACGTAAACAAGTTACGCAACATGTAAATCAACTGTTTATGTGTAACGACTGTCTGCAGTATAGGCATACTGCAGAGTCGTTGGCATTTCACAAACTTGGGTGCAACAAAATTGTTTGTGAAATGCCAAGAGGTAAGAATGTAGTTCTACGATATAAAAATTATGAACGGGAGTTAGATGTACCCGTTGTAGTATATGCTGATTTTGAGTGTATTTTACAAAGTGAAAATTTTCAAAACTCAGCACAAGTTAAGAGTATTCAAAAGCATGTACCTTTTGCATTTAGTTATTATATAAAATGTTCTAATAATAGTTATAGTAAATTAGTTCAATATTCAGGTGTAGATTCACCAAAAAAATTTGTAGAGTATTTAGTTAGAGATTTAAAAGATATTTATTATAATTATTTAGCTATAGTAAGGCCGATGAATTTCCTCACATCTGAGGAAATTCGAAAACAATTTGATAGCATATTATGTCATATCTGTAATAAAGAGCTGGGAAATGATAGAGTGGCTGATCATTGCCATTTAACTGGAAAATATAGAGGACCAGCCCATAATGAATGCAATTTGAGATATCAGATTGCAAAATTTATTCCTATATTTTTCCATAACTTTTCCGGTTATGATTGTCATCTTTTTATCAAAGAACTCACATTATTTCCAGGAGATATACATGTAATCCCTTTAAATAAGGAATTGTATGTATCTCTTTCGAAACGCATATTTGTGGATGAGAAAAATACAATTGAATTGCGATTTTTAGATTCATTTCGGTTTATGGCATCAAGCTTAGATAGTTTAGCTAATAATTTAGCTGTTAATGATTTACATATTACAAGAGAGATGTATCCAATTGAAGCTGAGTTTAATTTAGTTAGAAGAAAGGGTGTCTTTCCCTATGATTATATAAATTCTGTAGATCGCCTTAATGAGAAAAAACTTCCAACTCGACATGAATTTTTCAACAAATTGTGTAATATAGAATGTTCAATTGAGGATTATGAACATGCTGAAAAAGTTTGGGATGTTTTCAATTGTTCGACATTGCTTAGTTATATGATGTTGTATTTGAAAACAGATGTTTTACTATTGACAGATATTTTTGAAAATTTTAGAAAGGTTTGCAAAAATATTTATGGGCTAGATCCCTGTCAATATTATACTGCTCCAGGCTTATCTTGGGATGCAATGCTTAAAACAACTAATATTGAACTTGAGCTCCTTACCGATATAGATATGTACAATTTTGTACAAAAGGGAATACGAGGTGGACTTGTTCAATGCTGCAAGAGACATTCCAAGGCAAACAATAAATATATGAGTGATTACGACATTACTCAACCATCAGAATATTTAATGTATTTAGATGCAAATAATCTGTATGGTTGGGCAATGTCGGAAAAGCTTCCATATGGTGGATTTGAATGGATGCAAAATTTCGATGACTTTGAGATAGAATCAATTGAAGAAAATTCTTCTTTTGGTTATATACTTGAAGTAGATTTAGAGTATCCAGAAAATTACCATATTCTACATAATGACTTGCCATTTTGTGTAGAAAATAAAAACAGCCCCATAACCCAATGTAAAAAATTAATAGCAGATTTAAATAATAAAACTAATTACATTATTCATCATAGAAATCTTAAGCAATGTCTAGCAAATGGATTAAAGTTGAAAAAAATACACACAATTTTGAAATTTAAACAGTCGAGTTGGTTGAAGCAATATATAGATTTGAATACTCATCATAGAACATTAGCTAAAAACGAGTTTGAAAAAAATTTCTTTAAACTCTTAAATAATGCCGTATACGGCAAAACAATGGAAAATGTCGATAAGAGAAAAGATGTTAAAATTGTAACTGAATGGGAAAGTTATAGAAAACATTTAGGTGCTCGCGCTCTAATTGCAAAACCCAATTATCATAGCTCTACATTGTTTACAGATGACATGGTTGCAATCCAATTGAATAGGGTTCATTCGTTGTATAATAAACCTATATATTTAGGTTTTACGGTACTTGAATTATCCAAATTAAAAATGTATGATTTCCATTATAATTATATGAAACCGAAATTTGGTGCAAATTTAACTTTAAATTACATGGATACAGACTCATTCATTTACAATATTCAGACTGAAGATTTTTATAAAGACATTAGAGATGATATAGATTTGTATTTCGATACTTCAGGATATTCAATTGACAATGCCTTCAATTTGCCTTTGAAAAACAAAAAAGTTCTCGGCATGATGAAAGATGAAAACAACGGAAATATAATGAGGGAATTCGTCGGCCTTCGATCAAAAATGTATTCTATTGATACGATCAATTGTAAACAAGTAAAAAAAGCAAAAGGCGTTAAAAAAGCTTTATTAAAAAACCTTAGTATAGAAGATTATAAAGATTGTTTGTTGAGGAAGAAACAATTCTATGGTAATATGTATATATTTAGATCAAGAGTTCATCAATTGTATACACAAGAGCTCAAAAAATTAATATTAAGTTGTTCAGATGATAAGAGATGTATTCAAGAAGATGGTGTTAACACATTAGCGTGGGGACATTATCAAATTAATTGAAAAATAATTAACATGTACAATTTTATATTCCTTATTTAATAAAAACAAATAAAATACTTGAAAATTATATTGTTTTTTATTTTTATAATTTACTTTCAAGATAAATAATTTTTCTTAGAATAATAGCATTTTTCAGAGCACAAACTCCGCTATGAGCATAAGAACATTGCGGGATACTAGAATATGTTTTTTGCAATGTCTTAAAATTTTCAAAACAGAATTCGTCTTCAACATTATAAACTTTAATCTGCATATTTAGTAATTTTTCGATCCAACGTTTTTTCTCGCTTCCTTTCACATACACTATAGCATCCTGAAGGTTTTCCTTTAAAAAGTTTTTGACGCTGTTGAAGGAAACCGATCCATCGTTCCATTCGAAACCATGATGTTTCGCAGTTAGCCAATTTGCTTGTTTCTGATATTTTACTGCTAACCTATTGAATTCAAATGGCGGCTTGATGATGAAATTTTGAACTTCAAAAGAATTAAAAGAAATTGCCAGCTCTTTAGCTATAAATTTGTTGAAGTTTCCAATAAAGCCTTGCACATCTATAGTTATAAAATGTTTGATTTCCATCGTTGATGCACGTGTACACTCATAGAAGATTAATAGATGAATGTAAATGTAGCTTAATTTGTTTTCCTTATTTCACCAGTTAGTGGGGTGTATTCGATAAGCTTATCATGTATGAGTACACAGTATGCTGAGGTATTTATAGGAACATTTGTTAATGTTTTAAATTCAATCCTGATATCTATTGGTCCTGATTTGATTGTTTCATTCTGATGTGTGACATCTACTACAATGATTGGAGCTTTTGTTTTAAATTCTTCACATAAGAGCAACGGTTGAGGGTCACGAATGTAGTAGTTTTGTTGAAATTTTGAATACATTTCATATAGAATAGCATAACGCTCTCGTTCAAATTTAAGATTGAGGTCATCATAAGGGTAAGTATCAGAATTTAAATGTACTTTGATATCGGTTAGGTCACAGTGTTGAAACTTGTTTTCATTTAGAAATGCTATTAGAATAAAGCGGGGTCTTTCGTTCTGCTGCGATAACTTTACATTCCATAAGTGATTTGTTCCTTGAATGAGCATCGGATTGAAGTGACAGTCCCAACTGCGAAATGCCATACTTAGAGGATGACCGCTTTTAATAGTTTTAAACATTTCTAATTTTGAAGAATCGGCTAGTTGAACATGAGGAATTTTCCATGTTATATTCATTATTTTCATCTCGACTTTTTCGTTTCCTTCAGAGGAGTAAACTGCATTCTCGTCTGATTTTGAACGTAATAATATCAATTCATGTTTAGAATTTAATAACACTTTACTATAGTCTTCAGCAAAACCCAACAACATTTTTAAGGGTACGCAATAATTAAAATACCCATTGTTTAAAACCGTTTCACCACCATTTGTCCATCCAGCATTTTTTAACATATTACTTTCGTTAATGTTTAGAGAGACATAATTTTTGATTGTCGTTGTTACACCCAAGTGGCGTGTGCTATCAATTTCAAGTCCATTCAACTCATAGCGAATTTCGTCGAACATAAATGCTACAGAGTTGTTTTTCAATTTAATATTAGATGAAATTGTACCATTCTCTAGGGTTGCAAATCCTTCAATATAAATAAAACTTTCGCTGGGTAGAACTTGTAGATCTTGATTTTGAATTGCAATCCTAACTTCATCATTATTGTTATACGATTGAAGATATGGCGAATAACTATGGTATTCTTTTTTTATAATCCGCTCATCATGTAAAGGTTTTTGTAGAACATTAAGGATTTCGCTCATGATTAAATTAGGGATGATGTTGTTCTTGTTGTTGTTGTTGTTTTTTTATTTTTTCAATTGAAATCCTAGAGATTTCAAGAAGTCCTTGTTAAGCTTTGTTAATTGTTTATGTTTAGGTGATTGTCGTCTCCGTTGATGTAACCTTCTTTGTTCAACAGACGGAGAAGAAGTGAGGTATACTTCACTCTTCAGTAAATTTTTATTGTAAATAATCATTACTCTTGCGGCTTAAAATGCAGTCTTAAAGTAATTGTTTCTCCACGAAAATTAACTAAATTGTCGTTCTGATCTAGGATTTTCACTGTTATAGAACTTATTTCTTTAACGTTGATTGGTAGATAGATAACATTTTGAGGACGTTCATTTATTTTATATCCAGGGCTTACATCAATCGAGAATTCGTGAACTGTATGAGCTGGCGAGCTATTAATATATGCACCGACTACTATATTACAATGTATTCTTATTATATTAATGTTGGTGATATTCACTGGTAAATCAGACGAATGAAAATCGCCCGCTTCTAGTTCCCTGCTTTTGAAGCCCAATAGTTTGCCAATAGTTCGTTTCCTATTAAAGTAAATCTTTTCAGTGGAATATATCTCTGTTTGCATCGTGTTGTTATTTGCTTCAATTGAAAGTGCACCATCTTCTTTGATTTCATTATATTTTTCATGCAAGTATTCTGCAATATCTTGAAGTTCATATAAGCCAACCGGTATTTCAATAATTACATCATCGATATGAAATAAATTGTTCCCAACATCAACATTCGGTATAGAATTATAGGTATAAAAATCAATTAGACCACACACATAATTTTCCGATAAATCTATTGGTGGAAAGTAGTTTGCCGTCAGAATAGAGGTATTTCCACTTAAAGTAAGCGTTTTCGATGTCATGATGATGTGATCTAAGCCAATATCGCAATGAATAAAAGGCAGATGTGACGTGCCATTTATATGAATTTATTCTCGTATTAAACAAATATTTTACAACATAGAATATTTGAAATCATTAATAACTTCCTCTCAAACGACGATAGTGACTCATCAATATCTTTGCATTTTTACATGCTCTCTCATAATAAAAGCAGACGCAAGTATCCGGTCCGGATGTACATTTTTCATTGCTCCATGCACATTCTCTATAGTGGCTTCCAAAATGGTTTTCAACTAGTTCATTAGAATCCGCCCTTTTTATTTGTTCAAGCCATAGAAAAAAGGATGTTAGATGCTCTGGTAGAACAAATGAGGAATAATCGACTAAAAACTTTTCAATTTCAACCGCTAGCGACATGATTACTTCAACGTTTTAACTAAAACTAACGAAATATTCTATATGTAAGTAATATACCTTCTTCTCGATTCCCTATAACAAACATACATACATACACACTTCAAATTACATCTAATTGTGAAATTCAAATTGTATTGCAGGGTTGCATTTTCACACATGATTTTAGTAAACTTTCTGCTCCTCCCATACGATGGAGGAATTGTTCTAGTATTTTTTTGCTCCACACATACAAATTTTCACTGGTGACGTCACATTTTTGCTCCATACATATCAAATTACATCTAATTGTGAAATTCTAATATACATACACACTTCAAATTACATCTAATTGTGAAATTCTAATATACATACACACACATACATACACACATACACACATATACATATATAAACGGCTTCAAATTACATCTACTTGTGAAATTCTAATTGTGAAATTCAAATTGTGAAATTCAAATTGTATTGCAGGGTTGCATTTCCACTGATGACGTCATCGTATTGTTTACATTATCGCTGATGACGTCATTTTCACTGATGACGTCATCGTATTGTTTACATTATCGCTGATGACGTCATTTTCACTGATGACGTCATCGTATTGTTTACATTATCGCTGATGACGTCATTTTCACTGATGACGTCATCGTATTGTTTACATTATCGCTGATGACGTCATTTTCACTGATGACGTCATCGTTTCTCCTCACCATATGGTGGAGCAAAAATGTGACGTCACACTGCTCCACACTATGAAATTTTTCGCTTCTCCACACTGCTCCACCTCCACCGTATTGGGCCAGAACCATCATATTTACACTACTGTGCTTCGGAACAATCATAAGATGACAAAAGGCAGCTTTAATTTTACTTTAGTGTGCTTGTTTCATTTAGAGGTAACGTGAGCTATGCTCATTTTCGACTGACGATTCTCGGACGGACTGAGCAGTTTCTCCAAGGCAAAGCCTATTCTTAGTTAAATACCAGTACAGTGCAAGAGAGAGATTTTAAAACCTTTTTATACAGTGTTTCGCTTTTGACTAAACATGCAAAGATTTAAATATGGTAGTACTTCAGCCATATTTCCACCAGCAGTGTACCTTCTTCAACCTACAGTGCCTCTCAAATAGTGCTGCCCTGTTGGCAACAGCGTCACCTACAGAGCCTAAATATATGCTCAATAGTAGTTAAGTAATTAATAGCATCTCACAAGAAAAGACAAATTTTATAAATTAGACTGAAATCTGAGACATTTTTGTCCTCAGAGAAAAGCCACGAACAGCCAAGAAAAATGGCGCAAACTTTGACAATAAAACTTCCGCCTTATCATATGCCCATTTGCCTTACACACACACAAGCAGACACATACGCTCTCAAACACACAGAGCTTGATATATGCTAGTGCGTGTTAATATCAGTGCTAAACAATTTTTTTAATGTCAGTACAAACTTCCGGTGCAGGAAACAAGCACAGAAAGCAGCAGCATCATTATGCAAAGTGTTGAAATTGTGCAAACTTGTATACTTTGTTTTGTTGTAGCAGAGCAAAACCAACTACAACAACAATAGCAACAAGGAACAGCAGATTGCAGACAACAAAAGTCAAGCGACTTAAGTTATTGCACTTTGCAACTTTACGTTTGACAAGAGTTTGCCACTGGAGTGTGAGATAAAATGGAATAAAAGGGCACTGCAGAGCGTGTATCTGTTGAATTTTAGACAATGACAAGTGGCATGTGGCAGCCAAAGAGGTATAAAAGTCAGATCCTTTTTCTCAGATTCGGTAACTACTTAAGAGTAGCTGAAATTTAAAGTTTTTAAAGTTGGCAAAATCAGTCAATTGTATGCTATCACATGACAACTTAGAGTCCCTGTAACTACACACAGCTACATGCATACAGACATGCATGTATGTGTGCTCATATATTAGAACGATCGGAATCATTTATCCTTTTGCATGAATGAATTGAAGCAATCTACCGTAAATGATTTCGCGTGCTCAGCAGCTTCAAATGTAGCAAAAACACTCAACTCACACTCACCCACAGACACATGCATACATACATATATGAATCTGCATATTTCACTGTGAATAGAATATGAGTTTTAAAATATGATTTCCGCCAGAGCCGAGTTATCAGTTTAAATTTATTTGCCTCTCTGCATTGATTTCACGCAAATGCGCGGAAGGATACGACGAAGTTATATTGTATCGGTATGTGCCGCACAGTGAGTCACACAAAGCTATGTGTATGTATTGATATAAATCCATATCGATGTGTGGTACTTTGCGTGTTTCGTTTTGATGTGTGTCGGCAATTCAAATAGAAACTTTACCAAGCTCTGCGTCTTTTACATCTGCGTAGCTAAATATATTCACTTGTATCTATGTATGTATGTGCATGTTAAAGGAAAAATATGTATGTACGTGTTGGTATATATCTCTGTGTAAAGTATGAAGCGGTAAGAGAAATGCAAAATTGGCAATAAGCACAAATAGGAAAATAAAATTTAAAGCTGAATTGTCGAGCTAAACTGAGCGAGAAATTAGTTTCTTAACTTTTAAATTAGTTTATTTTACGGCGCTTGATTTTTGCATGCTGCCGAGCAGTTACGCTACGACCGCCTGCATAACAGTAGCGCTTACATGGCACCTGGAAGCACATTCATAGCCTTCATAGCAGGAAGTTTTAGTGTAAGCTTTAAGTATGAATGCAAATACTTTCAGTTATTTTGAAATTATACCGAAGAAATTCATGAAATTTGTTTTCGAAATTTGCACTTGAAACTATAGGAAATAAGTGCTTCTTCAAATCAAGTGTTAGTAGGAATCAGCAGCGATTCTTTTGAAATTTCCTTTAAAAGAATGCATGAATTCTTATCGAGCTGTCATTTACATTATATCGGTAGCCTTTCCCCTCATTCATATCATTTACTTTGAATTTCTAGACACCTTGATACACATAAATCTTCCATAAATATTCACCCACTATTCAACTTGAACCATTTGGCAAGAAAGAAAGGCTTTTAACGAAAAAAAAGAAGCAAATCAAATTCAAATAGTCTGAGACAATTTTTTTACAAAACAACGTTGAAAACTAACAATCGCTCACAAAGTAAAACTCTGGCATTCCTTACACTAGTCACTGCAAATATCATGCTGAAAACTATTTTCCAAAATTCCATTGAGCACTTTCAGTGCGCGCATTCAAATGGCATTATTCCAAAAATGTGAAATGCCAAAACTACTGCTAAAGTGTGCCACCAAGTCAGCATGCCTACATCTCCTGCCGCTATCGAAATGTTGCCTACCATTGCAGCACACAAGAATTTGCAGCGCATAAATTACCCGAGCAACGAAAGGAAAATGGCATTGTTGACACCATTTTGCATTGTCAACAAGTCACGGAAACTTTTAGCCAATTCGCTATGCAATGTTTAAGATTTATAGAATTCTCGATGCGACGATTATATTAAAATGGCTTAGCTTTTTCAATAATGTGTAGGGGGCATCCTCAAAATTAATTAGATAATGTTACCTTCTGGGACTGAACTTTATAATTAACAATCATTAATTTTCACGTACATTGGTATACCCAATTCTATGTAGTGTTTGTACAAAATTCTGATTTTCGAAGCTTCGAACATCGAAGTTTTTTTCAACATCAAACGTGTTTAGATTTATTTGTTTATGTGTCGAAAAGCTACAGCTTCTAAATTAAACATTAGAAAAAAAATTTATTCGAGCATTCAAATGTCACTTGTGCCCGATGAACCTAATTCAATAAATTCACTAACTAAAAACTTTTGAGTCAGAAAGTGAAGCAGGCACCGAAGTAACCAATGGCGATAGCAAATATGGCCACTCATCTCTGCGCGTGAGTGTGTATGTTTGTGTCAATGATGCTTAATCAAATTTTCCATTTAATATAATTTTCCATTGCCGCTGAATACCCTTTTTGCATTGTCTTGTGCTCCCTTCAAGCGTCTCGGCCTAATTTAAGGAAGCTTCCTCCACACTTCAGAGCATTTCTGCCAGCGTGGATGCCTGCTGGTGTCCCTTTACGTTTGAATACATTTGTTTGTCTTTGCCTGCATTTTCCAACTCATTTGACTTGAAGCAACCATTGAATGAATATACAAACGCACGAAGCTTCAAACTTTTGAAGTAAACATAAAATTGCAGTGAAAGGCGAGCTGAAAAGACAAATACACACGATTGAACGGTTGAGATTGGTAGCGGGTGGCTGGAAGATGGCAGTTGGGCAGTGTGCGTCAATTGACAACCGAAATTGCTTTAATGGACTCACAGTTGACTGCATATCCATGAGCGCACAGAGGCATCAATGAGTCGTACAGGGGCATCGAAGGAGCGGATTTCCCAAGCCAATTTTGCACGTTTCCATTGTGAAATGGCATACTCGCAGGTGCGCAGCGATCCTGGCAGACTAGTTGCTATCTCAGATTGTGTTTCACCTCGCTGCAAAGGAAATATTTTGGCGAGCGAAAAACTATCAGAATCTCTGAATCAGAAATTATTACCTTGAATTTCAGAAATTTTTCATTTAGCACCATTTTAAATCTGCTTCAGTTGCAGTCACGCCAGTCATTTTTTAATTTCAGGCACTTACCTTTGGACGCAATTATGTCTGTTGCCTTCTGTTGACTACTTGAAGGCTTTAAGAAATTGCCAAAGCAAAGCGTTTGTACATTAAAGACTTTGAACCTCATTCCAGTGGGCATCTCTGCCAGCAACACTTTACTTATGAACAATTTCAATGTCCATTAGTTACGCCAGCTGTGCGACGCACGTGTATCTGTATCTACAGCTGCGCATGTGGATGTATGCATGTGTGCGTGTAGACTTGTTTAGTTTAAGTTTAATTGAATTTAGAGATTGTTTGTCCAGAAAGTTACTTTGCTCCTTAGTTTGGGGCATGCGAGCAGCTGGTGCCATTCCTTGCTTGCTTATGCGCAACGGAAGCCCGACGACTTGCTTTAGTTTGCGTCCGACGGAGTAACGGCCTACACAAAAAGCAAAAAGTGTCGTCTCAACTTAAGTTCGGCCACGCGTGTTGATGTGTTTGTAATTCGTAGGTGTACATACTTAGCTTCGAGTTATATGAGAGTTTGTTATTCTCTTTCTTGCTCAGTTTCGGGCACACTTAAAGTCGAATTAAGTAGATTGATATGTATATAATAGATGCTGCTAAATATGCGATGCATACATTTAAAAAAAGATTATTTGGAGGCTTGCTATTTCTTCTTTTCAAATTTTAACTTTGCCAATTTTTTTTATGCAGCTCGTAAAAATAGATAATATGCCATAAATGAAGAGAGTATAAGTACCTACTATCTAAGGCTTTTAGTTTATGTCGAACACATCTTCGAAATAAGTTCCTGCATTGTTAGTTATTCGCTTTGTTTGTTTTTGTCAATAACTTCATTATTGTGCCACTATAATAAGCTATATTATTAAAAGGACTCTTACGCACATCCTTTGCATACGAATATTGTTAACTTCGAATTTCCAAAAATGCGCATTTGCATAGGAAAGTGCACAATGCTATTTTAAGATTGTATCCAACTTAACATTTCTTTAAAAAAAGTAAATAAATAAAATTTGCACACACAATTTGCTTGTTAAAATATATATATAAGCTGATCGAATTTATTTCTTAAGCAAATAAAATTTTTTATACAAAATATTGCATATTTGTGCGTGTCTCTTGAACTCGCTATTGCACTCAACCATAAACTACGCTAGTTAAGCCCACATTGGAATAAGCCGTACTTGGCACGTATTTGTAAGTGCGTTGGTAGTAGTAGGGATAATAGGGAATGCCGGCCACAGCTGTTGCCGGATACACCTTGTAGGGATCTAAGTTGGGATATGACGTTACGAGAACGTCACGTTTTCGGCGCTCCTCATCAGACTCCGCTCCGACTGCCACTACATTCTGCCCAGCCGACAATGCGTCCAGGGTATGTGCTCTGAAGGCATCCATGCTGGCGGATAAATCACTAACAGCTGCAGTTGTTGTACGCAATTGGCTGGCACAACAGATCAGTAAGGCAGCAACGAATATTCCACTGATGTTATGCATCTTTATATAATTCTTACAGCTTTGCCGACTTTTTTAGAAATCAAATGTTGTACTCACAATAACTCAAATCTTACTACTGACAATTGCCACAAAATCTCAATATTTATAGTCGCTGACACTTTTCGTTATATTGCCGAAAATTACTGAACGCTTGCAAATACTACTTCTAACACAAGCTCGTGTTCATTAATTACTATGTTCCACCCTTGCTGATGATGGTGCATGAAAACTGTTGAGGTAGCATGAGTATGAAGTGCTTAAACCTTGTACTTGAACGCCGATCGAACTCGCAATTAGAAAAACCTTCAATTCTAATGATTTTCTTAGAAATCCGTTTCAGTCGAATGAACTTGATATTACACGTGCGTAGACACGAGCATCTTTAAAAAAGTTTTGATCTTTCTCTTAAACACAATTTTAGTTATTTCCATGCTTACGGTTTCACTATAGTGTTCGATTGAATGGAATATGCATTAAATTGTCTACGGCCATCACAAAACTCGTCATCGTTGACAACTTATTAAGAGATTTTTTTTTGTTAAGTCCAAAGGTCTCTGGGTTCGTGCTGGCTGTTAAATATAACAACGGAATGAATAACATTTAACATGTGCAAAATTTTGACACACTTTAAGAACGATATGGGCATATACATACATACATACGTACATTTATTTTAATTTTGAAAAAAACGAGTTACCGTTTGAAAAGATTTACATAAGAATTCTTTAATTTCGAACCATGCAAATAGACTTGCAGAAATTTCACCAGAACTGGTAGTTTCCAAGTAGTTCGCATTTGTAGGGTTAGAAATCGTTTTACATATTCCATAGAATTAATTCAACTTTTAAATATATACTTACATATTTACCGTTGCACATATCTACTAAAGTTTTTGCTTAGAATTTGGCGTTCAGGCCTAGCGAACTGTGACAGAATTTTAAAATATAATTAACTACTAGTAGAACAAAAATTTCCTCTATTTGTCACAGCTGCTGCGAAGAAAGCCGAATAGCAAAATTGTAAAGTTACATAATTACAGTAAGCTGCTTGTATACCGATTTTGCAAAAGAAGCTATAGCAAAAGAAGCTAAAATCCCTTGGTCTATGAAAATATCATTGGTGTCATACATCTAAATACAATTAAATTGTGCAACTCAATTTGTTTGTTTATCGTTTATAATTTTTTTATTGCCGTATGTTTCAGTTGATAACACATGCGCACACTATTTTGCATATACATACATTGAATTCATTAAATGCTGGTTTCAGTCAAAACTTGCGCTTCTTATATCAAGGAAAATCATGTTTTCCCGCAGCTATGGTTTAATCATACAATATCATAATACTCGTAATTGAAATCAATTCCTTGTCTGTAGTTATCGATAGTCATTTCATATTTCGTATAACCTCTTAGTGAAAATATCCAAATGGTCTACCATAGTACGGTCGTCCATAGCCATTATAGGGTTGTGGTCCGAAGAAGCTACCACCGTAGAAAGGGTTGTATATGCCACCATCGTAGAAGTGTCTGTCGGAGCGCCCACCATAATACGGTCCACCATCGGTGAACGGTCCGCCGAAGCCGCCACCGTTGAACGGGCCGCCAAAACCGCCTCCGTTATATGCTGTATCAAAACCGCCAACATACCATGGTCCGCGAAATCTACCGTCGTTGAACTGTCTGCGAAAGCCACCATCGTTGATTGGTCTACGAAAGCCTCCGTCGTTGAATGGCCTACGAAAGCCTCCGTCGTTGAATGGCCTACCAATGCCGTTACCGGATTGTCCAGATTTTTGGGATTCACGGTTCGATTCCGGCTCTTTTCCACCGTTATTTGAAATTGGCTCTTTTACGCCGCCGAAGCCGCCATTGTTCAACTGTTCGCCAAAACCTCCTCCGTTAAATGGTCTGCCAAGACCACTATCGGGAAATGGTCCGCGAAAGCCACCATTGTTAAATGGTCTGCGAAAGCCACCATCGTTGAAGGGTCTACCAATGCCGTCGCCGGAGGGTCCAGATCGTTGAGATTCACGATTCGATTCTGGCTCTTTTACGCCGTCGAATCTGCCATCGTTCAACCGTTCACCAAAACCTCCTCCGTTAAATGGCCTGCGAAGGTCACTATCAGGAAATGGTCCGCGAAAGCCATCATCGTTGAATGGTCTGCGAAAGCCACCGTCGTTGAATGGCCTGCCAATGCCGTCACCGGATGGTCCAAACTGTTGAGATTCACGGTTCGATTCCGTCTCTTTTACACCGACTTTCGCGACATTGAGAAACGGTCTACCAACGCTGTCACCGGATGGTACAGATTTTTGGGATTCACGGCTCGATTCCGATTCTTTCATGGCGATATTCACGTCTACAAGCTTAACTGGCATAGTTGAACTTGCACTTTTACTTTGACTTCCACTGGCACTTTCATTTTTTTTAGGAACCTCATCTGATTCAAGTTCAATTCTCACAGTAGGTTTTACCAACGCGCCGGATGCCTTTTCGATGGCAAATGCCGCCTGCGCGACAACAAGCAGCACCAAAAAACAAGCACAAACTCGCATTTTGCTTGACTTATTTAATACTTAATTTCTTCGAGATTTTTAACTGTTTTAAAAATCTTTCTGTTATTCAAACGGCTACTGCGAAAGTCTTCTACATGTTCTCCTTTTTATAGATTTTTGGCAGCCTTGAGATTCTGTTTACTTTGCTAACTCAAAGTGGATTTAGCATTTGTGCGCTTTCGGGGAAGTTTTATATGTATTCCACATCGCTCTTGAAACTAATTCTATAAAAAAGTATCAATATATACATAAAAGCGTACATATAAATGTATCTCTATACAGCGTTTTGTTTTTTCTCCTATTACAGGTTAACTATCAACACAGATTTCTCTTAACCGCAATTTTTTGGGAGAATAATATGGGCAAAAACAAACCAGTTTGTTGGCAACTTGATTCTCTTGGAACTCCGTCCACTAAACAAAAAACAGTCTGGCTAAATAAATTAATCAGATATTTCAATAGAGTGTAAAAAAATAAACACGAGATATTTCGAGTTTTCTAAACTTTAACGAACGACTTGATTAAATTAGACATAATGCATAAATTAATTTACGTAGTCGACAATTGCAAGTAATTTTATGTATACTATTAGCAAAAGTGACATAAGCAGAATTGCATATGCTGCACTTCCAGTTTACTTGGCAAGCAATGACTATCACTTATTGAAAAATTATTTATTTTGTAATTTATAGGCCTTGGCAAATATTGCAGGGGATATAAATATTTTAAAGAAATGCAAATTCAGTAATAAATTACAGAACAGCTTTACCATTCAAATGCATGGAGTGATCGTGTAAAAATTATATGATATATGATATGATGAAAAGAGAGCTAATTTGTAAACACCCTAAAATATACTTACAAATTATAAATATAGAATTATAAAGAATTAGGACACATCTTGCGATGGATTTTTATCGACATCCCCAATAGCTATTTCTTTGGCTCGTGTCAGTGTTCGTGCTTTGGTGCTATAGACAAGTATAAGCAGGATAAGCGTCCTGTAAATTGTAAGTTTAGTCGGTAGAAAAAGGCTCTACTTCTCAATTGCCAATTAAATCCAAAGTAGCATCTATATTCTTTTGATATAAAGACTGACGTCGTTGGTATCCATTTACTTTTCGCAAAAATCAACGCACCCCATACTTTTTCCTAGTGTAGATATAATACTCAGTCGGTGAAATCCAATGGAATTTTTTTGTTAATTATTCAAAAATGCTAATTCTCTTTAGTCATCGTTAATTGCACTTATGTAAATGCAACCACTCGTGGTTGGCTATAAAAGAGTGCAGGCTAGAAAATATCACTCAAATAAAAGCGGGACTCGTTGCAGTGAAATCGTTGCAGGAAAAGCTTAGCTAGAATACCGTTTAAAATGAGAGTTATTGGAATTTTCGCACTACTGATGGCAGTGATTTGCCTGCACCACATGCAATTAACCGGGGCCAACATAGAGGATGGCTTAAGCGAATGGCAGAAGGATAAGGTACAAGGCGCGCGCGTGGAAGTGGGCTTTCAGTCGCGTTCAGATAATGGTGATCCTGATTTTACGAAATATGAAAAACAATTCGATGTTTTCGGTGAATATCATGAATCACTAGTACGCGCTACAATAGTTTAATTTGAAAGTGAATAATTTCGTTAGCAATTGGCTTTAAAATACATAATAAAATAATTTTAAATTAAATTTATTCCCGTATGTCTTAAAATCTATTAACGTAAATTGTATACCAACTTTAAAGCTATATAAATTTTCATGAATCTAAGCGAAAGGCAATAGCTATCTTGAATGTTGAGCACCCCGACAAATTTTGTAATAAAACATATTCGATATCAAACTTATTCTCATGTTGTATTTTTTGAAGCAACATCTCTCAAACAGGCCATATTGGTTTGAAGCTTTTAACAAACATTAAAACCGGATGTCTTGGAATTCGTCAACGATACGGGGCAAGTTACTGTGACACAAATAGCAGCTAGTGGTTCGTCGTCATATATATTGTTGTAGGTAATGAAAGCTATGCGTATGGAATTGTCCAGTACGATTTTGTAAGTACATTTCGGAATGGGATTGCGATCGTTGGTGGCCAAGTACATGGGCACCAATGTGCCATTTGTGCTGCTCAGCTGAAGCACATCGATGCCTCCAGTATATACCTCAGCCTTTTTCTGACCAGAACTCTGCAAATGATTGCGCACCCACGTTTCGATCGATTTCCAGTTGCCAATATTGATGCTGCCAAATTGTGGCACCACATTGATGTACTTGAAGGTGGCGCGCATACCATCGATGAAGAGGAAATCTGCCGAGGGTGTGAGATGCCCGCGATGTATGACATAGTCCATGCCATTGTTTATATACCTCTGATTAGCGCCCAGAAGCAATTTGAAGCGATCAAAGATATTGTCTGACTGGAAGGTTGCTGCATCTGCGGCCGTTATAATGCGATCGGTGGTGAATTGCGCGTCTTGGCGACTCGTGACTGAAAATGGCAATATCTTATTGGAATTTCATACAATGAGAGCCTTGGGAATGCCACTGTAGCGCCGTGCTTCAACTGTCCGTTTTACCTGTTAACTACAGCAGAGTTTACTCACCCAGCGAATATTGATAAGCCGTTTCCAGGGAGATGTAAGCCTTCAACTGAGCTACATTGTAGCAAGTGCGGTATAACTCCAAGAAATGATTGCCATAATTAAAGCCAACTCTGTAAATGTCACATGGAATCAGGTTTGTTAGCTTTTCCATAGTTGCCTTGCTGGCTTCATCACAGTTATTCGTGGCCATGGTCGCGTCGAGTTGGCCATCACTTTGGCAAGTGCCATCTATCGAATCAGTTAGCTTTTCCACAGTTGCCTTGATGGGTTTGTCACAGTTATTTGTGGGCACGATAACATCAAGCTGGCCATTTCTTTGGCAAGTGGCCACCACCACATCAGTTACGCTGCATATCAAATAAATTTTTGCACCTTTGGCTACCGTGTCCTCACGCATGAGCCTCAATGCGCCCGTACCGTCATTTACAGCAAAGATACGCTTTTCGCCTTCGACTTGTTGTGTGCTCAATTGACATTGCGCTGCTACTTTACACACTGAAAAAGTTTTCAGTACAGAACAAAATGTATAAAAATAATATGTATGTAATAAATTGATGCGATCAATTTTACTTACTTAGCGCAAAAATTGCGAATATTAAGAATATAAACCCCTTCGAATGCATATTTTGCTGTATTTCTGGTGAAGTTCAACAAGCTAACTGAATTACCGGCGAAGAATAAATTAAGCTTGCTTTCACCTCTATCTATATCTCAAGTATGATATCATAATTATGATAAACATAATTTTTTATATTTCTGTAATACCATTCAACAAACTTTTGCGCCCACCGTAAACACAACGCCATATAATCGATGGAATTGAAATGGAACCACTGAAATAAAGATACGCCCTGATCTTTGCCGAGCAACCAGAAATATTCGAACGGAATTGAAATATTTTATTTTTATAGCGAAGAATACTTTACGAAAGTTGCTAATTCTTCGCGAGAGATGGCGGTAACAAGCAAATGATTTGTAAAAAAATTATCTTTATAGTTGTTGCTCAGTGTTGATAATTTACAACTTGCACCGTATTTATTTTTGCGATTATTTGCTCACATTTTAGAAAGCTTTAAAGCTCTTTTCGCGTGTGTAAGCATTTGTTCATCAGATAACGTAAATGTACACACCATTGCCATTTGGGGGTATTCCAAGTGAGTAATTTATGTATTTACGAGGATTTCGTGTGAAAATAATTATAATTCGGCACGATATTGAGTGACACATATAAATTGGAATAACGTTTGACTAATGCTATATTTTATTTTTGTATTGCTAAAAGTTATAAAACCTTATATCTATGAGTAGATTCAGGTGCTTATCTTTATAGCCTTAAAAGAAATATATTTTTTATCTTAGAGACAGAGAGAGGGAGAGAGAGAGTGTAATTTGGTGAATCACTTTTCAACATATTTGAAAGTTAATTTCATACTTTGGCACTTTATTACAATTAAATGTTCAAGTTGGGAAGATATCTTCTCTTGAAGTCGTTTACATCACAACAATGCGTGTATCCGGAAGCCGCAGACTGGGGTAGCTGCACTGGACAATTCACAGTCTGGCATATCGCCGCTGCTGCTCGCTGAGCATATATATTGTTCAAGGTTACGAACACGATGCGTACGTTACTGTCCACAACTATTTTGTAAATCCATTTGGGAATTGGATTTCTATTGCCAGTCGCCAAGTACATATGCACCATTGTGCCGCTGGTACTGCGCAGCTGAAGAACATCGAGCGAACCAGTAACTACGGTGGATTTTCCGGTGATCTGTACATGACTGCGCACCCAATTTTCTATGGATTTCCAGTTACCCAAGTTAATGCTGCCGAACTGTGGCACAACATTGATGTACTTGAAGGTGGAGCTCATCGCCTGGTTGAACAGAAAATCCCCCGAGGGTGCCAGGTGTCCGCGATGTATGACATAGTCCCGGCCATTAGTGATGTACCTTTGATTAGCGCCCAGCAGTAGTTTAAAACGGTCATAGATTTTGTCTGCTTGAAAGGTTGCCGCATCTGCGCCAGTTATGATGCGGTCTGTGGTCCATGTTGTAGATGGACGTGCAGTAACTGTAACAAGATATAACGGATAAATTTGAGCTGCGTTCATTTTGAATATGTCTTTACTTGGAATGTCACACTCACCAAGGGAATAGTCATAAACATTGTGTATGGAGAATTGAGCGTTCAATAGTCCCACATTGTAACAGCTTCGGTAGTACTCCATACTTGAGCCCTGCGTTAGCCGGGAAGCATAGCTGACGCGGTACATGTTGGCGGAACAAGAGGGATCGTTGATAAGGTCAACAGCAGGCTTTATCGGGTTAGCACAATTATTTATGGGCAGATTTGGTCTGAATCTGCCGGCAGCGCCGCAGGTTACAATTACTGTGTTCTGTGCATCGCAGATTAAATGAAGTCTCGTTCTCAAGTTGACTGTGTCCCCGTACAGAAGCTGCAGGCCATTCGGTTTTTCAACGGCATAGATGCGCGGCTCCTGCTCCACCATCTGATTGGTCAGGCTACATGCTGCATGCACTTCCGAATCTGCAATAGATTAAATATGGCTTTCAAACCAAAGGAAATTCAAATATTGCATCTCACCGCGAGTGAGTGCGAAAACCACAATTATTGCAGCTATAAACTTATGTGCCTGCATCTGGCTTGGATCTGTGACGTTGCCTTTCGAAATTCAGAAGCGAAATGACTGAGAAATTTTCTATTTACTCTTACTTATAGCAATTTTAGTAAGTGTACTAATAAAATTCCAGCAAGTGCTAGTCATCTGCTACACATAGGAAGTCTTATCAGCCAAGCATTTCGTCATATCTTCTGGGATCACCGCAATTTTTTTATAGACATAAAAGTTGAACAGTGCTGCTACGGGCAATTAATTAATCTATTCATCTGCTTGTAGAGAGCTAAAATTATTATATTCAAAAAAGTCTAGTAAACATATATAGTACAGATATATGTATGTATGTGTATGATGTTGATGTTGATGAGCAGTGAATACAGAGAGAAAATATTGTTATCGGTGGACTTTCTGCGCTCAAATTTATAGTCTATAGTTATACTATAGTCAATAGCTTAGAAAGCGAATGAAATGTATGTGATTAAGTGTATATAGATATGACATGCCTCTATCTATTAATATGATATATTTTAAAATATATACTTTAAATGTATTTTGACACAATTTATTTTAATATATAAAAATAATCATAAATTGGACTTCCGAAAGTTTAAAAAAAAATATTCATTAAATCAAATTACAAAAATGGGAGTCACCGTAATTATATAATATATTATGATTCCATTTCCAATAATTTTAAAGCAAATCCATGGTACTAGTTTAATTTTTCATCAATCAATTTCTTTTTCATCTCTCTCCAAAATTTTGGATTTGAGTTAAATTACATTTGAATTTCAATCAGCCAAATTTTCCCACAAATTTGTTCGCATCATTAATCAAAGGTAATATTAAACAATTTTCACACATGCAAATATTGAAATCTGCACACACACACATGCAGTCGCCTCATGCAATTAGAGGCACATCAAAATCACAAGCCGCACAGCACACAACACGCCTGCGCTTAAGCCGAGCCCATGCATGCAAGCACTCATCTCATCAATCAAATTTGGCGATAACATTTTAATTACACCAAACAGAAGGACACAATTCAGCAGGGCGGCATATTTGCATTCAAGGAAGCCTGACAAAGCCCGGAACATGCTATATGTATGATATACTTTTGTAGCTACAGACACACAGATGTGCGCATATTGCAACGCTGCCATCAGAAGCAGCTAAATATAGACATCCTTCGATTGAGTTGGGACAATTATGTGGAAATTGTAATTATGTCAGCCTGTTGCTGTTTAGCAGCTTGCGACATAGGCTTGCCATTAATTAGCACACTAGTAGGAGGTGTCTATAATTCTCTACCAATATCTTTCAAATACCTTCAAATATGTTTGTGGCAACTTTAATCAGTTACACCCACTAACTAAAGTAGACGCTTTCGGTGCGAGCGCAAGGATAATGTATTTCAGTACAGAAATTTGGCTGTTGCCTCACTGTTATTATAATGATTAACTTATTCATTACTGTGTCTTTCGTCTTTCAGGAACATTTAAGCTGTAAATAAATACACAGTATGCATGTTTATGATGAGTGCATATTTTCAACTGCGAAATTATTTGTAATAGATACCGTTTTAAAATAATAATAATACTAAAATGGAAAAAGTGAGACAAACATCAACAGTACTTTTAAAATAAAGGAAAATTAATTTCAAGTCTAAAGATATGTATTCGCAATGTTTGATACGCCCATGCTTTAATGGACAGCTAAGGCAATAACTATAATAATAACAATAATTTAAATTATTTAAGAATTCGTTCTTCACTCGTTCTGCATGTCAAGGTGAGGCCTCTTTTTTTATCGCGCTTTGCTGCAAAAAAGAGTACCTACAAAAGGAATAATCTTCGAAGCAATAAGGAGTAATTCTAAACACTTAGAGTAGTGCTCTAGCAGTACTCAAGCAGGCATGCATTTTCTGCTGAGTTGTTCCAAAAGTTCACTGGCTATGTGGAAAGATAAGAAAGTAGCACCACCGCCTACAACGCTCACGTCTTTCAGCATTCAAGACGGACGTTTGCTAGACCACGGCCGGTGTGTGTACTGCATCATTGTCGGCAACCTCAGCTGTCAACACACAATTTAGCTGCATCATTGTGAACTACGATGCAGTTCTCCAACAGCCATGCTTGTGTCCTGCTGCTGCTTATCCTGCTCGGCTTTGTGTACACTGTTTTTATTAAATATGCAGGCACGCCGTCATCCACACTCACGTACCCTTGAGTGCACTTATTCTGGCTAGACACGAAATTTCTCACCTAACAGCGCCATCTGCCGTAGACTTGTCGCACAATAATGTGCCATTGTCCATGCATTTTTTTTGCTGTTTTAGTATTTCTGTTTATTATGCTCGTGTGTGTGCCTTGCGGACAAATTATGCAACAATTGTTGAAATGTCATAGCGTCTTTCACACATACATACATGTCCAAAATGAGAGCTGCGCATTTGTGTTGGAGTACTCACTTTAATATTTTAATTTATGCGTATATTTAATAAGGACCTCTGGATAAAAGTAGAAAAGTTTAATTTTCTTCTTAACTTGGAACTCTAAATAAGGACCTCCAGAAAAACGTAAGCAATTAGGTTGTAAAATTAAATTTGTAAATGCTTGAATGGGAAAAAAGTAACTTTAACTTTCCCAAAGGGCAAAAAGGGGTGAATAGCATTTTCCTGCACATATATTGGCAATCAAAATCGATTTCTAATGTGGAAAATGCAGCACGTTTGACCAATTTTCCTTGCAACTTTTGGTGCAGCCAGTTGAAAGCAATAAAGGAGAAGCAAAAAAGCGGAAGTTTGTAGCAGAAATTTCAAGAAATTGCCTGGAAAAAACGAAACTTTTTTGGAGCTGCGTAAAGTTTACAAATTACCTGAAACTGCATGAAAAACTTGGCTCGAACTTGGGCCGGAGCAGCGCATGCATGTACGTGCGTGTGAGTGTGTGTGAAAATGCAGCCTGCTGCGGCGCCTTTTGCTCGCTCGCTCGCTTTTTATTTTGGTAATTCAAAGTGATGAGCTGCGAATGTGTTGGCTGGAAGGAGCAAAGCACACATACACGCGCACTGACGGCTCCTTAACGACCAAATCCACATGGCAAATATTGGCGCGAAACATCTTCGGCGTGAGCGAGCGAGCGGGCCGGCGGACGGGGGCATGTGGCGCCACATTTTTCGCATGGCACAAAGTTGCTGCTGTGCAACTTTTTGTTGTTGTTGTTTTCTTTTTCTGTTGCTTTCCCAACGCCGTAATATTTTTAAGTGCTTTTAAAAGCACATCATGTGTGAGTGTGCAGCGTGCATGTGCATGTGCTTGTGTGTTAGTGTGCAACGAGAACATGTCACTCGAGGCGACGGCAGTCAAATTCGTTGCATATTTGCAAGGACATTCTCGAGGATGCAGCAAGTATTTTCAAGTTGCACGCGAAGTTGAGCCCATTTTTTTGTTGCTGCTGAAGTAGTATTTGTGCGCACACACACACATGCACCCACATATGTGCACAGCTTGCGAGCCAATTTATGTCAGTGCGTGCCGAAAAATGCACACATTTTGTTGCTGCTTTTTGCACTTTATAGAAATCGCAGAATCAAAAAGTCGTTATTGAAAATAATTTTAAGCAATTGCTTTCCACTGCACTACTTTTGCAGTTTAAAAATGTTATGCATATGTATGTGTGTATCTACTTATTGCAATTGAACCCGAAAAACTCGAACCAGTTATAAAGCCAAAAAGTATGCAGCGAAAATTCATTGAAAATATTGCTGCTTGCTTTTAGTGGCAAACTTTTAATGAAAATTCGTTCAACTTCGCAAATAAAGTTTTTTAATTATACGAACTACGATGTTAGTGCGCTTTTGACATGGTAATGATCAAAAACAAATAATATTGCAACGGAGCAAATTGCAGCAAATGGAATCAGTTAGTACGTATAGCGAAGTTGCTTGCATTTCTATGAAAGTGTATTAAAGTGTTTTATCTTTCAACTTGCAAACAAGATTATTTGAAGAATTTCATGGCAGCGATAAACGAAGGAAGCATTTTGTGTTATGTGAGCAGAATCCCAGTAATTAATTTGATATATTTGAAAAAAATTAAACTATTGCTGAAATGAAAGTCATCACCAGCAATTATTAAAGAATTGTTTTTTAAATAGTGCCTTCTAGGTCGAAAAATGCTTGTCAAATCTTATAATATATATTAAAACTTATATAACCTTTGGAGTTGGATATGCAAAAGTTTTATACGGGAACTAATACAAATAAATATTCTGAATGTGAAACGAGTTTTGTATATTTTTCAAGTAAAGTAGTGCTTGTGTTTATGAAGTCTAGCAAGAATTCAAGCTTCAAAAATCAAATCATGAGGAAGTCCAAGCTAGACAAAGAATAAAGCAGGAACCAATTAAAACTGTGAATGTCTGAATTTCACATAATCAAAAGCAAATACAGAAGGTCTTTGCAGATGTAAAGAGTTCCCATAATTTATGCTTAAACAAATAAAAGTTTTGCAATCAATATTATCACAATTCGATGCTAAGCTGATGCCACTGACAAGCATTTCCTCACATTCAGCAATCGGTTTTGCATGCTTATGCTTGAAAGGATAACTAAAAATGCTAAAGGTTACTACTCAGGGGAAATCAGACTGCAAATTGGCAGCAAAAGGTAAGCAACGGTAAGAAGCTGCTTAGTAGCAGAGCGATTCCAAGAATTATTTGGCAAATAGTATTAAAAAGTTTGATTGCTTTGAGACCGGAATTTGCAAATTTGGCGACAACACAAGAAAGAAACTAACTCGCTTAGCGAAAAGTGTTAGAAATATTGTCTGTCTTTTGCAATTTAAAGTATTTTATGTGTGTTGCCATTTTCCAATCAATGTCTCGATCCTTGCTGTCTGAAACAAAAAGAATAATTTTAATATTGCAAGCTTCCCGGTGACGTTTTCTGCTCAAGCAGATGCGATACAATTATTTTAATGGCTACAATACATTCGATTAATTGCCAAGCTAGCAGCTGGCAACAATTAGCCATTATCATCAGCAGCATAGAAGCCTTCCATTCGATAGCACAATGGCCATCAATAATAATGGCAAATGAAGCAAATGTATATATGTATGCACAATATATTGTTGCATTATTCTCTGAGCATGAGAGCAGAAATATGATAGGAATGTCAATAACGGACGCATGTTGCAAATATTTTTCCGATAGATTGAAATTGTATAGAGCATTCCGCATTCCCGCATTTATATGAATCGAACAATGCGCCAGCAATTGCAATTGTTGCCTAATTAAAAACTGCCTTCGTGACTCTGCGCTGGAATCAATGGTGGCAACACATGTGACGCGGCATTTAGTTGCATTTGTTGTGATGAATGGTGGCAGTTTATTGTTGGAAATAAGTGATTGCCCCTGGGTGTGCCAGCTGATCGCTGTAGGAGAATTTAATATTGCTATTTGGCGTGCAAAAGCTGAATCAATTTAATCCATTGCAAATTTTACAATTTCAATTATTTTTTACTCTATGAAAAAAAGCTTAACGTTCTTATACAAAAAACCTTTTTAACATAAACGCTGTCGAGCTGAAAACCAAGTAAATCTATTTAATTCCATTTTAAAGTTAGGAATTTAAACTTCCTTCTTAATTTTTTTCCCCTACTTGCGCCTTTATCAACGAATTTGTTAGTTTTCCAGCTCATTTCTCAGCCAGAAGAACGCATTTTACAAAAACAGCGCTTTAAGTCATATCTAGAACTCTCAATCAATGCGCTTAAAGTTATCTGCTTCATTTTCCACCAACACTTAACCCCAATCGGCAAAAAGAGTAACGACAAGTCCTTCATTCCACCAATGCTGTGACACTTCAACACTTGCTATCCTGGGGCTGCTCTGAAACTCAATCACATGCTTTGTTCTCGTTCGCCCACTGCAATCTGTTGGATACGTTGCTCCCAAGTGCCAAATGCTTTCACCCCACTCACTCAAATGCATTACATTCCGTTTCCTGTTTGCCGTTCACACAAAAGACGTATTGTTTGCCTTTTATCAAGTTTATTTATCTCCAGGAAGTGTTCCGTATTAGTTTTCTCTTTTCCAATTGTAAAACAATATACTTTGTTGCTCCTTTCTGCTTCTGCTTCTTCTTCATTTTGCATCAACAATCACTAGAAATCAATATACTCGACACTAGTATGATTCACACTCTGCGTTCTTCCAGCTGTGCTGTTGTGTACCTTTCACAGCGTTTCCTTTTCTGTCCTGTTTCCACTTGTTCATTTTCTTTCCTTGTACTTTCTCGTATTGGCTGCGAGGCAATTGACAAATTCTGAAAGTACTGTTGTAGCTGCGCGGAAGGTTTTCCATTTATATTCTTGAAGGTATGCATTCGTTGGAATTGTTGCTGTGCTCTACAATGCTTTTAAACATTTCACTTTCATTTGAACTACATGGATCCGTAATGCTCTTCTATCAGCTTCAGTTCATTAACACCATTTTGGCAGCACACTTTGGCTCCATCTATATACATACATATAAACGAAGTTTAAAGGTTTGCATTTAGTGCATAGAGCTATTTTTAGCTGGTCGTTGTCGATGTCTTTTCCTTTTGTTTTTGTCCAGCACTAAATTATACGAGATTGAATATTGGGCAGTGATACGGTTTCCAAGTCTAGTTCCCCTATTTTCTTCTTCTTGAATTTACAGATAGTCATGTATGTGTAGCTCCTATAGGTGTGAAGCAATTTCTTTTGGGATCTGTCCGCAATATCCTGCGGTTGTGACACATACTGCTAGACATATGTATATTTCATTACCAAGAATTCCGTAACCATTTGGAGGCAGTTTTCTCTAACCATTTTTGTTGTTTCCAGATGATTCTGGCTTAAATGTTATAGCTTGTTTGCTACCTTCCGTTTACTGTCAATAGTGTTTCCCAACTTTCTCCCTTTATTCAATAACAACTGAAACCGCCGCTGAAAATATTTTGAAGCTATATAAGGCTTGGGAATAATAAATAACTGCAAAAAAAATAGGAGTCAAGAAGTATTCCACACCATAAGCAACTGCAATCTTCTAATTTTTCGACTTGACAAAGTTAAGTTCGAGTGAAGTTACAACAATTTATGTCATTATTTATAAAATCCTTTCTCATGCATCCCCACTGTTGTCATACGCTGCTGACCCTCATGCTGCTGCATATTGCACTATCAGCGGCTGTTCCTCTTGTTGGTGGTGGCGCTGCGGTGCCTTATTACTTTTGCACCCACTTCAGAAATTCTTTTATAAAGTTATAAAGTTCTCAACTTAAGCGCTCAGTCGGCGTCGTTGGACGCGCGTACTTGCTGCAAAAATGAGTTCACGATTCCTTTTAAATTACAACGGTACATTGAAGCGCGCTTGCCAACGGTCCGCAGCCAGACAGCCACTCCGACTTGGCGCAGCTTTCTCGGCATGTTTGCCGGGGCCGCGTTGGGGCCTCGGCTTATGAGTGCAAATAATTGAAGCATTCTTCTGGGCTGCCAAGCATTAAAAGCATGTTGCGCTTCCTGGCTGCTTCCTGCCGCATTGACTCGGCAGCACGCCGCGCTGCATACCTGCCCTCGTGGGCTGCGCTCCAGCGCCACTCAACTTGCCATTTGCTATTCTTGAACATTTTGTTACACTGCTTTTGTTTTGCTACTGCTGTTGTTGTAGCTTGTTTCCAATTTCAAGAAATTATTCATGTTTTTTATGAACGCAGCAATTGCAGCGATAGCAAAGGCTGGCGCTTCCAGGAGTATTGCCCTTAGTGCATTGCAGAAAAGTTGCTACAAACAAAGTATAAATTGCAATATAATTGTTTATAGTTTGTAACTTTATAAGTCAACACTGACTGCAGACGCTGTTGCTTATTATGTAGTTGTATCTGTGTGTAAGGGTAGCAATCGGCCATGGTTAATTGCGTGTGCACGAAGTGAGGGGGAGAGTTCTAAGCATGCCTTTGTATTTATGCTAAAACTTATATGGATCAAGCCTCAAAAAAGTGTAAGCGAATCAACTCGAGTGTTGAACTCTTTTAATCTTTTGTTAATAAAACATGATCTTCTGATGCACTCGCAACATTCTCAGAGCCCAAGGAACACGGTAAACGTTTGACGCAACTAACACAAAAGTTTCAAAAGTTCCAACTTTTTCAAATTAGTAAGTCTACTTACTAAAGTAATAATTACATAAATTTTACAGCCTTTAAATTTTTGACAACACTTCAAATACACCCAGAAAAAAACCCATGAAACACAAGAATAACAGTACAAAATCAAGCAGATCCGTTAACGAAAGTCTGTTAAAATTCTAAGAAATCAGTTAGTATTTTATTCAAATAAGTCTTTGAAAAGTGATAATTCTCAATATGGAACTGAAATCAAGACTTTCCAAACATTTTTTTTAAATCTTGACCATACGGCTTTAAAATTTAAAAACAAACTAGCACCGTATGATAGAGGCACAAACAAATTGAGTCAAATTATATACATTGTGCTAGTTCCAAAAATGATTTTCTCCTACTGTTCTTCTGCAAACATTTGTCTAAGTTGTTTTAAACATTTGAATTTTAAGTTTAATCCAATTGTAATTTAAATGGAATAAGCCGACTTCCGAAAATTCCGAATAAGGAGTAACCTTACTCAATTTAATTTTTTCATATAAAAATTTTTCAAACACTTACATACAATTCCAATGGCTCAATGCTGTAGCATACTTCTTAAATTTCGCGCTTCTGGCCAATTTATGCATTGGTGCACTGTCTAAAGGAGCATGATGAGGCATGCAGATCTCCCCACTTCGCGAAGAGTTCTTGATTCCTGCCTTTTGCGGCGATTTCCAGATTACGCTCCTGTTGCAGACACTGCATAAATACCAGCAAACCCATCATTAAAATGGGCTCTGTTTGATTTTGATCTGCCGAAAAGGTATCAATTAAGCACAAGCTTTGCAGTGAGTGTCTGCACCGAAAAGCAACACACACGGGAAGGCTCTTGAATTGAAATATGTATGTATGTGTGAGTGGATTGATTGGAACTTTTTTGACGTATGGTTCCCTGCGATGTGCATAAATTGTGCGCTGCTTTTTAAGCCATAAATTTCAGTAATTCCTGGAAGTTTGTCTGCTGCGAATGCGAAGCAGTGCTGCAGATCTCTTCCTTAAGCCAGCCCAACAAGAACATTGCCGTCTATCAGGGCGAGAAAAAGGGAGCAAGAAATAAAAATGCATTTGCACGCTCAAGAAAATGCCTTATGAAGTCTTCTATCAATAATCAGTTTTATGGAATTCCACTCGTTACAGTTATTACCTGAGGAGCTCGCTTTGCCGCATCAGCGCGTCAGCACAGCTCGCAAGTAAAACTCATCTTAACGGAATAATGTTCTTACGCCTGATTTCATGGCAGGATTCAGTTTGCATTGCAATCAGTTTTATGCATTTGCTGCGCTCGTGCAGAAATGTAAAACATGCTATGAAAAAAGCTTCGGAAACTTTTTCAATAAAGTTTATCCGCTTGGCATTTATTTCCATTTTTTGCTATCTACTCCAGGGAGTGACAAGTGTATCCTCCAGTTATTTAGCTGCAGGCGTGTGAGTGCTTTCGAACGAATATTTTTTATGTTGATGTATGATTTTTTTCCATTCGCATTATTGTCACTGTTTAGGTATATAGGCATAAGTAGCTATTCTATAAGCAATTTAGTAGTGTACTAGGAAAATGCCACACTTCTAGTTAACTTTTATGACCAAACTATAATCCGACTACAATGCAGTGCAGAACTTTTTCAAGTGTACTATCTGTTTTTTTTTTTTCTTTATATATTTGTCATTTATATTTGTGCATTGTAAAATTGGGATCAGTTGCTAAAAGAAAATAAAAGTACTTAAAAACACCAAATAATTTTGACAAATTATGGAAATAGGATGAACAAATTTATATTAAACAGGCAACGATTCTATTGAATATTTTACTAAAGCTTACTTTATGCTAATAAACTAATATTTAAGTTAAAACAAGTCAACTTATAGTAATTGGAATGTAATTTGTTTATGGCTAACTGCTAAACTAGATGACAATTAGCTAACTTCCAAGCAACTTTTTTTAAGCCAGTCAAGTAGAGTCGGACAATTGACTGCAGCCTAGAACATCGCAATGTTTAAAAAAGTCAGTTGGTTCCATTCAAAATAATCCAAGTATCAGTCAGCTCTATTTGGGAAGTAGTCAGATTAAAGTAAATATAAACAATGCCCCATAATCCCTCATCGAATTAAAATGTTTTTTAAAGTACCTACATACTTTGTTCTGACGACTAGTTGTTCGACTAATCTCTTTCTGCATTAATCAAAACTATTACGCAACAAAAAGAAAATACTTCCTAAAATGCAGCTATTCCGACAAAAATTATTCTCGCAATTCAATTCGTTTCCATTCAGAAGTACAAATTACTTTATGATTTGTGATTAAGGAAGTTTATTTACCGTAATAGTTAATGTCGCGCGACTTGGGACAATTAATATTGCAGCCTACGTGCCGCAATAATAAATCACTGCCACTACGATACACACACACACGCATGCATGCAATTAGTACATGGCAAATGTTCTGGCAAGTAAACAGGAACTGAAAAATTCAATTGCAGCAGTGTAGAATGTCTCAAAATGCATACAATTTTAACATTTTTAATTGTAAATTCTTTTGTTTACACGTAAATTGGTGCACGCAATCGCTTTATAACCTCTCTTCCTCCGAGCCTTCGTTGCACGTACTATTGCATATATAATTAGGAATTTACATAAGGATCTCAAGTATGTACTTTACCTTTGGCTCATGTGAAATTTAAGTATATTAATGAATAGTCTGGACTTGCTTAAAAGCACATGCCTTCAAAGTGGCAACCCGGATTTTGCTCCCACAAATTCCTTCACAAATTCTTGGCATCCAAATTTAATGGCAATTTTATGGTCTCCCCTTTTTCACGTTTCAACGCCTGTCTCTGTTAATTTTTGCCATCGTTCAACTTGGCATGACGATGAACAGTGGTCGCCCTCCCCGCCGTTGAGCTTGCCATTGCACCGCACTCCATTGCAGTCACGGACATTGTTCTTGCGGAATTTATTAATGCAACAAATTTTTTTAAAAGCTTTTGCTTGCAGTGGTTTTGTTTTAGCAAAATGTCAGCTTGTAAAGTGGCACTTCAATTGAAAAGCAATCTTCGACCGTTTCACATGCATTGGAACGAACCAAAGAGCTAGGTAGAGGAAGGGGCCAACCAATGTTCGTAAATCAGTGATTACGAAGGTTCAACTTGCAACAGGATTCTCCCGCAACGCTTGAATATTTTATGCAAAATATACAAACAACTTTCTGCACTTTCGCGAAATGAGGCAAAACCGGAGACGGAAATGCAAAATGAGTGCAATAAGCAATCAGTTTACGGTGAATCCATTGGTTATATAGTGATTTTTATAATTTATACTACTGTTAGTAATTTCGATTGGCTCACTGCTGCTGAAAAAAAGTAGAAGATTCGACACATTTTCTTAACTATATCTAAGTTTCTTAACAAAAATGCTTATTATATTGTCCATAGAAAAGCTTACAAAGAAAACTGGGAAGATCTTCAACATAGAATTTTAAATAAATTGAAATTGCAATATTTTCTTTCTTTCACATTTAAATAGCTTTAACTTGGATTCTAACTTGTTCTCAAACTTTCTTTTTATTTATGATTAGAATAAGGACTCAAAAATAAAATGAATATGCCTTATATTTATTTTTTTTTCCAGAGAGTAGCTTTAAACTCCACTGGCATTAGTGCATTTCATTTGTTTAACTGGAATAAATATTCCGTTTGTAATTTGTGTACCAGGCTTAAAAAACGAACGTCGCCCTCAGCAGTGTATGTGAGGTATTTAACACACACATGTGCATATTTTTTGTTTCCACTCAGTGCACGGCAAATGAAGCATAGTCAGCAGGCGTCAGATATGCACGCCCCACGTGAACGCCAGCGCCGACACCAACGCGTTGGCGAACTGTGCCATGAAATCTTAATGAGTTATGCCAGGCACGAATTCAGCGAATTTTTTGCCGTGTTACCACATTTTTGCTACGGCGACATTTGAATTAAGCTTGTTTAAGGTGGCTCTCAGCACAATGCATACACTCATACATGTATGAACATATACATGCCATATACTCGTATGTGTGTGAGTACTAACGACATCATGCGCCCACTTTTACTTCCGGAATTAGCACTGCTACGCATACGTTTTATCTGCACTTCTCCCAGCTAGGAAATTCACAGCTGCAGTGTTTAATTTTTAAACTGTTTCAGCTTTTCAGATAACTGAGGCTATTTAAAATGGCGGCTGTAGTTTGGTTCTATCTAATGAGCATACTTTGCTAGAAATATATTAATTTAAAAGAAAAATGGGGTGCAAGAAACGGAGAGCTAAATCACTAATATCGTTGTAGAATATATGAGGACTGTCTTAGGAATTAATGCCAGAAAATGGGCTACAGCCCAGCTTGAATAAAAATTTGCATAAAAGAACTAAAAATACTAAAAAACTGCATATCTCAGAAAAAATTACATTATATTATTCCCTCTGGTTTTAAACATTTGTTACTTAGAAGCTTAAAGGGTATTGTTTTGTTTCCATAGCTTTTCCAAAATACATGCTTTAATACCAAAATTAAACATTCTGGGGGATTTTGTAAAAAAATTTTAGCTGAAGTATGAAAGTGAAAGCTCTCTTTTCTCTCTTGCTTCTATCAAAAATTTCTCGATGTATTTCTACAAAAACTACGAAGAGCTTATGAATTACTAATAGAAGCTTTAGAACTCACGTGCCGTTGATAAGAGCATTCACATGTAGACGTAGTACTCATAGAACCAGTAGCATAGCGCTATCATTTCGAAAAAAATTCTACAACAATTCAAATTATGTTTTTACAAATTCATTGAAGCTGTTGAGCAAATTATTATAGCGAGAGTTTGTCTGCTTTAAAGCAAAAACAATTTTGAGAAGATCAAATTGGGATTGTGCTTGTGCTTATTGAATTTAAAATTGCACATGTTTTCGCGAACATAAATCATATGCTTTACGCTCAATTTAAAATGATAACATATAAATTAAGCTGACAAATTTTGGTAGCTTTATTAATACATTAACTATTTTCACGATCGCTTTCGGTTTCTAATCTTTGTTTGTTATAAATATCATAATATATTATAATTTTTGCTCTCAATTGTGTTCGTCTTTAGTCTCTATTTGTATATTCAGATTTAGTTTTAAAGAAATGTCAAACCCTGTCAGTCGGCTTTACTTTTACGTACGTATAAACGATTGATATTTCTTCTTAAATTTATGAATACGCAGTTAGTCGATATCGATGAATCATCCAATAGTTTCCTCAGAGCGAATACACGATGTCAGAAAATAAGAAGGAAATATAACAACGAACTTGAAACCTTTGACATCATTTCGACACTGACTTGTCACTTCCCCAAAAACTTGAGCAAGTGTTGGAAGCTCACATCTCCTCAATATGAAATATGTAAATGTGAGCAAAAGAGCCGCCAACACAAGTTAGCAACTGGCCGCATCAATAAACAGCTGATTGCCACTTATCGGCATCACGACGGAGCCTGCTGCACAAGATTCAGTGCATCCTTCCGTTTCCATGGCTCCAGCAGAATAGCACAAAGTTGCAAATTAATTGAGCTGCCTCGCGTATTTTGTGTTAGGCGCATTTGCAGCCTGGTTGTTGACTTCATTTGCAGCGGCTGCAAATCCGGTTTAGTGCACGGCCTTCATGCTGCTTCTCCACTGGCTGCCTTTGATAACAGTGCAGCATGGAGCTACCACAGAAAAACTACGCTGCCGTTTTGCTCCATCACAGCCGCCAGCCGTTCGCAAGCCCACTCGCTTGTCCGCCGCCACAAATGCTGTCGCTGGCAACTGTCGGCAACTGACGCCGTCATGCAACAACATATCACTTTGTAGTAATCCATCATGCTTCACTTGCTCCACTCTAACTGTGCCACGTTTGCTGCTGGAAAGCTGCGTCAAGCGAGCTTTGTTCGATAGGAGAATTTGACGCTTTTCAAGTTTAGTTAGCGCGTCCTTGAGTTTTAATTGTTGTGTGTGCGATAACCTGGTCGAAATCGGTCAGGTACGTCCTGCAATTATTCCACTCTTCTTTAGTAATAGTTTGATGAACAATTCTCATCTTTCTCTTCCTTTTCTAATATTCTTAAAAAAACACTCAAAAATTAATACTAAAATCTAGGAAAAAAAAACCTAAATTTCATAAACTAGAAATTAAAGTTCTTTTAAAATGTTTCTTCATCGAAATCGAAACACAAACAGATTCCAGGAAAATGAAACAAAAATATGATTTATGTCTTACTGAATGCACTTATCTACCTTATACTTATACCCAGCGTGTCGACCTCAACTAATCTAAGCTGACACGAATAAATTACAGCGCCAGCTAGCAAAGCTTTCTTTCACATATGTAAGCAGCAGTGCCACAAATAGATTTTTTTTTTTTTTTTTTTTGTTGTCGGAATATGAAAAACTTACCAGCACGCAGACAAGTATTTATCCATTGTACTGGTAAGCTGATTCCTTTTACTGAAATCTTCCTGAGCTTTTAATAAAGCGGAGGATTTTCGATGGTGGCAAGGAACTTAGTTGATCGGTTCTCACCACGTCTGACTCCAGCAGCTGCAATCGCGACCTGGAAAAGGCGGGACACTCGCATAAGAAGTGGGTAGCGGTATCCTCGTCCTCCAGACAGCTCTCACAGACACTGTCGTCGGCTAGACCCATCGCACTCAGGTGTTTTGCACAGGAGGTATGACCGGTCAAGACGCCCACAAGAAGTCTACAATCCTTACGGTTTAGAGACCTAAGAAAAGAGGACTTACCTTTGTCGACGGTTGGAAGCAGGAGCTTCGTCTGTCTGCATCCAGCTAGCCCGGCCCATCTTTGACCGTGTTGAGAAACAACCCAGTCGTTTATGGACGCTTTGACCATGGAAGAAGGCAGGCCAAGGGCAGGTTCAGGGCCCAGAAAGTGGTCTTCAGAACCTGATCTTGCAAGTTCATCGGACACTTCATTTCCGGACACGCCGAAGTGCCCCGGTACCCAAAAGAGGGCGAGTGAGTTGTGAAAGCCTACGCTGTTAAGCTTGGCCTTACACTCTTTGACTGTCTTGGAGGTGGTGATTGGGTTGAGCAAGGCCATAAGTGCAGCCTGACTGTCACTACAGACGCAAATACTCTTGCCAGACCATCCACTTTCCCTGACGAAATCCATAGCCTTTAGGATTGCAAAGACCTCCGCCTGAAAGACGGATGCATGCTTTCCCAATGGATAGTGAAGTTTTGTGTCGTTTTCCTCAAAATACACACCAGCTCCTGAACCTTCATCAGTTCTGGACCCGTCTGTAAAGACTCTACAACACCCCCTGCCTGGCTCGGCTGACGAAAGCCAGCTGTCGCGTTCAGGAAAGGAAACTTCGTATCTGCGCCGGAGTTCGAGGTGCGGAACTAATACATCAGACGGCATGCTCATTCCATCCAAGAATGGTAGAGAGGTCTGCGCAGAGTTATGCCCGCCCCGATGCGATTCAAACCACATCCCTACTTGTTTCAATCTAAAGCAGGCCTTGGCGGCTTCACCTCGGATGAAAATGTCCAGGGGTGGAATGTTGAGTATTACGTCTAGAGCAGGGCCAGGGGTGGTCGGGAAAGCTCCCGTACAGCCAAGACACACTGTTCTTTGTAGACGCCCCAGCGAAGCAATGACGCATTGGCGAGAAAGCCTGCTGAACCAAACTACAGACGCATACGAGATTATTGGTCGAATCATCGACGTGTAGAGCCAAAGGACTCGTTTGGGCGAAAGACCCCACGTTTTACCAAACACACCCCTACAATGTCAGAAGGCAGAAAGAGCTTTTGAAGTTTTGGATTCAACATGACTGCTCCAGAGAAGTTTGCTATCAAGGATGACTCCGAGATATTTTATTTCCCTAGAGAGTTGGATAGTCACTCCCCCTAGAACAGGCAGGACAAGGCCATCAATCTTTCGCCGCCTGGTGAAGAGAACTACTCCAGTTTTGAGAGGATTGACAGACAAGCCATTGCTCATGCACCACGAGTGAATTATATCCAGCGCAGCTTGTGCCTTTCGACACACGACTCTAATGGATGAACCCGTAGCAAGGACAGCTACATCATCCGCGTAGGCTTGGGCGTAGACCCCGGACTCGTTGAGTGAGCAAAGCAGGGAGTCGATCAGCAAGCACCAGAGCAGAGGGGAAAGGACACCGCCTTGCGGGCAGCCTCTCTTCACCTCCGTCATGACAAACCTGTCCTCCTCCCCGCCCACCACCGCGGTCCTGCACTTCAGCATTGACCGGAGCCAATTTACTGTCGTGGGATCCACTCCATGAGAGCTAGCTGCGCTACACATTCCTTCAAAGGACGCATTATCAAATGCACCCTCAATGTCCGCGAAAATGCCCATTGCGTAGTCTTTCCTGTCCACAGCACCCTCAATCCTACCAACCAGATTTTGTAGCGCTGTTTCACAAGATTTTCCGCGTTGATAAGCATGTTGCGCGGGCGAGAGGGGATGCTGAAGCAGCGCCCTGCGGATGTGCAGCTCAACAAGTCTCTCCAATCCCTTCAGCAAGAAGGAGGACATGCTGATAGGGCGGAAGCTTTTGGCGAGTGAGTAGTCATCCTTTCCTACTTTCGGAATGAAAGCCACTCTCGCCAACCGCCATGGGAAGGGAACATAAGCCAGAGCAATACAAGCGATGAAGAGCTTCTTCAAGGTTGGTGCTATCTGGGCTAGTCCCTCTTTTAGAAGGGCCGGGTAAATCCCATCCAGACCTGGTGACTTAAAGTTTTCGAACGCAGATATAGCGTATCTAATCGCCGAGTCGTTAGCAATTCTGGATGCAATGTACCAGTCCCTCCTTGAGGGCCCAACTTCCTCCGTTGTGGACACACCAGTTATAGAAGGCAGGGGTCCCACCGAAATCTGACTGCCCGGAAAGTGAGTCTCAAAGAGAAGCTGCATGGTCTCCTCCTTGGTCTCAGTGTACGAGCCGTCAGACCTGCGAAGCGATTCCAGCTTGGCCTTTCGGTCGCTTTTCAGTATCTTAATCAGCCTGCTGGTCTCGCTAAGCGATTCAATCTGGCCACAAAAGTTCCTATAGGAGGCAGTTTTCGATTCACGAACCAGCCTCTTATACTCCCTCTGCTTAGATCGGTATTGAGCCCAGTCAGCCTCCCCACCCGTTTTCAGAGCACGGTTGAGTAGTTTCCTGGATTCCTTTCTCAGGTTCTGGAGGTCAGCGTTCCACCACGGAACCGGTGTCCTGCTCAGAGCCTTCCTAACCGGGCAAGCCTGTTCAAAGCTACTAACAAGGTCCGTACTCAGCTTGTGAGCAACGGACTCAATATTGTTCTTTGTCCTGACATCAGGATTGGCCGAAGTTTTTAATTCCAGCGTCTCCCTGAATTTTCCCCAATTGGTTTTTCTCGGATTCCTGCTCAGCAGTGGAATGTGTGTACCGCAGTCAAGCTGGAATTCGATGTATCGATGATCAGAAAGAGAATCCTCTGACAACACCCGCCAGTTAGTGATAGGTGCACTGAGCCTGTGGTTAGACAGTGTCAGGTCTATCACTTCCTGTCTTCTAGAGGTCACGAACGTGGGTTTGTTCCCTACGTTCTCGATGTTCAGACCAGAAGACAGTATGAAATCAAAAAGTTTTTGCCCTCGATAGTTGCATTTGCTACTTCCCCAGATGGAGTGCTGGGAGTTGGCGTCGCAACAGATAATCAGGCCCAAACCCTTCGATTCGCAGTACTCTATGAGCTCAGATACAACCTTAGGAGGAGGAGGAAGCACTGAGTCATAGGGAAAGTAGGCTGAGGCAACGACAAATTTAAGCCATTTGCCATCACACTTCAGGCCGATGCTAGCCGCCACCAAGTCTTGACAGCAAAATTGCCCAAGCTTGGTAACGTCTAGCACATTCGACACTGCCAGACAGGTCCTCGGCCTGTCGGAGCCCTCGTCTGCCAGTATCGAGAACCCTCGAACACCCCCAAGACCGCAAATGCGTTTATTGAAAACCCAAGGTTCTTGAATAGATGCTATGTGAGGGAATGTGTGCACCACGGAAAGTCTCCTACTTAAGAGTGCAGTAGCAGACTTGGAGTGTTGCAAGTTGATCTGGGTGAATATCATGCGATATTGATCCGAAGCTGAGACTCCACTAGCGCCTGGAATTTAATCGGAACTTTATCCTTCCCAAGTGGAAGTAGGGTCTCAGGTCGTACCTTGACCTGAGAATCTCCACTGAGCTCTGGTCTAGGCCCACAACAAGGGTCGAGCCATCCTCTCCATCCTGGCTCTTCTCCTTCCTGTGGGAATAGACTCTCCAGCAGCCAGTGTCGAGACCCTGGTTTTGGGCACGAAGGCCATCCAGGACAATCTTGGTGTTCCTGTGCGGACCAGGAATCCAGCAGACGCCCCGGACGAGCCTGGGCAGATCGGCGCCTTCATAGAAAGCAAACCTTGCATTGCCCAGAGGGGGAATAGACCGCACTGCCTCTCTCATACGATCGAAGGAGCCCTGAGAAGAGCATTTTACGACGATGACGCCGTTGCTATTCCCATAACTCTCTGCGTTCATATGAGAGCCAGCAGCCACGACTGAGCGGAAGAGATGATCGTGACAGTGCGACAGCTCTGCCCCATTCATCCTGCGGTCCTCTCCCATTTTGCCGATATTAGCCACAAGTGAGGATGAAACCACTTCGCTAAGCGTGGGTCCCCTCCTCTTTATAGCTTTCTCGGCGGCTTGGCTCGTGGAAGGACCATCTTCGAGTGGTTCCACAGCGCGGTAGGTTCCGGCCTTGTCAGCCTCACCTTCCGCACTCTGGTGACCCGCTCGAGTAGGGGCTCCATTCGCCGGATTTGGCTTTGGGGATGGGGCAGCGACAAGTTTCTGCCTTTTCCCCTTACTCAGCCTCGAACCTTGGTTTTGGAAAGCGCCCGAGTCGGCTTCAGTCGGAGTGACTTCTGTCGATCTGGGTCTCTTACCAACATCCATGGCCGGGTAGAGGTAGCCTCAGTGGTCTTTCCCGACTCCCTTGCCCATTTTCTTAGCTTTCTAAGCCGAGATTTGGACAGGCCTGATCGGTTGGCGGCTGGTGCCGCCTTGGTCCCAGGTGGAACGTCCGGCTGCAGACCAGCTTCATCCGGGATCACGGCCTCCGCCATCGGCTGATCAGTATGCGTAATCTGCATTGCTGCTTTTCCGTCATCCAGTTCAGTCGATTGCGATTTGGGGGTGGGAAGGTGGCTAGATAGCGACTGACAGATTTGTGAAGCAGCTAAATCGCTGCCGTCTAAATCGCCAATCGCTACCTGGACTCTTTCGAAAAAGTCCGAAAGGAATTGGCTCGAGGAGCTATCCTCAGCCGTGTAAATCATGGAAGGTGAGGCCCCCAGAATCCTTGCCTCAGCCGCGTCCAACGCGGGTGGATTGCCACTGTCGTGGGTACCACCTGGGGTAGTCAAATCCATAGGTTGACTTTCCATGAAAGAGGGTTTTTGCATTGTAACCCTGCTGCGAGGGGGGTTGGTTCGCGAAGAGGCTTTCACAGATTGCTATGGCCCCTTTAACCACGGAAGAGAACCGTGGCGTACCCCTATCCACCACCTGGGGACGCGCTCGATGGGCACCCAACCACACGAGATAGATTGCTAAAAAAAAATAGTAAATGAAATAACACTAAAGATTTCAACACATGACAATTACTTTTCGAAAGCTCGACGCTGAGAATTATTCTAAATGTTATTCTAAGAAAAATTTTATATGCAAATGCAAATAGTGAATTTAAAAGAATTCCGATATACATAGATATCAATATTTTCTATACAAAGCTATGTTTTTCTAAACACTCCAAGTTCAATAGCAAAACAACGAACACATAAAATATTTCGAAAAAATATAAAATGTAAAACATGCTAGAAATATTTACCTACACATTTCTATATTTAGATATTTTATGCATTTTTAACAGCAGCGAAAAGAATGCAGCTCGTGTAGAATCAAAAGAATTTACAAGAAAAAAACTACTACATATAATTTTTGGGGGAAAACTTGTATATAAAATTAGAACTGTTGTTATTTTGGCAGCAGCAGTTCTGACATTGGGAGGAGCATGGGGACTGCTTGTTGCTATTTGTGCTTGGCGGCACAACTTATGAGCATGTATTTGTAAAAAGCAAAAACAATTTTAAGCATATGAGGCAGTTAAAAAACCAATTAATAAAAACCTGAATTTTACATTTGAAATCGCATGACTGCTGCCTTGTTTTCTGTCACTCGATGAATGAACTAGGAATACATTAAGGGTTATGGCATTGTACAGAGCAGAAGAAGAGAGTAGCATAAAGAGGGAGAAATCGTACTGGAGATATGTGCACGTCGCCAGTTATGTCACTTGTATCAAGCTTTTGGCAGAGATAGTATTCTGACGTACCCTCATGAGATGCCTCATTTTATGCTCACGCTTAAAGTGAAAATATAAACCTTTACTTAAAAACGCTCGCAGCTCACAGCTCGGCAAAGTATGCAGTTGGCACTTTATGCCGGATAACAAAAATGCTATAAAACCCACACTGGCCAAACTGTGGCCATAAACAGTAAGTGCATTTAAACCAGATTTAAAGCCATTTCAAAGAAGTTTGATCCAGTTCTAGTCTGCGTCGCTCGAAAGTGTTTTCACAATTCGACTTTAACGACTCTCGGACGCATTCCCAGATGATTTCGTGTCTAATTTGCTAACATAAAATAATAATTAGAAAGTCGTAAACGTCGTTCATCTGCATGCAAGGCAACATCTCGTGGCAGCCGCCTTCATTCCAAGTGAGCACCATTTGTCGCTGCCCTGACTTCAGCCATAAAGCTAATGTAAATGTTATTTCAGGCTATAAAATTAATAAAGTAAAATTATTAAATCGATCATAAAATAGTTTATGGGCTGGCACGCTTTACCGCTGCAGCTTCAGTTGGGAGATTCATTTTGGGAATGTGGGCTTGTGCTCTCCAGACATTTGGGAACTTTTATTAAAAACCATATTTCTAAAATTCTTTCTTCGTCCATTTTGTGAATGCGAGCGTGCATTTTTAAGCCATTTGGAAAATATTATCAAAAACTGTATATATAAAATTCATTATTGAAAGCACTTTTAATTAAAAGCGTTTAGCTTAAGAGGGTTGCTTCGATTTTTTTCAACCGATTATTTGATGGAAAAACCAATAGTTGATATTTCCAATAGCAGAGGGCACCCGCATTGCACGGGCGCTTGGAGAGAAGCCCTACTGACGTATCGCAGATCGGTTGCGTGTTGTTTCTGATCAATTCAGAAACAGAAGTATTGAATTGAGCAAATGGACAAAAGGCTATAATGCTATCTATCACAGGGGTCCTCAGATATAAGTGTTCACGTTTTTTCCCTTTAGAGGAACGGAACCCTAAAAATTTTATTTTTTCATCTATATCTTTCTAAAACATTTGACGTTCTACATCTGATGACCTGCAGTTTCTGTGATAATTTAGTTGTGTTTCTGATACAGAAACCGATTTATATAAGATTTTTGTATAGCATTTAATGTTATAGTTATTGAAGAGAGCATTTTTGTCAAACGATTTAACTGAATGCGTGTTCTTGCTTCCAATAGCCTTCAGTGAGTAATAAACAAAGCCATAACATGTCCATGCAGACATTTGTATGCAGACATGCTTGCAAGCTCTGAGCTCTAATAAAAACGACATCGTCAAAGCGTGCGCAAATGCCACATTTTCATATTGCATAGGCTTGCTGTGTGAGTGCTTGGGAGGTGTATGAGTATAGGCGACTACTCATACGCCTTAATGTCTATGATATGGCAACACATTGAAAAATGATAACGTTTATTTGTTGGTTTAATTCGAAGGCATTTCAAAGCGTGAACACGCACCATTGCCATTAAAAAAGGCCCTAAAATGAAATTTCATTTAAAATGTTTGCCCTTTTGAGACATTGAAACTTGAGATAAGAAGTCCTAAAAGCATAAATTGAATTTGTTAAATGAATAAGGCCAATGTTAATACAAAGCTTTCAATTTATTCAGTTATAAATACAATATTTGTTTAAGTGTGAAGCAAGAAGTGGGCACAGTGGCAATGGCAGTCTGTCCTTGACAATTAGAGAAACACTGGATTGCTAAACTACGAGAGTTCTAAGACGATTTAATAATGGTAAGTTTAAATTTTAGGCAGCCAACTTTGAAATCTTCCTTTCACTTAAAGATAATTTTTACTATGCATGAAAATTATTGAGAAATTCAACATTTCCTTGCTGTCATAAAAATGTTTATAATTCCAAAGATTAGCATTCGAAGAGATGAATTCAATCGATTTGAATATGTTACTGATTTTCTACATGCTGCCAACAACAAAAACAAGTGCCTTTGCGCAAGCAAGTAGAAACATACAGACATTTAAGATTTATCTGAACAGCAGATTAGCTGCTAAGCAAGCTGAAATACCAGTTAATCGTTGCCAAGCTCGAATGAGGACTCGTCGGAATTTCGCCACAAACCGCCGCCAGATAAGGCGGAATTAAGCGACTATTTGAGCGTAAAATTGCGTGGCTTCGCGGCGACAGCATTGAAGATGCGCATTGTGCGTATAATTAGGCAATAACTATGCATGTGTATGTGAGTGTACGTGAGTGTGTGCAGCGTATGTGCATCAAGTTGCAATATGTGGAAGGATTGTAGTTTTGAGGTTTCCGTTTGATTACGCCGGAGGTGTTGCTATGACTATCTGTGTAATTGTACGTGTGTGTAGCTGCATTTTCCGGATTCATAATCGTATTATTGCATGCCATTAAATGGCACTTGTGGCACGCCACAGCCTGCGGCTCTGAGCCCACAAAAGGCGGCACGGAATGCCAGCGCCAATTATGCGCGACTTTATTACCCAGACAAATTTACAGCTTAATTTATGAAATCCCAACTCCAATTCTAGTTAAGCTCTTACGGTGCGACATTTATGGCCAATAAAAGTGCAAACATGAACGCAAATCAAAAATCAGCTGAAACTGCCGACTGTAAACCGAGTCAAATGCAACAACAACAACTATGCCAGCATAGATACTGGCAACTGGCACTGCTCAAGTGTCACTTCAAATGATGTGCCCATATAAATAAAATGGCAAGAGAGATGCCAATCGATTTTATGGCGGCGCACACTTGGAAAATCACAGAATCGCCAAGTGTGCGCCACAAAGATTTAACGGAGCGTAAAGATTTGTGCACGCTAGAGCATGTGGCATGCTGCGCCGGTTGTGGCACTAGGAGTCCAATATACGCCAACATTGATTTGCCGTAAGGCGAGTGGCATATATCTGACGCATATCGCGTATATGCTAGCCACAATGAAAAGAAACTGTGCCTTTTGTGTAATACAATACACCACATTATACACACACACACACACACACACACACACAAACACACACACACACACACTCACTGCCAATCGGATGCAAAAATCACAGCCGCATAGCAGACAAATATTTAAAGCATTTACATACGTCTACAAATGCTTTAAGATCTTTGTAGATTTTCTTGAAATAATTCGTTTATGTAATTGATCAATTTCGATCTTATTATAATAACCGCAAAATGCAAAATTTCCAAAATGACTCTCAACACTTTTTTATATACATATGTATATTATCTCCTTTCGAAGTTAATTTCTCACCAAAAAAACTTCAATAAAATTTAAAAAAAATTTTTCATTTCAATAAATTTTTTTTTCATGCCAACAGCGAACATTGTCGATATGAGGCAGCACTTATAGAGATATGCTGTTATGACTTTAAAATTTTATAACTATTTAGCATAAATCTTAAATCACATGTGAGTAATATATTGAAATATATTGAAGAGTGAATTTAACTGAATTGATGTGGGTTGTTTTTGAACTCTAGGAAATATCACTAACACCGTATTTGTATAAAATATATCAACCGTGGTTAGAAATGCAAACTTGCCCTTGCAAATATGAGCATTTTTTACATGGAAATTCGTCAGAAATTTTGTAATGTGAGCTCACATGCCGCGCATATTATCATTAATTCACAAAAATTAATACACACATTTTTACTAATTCATTTAGTAATACTTAAAATTAAAGAAGTTGTCATTTTCGAATACGCTTCTTCTTATACTCGTTTTAAGGATTTTTCAAAATATAACTGCACTGTTTCAGTACGACAAACTAAAGAAGTTATATTAAATCTCAAATCTTCATTGATGCAATTTCGCTCCGTTTGGCATTTTCTAATATAAGCTACTTTGTCAGAGTGCCTCAGAATTGTATGTAAGTGCGAGACTGGGACTGTCGCATATGGAACACCGCAGCTATTCGCTCTCATAAGGAACTTCACATACACAGTCACACACCGCCTGATGACACATTTCCGCAAATCTAAAATCAATGCATGAATTATAGCCGTTTTATGCAAATGCTGCCAAAAATCGATGCTATCGCTAGGCTTCATCGCATTAGCTGCCAACAAAATGTTGACTGCTGACTGCCATAAATAATGAGTATCCTTATTGCGATGGACCGAGGAGGGAGCACGTGGATTTGGCAATTCAAATTTACCATTTGTCGTCGCTAATAAACAAGCTGACAATTTAAATGGAATATTTTTGGAAAAATATTGAATTCATCTGAGCAGAGAACCGCGAGATTTTGTGCCAAAAGTGAGGATTGTATAAATTGTGTGTGAATAATTGCGAGCGAAGAAATTTTCGGCATAGGTATATGTAGAGGCGAGTGGATTGGTCTCTCCCATTTCGTGTAGCGAACACATTTCTTAGGCAGAAAGATTTCTTTGTTAATCGCTAAGCTCTCATGAGCTGTTGAGCTATTTTATTTAAAATACTCGTTCCAGGCCCTTCATGGATCTATACGCGAAAATTCTCCTTAATACAGGGATTTCCATTAACTTTAAAACTCCAAAATATTCTCATATAAGCACATTGTTTGTTAATCCACGTGTGCAGTTCCTTTTTGTCAGGAAAGTATATTTCCTATTTCCATATTATTCTGCTGTCTTACTCTATTTCACCGCTCATTATGAGGACTCAGCAGGACTTCATCTCTTTTAATAACTGTTAAACTCTTTAGAGTATAACTCATCCTATTTTTCCTAAACTCCAGTGCATACTTTTAGTAGCTTTACAAAAGGAGTGCATACCAGAAAGGACATTCAACTTTGTTTTCAATGCTACAAATGTACAACAACAGGAATGCATCCTTTCTGAGTAGCCTAATTCGAAATATGCCTGCTCTATGTGAGCCAGTGAATTGAAATTAAATGGAGATTGGAAGCTAACAATGGACGCTGCCTTGTGCCAACCAGCCAAGTCTGAGCAGCTGCATGAATGTGCATGAGATCCAACAAGAGGAGTGCATTTGAAGAGCTTCAGTTTGATAAGGCATGACTTGGGAATTCAAGCTTAATCCCGTTATGCGCTCTCGCAGGCTGGTTATAATCTCATATTTGTAGTAAAGAGCACTCTTGCACTTTGAGTATGTGAAAGTGTAATGCACACAAGTGCACACATGCACGCATACAACCAAGCATAAACCGCAATTAAGCCCATAGAATTCGCTGCAACAACCGAAACAACAACAACAGCCCAAGGATTAGTATATGCGTACGATTTACATGTGTGTGTGTGTTGCAACGGTAAATGATTTACAACCAGCAGTACAACAATAAATACGCAACTGAGCAACCCCACTCACACATGCTTGCCTTTCGACTTGTCTCTCGTCTTCTGGAATTCTTGAAGTTATAGCCCAAGTACGTTTGCACACACACACACACACACATGCCTAAATACAATACCATACAAGGCACATGCCTTCTGATTTGTGCAAATGCACTCACACTTACCAGCAGCGATTTGCAGGAAACGGAAGTGCACCGATACGAAGAGAAGAGTTGCCAAGGGCGTGCTGTTCAGCATGCTCAGCTCATCCACTTCGAGTGTTGAGCCTGGCATTATCTGTCCAAGTGCATGAGCATTTATGTATGCTTGCCTGTGTGAGTGCATTGTAATTGTAATATAAAGCCTTCAGCGCATTGAAGGCATTTAACATTTGCTTGCAGCGCTTGAAATGTCGTTATGTCATATGATGACTCCATTTGTATCATTCGATGCTGTCTTTCGTTTAAATTTTGTCAGAATTGAAAATTAATTTGTGTTTCTCACTGACTTTAATTTTTAGTTTTTGATATGCCAACAACCAGGGAATGCCTCTGTATATGGAAAGCACTTGTTGACTTGGAAAATATTAAAGGTTAATGGAGGGCATGAAAGAGGAGTAGTGGCAGTGTACGACGAGGGAAAGCACCCGAAGGAAGACTCAATTATAACCGGGACGTGCCACCAAAGAAATATATTTACCCCTATCAAAAATATGAAATTTGTGGATTTGCTATGCTTAGACGTGATTACGTCTCTTTAATAAAAACCTGGTGCCAAAGGCGGAAATTTCCATTGTCCATGTATGAGTTTTTCTGATGTGATGTAAATTGTAATGTGTTAGAAAAATGTATGCGTTTATAAGCGAACTCTAGTTATATGGAAAAATATTAATTATGGCAAATAAAACTCCAATTTGTCGAAAAACATAATTTTTAAATGTTTTTTCGAAAATTAGGGAATTTAAAAAACATCAGAAAATCTGTCTAGCTACCTCAAAAATACAACACTCTGCTCCAAAGCAAAAATGGCTAACTCATTGTTGTTGTGGCTATACCAAGAAGCAACAAAGTAAAACAACAACAAAATATCAGAGATAGACAAAAACACGCCCTACAAATAAAACAACTAAGTGTTTCCCGCTATTCGTTTCTTCCTATTTTCCGATTCCATAAACTTTTATTGAACTATTAAGGCAATTTTAAATTGCTTTTAGAACAGAGCACACCAAAAACATCAACAATACCAATAAAGAAACAAAAGTAACAAAAAAATAGGCATAGCCCCTAAATGTATGCTCTACAAGCAAAGCAATACGCTGCAATAAAGTACAATTCCCCAAAGCGCAAGGGAAGTAAAAACAAGGCAGAAAAAGGGATCAAAAAGCCAACAACTGATGCGGCACCGAGCATAACAGGATATGCTGTGCTATCGCTGCCGGATACAAACCGAATGCGAAGAAATTCAATAAAGTCCCATTAACAACAGACGGAAGCAAAGTTATTTCCGAAATATTGCCAATGGTAAACGTAATAGTACAAAATCCTAAAATCAAATTAGAAGAGCAGACAAACAAAAGCTCCGCCTAGCCAGCCTTCGTCGGATGTGTCCTTCCAGGAATGCAATTGTTTTGTAGTTTTTAGGTTCACGTGCAACCGCAATGCTCCTAAAGTTATACAATAAGCAGCCAAATGGATGAACAATTTAGAAGCCTCTTGTTGCTTAAGCCAGGTCAATCCTTTCTAAATCACATAAAATGAGCACTGGGTTTTGAATTCCTAACAAATTTCGATAGAAGACTTGTTTTATTTGCATATAAAGTAATATATTGTTACTAGTTTATTTATTTATTTAGTAATTCAGTCTATGGAAACACACAAAATATTTGAATACAAACAATTATGAATATTCAGGCATCAAGAAAGATCTGACTTTTCGCCCATTTCAGTATTAAAAGATTCCTGAATAAACGTGGACGCACTTCAGCGAAGATTATGTATTTCTGTTCGAGGTACTACATCAAGTTCCACAGCATTCCCAAAGTATGCTGCTTGAATTGGAACTGTTGCTCTAATTAAAACCAATAATTCCTGGAAAACACGCTGCCACGTGTAAGAGTGCGCGCTGCAGAATTGATTGTGGCATTTAACACAATTTGCAAACACGCCCACTATTAATGGGCAATACGAGCCAGCAGAGCAAAAGGCCAAGCTGCCTGCCAGCGCTGCCAACGAACCAAAAAATATATTGCCTTATGCTCGCCGCAAGCAGTGAAAGGCGAGGCCAGCTCAGTTACAACTGTCCACGTTTGTTGTCCGAGCGGGCTCATGTTGCAACGCCAGCAGCCACAAATGGGCATGCGCAGCCGTTTCGGTCCGAAACGTTAAGATTGCAGCCGATAAATGCGTCATAAATTAGGCACTCCGCTGACAGCGTTGCGCTTGAGGTCGGCGGCACTGTCAGCGTGCGCGTGGCTAATTAGTGGGTGTTGCATTTGCGGCGAGTGCCGCTGCCGCTGCCTCCGCCTCCCCCTCCGCCAGCATGCAGTACAAGAAGCGTGCGTGTGTGGCAAATTGTTGTGTTTGGATTTGGCCAATTGCCACGCTCTGCAAATGAAAATATGAAGCGGCGCTCACTGCAGCAGCTAACGCTTGGCCAATGTAAAAATGTGGCTGCATTGGCTCTGCTTTCTGTGGTTTCGACGCATTACAATGGATGGTTGCTTGTGGCTCGGCGCTTTAAATATGCAACTTTTAAAGTTTTGCATGAAAGAAAATCATGAGTAGTTTCAGTCAGCAACGAGTGTTCCAAAATAAATCGTTCTCAAGCCGCAAGTTCTCACAAATTGTTGGCTGCATAAAAATCTATTTTATTAGTAAAAAATTTATATGCAGTTCAATTTGAAGCGTTGCAGAAATAACAAAGACCGCAGCACGCAACAGCCAAAGGAAAGTAACATTCTCAGAAATTCATCATTGACTATAAATACAATATTTAAAAAGAAATAAACAAAAACAGTGGAGAGTGTTCTTTGTTTTCACTTAAACGCAGAAGAGGCGGCATATGAAAACATGAGACTAAAGAAAATACAGCAATAAATTCGTATGCAGTGGAGCGCGCAATGGACCCAAATCATTGATTGGTTATGGGCGAATACGCAGTGAGTTAAATTTAGTACATGAGATGTCTTCCTGAGTTCAGATTTTGCAGCTATATGAAAGGGTAATAATATCAAACCATTTATAAATATTTTAAGCATGTTTTGAACTCGGCAGGTAGTTAATTTACGAGCATTATTAGAGGCTAAAAACCACTTCTTAATAAAGGCAATATTCTTGCCTTAAAAGAAATGTAAATGCTTCATTTTAGTGAAAGGCTTTTGGTTTATCGTTGGCCTAAGGTTTAAAAATATGCTCAACCAAGCTTTATCAAGAATTGAATCTTCTCAAAAGCAGCTATGTCCATTACTCTCTCTCACACCATTCTCACACCGGTTTGTATGCCATAAATGACCCCATTTTATTATTGTTTACACCTACACCCGCTCGAACCAATAACAATTATCGACTGCAATTTCAGTTCAATTGCCAACTTTTCGCATATAAAAGGAATTTACAATATGCCGACTGCAAATGATAAACAAATAGCAGCAGCACAATTTCAGTTGGAATTTGTGGCTTCATTGTTGCTGCTGTTGCTGTTGCTGTTGTTGCAATTCGCTGTAATATCGGGGCTGCAGCAACCATAATTTGCTAGCTGCATATGCACATTTGAGGTGGTGACTGTTGGTTGGGCAGCGTGTGGGGGCTCGATTATTATTGGAATTATAGCAGCGCAAAAAATTGCTTGCGAAAACAATAACTGCTGTTAAAGGTTTATCGTAGTCAACGGAGCAAGAAATGCGCAATGAAAGCGATATCTGTGCCAATTTATGAAAATATCTGCAATAAAATATTTGCACACTCACCCGAGGGCATGTTTGTACTATTAAAAGAGCGCAATCAAAGACAAAACAAAGGAAAATTTCACAAATATCGAAATATTCGGCAGCATGAAAACCAGGCTTTTCTATTTTCCTTACCGTTACATGTATGTGTTATATGTATGTAGATACATTTACACTAACAGTATTTTATACAAAAAGGGAGTTTTGAATTGTTGGTTCTCAGAGAAATTTTATTTTTAAATCTACACAGAGGATAAAATTGCGTTTTATTTCAGATTTTTTATGGTTTTACTGAAACTTAAAATCGGCAAAGTAAGATTCTCGTCGAAATATAAGTTACGACTAAGACAAGTCGTCCTTTATCTCCTAGTCTCGGTGCCCGTCTCTTTTTTGGAAACTGGGAGCTGTGTATATGTACATATATGCGTATAATGTTTTATTCATTGTGATATCTTTATATAATGTTTCTCTGGGTCTAAATTATGAATAAATGTAGGCCCTTAGATGATAAAAAATATATTAAATTGTTTGTATATTCCTATTCCAACTTCCTTATACCATAAGCAATTAGTGTAGTATAAGTAGTGTACGCATACTGCGATGCGTCGCGTTCGATGGTCGAGTGTCAACTGTCCTCGTCAGCAGTCGGGCGTAAACTCACGCGTTCGTTAATGTCGTTAAGTATTCAAATGTGTCTTTAACTATCAGTGTGCGTCTCGTCAAATCACGTCGTCCACGCAGGTTTGCATTTTGTCAGTAGTCTCGACAGGAATTCCCACATTAGTTACATCAGTGGCAATAGCTCATTCTGTTCCTGATGCTGAGTCAATGCAGAGCTTGCTGAGTGCCACACACAAAATACACTCTGCCATCATTTTCACGTGACCAGGCTGACACATAGTCAGCTTTCAGCAGTCACAACTAATTTCCAACTAATGCCGACAGTAAAATTCAACAAATTTGAGAGCTGCATAACATGAAAGTGTTACCTTGCAACGGCAACATCGCAACTGACATTGCTACGGTCATCACATACAAACAGGTGACAGAGGACTGACCGTGCCGCGGAGCTAAATTCTTCAAATTGAATTCCAAATTAAATTTACGATGTTAGCTGCTTCTTGTTGTAGCAACATGCTAATTGCATTTGTTGCACGCCACCAACTGCAAGGCCAACCAAGCACGGCGTGGAAGGAACGGAAACAGCAAGAGCACAGGCGAATGAATTTAATGGCGAATGTCAGCGAGTGGCATTAAAATGCAACGGCACAAAAATAGCCAAATTATATTTTAATTAGAGATTAAATAATTTTAAATATAACCGCATGTCAAACACGAACATGCTAAAGTGGTCGCAGCGGGCACTAACACCTCAACAGGACTGCACGCAGGAGTCGAATGCAATTAGAGTTGATGTCGGTGGGAACTGCGACGATGGCGCCATCAGCTGCTCACAAGCTGCCCACGCGTGGCATGTCATATCAGCTTTCACTGTTAAAATACGTCGGCATTTTTAGCTTGTATGCTTCCATACCTGCTGGCCGCCACCAACTGTCCTGACATTCTTCGACTTTGTTGCGCTGTCTTCTGTTTTTAGCACAAATGCTTAACTCGCAAATGAGTTCCCTCTGAATGTCAACTTCAGTTTAATAACACCTGCGCATAATGTGTATTTGTATCTGTGACATGCGGCAAGTGTTTGCGTGTATGTGTAGTGCGCGACTTGTGTTAAGTTTGTTGCAAGTACAACGTTTTAATGTCTTGAAGCTGTTAATTTCTTTGCAGGGGGTAAGTAAATAATAATGCGGCCGTAAGTGCGCCATTAAACAGCGAAACTCACTTGGCCGACAGTGAGGAACGTAAGCGCGACTGCAACATGTTCACTTGTGTGGGTACCTGGAATTAGGATCCGTTGCGACGTGGGAAGCTATGTGCACCTTTTTATGTCAATTTAGTAGAGAGTACAGAAATGCTTTTTTCCGCATTTCTAACATTTTACAAAAGAAAGACATTCTGTACTGTGAGTGCAGGTCAACTGCCCTAAGTGAAGTACCACAAATTGATGCCATGCCAAATTAAAAAAAAAAGGATTTAATACTTATTAACACTAGTGTCACATTTGATACTTATTTTAGTAGAAATTAATTAAATTTCCTTGAAAAGATTGCCTTTAGTATGAGGTCTGCAACATTTCTTTGAATGAAAATTTCGGATTATTGTGAATGCCTTTCACTTAGGAAAAAGATAGCGCAACTGAATTATAATCATATTGTGCTTAGCTTTGACAGGTAACATGCATTGATGTAAAACACAAACCAAAATATAATTTTATTTTATATCTGTTCTTGAATTGTATTTCAAGTTAGAGCTGAGGCGCGTTCAAAATAGAAAGACCTGGGCAAACTCATAACCATTGAAGAAGCCCCACAGCGCCAAAGAATTTAATATGAAAATATTGCCAAAATGGTAACAAATGAAATTGTATGCGATGCTGTCACAATGAAAACTAGTTACATGTGCATGAACCATTGTACAGACAATCACATGCACATACATGCCAGCCAGCCAGCCATGCCACAGTAATGACAACAATGAGACTTGCCACAGTTCAGAGAATTTATATTTGCCATGCTTGAGCTGTAATTTTATCCTGCTGCGCAGACGCTGTCAGACACAGGCAACGAGATGCTGAACTTTCAAAAGGACGCATTGTTAAGTGAGCTTTTTGTAACTTCTTTCCAGCATTGGAAGGACATCAAGAGTGAGGCGGCTTGTAATAATGCCTGCAGTCACGATGGCAACCACATTCAAATCAAACAATTATATGAAAATTTTCTGTGGAAACACAATTTGAAACTCAATTTTGATTCAGAAGAAGGCACCGAAATGAGCATCAAATTTGAGTGCAAATGTAGACATTCTAATATTCCAATATCATACTGTGAACATACAAAATGAAATGCAAAAACGTATATGCACATGCATGTGTGTATCCTTTGTTTATGCTCATAGATAAAGCTCATTTTAAAGCTTAGTCAAATATTGTTTTACATGTCATCTGTCGGTAGTTTGATAAAGATGGATCTATTAATGTTTCTACTAGAACATAAGAAAGACCTAAACATTACAATAATATAACCTGTTGAAACTGACTTATCATATATTTGATAAAAGTCGTTCTGATTCATATATGATTTATTATTCCCTGGCAGAGAAGATGTGCTCCTTGCCTCCATACAACTGCAAGTATACCACCATTTGAATATTCAAAAAAATATGAGAATACCTCATTAACTGTAGTCTTTGTATTCCTTCAACTTCCCTAACGCATGTTTAGAATCTGTAAACACTCGGAGAACTGTCATTGCGAGGCTGTGATTGGTACTCGAAACTCAAATATATAGCTGACCTCATCCAGCTACAAGCCCTACCTATTTAGCCCATCTTAATGCTAATTTATGTCACTCTATGAAAAGCTTCTCCACAAATAATTATATCATTGGATAGACCGATTAAGGTTCAGGCGAGTTTTCTTACGGCAGGGATATAAACAAGACTGGCTGAATTGTTAAAATTTTTAATTCATTAGATTAAAAAAATCAAATTAACAATGACACTTTCTTAGAGATGGTTTTTCCCTTGCAAAGCGCATGACGAAGTTTAATTTGACTGCCTTTCAGCAAGGACATAAGAGACCGAAGCTATCATTAAAATATGTTTGTTGCTGATATCATTTAAAAATAAATGTTTTATTTTGCTGTCATTAAATGACATTATTTTTTGCGTAATGAGTGTAATCAAACTCGAAAATGAGGGCCTCTTATTTACATAATTTGACTGATATTGATCTTACTAATTAGGTAAACATGAAATGTAGAAACACTATTATGTGCAGAGTATTTTTGATGCACACATGCTGCCTCAAGCAACAACAGCAAATAATCTGCTGAATAAATTTAGCCGCCAGCATGTTGTAATAGGAAATGCATATCATAAAACAACATAAAACTTTGGACAAATTAAAATTGAACCATCATTAAAATTGTGAAGCCGTCATAAAATTGCTTTTGTTAAATTTTGCTTAAATTTAAGGCTGCAATTTCCGTTGCACGCAGCTACAGCGAACACTCTGCAAAGGAGTCCTTCCACTTAGGGAATTAATTTTATTGCAAAATCCTTTGTAGAACCACACTGTCCAGCGGCATGCAAACATACACTCTCTCTCACACATGTACAGCAGCAAGTTGGCGTGTGCTGGTATGCAAATTTATGCGGTTACAACGAGGAATCTTCGGCGCACTTCTCTGCTGCATTGCTGCCGAAAAGTGTGGTACAACACCAGCTGCAGGATATTTCAACCACTTCTTCTGCTGCTAACCATAGCATGACACTTGCTAGCATACAGCCACACTTCAAGAGCGTGCTGCTGTATTGCTGCAACATATTGTTACCACTAGCGAAAGTTGTTACTGAGGTTGACTGGAAGAGAGCGGTACAGTGTAGCGTAAGTGTAGATATGTGCATATTTAAAAAAGATTTTCAAAAGCAGTCCTTATTCCGGTTTTTGAAGTGAAAAAATCGAATGTGAATAAAGCAAATGAAGTGCACTTTCATCACTGATCGGAACGCGATATTTCTGTGGGTTAACTATATCCGATATTTAGTTCAACATTTCACTTTCGATCGAACTTGAAATCGATGGCTTGGAAAATCTTTCAATCAAGTTCAACATATTGATGGTGATCTTAAAGTTCTACATATACCACGATAATATTTTCTAGGATTCCATTATATTTTAACCTGGGTATTTTTATGTAACTTGCCAAATACATCTATATTTATTTTGAAGTTTTGCGAAGGTTTTTCGAATTGTTCGATGATAAGTCTGGAATCGAGTATAACTTAGCTACCTCATCTACTCAAGCTCACATAAAATCAATTGCCCCATAATATATTGTAGCATTATTTGTCTAGTCTGAAGGACCGTACGCAATTTTAATCATTGCTCTTGCTGCAGTTGGCACCTTGAAACCGAATCCATTTCCTCTCTCTCTTGCGCGTTCCTAATTCCGTCAACCTGAATATTTTTCGGTCTGTTGGTATGCGCACATTTCCGACACTTTTCCAATGAGATGCCGTGCATTTTATGCTGCACGCCATTGCTTCCACTGCGCAAAATACCACTTTGGCATTTGCATAAATTTCCCAAAGTACAGCAAGCAGAAAATTGCAAGTAAAAAAAGTTATAAGTTGACGGAAATTTTTCGATAAAAGTGAGTAAGAGATTAAATATTTCCATTAAAGACAAAGGAAGCTACAAAGCCGCTTCTGTGGAATGCTAAACTGCACTACCACACATGCAACATGCTGCAATGTATTTAGCGCATATTAGCATTTACTAAATTAATGCAATGCGTCGCGCTAAACTCCCAGCTTGATGCCATTGCCACTAATCCGAGACCACAGCAGCGAGTGCCGCCGGTGTTATGCTGCCCATATATAATTTTGCCATGTTGTGCGTTGTTGTTGCGGCTGCTTTATAATCTAAACTAATCCCTTATGTAAAACAAACACGTTACGTATTGCGCACGCATAAAGGACGATATATCATTTCCGTTTATTTCCTGCTGCTTCACATTTTGCTCTTTGCCTTCAGTCACCATCACTTGATAGCAGAAAATTATATAACTTTAGTCACATCTGTTGTGTTTCCTGTTTGGTGACTATAAATATTGTAGTTAGTATGTCCTCGTACGAGAATATCCTATCTAAGTTTTAATTAAAGTCACTAAATTTAAAGCAAAAAAATTTCTCCTTATATCTCCTTTCGTCTGTTTTGATTTGAGATGGCATAATTAAGCCATTCCATGAATGCTAATGAAAGGCGGTGATTTAACAAATTCGATCATTGCATTTTTCGGCCCGAACAATGCCTGAAGACTGCTCATGCTTGAGTAAGGTTCTTGAACTCAACTTCAATGGAGATGGCTTCTCTTCACAATGAAACTTTTCAATCTCCATCCATCTCAGTATTAAGACAGACATAATCCTTCAGTATTTTTCTGCAATTACTAGCAGTGGTGATGTTGTTACTCAAATGCACAATGGCAGCAGGCAGGCACGTTGTCTGTACTCTTTGGACCAAACATCCATTGTAGGCTGGAATATTAGGCCGGCATTTATGGCTGGCAAGAACTAAACAAAAAACCAAACACACACACAACTACATACAAATACTAAAACAGAAACCGAAATGTCGTCCTGATTCAAAACAATGAACAATGAGTAATTCCATCCATTGTTCAAACTATGAATGGCACGGTTTACTCCAAATATGTATATATGCATACACATAGATAGCCATGTGTTTGTGTATGCGCATTGGTGCATATACATGTGTGCATTCAGCAGTTTTCATACCAACAAAAGGGACTTTTATTGTTTTAGATGCACATTTGGGTTGCATGTTGAAATCGCACACAATGGTCAATGAACGCCCTCAAGTTTGAGAGATATGCATTCCGTTGGGTCTGCTGTATTTGTAGACGTCACAGTGTATGGGTGTATTTCGAAATAAATCGCTTTTTATATGGATTATTTGCTATTATTAAACTCCACTTTAACTACGGAACTTTGAGTTATTATACGAGAATCTAAGCTAGTACCTACTTATAGGCGGAAGATTCATAATAATTAATAATTAATTAATTAACAGCCCGTGTGGGTTTAGGCCTAGCTTTCTCGCATTAACTTGTGTGTTCTTGTCATATTTTTCACAAAGTAACGGGACCTACTTTACCGAATCCGAACGGGTTTGAGAAGCTTTTCATGGAAAAGATTGTTTTCGGAGAATAATCAATTTGTAAACAAATTTTCTTTTTTTTTATTAGTTGTTACCGGACCGGGAGATGATCCTCAGGTCCCAGGTCCTCCGCGTCAGCGACCAAGCACTTAGCCCACTGAGCTACCGCGGAGCCGCAGAAGATTCCTAATATGCCGAAAATTACAAATACTTTTTAGCGTCAGAATGTATGAAACCTGCTGGAGGCGACAATGTGGAAACAGTAATGTTAAGGAACCGTTGGCGAAACCGCAAACTTGCTCTAAGAGTGATGATGGCAACTTCTTCAATTTCCTTTTAGCTTTGTTCGAAGTATATTTATTTTATTCGAATAAATACGCATTTTCTTTCAGTTTTTGGTTTGTGTAGGTACTATGAATTAATTATTTATATAGAAATCAGTATTTTTTTGGAAATATTTATAAATATGTATATATAAACACAAATTTTTTTCCTTGACAGTTAGCTGTATTAAGATATTTTAATGCATGTATGCATTAGAATCACATTAAAATATCGTATTTCGGTTACTTAAAACTTTTAAGTTAAAAGTCAACCATATAAAATTCAATTAATTTCGTTCTGGCTTAAAGCGAAAAATATTGATTACTTTATATGTTAACCGACATGTTCTATACAGCTTGCATGCGCACACACACTCACACACATGCATGTGCATATGTGCATAGATGTTGCGCCACATGCTGCCTGGCAATCTGCTGCCGTTGCTCCATTGCAGCAGCAAAAATGCCAAATGAAAAATCAACAACACTCGTCTACGGTGTCACTGGCGAGGAATTTTGCAGCCATATGCACAGAGAGCGAGCAGCAAATGACAGATTGCTGACATGAAGTGTTGCTCATTTGCAGCAGCTGTCGCTAGTTGACTTTCGAACTTTCTCTGCTCTGCAGAATGTTAAAATTGCAGAATAACTAAAAATGAGGGAAAGCCATGAGGAATAAAAATGTGTGCAAAATAATTGTGCTCTTGAAACCGAAATCCAAACGAGAATCCGAAATCATTTGATTTGTAAAAGTAGAATCGAAATTAGAGAAAAATGGTTTAATTGAAGTACAATCGATTTTGTTATGCTTGAAACCCAGATAGATAATGTGAACAGTAAAATATTAAAGTTGCTATTAATGGCAGATTTCCAACCGAATAAAAATGTATTTTAATTTCAGATATTGAGTTAAAAATAGTAACCGAAATTAAAAAGTAAACAAAAGTTGTTAAAATTTCATAAGAAATATCGAATCCTATTTTTTAGTTGACAGAAATCTCTTCAAATGTTAATATTTTCTGAAACCAATTTTAAAAAAAAAAGAGAATCGTAATGGGTATTTGCAATTTATATGCAATTGAAACCAAATAGAAAGGACTAACTAATTATAGTACCCGGCTTAAGTAGATGCGTGCTTTCCCTAGTCAACTTATACATACAATTACAATATAATAGGCATAAAAATAAGTTGTGAAAGGTGCATATAAAATATAATCGTTGCACTCCGTCTGCAGATTCTGCCACACTATTCCAAAGTGCTGCACCACTTCAAAGTGCAGCTTAAAGCGAGGACTTATATCGCAAATTAACACCTCACTCAGAGGCCACTTTATTGAATTGTCGGCGATTTTATATGCCACCACACGGTGCCAGGGAGCATGTGAGTTGAAGGCTGCGACTGCTCACAACCGACAACAACATTCGAAGCTGCCTGCTAACTGATAGCTTTAATTACGCGCAAAACACTTCGAAACGCTGTAAAGAACCTTCGCAGTTGGGTGGGTCAGTGTGCCGTGGCGAAGCCATGAAATGAAGTTGTTCCCCTGTCGACTTCAGATTGCAGAGCCAGAGCCGCGGCAATGTCGTTGGAAAAATATGTGCCTCACGCCGTTTAAGTAGGCGGCTGCAATGCAGCGCAGCTCAGCCCAACAACAGCCTGCAACAATAAAAACCGACGAGCGATAATCTGCTTTTACACATACAAATAAAAAGTAAAAGAGAGCAGCAACAACAACAGCAGCAAAGACGGCTCAAATTACAATCGCCTTATGCCAATTTAAGCAATTTGTGCCATGTCGGGTTATATATCCTTCGGTACCTTTGCAGCGCTTTGATGCCTTGGCAAGTTGCAACACGCTACCACTGCAAGCTGTGACTACAGCAACACCTTCCCCTCACCCCCTTTTACATTGCCGAGCAGCTCAACTAATTGCAAGTTTTAGCTACGTTACTGCAGAAAAAGGGCAACGCTTTTTTGTTTGCACTACCATAAAATTATCACCCATGAAAAATCTAGTTCACACCTTGTGCGCAGCATAGTCATCCACAACAACAACAACAACAGCAGCATCATAATAATCGTTGTTGTTGCTTGCTGCATGTTGCCACTTCAGTCTGCAGTGATCACGGCGTACGGAGGCGTGTTGTCGATACCTTTGATGCTGCTGTCGTTTTTATAGCCACTGCCTGGACTTATTTTTAGCATTCTCCCTTGGCAGGACTTTTAAACTACTTTTGTTGTTTTTGTTGCAGCGTTTTAGTCAGATCTCATATCAGCATTTGACTTTGCATTTTTCGTATTGAAGCTGCAATTATGTGCTTTTTGCCCAAGGGGGTACATCTTTTTTGTATCTACTTTCAACGACAAAAGCAAAATAACTGAATAACAGCTGAAGGCTTTTTTCAAAAGCCGTGCGCTTATGCTCTGAGGCAACAATCGAATAAGCATAGAAAATAACCCATTTAATATAAAAGTGTTTGTCGAAATATTTAAAACTTTTCTTCAAAAAAGATCTTTGTAGTTCCGTTAGGTGGGATTAGTGATGGCAGAAGCCTCTCAGTAACCAAAATGGCCCATTCGAAAGATGTGAATCATATGAAACATTCGTAAAATCGATTCTTTCTTATTCGCGTTTATAGTGCAGGGTAGTACATACGTATATGTATGTATGATTATTCCCCTACTACACTTGCAATTACTTGCAGTGAAGTAGAAAATTAGCTATTTCAGCTTCACAATCCATGCACCTAGAATTTAAATACAAGCAAGTAAAATACCCAGAAGTGTGGAAGTATATACAACTACTTTTAGCAGAGCTTAACTCAGCTCTAACTGTTTCTTTCTCTGTGCTTTTCTTTCTGCTGAATTTCCTTTTGCAGCAGAAGTCGATACGTTTTCATCACCTGTTAAGGACGAGTAGATTGAAAAATATTGGCATTTTATATCTATTGAATTTCAATGCAGCTCAAATGCGCATTAATTCAAATTATCTGTGTTCTTTGTGCTCCATTTATTATATGTGCGAGAAGCCGGTGTACGTATTACAGCAGGCAGCCGAGTGCAAATGCGTGTAGCAACGGCTTGGCATTTGGCTGTGACGCCAGCACAAAAGTGCATTCTCTCACTGGTGCCGCCTGCAAAGAGCAACGCCGAAGGACCCAAAAGACATTTTCCATTTTCCACAACGTGCACATTGGATGCCCATAAATCTTCGTTCATTTTGCCGTGCGCTGCGTAGCCGTATGAATAAAAGGCGCTACTAAAATCCGTAGCCAAGTCGAACTCGGCATACTACTGGATTATCGGAAACCAGAGCAGGAATGCATGTACGTAGCATTTTTCAAACAATGCATGCATGTAAAGATTTGTATGTGTATGCTACGGATACGCATCCTGCACCTGCACAGCTGCAAAGCAAGCCATAACATAAAAGTTCAGAAAATTTGCCATATTGAAAGCATCTTTGCATGCACATAAGGAAAATTGCATACAATCTGTTGTGCTATCATACTCACACATTCTTCGTTAAGTAATATTTTTCATGGATTTTCTTTCCAATGCAGTCTTATGAAAAACTAAACGCACACAAATTATTCGCGGGCATACTCAATGCATTTGCAAAGTTTGCTTATTGAATAAGGAGATTAAAGAAAGAGTAAAGTGTTCTGGAATTAAAAAACATAGTTAGAAAGTTAAAAATTCCCATGCTTTGGTAAAAAAAAATGAACTCTCTTTCACAAATCCCGTATAAAATATTTTAATAACTATCAAAGCAAATGGAAAACTTCGACTAGAGATTCACATTCATGCCCATTATACATACATATGTATGTACATACTTTAAATACACGTCCACTTTTATCATGTCTTTCTCTCGAGTGCATTATCGGCCGCTTGTCATAATCTCAAAAAGCCTATTTGAGTAAGAACAGGCTACTATTAAAACAGAACTATCATATTAAAACAGATGATTTTGACTTACGATGATGCATGAATGTATCTGCATTTTCTTCATTCTCTCCTTACAAATTGAAAGCAAATATTTACATACGAAAATTTATTATCATACAATATATAAAATTAACTCCAAATATTTCAATTATATTCGAATTTCGTAATTTATTAAATATTTCTGCATACCGTGGGAGACAATTTAATGGCTTAGAAATTAAATGCAAAGGCGATATTCACGAAGTCTGGCAGAAAAGTAAAATAGCAGATTTGCTTTGAACAACAACAAAAAGCGTTTCCTGCTTTCTAACTCTTTATGTAATTTGTAACACCTCTGCCAGAGCAGCTGACGTTCTCCGTGAATACCGCTAATGAAATTCTCAGTATAAAAACTTAAAGATATTTTTTCCGACGAAATGGTTCGACCTACAAACAGGCCTTGTAGTTAAAAGAGACACTTTATTTTCGGATGACACTGCAGCTTAGAGGCACTACCCAGAGAATTGGCTGTGCATCTTTTTGCAACTACCAACAATTAAAAAAAAGAGTAACTACGAGTTATGATGGAATTTGCACATGCAAAATGTAGGCACTCATCCGGCGGCATTAGCAGTTGTAATAAAATTTGCACTTGAAATTAGTGTTGCCATATAAGTGCATGCGCGAACTGAAGCGCATTCATAAATTTACCATAAAATCTAAGATTTATGCAGTAGCATCTGCAGCTCGTAAATAACGCGTAAATTAAGTCATACGTTGACTCCCAGCAGGCTAAAAGCATTCGCACATTAATTGATGTGCGCAGCGATAAGCGTGGCACGTAAAAAAAGGTTGCCGCACACTGTCATAAAACTAGCAGCCAAGGTATTGCTTCGAACATAATGCGCTGGAAATTATGGAAATGCGCAGGAATAGATCCGTGCTAAGTGGTCTTAATATTCGGTCCGAACGGCAGTATAAAGAGCTTTATGCTCCAGTTAATATGCAATATGCGGCGACTGATGTTGAGTGCATGTCAACTGCTTCGAACGATTAGCAATCAGATTATATAATAAGAATTAAGTGATCAAGTTAAAAAAGACACAAAACTTACTGAATTTCATTATTGATCACGCAACTTTTGATTAGCGATGTTTGAACGTAGGAGAGTTACTTCTTTTCTATAGATATATATATATATATTCAATGGATTTTCTTCTTTTTCATATATCTTCTTCTTTATATTATCTAAATATATAAATCCTAACTACCTTTAAAAGGACAATTCATTAAGGAAAAATAATGGAAACAACTTAATGACTTTACTAACAAAAATTAGACCAATGTCGTCCTTCTAGAATAAATTTTTAGATTTATATATGTGGGAATAGGAGTCGGACAGAGGACAACCCGCAGTGGACGAGCATACTGAATGCAACTCTGACAAACTGGACGAAACAGCATAACGAACGCGACGAACACACAACATAAGTTAGTTGCAGCGAAGCTCACACTGAGAACGATACATCTCGAAATCCAATGTACATATTCATAATTAATCTAATTTACTATCTCAATAAATACTTATAATACATCGACAAATGTTACAATAATCAAACTAATAAATAAACTATATTGTAATAACTACATATACGGTAGAAATTACAACAAAAAATGTAAAAATACTAACTCTATCTTTTTCTAACATAACCTACAACATAACGCCTTATACTTAAATTGCACGATGACTTTCGCTTCACCTTCAATAATTGTCTAACCATCACATCCATGCCGCTTACAAAAAAACCATTATAATACATACTAATATTTTCCTAAAAAAGTAAACATAAACTAAATACCAAAAACTTAAATCTAGCTTTTTGTAAAGAAAAAAGTTGTTCAAGTTTGTCAGGTTGAAAATTTGTTTGCCTGCTGAATTTTCTGATTTGTGCTTTTCAATAAATACTATAAGAACAATAGTGAATTTTTTCTGAATATAATTTAAGTAGTAGCCTAAGGCAATCCTGTTATAAAGCAAGTGAAGTATAGGCTTCTGCGTAAGGACCATCAGGGCATAAGTGCATGTTACTTGAACAAATCGCAGAATAGTGTCATTCCTATATTTTCAACGCCGCAGAGATACTCATTGACAATAACATATCATAAAGACAGCTCGAGATCATATTAGAGTGCATTGTGCTTGTAAGTATAAAAACATGTGGCAATCATAACTCGGTCGTTTGACTGTGAATAAATATCCACGGGACCAGAGAGCGCCACAAACAAAACTAACACAAGTGAGAAACTACAAAAGAACTAGACAAATATGATTGTCATGCATGCACACAAGTACACAAGAAAAATGCATAAGTGTGTGCGAGCATATGAAAGGATACTTAAGATGGATCTAACGACAGCCACAGCAACGATGCGACAGCGCTCCAGGCAAAAGCCAAATATCAAAATCAACAACTTTTTGCAGCAAAACTGCTGGCAACAATCTGCTGCAGCTGCAACATGCTGCTATTATTGTCCTGCTGCGTATTTGCTTGCTCCCGCATGCACACCAGCAGGGATTTAGTGAGTGTGTGTGCAAATAACCTCAGTAAAAAGACGGCATTAACAGCTTAATACCGTTGAATAAGCTCACAAAACTATTATGCTGCAGCATGTTGCAAGAGCAACGGAAACAACGACAACAACAAAAGTAGCACTAGCACAAATCAACAGATACAGAACACGGCCGAAAGCAAACTCAACTTCAACTCTTAGCACTAACAATAAGAAAGCAGCAAGTACTCGAACATGCCAGCAAGCTGAATGAAGAATATTTTGCAAAAAATGTCCTTTTGTCCTGTGCGCTCAGTTGCCGCTGCATTACCATTGCGCTTGAGAGAGTGCCGTCTTTGGTGGTAAGTTAATAAGGGCTCGGATAAAGGGCGAATTTGTGGCGAAGTCGCGCAAGACTTAAGTTATGAACCAATCATGAATTGCGGAACTGCTACAATAGGCCTTTCAGGATAGGATGACCAGGAACTTGGATGCTTGTTTCAAATGCAATATAATATACCAACAATGTTAACACTATCCTTAAAACATTGCACAGTAGCAGCATCGAACTCAATCAAATCATAAGAAATTAGGCTACCGGAAAGAGTTAAGTAACAGCATCTACTTTTCCAATTCGATGGATGCTTTTTTGTAAGCAACTAATTTGGACTATTGCTATGGCCCTCAGAAACGCTCGAGAAACGCACATGTTGAATCCATTATGATATTGAAATCGGTTCAATAAATACTTGTAAATTTTGGTTCTTCTAAAAACAGCATATTTGAATATATTAAAACGGCGAAAAAATCGTTTGGAACTAACATTACATTTTCTTTTATCGCCTACTGATAGTTATCCAACTTGTCTGCGAAGCATCTGAAGACGGCACTGTCCTTAGACTTTGTCAGTACAAAAGCGGCTTAAACGTGTAAGTAAATAGAACGGATTTGGAGCAAAATCTTTCTTTTGACATCTTCCCCTCGGAGCACAAAACGTGCACCCACACACGTACTCTAAAAGCAGATATAAATATTATAGGCCACATATGTTGACAGCGCACTGCTGGAGTGCGTCCATCTCACTTTGACCGGAAATGTGGGGAGCAATCAGAAATGCAACTCAGCTTTTTTCTGATCTGCTCTGGTCTTACTCTTACCCTCCGATTGATATATGCAATTGCACACAGTATGGTGGCACAATCACAACAACAAAATATATGCATGGCTTAGATACGGCTGCTGAAAGTTGTAACATTTAAAAGTACTTAACACTAATTTCCCTTCGGGCACAAACAAGTCACACAGAGTGCTCTAGTCATTATTGCAACTCTGCTGCTCACAAGTGACACAACTGGAAATGCGCAAGTGAAAGAGCAAGGCACAGCAAGGATGAGAGCTATTTACAGTGCTGCCACTTTTTGAATACTTTGGCCTGTTTTGGGAAATTCATTCATTCATTCTAAAATTTTAAATAAAAATGGTCCAATAAGTGAATATGAAATATGTGTTTAACTGTACTGGTTGTCCTTTGAAAATTGAAGTCGACTATTTTTAATAACCATTCAACAAAATATTATTTAAGTCGAAAGAACAAAAATTTTTGAAATAACTAAAATATATACAATTTTCTGCAACCATCAATTGCTTAAAGAATCGTATGGGTAATGTTATTTAGTATTTCGCTGGTTTTTTAATATAGATTTTTAATTAATGTATGTATTTTTTATAATCCAATAGTATGATTGCCATCAGGATATATATCATATAGTCTGATTTTTACTAAAAAGCTTTAGCATTCCCTACTCACATGTCAAGGAAATTTAAGATATGTTGATGGGCAATGAAATCACAGGAGCGATGAGAGGAAGGGTTGAGAGTAATAGATAAATCGATCAAAAATTATTTTATAATATTTTATGGTGGCAGCGCTGTACACGCATGCAAATGTGTGTGTGCGTATGTGCAATTGTAACAGTGCAAAAATTGCTGCTCGACAGAAGTTTTGCATGCATTCAGGCGCACTTGTCATGTTGTACACTCCTACATATGCACTCATACATGTGTAAAATGTTGTTGTTGTTATTATTGCTGTTGTAGTTGCTCGTATTTGGTGCGCATTGCTCACGTCTCATTATGGTGCAAAGCAAGTTTACATTATTTGCTGCCGTTGCCGTTGCAGTTGCATTTGTTTCCGCTCTCTGCTTTTGTTGTTGTTGTTCCTGTTTGCTGGCTTGATTCTACGGAAGTAACTTTACATGCAGTAGCAAACATATTGCCAACGTGGGCGGCTAAAAGTGACTTTTGCCCTAGATTAGCAGTCAGCTAGCACGATTTTGACGTCATATTCCACCACTCCGCTACACACTCGCAAGCTCATAGCTGCCATTCCAACTGGCATAAGTCAGAATGTACCTCCAAGTATATTGTTCTATAAAATAATAATGAGAGAACATATTATTCTAGAACTAACTACGCAACTGCTTGCGGGTGTGTCCTTATATTTAATTTTTATTTAACTTGATGATTTTGTGCTTTACTCAATTCCTTACTAATACGTATGGAGGTATACACATTCGGGTTCGCAATAAAATAATCAGCATCTAAACTTAGATTATAAAGTAAGATGTAAGCATGACACCTTCACGAAAAGCACGAAAGAAACTTATTCAGAATTATGGTTACAAAATTTGTTGAATTTTAAAATAATCGCAAGAACAGTTTACTAAATCAAATGCTTTTTTCTAATAATAAAATTCAAATTGCCGAATATGTTTCTTTATAAAATATACATTTAAGTTTCTTACCACACCAATAAATATTAAAATTGTGATAAATTGCTTAATAATCGCATTCGCAACTGCACCCACAACCACACACAACCACACACACCCACACATGCTTTCATATAGAGTTCTACTCTCTCTCACACACATTCTATATGCACTGAACCATTTCACCCACACTGCTGCAGTACGAATTGAGGCGAAATTCTCAAAATTATTTGTCGAACAATATTTCAAGCCAAATACACACAAATTGCATCCGAACGGGTTAAGCTTTTTGAATTGTTGACCTCTTGGCTGCTCTGGTTACTGGTCGTGCTGCATTTGCGTATGGCATGTGCGTGTGTGTATGTGTGTGCACATGTGCGAATTTTTGCACATTTTAAAAATGTATGAAATCAAATTGCGTAAAATAAATTTTTACTAGCTCGCTTTGCCAATATTTATTTGATTTTATTAGAAAATGTGCAGCGCCTCGATGACCACGAGCGCAATTTGTGTGAAAATCGTTGTCGATGGCATGATGATGGAACGCAGACAGTGTTGAGCCAAAATTACCACATAACAAGTATGTAGAGTACAATATTTTTATAAAACTATTGAAACCTGCTTTTTCTTGGTTTTGTTGTAGTATTGATATGCAATTCAAATTATTTGTACATTTTGTGATATATGCCAGGTCTGGAAGATTTAAAATTCCAGGAGGTTCCCGGTCAAATTGCATTTTATTACAACAGTTTGACAATCTTCTTTTGAAAATTTGGCTATCAATATTTAAATACATATTAGAAGTAGTTTATTATGTTTGGGGTTTTCTTCATATTCCACCTGTCTTCTACATTTTCGACGAGAAAATGTCGTAGAGCGTGCAAAACAGACCAACGCTGTTTGCAATAAACATGCATGTCCTTTTATGTTAATGTGTGTGTTGTTAAACGTGCTGTGGTGGGGCTGTCTGACCGTTCCCACTGCGAGTGTGTGCAGCAGATTTATACATGGGCGTAGCCAGAAACAATTTTTTGTTGAAGAGCTTCTGGTTCAGTTTTGATTTAGGCACTAACAGGACACTAACGTTGGCAAAGTATTTCGACGTGTGGAGGACATTTCCAGTCTTTTTCCTGCATTTTCCTAATTTGAATTTAATATGTTTTTTAATAGTTTCCCAATTGGTATTTCGACTTAACTATTCTCTTCAATCGTATCTCTCCTTGTAAATTTTACTTATTGAACTAACACCCACACAGCCATTAAACAAAAATTCTTCCGGCTCTGCCTCAATACACTAACGTGAGTTTTCTATTTTTGAGTGCATTTGATTTCAAATAAATTTCTCCTCTTGGCAACTAGCTACCCTGATAATCCTTTGACTTATTATCAAATAAAAATCCATTCGTAAAAATGGAAAACAAAATCTTGAGCTTTGCAGTGGAAAACTTTTATGCATTGCAGCGAAGGAATTCGAGTGAAAGCGCAAAGGTAAATCGAGCAGAATTAATAGCAAAACAAATGCAAGGCAACCCAAAGGCAAAGGCGCACGGCCGTAAAATATCATACCAAGCGCCAACGAGCAAATCTGGAGAAGGAGCTCGGCGGTATAAACCAAAATCGTTGTTTGCTGCTGCGCACATTTGGCTAACCAAGTGCATGCAATGAAGTTTAGTTAAAGTTTGCCATGATAACATACAATTTTGGAGAAAAAAAAATACACATTTGGAATTTATGCAGTTACAACTTATTGGGTCGTGTTTATAATATGGGGTGCCTGGTTCTTAGCTGCCGGATAATTGGTTAGGTTTTGCGCAAAAGTGGCCATGGGAACTGTTTGGAAATGATAGCTGTACCAATTCAGTGCATTTCTAAAGAGATTACGCTTAATTAAGCTATCTGTTTTATTTGTTATAATAAAGTGAACGCTTGTGCCACTTTGAACCATGTTTCTACCAATTATACAGAAGCACCAAATGTCAATTCTTGAATTTTTAATAAATGGCTCAGTCTCAGAAACTCTTATTTCACTGCACACCAAATCGATTAACTTCAACTCACGTTTTCACAGCAATTCAAATGAAGGAAAGCATAACTTAGTTTTTCGCAGTTACTTCAATGTGATTCGATAATATTCTATTGAAATTCTATCGATAAGAATATGATTACGGAATTGGAATAAAGAACTTTGCAGCCAATTATTATGCAATTTGGCACCATTTCCATTCAATTGCCTTGCACACTGTTAAGCTGTGCGCTTGCAGGGGGATGGTAATATGTGCCTCTTGCAGCAAGATGAGCAGTGGGGTTCCGCGCGGAAGAGTAAACCGAAGAAAACACTAAATGTACAAAGGAAAAGGCAGAGAAATTTGGGGGCAGAAATATGTTCTGTAAAAAATGTTGTTTTTTATTGATTTCTTACCAAATGTTCGCATATGACGAACAATCGTAGATGATGGTGTGGAGCAGAGATCTGCAGCGAGTCGCTTTTTTGCGACTTATGCTGAAGCACTTCAACCAAAGTTCCAGTCCTAATATGAAGTAAGACTCCTATGGCTGTGACTGGAAGCATTTTGGAGTCAAGAGCAGGAAATCTTCACTTCCAAAACATGACTCTCATGCTCAGCCTCACAGACTGCTATCTTCAACGAAGATAGCTGAACAGTGAACGAAGTAAATTTTGAAGCATACCGAACCATCCCTTGCCTTGCACGGACAATTTTTGTTGCGCGACAAAGACAGATAACGTTGTTTTCGGTTTGCTCACAGTGATGCCATCTTTTCAATACAGGGATGCACGAAAATACCAAATTTGGTACCAATTTAATCAATTTAAAATTTGAAAACAAAACAAAAACTAAACAAGTATTTGTAGTCGCTCACATAAGTATGCCAGGCATGTATTGATTTTTCAATTGTGAACAAAAAGCAAAGGGTAAAAATAGAATTTCAAGCACGCAAAATGTAGTACTCGCCTGCGTTTGGTTTTCCCATTCTGCCTACGAACCCGACTTTTCGGCATAATAAATTTTCGGGTGCAAATTGCGCTGTTAAGTGAACAATTCGGAAATTCCCTCGCATTCCTCTTTCAGCTTCAGCTTTCAGAGGTGTTATATTTACAAACTGGCATCACTGCTCTGTGGTTTTTAACATCTGGTGTTGCGCGGCATACATACAAATTATTTTCGAAGAGACTCGGCTCAGAAGCATGAGCCTAGCTTCAGTTTGGTGTGAGTCTACTTCAACATAATGAAGAGAAGCAAGGCGAACGGAGATTTAAAATCTGAAGATTGGAAAAAATGTTGCAGTCCTGCTCACACTTTAGAAGGTGAGGATGAAGTGCAGTTCAAGCAAAAACGTGCTCAGGCTGCAATCCGATTTGCTTCTGAGTGACTCGTTGCAGATCTCTGGTGTGGAGTTGATGCTTGCTGATATCCAAGTGCCTATTCGTATGTCGGCCAAGACGATCGCTACCCGATTTCAAATGCAGCGAGTAGCGAGTGCACCTACAGCACAGCCAACTCCAGCGCCATCTCTACGTGAGAATGTACAAACTAACGTCTCATGCGTTTGGCGTAAACACACACTTTTGCCAAAACTCAAGCTAAAATTTGTTGTTGTTCTCAAAACTACAAATTAAAGGAAAGTAGAATCTAAACCAAATTATAGAGTGCATTTATACGTACATATATGCTTTTGCGGATGCATACTAAGGAAGAACCTTCGCTGATACGCATTATGCGGATAGGCTCCAAGCTATGTCCTGCAGAAATATTTTTTTAGCTATGTCTAGTATACAGTTGTAAAGGTAGAACTCTTTTCAGCAGAATTTGTTGTTGTTGTTTGTTCTGCTTCAGCTGCACCAAGAGAAAGACTAAATAATCCGAAAGAATATAAATAAAGACTGTTTTAGCTACAGTCTCACAAATCGAAATGGCGTCTGTTGTGGAAAACTTATTGAACATCACTTCATGTCTAACATAGTTTAAATTTGCTGAACTTTAAGTGTAGAACTTTATTTCTGCCTTTGAAAGCATTCTCAAATATCTCTTCCGAAAGAAATATTTTCAAAGTTGGATTATTTCAAAAAGAATTTTTTACTTTTATAAAGCTGTTTTTGTAACGAACTTTCTAGATCCCAGGAAAATAGTGGCTAGAGTTATTGCATTGATCTAAAAATATGAACTTTTTATTTAAAATTTTTGAAAGACAGCGCTATCGAGCGTTATATCAAAGTCTCAACCATCAACAACTACAATATGTGTGGCATAAACCAAATAAAAAGTTGTAGTTTTTTATCAAATGCATGGCATGGTAATCTGTAGTGTGTCCTAGCATTTTTATATGCCAGTGTGTTCCTTTAAGAGTGTGTCTGCTTAAGCTTTTTATGGGCATATCATGTCTGCGCATACATGCCCAAATCGTTGCACAATTTTCACCGTCGAGCTGCTGTGGCGGCGCACATTCACATTGTAATCCTGCCACAGAAAGGACATGTCTTTCAATTTTCTTTACGGCACAACTCTTGCCGAGTTCTCTTGCTGGATGTGCATGTGCTCCGCATGCAAAAGACTTGAGCTACTGTCAAAGTGTGTAAGTCGAAAAGTTGCCACTGCAACTTTCAACATCATCTCGTGTGTTTGTGTGTGTGCCAACTTTTGAGGGCGGAAAGTTAGTAAATGTGATTGCAATCTTAAATATGCTTTTACCGTGATGAAGTGTTTGCACATCACAAATATTGATGCTGTAAAGGAGCAGCAAAGCAAACACATACGCATGAGGAGATATGAAATGCAGATGCATGTCCTGGAATTTATGTAATATTCAAAAATATTTAAAGTATAAATTTGTATATTCTACTACATTTTACTGATTAGTTCAAGCTAATCTAGAGCGTACCCAGTAAAACAGACTTGGTAACAGGATCGGTAAACAGAGGCCTCAATTAATCTCAAACCGAAAGTTTTCATCTCAGATGAAATTTGTTTGTGTATTTTTGTTGAACTGTGATATATCTATATACAAACCAATAGCAACAGCATTTAAGGCAACGATTCCTTTCAAAATTCGATTTGAGGGCAAATAATTTGGCACAAGTACAAGGACAATCTCTTAATTTTTCTCGCTTTCATAAGCGCGTAGGGGTCATGCTGCTGGTGAGCGCAATTGCAGCATATGGTGTCAGCGCCATCATCAACATCGATCTATAACAAATGAGTTTCGTAAGAGCCAGCAAGAAAGGTTATTCATTTGAGTGCTTCTATTATTTTTGGAGAGCGTGTGAGAATTTGATCCCTGTTGCATCTGCATGCAATGGTAGCTGTGTGTGACTCTCACTTCGGATATATAAATAGCTCACAAAACCAAGTTTCCCAGAGGATGAATACAGAAAAATTAATATTTTTCAATGTTCAACAAGAATGACTTGAATCCTAAGAAACATAAATTGAAAATAATAAAAATATTCAATGCATTGACTTCAGGTTTTCTATCACATTTGCTATTGCGGATTTGATTATATATAGAGTAGAGATCCAGTCTCCTAGTCATCGCCGCCTGAAAGGCCTATGCTCAAACTTCTGCATGGATGCATTCCTTCAAAGAGCATGAACATGTCCGCAATATCCTGCGGTTATATATATATTTATCAGGTAACGTCCTTAAAATCCCATTACAATGACACAGGATATGGTCTGCTGTTTCTCATTAGCTAAAAGGAAAACAAAGAATAAAATTCCTCCACTGTAGGTGTAAATAGTTCTGCAATGTTATATACAATGTTAAATACAAAGATTGTAATTGCAATTAAAGCCTTCACTTGGCAATATATGTGCCAAATATTTGTACACATCTGCATGTCTGAGTTTGATAACTCTATTATGGCTTTAATTCAATTAATAAAGTGCTTGATGAACTGAAAATCGTTTTTTTTTTCTTTTACAAACAATTCCTATAAGTGCATTTCAGCGTCAATATTGATATTGGAATTAAGTGTAATTGAATTCTCTGCAATAATGTTTTATATACACTTGATCCTCTTTTTACACGGGTTTTTTTTAAATCAATATTTTTTACACGGTGTTTTTTTACATCCCCCAGTTACTTTTTATGCACGGTTTTATTTTTTTTGCACGACTTTTTCGTACCCTTTTTCTTCGTTTTAATTAGATTTACTACATGTAACAGAACCATGCATAAGAAAGCAACGTTGTCAATATAAAACAAACTAATAAAACGAAATATCAAAATAAGTGGTCGCAATGGCGCCAAAACGTGTTAAAATAAATTTGCCCAAAAAATTCGAATTTTGGACGAATTAAAAGCTGGCGAAAAATTTGCGACAGTTCCAAAAAGAAAAACGAAGTAACTGTTCGCACAATAAAAAGAAATGAAAATATGGTGGTGCAAACGGAGCGCGCACTTGTATGGTGTAGTGTATATTTTTAATGGAACGAGTTAGGACACATGCATACAAAAACGTGTTTTTATTGCACGATTATATTTATTTGCACGGTTTTCTTTCGAAATTGGAACGATTAGGCACTTTTATAGGAAAATTTATCTTTGTTTACACGGTTTTCTTTTGCACGAAATTTTCTTGGCCCGACCAACCGTGTAAAAAGAGGATCAAGTGTATACACAATAAAACAAGGCGAGGGAAATATAAAAACAATAAAATGAGGGAGCCATATATACCTATATACAGCCATATCTACATGCACAGAAATGTGTAATAAATTGCGCACTTGACAAGTGTGGATAATAAACAAAACTGATTGAGTGAGGTAATCAACAAATTTTTTCATCTAATCTCACACTAGCAAATAAATGCCTTTTATTTCAGTGGCAGAAGATTGCCGCTCTATGGCGTTGTGTCAACATTTTCGAAGTCGAGTGTAAAAGCGTACAAAATTCACTAACTACATAAGGCCAAATGAAGGTCAAACAATGGCAATCAGCAGAACCACTGTGGAGCACAGGATTACTCCTTAATATACACTACTTTTTAACATTGCACGGCATTGTAGAGAAGCGCTCCATTCAACCTCTTAACCTGCTTCGTGAATCAAGATGGAGATTTCTTCATGTATCAATACATGTAGGTATTCTATGGCCTACAAGGTTCTGTTCCACATGAAATTTTTCATTTTTTATTACTGTGGTAGTAAATATACACCGGATTATAACAGAAATGTCACTTCCAATTAACTGCCTATTGCGGGCACAAGCATCGCTGACAGCAGGCAGTCACCGAGAGTTGCTGTGGCGGCTGTTATGCCAGCGAGCCATGTTCATCGATAGCGCCTTTGGTCAGTCTAAGCTTTTAGCTACCTGGCGGCAACAATTATGGCTGTATCTTTGTCTGCCCACATCTCTATGTAGACGGTCTATGTCGGAAAGATTGCACTGCTTTGTTGCTTTGTTGCTCTACGGTTACGAACTAATTTACAAGTTTTAATGAAATTGCCGCTTTCGCATTGAACATCGGCAGAGGCTATGTGATGATGGAAATCAGGAGATTGATGAATATTAAAGAAAATTGGCATAAAAGAAGGAATGATGTCAATTTGAAAAATCAAAGCTTATGCATTTGCTGGAATTAAATGAAGTCAATAATTTCAAATAACATGCTGATGGTAAGTAAGACCGAGAATAAATATAATATACCTATAAACGCATATAATGCTTGCTATTTTCTTCAGATTTGCGAATCATTGTCAATATAAAAGGGCCTAGGGCCAGAAAAAATTTCGCTACAATTATTATAGTACCCGAAAGGTAACTTTAAGTACTCCAACAAAAAAGTCCAAAAGTAATGATTGCTTCTTTGTAAACATTTTGTAGGTATCAAGACTGAACATAAAAAAATTGTGCGTAAACCCCTTTTACAGCGCTCCCACGTGTCCGTGTGCGCTTCTTTTGTCTGTGTATGGAAAGGGGAGGCTGCCGTAAAATTTTAATATCCTTGCCAAACAATAAAATTTGTTGTTATTATTGCGCCACATGTTGGCTTCTAGGAATTTATGTTTCCGCGAATTTTATTGCTCTTTCCTGAGGTGCGCTTGTGGCAGGGACATTGGCATGGTTTGCTGTGAAATTGTCCTTTTTCGCTGTTATTTGTTTTTATTGTGCGTTTTTTGTAATTTCCTTATTTGAAAATCATCATATGATATTTTTTGAACCTTTTTGGTATATTTTGTTGGAAATATTTCAGGTGCCATTCAGTGAACATTAAATCCTTTTGCAGGCATACCAAGCAGCTTTTAAGTAGCTTTGTCAACGTCATTAATGTACTCGTAAGCTGATATATTTTTAATATTATTATACTAATTACAATTAGTATGTGTAGCTTCGGTCATGAAAGCAAACATAAAATGAACAATATGAAGTGCAAATAATAATATTACAATAAAAATGTTATTAATTACTTCACAAAACAATTGACGTAGCTTGTTGCTTTTGCATGACATCCGGTTGCCTACCAGCGATGTCGCTTAAGTGCACCACCAAACGTAAATTTAAACTATGGGAAAAAAATTTTATATACATACATATGTAAAATTCTTTGCGTTTTTATACCCTACACCTATGGTAATAGGGTATAATAACTTTGTGCCAAAATTGTAACGCATTAAAGGAGCCTTCCTAGGTATAGACATAAGTATATAGAAATGATCAGAAACACTTTCTCTATTGATTTCCGGTTGTCCGTCTGTCCGTCTGTCCGTCTGTCTGTCTGTCTGTCCGTCTGCGTGTTCGGGAAAAATAGAAAGAAGGAGTTGTCCGATTTGAACCAAATTTGGTACACAGTCGCAGTAAACCTCGAGTTAGGTAAAGTGTTAAAATTAGTTAAATCGGTCGAAGGACACGCCTACAATGGGCCTGTAAGTCCCACTACCTCGGGTTTTTTTCGATTAAATTGCTCTAAATTGTCTAATTACTCATTCAAAAGAATAATACTTGGTATTTATGGTTAGGTGTGGAGCCTCTGCAAAATACCAAAAAATGGGCGTGGTCCGCCCACTGTATAGGCGGCAACAATTTTCCGGTAAAATTGCTCCCAATTGACTAGTTACGAATATATATGAATGAAATTCGGTTCCCAAGTTGATATATAGGTCTTAGATGCCATACAAGAAAATGGGCGTGGTCTGCCCACTATATAGGCGATAAACAAAAAATCCTCTTAACTTCCATAATATATACACCAGAGAGTCCAGATTTGGTTACTTCGTTCCTGGTAGGAATATCTTTTAATTCTCCAGAAATGGGCGTGGTCCGCCCACCATGGGGGCAGTAAAATAAATATGCCGATAACATCTGGTGTACACCTGTCAGAGCATCAATATTTGGCATGTATAGTCCTATTAAGTATATCTTGTAGTCTGCCAAAAATGGGCGTGGTCCGCCCACTATGTATGTTGTAAATCAAATGCACCCACAATTTCAGTGAATTATCACCCCAATTGGGAACATGGTGTAGGGTATTACTCTGTCGGTGAAACCCGACTGATACTTCCTTACTTGTTAATACATGTTTTCAATTTTCCAAAATCTTATTTCAATAATATCTTTATAAGCAAAATTGCTTAAGAATGCTGCTCTTGTAAAGCATTTTTAACTTTCCAGGCACTTCGGCTGGCAGCTTAAAAATTATCTGCCTTGCATTACCTTGTTACTTTGTATGGAAAATCAGATTATCAAACTTCATATTACGTAAGCTGACGTCGTACAATGACGCGCCTTCCTCTCTAGGAAAACATAATTTATGCCTAATTTCATAAGTGCAATATTGCTGAAAGTTGCAGGTATGCGTAGAAATTGTTGAGAAGTATTGTGAAAATTCGTGGTCTCTTTTACGAAGCTTTCAAAGGCTTAATCAACATAATTGAAATTGCTTCAGCAATTCTTTACGGGCAAGCAATAAGGGATTTGTGGCATTAATTAAATAACAATCTTAATAATTGCACATGGTAGCACTTGAAATATAATTTTTAAGCATATGTGTAGCTGCAACTAAATCAACGTCATAAGAAGAAGTTATGAAATTTACACTTTATGAGAGCACTCTGAGGATGAAATCCGAGCAGTTAAGATTATTTTAGAGCTCCTTTTAGAGGGGAGATTATAACCGTTTTTCGATCAACCATTTTAAAAATCAACCGTAATAAATTCCCAGAGTGATTGTGAGTGTAATACGCAAAAATAATACAAGCTCATTCTCTTGTAAAAACACGCACACACACACACATAATCCCACGCACACAAACTTATGAATATTTTCCTAAGTAATCTGCTCAAATATGGTATTTATAAAGATTATTGGTCAAGTGTGCTTCACTTGCTTGTGCATGAGTGTGTGTACGTGAGTTCATGAGTGTGTGCTAAGCACATCAAAATCCAATTCGACTGCAATATTCTCTTTCGTATTTTCGCAAGGCACAACTGCACTGTTATGTATCTTGTAGGCCAATTGGAGAAGTAAGCTTGTGGGCGTGTGTCTGTGGGAGGAATGAGGATTTGTTTATTCAGGCACTGAGTGTATTTACTGTCACATATGAAAGGGAAACATTTACACAAATCCAATGAAATATCTATCAATTGTATAAATACTTGTGAGACGGCAAAATTGTAAGAGTGCTTGCAAGCAAAAAGCAATCGAAGCAATTGTATGAATTGAATTGCTAGTTGAGATAATTTACAGTAGCCGCATTTCAAGCAACAACAATTGTTTTAATGCTTGCAACATTTACAACCTAAATTGCTATAAAACAATCTGCAATGTGAAAGACTAAGAGTTATAAATATTCGTGTGCAGAAATTTCTAATTTTACACTGCATTTAAGAATGAAAGTATCAGTTTCAGCACAAATTTTTTCCTTTCCAGATGAAAAAATATTCTAATTATTTAAGATCAAGAAACACAGCTGCCGTTAATGGAATAACTTACAGATCTATTTACAAAACTTCTCTAATTCGATCATAGAAATTCCAACACAAATTTATGTTCACCTAATTGTGTGTATGTATGCACGTTTATCGATTTCAATGCATTTTCTTTAAGTTGTTGTTGCCAGCAAAGGGCAAATCTGCTGGTATGCTGCCACAAATATGTTGTGCTACGCATGAGTGGACGAAAATGCAATCAAGTCGAAAGAGATTTGCAATTATCAGCAAACTTATGAAGTGGATGGCATACACACACACACACACACTCTTCAAGCGGATAGCATACACCCAAAGACTTAAACACATCTCTTTAATTTAAATACATGATCTAAAATTGATTTCAATTAAGTTAATGATTTTTGAATAGTTTTTGAATTCTAGTTGAAAAATCTTGTTTAATTTGAAGAACTATTTAGATGAACTAAGTAATAGTTTTATTTAATTTTTTGGGTTTGTGATTGTTGTTGCTCAGGTACAGTCACAGCGACAACGTTACATTATCTCAGTGACAACAGATAGCTAAGAAATATGAGCCACTGCAAATTATGAATTTTCTCGCGAAAAAGATACGATTGCTTCTCAATCGAACAACAACAAAAACAAAAACAGTTGAAGGAAGGACACTCAAACCTGACACACCTACGAAAACAAGAACCAGCACAGTTGTAACAGTAATTGGCAATTAGCGCCAACGCAATCAGCCAAAGCCGGCAGCACACAAATGGCACTCGCCGCTGTTCCCAACGTGGCAGCGCTCCTTGTCACTTGTTCATGTTGATTTTATGCATTTATGCGAAAGCGATTCGTTTTGTGTTGCCGCAGCGAAAGCTGTTCTAAATGCCGAAACTACAGACGAAAACAAGCAGAGCGACAAAAGCAAATGCCATCACATTCGACGCAGACACAAAAACGTCTGAAATCAAATAGCTTCCAATGCAATAACAGCAGCAACAACGTCAATATTAGCAGCAGCAACAGCAACAACAGTCAAGGGAGCAATAAATATGAATCAATACACACAGCAATAGCATGCAGCTCACCAGCACTTCAAGGCATACGACAGCATATGTTTGTATGTGCATGATAATAGAGAAGAACAAAACTATTGTAGCATAGCTCAGGGCGCTGACACATATGAAAATGGATTTCATTTTTATCCATCGCTTTCGAATGACAGCAGTCCCCCTCGTGGCCTTTGTTTTGCACTGCAATCATCAAATAATATTCCAAAAGTGCATATTTCTTGTTGTTCTGTCTGTTATTCAGCTTATACAGGATAGAGGTATCTTTTTATTGCTTGGCATATTTTATTAGTTGGATTTTCTGAGTGTAAGGCTATCAATTTACTCAGCGTAGGTCTCAGCATTTATTGCCAATTAGACAAAAAGTTACTCTGAATATCATTCGAAAGCGATTGATCGTTTTTGATTGACGCGTTACTTTAAAAAGCAGCTATGGGCAGCATATAAATTTTTGGCAAAAGGAATTCAATACACGTTGTAATATACAGAAACTAAGGACAAATGTTTTTTAGCCTACTTATAGCTGTTTTAATTTTAGCTTATTCAGAGCGATTCGTAAAAAAGTAATAAATAAATGTACGAAAATATGATGAGTAGTTATTTGCATTTTTCAAAGCGCGACAGCTTATGCCAAATGTCATAAGGACCACTTAAATCTAATTTTCAAATTTAATTTAAATAAAGTTGATTTTTTCTTGGTTTTTACAGTACATTTCAAATATGGAATAACATGTGGCGGCATCGATTATTTTACATTTGAAGCTTGCCAAAAGCATTTAATTATAGAGCAACCGAGTGGAATTAGTTCATCATAAGTTAAAGGCCACCAATAAAGGCACAAATCGGGTGCAAACAGACCGAGCAAATAAGAGATACAGTTTTAATCCGTTTATTTAATTCAATTCGATAATGCAACCCTGTGGCTTACTTAAGTACTCCCACTTGGGTACTTAAATTGCAATTACCTTCCAACGGTTAAAATGAAACTCCTTACTTAAATGTAAATTAGAGTTTAAATAGGCACTGTGGAATTGGGCCTTAATCACCGAAATGCAAAAAAATTTCAATAAATATACCAACTATGCAGAAAAGCGCCAATTTAGCCAACGCTTCAAAAATATAATTGTGCTTCTCCTAGAATTTCAGCTGAGTAGGCATAAATAGCTTGGCATTAAAGTAGCATCCAATACAAAGTCTCTTCAGTCGAGGCCACAGCATTTTATTTATATATCTATAACCCCAGCAAGGCTTTACTCTGCCACGCGCACTCAGGCAATCCATTACAAAAGTTTTTCTCATAAAAACATGGGAACAACATGAACCAACAACCTACAAGCACTGCTATTCTAGACTCTATTAACCACTTTAAGCCACTCAAAACTTCTGTAATAACCTCGGCTCGCACTTGCATGAAAGAATTGCGACACACGATAGCAATATTTGCTATTACTAATTACAACTACGACGGAAGCAAATTGAAATATCACGCAATGCCTTTGAGAGGAGCGTCAGCAAAGCCGAAGTAAGTGTTCCACTCATGGGAGTTATGAATAATCCCAGACACACACACTCATCGACGTTGGCAAAAATAATATATCAAAGCGCTAATAACTTGGCAAGTTGGCAAAAGTTTGCCATGCGCGCACATAAGCAGGCACCTACAAGCGGCGCCTAATATCCAGCAAAACCATTAAACCATTAAATTGCATGCCAAAGTTAAAATCTCTTCTTTTGCTATTGTAAACACTTGGGAATTTAGTGCATTACCTGCACGAGTGCATGGCCCTTTAGGACATTTGTGTTACTTTGGTGATCTCTTTTAAGAGCAGAAGCTTTTGATGTCGCTTAGTTTGCGCTCAGAAAATAGTAAAAATCACCTATTTTTGCCAAAAAAAAAAATTACTACCGTAAAATCATATTTAAAGCCTATTTTAACAATTTTGTTGACGACTTTGAACTTTTTGTAGCTGTCATTGCAAACCAGTTTTAATGTTCACTTGTTCCATTCACCGGCAAGATAGAGCAAAAAGTAAAATTTTTTGATCAAAATGTTTCTTTGCTTGTTCACATTTATACATTTTTGTATACATCACGTTATTAATCAATATTATCATTAGTCACGCTCAAATTTTGATTGTGTTTCACAAAAAATTTCTAAATTAAATAATTGATTTGCGCATCAAAATATTTCAATTAGATATATTCAACTTTTGTACAATTTCACACCAAAGACAGTTCAGAATAAGCTAAACTCATTTTATGTTTGTAATATTTCTATTATATTTATACAATATGATAATATGTAGTACGTAATTATAATAGAGTAATATGTATATGATTGTGTAGTAATTTTCAAATAATTTCATGTGTTGAATTAAAAATGAACATTTTTGCAACTACGTATTCACTTAACTATAATCGGCTTTAAGTATGTGCAAATTTGCTTGAATTTTGCTATATCAACAAAAATAATTGCTGCTGTGATAAAAAAAAGCGTAAGCGTTATATTAAAATGTACAAAACGTTTAAATGTCCGAAGGTTAAAAAATAATTTATTTTATTTTGATTTAATCTGCACGAAAATTGTATAATTTATGGTTTTACAATTACAAATCCAGCTGTTATTTGTAATTGCATTGTTCAATTGAACTGCATAACATAATTGCCTATTTCTCTCTCTCTCTCTCTCTCTCTTTCACTCTCTCTCCCTCTGTAGAACGAATTCAAATCATACACACATACACAGACACATGTGTAGGTGTAAGCACTTCACATGCTTCTATGCAAATGAGCTAATTAAACTGCACATAATTACCGTTAATTTCCAATCTCGATTTTCAGTTTTTTATTTTAATATATATATATGTACATATCATGCACATATTTATTTTCTTGTAATGACATGGAAAGTGGAAAACCATTGCTATGCTTATATTAAGGGTTTTTATTGGAACTGAAAAATAATTATATGAATACATATATGCATATTTTTATATGTCAGTTTTAATGAACGCACTTCAAAATGCTTCGTAAATATTCTGCGTATAACGCAGCTGTTTGAAAATTAAGGAAAAAAACTTTTATTTTCCAGAAATACCTTTAAAGAATTTTCGATCGTTGGCGCAAACAAATTTTAGTGATATTAGTTTCGTTTCCTTTAGACTATAACAGATATATGAAACCATACTATATGCAGCATCTGAGAATACGATTAATTCCAATGAATTTCTTGGCTTTAGAGAACTAAAGATACTATTGAATATAAACAGACTAAAATTTCATATAGACTTTGAAATTAAGTGAACTTCGTGGGGAATATAATCTATACTATTATTCTAAGATAAGCTCGCCTATTCCAGACGTTCAACGGGTTTCAACGAGATTCTCCACAGAAAAGTTCCAGATTGAAGATCTGTCAACCAGATGCAAAAATATGAAAATTTTAATATTGCATATTACTATTGAGCTTATCTGTGTCGAGATTCAAGTTAAAGGGATTTTTTTGTTTCTTAAATGTATTCCAAGCTGTGTCGTAAGAAACATCCGATAAACGGGGGCTCTTACTAGTTTAAAGAGGCGCACAGTTCATTCATGCTGGCTACTCTATACAGAGCCAATATACCATGAAAAGTAGCACTCGTTTTATCAGCATTCTTCAATCAAATTGGCCTCAACAGTTTCCTAGCGCATCGGCTGCTTCATTTGTATACAACGCACATACAGGCATTAGCTTTCAATGATGTTGCCCACTTGCGAAGTAGAGGCGCAAAATTGCATTCAACACGATTTGAGGAAGGCAGCTCATTTGGGCTCTATTCGCTAGCAAATGATACGCTGCTAACTAGACTCACACCAGGTAGCATCTTGTTGCACACAACGTTTGTAATTATCTGCTACCACTTGAATTGCAGGTGTGAGTGTGTGAAAGTTGCAAAGCGGCGCACATTAACGCACGCAGCCCTGCATCCCCCCGGGCCTGTCGAAAAGAGCCATAGCTGAATACGGCCAGACGAATTGCGCTGCCTAAAGGCAGCAGCACGTTGCTCCGCACGAGAAGCTGTGTGTAAATTTGTTGGCTAAAACGGCTGCAAAAATAGAAACATTTTCAAGCCTGCCTTTCCGGAGCAGTTGCATTATCAGGCAGTTATGAGGAGCGCGCATTTTAGAAATGCTTCAGTGCTGCTTTTCAGAAAATGTGGCAAATTATAAGAGCCATTGAAGCAAGCTGGCAGGTGCACCAATGAGCAATGAAGTGCTGGCGTTGTTGGAACAAAGATTCTTCACATGTGAACCTCTGCTTTGTCTTCAAGACTGCTTAGAAACTACAGCTCAAACTGCATGCACAAAAGAAAAGAGAAATACAAACGGCAAATGAATGTGTCAATTTCGCAGTGGCAACATACTTAGCCGGCTCACTTTCTTGCCACGCAACGCCAATACATCAATGTGGCACGAACGTACCAAGCAAAAAGGCCAACGAAAATCCCCAATCGCTGCCGTTTTTATCAGCATCAATGACAGAGCGGGCTTCCTAAGTAAATACCAAATCCGCTGTGATTAATTACAGCAATTGACAGCGCGCACATACCAAAGCTTACAGCCCACCACGCCTCTTAGCCACTTCCAGTTGGATTTGTGATAGCTCACAAAACGATTGCGCCAGCAAAAACAAATCGATTTTTCGATTTAGCTCAGCACAAAAATACGCACACAATAAATATTCGTTATCCTTTTACAATGTTGCTGCGCAGTCCACTCACATTTTACCACAACAGCAACAGCAACAACAACAAATATCCGCATAAGGCATAATGAGCAAGTGAACTGAAATTAAACATGTTTATCTGCGTCCTGACAGCCTCGACAATGAATTGAAAAGCAAGCAGCGTGTAAACACTGCAACGCCACGCCTCGCCGCTTCGTGCTGTTACTTTATAGCGCAAAAGCGCGGCGGCCATCGAACTTGATGGGCGGATTAAAAAATCATTTCATAATCCGATCTTCGGCGTTGCAAACAGTTTTGCCCCAAGTGTTAATTTTGCAGTTATTCAGGAATTTCACGCTTGTTTTGCTCCCATTTCTGCGTGATTCGATAATGTTTGGGATCAGCGTACTTTTATTAAAGCTTCATAAACGAATTAGGAAGCTTTTTATGGGCTGGCAACATGAAGTTTAATATTCAAGAGAATAGAGAATGAATTTAAGAGAAGTAACATAAATTATTTACATCACCTCAGTGCAAAATTATTAGGTGCTTGACTTTCATAGGTTCAATTTCTGGTCAATTGAAAAGGAACGAGTGGAAAATGCATATTGTAACTTTTTTTGTGATGCTTTCTGTCGCTAGGAGCTGGCATTTCAGCAAGAACCATAAGACGAGAACACTCCTACCTTGGTTGAGACCTGTCTGGTTTAAGAGAAAATACAGCTATGATGTCTACATATAGAAGTAAAAAATATAAACTAGAATCGGCAGAACTATTCAAACTCGCAAACTTAGAAAAAGGCTTAAAAGATGAAACTGCTTTTACAATGTAGCATTTAAATTTTGTGAAAAAAACAAATTTTTTGTATAGAATTTCATGTAAAATGCGGGAGCCAGACTAAAATTTTAATACATTTGCTTGAATATGGAAAATGCACCTGTAACACGCTTGCCCTAAGAGTATCCTTTGTTATTGTTAAAACTAACAGCTGTCACTTTTTAACGCAGCTTATTTTCATTCTCTTTGTGCGCTTAACACTTGCACTACCAACAGCAAGTGTGACATACAAAAGAAACGCTTAAAAACCGCAGAGGAACAAAAGGAATATAAAGATGATAGCAAAGCAGGTATGTTAAAAATGTTTGCTATTTAATGCAAAAATACTATCAAGTTGGCTCTTAAGGCACTCAATTAGCGCTGCAATGCTTTTCATATATCATAACGAAGACGACAACAATAAATCAATCGCTGATAGAGAGGCTAGCATTGCAATTGTAAGGCAAATATAGAATGTCATAACCATAAATCAATACACATTACGCATGAATATGTAAATTAAATTTTTCCATTGCCAGCTCTACACGCTCATGTACATATGTATGTATATACTGTATGTGTATACGCCAAAGCATGGCGTCATTAAGCAATTTCCGGCACGCAAATTTTGCAGAGGAAATACAAAACGGAGCGGAAATGCGAAATAACACTTTCGTTTCTTATTGTGCGGCGGCGTGCAAGTGTCTGCTTTACATTTTGCCCATGTTTTATTTATTGTGAAGGAGTCGCACTTCTGCACGCACACATGCAAAGCAGCGGCACACTTGTGCGCATACAAAACACACACATGCACGCGCAACATGATACGAGCCTTTTTAACGGTGCGTGTGAAGTGTGGCTTGGCCAAAGTGCCTTTCACACATATGTACATACATACGCTTTCACACACACATAGACACATAACGTTAATGCCAACGGTAATGTGACGTTATGCGTTTGCCCTTGGGTCTGGTGAATTCGGCTTGGCGGTATTGTAATGGGCGTCGTAATGGCTTCGGCGTACACAAGCGCACACAATAAATAAATTTCGATTGTGTTGGCTTACTTGCAGCCATTTTACATTATTAGAATTATTATTGTAAACAATAAAATGATTTATTTTGACACATTTGTCGCATTTGGCTTTTTTTTGGTGTCTGCCTGTGAATGAGAATGTAGGCGTGTTTTGAGATGCATGCGCATGAATTTTTACGGCTTTTGATATATTACTGAATAAATTGTAAAAAATTTATGCGCCTTCTTAAATGATGCGAAATTCACAATTTTATTCAAATTGAAATTTATGACACCTTGAAAACATTTGCACATTATTCGTGTATGTAAAATAATTTAGTCTAAAATATATACCGAACCATAAAAGTCAAGATTAAAGCTTGTAATCCCAATTTTTTGCAGATCTTTTCTATGCTGGAAAATACAACCTTGTATTTGGAACGGCAAAGACACATTTCATGTGTACAAATTGGCGGCAAGTATTGAAGCGTGAAGTCTACAATTCGTGTTTATGGGCCTTGAATAATTGCGTGAACGCTTACAGAGGTCACGCAAGCTCTTTTGAAGGCACGTGGTAAACACGCCGAATCAGTTCATTTGCAGCAATAAACACTTACGCACCTTTAAATATTAAAGAAGAACGCCGTTAGGTAATTGCTCGGAATTGTCAAGCAAGGTGCGAAGAAGCGTTCAAGTACATTTCACATTAAATCTAACAAGCTGAATAGCTGAGTAGCTGAAAAAGGTTGCATTAATAATATCGAAATTAAGCTATTAAAGTCGCGGCAGAGGATCATTAAAGGCTTGAAGTATGGCCACAATTTTCTTGCCCACAAATTTTTCCATCAGAGAATGCCTGTGCGCCAGGAACTTTGAAACAGCTGCCGCATTTACTGGTACATCAAAGTCCGACACGATAAAGTTAAACACTAACAAAAAGAACGTGTTTATTGATCAAAGATAATTAAACAGAAATATTCAGCTCAGAAACGTGACTCAGAAATGGCAAGAGGCAGATCATAACTAAGACATTGCCCTGGATGAAGTCACGACACCGCATTTTGGCACGCTTTTCATGCGATCGCTTAGAAATTGTTGCAAATATGTGATACTTTTTAATATTAGAAGAATTCATGCTTATAAAGGCCATGGCTGTTGTGAAAACGTAAGAATTAAATGGCCCTGACGAAGTTAGATATTTCTAAATTTGCTCTATTTAAAATTTCTATAATAAAATCGATGGAAATACTATGTAAAGTGAAAAGCATTGAATTCAAAATTCAAAATTCAAAAATAACAATAATTAGTCAGATTTTTTTTAATTTTTTTTCCCAGATTCTGTTCTTTATCAAAAAAAAAACAACCAAACAAACTGTCCAAACCCGACTCGCTCTTGACTGCTTTTTTAAATTGAATTTATCTTTATGCTAGATCCTTGCTTGAGCTTATAGCTACATTTATGCTTCAACACCAAAGGCTTTTATATCTGTATCGCTTTCTTATGCCCACTCTCTTTTCTGTATCGTCCTTTTGCATTTTTTCGACTGTATGCGTTTTTAATGACAAATTATGATTGCATAAATTATGGCGTTTTCACATTTATGGCTTATTTATTTGAATTCTTTATGGCCCGCGCAAATGTAAGCAATAATAATTGAAGCCATTTCCACTGATCCACCTCTTTGTCGGTTCCGGTGGCCTAAGTGGTTCTTACCTTTGTAGAAAATAATAAAATTATTATTACATCACATGATGCCAGTTTATTGCTTCCGCCGCCCGTTGGTACGGGGTAGATAGCCCCAGCTGCAATCGTTAAAAGAATGCCAGTGAGGAGCTGGTGACGCTACTCACACTTATTGTTTCTGTGTACCTCAGTGCAACTCCTTTGGGCTATGCCATCCTTTTGCACATTTATGTGTATATTTCGTGAACTTAACTGCTGTCAGCATCAAGAGGCAGCCGGCCTAATTTCGCATGCAAGATGGAGCGTTTCAAATTGAATAATTTAGAACAAATTTTTGACTGGTCCCAGCACTGCACGAAAAATTTTATGTTCTTTTACAGCAGAAAATTTAAGCATTAAAGCCAATCTAATTTCATGAAAAAATGCTCTTTGGAAGTTACGAAAAGTCGCTATCTATCGAAAATATTTCATAGTCATAGTAATTTTTTCCGATTTGATACACTGCGAATACCAATTATTGATTACTTCAATTTGAACCCTTTCGAATAGCAGCAGTTAATGCAGGAGCTTACATTATTTCGGTAACATAAAAGAGATAGACCATAAATAGCACAGGTGTGCGTCAGACTCTAAAAGCAATAAGCCAAAAGCTATGTGTAGTTTCTATGCAAATGGCCAAGGTTGCCACATATATGCAAAGATTGAGCAATATGTACCTGAAGCCAAGATAGCCTGAGTGCTAGAAGGCTTTAAGTTTACCACAATACTAAAATATTAACGAAAATGCATGGCAATATTAAAATTTTAGGTAGGAATCTCATTGCCAAGTTTACTTAAGTGATTTCGGCTTGTTGTCCGTTCTAAATGATTAGATCTGTATTATTTAGTGCATTTGAATAGCATAAACTATCGAAATATCTTGCTGAAAGACTTTTACAAATTCTTAATCCGGCCATACAAATTTAATTCAATCACACAAAACTTATCTTGTCAAATCATTAACACATTTATTTATAGCCAGAGCTTTCTAAAAGAGTAAATGTTAAGACAACATTTCACAGAGTTTTTGGCTTAAAGCCCATGCCTATTATCCTTTTCAGTAGCTACTTCGACCCCGTAACAGCAACCAAGTTACATCATGTGGAAGACTCGTTTATGCCTTCACAATTGGTTTAATGCCCTCTGCCTGATTGTAAGTTTTGTAAGCATTTGTATAAGTTTACCTTTCCTAACCTAGCCGCATTAGAATGTCATCAGACAACATGGCAAACAGCCCCTTCCCCTCTGCTTGCTCAACATGTGGCATACACCTTGCACACAGTCGGCGAGCTTAAAGTATTTCCAGCTCTTAACTGACTCGGTTGCCTGTGCAAAACTTATTGATATGTTTTCTTTGGCCTGCTTGCCTGTCTGACTTGTCAGTACAGTGTGGGACTTTTGCTTTGGTTTGGTTTCGTTTCAATCGGTTGCGTTGCGTTGCTGGATAAGGCGCTTTTACACTGACCAAGTGACCTTCGTTAAGAAACACTTTGACATGGACGGGAAACGTTGAAATCAGAAGCAGAGCTTTGCTCTCACGTTATGTGGGTCATCTGATTGGCAATGTTGATGTTCTATCTTTGCAGTGCTTGTGCTATGAAAGGACCCGCACTGAATGTACATTGAGGGGTATGTGTAAACAAATTCAGGGCAAAATATGTGACATGGCTGGGGAACTGGTCATGCGGTTGAAAAGGGGTTTTGTTAAACACAGAAGGTTGTTTCGGTACAAATTGTTTGCTAAGCAGTGATAAAGGCTGGGCAACACTTAAAGCAGATATCGAAAAGGAATTGCATTGAAATAGTAAAGAAGCTATCGAACAAAATTTTGTAAAGCTTTCAATTTATCAGACATTTTGTTATGACTTTGATTGAATTTTATTTAAGTTCCACTGCTCGAATTTTCAAATTGGCTTTGCTTTTGTGTAGATTGCTTTCATTATTGCCACCACGGGCAAATAAACTTTGAGAACTAATCTGAAAGAGCGCAAAGAAGTTTGAAGCAGGAAACTGCACCTGCTTTCATTGCTAATATCGATTGCCAGCAATTATCTCTACCACAGGTTTTCAGTTGCTGCATGCAGATGAATGAAGAGAACAATGAAAATCAATTAAACTTCTGTGCTCAAGTTCTTTGCAAAGTGAAATTCGGAATTAATTATTCCGAAGTGCTGCCATGCCTGCCATGCCTGCCAGGTATGTAATATATTGCCAGTGAGCTGAAAGTTTCCATCAAATTTATAAGTTGGTAAGTCACTGAGTGCCAAATGCTGCTCGAAATTGCGGAAGTGAAAATGTCAATAGGGATAAAGTTACAAAAGGAATGAGTGAGGGATTTCACTACATAACACTGTACAACAGGGATTTCCAAACAAATTTCGGTTGCTGTTTATATTTAACCTCTGATGTGTATATCAGTACCTCTTGAAAATATTGGAAATTGTTTAAAACCCGTGTTCTATATGTAAAAATTATATAAAAAAGCGTAAAACCAGCGCATAAAAAACCTAAGTAATTTTTTTATAAGCCGGCTGGGATGTGATCCAGTGAACTCCATCCAGGAACAAGCACGTCCCACTGAGCCACGGCAGCGCCGCCATCTACAAGCTATAATAGTTCGTCAAATGCGACGTACGAAGTATCTCTGAAGTATAAACCTGAAAAAAGGGCTGCATACTTTCAGGCTTATACTTTGTCCATACAAGTTTGCCTGAAACTATGCACCATTTTGTTCAGCTCTTTTCATACCCTTTGATTCTCAAAAACAGGTTCCGTTTCCGCCTTTCCATCATTCAGGCAAAGCTGGAGGATTGCCATTAGGTGGCGACTTATTAGCCTGCTGTCGCTCTTGCTGACATATTCCTCACATACTCGAAAGCGCTCCAGCAATGGAAATAGTTTGCCACCCCCATAAATACATCATTTGAACGTACTTAGAAGTGCTGAAAATTACGCAAATGCAGAAAAATTGTGACGCACTTCAAAGCCGCTGTAATGAATCGCATGTTGCAAGCAGGCCCACTGCAGTTTGCTCTATTGCTGCATGTGCGTCAGCAGCAAGGACTCGAGGAGCAGCAGAAGAGTTGCAATTTTAGCAACATTTCACAGCGGATGAGGAACGTACACTCAGCGCTTTGAATGGGGAACTTAACAGTGCGCAAAAAGCCGCTAATTGCCTCCGGTTGAGTAGTTGACGCTGGTAGCTTGCCAGGTAGTTGGCCACTTTGGTAGGTGCGAAATGGTACTCGACAAGGGTGCTAATTATATCCGAGCGCCAGATGAACGCCAACATGTCGCACAAATGACATATTTAATGAGGCATACCTACTCCGCATCGCACATGTGTGAGTAGGTATTTATATGTGTATGTATGTGTGTCAAAACGTTCGGAAAGTTGGCACTTTTAAAATGTGCATAGTTTTGCTTGGCAGGAAAAAGACAGAAGAAGGTCACTCTGCCTGCTAATAAGACTAATTGGAGGTTGCTTGCGTGCTATTTAAATGTATGCGATTATTGAATTCATGGCTTCCAGTGGATGTTTGTAGTATTCCTAATAAACACTCTAGACTATAAGTCCATAAAAGCATCCTGTTGTGGCTGAATAAGGCTTTAGGTATGAAGAAATTTCTTAACTTTTAAAATCCAATTAAAAAAATATTTCCAAAGAGTTCCTTGCATACGAAATTTCAATAAAATAGTGTTGTTAATTTTTGTGTGTTAAATTTGCTGTCTTAGGAGAGCTGCAGGGGTCCACAATTCTGTTGAGGGGTGGCTAACAATGCTTACTCGATTTCAATCTGATATACGAGTATGTCAAAAAGGTATTATTTCCTGAATGGGGATTATCTTCAGAATATACTTCAGCCCACGATTGATGGTATGCCGGCTAAAACCAACCTGGATCCCATTTATCTCCGCGGAATGGCTTGTTAGTCAGCAGATATTCTGGAATTCTAGAAGACAAAACCATTTTCTAAAGAATAAGTAAGTTCCCTTTTTCTGAAATCTTCCTGGCCTTTATTCAAAGTGGAGGTTTTCAGATGGTGGCAAGGAATTTAACCTGCTTAACCGTATTTTCTGCAGTTAAATTGTTAGAAAAAAGCTTACTTCGAGGATCGAGTTGAAAACACGAAAAATTTTCAGCGGAAACTTCAAAATGGTTTCACAAATTTTTTGTTACAGCGATTCGTAAAATCAGCGCTCAAAAGTTATCTGCGAAAATATAACTAAATCGCTCTAATAAAATGAAAAGTTTACCACTTTTTTCTAAAAATGAATGAAAGATATTTGGCTATAGAAATCATAGCGCCAAAGCTTGACAAAATGAGTATTCAATTCGATTATGGAAACTAATTAATCCTAATCTTAATTGTACAAAATCATAAATAAATTACAAATGAATTTTTACGAGGACCTCTAATATCAAATTTACACCTTTAACTTTGCCTGCTAGCTCCTCTTAGCTAGAGTATACTGGCGATTAGCGCGTATTCAAAAAGTCCGATTACTCGGTCTGTTGTGCCTGCAACATATTTTATTCAAGTTATATCAACAACAAAAACATCGCGTACAAATTGGTTTCGAGCGCTGTCACGAGAACAGGCGGTTTTCGTCTATTCAAAATGTGCGAGGGTTGTGCATGTGTAGGTGAAGCTACTACAGATAGAAGCCATTGGTTAACACTAAAATGCCAGTGGTGTTGACAATTTCCGTTGCCCAGCAGCGACAACGACAGCTATAATTATTTGTGTTTAGCCTTTTGTCGGTGCATGTATGTGTGTGTGTGTGTTTTTTGAGTGTGAGTGTGGTTGGCTTACCCACACATATGCGCGCTGCCAACCAACATATTTAATTATATTTCGAGCTGAAAGGTGAAAGGATTAAATTATTTGCGAGCGGCTAAAAATCTGCAAAAGTGGGACGACACTTTTCAATGTTGGCAAATAATTTAATGCTCTGTATAACTATGCATTCAGTGTTAAAGCATATGTTGAATGTATTGGGCATTTAGGAAAATCGCTGAATGCAAACATGCCAAATATGCTAAGTTTCAGTGTGTAAATATTGGAACTCCTAGAGTTATCAGATAAATTGAAATAATTTATTCGAAAAGGCAAAAGGCTATAAAATATTATGCATTTTATAAATTTAAATATTCTGTATATACTGCTTTTCAAAAGCTACTTCATTAGCTGCCATATTTTTTTACCAGAAATAAAATATCTACTCTGACCAAGGTAGGTACTCCTTTTTTATAGCCCCTTAAAGTCGTGAATTCTTTGCAAAGCAAATTATTTCCTTTATAAATGTAAATTTATTCAGCCATTTTTGCAAGAAATATTCATGCAATTGCCAGCTGGCAACACTATACAACACCCAAAAAACCACCTTCAACTGTAGTTGTGCACTGAAAAGCACGTGAATGGGTTAAAGCCATGTTCAAAATTGGCGTAGCGGCAGGTCATAGTGCAATAGCTGCCAGTATTGCGAATATTGGATTTATCTGTATCATGTGCGCTGCCTATAAAACGCTATCGCTTGCTCAAAATACCAATAGCCGCGGCGGCACGAAATATTGAACTTCTGCAATTATTCAAACACGAATGCCCATTATCTTCGCCACAAACGAAATTGGCCAAGTAAATTACATGAACTTTTCGCATTTGTGCGCGAAATTTTATGCCGAGCGATAAACAAAACTGGCAAAATTTGCGCGCTTGGTGGGCAGCAAGGGAGCAGCGCATTATGCGGCATTACAGGCTTAAATGCTGCCAGTGTGTGTGTGTGTAATGCAAAGTAATATGCAGACTAAGTGCCAAATATGGCTGACTAGCATAACATGAATGAGAGATTGTTGGGGAAGTTGCATATGGAATATAGATACATTTGGCTGCAATAAAATAGATGCACTTCTCCGCAATGACTTCATGAGTTGTTTTTAAAAAGCATAGAGAAAGTTTGTTCCCTTCAAATAAGAAATTGTGAATAATTAATCTGAAATATGAATTCCTATATTTTTTCCGATTTAACTAGCTTTTTCGATTTTCACTTTCAGATCACAGATTTCGAATTCGAAAATATTAACTGGGATGTAGTGTATAATCACAAATTTGAGCTTCGAATCAAGATCTGCTTTCAATTATGTTAATAACTGTGATTTGATTACAATTGAAATTTGGTTAATAGCTGAAAATTCATTAACACAATGGATTGTAGGAAACTTAATCCAAAGTCAAATTACCAATTTGAGCTCTCTCGGCTTTGAATACATATGAAAACATAGAGGTTCTGAATCTGATAATAAGACTAAAAAAGGCAAGTTTCATTCGGACTTAGAAATTTAGGTTTCACTTATGACTTGCAATGACTCTTAAAAGGACGAAAAGAATGCAAGATAAAGCAAATGTTAATGCATTCTTTAGCAATTAAATTTTTTTGTTATCAAAATTGCAAATAAATGCAACTGAAAGCAATGTTGATCCCTCAAGCATGTCAAAGAACTGCCAAGCCTCAAAAGGGTACTGCTAAAACAAAAATTTCTCTTCTACGGTTATACAACTGCGTAGTGGCCACTAGGACTCGCCTACAAGAACATGTTAAGCGGCTTGACAGGAGTACCATCCACCGACCAATTTGTGCAACAGCGCTGCAAATGCTATGCAATTGCAACGTTTTAACATGACAGCCGAAACATATCCTCAAGCGTTCTCCATAAAAAAATGACAAGTTGTGCAGAATACAAATGAAAACGCTCAAATATGTTGAGAGCGGGCATGTATACGTGTATATTTGTGCATGGCTACCTGACTAGCAGCACACAAGCACACTTTTTGCAAGCACACTCGAGCCAAGGAGCAGGACATGAAATGACAACAAAACAGCAACAAAGCACAGGTTTTCTTAAACTCACATGCTGATCCGTTCGTTTTGCATCGTATCAACAGTTATGTTTCTTGAAAAGGAAGCATGCCTTGCACCAACTAATAGCCTTACAAAAGAAGTGCATACAATTTTTGTCCTGCAAGTGAGTGTGGATTTAGTAAAGTTGCAGAAGTGAGTGAAACTAAATAAATAATAACATGTTGAGCTAAGAGGCAAATAGGAGGTATCGTCTATAGAACGCACACTGGGAATAAAGGACATGTGCTTATTAAGGGGGATGGAAGGATGCTCTTGGTAGTTTTTTGAGTGTTCTTTCAATTTTAAATGAAGTTTAGGCAAACATTATTGTTTAGATTAAAAGAAGTTATTTCTTCGAGCGTGAGTGAATATTTCACAATTACTTTGATCAACTTTTAAGCACACAAATTCAAAAAATTATAAGATCTTCCACTATATAAATCTCAGGAATATAATCCAATTTGATTCAGTAATACCTAAAAATATTTAGATTTAGGCCAACTCGAAAATTTTCTCCTGTTTCCAAATTTAATGAATTTTTTGGAATTCCATGATGACAAATCATGTTTTAATTCACCCTCTTTTCGAGTAATCTATGCCTATTATAGTAATTGAATGCTCTTCTTACAGCCAGCTTCATATGCAATGTCCTGCTCTGGATATTGAGACAAATTTAAAACTTGAATAAGAAACCAAGCTTTTTATGTTATTCTCTCTGCAAAAAAAAATAAAAACGAACAAACAAATGTGTTAACAAGTTATCAGTAAGTCGCAGCTTAACGCTTCTCACGCAAATGCTGACCAAAAAGCAACCAAAGATGTAAAACAGAGATAGTAAAAAAGGATACAAAAACGTTGCCTATGCGATACGACAGCAAATTGCATCGATAAAATGTCGCCGAAATAGACATGACTGCCTAGCGTCGGGCTTTGTGGAAGACAGATGGGGAATTAATATGCTGTCAATCCGATACAAGCGAGAAACAAAAAGGACGACAGAAAGAGAATGTCAAGCCAACCAAGGCGGCATTGCTCTCTGCTGATTAGGCATATCGCAGTCTATTTCGACTTTAGCTGGCTTTGGAATTCGTTAGAAGCTATGAGTGGAGTGGCTTGGGGGCATTTATATTTAGCTGAAGATAGAATGCTGTTCTCAAATAGTTTATTAGGAATTTGAGCCTTGCTAAGCTTTCGCCGCTCATTGGTTTCAAAGAAGCGCACTCGATAGGGATTTTCTCAATTGTGCCTACAATTACTGCGCAGCTTCCAATTGGAATCACTCGATTAAAATAATGTGCAGAAATCAGTCATTTGCCGTTTTGTCATTTCCGTTGCGGCGCGTTGTGTGAGCGACGACATGTGCGCCTCCAGAATAGTTGCCTTTTGTTCAAATAAAGTAGCTACAGAAGATCACACAATTTTAAATTGCTATAGTAACGAGCACAGTCCCTCAAATAGCGATGCCAATAGCTCGACAAACTTTTTAAGCCTTCCAAAACTATTGCAGAATTTCTGAGTTTTTTGAACGAAAAAAAACTACCAAACTTCAGAAAGAATTCGTAATATCGAAAATATTTTCATTCTAGAAGTTTTAGATAAATATGCTTATAATTAATGTTGAATTCTGAAAGAGCGAATATCTTTTGGCTTTTGATTCGCTTGTAATCACACAATTTAATATTGCCGCATATTATTTAGCTGTAGGATGTCACAGCTGATGCGCTGCTCTCTTTGTGTGGCACACGAATGATAACATTTTCTTCTTTTGTCATTGCTATTTTCTTATATATATCTCTTGTCATGTGCGCACACACACCCACACGCACACAGAATAATTTTCACAGCCACCCACGCACACGCGCTCTGTGCTTTCACCCAGAAGCACGCATTTCTAATACTTTGTATTTTTAATTAAAAACCACAGAAGTACGGCAGCTGATTCCGCTTTCACTTTTCATGCAAGTGTGCGTGTGTGTGTGTCTTTTCCATCGGAGTTTGTTTCGTTGTACGTGGTATCTTTGCATATTTGCGGTGGCGACTCCACATGCTGTTTATATGCAAGCATATTCCTGACTTTAAATGATTTGCATGCACATATATTTTATGTTTTGTATAAAAGCAGTCTAACTTTATCGATAAATTATTTTCAGTAACAGTCTTAAGCGGCCAAGATAAAAATAGCTTTAATAAGCAGTGACGCTGCAGTAGCTCAGTTAATGTGTGCTCGGTCTCTTATGCTAGAGGTGGTTACTTTGATTCCTGGTGGACTCATACCATCCTAAAAATAAAGAACAAGAGATAAAGTTTCCAAATTTTCAATGCGCAATGCCTTCTCTCGCATAGAAGTTTCAACTATCATAGAGCATCCTTTGCCATAAGAAAAATCTTGATACGCCATTATAGTACATCCGCCATATATACACGTTTGTTTAAACCTTTGTCCTTTCGAACTAATTCATCTCAATTCAAAGATATAACAATTTCTTAAATATCGCTTTTTAAGTCAATGTTTTTTCTATATCCACCTTCTTTTTAAAATGGATCACTAGAAGTTGTTGTAAATTTCGCAGCTATAAGAGTGCTGTTGAACAGCTTTCATATTATAGTTACCTTGTCACAATTAAATCTAGGAAGGTTTAAAGTCTGGCACATGTCTTGAAATATATTTCATCTCGCTTGCTGCAGTTTCGGCTTTCTTGTTATAGCAAACATCATCAAAACAACATTACGTATACGCTACGCCACTCCAAATGCAACAACAATCAAATCATGGCCAACACAATAAAGTCTCGTCTGAGTGGCATATGCGCAGGATACATGGCTTCATATCAGTGAGCATCATAATATATACTTGGCCAGACATGAATGCGAGCAAGTCGATCTGACAGCGTTCAGTTATGCGCCAGGATGTGCACAATATGCCACACTTCCAACACGCCACAACGTACAAGGGAAGCGGCGTGCTGATGCTCATAATGAATTGTTGTGCAGTGTGTGGTAGCAACAGTAACAACAGCTAATATAAAGCCACTCTACAACAATGGCAGCGATACAGTAGCCATCAGCAGCCCTTACGTCCGATTGGAGCTGAGGCGCCATAAGCAGCATCCTTGACTAAGGTACGCACTTCCATACGCTTTCTATTCACTGTCATAAATTATGTTCATATCACTGGGCATGGAAGGCTCTATTGTACACATTACCATTCTATGCATGATTTCACAAGGGAAATCCTGGCATAAAATTCGCTTTGAATAATTGCATCCTTGGTTTTGGAGACTGTCTAATTTTAAAAATATTTTAAACTTTTTTCTTACTCTGAGCACAAAACGAAGAAAAGTGCTTACTTACTAACTTAGATGGCAGCACTACCTCTTGCAGGTCTTCACATCACGCACCTGCTCTCTCCAAGCGCACATCCTCTCCAGTTCCCGAATCCAAGCCTAGCTAGTGCTTTCACTTGATCATTCTACCGCAGTTTAAGTCAACCTCCTCTGCGCCGGCCCACAACCCTCGCATTCAATACCTTCTTTGCACCTATTTTTGAAATGATAATAGTGCAACTTAAGAAAATTTAAGTGGTAAATTATTTATTTCTGAAAATTTGCCTAAATTTATTTTACTTACCGACGACATTGAAGTGAATGCGCAAAATGAAAATACCAACCGAATTGTCATCAATATCAGCTGCTAGCCACATTTTGCGTGACCTTTTCGGGGCCATAAGATAGAGCAGCAAGCACGAGTCAATGCCGAGCAGCTCTAAGCGTTGTTTCAGCAATTAAGGCAGAATGTTCACAAAATGGAACAGCAGCAAATTTCTTAACAGTGGTTGTGACAGTTTGAACATGTCCTTGGGCATTTCATTTGAAGGCTAAGCAAAAATAGAGCTGGCCTTTGTGAACGTTTAAGCTGGAATGTTATACAGACTATTGACCATTCTATTGAGAACTTGAATGTTTGAAGAATTTAATATTTAATATGCATCGAATAAGCAGAATGCATGTGATGAGTGAAGTTGACGAAGTTATATGTCAATGATATAACATGCACATGGTGACAATGAAGCCATGGAAATGGTATGCTGACATTGTTGTTTAATCATAATCAAATGTCATAGTCAAAAGTATAGGCAGCTACGTTTTGGACATACAAGAGAAACTGGATCCAGAGAAAACATATTTTCAACGGTATATGTATATTGGTTTGTTAGAGTACTGATATAGGAAAGAAAAAGGGAATGCCATCAAAAATTAAAATTTGCATTATCTGCTACGGTAACTCAATCCCAGCAGTGAACATGAGTGTGGCCGAAAACCCATCTAAATGCATCCATAATTCGGAACTTGTTATTGTCAGAATGCATAAAAATTCACTTCGCGTGTGCAATGAAATAGGAATTTTTTTTTCAATATATCACACATTAGCTAGTTTAAGGAACGAATGACAAGTCAATCAAAGCTCAACTCTGCATGCTAAATTCGATTTTCAAATGCATGCAAGCTATGCAAAAAGTAAAAAAAAACAAAAGTGTCTTCAAATAAAACACGCAAACTTGTTGGCAACTGATAAAATATTCAATTTTAGTGCAGCAAGTTTGTAAATGTTGACAATGTAATGACATTTTGCTGTCTTCGCATTGCGTCGCCATACAACTCAGGGACCTGCCAAGAAAAACTTTATAATAATTTCATAGCAGCGCAAAAAGAATTTGCTGAAGCACCAAAGAGTGGCACATTCACGAAAGAACAAAGAAAGTTATGGAACGTGATGTGAAAAAATCACGACAAACATTTTCATGAATTTTGCATTTGTAATGTTAAGTGACAGCATTTGAATAGACGCGTCGTGAAACCTTTGAAAGTTTCTTGTGCATTTGAATTTTAATATAAATGTAAATGGAAGCTTATGCTAAAAGTATTAACTAGAACAAAGGTAGCAGAAAAGAGAGGGGAAGCCAGTAAAAGGTATACAGCAATTAAAAAGGCAAATCGCGATATTGGAAAAAGTTTTCGAACAAACCTAATAAAAAAAAGAAAGATAATTTATTTACAAATTGTTACTTTACGTAATCTCCCTTCCCGCGAAGAATTGGTAACACTGTGAGTGTATTTTTTGGCATGAAAACAAAGCTTCTTAATATTGTTCGTAGAAAGCCGAAGCTTAGGACTAGCTTTCTTACCATTAGCTTGTGTGTGCTCGTGCCATATTGGCACAAGCTCATGGGACCTACAAATTTATTTTATAGCCGTGCCCGAAAGGTATTTAGAAGCTTTACTCTCATGACAAAGAACTCTGTCGAAAAATTAAAAATTCTCCACAAGAATGTTGGTACTTTATAATTTCATAACTAAATTGAATCTTTACTGAACTACAATTAATATAAACTAATTCCAAAAGAACAGTCGAATTTAGCGAACAAATATCCATGCTAGTTGCTTTTAAAGACACTTGAAAATATGCTCACCCCATCTTCTTCTTTGAATTTGTGGCATAAATACACTGAAAGCCAAACTGGAGCCACCACAAAGTCGGTCCTACTCAAATTAACCCATCAAAAGTTGCACAAATGAACCGCTCGAATTATAATTTCAAACGAATTTTTAATTGAAACGTCTACATGCATGCACTTGCAGTGGCGCAACCACAATTCTTAGAGGGGTTTTTTTTCAGATATGCAAGTAGCTAATTCAACTGAAATTCGAAATGTAGGTCATTCTTTGTGATATTAGACATTATTTCCAAACTAACTTCATTTTGTACATCATGTTTTAAAATTGCAAGGGGGCTGAGCATTCTCTTTGGTGCAGTAATGCACATATGGAAGTGCCTGTGTGTGTGTACAGTTATTTCTGCGTATCTGCAAAGATGACTAAAACAGCAAGTCATCAAGCAAATTGCAAATATTTACATACTTCAGCTGAAACGGCAATTGCAGCGAAGCCTTACAAAGACATCTCCAGCCTCGAACTTTTGACGCTCTGGAAGGACTGCTCAAATGCGCATGTTGCATGTGCTGCAGCGCGACACAAGGCTGCTACAATTTGTTGCAGGCTGATAACTACAAAATTAAGCAAACTCTCAAAGCGCACTTGCGACTGCATGTGTGTGAAGTGCATGTGTGTGTGTGTGAGTTACTTGCCAATTTCGCAGGATTTCATTTGCGCATTGCAATTGCATCAAATAAATTGTAAAACTTTGCAAAGGCAAACTCTCGCATTTACAGCGTTGCAATAATATTTGTAGATAATTCACATATATACATACACACACGTGAGTGCATGCATAACATAGAAGAGACTTTCTACTTACTCGCAGCGAAATGAGTTGCTCTTGTTTGTAAAGGTTGCGCATTAGGGCTGGCGAAGTTATCAGCACGCAGTGCTGTCACTTTGCTACACTGGAAAAATATTGATATAAACAAACACAACAAATTGTATTAAGTATTTCTGTTTTTTTTGCCGAATGCTCAATAGGAAATTTTGTAGAGATCTCACAAGAAAATATTTTTCAAGTACTAAAACTAATTTCTACTCAAAAAGTTTTTCTAATAAGTACCCAACAATTTCATATCGACCGGCTCATTTTCTTTTTAACAACTATTCTGCCTAAAAAGAATATATTTTTCCTTAGTGTTAATGTGCTCAATCTCATAAAAGTAGCTTAAGATACATCACCTACACTTTTCTTCTAGTGTCTCATAAGCGCCTGCAATTGCCTGATAAACTAATTGCGAGCCCTATGAAAACATCAGCTAAACAATTTGCCTGCCTTTCAGCTTGCTTAGAGTATGCACATACTTGTCTCTAAGGACTTCCAGCACTCGAATGATTTTCGAGCATCAGAAGAATGTTGCCTTAATTGATGTGCACTGAGCGTTTGAACTCTGTCAGTAATTTATCCAGCAAGTACACAAGAGTACTCCAAGTATTTAAATGTAAATAAAACTCCAAGTATTTAAATGTAAATAAAATACGTTGTTGGCTTTTGACTATGACTATGTTGTAACAGGATCCACTCTTCGACTTGCTTTACTGTCAATTCAAATTTAGAGAGTAGAAAACCTGCATTAAATCCATTCAAATATTTCTTCTTAGTTAAACAATAATGAAAAACACAGAATCTCTCAGGGAAGGTCCTCTGAGCATATTTCAGAATAAGTTCTATGTGAAGTAATGCAATCAGCCCCAAACAGAAGCCGGTAGAAGATGTCATGATATGTGCAAAGTATGTGTACATATTTCGAAGTTTTTTTTTCCAGCATGTCCTGCAGGCCCCAATATGTACCAGAGTATACAACATATCATATTTTACGAGATGTGTCATACAAAATGCCCTCTGCAGTACTTAAATTATAAATTGATCACCGAACAAAAACCTTTATAAAATCCTACGCCACGACAAATTCTCCTAAGATGCGTTATAATATATTTCTGTATGATCAATAACCAAATACATAGTTGTCTCTTCATCCTGCCACCATATAAATATATGTTATGATGTGTGCTACTGCAATTCATAAAAATCAATCGCTCGCAAGATGCGATTATGAAGCCACTTCTTAAATTTTTCCGAAGCTTCAAAATATTTAAAGTAAAGCGTGCGCCATATTGTCCAGCAATTGGCCTGGCTTTAAGTTGTCCCCATAAAATAGCGTTGCGCTGTACAAAACGAGCTTCATAGTTGTCCCTCACAAATTGCTTTAAATCCAGCATACGTTACAACTTCAACTGAAGTTTTTCTTTTCATGCTACCAAATCCGAATTTCAACACAATTTCTTTACAAAACCATAGGAAAAGTGTGCTTCTGGAGTATATGGTACTTTGCAAAGTGTCCCCTCGACGCATGTGCGCTCCTACGCTACCAAATTATCCTTTTCGAGGCACAATTCAAACCCTTTTCGAAACTCTCGCACTTGTTCTTCGCTAGCAGCATAAAGAATGAACTCGCTTCTAAACGCAATCGCTTCCCAGCAGTGCACTTTCCACTTCATTCCATTCGCTGCCCGCCACGCCCGGCACTGCCACTAATCTTTCCTGTAAGCGTGCAACTCTCAAGTGCAGCGTTATTTTGGGACCACATGTTTCACAGTCTTCGCCACACATCGCCCACATCCGTTTCCTTTTCCTTGTTGGTGTGTACTTGTATGTTGTACCGTACATATTCATATGTAAGTGTGTGTGTGGGCAAACTCTTGGTGGTTTTATCTTGCAGCGAAAGCACATGTTACTTATGGCTTCTAGTATATTGTCGTTACTTTTGTTGCATTCTGTTCCAACAATTCAACTGTTACATATCTTCGAATTGCAAAAGATTCATTTATTACTTATATAAATCACCTTCTGTTTCTTTTAAGCATTTTTCCCGATAAAATTTTTTCATCAACTTTTTTTGGAAGAAGATAGCGCCGAGCTTGAAAAGCGAATGAGTCTAGCCGAAAAGCTATTATCATCTTAAATCGCCATATCTTATTTTCAGTTGCCAGGTTGAGTCTGATTAGCTTCTAAAAAAAAATCGGATTGCTTCTTCAAAAAAATCGGAAGATCTCAAGGTTTGCCGCGCATCAAACTCTGGCATTTTGGCAATTAAAGTGGCTGCGGATCAAGGGATTTCGAGATTTTAGATTCTGAAATCGAAGGGCCTATTAGGTACCTATGCGCTACGCAATCAGCTTCTAAAATAAAAAAAACATCGCCCAAAAACATTCTTCTCTACGACCAGATGCATGTGCACCGCTTAAGCGAAACTTCAGTTCCTAAACTTCGCGCCGAAGATCCTTTAGTTTAGAATTTCGCTTTCAGCTGCTCCCTGTGCCACTCTACCAACCATAACACCTCTACTTGAAAGCCAAGCCAAGCCAAAGCCTCTCCCCCTGATGCAGCCCGCAAAGTGTTTTGACTTTTGTGTAGGGAAAAACAATTCAAGGCGCTGGCAAAAAAACGTTTAACATTTTCGCAGCGCCATTCATGCGACGTTCAGCGTGTTAATTGCTGCATGGGGGAAAGAGCCCTTCTGGGCGCCAGCTCGCAGCGCCTGTCGTCTGCTCTTTTGAAAGAAAATTCAAGTTTTCACAAGTTTGAGTAGTTTCCTTGCTTTGTTGATATTTTCATAGCAGACTTTCAAATGTTTTCGCATTATCCGCTTGTAGCTATTTATAAGCAATATTTGCGAAAACATAAATCTGAAAATCTGAGACGCTTCGGGCCGTTCGCCAAAGTTAAAATTTCAAAAGCATTCTCAAAAGTTGATAAATGCTGAAATAACAAGAAATTGAATTAATTAAATGTTCATGTAAATATATTACAAGCGTGTTGTTAACTATCAGAGCGTATACAATTTTGTTGGGGGAATACAAATTATTATGCAGAGCTCGGCATGTGCTTAAAACAATGATTAAATGAGTGGAAAATCGCATTTACTAACAAGCGCAAATTTTGTGGCCTGCTGTAAGCGTGCATGATTGAGAGTGTGTGTGTGTAGTTTGAAATCTGCCAGTACAGGCAGTCGAGTGAGTATCGACATGAAAGCGCGAATATTATATTTCTGATGCTGAAGCAGTAGTGCACAATTTTTTACATGTATCCATTTCTGGATTTACGTCTGTATCTTAATACGAATTTTTTTTATATATTTTATATTATCCAAATATAGTTTGTTTTGCAAATTTTTAAAAATGCACTTGTCATTTTTCTGTGATAATAATTTATAAAATTTTGTTCATACATTGACTCAAGTTATTTACCTTAATTCTATTAATCTATTATTTACCTTAATTCTAGCTAATTTATTGAGTTGTCAGTAAAAGAATGACTTAGAAAATGTTTAATGAATGAATTAAATAAATAATTACATAAACTATAGCATGTACTTGTACTCTTTCTCTAATAACAATTAAGAACAGCAGAAAACATCCTGTTTCACTGTGATACGCTAGCAAGGTAATATAAAGCTACAACCGCTGGTTATTGTTGACAGATCCCCAAAAGATCCCCCCAACATCATGAGAAACTGTTATATATGGAGAGCTATTACCATTGGTCTTTCAGACTGAGATGACTAAGCGACTTAATCCCTACTCGAAAAGTAATCTACAGATAATAAATTTCATATTTCCATTTACATTTTCCGGAACTTGATTTTTGACTTTTACTTTGAGCAATATTTTAAGAAAATACTTAAATGGGGTTAACTCTTTTATACAAATTCTGACACGCAAAAGTATCATATATCATTCATTTGAATTTATATCGAAACAAATCTCAATCAAATGTTCCCTTACCTTCAGTTTACCTACATATGTAAAAATGTACCATTTTAGTTCTAAAAATTCTGTACTAAATTCTCATTCGACCTATGCAAAAGAAATCTTCAACCAACAAGCAATTTCGGCAACTTGCATTAAATGCATTTCAGCAGCATAAAAGCTTCCAGCTAATAGCCTTAAAATCAAAAATTCAGCAACCAGAATCCACTCCATTCCCCAGCCGAATTTAGTCGACGTGCAATAATTCAAAATCTTTCAGTAACTTGGCGCCATGTTTGTATTTCATTCATGCACAATTAACTTTGGCTAAAATGGGAAAAATTTCCACTGCAGGCGCTGCTGCGCAAACAACACGAATTTCCAGTTTGACCCATTTTCCGAAACCGATGCCAACTTCTGCGGAAATGTACACACCAAACTCGAAATAAGTTGTTTTAAGTTGAAGTTGAGCTTCGAGGTGGAGGATCACGTAGCGCTGCACTCATACACACATGCAATAGTACATAGATGGGTACAATGAAAGTGTAGAATAGCTTAGTTCCAACGAAAGACGGTCATGCGGAATGCATTTAGAATTGCACTGTCGAGTTATCAAACAGAGCAGCAAAGCGCCTATAAAACTCGAGTTTACGTAATTCCACCAAACGGAATTAAACATAAAGAGTTGGTTATAGCTGAAATGCATGAGCATGCATCGCCTCAAGAGAAGTTTATGAAATTCCATTGTTACAGTTTTTTGCCTATAGGGACGAGGGTTTCTACGAAGCCAACAACGGCTGTTTTGTTTCAGAGCAACAATACTTTCCGTTTAAAAATGATATCGAAATCCTTTGTCGCGATTCGAAATCCTTTCTTTACTATTTCAGCTCATTTACGATGCTATATCTTTCAGGTTCCGTTTATACTAAATGATTTCCAATTTCAATGTCTATTGAAATCGTGCTGGACGCGTAGTGGAAGTGAAAATGTGGTAGCAGTGCTGCGACGACTGTCAGCATAATTTATGCACAAAACAACAACAACAATTTATTGCGCAGCACAAGTCTTAATGGTTCATTAATTTCATTATGCACTCATGTGCGAATAAACTGGACAAATTTGCGGCCAGCATACTTTGCAGCTATGCAGCAAGTGATGGTGGCCAAGTTTCATGTATCAGCGCTTCGCTTATTAATAAGCTTTTCGCATTTCTCGCTTTGCTAGCGCTCAAAGCTGCCTGCAATTATTTTCGCTGATATTGTAATAAATTTCAAGTATGAGCCTTCGCTTTCCAGTCGTAAAAAGGATTTTATTTAAAAATGCGCTTGTTGATTTATACTCATTCGTTATAGCGAAAAGTTCATAATTTTTCGGCATTGCAATTTTTGTATGGAACTTTATTACTACGCTCTTGAATGTGGAACCAGTGAAATTTCATTGCTACTCATGCACTAACAAAAGCCAATATCATGGCATTGGACAGTTTGATCATGGCTTTCAACGGCATGCATGCGTAATTGAAGCAATTTTATGACTTGTTAATAGCTTGCTTACCTCCCGCTGAGTGCATAAAAAAGCAGTAAAGAATGGCAAACTTGAAATATGTAGAGAGATTTTAGTATGCTTGTATGCATAAATTAGAAATGCCTATAAACTGAAAAGAAATTCAAACAGTTTCCAGTCATTTTACATAGTGAGGCAACAATGTCCGAAGTTTATCGTTGTTAGTCAATGGAAGATAGCAGCTTTGTGGTAGCCTTACAAATGCGTTACAAGAGGAATAGGTTATATAGTTGAAGGACGAATAAGGAATGCACTTTGAAGATAATATAATATATATACACATTCATTTATAAGCTTTTGTTCCTTCCACATAACATGTTCATTAAATAAACCAATGATATGCTCTTGCTTTCATTTCGACAGACAAAGGATATATATTCTAAAATTCTACACCAACATATTAAATTAACATACGCCAAAATACACGTTTTTCATGCAAAATATCAAGCAATTCACGAAATGTAATACCAGTTGCCGAAGTGAATCCTCATGACAACGCGCCTTTCGGGTATAAAACATACAAAGCTATTCACACATATACATATACACTCTCGTAGTACACTTCGTTTAGTAATATTTTCTATGTAAATTTTTGTGGCGAGCTACTGCCAGTTAGGACATTTTGTGCTGGGCAATAATTTATGTTCTGCTGCTCACTTGTGAGGGGCAGCTTTCATTTTTTCTGCTCGGCGCTATTGTGCTGTTCCGTTGCAAGATTCTTATATTGCAACTTTCTTAATATCGGACGCGCTGGTATTTTCATAATGGACTGAGCGGTAAGTGGAGCGTTTGCATGTAATAAGCAAGGAGTGCTGCCCTGCTGTACCTGCGCCCCAGGGATATGCTGCAATCCTGCTTTTCGCTTATGAAGTGGAATATTAAAAGATGCATTTCTTCTTGAGATTAAATCTGTTGCAAGTATTTGCAGAGTAGCAAGCATATTACACTTTTTATTTGGGTACGTAACTTATATGCAATTTAGATATTTAGCTGGCATTTTGATGCAAAAGACGAAAGAAGAAATACTCAAATTTATAAGACTATAAAATGAATGCAAGTCCTGGGCCAATGAGTGGTTTATTCCCAAAGCTGAAACTCCAGGCACGATGCTTGGTAAGGCCAAGCAGTCCTCTGAATGATAAATTGTCCTTCGCCGGGTCAAAATATCGCATACATTAAATATTTTCGTCATAAAGAAACTGCTCAATCGCTGCGGTTTGGGTTTGAACTTACAGACCTCTGCTGACAATCCAGTCACCATTGGTTGCTACTACAATTGTTAATATTTTATGGACAAATGTGTCGATTAATTCCTAATTTTGCATTGTAACTTGTAAGACTCTCGTCAGAGTAGGTCTGTTAGAGATAAATACATTCAGTTGTGCTTATATCGAAGAAGTCAAGCTTGAATGGCTCAATCAAGATCTTAAACAGATCGTTGTGGTAAAAATATGAACCTAGAAATAGCAACATAGCTCTTGATTTGCTCACTAGGCAAGAACAGAAAAGTACGGGTATTCTTTTCAGAAGATACTTCAGGCCAGCTTCCAAGCACTAATCGTATCATGGCAATTGTGATTCCTATTTAACCTCGATGTATGTATTTGAAGTAAGTGACGAAGAAGTGTTCTATTAATACTTTAGAATTTGTATAAATTTTATGCTCAGGCTAATCAGAATAATTGATTACAGATACCGATTCCGATTATAGAGTTGCAATCCGTTTGGATAGTAATATATTTACGGATACGAATCGGCTTTTCATACACACACAGTAGTCAATTTCATTTTTTGTCAAAAATTCTTAAAAATGGAAGCTGTTCCCCACTTATTTTGCTCAGTTTGGAATCTGTATAGCAAACTGGTTCCACCTTTGCACGTGCCACTCAAAAACAATGAAATTTACATAAGAACTGCCCCCGGAACGCCCACATTTACTGCTTCTGTGACACGGTCATCAATCAGGCGTAAAAAATTATATGTCAGCAAAATGGGTTGTAATGCCACCCCACTCAAGAGATTTTGGATTTTGTGCATGGCTCATCGAGGGCGGGTGAAGGTGCTTAAATGGCGCAAAGTTATGGTAATTGCAGCGCCGCAGCATAAAATTTAATTATGCGCGAAATTGCTGGCGCTGTGGCCGAGCTGGGCTGCTGTTGCGGCTTGCACTCACCAAGGGGTCACTAAGATGCCTAACCTGCCGCACCGGCGCTAAAACATTATGACCAAGTTTTATAGTTTCAAAAGTTTTGTGCTGAAATTTTAAGTCTCTGCGGTTGAGTGAAAATATAAAAGCTTTTATGCTTTTTCACCACTACCATCAAAGCACTTTTATTTAAAAGTTATTTTGAAAATAAAAACGCAAATTTTAATCAAAATCTGCAATGGAAAATGTACTACATATTTTGATATATTTGATTTAATTAGAAATGAGTTTGAAAGCCTATAGAATTTTGCATTTTGCAGAATAAAATTAGATTTTATTGCAACAATTGCACAAATTTTAATTAATTTATGAATTTTTTCTTAACAAATGCAACATGCATATTAATGAGTGCCCGCAGTGATTTACATATTTGCATTTGTGTAATTGCCGACATGTGGCTGCAATTTGTGGCTGACACATTTATTGGAATTTAATTTGTTAAACGTTTTAATGAAGTTTTAACACAATTTGTTAGTGGAAAAAATTCGTTTCTATAAAATTTCATGGGCCGCAATGAAATTATTTTGGGGTTTTATTTTCGCAATCAACAAAATTACATGTGCAAATGCACATAATCGTATAATCATAACAGCTTATTTTTAGTATAAAGCATAAGGAATATAAAGAGTTTAGATTAGGTTAGACTGAACGATTCGGCAATATAAAAAAGCTTATAAAAAGACAACAATGTCAATAGTTAGGCTGGTCACGAAATAAAAAAACGTTACGTTGAACTTTGGCTAACGTTAATTGTTGACTCAGCCAACGTCAAATTTACTCGAGCAGAAGAAGAAGAAGCATACAATGACTTTTTTGATAAGTTTAATAGATGTTCTTGCAATTAGCAACTAACGCAGTCACTCCATTGCTGAAACCGGCTTAGCACTCCAAGTATGAGCTCTCGCCCTTATTGTTAAAACCATATTAAATACGAAATAATAGCAAGTTTCTCCAAATATCAGTACCTGGTCCAAACTGCCAACAAAGCCATCATGCATTATTACTGTGAAATGTTATATTAATGAATTGCATGTCGAATGTCAAATAATTTGACATGTAATGAAAATTGCCAGCTTTCTGAAGGCGCACACGGCAACCATACGTGTGGCAGGTGTACCTGTAGCGCTCACAACTCTATCCGTGGAATAGTTGCAAGCCAGCCAACCCGAAGACACTTGCTGCCATTAGGCACGAACCAAACTTGCGAAAGTAGCTTAATACTTACTGACATGATGCCTCTTTCATGCGAGTTTGAAATACGTCAATTTACCGTCGACTGTTATTGCCATCGAAACATTTCATATGCCAATTTGGAGCGCATAATGAAGGCATAGAAGCTGAAGCATGGGCAGAGAAGCTTCAGCTTGCTCTGACCAAAATAGTTGGAGAGTAGGCGAATGCGTAGATTCAAGTTTTGTTGAAAGTAATACATCTGAAGATTTTGTAAATGAGCTACTGGCAGCTAAGAGGGATTGGAAGATATTCCAAAAAGTCCGAAGGTAAGCAAAAACATGATTTTCCAAAACTTGCAATTCTCCTGGCATACTAAGGCATTTTAATTTTTCCTAATTATTAAGTCACACAAGCACGTCCGCCTTGGGGCTGTCTATGACGTGGCACTCAGTTACCACTACAGACCGCCCACAGAAAGTTTAAACTTTCGCCAACTACGAAAGGGCGTTGCCAGAACATGCCCCAATAATTAATTCAAAGGCTGCCACTTACGAAATGCGCAAACAAAAAGTTAAATTGATTTTCATTGTTATCATCAACGATGTCGATTTTTAGCATTCTACGCTTGGCTGGCATTACAAGTCTGCAGCAGTAGTGGAGGTCGGGCTTCAGAGGCACGAGGAGTGACATCTGCTTCCCAAGTGGTAAATGTAATTCCAATAAAAATCATATTCAGTGGCTCACACCCAATCGCAGTCGAGCGTGGCTGAAGAGGTATGGTGAGTGGTAGGTTGACATGCCACAACAGGAGCAGCAAAAACAACAACAACAGGCAATGACAGCAGCAGCCGTAGCAGAGCACTGCGAATAGACCAAGTTCAAAAGTTGGAAAACAAACTTTAAGATGACATGCTCGTTGCCAGCTGCACAACTTTTCGAGAGCTTTATACATAGATATGTATGTGCTTAACAGCGCTCTGTCCGCTCCTTCCAACATCCTGCTCTACGCTTCGCTGCGATATGAGTGCCTTAAGGCATGAACGGTGCTTTTGATGCCTGCAGCAGCAATAAATTTTGGCTTTATTTCTATGGCAGCTTCATGCTGAAAAAGATGAAAGTGGTAGGGAGCTTGCTTAAAAAAATGTGCATTCATTCATTTCTAAGATAGAAATTCCTTAGATTAGCTGTTATTGGTGCCATGCGCAGAAGGACATCCACATAAAATAGTTTCAGCTTTGTTAGGTGGAAATTTCCTCCTCAATTGTGAAGAACGTGTGTGGTTCACTAAATTCTGTGAAGTTTCGTGGTACTTTTATGTCAATTATATATCAAGCGAATTTGTGATGGATTATGATGCAAAAAGAATAATCTATATTTATTTCCAATCGTTTTCTTGATATAGATTAGCAGGCATGTGATGGAAATCGTACGAATTCAAATCGTTCGAATTCAAAACGAAAATGAAATTTCAAATCGTACGAATTCGTTTTAAGTGTGATGGAAATCGAACGATTTCATTTAAAATTTCGGGATTTATGTATATTCAACATGAGCAATTCGAAACAATAAAATGCCCTGTGGTGAAATTCGGTTTTTACGATTTCATTTCGATTTGAAATCGCACCGAACGACTTGCTCGATTTTGAAAATGAAACATATCACAAGGCAAATCGATTTCACTCGCCTTTTCGTACGATTTCGATTTCTATCATGCCTGTATTACCCTTTTTATGCCATAAATCGCTTTAGCTGTGTTGTTCCTGATACCGATGTGAGAAATCTATGCTTACACCGAAGAAATAAGTTGGGGGCTCATAATTGTTTCGAAACTAAATTCAGCACATTATCTATTATTATTGTTTATGAACACACACAAACGTTATTTTACTCGTTTTTGCCCGTGGCCAAAATATCGTATTCATGTATATCATAGAAAAGCATAAATTTGATTCAAATTATATGATAATTATGCATCCCTTTCGACAATTTGTCGAAACATTATCATTTCTGTCACAAATTATCCATCTGCAATCATTATTCACTGCACAAAATCAACTTGACTCAGCTAAGCGTGCATCCCACCCCTCCCATAAACCAATCGTGGCATCATCCGCTATTTGCATAGCACATTATTTACATAATGTAAGCGGCATTGATTTTACTTGGCATGCAATTGACTATTGATGCACCATGATAATACATCATAACGTATTTTTTTAATAATACAATTAATAACAATTTTGCGCAAAACTTTAAATTTATGTGTGCCAGTTGAGGAAACTTTTTGCGGAAAACCATCGCTCTGCAATTAAGAGTCCTTCAAAATTATATGCTACAATAAATTAAAGAGCTAAGCTAGAAATCGGAAGCTTGACACACTAATATTAATAGACAAATATTTCTTATACAAATTGGCCTTATGACTAATAACATCCGAACATTGTTCTTCGATTCCAAATTGAACTTTTCGCAGCCGACATTTTTAAAATTTCTACCCACATACAAAGCTTTCAAGTTTGATTGAAATTTCTAGCACAACATTGCAATTCTCTTGCTTATCCAAAAGTAAAGATTGATTGGCGAAATAAATTGCAATAGCAGAAAAAGACTAGACTCTTTGCTAAGCGCACGGAATACGATTTTGGCCACTTGTAGTGAAATCATGTGAAAATGCATACTATTTTGCAATTTCCCTGTGCAATGCCGTGGAAAACCCGAACCCGCTTGAAAGCCAACAAAGAAATCGCATAACCAAGGGAAATGTTAATATTTGCAATTTTCCAGATGACATCAATTTCATTCATTGGATTTTATTCAATGCCTCAGCCGCTGCCGCACCTCTTGCCGTCCGCATATGCTGTACCACTGAACCATGAGAATCAATGATTCATATTGAAATTATTGATCCTGAAATCGTCAAGTGAATGCGCACAGAGACTGGCAGTGAGAATGGGAACGGGAGTGCGATGCTGGGCTGGGCTCTCTTGCAGCTGACAGCGAGTATTTGTGTCTGCTTGAGTGAAGTTGCTGCTGCCTTAACTCTTTCGCACATACACGCCAGCCATCTCCATACTATCCCTGCTACCCTCGCACATAGCCGCACAAATAGGCCAAAGGGAATATTCATTTGATTTGCTGCTTAAGCAGTTGAGCTCGCTGGCTGCCATTGCTCGGGCAATTCCATGTCCAATAAATTGCGTCTGTGTGTGTGCGCATATGATCATTGTCGTGGACTGTATCGTCAAGGGGTGCTGATGTCGGCTTTGTTGTTGGCATTCTCAGTGCTGTGTTGACAAGCTTTGCTCCTTTGCCCCTTTCCATATTCATAAATTGCTGCATACGCCTCCGTAAACGCTCACAATCTTTGGGTAAATATTAAACGAAGGCAACAGCTGACATTGTTTTGTGTGTGCATGTGGGTGAGTGGGTGCATGTGTGCGTGTGACATTTACGATGACATTTCTATGCAATAATGGGTCACTGTTTTGTATTGTTGTGAAGGAATGTTAAGCGCACGTAAATCGCACAATATGTCATAGTGCCATCAATATGATTGTCACAAGTAGCAGCCTGGCCAAGTATCCGGGCATGTTCATATGAGTGTGTGAAAAAAGTACATGTAATACTTATTCCCAGTCTATCTACACTTTCTGACGGCTGTTTAAATAACTTTAGTGGCATAAAAAGCTTTTAGGAAATATGCTCAAGATCTGCTCAGATGCCAAGAAAAGTTGTTTATTACTTAGTATAAGCTGGACTACAAAAATTTAAGTCATGTTGCTATTACTACTATATAAAGTATACCAAGTTGATCGGGTCCGCCTAGATCGACCCGAAGATCCCTTAGCCACATAAGTAAGTGGCGAAGCTTTCGCATTGGTTCTCAATTTTTTTCCACAACTAAACCGAATCTCCTTGGTTGTGGGATATGGCAACACTGATCTTAAAATTTCTGATGGTCGGCTGAACATCACACTATTAGCCATATTTCTTATTTTACTTTCGATCTGATTCGATTTGAATAGCTGTCGATATTCCTTATGATCGATATTCTTCCGATCTTTCATCGGAATATTAATTTGAAATGATACATATTTTGAAAGCTCTATAAACTCATGATCATTAATGATTTCAAAGCCCGCAATAAGTATAGATAAAATATTTACTAAATATGTACTAATCCGTACTACAATTTCTTGGAATCGTTAGAATTTCTTTCTCTGTTTTGCTTGGCAACGTCACAGTGAATCTGCATAGCACAATAACCATTAAGTCATTAAGCTATGAAGTTGTTGTCTGCTAAATCACGCGTGGTAAACATATAAATCTCTGGTGCTATAGCAAGGTGCGAGTGATGCTTCCAGGAACGGCCATCGAAAGTGTGATGGATGGCAGCTGTAACGACTCCGACGTCTTAAGACTAGCTCACAACTTTTTCGCCTTCGAGCGGCAACCAGCAGCGCACGTTGCAACAAGTGTCGTTAGCTTTAGGCGCGATGCAGCAATTGAGCCAACGACCAGAGTGGTTTTCCTCTGGAGCTGTCAGTGAATGCCACTAGAAGACAAATGCACAGCCAATTCGTGCAACGCTGCTCACACTTCAGCACAGTCGCTGGATTGCGAAAGTGTTTTATGGCCGCACGAATTTTCGCGCTATTTGCGTACGACTGCAAAGTTGCAGCTCTGCAGAGGAGTGCAGCCTGTAAAGAAGCAGAACAAGGCATACAAATCGCCAGCAACTCCCGTGGCTGCTGACACGCTTCGACCGCAGCTCGATTAATTTCACCGTTTGACGTTTATCTACGGCTCAAGAACAACAGACAGCGAAACTATCGTCATTAGCATGCGTAATGTACATACCTTGCACCGGCTTCAACACCAGAGCAGCGGACGGTTGGGCTGGGGCAAGGAGTTCTGAATTTGGAACTGTGAGCTGTATATTATCCATTGGCTCGTGGTAGTTATTGCCTCTATATAAGCACAAATAAGTTGAAAGCTGATTGCTTTGAATTTGATTTGTTTACTTTCAATAAACTATATTATTTTTACATATTGCTAAAAAAATTTAACATACAAAAGTTCATTCAATTCAATTGATCTGAGCATAAAACAAACGGACTGGAGAAGGTGTGCTTAAGGCAGTGGCGGTTTTAGAGATCTGCTGCGTCGTACCGAAACCTGCAATAGATTGTAATGGCCATCATATATCTATGTAAGGAAGAAAGTAAGGATTAGCAAGGAAGCATCAGTCGGCTTTTAACGACAGAGTACTAACCTACACCAATTGAGGCCATAAAACATTGAAAGAAATTTAATTTAAACTACACGACAATCCTAATAGAACCAAATATTGATACTCTGGTAGCTATACAACAAAATTTATTGGTATATTCATTTTGATACCTTCACGGTTGGTGGACCATTCCAATTTTTCAAAATTAAAGAAATCTTAGAACCACTACAGTTAGCAAATATGGACAGTCTACTGGATATATTATGGAAATTATGAGCATATTAATTTTAGTGAAATGTCAAGCTAAGGTATCAGCTTAAGTACCACATTCTATTCGATTCATACATAAATTTCGAGGTAGATGTACTTATGGGGCCATTTTGGACAACTAAATTAATGGATTTCGTTCATGAAATAACTCCGTTATTAAGCTGAATTATAAAATCATAAGTACCAATAGGAATGGAAACAAATTCATTTCTAATGCAATAAAAAGGTTTCTAAAATCTTCAAAACTTTCGAAAATATTCTCTGAAGCCCAACGCAAAACTGTTCAAAAGCATTCCTTAAGAGTGGCGAAAAGCTTTGGTATTAAAGAGCGCCTCTTTGTATTAGAACTTTCAACGATTCCTTGAAAACAGGCGCTCTTCAATGCTACTCATATCGTAAAATCGTAATGTCAGCGAGATTGGCGCGCTCTCCCAACCTTCCTTGCAGTTTCGTTCATTCTTTGTGAGAGTGCTCAGAGGGCACAGCGCAGGCGCTACTGAGCAGCCAACTATGCTCCAACGAAGATGTGGCCAGTAAGCGGCTTTTAGTATAATTGCAAACTCAACACGATGCAAACGTGTCGGACGCGATGCTGTAACCAACGTGGCATGAGATTTGCGTATACTTTTGCGTTTTATCTACACCAAAACGACGTGAAGGAAGAGCGACAGCACTTGCATGGAGTCAACTGTTTGTGTTGTGATAAATGCGGATACAGATACAATTTTTCATTGCTGCAAACAGAAACTAAGGCAATGGCAGTGATTAGCAAACTTGGCAACTTCTGTTTGCATGAACTCGGCAAAACTTTTAAATTATTAAACAGCAGCGCAGGTTGAGCTGGCCAAATATTCACAGTCAACGCCTGAAATGTTTTATTTGCGCTTTTCATATGCGCTAACTGGGTCAAAAGAGATTTACGACCTCACGCAAACAACAGCGAACGGTGCACGGCAGAATGCAGCACAACAACAAAGGATACCCATAGGCATGAAAGCTATGGCGGATTATGGCGTCTAAGCGAGGCTCTGATGGTGCAGGTATGTTGATGTGTATTGTATTTGTGTGTGTGTGCTATGTTATCGCATTGTGTCAGAAACAATAAGCCAGGAGTTATGGCAAAATCTGCCGCTGACCTTTCAAGCAGCCGCAATATGCAATATTTTCGGATCTATAATTTCAGTGATTGAGAACAAAAACTTCAACAGCTTTATTTCTGGTCTAAAAACTGCGAAGGATCACTCGATGTGCAGCAAGAATTATATGAAGATTGATAGCTTGAGAGAAAAATTTATATTTCTGTCTTCATGTTTTTGTTGTTTAATTCTAACACATTGACTATGTCTGTCCTATAATACTTGTTAATCAAAGCACGAATATAATGTTCCCAACTATTTGTTTGCATATAATATACTTGAATTGTACTATCATACTTTCCTATCTTCATATATTATTAATATCAAGCTTATATTCAATGATACTTATTTGTAACTTCGTTATGGAACTACATTCTAATACATATGAAACTACTCTAATTGAATTTAAAATGCTTCCTCTAAAACATAATGAATATGCAATTACCAATTTACCAATTATCATATACACATACATACTTATATATGTATATTATGTATTATAGGCGCTGCGAGCGTACATGCTTTCTAGCATGAACACTTGTGTGTACCTGTATGTATATACCTTTTAGCAGCGGCACTGTGTACTTTGGGGGCCGTATCTCCGTTTTTAATGTCAAGTAAAGAACACTTTCAAGATTGTGAGGAGATTCGAACTTTATTATGCGCTTAAGCGCGACGGTATATAAATACAACGGAAATGAGTTCGTGCTACAATTTGGCATCGACTCAGCAAACTATTTAATTTAAAAAATCGCAAATTTGAACAACTTGAGCACAAGATGGCACTCGATTCGCTGGAAAGACTTGATGGAGTTCTTGAAAAACACGTCCGAATTCGTCGTTGATCCACAGGAAGAAGGAGGAACGGGAACACGCCAGCTGGCGCGAAGTTGGGTGCTCGCCCGTTCGCTCATACGGTATACGGTTGGCAACCATGCATGCATGGCTGTGTTTGTTGCGCAGGGCTGCGTTTCGTCGAGGCGACGGGCGAGCACTCATCAGCGCTTAGCCAGGCACCGAACCTACAAATTATACATACATACATGAATAATAAATGGCATCATTAAATGAGGTGTTGTTGCGGTTTATTGATTATATATAATAGGTATCAGGCTTTCTTTCAAGCATGAACAAGCAGTTCTTGTGATTATTGAGGGCAATTTCCTTTGACATTGAAAATATTTCAACTACCTTTTCCACAACGAAAGGACATAAAAAGTATTGCAAGCTGATGAACCTATATATATATATGTGAAAGGTACCGGGTAAACTTGTTGACGTAAACAGAAAATATTGCTGAACGAAACTCATTTTGCGTTTAGTCTATTAAATAGAATCCTTGTGACGTGGTGGATATTCTCTGGATCGATAAGCATACAAAATGTTTGGCACAGTTGAAAATTTTCTGTACAGATAATTTGTACACCTTTTGTGAAAATCGTAGAAAGTGTTGAGAAGAAAATATTTATTTATTTATTTATTTATTGCATGAAAATTAATAACTTAATTACTATTTTACTTAAATCTAGGAGCGCTAGCGGCAAAGGCTTTCGGCGAGAAGAAAATATTATTCAATGTTGAGTACGATGAAAATGAAACTCCCTGCTCATATGTCAGTAGCATCATTCTTTCGAAGAAGTTGGCCGCATAAGGAGCAATTGTTAAATCGCGAGAGAGTTATGTTAGTTCGAATGAAAAATATTAACGTGCACATTTCTACCATGGTATATACACTCTCGTATAGAAACAAGCTTGCTATTTGGAAAATTAAAATGTTTTGTGTTTATAACGACTTTTCCTTACACCTTTTTTCCTCTTGAACTCATCAATATTTGGTTAGCTCGTGCATTTATTTATATCTACCATACGTGGGCCTGTACCAGAATTGTTTTCCCAAGAACGTCCAAGGTTAAATTTACTTCAGACACATCTATAAATGTCTATATAAGTCGCATAGAAAAAATTGCACAAAAGAGAATAAAATTTCGCAAATAATGAAGTGGAAAATGTACCACTTATTCAGACGTACTCAAGGCCACAATGATTAAAACTTAAGGCTTTGTTCGGAATACATACGACGCTTCCACCGTTGCAGCCAGACAACTACCCACAATATATTACAGGGACAAAGCAGAAGTATTTTTGGCGAGAGGCGTCGAAAGTACACAATGAACAGCATTCATTGTACAGAAAACAAGCTCCCAAATAATTTATAAAAAACATAGAAAGAGAAAAACAAAACGGTGATAAATTTGGCAGAACATAGAAAACAAGTTCACAAAAATATTGCTGCTGCACGGCGTTTTACCGAATCGACAGTCATTGCCATTGCCAACGGCAGCGACAGCGATACTTGAAGCAGCGACTCCATCTCAATGACAGCTCACTTATGGCCAATATAAGATTAGGAGTGGAGGAGGAGGAGAAGGCAAGCAAATTAAAACGAGATCGTAGCCAAATCGGTAGACGAAAATTGATTTGGCTTTAATGCACCCTAAACCGTTAGTTTTATGACTTGTTAATATCACTTGGTTAATGTCTTCTATTTATTGGGTGAGCGTGTTCTGCTTTAGTGTTTATGGGCACTTGCAATTACAATCAAAATAAGAAAGTCATCAAAGATAGATTACTTTTTAACTATGCAGTTCATTTTTATTGCCTAAAATTACTTTGAAATGGGCGTGATGATTTTGAGAAGATTCGAAATTGAATGATCAATTAGATTATTTTATATTATATATTACGCTAGGACAAACAAACAAAATTTAAGCTAAATTGAGTTTCAAATCTATACGATTTCAAAAATAAGGAATTGCTATAAAAATCTTCATAGCTGCCAGTGTTACACACTATAAGTGGGTTAAGTTTGATGCAGCCATAGTTGCATAATTTATTCCTAGCAGATTCGTGATTAGGCTATTGGAAGGTAACAGCGAATCGAATTATTACTTATACGCAATATTTCGCGATGAGTTAGAATTTATCTGAAAGTAGTCTTATCATAAGTAATCTTTATTAAATTAAAAGATATTAAGCTATTACGCTGGTTTTAAACTACGCCGTAGTAGCTCAGTGGATTTATGGTACGAAAGTTCCCTGGCAGACTCAAATCTATATAAAAAACAGAATTTGCTTGAAGTTGTTTGCTTCGGCGGCACTATCTTTCACGACGAGTGGCCAATGTTTTAAGAGTATTTCTGCTTTGATGGAGCTTCTGAAATTTATAAGGACCTGGTTATGGAATATATATGTTGGTGCCGCTTATTTGTGCGCAAATCAGAACGGACACTAACAATTTATTTGAATAAAGTTCCGCTTAAGCCCAAAAGAACGAAATCGAATATATTTATATACTTCTTGTAAATAGAGTGTACCTTAAAGATTTTGATGAATTCGCATACATTTGCTAACATATTTCCACTAATCAAGTGCACTTTAAAGTCATGTCTTCAAATTATTTCCAATTTCCCCCACACACCCACACTGCACAAAATCGTTTGCCTTTGGTTTTACGGCGTCGGCGTGACTTTGATAAAAGTATCTGGTCACACGTCAACAGCAATATTGACAGTTGCTGCTGCAATCCATGTCAATATATCGCTCCCACTTCTACAATTTGGCCATCAAATTCTTGTTAGTGACATGTCATGAGCTGCTTGTGTGTTGCCAGCCGCCTGCTCCATGCCGCGCTGGTGTCAAAGCTAATTCCCTCTGCTGGCGCTTTTGGTTCATATTGGTTTTCGCTGCTGCTGCTTCTGCCTTCTGATGTTGTAAATCAATAAGTTTTGCCATCGATATTTGGGATTTTGGCATGGTGTGCCCAGAAATTTCAATCATGCAAATTTCTCGCTGCATATTGCAACCACTTTATTTGAAATTAAGAAAAACACTTCAAGTATTCTGTTCAGTCAGTTTTTGCACTCTATTTTGTAACACTTTAAAAACAAATGCCCGAAAGTTATCCGTGTAATTCCAAAAAAGCATTGAAACCAGCACAAAACACGAAATTATTTCAATTGAAACGCCATTCCATGTTGCAACTGCAACAAAAGCTTTTAAACTAATTAGTTGCATTAATAAATTCAGCAAGAAGTTGCTGGGGTCAGGAAAGGCGGCAGCTGGAAGTGCTGCCACAGCAGCAACAGCTGCAGTCGAGCGTGCCGAGCAATATTGTAGCATAAAAACTAGCAACTTTGTCAGCAACATGCATACGCATCAGAGAACTGCAACGAGTGCCATTTTCGTTACTCTAAGTAACTCTAAAGAAAACGCGTGCCGTTTTTACCTATACTTAAACGCAAGTGACACTCAGTTTGCTCAAACTTATAAAGTAAGTAAAGTAAGTAAACTAAGTATACCAAGTATGAGTATCAATAAGTAAGTAAGTAAAACTCAGAGTACTTATAGCAATACTTGTTCGGTTCCTGGCGACAGCCGCATTTCCCATTCTGAAGTAGGTATCGCTTAGAAGAGCGCAACTGCGAGCAGGTAGGAGCACACGCTTTATAAGCAGTGATGTCAACTTGCTCATTTTGCAGCAGATTTAACGCATTTTTAAAACTGAAATGAATTGAAAAAATATACTGCTTAAAAATTCGTCCATAAAAAAGGTCGAATAGCACTTGGAATCTTATAGATATCTTACGGTCATATTAATGAATTGAAAGTATGTGGAAACTGGCGCGCCGGCTCCTTTTGCATATACCTGGATATGAAAATTCAACCATATTGTTGTCTTGAAAGAATTTTTTCTAGAACAGGTACTTAATCCCGTAAAGACTAACGGGTTTCTGTGGCCTTTTTTATTATGCGAAATATTTATATGACATGTTTTGTATTTTCATTCATATTTTTATTTTTACGAATTGTTAATTGCTGGTTTACATATGAAAAAACCGCATTTCGCGAATTCAGGCCAGGGCATGTGGAAATTTGAGAGTTTGCATCACTGCTGGAAAGAGATCGGCGCCACAGCACTCCTTTAACACATGCGAATGTAGATAGAGCATGAACTAGGATCCGTTATTGTTGTACAGTAGGCATGTATGTTCTATTTTGCTTTAAAAAGCATCAATGCAGTGAAGTATATTCAAAGAAAGGAAACCTTAATATTATCAAAAATGTGACAACATACTACATATGTATGTCCTTTTTGCTTTAAAAAGCATGAATAAATTATGATTTGGGTAAAAGGAAATAATATCATAAATTCATTAATACGTAGAAAAAAGTTTATGACTGCAATATCTAGAATCATTTTGTTCATCATTTTGGGACATATGTAGTTGGAATGAAAAATAGTTTTAAATCTTATTTCGTGTAAAAAGAGAATTAGGTGTAATTTAAAATAAAAAAAATAAAAAAATTTTTAACTGCAAAACACAGTTTATGGAGATATTCATATATGTTCTAAATTTTTTCTTTGCATGAAAAAGTTGTGACTGAATAAAGGCTAACGCGTCTTCACATTTTTTTAAACATTAAGGTTTCCTTTCTTTGAATATACTTCACTGCATTGATGCTTTTTAAAGCAAAAAAGAACATACATGCCTACTGTACAACAATAACGGATCCTAGTTCATGCTCTATCTACATTCCCATGTGTTAAAGGAGTGCTGTGGCGCCGATCTCTTTCCAGCAGTGATGCAAACTCTCAAATTTCCACATGCCCTGGCCTGAATTCGCGAAATGCGGTTTTTTCATATGTAAACCAGCAATTAACAATTCGTAAAAATAAAAATATGAATGAAAATACAAAACATGTCATATAAATATTTCGCATAATAAAAAAGGCCACAGAAACCCGTTAGTCTTTACGGGATTAAGTACCTGTTCTAGAAAAAATTCTTTCAAGACAACAATATGGTTGAATTTTCATATCCAGGTATATGCAAAAGGAGCCGGCGCGCCAGTTTCCACATACTTTCAATTCATTAATATGACCGTAAGATATCTATAAGATTCCAAGTGCTATTCGACCTTTTTTATGGACGAATTTTTAAGCAGTATATTTTTTCAATTCATTTCAGTTTTAAAAATGCGTTAAATCTGCTGCAAAATGAGCAAGTTGACATCACTGCTTATAAAGCGTGTGCTCCTACCTGCTCGCAGTTGCGCTCTTCTAAGCGATACCTACTTCAGAATGGGAAATATTGCTCTCAGATCCTGCGTGTTGTTGATGTTGAACATATAGAGTCTTGCAATGCGTTACTCGAGTACTTGTTGCAATAGCAAATTCGCTTTAACGGTTATTCTTATTTTACTATTAATATTTCGTCGTTAGTCAATACCGGTTCTATACTCTGGGTATTATCATTACATATACCTAGCTTGGTAAACTTATGCCTGCTCTAGAATGACGTTTGAAAAGTGCCTAGAGTCAATTTATTTTAGTTGCCCCATTGCTTTTAACATTGCCCATTACAATGGAAATCGAGTAGGTATGTAACTCGATTACTGCACTATGCGCTACTATACACAGGAAGCCAAATAATCATAACGAAAGTTGTATATGGTTAATTCGTACGATCGCATACGCAGGTCACGGTTTCATTTAAGGATCAAAGCTTACATCTCTACATCATGTCATTTTTCAATAGCACGCCCCTTTTCTCTTGAAATGAGCGTAGAAGAGCAGGAAGAGAGAACACACATCTGCGTAGAAAAGTGACGGTGCTGCCGTTTGCATTTCAATGAATGTATATCACTCCACTTTTCCAGCCAACACTAGAACACTACGCTTTTCGACAAAACACTTTGATTTCAGGGAACAATTTTAGTCGAATCATATAACAAACATTCCGATTCTGTTTTTTAATACTTCGGTCCAGTTTCTTCTGTTTCGCTGTAACTTAACTTTTTTTTGTTAAAAATTGTTTCAGTGCACTTTTTCAAAAAACACTACTTTTCACTTCACGTTTATAATAAAAATTTTCCTAGTCTAGTATGCCAGGATGCCAATGTGTACTTAGTCTGTTATTCAATTAAATATTTACATCAATATTTTTAAGTTTTATCAGATGAACAAAAATTAATTTAATTGTATCATTATAATGTCAAACACGCATACAAGTTCAACCCTTCCGTGTTAAGATATTATTAACCAACTATTGTATATAGCAATTTGTGTTACATGTTTTGAAAAAAGTGCGCTGAAATTGAAAGTCAAATAGTATTAAAAAAGTACATTTTTGTGAATAAGCGCAACCCTGGCTTAGAAACGGAAGGAATGCAGGAATGAGTATCAATGAGTTTGCTGACGTCATACTATGAGTAGGCTTAAAAACTTATTATTTGGGATTTCAAACAGAGTAAGTAGGTCGCTTTACTCAGTTTTTTCAACTAAGTATGAGTAAGTATGAGTAAGGGTAAAAAACAGAGTTTCGACAGAGTATACTTAGTGCAATGAGTACTCATTGCAGTTCTCTGATACGCATGCGTCCTGCTGTTGGCTGACTCCTGCGAAAAGGGCATGCAGTCATGCAAAACTTTTACGATTGCAATTGTTTTGAATTTTAATAGTTTGCACTGGTGGAACAGTGTGTTCTTCTGCGATGGCTCTATATATTCGGGTTAATTGGCGGACAATGCTTCCCACAGTTACGCTTGACTTTATGCATACAATGGCTGCGAGCAGTGTCTGGCAAATTGCAGCGATTGAGGATTTGAAAAAGTTTTCGCATTAGCGTATTGCAATTAAAATGTAATTAAATATATATACATATGAAGAGGTAGCTTTACAAAAGAATTGAGTATTAACTTTAAAACTCAAATCACATTAATCATATTTTCTAGCCTACTAGTGAACAAAACACTGAAGGAATCCGACACAAAGACTGCTCTTTTCTCAACAGCATTAACAGATTTAAAAGATGGCATATTGCCATACAGAAAACACCAACCAAACCGATTTCACTGCTTTTCCTAAGCCACATCTTGAGATTACGAAACTTTCTAATTGAATTACATATAACACTTAATGTTAATACGCTGCCTCATTTTTAAATCCTATAAATAAGGGATTTAATGTGCAGTCGTTTTCATTAGAAACCCTAATCATAATCAAAACTCTCAACATAAACAAAGAATCTGCCAGAGTACTTCATTTCCGTTCCTTTCTTGCATTGCGCTCTGTCTAGCTCTCACTTCCTGCCGCTGCAGCCAGGCGACCCTGCTTCGATGCCAGAATGTTGCTTAGTCGTCAGCCTTTGCTATAAACCAAATGTATAGAAAAAGTGTTCCGGAAAAGACGAAGAGAGAATCCCTGTACACAAATTAACGCACCACTTGTTAAGCTTTCAAATCAACAGTGCGTAAAACACGTTCTCAGACGAGAGGCCGGCATGGAAGCGGAAACTTTTGCATGCCTTTTCTTACAATTTCATTTTTCCTTTTTTTTCATTTTGATATACTCTTAGTTGCTTTATAATTTCGCTTTTGTTTTTGCCTTTTGGTATGCAAATGAAACAATAAAGTCTTTCAGGCGGTCTGGTCGGCCTCTTCTCATTATATCCGCATATGCCAGACGCGGGCACTTGAGCTCGTGGGCTGTGCAAAAGTTTCAGCGGCTTTCGCAGCCAAAGACATGCTTGTGGCTTTCTAAACTTTATTTTAACATTTTATTTACATATTTTCTTACGCTCCCATTCTGGTCGACGCACTCCCACACACATACCACATTTGTACGCCTACATGTGCAACTTATGAGCAGCGGTGGCATTTACGTAAAAAAGGAATATTGAATTTTCCGTTTTTGCGTATTTAAATTTGATTTAAGTTTTCATACTTACAGCTGGATAAGGGATATGCCAGATAAGCCGCTTTAACGAAGGAATAATTTAATTTAAGCAACAAATTAGAGTTATTCCGGCTTAAAGAGCATTAACTTTCAAAGTGGGTGATATAATTCAGAGCACATTATAATTAAATCTCTTAAAACTATTAGGGATTTCGAAATGTCTCTTGGTTTCTACGATAGATACGAGTAAGGTACTGCAGAATTGAAAGGTTTAGAATTAAAAGTATTACGAAAACAAATAATGCTAAGAAATTCAATTTTAATATCAAATGAGCAGTACATTAGCATATTTTTGCAAGTCTTAACCTCTCTTAAATTCGGAACAAGCGACGGCAATAAATAAAATACATAAGTATATATTCGGAAAAATACATGCTGATATACATAGGTATGTCGGAACGTTGCGGTCTCTTATATGAAGTAGGATTTTCGAAATTGTAATTTCAACTTGTTATGAGTATAGTTCAAGATTATATTCCCTAAAAGCAAGCAATGCTTGTCTCCTCACGAATTCAAATCCTTTTAAACTTTCATGTTCTCTTCTTCTAAATATATTTTTTTTAAATTTATGTCTTAATAACATTTCGAAATATTTACATTTAAGTCTTGGCTTTTACCGATTATCCCCCCTCCGCCTTATCCCCATCACCACTGCCTGCAGCTGCAATGAATTTCACATTTCTTCATATCTAACTACGCACCTCTCAGCTGCCTAACGCCTCTTATCTGTAGAAATGGGTTATAATAAAGGGCAGCATATTGCTCGGTGCCATTCACCGTTACCCAGGCATAACACCCTGGCACCCTGCTTGCGCGCACTCGAGATGGCGGCAGTTTGCTTGCGTACTTGTCATGGTGTGCATTGCTGAGCGGGGGTACTTTTATGCCAAATCGTTGGGGCGTCCAACGATAAGCAAGCATTGCCACTGCGGCCAACACCTGCGATTGCAGTGCATGCCAGAGCTGCTCCAAGTGCGAAGGCGTAGGAATGTGCAGCTATTTTGAGGGTTGTGCATGTTTGTGTATATGTGGTGGCTTTTGCTTGCTGCCATGACCTGGTGTTGAAAGACTTCGACAAGATGCAATATTTCTGCCCGCAAGGACCTTCGAACGCATAAATTCCATTTTCCCATGTAAACGCACAATTGCTGCTTGCCGCCTGCCTCGTGGCGTGGCAAGGCAGGGATTGACTGGCGCTTTAAGCAGTACAAACGCAGGCGTGCATTTCGATCGATATGCCGATAATATAGGATTGCTATCGCTGCGACGGCATGCCACACAATTGCAGAGGGCATTAAAAATCTAATTGAATGCAATCAGTGAGGCGTTCCGAGCTGCCACACTGCCCTACTGCCACACACACACTCCCATAACACACCTACGAACAGTCATGCAATAGTGTTTACATGCATTTCTGGCTGTCTCGCCGCTGCAGGATGTTTATGAATTCACCCGCATTCGCATACACAAGCGCACACATACCAGCATACATGCTGCGCAACTTGCCATGAATTAGCGACAGCAACGTGTGCCGTGAATTCTATTTACTCTACACGAGCTTAATGCAAAACATGTCCATGTACAGTGGTGTTCGTTAAAATGCAAACTGTCTTTTATTGTGAATTATTTTAAAACGAAATTTATTTTATATCTTAACCATTTGCATGTATTACGATTCCAACGACAGTAGCCATATTGATTTTTGGTAGTTCTTTACTTAGCATGCAAATTTATATAAGAAACCACATGAAATAAGTTTCACTTGTTTTTGTAATTTATTATAAGAGTGCCACCAGACAATTTGCTACTGTTGAACAAAAATAACTAAAACGTCATTGAAAATATCTAAAGTTGAAATTCCATTGCATCGCATGGATTTTAATTCAATTTGGCAATGAAATTATTCAATGGATTTTTTTTTCCATATGCAAAAATGTTTAATTCCACAAAATTTCAAAGGTTTTACTATTAAAATCTAAGATACAGGAATTTGCATTTAAATTTATAAATTCTCCCAAAATAAATTTAAGCTCGTTTATTTCTTTCTCAAAAAGTTAATTTTTAATGGAGTTAATCTTAATTTGATGAACGCCACTGTACATATAAATATGAACATAGCTATGTAGTTGTACGAGCGCTTACCGGTCTGCTGTTGCCTATGTACATACATATGTATGTGTTGCTAATGCCTTAACATTCGCGTAGCACCGCGGGCATAATTGCTAAACATGCAAATCGCGTGACACTTGCAATTACACATTTATTTATCAAATCATAAACAAACAACAATTTTATTGCACCTGCGAGTCCGAGTTGGATAAGCTGACATTCCGCAGGCCACAACAACCAAAACAGCGAACGTACCGGCGGAAATAAGTGCATTTTATTTATGAATAGCGTTGTTGTAGCGAATTTGCTGAAATGCCTGTGTGTAATATTAATTTGTGCTACGAGCTAGTATTTTATAATTATTTTACGAGTACACACACACAAAAACACTTTCAACTCTTTTATGCAAAAATGTTTGTAAAGTGACATCTTGGGTAAATTTATTAGTATGTTAAAGTTTATTAGTATGTTAAAAACCATTTCGCGAGGTTCTGAATCATGAGTACCAACTTTTCTAACTGATAAATATATTTCTAATAAGAGAGATCCGCAAAAGTACCATGGGCAAAACAAACCTAAGTTTTTTCAAAACTCATGTAAATTTCTTCAGAGAAATGTATGCAAATAAATGTGTAATTTATATTTTCAAGAGCCGAAAGCCGCTGCAGCTAGTGCTCCTATCCTTAAGTTATATAATAATTGTATTATTGTATAAATTCTTAATAATAATAATATTTTCAATTAGCGACATTAAATCTTACATGCGCATAGCCGCTCAAGTACAAAATCGCAGCGCCACTTTCCATGCCATGTCCCTAAAGGCAGTGCCAATTTGGAAACTTGCCAGGCTATGCCAAACTCGTACACCCTCGAGTCAAAGTAAGTCATTTTATCGTTCAGCATATCAATTCAAATAATGTAAATTGCTACAAAATACGACAATGCTAAAAAAAGGAGTTCATGTTTTGTGTGTCAGTGTTGCGTGTGTGTGTGCGTTGACTCTATGCCAAATTTGATTGTGCCACCAGCGAACACCATTTCAGTTACGACATAACAGCTGCCGCTCTCGTTATGCTGGGATATTGTTAATGTAACGTGACGTAATATAAAAGACGTTAAACGTGCCCTTGTATTTGTATTTATGTATATTACTCATACGCAATGAAGTGCCAACATGAAAGGGCAGACATACTGAACTGTCTGTGTGTGTGTGTGTTCGTTTGACTGTGATTGTATTGAGTTGTTGTAAACAAATAGAAATATAATTCGGCACTAAAAGCGGCAATAAAATAAGCTTTCATTTGACATCGGTCGGAAGCGTGCTTAAAATATCCAAGCACTTGGCAATTGTTTATGTATATAGCAGGGTGCGAATGGAAGGAAAATTGAAACCAAGAAAAGCCCAGAAAGCGAAAGTATGAAAATCAATATGAGAGCCGTTAAATAAATTTCAATCATAACTTAAAAGGAATACAGACTTCGTTCGGTTTCAAAACCTGATGTAGTCATGTACTCTTTAAGGTTTTACTGTATTAAGTGCAAGAAAGTTTACAAATATATGTGTATTTATGGAGCTAAGGTAAAGGCAGGTAAGGTTAGGTTAGGTTATGTTAGGTTAGGTTAGGTTAGGTTAGGTAAGGTTAGTTAAGTTAAAGTAAGTTAAAACGAACGTGTATCCAGTGGGCTACTTCTACTGAAACCTTCCGTCGATATATTATATTGTAAATAAAAAATTTCAGAGTGGAAAGTATTCATATGACTTAATAGCGTTTCAGTAATTTATACTATCCCAACATCAACACTAATGGCAATGCCGCGCATTTCATGTAAGCATAAAATTGATTTCGTCTGAGTTTACGCTAAATTAGAGTGCTGCCAACTCATTTAACTTGACACATATCTTGCAAACATACACAATCATCAAGTGGCGTTAAATTCCTGTACCCTCATTGTCTGAGTGACTAATCGTTGTCTAGTTGCTGGCAACATGACAATTGTAGATCTGCCTAGGTATATGCTTGTGTGGGCATGTGTGCTACTGTCACGAAATTTACTCCAGCTATGAACGGCGAAATAATGAAACGTCTGTGTCCTAAATGCGAGCGTGTAGACGTGAATGGTTAAATTCATGAAATGGCGTAATTACAGTACACAGTGAAACCAACAACTCACAATATTAATATCTACTCGATGGAAGTGTAGTGGATTAGGACACCACATGAATTACTTTTAATATCATATGCCAGGCAGAGTGGGAGAAGTGTGGAATTCGTGCTCATGACACTGGCAACTGTCAAAAATGTCTGTGAACGCAAAACATGTGGCATTGTCCCAAAGACCAGACACTGAACTGGTTCGCTCAAGCTACCTTCAGACATATTGTAACAAAATATATCAGAATATTATTATTAATATATTCATAATGTAGAAAATCATTTTTTGCAATAACATTACGCTAGTATCAATATCAGAAGCTGAAGAAAATTACCTTCCTTTGTTTTGTTTCAATAAATTAAAGTTATTGCTCGAATTTTATTAGGGACTCTTCGCAGGTCGAGGGCTCTCTTCATAAACCTTACTATCAGATAAGAACACATGCGCATATTTTATGCCCCAAAAACACATGTCGACACTCGAATGTAGAAACATTTGAAATACTTGTAAACACACACTCGTGCACTTATTCCAAGCTCATGTACATATGTATGTATGTGCACATTGCTGCTCTGAGCAAATGTTATGATTATTTTTATGTTGCTATTGGAGCACAACTTCCTTCCACTCGATATGTTTTTCTTTGTGCTGTATTACAACAAGCCACAAAAGCAAATTGCCACAAAGAAAACAACAAATTTTCACATGGACGATAACTTACGAACTTTCTGCTCAACTAAGAAGAAGAGTAAATGTAAGAAACCTTAAAGTATGCACATATGTGTGTGCTTGGAAAATGTTGGGGCTTTTATGAAGGGGGAAACTGGCATGTTTCTTACCAGCTTTATATTCTCAATAATTAAAGATAAATATTATGCGTGCAATATGCTTGGAATTAAAGCGAAACACATGCTTAAGAGGGAACCAGCTTCGACTATTATTTTCAAAAAGTATTCACAAATGACGTTGTAGTCTAGTAGTACCTATAGTCAGCAATATTCATTCAAAGTCATTGAGTAAAGGGAATATATATTTCCGGTAAATTTCAGAAGACGCGAGGACTCCTTTTAGCAGAATTGGCAGCATGGAATATTGCGCACTATTTCACATGTTCTTAAAAGCGTATGGAAGCCTCTATATTTAAGGTACTCATTTTCTGCACAATTTGAGAAAATTAATAGTCAGAGCAAACTACAAAGAAACCACAATGAAAAATCACCTTCTTTCCTTTTGGTTTTACAAGTAATTGAGCGCACTAACTACAATTGTTAGTAGTTTTCAGATCGTACACACATTTCCAGCTCAGGTACAAAACGTTTATATCCTACACTCCGCACACATCCACATACGGCTATTAAATACAAAGGAACTTATGTTCGCTCTGCTTTGTTGTGTGTGTGCGTGCATGTTGTGAAGTTAACAAAAGAATTTCCCCTCGCACGTGTCGAGCATAGAGAAATCTGCTAAATACAAGAAGGCAAACGGCAAGCGCCGAATGATACATATGCTTGTAGTTGTGGTGGTAATGCCTGTTGTTGTGGAGGGGCTGATTACAAGTGGAAAATCAGAGGTCTACACCTGCACACAAACACACTTAAATATGCGCGCGTGTGTGTCCCGGCACATGTGTGGTTGGTAGAGCGGAAATCAGTCAAGATGTGCCAAGGAAGCGAGAATGGTTTATGGGAAATGGTCGTGCAGAGCGAACAGAGCGTAGCGAGACACCTCTGGGAGTGCATGTGCTTGTATATTTCTGTGTTGTGGTATGTAAGTTGTAAATGAGTGGCAACACGGGAAACTAACACAAAATGCATGTTAATTTCTTTTTTTTAAGCTGATAATGAAAGCTGTGAAGGGTTTGCTTAGAGCGTTGTGAGAAGATCTTAAGTATTTCAATGGCAAATATTTACAAAAATATACGAATTTGTTGATTTTCAACAGCGAAATAGCTTCGCTATGCTTTTTAAAGGTTCGGAAATTCCTCATAATCCAACAATTCTACCAATCAATAAACCAATTGACGCACGCTCTTTTTGCCATAGCAATCATTTAATGAGCCGAAACGAATTTTATATTATCTTTTTGCTGTCATGATAACATGGCCGAGAGCCATACACAATGTTTGTCTGTGAAATAATATAGAGGTTAAAAAAATCAAATCGTTCAATTGTAAACAATAATGATATACGCGTTTCAATAACATTAATATATAGCTTCGAGTTTTGCTGTTTACTGTAATTAAATATCAGCTCGTGGCTTATTTGATTTATTACAGTTTTTTAATTAAATTTTTACATCTCAATGCATACGCATGCAATCATGTATACATGAATATTGAGACATCAAAGTGTTAATCCGTTTGATGTGACAGCTTTCAAAATTGGGTCAACGTGTTTACATTTCATTTACATACGACCTTTGATGCGCCCCATTGACCTGTCTGCTGTGCAAATAATTATGCATGATGACCGCTCGCTTCTGTGCAATTTTTATTGCGACGATTTATTGCATTGTTTACAGCGTTAATTATACTCATTTACATGTTTCGTATAGGAAATGTCAATATTTCTTGAACAGCTATTGGAACTGACAAGTCAATTTTATTTAAGTGTATAAATTTCATATGTAAGCATAAATATTTTTTGCGATTTCCTCATTACTGGATTCAAATATATTGCTCATTTTTTGTGACAGCTTTACGACATCAACTAAACTGCTTTTATGTCACAAGAGCCGCGCTCTGATAATATTTTGATATAAAGAATATGTTTTAGATTTTTCTGAAGAGTTAATATAAGAACCAATTTCACTACCAACAATTTTATATCATTTTAGTACTTTATCAGACGTGGTAACACAATGGGCCTTTTGGCCTAATTCATGTCCTCGAGACGACCACTTAACCTACCTACCTACCCAGTACTTTATCAGAAGCATGGCTACAGCGGCCTTCTGACGACTCACAATCTTATATATCATATAACTAAGTAATTTGTCCGTTTAAAGAAATAGCAATTGAAATGGTTAGCAATTGTGACTGTGACGCCAAAATATGACTGTTAGTCTAATAAAATTAATTGGCAGTTAAAATTAACTATGATGCATATTTATAAAAAATTCATTGGCCTCCCTTCCATAAATCCAACCACTCAATATTAGCTCTGATGTATTCTGTATAACGTAAATTTGCATATTTCCTGTTTTTCCTGATACTACTTCAATTTATATTGTTATATGAGCACAAAAAGCAAACAACAACAAAAGCAAGCCGGATAAAGCAAATGCGGCAATTGTTATTGCTAAATTGAAAGAGTATCAACGGAAAAAGGAAGTAAACAGTGAAATTAAATTGCACAACAAAAGCAAACAAGCGCCACTCTGGTTCACTTTCGCCAATCCCAGCTCAAGCTCACTCCCCCTCCCTCTCTCAGTGGGGGCGCTGTACAGAATGGCAAAACAGCAAAGCTTTAGAAATGTCGTAACAAAAGAACCATTAAAGCGTCTAATGTGCACCAAATTGTAGCGTACTTCTGGGCGTCACATGCGCACATCACAAGAGCAATGGCAAAAGCTTAACGTGCCTTAAAGCGCTGCAGGTGTTTTAATTTGCACTTACTCATACTAATGGAAAAAATAGCCGCCGAACGGCATCAAATGAGCTTAAGCCGCTGTCGCCGATTGCCCAGCTGAAGCGCTTTAAGCTTCAAACAAGCTGTCAATGATGTCGATTGAAAATCGCTAATCTCTTACTTTTTTTTAGCAACAACCAAATTCCATTTGCTTTAGTACAGAATATTTTAACAGTCCACGCAAAGCTCCACTTTTTATGATGTCACATTTTAAATTATTTAATTCTCCTGCGGGATTAAATTGCTGGCTGATTTTGGGTAATTTTTTTCCAAAATGCAATGCAAAGTAAACTGTTAAGCTGCTATTCTGAAAAATTCGATGCACAAGCATGCAAGCACAGTGATTGTCAGAAGTTCGAGCACGCTATCAATTTTTACAAAGAGATGATTACATTTATTACAATGTGATTGCTTATAAGTAGAGGTTTTTTTCAATATATAGCGCTGTGAACAGCGCTCTGCAAACTAAAGAAAATTAGTGGTAGCGGTTTTCTCAAAAACTGGCTCAGTTCAACAGAATCTTCGTTCGCTATTTCAAGAACAGAATCTTCGACCGAGAGAGTGGTAAAAAAAATAGTTCGATTTGAATAAATAAGTTAATTAAAAAAAGGTATTAGAAGTAATTTCAAATTGCATAAATTCAAAAAATTCAAATTTCTAACTCTTATAAAATTATGTATAATTTTCATCCATATTTATATACAGAGTATGCATATTCGCTAGCCACTGTACGCGAAAATAACAATGAAATATTGGAACAACATTAGAAAGCACATAATTTTTTAGCCTGCCATTTGAGCGCTACCAACAGCAGCAAAAACATATATTCATATGTACATACAAATTGTTCAACGGCAACATTTACAAGTACAACAAAATTTCTAGCGCTCCCGAGAGCATACAAATTCCCCCTATAAAATGGCTTGATTAAAATACAGCAAATTCTAAATAAATGATTTTAATAAAACCAGTCAGCAAATAAATGTGCTGTATGCAAGGGCATGTGTGCGTATGTGTGTGTGTGTGAAATTCACATACATACATACTACATGCGACCGACTAATTGAGTTTCGCCAAATATTTGCATTTATAGCAAGTCCGTTGAAAAGGATTGCATGTTTTGTGGCGGCGTTGACGGCGCGAATTATCTAATTCTCCGAGGAGCGTTTATAGCAAAACGCGATAAACCGAAGTGGCAAGCATATTTAACGAATTAAAACCGCATAAATATTTAATGCAGCCATAATGGGCTCAAAGCTTGTGAATTATGGAATTGTAAGCTTAATTGGAAAATTTTATAAATAACGCATTAACTCATTTTTAATAAGCTCTCTGAAAAGTAAGTTTGTTGTTTTTGCAACTAAAGAGTGCACTAAGTATTGAATTTCGTAGAAATGCTTTAAAAAATTTAATAATATATATTTGCTTTTCGTAGAAAACTTCAACTCTTTCGCCACATTGCCTTGTTTGTTCACTACCATCATTAAAGAGATTTAACATAAATTGCAAAGACTTGATTTTAGTTTTAAATAGTTATTAAAACTTATAATAAAATTTGACAAAAGAGATTCGTAAAGAAACTTTGCCAATAAGTTGCCATCGATTCTTTGCTTAAATATTATGATTGCTAAAATTCACCCATGAGAATAAAATTAACACCAAATTTGTTTGTCTGCCTCTGTTAGCTCTAATTACTACGCCACAAACGAGGCTCCATGGCAGAATTATGCACTCTAGTCCTCAAGAGCTTGAGTTTCACTTGAGGCGCTGTTCAGCAACGCAGACGACACTTCTCTGCGAGAAAAGCACACACTCAGGCACACGGAGCCACACACACCCACCCACGGCTACCCCTCTAACAGCAGCATGAAATAGAAGTCTCGTGCATGCGGCGCAAATCCCCCAGTGACTCCTTACAATCCTATCAGCATTTTATGCGAAAACGTGATTTTATTACAAACTCGCACAACGAGGCTTAATGATGAGAAATTATGCTGTGCTCTTTTGTGTGGCAGATAAAAAAAGAAACGACGAGTGGACTTGGACTTATTTAATAAGTTGGCTGAAGGAGTTGATTGAAAATGTGGTGCTCATATTTTTTGTACGAGAAGGGTGAGTGGAGGCTGACTGCGAGTAGTGCAAGTGGACAGTGATGCGCAGCGTTGATTGCAGTTCGAAATGAGGCAAATGTAAGAATATCGCTCCAAATTTCAAATTGCTGTTGTCAAAGAAGGCTCTCTTTTTGACTGATATAAATCGGAAACTTTGAGCAGAAGGAGCGCAAACATTTCAATGAAATTATGCATTGTGTGCGACTGCAGGAAATTATATGAAAAGAAAAAAAACAGCAAAAGAGTCACCGTCAAAGCATCTCAAAGACGCGCTTTTAATTAACTGTTTACTCCGTTTGTGGAGCAACTTGCTAATTAGGCAAGCGCCTGGCTGGCAATCAGAGGTAATTGTTGCCAATACTTGCCGTACTGCAGCAAAGCAATGCCCGCTAAAAGAGCAGCAGCATGGCCAACTTTTGCACTGTGTTTGTCACTGCCATTGACGCAAGGCGGCTGCAGTCCTTTTTCAGCTTCCAACGCAAAATAAATAGCAACAAAGTACAAAGTAGCCAACAAAACCAAGCGTCACACGGCGAGAAAAAGCTATAACAGCAGTAAAATCTTTTTAAATTGAAAAAAAACAGTGCAATTTAATAAAATTCTCTTAATTCAACTCTAAATCAATAATTTCGATTGGGAAAATCAACTAAGCTAACTAGAAAATCAAATTTTTGGATGCTTACTCCTAACCTATTTATAGTTCTTAGGACAATGAACTATTTTTGTGCGACAAGATTCCTTAGAAAAGTTTTTAGGGATGGTCCGAATCATCTGCTAATCTGTATGGTCCATATTCTCATCCGTATTCTTATTTATATTGACATCCTTATACTTTCGCATTATATCCACATTCCTTTCAATAAATCCGTATCAATATACGTCACTATGAAATTTGTGATGTCGTCACTCAGAGCAGACTCTGGCATATCGAATCCCGAACAGCCCTCGTTCTTACATAAAAACGGAAAAGCTTTCTACAAATGCCTTTTACCTTCTATCTCCGCTTCACTTGAAAACTTCATAATCAGGAACTGCAGACCCCTGCGACCTCGGCTTGATAGAACCACTGTCAGACTGTCACAAAGTATGCCCTGCTTTGACGAAATAATGAAGCTACTCGCTTTGCCCTTGAGTGGAGTGAAATGAGGCAGGGTCAAAGCAGGCACTCTCAAGTGCTTGCACTTCGAATATTGAATGTGGAAAATCAAGTTTGCGCAAATATGAAGCTGTGCAGATTGTTGCTCCCTTTTCCTGCCTATCTGTCTTACCCTTTTCACCTGTGGCTGCTAGTCGAGGCAAGAGTCTGAAGCTGCCAGTCTTGAAGCAGCAATTTGTCAAAAATTAAAAGCCGCACGTAACTTTGACTTGGCCTTTCTTGAAGCAAGTTTGAAATTAAATTAAGGCTTGTGTTAGTGGTGGCTTGCTCTGTCATTGTGTGTTGCTGTCGCTGTTTTTCGCTGCACTGCGCTTGCAACGTGAGCAAGCACAAAGGAGCTCCAGCGTAAGCCCCTGCCACGAAAACATTTGAAATATTTTCCATGAAATACACAGCTGCAACTTTCTTGGCTTTAATTTGTTTCCTGCTTGCAGGTAACTTAGTTTACGCCAAAAACACTTTTTTATTAAAGTTTCTTTTATTTTTAGAATATGTTTTGAAACTTAATTTCTATGTCAAAAGCTTTTGATTTGCCACAGCTGACTTGTTTGCTCCCCTGGGCGCTGCAACGAGATTCTCGACTCTTGACCTTAATTAATGGCCAACTAACGACTTGCCTGCAGAGAAAATTAGCAATAGAAAAACACGAAAAAACAGCAGAATTCTTAACGCCGGCAAAAGCTGTTATGCAAATAATTTCATTTGCCTTCATTGCCGAAAAACATGAAAATTAGGTCAGACCTATTTTCGCTTGCGGCTCCACTGCATGCTGAATACTCGCTTTGTGTACGCTGCTTTGATTATTCAGCTTCATTTGCATATTCCTTCTTTTTTAGGGGTCAATGTTGAGTAAAACTGAAATAAATGCAAAAACGTTCTTTAAAGTCGCTAAAAATGTACCTCATAGCTTCACATTTAATATTTCAATTTTAACTTTTTGCATATTTAATATTTTACATTACGTTCATGAAGGTAGACACATTTTTGTCAGAGGTAAAAGAGAGCGTAGCCTGAATTGAGTATGAACAATTGGAATTGTAAAAATAATGATATGTGTACATATGTTATATCATCGCCGTAATTAGGAAGCTAATAGAAAAAAATTTTTATTTTTTCCTTAAATTAAGAAGGCAAATTGTCTTACTCAAGAAGGAATTTCCCGAGCGTTGTAAAAAAAGTAACTGTTTACTCTCTTTGAGATATTGAATCTCTCAAGAGTCCAGTCCGCCACTTCTTGCTTCAGAGCCTGCTCTTTCATGTCATGCTTCCAATAATTTGTCTTTTGCAAGCTTTAATTTAAAATGACATATTCGTACTGTCAGATCATGTAGTGGAAAACACAAAAATGTTAGCAATTTAAATCGATCCGAATAACATTTCAGTCACTGCAAATAATCAACAAACAAACTGTCAATCAGTCTTATTAAATTTGTTTGCCTTACTTTCAAGTGCCGCTTGTTCATTAATTTGAAGTGACGCTATCTCAAATCCCTTTGTTAGCTGGACACAGCGCAAACCAGCGCAACCAATTCACCGCCTCATGCACATCAAAAATATGCCACAACATCTGCACTTCAAGATCTCTTCGTCGTTTGCATGCTTTGTCCATTGCGTCTGTCCACTGGCGGTGTCTTTGTTTATGTCAAAGCCGCAAATAACAAGTTTTATATGACAACTCAATTATTGTACAACGGAGCAACAATTACAATTCGAACATTAATATTCACAGATTTATGTGTGTCTAGCCTTTGGTGAAGTCACTCACATATTAACAATGAATTGGGCATAGTTTGATATGTCAATCATGCTTGAGTGACTGCAAACAATTTTGCATTATGATTGCAATTCCGTTTAAAGGCTGGCAATTTAGTACAGCCTATTTTAATAACATAAAATATAGCCTTTTTCATAGCATAGCAAAGATGCAGGTAACAAGAGAATACTAAAAGCCCTTAAATAAAAAACTTTTCATTCTAAATTTACAACTAATATTTGCCATACACTTTGGAACTAATACATCTGCAACAAAAGCTCCCTATCTCCGATTTTACTTTTCAACGCTTAATATAAAGTTTGCGATCCCAGGTCACATTTTTGTCAATGACACAAAGAACGAAGCTAATTTAAACTAATGAAATATTTAATTCGATTTCTGATTTGATCATTTAGTCAGCACTGTTAGACGAACGCTTGTAGCCATTACTCAAAATGTGCTTATTTCAGAACCAACTATTTAATGTTTATTACAATACGATTTTACGATTATTATTGAAAATTTGTGCTAATTTGCACAATTTAAGCCGCGATTGAGTTGTCGAAAAGGGCTTTTTTTTTGAAAGTACAAAGTATACTTGGGCCTATAGCGCGAAGGAGAAGGTTTGCCAGTTTCACAATTGATAGACGCGTGGTGTTCAAATGTTCACATACAAGTCTCTCTTTATTTCGAAACTTAGCCTAATATAATTCAAAATTCAATCTTAGTCTAAAGAGGGGAAAAGTGGAGAGAAAGAGTGGAGAAAATGAAAGAGCGACAGAGAAAGAAGTGGCGTGGGAGTATGAAACTAGGAAAAGAAAGCGACAGTCTGGAAAAGAACAGTTAGGACGAGAAGAGAGGAAACTAAACGTTGAGATTAGTGATCCCACTTAACACCGGCCGCGTTGAAGGGCTGCAAGGCTTCAAACTTCTACCGGAAGCACCGCCAACTTGTGAATAGGGCGGCGAATTATGCCCCCTTTAGTGGCGACGTCGGCAACCCTGACTTTGTCGTCCTGCCCTCGAATTACCTCGACGACCCGTCCGGTCGTCCACTGCTGCGGTGGGGCGTTGTCTTCGTGGACGACGACGAGCTCTCCTACGGCGAGGTTCGGCTGCCCTTTGACCCACTTGTTGCGCACCTGCAGACTCAGCAGGTAGTCTTTCGACCACGCGCGCCAAAACTGCTGCTTGAGATAGCAGACAAGTTGCCATCTCTTTAAGCAGGCCATCTGCGTTGGTGGCACCTGCTCTGGCGGCAGCGCTCGTAGAGGGGCCCCAATTAATAGGTGGCCTGGCGTTAGCGCTTCTCCGTCGCTGGGGTCTTGGCTTCCTGGGGCGATGGGCCTGGAGTTGAGTACGGCTTCGACCTCGACGAGCACGGTGTTGAGCTCCTCCACGGTCAGGAGAGCGTTTCCTACCGTGCGTGCTAGCAGGTGCTTCGCCGACTTCACCGCTGCCTCCCACAGACCGCCGAAGTGCGGCGCCCTTGGTGGTATAAAGGCGAAGGTGAACCCTTCTTCCGCCGCGTACCTTTCTAGGGCTTCCGCCTCGCTCTCTATGTGGCGTTGCAGATCGCCTAGCCTCCGCATTGCGCCGACGAAGTTCGTGGCGTTGTCGCTGTAGAGCTTCTGTGGCATCCCTCGGCGTCCAATGAACCTTTTAAGGGCGAAAATAAAACGATCAGAGGTTAGGTCAGTTACTAGCTCTAGATGTACAGCTTTCGAGGAAAAACAGACAAACACGGCAATGTACGACTTGACTGGTGGTCTACCGCGAATCTTAAGTGATGTATACACGGGACCACAGAAGTCGACGCCACAGATTAAAAATGGGCGTAAGGCCTTGAGTCGATCTGCTGGAAGATCGCCCATGATTTGGGTCAACAACTTTGGCTTATAACGAAAACAGTGCACGCAGTTGCGTACGATTTTTCTGCACGCTTCTTGGGCATTTACTAGCCACACTCTCTCTCGAAGCAGTGCCACCAATGCTTTCGGTCCAGCATGGTGGTTTCGAAAATGCAGGTATCGTAAGTACGTTTGTATGAACTGCGAGTTTTTGGTTAGTAACAATGGAAATTTGGCGTCATACTGAATGTCTGCATTTCTGAGGCGCCCGCCCACTCTCAGTAGCGCAAAGGGCAATTCTGATATTTGCAGCTCTTGAATGAATGGGTTTAGCTTTTGCAAGTTAGGCGCCAATGCAACATTTTTTCTCAGTTTTTGGAACTCTTCGCTAAATTCTGAATGTTGTACTACTTCAACAATTTTCAGGAAACTATCATTCAACTCTTGCGCGGTCGGAATTTTGGGAAATTCTTCTTTTCGATTCTTCAGTTTTTTAACAAATCGAAGGACATAAACGAAAATTCGAAGCAATTTCATATGGGAGGAAATCTTCTCAATGGCATCCAACACTGAGTTATTCGGATGATCAGCAGAGAGAAGTACAAAGGCAGTTTTCCTCTTTTCCAAGACTTCGGCTTCAGGCGATAGCTCGAAGTGTGGATTTACTGGCCAATCTGACGAATCTTCAAGTAGAAACGGTGGCCCAGCGAACCATATGGAACTATTTAATTCGTCGACATTACATCCACGAGATACAATATCTGCAGGGTTAAGTTTCGTTGGTACATGTCGCCATGCGGCGTTTTGCGACCACTCTTGGATTTCCGAGACTCTGTTTGACACAAATGTCGCTAAGGACGAAGGATGCATCTTAATCCAATGAAGAACTATCTCGGAGTCGGTCCAGAACACAATTTGTTCAATTTCTTGACTCAACATTGCCGATACTCTTGTCCATAACTTGCACAAGAGATGCGCTGCACAAAGCTCCAGCCGAGGAAGCGACTTTGTTTTTAACGGAGCGACTTTAGATTTTGCAGTCAGCAGCGTCGACTTGATACCTTCCTTGTCATGGCTGCGTATATATAGACAGCAGCCATAAGCTCTCATGGAAGCGTCGGCAAACCCGTGTACCTGAATCCTTGCGCCAACGCTTGTATTCACGAAGCGTGGGATTTGAATTTCGTGTAACTGGGTCAGGTTAATTTTAAAGTTTTGCCAACTGGTATCAAGGCGCAACGGAATCGATTCATCCCAATCTAGTTTTTGAATCCAAAGCTCTTGCAATAAGATTTTTGCTTTGGTAACTATGGGGCATAAAAGACCAAGAGGGTCGAACAAGCGAGACGAAACTGATAGAATGTTTCTTTTAGTCGCTCGAAGCTCATTGAAGTTTTCTTCCAACTTGAAACGGAAGATATCTTCTTTTGGTAGCCAATGAAGACCTAAAGTCTTTGTGGAATCTGAGTCATTGAACTGCAGTAGCTTATCCGATTTTTCCACATTATATAGCTCAGGGTGGTTTGAATACCATTTTGCCAACTGAAAACCAGCGGTTTGTAGCAGTTGTGAAATTTCTATTTGCATTACTTCTAGTGTTTCTAGATCATTGGCCCCAGTGAGCAGATCATCGACATAGAAATCTCGTCGAATTATTTCTGATCCGATTGGATACGAAAATTTATTAGCATCACCCAGCATTTTTAAACACCGAATTGCCAAGAAAGGAGCGGGCGCAGTGCCATAAGTTACGGTGTTCAAACGAAAAATTTGTATGGGTTGACATGGATGCTCTCTCCACACTATGAGCTGAAAATTCCTATCGCTTTCGTGCACCATGACTTGGCGGTACATTTTTGTAATATCAGCCGTAATGGCGTATTTATGTAACCGAAAACGAAGCAGCGTGGAATATAGCTCCTCTTGAATGGTAGGACCAACCATCAAAATGTCATTCAACGACTTTTGAGTAGAAGTGCGACTTGAAGCATCGAATACAACACGCAATTTCGTGCTGGTGCTTTGGGGTCTCAGAACGCACTGATGCGGAATGAAATAGTGTGGAGAATTCGGAATTTCATTATTGGTCGATGACATGTGTCCCAACGAAAGGTATTCTTTCATGAAGTCCATATACATTTCCCGAAGCTCAGGCTCCTTCAACAGCTTTCGCTCCAATGAAAGGAAACGACGTTTGGCTGTCTCATAGGATGAGCCTAGTGAGCTGGGATCGGACTTGAAAGGAAGGCGGACTTCAATACGACCGGACGATAAGAGTTTACTATTTAGCGAAAAGTGTTTCTCACAAGCCTGCTGTTCAGGCGTCAACTTTTGTGAGTTCGACTCAACCGGAATTTCCTCTAAAGCCCAAAACTTCTGAACGGTTGAGTCGATCGAAAAGTAATCTTCAGATAGGCATATATTACAAGTTTGCGATTGAGGAGAATCTGTGTTTTGGTATTTTCCAGACACAATCCAGCCGAGGAGTGTCTTTTGAATAGTTGGGAATTGAGGACCTTGCTTAATCTGACCCACAGAAAGCAATTCGAAAAATATATCAGCGCCTAGCAGAAAATCTATTTTCTGGGGCTTATAGAAATATGGGTCCGCCAACTCTATATTATTTGGGATATTCCAACCACTTGTATTGACAGTATTGTCTGGTTGATAGGCCGATATCGATCGCATTACCCAAAAATCAGCGGAAAACTCGTAATTATTTATGCGAGATTTTACAACCGCACTAACTTTGTACCGCACCGTAGTGTTTGCCCTCCCAATGCCAACGATATTTAGGGATTTTTCTGTTCTCGGTAATTGAAGTCTCTGGGCTAGCTCTTCAGTGATAAAGTTCACTTGAGACCCAGAATCGAGAAGTGTACGAGCGCAGAAATATTCTCCCGACTTGCCCTTAACTTGAACTACAGCTGTAGCCAAGATGACTTTGTCAGTTGAATCGAAAGCATGCATGGCATGGGAAGAAGGCTGACGAGGAGGATTTATTGGTGCTTGCGGCACTGCCTGAGTTGGCTGGGGATTATAGGGCACAGTATATTGATGTAACAGCGTGTGATGTGAGCGGTTACATACGCGACAACGAGAACCCTTACACTTTGAAACTGTGTGCCCCTTTTTGAGGCAATTTATGCACAATGGCACCCCTTTAGCAAAATCAAAGCGCTGCTGTACAGCAAGCGCACTGTACGACGGACAAGCTGTAATAAAGTGATCGGACGCATTGCAATAGAAGCATTTTGAACTAGGTTGTTGTTGCACCTTGTTACACGACAAGGCCATCTCTGAGTTCCTTTTTGGTCCGAAGTCTGGACGTCTGTGTTGCTTCGGCTGGTTCTTCGGTTTGGACGATGACGCTTCCTCGGCCGATATGTGTTGGTACCGCCTGTTGAGCGCAGTCTCACAATCACTCCAGAGCGGCAGCTTGTCGTAATTAAGCTGCTCTTCCCATTTGGACCTGGTTATTGGATCGACTTTCATCATCACTAAGTGGATAATGATTGCGTTTGTAATGTTTTTGTCATCGCCCAATGACAACAGTGAGTCGTACACTGCCGAAACAGTGTCGATCATTTTTCGTAAAGCGGATGCAGACGGCGAAGCAATAGTGGGCAAGTCAAAGAGTGTCGATATGTTTTCGAAAAATATAAGGCAGCTGTTATCATACACTCTTTTTAGACTCGCTAACGCCTTTGGGTAATTCTCTTCCGAAATTTGGAAGGCCTTTACCGTACCAAGGGCTGCACCGGACAAGCATGAGATCAAATGATTAAATTTCTCAATGCCTGGAATGTGCGGGTCATTTTCTACCAACGTCTCAAATAAACTCATGAAATTTTTAAATTCTGAGTATTTGCCATTGAATTTTGGCAGTGCCATATTGGGCAACCGAGAATGGTAGGGAGCGCTGAACGACATTTGCGTTACCTCCGGAGCGCTCGCCTTGGTACCCGTATTCATAGCCCCTAGTATAAATGCCTTTGCACTAACACAGATATCCTCTAAATCGCCGCGATCACTATCAGCATAATCGATTGCCTCGATTTCTGACTGATACGCCATTAATTTTTTGATGTGAGAATTTAATATTTCCAAGCGACATTCCAATTCAATCGGATTTAGAGGAGAAGGCTTCTCTCTTAAGGCCTTCTCCAGCCGAAGAATGTTCGCTTTTGTTACTTTCCTCAGCTTTTTTAATTGCTCAAGGTCTTCTAATTTGCTTGGCGAAGGTTGATGTTTTTTGCTAGGCATCATCATAAAATTTCTTTAATTTACTGCAATTTATATGATGATTCACGAATATTTATTTAAATCGATATTATTTAGTAAGTAGTAACGAAAATACTAGTAATTAATTTTCAATTAAAATTTTATTTAATTCAATTGAATCGTAAATATATTTAAATTTCGTTTTTATTTTTTCGATTAAATTAATTTGAAATTGATCTTTAATTTAATTTTATTGATTTAATTTAATTTTAATTTTTATTTATTTTGATTAAATTTAATTTATGCAAGTGTACATCAACTTTCGTGCACCACTATATACGCCAAACATTCACCTTGCAGGTAATACGCAAGTGTGCGAATTTTATTAGAGCGCACTGTAACCAATATCGAATAGCGGACACTTGACTAACGGAGTGTCGCTCACCAATACACCTACACGCGAGAGAGAGTGAGCGAGCGGTGGTATTGGGCTGGAATGCAACTGCACTATTCGAGTAATTTGGCTATACACGGTGAATATTATAAATGCAAAGAGATGTGCTGACAGTGGCGGGCAAATATTTGGCACACTGCACGTACTCTTGTCCGAACGAGCTGAGACTTGACCGAAAAACGTATGCACCGGATTATTAAACAACTTAATGTTGATAATCTTATTGCCAATTTAAATTGTGAAGTTGTTGCTATTCTCTACTTGAATTTACTTTGAGCTACAAATAATTGAAACTGTTTGCGAAAAATTTTTGATTTATTCGAATTTAAAATTTTCGAATGTTAAACCAGCTTTCAATTATTTGCACTCGATACCTGGGTTTTAGCCGATGAGTCGCTGGAGCTCGCTGACATTGGTAGCAGCAGGTGATGGCAGCAGCAGATGTTGACGACAGATGACCGAAGCAGCAGAGAATGTTGGCGGCAGATGACCGCAGCAGCAGAGAGTTGGCGGCAGAGGACCGGCAGCGGCGCTGGCAGTGGCGGCAGAGGGCAGGCAGCGGCAGCGTTGGTAATGGCGGCACTGGCAGAATTTGGGCAGATGGACTTGCCGTTAATTTTGGCGAAAACAATTTTGTTTTTTCACCTTTAAGTGCCCTCTACTTGCACTTGCCGCGAACTTTGGAGCACACACACTTTTTGGGATCACCTTCACTGCCCTTTAATGACCTTGGCACTGCACGCACTTTTTTGATCTTAGTTTTATAATTTTTAACTTTTGATTTTAGGTGGGCAAATAACTGCCTCTTCTAGGTAAGTATTTTATGGTAAGTATTTCTTTTTTCAGGTATTTTAAGGTAAGTATTCGGATTTTAATATTTAGCAGAAAGGTAAGTATTTCAAAACAGGTCTATGTAAGTATTTTATAAGAAGGATAGGTAAGTATTTTAATGCAAATTTTGCAGATTTTAGTTTTGTATTGTAATTAACTTATGACTTTTTTGTTTTTATGCACGAATTTCAGCACTTTTTCGTTTTTACTAAGAATTTCAGCGCTATTTTGCTTTTTACCACTATTCCTTATTGTTTTACCACCAGCTAATTTTACACTTTTTCTTGCAGAATTGTATGTAGTTTTAGTTTCACTTTTTAAAGCTATTTTTTAGATAAAATTCACTTTTTAATAGTTTAGTTTAAGCTGCACTTTTTTAATAGTTTCGTTTATAGTTTAAGATGCACTTTTATATTATTAATTATTTGATTAATTTGTTTTGCACAAAAACTCGCGCGACTGGCAAATCCTTTATTGCGAAAGAAACGAAAAAAATCGAAAAATAAGCACTATAGTCCCTGCTCGGGCGCCATGAAAATTTGTGCTAATTTGCACAATTTAAGCCGCGATTGAGTTGTCGAAAAGGGCTTTTTTTTGAAAGTACAAAGTATACTTGGGCCTATAGCGCGAAGGAGAAGGTTTGCCAGTTTCACAATTGATAGACGCGTGGTGTTCAAATGTTCACATACAAGTCTCTCTTTATTTCGAAACTTAGCCTAATATAATTCAAAATTCAATCTTAGTCTAAAGAGGGGAAAAGTGGAGAGAAAGAGTGGAGAAAATGAAAGAGCGACAGAGAAAGAAGTGGCGTGGGAGTATGAAACTAGGAAAAGAAAGCGACAGTCTGGAAAAGAACAGTTAGGACGAGAAGAGAGGAAACTAAACGTTGAGATTAGTGATCCCACTTAACAATTATCAAAAGCGCACAACAGTTTTAATATTTGGTTGAATTTGTTTGCAAAATTTCGTTCCAGTAATGAAAAGCGGTATTCACGAAACAGGGCTATTGCTCGGGCAGAAAGGTTAAGAAGCAGATTTCCTCTGAGAAACAAATACTTAAAGAACTAGCAACTAGCAAATGGCCAATGGCCAATTGCCTTATTGAGAAGCTTTGCAATGTTTTCACAATTGATTAAAAACTACTAGATACGTATCATTTTGTTTTGTTTTTGAGCACTCTTGTTCAGCAATGGGGATATGAGATGAAGGAAAATATTATTACTTCAGTTCGAACAAAAGTTTTGAGCACATATGTATATTTTAGAATTTTTGTCAGCACGCTAAAAGGCAATAGATGTAATTGTAAATTTGTTAATATATAGTTTGGCCGGCTGTCAATAACGGAATGTGTTACCAATTACAAATGGCTATCGAACTGTGCGAAAAAGCTGAGCAAAGTAAGTTTTATGTCAAAAGACAGGTTCTAAGAACCGCCTGGATTTGTTAATTATTTATTTCAAATTCGAAAAATATTAACGGACAAATTTAAGAACTTATTGCCTCATTTTAGTTGAAACACTAGTTTAAGCAACAAGAGTATTTGCCACACTTCATTAACACACAATGCCCCACTTCGAGCACGCTCCGGAAGGAAAACAGTTGCTCGATCTGTAAATCCCTGCTTCCGAAGAGGTGCACGCTTAATGGCAAATTAATAAATGACTGCTCGTAACAGTGAGCATGCTAGAGAGTTACCCGGTTGCAGTTGTGACAAAAAAACAACAACAAAAGCCAGCTAGGAATAACATCAACAAGAGCCCAGCAGGACCATTGCATTTTGTAGTGGCAAGTGAAACGAACGCATTGTGGATGTGTGTGCCTTCCGCTCACAGGATGTAGCTGTGCAGCAAACAACAACAACAACGCCAACAACAACAAGGGATTACGCTGTGAGCAGTGCCAACAACGCGCTTTGTTAACGTAACGCAAGTTGTTGTTGTTTATGTTGCGACAGCGTGTGTACGTGCGAGAAATTTTTGTTTACTCAGCAGAAAAAATAAAGGGCATAGCTTAAAAAAAATGCACACACATACACACGCACACATACAATGGCACTGCTGCGCTGGTAGTGGTAATTGCAGCGCAAAGAAATGGCAGCACTTTTCAATTACAAGCGTTTTTATTTCCTTGTTAGCTGCGCGATAAATTGAAATTTCAAAGTTGTTTGCTGCCAAGCAGTCGCTCGCTCCCAAGCTGAAGAGGCAGCAGCAGCAGCAGCGGGGTGTTCCTGTTGAAGTTGTTCCTTTTGCCTGTGCATTTTTTTCTCTAATGCACGCACGTATTGTTGGGAGCAACAAAGTGCGCAGGCGTTGCAGCATGGCAAGCGCAAATGAATCGCTGCAAAGGTGCAGCTGAGCCAACAACAGTGTTGCAAGTTGCACACAGCAACTGCTGCTGCTGCCGCTCATTGAGATGCATTGTTTGCGCAGTGTTGATCAGAAACTAATTGGAAAATGTATTTTTCTTTGCGATATGCGATTGTAAAGCCTTTTTACAATGCTGTTGTATTTGTTGCAATGTTGTTGCTTTTGTTTACATTGTTACCTATTGATTGTTTACAGTTAAAGGACAGCTTAGTATGTAGCAAGACAATAAACTCAAGCAACTAAAAATAATGGATTACGTGGTTTGACAAGGAAAGGCTGCTAGACATTAGAGGAACTACGGGCGGAAAGTATTCTAGAAGAAGAAGAACTTTTTCGAGAACAAGAACTGAAGCATATGGAAGTGTTGTTCGAGCAGTTCTCAACTAGAATATAATCCATAATACATTTTTTTAAAGCAGTCTTCTCTTTGAGTGCCCCAGTATCCATATCGGCTTGCTAAAGCAGCCTGTTGCACGAAGTTACACTTTCCTTTCGAGCAAAAACTTAAGCATTTTTAAAGTGGCTCGAAAATGTGCTTCAAACACATTGAATTGAAAAAACTACCACAGCTCTTCTTTCCGGCATCATGTGATTGGGTCAAAAGTGCAAAAAACAGAACAACGAGAATTTCTTTTTGCACTTTATTCTCAGTGACAAAAAGAAGCAATGGCATAGCAACAACAGCAATTCCAAGCGCAGCAGCAGGCGACTTGAAATGGAAGTTGCTGTTTGAGTTCACTACATATGAATTTCAGGACGAACTCATGTGAAGTGCATGTCGATATAGGTGAACTTAGAGTGAGTGTGTGTGATTTTGAGTTTCTATTGTGTTTACCTCATAGAATTGTCAGGAAGCTGTTCCATGCCTTACAGACCGTTAGCAAAGAGCAAACTTACAACTGCAAAATTTATTGTTGCGTATACGCACGGCAGTCCCGTCCCTGGGGGCTTTGCATTGCCTTCTCTTTTGTGCAGTTTTCTTTATGGGCAGTCGAACTGGCTATAAGACATATTAAACTTTAAGAAATTGCTGAAATGAAAAAGTAAACAATTCTTAAACTGACAGAAATATATTAAAATTTATAACTTTAAGAAATTACATAAATTTATAGGTATTGATTTTATTCAGGGTCATGTTAACATCAATTGTTACAAATATGCTTTGATTCAAAATAATTTCAATGAACTGTTTTCTTTTCTTTATCATTTTAGATTCCAACTTGACTTAATGAAATTCAAATAGAAGTTATACAACGCAATAACAGATTTTCTCAACGAAAAATGCGTAACTGTTCTGTAGTTTGATAAAAGTGCAATTGAACTTATTTAAAAATAAATAAAATGTACTATTAAAAACTAGATATTTCTACCTTATTTATAAAAGAAGGAAATAAAGTAAGTATGGTATTTAAATTTTCGAATACTTTTAAATTACATGGCAGTAATTGATCGAAAAGCCAAATAGCAAAATATCAAAATAAATAACTCAAGCAAGTGCTTTCACTCGATTAAATGTCATTACTCATTCATTCTGTTTATCGATGACAATGCCATCGATACGCCATTGTCTCTGTCACATGAGGTTGTATTGCAGCACTTGCTCTACTTCTATATGAGTGTATCAAGGTGTGTATGATTCACCATAAGTACCATCATTTAGTTGAACACGTGTACGTGTTTATTGCTTATACTGAAATTTCTTGGAAAATGTGCAAAAACAACAAGCGGCCAGCCAAAATACAGACACCTCAGCTTTCCATAAAATTTTACAACACATGCAAGCGGCAACGTAAAAACAAAAACAAAAATGCAGCAAAAACTCGAGTAGTTGATAACGATTCGCATAATAATTTTATTGCGCCTTGACGTGCATTGCGGATACTTTTCTTTCACATAGACAGACGAGCCTCAAATGTTAGCATTCAATAACCCAAAATTGGTGCAGCTTCGAAGTGCTAGTCGCTTTAATAGTTATGTCGTACTTCAATGGTCGAGTAAAGATTTGTATATTTAGGATTTTACTTTATAAGCATGCTGATGTAGTAGAAAATAATTCTTGAAAAGCTTTCAGTATGTCTAGCACAAACTCTATTTTGACCAAACTCTAAAAGTTTTTGAATCTTCATTTGATTATTTATTCAAAAAGCGAAATCTACCCCAATTTAAGAACTTATTTTATTTAAATCACTAAAATTCTATGAAGCTCTTAAGCTATAAATCACTTGAATTAATAGAAATATCTTATAATGTTCATAAATTATTTACTTGGAAGGGAAAAAAAATTGCAATTCCTGTCTCTGAAAATATTAATTCTTATCTTCATGTCAAAAATTATGCCTAATGGAAAATTTTAAAAAAATAGCTGCAAAAAATGCAGATTCTCAGTAGTGCTTTACAATAAATGGTTTACTACATTTTCTAAATAAATGCTACTTACTTCCTTACTTGATTGGTAAGAACAACCTGATACAGGTTACGACTGACATATAGTACTTCATATAAAGAAGAATGTTCTTAACCATATAAATCAGTGGAAACAAAACCATAATGGACCAAATCAAGTTCGGAGAAAATTCAGTTTTAACCTATATGCTATCAAATGTTTATGTTCGTGCCTCTTTTAGAACTGCAGTGAGAACTTGAAACTTGAAACTGCTCTCCTGAAGAATTTAAAAACAGACTCTAAAGCGTTTACGACTTGTGACCACAGAAATATCAAATGGATAAACAATAGCCTTCTCTTTGACGAAAATATTACAGCACCGAAGGCAGTCAAATTACTATCACTCACAATAAGATTCCTTCAGTTGTTGCTTTATTTTGTTATTACATTTTCTGGGTTTTTCTTTTGTTTCTATGTTTATTTTTTCCCTCATGCAATGCCTCCACATTGTATTCACAGAGCCAAGAAAACTTTGTGCGCCTTCAAGAGTGCATCTTCGACAGTAAAAACAACAACAACAACACAAGCCAAACTTCAGCGCAGAGTTTACGCTAAAGTCCTAACAAGACGTGCCGCAATTTGGGTTAGCAAGTTTCTGCGCTGCAGCAGCGGCAAATTGTGCATACTTTGTATTTTAGGTTAGCAACGAAGCTGCTGCTCTGCTTCTTCTTCTTCTTTACTTTTTTGCTGCAGCACGATAAAGTTTTGCGATTATGTTGCAAGCAAACAAATCGTTTTTTTTGTTCTTGTTCTTTTCGTCTCAAGTGCAAAGCAATTATTTTTCGCATGTCGGGCAATTCATATTACGCATACGCCCTGTTGGGCGTGGCGCCACAAGAAATCGAAGGCAGATGCTTGCTGCTTAAATTCGAAGCATTCGCCTGGGATTCCTTTGATGCTGTTGTTGCAACAGCTGTTGCTGCTGCTGCTGCTGATGTTAATGAACTTGATTAACTTGATTGTGAGTGAGCCTTGCCAAAAACACGGCCCAGCCTGCTGTTGGCTTGTTATTGCCGCGCCGCCCTGCGGTTTTGTATAGCAACTCAACTTTTGTAGTTTGTTTTGTGGCATGCAACAACAAAAACAACAAGCACAACAAACAAGCAAAGCGGTTTAGAAATTGTCTGCTTTTCCCTGCAGGCGCTGTCGGCGGTTTGGAAATCGGCGGCGCTGTAGCATCATCTCTTGTTGCCGACAGCTGTTGGCATAATGATGTGGCAATGTACTTGCTTGCCACACTGAAATTTATTTCAATGCAATTTTTTCTGTTAAAGTCGTAAAAGCGAAAAACACGCCATAAACGCAGAATGGCACTTGCCTCCGCTGTCGCCGCATCTCCAGCAAGCTACCGCCTACAGCATACGCATATTTTTGCTGCAACTCACATGCGTCAATACAGTCAAAATTATTGTCAATATCTGCCAGACACAAACAAATACACACACACACGCCCTCAGCTGCCACTCAACGAGCCACTCATTCATATGCCAAGGGCTGCGCCAGCGCTGCCAATTATTTTTATTACTTTCAGAGATAATTTTATAAATCTGCACAGGAACAACATCAACGCCAACAGCAGCAACAACAACAACGAATAACAATCGTTGAGCATCATGAGCACACTCTCAGCAGCTGCAGCTGAAGGAGCACTGCCAAAAATTCTGGCGGAAATTGCCAATTGACGTTTATACATAATAAACCAAATCAAAAGCACAAATCGAAGCGGCACTTTGTTGCGTGGCTGTGGCACATCAATGGCAGCAGCAGCAGCAGCAAAAATACAACAGCATAAATTCCAGCAGCAGCAGAGCCAACGCTAGTGGCTATGCGAGCATGAGTGGCTTCCACTTATTGTTAGTTTGTGGGACTTTATGTAGTCAGCTGCGCGTGTTGGGTTTGTGTTATGTGGCTATGCCAAAATTAATAAAATATGCATGCACACACACAAACTGACGTGCGTGTTTGTGCGCATGAATGTGCGCATGTATGAGGCTGCAAATACACACCAGCGAATTTGTCAATGGAATTCCCACATCGAGCCATCTGCCTAATGCTTACTCTGCTATAGTATTACTTTAGTTATGCGCATCGGCATTGTTAATCGGGACGAATTTAGTATTAAGATCCGAAATCGAAGTTTCTGAATTTAAAAAACTGTCTTCGAATAAAATAAAACATTTCGAGTAAAAGTAATTTGATATTCTTACTTTTTGGTACAGTATAAAAATAAGAAATTCCTTGATGCTTTAAAGAAAGCAGTCGTTTTGATTGCAAAACTTTCAGGTCAAGAAAATAAATTTCTTTAAAAAATTACCATTTCTATAATCATATTCAGAACAGCTTATTTAATATAGACAAAATGCAAAATAAAATAAACGGTGCTGGATTTAATGGCAAAAATCTTTCACATTTGCTACTCATTCAAATTGATCAGATTAATTAATGCACAACTGCTACAGTAAAGTGTATAGTGAACAAAGTAAGCTAAACCTAAGCTAGAAGTAGCAATAAACAACCTTCAATTTTGTGTATCACTTCTTTTACATTTGTCTTTTATTCAAATAGACCAGTGAAATTGACTTTCATAAATGGTTTGAAATATAGCTATTAATTATATATAAACTGATATACTTCTCGTCCCGGTAAAACCTTTCAAAACTCTATAAACAGACAGCAATCATGCATATAAGTAACAATTCCTTGAAATAGCGAACTCGATACTTCCTTCTTTTTAAGAGTTTTCTTTGATTTCACTCAAAGGCTATAGTCATATAACTATAAAATAAAAACTATGATTTTATTCGACGCAGTCTCTTAAATTATATTCAAATAATTGTCGCCTTTGTACAGCAAGCAAATGGCAGGTTGATGTATTTTGTTTAATGCGCATGAATAAAAAATACATACTTTTTGTGCAAAAGCCTTAGACTTAGCAATTAATTTTAATATAAATCTTCTCATTATCTAAAATCAGGCTTATCAATTTAATTTACGATTGCAGACCAATGCCACTGAAAGTTGCTGCATGCTGTGCGCCAGACGACCGGCCAGCCAGCGAGCCACAACAATAACAACAACAATGGCAGCATCAGCAGCGTCTCTTGTTCCATTATTCAACGTTAGCCGCAACGCTTCATCATTATCATTAGACGAGGCAAACAAGTTGCCTCTCGCATTGCATGACGATGGTCCTGTGCGTCCTGCGGTACACGGTACAATGTCCTGCAAAATTTCGCATTGTTGCAAAATAAGTGCTGTCGCCTGGTGGAGCTGTACCTATGCATGTAACCTGAGTGTGTGGCTGCCTGCTGTTGCAACCAGCTCTCTGTTGTGTTGCCTTCCTGTTTGGGCTGCTGTCCTTATCTTTAATGCACTCAGCGTCATCGTCATTGTTTACATGCGTGTCGGTGTATGAGACTGTTTCTAGAGAAAGATGCCTTTGTCCACTCCCGGGATTCCGCGCATTGTTAGTAGCTAACACATTTATATTCTCATGTGTTTGTGTCTACGTGTGAGTGCTCTAGCTGTCGAGATTATAAAATCAGCAATAAATCCTTCGCAGTTGCGTACTTTAATTACGTTTTATTTGCATTTTGCTTTGTTTAGGCCAACATAAAAATAGTTTGCAGCAGACTTTGACAAATAAGATCGCCTGGGAGTGCTTTTTTCCTTTGAACCAAATTGTAGGAAATCTGCGAAAAATAATGCAGTCCTCTCTCCGATTGTCTAGTCGATGAATTCTTTTCCAATTAAGAGTTATTAAGTTTAACTACTTCGGGGTCTTTGTTTCCATTAAAAATTTCTTATCTCCATTTTCTCTCTATAAAATTTTTTATTCTTAGTAACCGATATTTATCGAATTCTCGAAGCGTTTCCGAGGCATTTTATGATATCCCTTTTCCAAAAATTATTTTTACATTTCGTTGGGAGTTTAAACAGTCTTCATATTGCAATGAAACTTCTACACTTCCTTTAAATTAAACCAGAAATAAATTCGATTCTTTGAACGAAAAAGTTTCCAACTCTTTTTAACTTCGGCTTACGAGAGACATACGGACATATCGACAAATATACCAGAGCCACAAAGTGGCTCCCATACATGGGAAGTGTATAGGTGAAAACCCCCAAGTGGTAACACAATGGGCCTTTTGGCCTAAGTGATGTCCTCGAGACGACCACTTAACCTACCTACCTACCTACCTGCGAGAGACATGGAAACGTCGAATATTTGTGACTAGCTTTTGATAACGAAATGTTGAACATTAAAAATCAAAAACTAAGCGAAAATCATAAGGCATTAAAAATACTCAACAATAATTTTAATAAATTCAATGTTTATTTACTTATTTGTATTAAGTTTTCCAAGGTAAACTAAGGATAAAAGAATTGTGTGTGCTAAAATCGTCTCTCCAATAATTCACAGCTCAACATTAGCACCTGTATATCTCATCGGAATATTCCGCCTCCGTAGCCAATACGAGCGTAATAATTAGGATAATGATTCGGTAAGTATCCAGCATAGTTGCCATAGCCACCGAGACCACCGACACCACCTACACCACCATATCCGCCGACACCACCTACACCACCATAACCACCATATCCGCCGACACCACCAAAACCGCCAAGACCGCCGACACCACCATAGCTACCATAACCTCCGATGCCACCGATGCCGCCATATCCACCATAGCCACCAACACCGCCTAATCCTCCATAGCCTCCATACCCGCCATAACCGCCCATGCCACCAATACCGCCATTACCGCCATTACCGCCGCCGTATCCTCCATACATGCCTGGGTAGGTTTTGTAGATGTCCATGTTGAGCACTTGCCGTTTGGTACGCGTACGCTTTTCTGTATCCGTGTTCAAAATTGAGGATTTTTCAACGTTATACAAATTGTCCATGCCACTAGGTGTATTATCCAGCGCGTCGTGCTGATAACCCAGCGATGCCACATTTTGTGGTAAATCACTTTCAATGGCTGCACACCTGGGCACATCACCGACCCAGGCGGCAATGCTAACCAACAGCAAAAAGGCGTAAAGCGAGAGCATGCTTGCCAAATTCTAATCACTCGATCTTTGCAATACCAAATCTCACAGAGAACTGACCACAACCTTCCACTTTGGTCGATATATATGCGCTTCGGCTGGCACATGCTACTATCAATTTTAAGGCACTCTACTTAGAACTCGCAGATGTGCTAATTGTTGCTGAAAGATGCTCTTTGTAGCTATGTAATTTTATTTGGATATGCTATGCGAAGCTTCTGACATTAGCAAATATATATTCTTTGTTTGCGTAGATAAATAATATGCGTGCTTATTTTCTGAATAGGGAACAAGTTACTAAAAAATTTCCCTTCTTCAATAACAAAGCGCTTAAAATGGCTTTAAGTCTGATGTGAAAATCTTTTGAAATAGAATCTCTTGAATTTTCATACTAAAATTTCTAGAAATGTACACTTTTAACGTTTTGCTTTCTATGGCGTGATGATCTGTTGATCTTTATTCCCTGGCTACTCTGCAGTCCGAAGGAATGCGCAAGTATGACCGAACTCTTTGAAACCGATATGCATTGCTGCCAGCTTGAAGCATTTTGGTATTTCCAGAAGAATGTCATTGCTTCTATTCTGAAAAGAAATATTTAGTTAGTAGTAACAAAAGATGAAATCTATATATAATATTAGAAGACACATTACAAGAAAAGTTTTTAAAATAACTGTGGAAATCATGCTCCAACGACAACTGTTGTTGGTTTTGCTTTAATCTTGAATCAGAATTCGCACTATCAAATATATGTTAAAAAATTTATCAGCAATGAATGTTGTATGTTTCTTCAAATAAATTTCTTTTTGTTGCTTTGTAAAATCTTCCAAACTTCCAAACATTTCATACATCTTATGCTATTGACACTGAGTTACTGAGCACTGAGCAACTGATTGTGCGCACATTCAAGATGAACAAACAACTCTGAAGGTCTTTAACCTCCCACAGAGCGCAACAGTACACAACAATTCACAGTGTCAATAGCTTTTTCTATACTTTCGGCTAAATAAATTCAAATATTAAGCTTAAATACAATACATTTATTTTATATACACAATGTATGTAACATTTAGCATGGCATGTTGCAGTCATTCTTCCCCCTTAACCATTGTAATAGCATTACTGCAATTAGCACGCTCTGTCAAGTTGTTTAAAGTCTCACAAAGACGCTCTTCATTCAATTTCCCGACACTCTGAACTGCGCCGCTTCAGTGTCAGCACACCCACTGCGCTATGAGAGGGGCATATTACATGCGCCAAATTGGCTGTATTCCAGAGACTGTCAACGTTTCCATGTGTTCGCTATAGCAGCTTCAATTTGACTGGCAACTGAGAAATTGTGAAATTCAATTATATTAATTTGATTTTTTCATGTAAGCAGAAAAGAGAGAAAATATATTGAATTTCAAATAGCCGCCTTTGATTTCATTTTGAATCTTTGGCAATTCAATAAGTAGGTACCTACTATGCAAAGATAAATCTATTCAAAATTATTTCTCTTATTGTGTCGATTACTTGGTAGCTTTTCGAAAGTAAAACGAAAGACAATAGCCCTAATAAAGCTGCTTAATCTCCTTATCTACTTCTGGCAGAGTTTTTCTAGATGTGAGCAAAATAGTCAAATCTGATTAACGAGCGAGTTCGTTTCGATTTTTTATATTCATCAGACTATATTCTCATAAGATATCTAATGAATAGATAGAATGCTGAAAAGTACTTCAAAAAATCCATGTAACTATGTACATAAAAGAACTTGTTACCCGGATCAAAGGTAAAAGAAAGGAATATCTGTGGGTTTGTAGCAGAGTTTGAAAATAAAATACTGCTTCAATTTGCTTTACAATTAATACAAAAATAAAAGCATATATCATCTTTCAAGCAAACTGCGAGCGTCAACTACGAGAGGCAACTACGTTTTAAAGTAAATCGGTCATGTTGATTTTTTTGATAGGTCGTATTTTGTCAGAAATTATTGTTCATCATGAAATAGAAGCGAGAAATTTGCTACCAAATGTGGCATGAATAAAATGATACACGCGCTCACTTATCAGCAACAAAGAATGCAATTGCAATGAAGGCTGCTTTGCTGACAACATTATCGCTTGCTAACGAACCAAGCGCATAAAATATATTGCACTGGTTCGTTGCTTTCCTGAGGCTGCCGGAGCACTTATCCTTACACTTTAGCGGAGTACGCAGAGCATACATTATCGGCGAAGGAATATTGCGAGGCATACCTTTGCACAGTTTGTTTGCAATACACTCCTGCAAGCTAGCATGGAGTGTATAGGGTAGGGAGAGGAATGCAGGGGCATGAGCATAAAATGCGCAAATTCCTGCTGAATTCAGAGTGAATTTGTAGCGAATGCAATAAATTGCGCCGCTGTATGCAACTACTTTGCTTTGGTGGGGTAAGAAGAACGGCGAAGGGACCTGAGTCAGACCGCGCAAAAGCGCATAAGCAACAAAAAACAACAACAACTGTAGTTTTTTCTTTTGTTTGCCATGCCCGCACTGCCAACTTAACAAGGACAACTGCCATGCAATGCTCAAGGATGCTATACATAACAACAACAAGCATCTTCCTACATTTCGGACAAATTTTTCCCGCTCTTCATCGGTTGCAATTTTTTTATGATTTCAATTTTTTACAGTAAAGCTTGCCATGCACGAAAGAGCGAACAAAAGATGGCGGAAGGAAGCAACTGCTATAACGTAGCAGCAACACAAGACAACAATGGCAATTTTATGCATATTGCCAACTCTTGATACACAACAACAGTGCAAGCTTCAAGAGCCGGAAATATAAAATAACGATCATAAAAATTTCAAAGTGGACTTTATGACAATGTTGCCCGGACAACGTTGGCGTAAAGCTGAGAGGTAACGAAGGCAGTTTGTAGGAAGTGGGGGCAGTTCTGCGTGCACTGCAAAAGGTTATTTAAAAGTGCAGAGAGCTCAAAAGAAGTGAGCCAGATAGAAAGAGAGGAGAGATGCGGAGAGTTGTATGTATTTTCTTTATTTTGAAAGAATAATTTTGCTAATGTAATGGCAATCTAGTTTCTATTGAAACGTGTTTCAATTTGTAGATGTTTCCAACATTTTTCTATTTCATGGATTTTTAAATTTAAAAATTCGTTCCACATAGGCTGATTTATGTGCAATGCTTGTATTATTCTGTAAATAACATCATAAAATAATTATTCGTGCTAATTGATGAAATTTTCTGAAATACAGACATATGATACCTCAATAGATTTTTTTTAAATGCTACTCTTATATCAAATGCAGACATATTCCATAAGTAAAGGCTAATCAATTCGTTGCGATTGTACTTTTGTACTTTGTACATCTAAATCTATTGGAAAACGGGCAGCATACATAATTTTCCTAACTCTGGTGGCAAGTGACAGTGACATGAATGTTGAACCTTTCGCACACTTTATGGCGTCTCGCCATAAAAAGCACAATCTGAAGTGTTCGAAAAAAAACCCAAAAAGCGAACACATATCGAGCATCGCTGCAAAACATTGGCGGCAGTATAAGTTGAATTTTATGCTGAACTTTTTAGAATTCATAAAATATACATTTTGTTACATGCCAAAGGTGAGTGGGATGACGCATATCCCACTCATTAATTCCAGTCACAAAGCGAAATTACACGAAATTTAAGCTGATACCCGAACTGATATACGACAACCATTTCTAACGTTTTGGGTACTTTCTCTATTTAACTCACGTTTTCGATCTCGGTTCAGACCCGAAATTTAAATCAAAACCCTTAAAGAACAAACAAAACGAATTTAGGTACATTACCTATAAAATCTTTACAAGAAACGCACAAATCGTTTCCAATTCCATTTCTGGTTTTAACATGTTAGCCCTATCGTATTTTAGGAATTTTATCTCTTGTTTCTTCTTTGCAGAACTCTACCGTAGAATTTTTTTATTAGTTTTAGTAGTTATTTTGAAAAGTCAATGGCTTCAATTGAAGTATCACAAAATTTAACTGATCCATACTTCGTTCGAAAATGAAGATCAGCCGGCGAATAATTTGTTGTGGAACTATTATGAAAACCCTTTAACTTGTTGGGTGTTTCGTAGTGGATTTGTGTGTTTGAGTTTTTCTAAACCAAATGGGCTGGAAAAATGCGCCAATAAACTTTTATTTCAGCTAACGAAAAGCTACAAAAATGACTAGAAAAAATATCTTTCCCGGAATATCTCAAATAAAGTATGCGTAATATATATTTTTGCTTTGCAAAGTCACATTTAGACTGAACCCTTCAGCTGCTTAAAAGCACGTTTGAGGCATAAACTACATTCGACTGCTACTTGAGACTTCATAAAAAGCATGAATTACGTGCAACTGCAATGCCAAAAATGCCAAAATATTTGCCAAACAAACTTTTATTCCCAGTGCTAAAAAGGCACGTGGGTGTGTGTGTGTGTCCGTAAGTGTGAGTGTGAAAGTGGCCAGTGGAGTTTGCCCAATAGCGCATCCAAACTGAGTTGTCGCTGTTGCTCATACGCCACGTGCGCCGCATGGACTAATGCATTAGAGGCAGGCGGGCAACAACAACAACCCAAGGGTAATAACTGTGCTGATGCAAAACTTATGTTCGCCTGCTGTATTAACTCGCATTAGTGTGATTCACACACACAAACACTCAAGCACACTGCGCTGTGTCAATTTTGTTTACATATTTTTTTTGCATGTTCCTTTACGTTACCACATGGCTTTCCCAAAAATATAGTGTTCACTGCCTCGATGCCATGACAAGAACTTATTTCGATTCTATGCTCAGCTATTCAATAGAAAAATTTTCGCTTTTAGAACTATAAACTCATTGTTCTGTCTGGTCTGAGCATACTGAGCGAGCCACAAATATATCGGTGAAATTTTCTTATAACCGATTTCAATACCTTCTCTACATTATTGATTAAACAAAACCAGCTTAAAGTTAAAATACTTTTTACGAACACTTTAGAATCTTACATTTTCAAGTATTTTACTTGCTACTGAAAATTTTAGAATAGGGTATTGTACCATAGTTTCAAGAGAAATCAAAAATGATTTGTCTTGCCAAAAATTTAAGCTAGAATTTGTGTTCTTTAAACCAATTCTTCAAAATTTTAAAACCCTTTTCAAACTGAGTAAAGCAAATTGTATAGTCAATATTCTACCAAAGAGTACATGTAAGCATGAGCATAAACAAAAAATTGCCTGTAATAATTGCTGCTCGAATTGCCAGCTCAATTACGGACACATAAAAGCGATTTCGTACAAGGCACGCGATGCTCTTGCAGCCGCAGCAAGCCGAGGCGCAATTCAGATAATTGAGTTATTTTCTTTATTGCTCAAATAATTTACCATAACAGCATATAACAGCGAGCATGACCACCGCCAGGAGCAGAAAGAAAATTGATTCCAGCGACCGCTGGCCTATTTGAAAGACTCCTTTACATGGACGCTAGAGTTCAAGTGTCTTTAAGGTAGTCAATTTCAATAAATGTTGCCACTCTCAAGAAGGCGCTAGCTACTCCACTGATGAAAAAGAGGGGCAGGTCAGGACGGCATGTAAGGAAATTGGTAAGAAAACGTCTGGTAGATAATGGACTGCAAGGTATGTACGTGGAAATGATGTCGGTAATGGCAAAGAGCATATGAAATAAGCTGCATTTTTGGTTTATAGCAACAGTGTCTAAAAAGATAACAACTCATAATTGCAGCTTTTTTGGGAAAAAAGTGATTTTGAAAAAGCATATCCTGGATTTGGATGCCAGAAATATTAACAAAATTTCAAGACATATCTGCTAAATCTTCGCGGCCTAAAAGATATTTGTAAGCAGGAACAAAATGGAAATTCCGCCATGGCTCAGTGGACAAGTAATCGAGATTCCTCTATATCGCACAAATAAAGTTTGAATAAAAACTTTCCCTATTTCATTTAACAAAATTTTACACTCGGCCATATAATTGTGCCGAATTAATTTGGAACTTTTAAATTGTACTCATAATATTTTTGTCACTCCAACAGCTCTTTTTACATTCACCTGATCTTCTAAAGCTCATAACTTTTAATCCACCGTTTGTGCCTTGCAACGAAACACACAATAATTCCAGCTGCCAGCAAATTCACTTGTAATTATGCTCCATTGTTAATTTGTGCTCTTCCAGCAGAAATCAGCTTTGACCGCTTACCGCACGCCGCTTGTGAGTGAGGGGCACATTAAAAGGTGCGCGTTGACCGCAATGCCGACCTGCCACAACGCACAGCAACTTCTGCCAAGCGCCGCGCATTTTGAAGGCGCCACAATTGCCCAATGCAATATTAAAGCGGACACGACCGCAGAACGCGGTGCCGCCGCATATTTCCAAAACAAAAGTTGGCAGCGCGAGCGAACGCCCAATTTAAAAAGCATTTGCACTTTGGCTTTTCATTTACCACCCCTTTCCCTCCCCCCTCCGCCGCTGTGTTTAAACCGCAAAACTTTTATGCATTATGATGTAACCGCTTGGCGATTGCCACGAGTTGCAACATTATGCGCAGACAGCAGAGGAAGGGAGAAGGCATTACACAGCGACAGCAGCAGGAAGTTGCGGCCGTGCACAGCCATTAGGCGGAAATGCCTGCGTAACAGCGCAGGTGGCAACATTAACACCACTTGCCACTGTTGTAATCCTCCCTCCCTCTCGGGAAGGCACTGACAACTCGCTTGAACTTTTCTGCTCGCTGTGATAGCAGCCACAAAAGCTGACGTTTTCTTGCTAGCCAAAACAATAAGTCTACAACAACAACAATAACAACAATGGGAAATGATTGTAATTACCATTGCAAGGCGATATGCTATGTGAGCTTATTGCTCCTTTGCTGGAGTGTGAGTACATGCGACTGCGTTGACTTCCTTTTTGGCGTTTATAAATCTGCACACATGCACACACACACAGGAGCAATTGCACATATGCACCTTAAAGTTTACGCATGGCAAATTGTGGCATCCTTGTTGGCATGTCTACTGCAACCAAATTGCAGCTCCTATAGTACCAAAGCTACGACCTAGAAACGAACCACGACTGCACAAAAATTTGCCATCCATTCTTCGCTCGATAGGAATTTAAAAATACAGGCACACAATTCCTAAATGTAGTAGTGACGGGTGCTGGGCAAATAAAAACCGGTAGCTCAAATAAACTGCCCAGAAAATTTTAATTAAAGAAAAAGAAAAAAATTCCCAGAAGATTCTGAATAAACCGAAACCGATTTTTAGATTCAAATCAGTTTCTCCAACAAGCCAAAATTTGGTATGACTGCACTAAAAAAAAGTTTTCATTTTCAAAATGAGCTGAAACAATTTTTTTTATTCAATAAATGTAGTTTATTTCAAAGCGCCAACTATTAAGAACGCAATAAAAAAATTTTTTTGTCATAATTTTCAGATTGTATTAGCACAAAAATGTCAATTATAATAACTTTACCAATTTAGCAATCTAGACTGATGCCAATTCCACAATTTTTTATCTATCCGGATACCGGTATTTTCCGAAAATTTCAGCCGAAGCCGATTATGAAAGATATTTTAAAATTTTCCGATTCATTTCAAAAACGAAGCTTTATACAATCAAAACACGTTGCCTAAACAGTTTGCTATCTCGAAGCTATCGCTTTATTGAGCATCGGTACCACTTCCGCTCCGAGGGTCTACTGCACTCGCAATCAGTAGTCGGAGTCTACTCCATGCGGAATGTGCTCGCTCACATTTTTAATTCCACATACCGTTTCCGCACGAGCTGTCGTGTAGCCGTAGCAGCATTGCTCGCCCGGCAGCCCAGCAGTTTGCTCCTTGACCACACGGCAAACCTGCCATGCGGTCATGCTGATGTACAGTAGGGTGCCACTGCAACTTTTTGTTAGCGATGCAGCAAATGTCTATGCAGCAGACAGTCAAACGTGCGAAAAATGCCCAATTTACGTGATTGTGGCTGTGCCCATTTGACCATTTGACCATGTGTGTGTGTGTGTCTGTTTGTGTGTATGTGAAGTAGTTTGCTCATGTGGCAGCCCTTGGCACTTTGGCCATGGCAAGAGTTGGTGCCGCAGTTGCTGTTGTTGCTGTAAACATTGCGGTGTCACTGTCAGTTGAGTTGTTTTTTTTTTCAAGTAATTGCATAGAAAAATCAACGTCTGTGAGCAACTGTACGAAGACTATTTTTTTTAACTGGAATACATCTAAGGCAAACACATTTTTTCAACCTTCACATTTATATGGTAATTATAAAAAGTTTTTAAATGTTTTTGGAGATTTCAAATTAATTTAGAAACGAATTTGCTCAATAGTTTTGGAAATTAATGGAAAACTTTGTCGAACGATAAGATTTACTATCTTTATCTCTTATTATATTTTATTTCTTCTTTTAAGGGCGACTATTTTTCAAACAAAACATTAATAGAAAATATATATTAGAAGGTGCACAGATGCCATTTAGTCGGCCTTAACATGTAGAAGACGCTTTCAAGCCAGATCAGTTAACCTTAAATTCGCTTCCAAATTTGGCATGTTGCTAAAATTAGCCCACATTAAAATGCAATCACTGAACGCATCGGCAGAAGCCTGCGGCCAAAGCATGCCACAAACAAATTATGCCAATCTAAGTATTTGACTATTTGCTACAGAATTGTCCAACCTAGCAGCCAAAAGTAGCCCAAACTATTTGCAAAGCCGGCCGCATCATTGTGGCCTATCGCAGAAGCATGGCAATGTCGGCTTCGGAATAGTGCCAGAGCAAACATTTCTAGGGCAAGATGTAGAGGGGTAGGAAGTGTCATATTGCTCAAGCGGAATAACAGTAGAAGCCAGATGGAGTTGCACCTTTGAAATCCGCTAAAAATACAAGTGCTCAACACACACTCACACATACAATGCATGGCAAGTTGTTCTGAAGGACCTTCGTATGAATAAAATATAATATTTTTACTCTCATATTTGTTGGCAAACGACCATGAAAAGAGGAAGTTAGTTGTTGTTCTAGTGAAGTTGAAGCACATTTTTACCAAAATAATGGCCACAAAACAAATAAAAATAATATGACACTAGCAATAATATGGCAAGCAATGGCGTAAAAATGCCGCGGCACCAATGCAGCTATAAGCAGGTGAGGCGCGCTGAAGTGTGCATCTTCAAAGTAGAAACGAAGTCATCTCGAAAGTGTTATGAAATAAATTGCAAGTGAAGTGCCAAATAGAGGTCTGCATGAATGCATTTGGTTTGCCTGTGCAGTAGAGGTCTGCATGAATGCATTTGGTTTGCCTGTGCACTACGGTTACCCATTTCATTGCACTCGGCGCACGAGTGAAACATTTGAATGGGTGAAACACTCACAAAACCTCTCAATACCAAAACAAATACCCACTCGTGCCATTATTTTCAAAGAGAGTAAGAGTAGCATTTGTTATCTTGCTCTATTTGCTACAATCAAAACAAACAAAACGAATGTAACAAAGCAAAGCTATTGTATAGTGAGTGAAGTGGGTAAAGTGGGTGCAGTGAATGGTAAGCTGGAGAATTTTGGCGAAGCCGCTGCTGCGCGCCGGTTAGTAATGCATCGTCCGAAAGTCTTTTCTTCGGCAAATAATGTTTAAAATGACCACAATATGCATAGAAATTATAATTAATACACTAAAACGTCTTTCCATCAGAAATTCTTTAAAAATAAGCTCAGCCTCTTAATTGCGTATAGCCCCTTAAATACTCGGTGCACCCACTGCATTGCACTCTGTTAACCAAAACATTTGAATAGTGGGTACACTGCTTGTGAGTAATGTGCTTGCGCTTACAATTTACTCAATTGTTTTGCTATCTCATTCACTCTTAAGGCATATGTGCTTATTCAACACGTGTTTGGAAATAAGTGCACATGCGAGCGAAAGATTCAAACCCGAATGAATGTCTTGGTCGCTCTTTCAAATGCATTCATGCAGACCTCTAGTGCCAAAGTGAGTGCAATGAAAATTTCAATATGCGAGCATAAAATCGCAAGCGATATGCATTGAAAATGCATAAACAGGCAATTGCATTTTATGCGCAATGGCAGAAAGTTTTGACAGCGTTTGCAGGAGTTCAAGGATATTATAAAAGAAAATAAAGTTTCTAAATATATTATTACATATTTTCTAGTTCTAGAAAAATTCAGGCAATAAGCCTGATGTACAAAATGAAATAAGATTGGTACTAAGCGAGTTTGTGATCATTTCTAAAGCATGTTGAAGCACAGCTCACAGCTTTCGTGATGTCCACATGGCTCTGAAGGAGTGCCTGAACAGCTCAATTATTGCTGCCAAATTTTTGTATTCAAATGATACAAAGCGAGTAATACAATATTTTTCCAATATCAGTTGGCATTCATTCATAACAAAATTTTAATGTGATTGATTGACTCAGTTTTGCTTGAGCCCGCGAGTTTCGTTTAAGACTTTACCTAAAGATTCTCTCCCAACGCATTTTCAATACGTTGTTTAAGATTCGATAAATTCATATTGTTGCACTGATAAACAGAAACCCGATTTCACTTTATTACCTTATATCAAGTTACATTTAAAACGTTTCGAAATACTTCAGCAATGCTTTTTCGCTTACTCCACAATCTATAGTATTGATATGCACTTTTGCATTAAAAGTTATACCTGCTTTTAGTCTGCCTTATTCCTTCCTATGCTTTGTACATCATATCCTGATCTATCATGCCTACAAATATAGTTGCTCTTCTTCTGAAAAGGCTCTAGCACAAAACAATTTTATTCTGTGAATGTAAAGCAACTGGGCTGTTTTGAAGTGGTAAAATGTAATATATATAGCACGTTTGCCGTTTCCGATTCAAGTGCTGTTAAAGCATTCCTTCTTTCCTTGTTGGAACACATCTTTCATTATTAAAAATACGCAAAGATTAACTTGCTGGAAATTTTTGAGTTGTTTTTGTTGCTGTCAGAATCTGTGAGGTGCTAGCTAAAAAGGATATGTGCAAAAGTTATCCTAACCCACACACATGCAACTGCAATTCACAAGCAACAGCATTGCCCTGCCCACCTACATACCTCCTGCGTTACACTGGCAACAGTTGCACAATTGCAACAACTTGAAATCAACTATGCGCAAAATAACTCAATTTCTTGCACATTTTAAAGCAATTACGTATTTCAGTTGCTACAGCAGCTGTTGCTCCTCCTCCGACAGCATAGCTGTTAATCAGCTTTTGATATGTTCCATTCGAAAATAATGACTTGTTTGAGAAATCGCTTACTTGCTGCTCCTTTAGCTGCTGAGAAATTAATTAAAATTCTGAAGGCTATAATTTGCAACAACAACAACAGGAAAAAATGCAGTGAAAGGCAGAGTAAAGGAGCAACATCATTGCAACTTACAATTAACACCGCTGCCAAGGCTTGTCAAACTATCAACAACAAATGCAGCAAACATGCGCAGCGCAAGCAGGAAAGAGGAAACGAAACGTTTTTCCACCTGTTCAAGAACCTAATCCAGCATTTCAAAGGCAACACAAACACAAGCGCATGCACACCAACACGCTCGACAGCTTCCATTGTTGGAAGAATTGCACAGCGTTTTTCACCTTTCTGGTTGTGTTTCATTTTGTGAAAACGAAAAATAAACCAATTTGAAAAAAATAGAAGCAGTGAAAAACGTTTTGTTGCACACAATCTGAGAAATTGCTTCCTTGCTGCGCGCTGCCTGTCCGCTTGACAAGCGAGCGTGAATTGAGTGAAAGCGAGCGGGCGAAGCGGCTGAAGCGGAAAGCACGTAAAGCTCATTTTGTTTCAATTAAAGTGCAACAATGCTGCAGCTTCAAGAGCTCATCAGCTGTTTTTGCCGCTTCTACTCTGCTTATCGAGCAGAGTAATCTGAAGTATAACATTTTAGCAGGAGTAACGCTGATGGGGCATGATTTATTTGAACTGTGAATGGAAGCATATCCATGCTGAAACTGAAGAAGATTCTTGATTAAAGTGGAAGAAGAAAAACAATTTCACGCACATGCAAAAGAAGCTGATAACATTTGAAGTACCTTGGAAACCGTCAAAACGCTTTTCGGTCCATCTCTGAAGCGTGTAACAGGATATTTTCATTTGATTGATCTATAAAAACTCAAAGGAAGTAATCGAATTATATTCTCAGATGGCCTTCAAATATATGCCAAATGTAGCACTCTTCTTTTAGCTTTACATTTTAATGTATGAATGAGTGTCTTACAAATATCCTTGAAGCGCGAAAAGCACACATTCACACTTAAAACACGCTGCTTAACGCTTCAGCATTTTTAAGTCTCCGCTGATGCGCTGACCACAGTTGGACTGTTATGACTTGAAAGCGGATAACAGCATAAGGAAGCAACAGACGCTGAAGCATCTGCACTGAAGAGAGCAGCTTGAGATAACGGATTAGCACATCAGTTTGAGAGACACTGACAGATAATTTTGCTAGCTTGTTGTGGCAGCAGCGCCTGCTTAGTGCGCCGAAGTGCAGTGGCAGTAAGAAAGCATGGCGGCCACACTGCCCCGAGAGCACGAAGGAATATTTGCGCGTGAATTTGCTGGACAGAGCAAAGCAGCTGTCTGTCAAATCAGCTTTAAATTATGGCACATGCTATTTCAAGTAGACAAAGAAACTCAAGTGCATTAATTTCCTATGCATAAAACTTCTTCATCTTATTTGGTCAATAACAGCCCGATAGTTTACGAGCTGGCGTAGCGATTCTCTTCAGGCGCCTTTACTATGCGTGCGCCTAGTCGGAAAAGCTAATAAACATTGCTGGTGTATCCACTACTTGGTTTTTGCATCGAAGGTACAGCCTCCCACGTCGTTTTCCTTCTACAACTGCCTCCTCAAATAAAATTGCAATAGAGAAAAGAACGAGCAAAAATTTATTCCAGAAGAAGAGCAAAAACGAAAGCCGAAATAATTGCATAAAGGAATATTAAAGGACATATCAACTACCAGCTGCAAAGATCACCCGCTCAACATAGATTTATTAAATATTTAGTATAGAGCTGATAAAAGAAATCCTGTTTGCAAATAGCGAGCCATCTGGTGCAAATGACCTAGCAAAAGTGCATACCCAAAATATTTTTCGTATGCAAATGCCACAGAATAAATATTTCGCTTTGCCTAAGCCTATTGTATCGATGGCAAGCTTTTTGGTGCAAACTTATGAGCAAAGCGGTTGCTCCTTTCTTCAGAGCAAAAGGCTACTTTTATATTTGTTTGGCATAGAGTGGTTATCACTTGTAGTCATGACGATCAAAAAGATATCTGTTAGTAGTTATATGAAAGGATGTTATATGAAAGGCTTTCTCAACTTTGTTATTTAAAGGTCAACTCTATTCATTTGCAAATGAATTTGCAGCAGATCGTTAATACCTCTTATCTATTTTCATTCACCAAAGTTGAATATTTTTATAAATAAAAATAATTGTAAAGCATTCAGATATAATTTCATATAAGCTTACATTCATGTCGTAAGCTTTTCCATGTGAATTTATCTAGCATTTCTACGCAACAACGGCTGTGGTCTTTCTCACGCTGCTCAGCATAACCCTTCTCGGCATTTCATTAATCCCTATTGTTAAGCGCTCCATTGAGCTGTAAGCAGACCACAAATGACCGCTCTTCACCGAGATATCTACTTAATAAGCAAATTCCGAGAATGACCACAAAACTAAATTTGATGCCAGCGATATTAACAACAAAGCAACAACTAGCACAACACAGAAGGATGCCCATTAAGGATATTAACATAATGCAAGATAAATTCATGTTTGTAATGTAAGCTGAAATTGTGTAACCAAAGATACAGCAGTAAAGATACACACGAATAGAACTTTTTTGAACGAATATATTAAACACGTGTAAGCGATTCAACAGCTTTGAACTACTTCCGAAAAAGTAGGCTTAAAGCAAAACAAGGAATACTAAAGAACAGAAATAGATATTAAATGTTGATTTTTGCAATCAAATAAAATAGCATATCAAGCGTATCAAGCATTATCTTCCAATGTTCATATTACAGTGTGTCATTTACAAAGCGATTTGGCATTGTTAATTACATGTCAAAAGCGTCTGTAGCCTTCCTCCTTCTGTAATAATTAACCGCAATTGGAATCACATGACTGACTTATCTCATTGCATTTAGCAGTGCAGACAAGCAAAAAGCTGCTGACCTCACAAAAAACAGAGTTAATTAGAAGCAAATTAATATCTCAACTTGCGCGCACAAAATACACACAGACATGCACAGCTCAGCGGCGCATCTAATTGCATAAAGATGATGAAACAATAAAAAGACCACCGCTATGAAGAGATAAAGTTTCTGTCAGAACAAGAATAAAAAAATAAAACTTAATTACATTATACGTAACCAAGACCAAGAACAAACAGCAACAAAAACAATTCATTTCAGCATGCCAACAACGAAGAGTAGCGAATAATTTAAATAGCCACGTGACCATATAATGCCACATTCCGCCGTGGCTGCCAGCAGAAATGCCAAAGAACCAACGAGCCAAACCCCTTCATTAGCGCAAGTGCTGAGACCAGCAGCGGCAAGAAGCAGAGCGTGACGCTGCCATTTCCGGTGGCGGTGGTCCCTTTAAGGAAATACAAATCCCAACGTGATTAATTACAGTAATCGACAGCGAAACGCAACGGCAGCGAGTTAAATCGATTTTTTGCCAGTTACTCCCATCGCACGGAACGCTGCAACAAAACAAATCTGTTATCCTTTTTAGGTCATTAGTGGAAAGCAATACTACTATGCTCACCTACATATATGTGTGTGTGTGTGTTCGTGTGCGAGCCAGTGTGTGTATTAAATTGGCGAAATGATATAGAACGTATGATTGTATCTCATTGCGGCTAGCGCTGCAAATGAATTGGAATTGAATAACCTGGAAGCTGGAAGCTGACCCGCCCTTGCTGCCGGTTCCGAAATTTCAGCCAAATGTGCAAATGGCAGCATTGCGTAATTTCTTTATCCTCTTAGTGTTAATTAGCTTAGCTGGCCACTTGGGTAGGCAATTTTAGCGTATGCGTAATTGTAGCTGGCAGAGTGTGCGTGTAATTGCTTCATTTTGATTTTGTGCACCATTGCCCATTTGCAGGTGATTTTTTGACCATAATTCGCTGTGCATGCAAAATCGAAATGAGCAGCAGAAGTTAATAGTTGTTAGGCCTTCAAATTAGATAATCATTCTACTGTGCGTATAGTGAAGAGCGAAAAAGTTTCGACATGTCACGCGCCAGAATAAGACTGACTATATATTTAACGAATAAATTACAAAAAGGAGTAAACAGAGTTGCATAGATTGAAAGATGAATATGGCTGCCAGTAATATGAAATGAATAGTACTGAATATATAGATTGACAATAAAAAAAGAGAAAAGAAATTCATATATAATCTTCAGTAATGAAAATATAACAGAACTGAAATTTCTTAATTTAAAGTATCATAGCCTATCAGGTAAGATATTGTAATAACAAAACTAATCGAAATCAATATCTAACATTCAATTGCAGTTTCTGAATTGAGAGTGTGTTTTAATGAACAATATGTCCGCTCTTTCATTATATACGCGCAAGTTAAGTATTTACAGCTGTCTTACAAATACAACAAATTTGTGTAATATGTCCAATCCCCACGAATGATAATAAAGCAGGATAGATAACTCACAAAAAAATCACGAACTTCGACGAAGCAGTTCAGTTAAAATTCATAGCAAATACTACACTTTCAAAATAGTTCAGTTCCGATAGCCTCTACAAATTTGGCAAACAAGCCACAAATCGATATATAGACTCCCTCTAAAACTGATCTAAAGTAGCTTAACGTAAGATTTTTATTTTCTTATACAAGGATTGATAAATGCATGTACTTGAATACAATGAAATAAATTATAAAAATAATTTCGTCCTTGCTAAATTTCAGGTCGCTTTATTTATTTTAGTCACAGTTGAGCTTTTTCATTAAGCGAAATTATTTTTTAAAGCGGTTTCTATCATTGTACGAAATTCTTCAAGAATCGTTTATTTCTAGCCTCAATCAAAGTTGCTTTTGCCAAATCATTTACATGCCAGTTGGCTTATTTTGCACACGCTCGCCGGCCGCTCGCTCATGTGCCATATGCAACATCAAAAGTGTCTGCCAGCAATGCAAACTCGCTTCTGCGAATGACAGCCTCATACTCAAATGTTACTACGCCTGTCACTGCCAACAAGTTTGCACACCACTGCCGCCTTCTTTTACCCACTTGCTTATACCAAACAGTTCCCAAATATGCGCTCGAGGGCATAGAAAATGACACGCCAGGAAGAAATCGCTTCAAGTGCCCACATTGCCACATTAGCATTTCCTTTTTATGATTTTGTAAAATGTTTATATGCAAATTTATGCCGGGAACCTTGCCTGCCACCACGAAACTTTTGGCCATGACATCGACGTCTTCGCTTCGTCTTCTTCGCTTGCTCACTTGCCACTCGGACTAACATCACAAAATGGAGTGAGCCACAAACTCAAAGATTGACAGCACAGCCGAAGAAGGCCCTCCAAAAAGGAACTAAGAGAAAAGCAGAAAAAGCGACCGTATAGCCTCAATATTCGCAGACGAAAGAATATGCTTGCGCTTTTGTGTTTTGGCATATTTTCCATATTTTCCTTGTCTTTTTTTACGTTTCTATGAAATTTATGCGGGAAAAATTTTTCATTTAATTTTGAGCAATTTCATTTTCTTGTTCCGAGCTTGTGCTCACAAGCGTGCTCTGCAAACAAGCAGGAAAAATCTGTTTCATTGTTGTCTAGCATTTCAGATATTGCATATTGTTCTGGTCCAATGCAGGCACGTAGTTGCATGCAATTTATGATGGAAAACAGTTGTCAGATTATACTTATATCGTATAAGTGTCTATTAAAAGGATAAGATTGGACGGAGATAAATTTTTTCCTTCTAAGAATAAACACAGTACAGCATCATAACTATTCAAGGAGGAAATATTTTCAAAAAACATTTTTCCTTAGATCCCAATGAGTCATATTTAATATATAATTTTCATGATTCCTAAAATCTTTGACGCACTGCCGAAAACGATTTTTCTTGCTTTGATCGAATGGTTTATGCTACTCGACAGATGCCAAAAGAGTTTCAGACAAAATCCTGTAAGTACTTAAATATTAATAATATTTTCTTGTAATGTTTCTGATCGCTTAGGGCAGTTCCAAATTATCGTCAGACATGCCTATATTGTAGTATCTTGCTTTCTTGCTTTCTTGCTGGCATTCTTTGTTACTCTTTACCAAGCCAAGCCACTATTTGAAAGTGTGAACGGCCGCTTGGAAAACCACGTCCATATCAAAATAAAATTATGGCATACATGCTGGTTGCCAAGAAGTGCATTACGATGAATTGTTCCACCTGCATTACTTTTAAAATTAAAGAGAGCACTTGCACACATCATGCACTGTAATCCCAGTATATGTAAAGGAATTATACCATACGCTGTATTCAAATATATTTTTATAAAAAGCCATAGACTTTTAGACTAAATGCAGAAGTTCCATTATGATTCTGCACAAACAAATCGCTGGCTCTCTCTCCTTTCACTTATTTCACTGCACTTTACACTAAACAGAATAAATATTTCTGCTTTTGTCTTCCGGTTTCTGGGTTACAATTTCTCTTTCTCTCCTTTTCATTTCATATTTTTTAATAAAAGCCTTCATTTGAAGCAACTCTTGAATTATTTGCTTGAAAGTGGAGCAAGCTAAGGATTGTCTCAAATCCTGCCTGAGATATATCTCTGTGTGTGTGCATATTTTTGAGCTGTTACGTTTAGCTGCTGACTGTTTATATATATATATATGTATGTATATGTAAATACTCGCTTATAGTCTCACAATCTTCGGGCTGCGTACGTGCGAATAGCGCAGAAGGAATAAAAATTGTTATGGCTCGCCGGAGTGCTGTTGTCGCTGTTATGCAAAATAGCCTGCCCCACCGCCAACAAACGACAATACAAATGCAATTTTGGCCGTTTTAAGCTATCGATTTTTTTGCGCTCCCTATTTGTTTGGGAAAAGAATATTTAAGTTCGGCATTAGTACATATTTGTAAATCTGTATTAAAGCGAATTTGGGATGTTCTTTAATGTGAAATGTATCATTCAAATGAAAATAAAATATGTATCTGCACTAGCCTAATCTGGTGGTATTTCAACTATTCCACGAACATTGATCTCAGGGTTTGACCTCTTAGCACGGAAATTGAAGCTTGCTTTTAAGTTCCAATCATTTGAAGAGCCTTTTCTAGAGCTGAACCATTTGGTGCATTAAAGTACCGAGTGTTAACTGCGCATGTTCTGACCATAAAGCACCGTTATATCGTTTGCACATGCTGGGGTATAAAATTGCGCAGAAAAGCCACAAATTGTCACTCAGTTTCCCAGAGCGTTCTGCTTCCACTGCAGACTGCAAACAGCATAGACGCTTGTCAGACGCAGCTTTTCATTGTGAGCATTGTCTCTGCTTGCAACAAAAACAGCAACAGCAGCCGGAATGAACAATGCTCTTGTGGTATTCGAATGTTGCCTTGGGATGTTTGAATATTTGGCTCGTTCAACTGCCAACAGCAAACAGCAAACATGCAGCACCTCAATGCAATTCTCAGCTACGACTGCGGGGGGCAAAGCCAAAAAAGCAGCACTAAAATCATTTTGTCTGCCTCGGCTGTCATGTGGCATGTTGTGTTTGAGACATGCAAAAGTTTGCTTTTGTCTCTCTTAAAGCGACCAAACTCAACACACACAAAAACAATATCTTTGTTGCCAACTTCAGAGCTGGCATCTGATTTGATGTGAAATCTTTAAGTTTGTCTAAAAAGTAGAGAATGTACTTGAAAGTAAAAAGGAGTAAATAAAATTCAAATTATAATTAGGATAAGTGAATGCATTCGATAAAAAGTGATCACTGACAGTGAAAATCCACTTTAAAATACTTTTGCAAAGCATTCTTTTGCTTTAAATAAATAAAAAGTCAACTGCTTGCAATATGCCCCCTAAGCCAATAGCAGAGACAACATGACATGGCCACACTTATCCGACAAGCGCATTGAATTGTGTGCCTTTAAGCCCTGCAGCGCCCGTTAAAGCCAACCAGATTAAAGGCGAGCTCAACAGCAAACTCACACACACACACACATAAATTGCACTGCAGTAGAGCGCACGTGAGTGCCTGAAGTTCCTCGACACCGCATGTGAGAATGCAACATGCCGCATGTTGACGCACAGGCCGCACTAGCTGCTGGCCTTTGCCGCTGCAATCAATATGACAAACGACTTTTGTACGAGTCGCAGCCGAAACTTATTATATGTCAAGTGCTTTTTGTTATTTGAGAAGCTTTCGGGCGAAATATGTGGCGCGCCTGCAACTCTGCAGTTTATTAAGAGCAGTGCCACCTCGAGGAGTGGCATGCGCTGCAGCGGAAAAGATGTTTTCTGTCGTGCTGCCTCAAATAAATTATTATGCCCGTAATAATAGTAATAATAACGCCGATTTTTAAAAGCCATAAGCGCAGATGTCTGACATGTGAATAGCCAGCGGCTATTGTTGCGGCGGCGACAAGGATGGGTCACATGGCTGGTCGTTCGGCGCAAGCCAGCTGCTGCAGTTAAGTTGCGCTTTGGGCTCGTTGCTTTGTCAAAGATCATCGTCAGATGCCTGAGAAGTGGTTTTGGTAAGGATAATTGAAGTTGTTTAAAATGTCATGTTGCCACAATCGGTGGAAAGGCTAAAGGTCGAATATGCCAAGCCTGCGATTGCTAAAGCAATAGTTTACACCAATTCTCAATCTACTTATTATCATCATAACCTAAAGAAATGTTTTTGTTGGAAAAGTGACGAATATTTCGACTATCCTAAATTCGTTGGCATAAGTTTCTTTAGACTTCATATGTATAAAATTGGCAGAATAGCGACTTTATCCCAGTTTTCTGGCATTTACTTGAGTATGCTCGTTCTATTTTAACATCATTTTAGGGAACCTACCAATTAATTCCAAAGTCGTATCTGAATGGAATTGAGAAGCCTTATTTTCCTGAGAGAAGATGCTCGCGGAGCCAATTCTTCGCGAGACATCTCGCGCAAAGGAATATTTTGGAATCAGATTCATCTTTTTCCTTTTCATTCTTCATGCTTCTTATCCCTTACTGACAAACTATCATCGAGGGCATTTCTACAACATTTTCCAGCAATTTCATTCCTTTACTTATTTCGATTTATATATGAAAAAAATGTATAAAGTGCGTTTTTTTTATTTTATTTAGGCTGATTTTAATAAATAAAAACTAGGAAATTCTTCGAATATCCTCAAAACCAGTTCTAAATTCAAATTCCCTACTTAATGAAGCTTTTCCATAAAAAAAAGCAAAGTTCATTGCACTTGCGTACTTCAGAATTTAGATTACCTGCCCTGCAAAGTGCCAACATTGCTGCAAAAGCGCCGCATTTGTCACTTCCAATTTGAGATCGAAGAACCCTTATTGATTTCTCTTGCGCAAACAGCAAATGCGACCGAAATGGCCAAGAACCTTCGACACTTAAAAGGCTCATTAAGACGACAACTTTCCAGTGACTTTTTCAATTTTTTTCGACCCCCAATTTGTGCAGCCACTCATTTCAGGGTCTCTCGGCTTGCTGCTGCGCTCGCTATTATCAATCAAGCGTAACATGTTTCAGGCTCGCAATCGGAGCCCGCTCCAAAAATTACTCAGCAACTTTTTTCATATTTTCATTACAACTGTTGTTGGCATATCTTTGTTTTGTTTACGCTGTGCCTGCTGAAACGCTTGCTCATGCCTAAATTGGTTTTGCCGTAGACCCAAAACAAATCTGTTGCCGAACGAAGGGGATGTTGGTAATGTAGTTGGTCGGACAGCACCGAAGCAAGAACACATTTCATAGTCTGACTTAAATGACCGTGCTATTAATAACTTTTTTTATGAAAGTACATCAATCTTGGCCGAAGAAAAAAAAGCGTCATTAAATTTAATTATTTGCACAACAGCTGTTGCCCCTTTTTGGGGCACAAACGCAGCTAATTTTTCCTAGGCACGAATCATGTGCGTGGTAGCTAGTGCAATAAGGGTCGATTGGATCTAGGGAGGAACAAGCAATTGTGAGGATGGCTTTTTATTATAGTGCCTCACGGTGTGCATTGACCATCAAGTTATTAGGAAAATGTTGATAACTGAGAAGAACGTGAAATCATTTGCTATTTGACATGGCAGCTTGTAGACGAACCAAATTTCTTTAAAATGAACTTTTGAACTTTCAACAGCTCAGGCAAAACTATATTCAACACTTTATTAACTAAATACCTTTTTACCTTTCTTCTACATAAAACTGGCTTCATTTGGATTAAATTTCTATGTTATTAAATTTTTCAAGAAAAAAAGTCAGCTTATTTCTCGCCTCAACGAAAAATTGAACAGAAATAAGTCAGCCAAAATATGTGCACACTGCTGCCACATTTCGGTCGACGGCAAGCAACATTATTTTCGATTTTATTGCCTTCGTTGCTACACTTCCTCCCTTACACCGCGCTTACCGCGTGCGGCTGAAAGTATCTTCCGGGCAACATCATCAGAAATGCCGCCATCGTTAAGGACACATTATAAACGTAAAATACTATTTAAAGAGAGATTTATATGCTGCCAGCATATCTTTTTGCCATTAATGTCACACGAAAAAAAGTTCGTAAAAAGAAATACGATATCAAGTCGCATGAAATGTACTACTCCGCCTGAAAGCGCTATAAAATTAAATAAACGACAACAAATTTGATCTCGCAGGCAATTAGAAATAGGCGCTCTCCTTCAGTGTGTGTGTGTGTTAGTGTATTTTGATGAACTGTAAAGGCAGTCATCTATTGCTGTGCATTATGCAGAGCAGTGCGCAATGAAATGGCACCCGAGATAAATGAAATAAGTGCTCTGTAGGTTTGAATTATCGCACAAAATATAAAAGAAAAGTGGACTTTTTAGTCGACAACAAATATTGATATTATCATGCGGTTTTTATGAACATAATTAAGATTCAGTTGCCTTTTTGAAGGAATTTCTCTGTTCAAATTACAATTTAAAGAAAATGTCGTTTATCTGGCGATTATAATCACTAACAACTTAAATGAATTAAATTTCCACTGTTTCCATTTCGTGCAAAGTAACGGTCAACATGTTTTAAATAAATCAATGTTTTTTTTTGTTTTATTGATAAACCAACACTCAGGAATGTCCCTTTACAAGTAAAGCACTTGTGTTTTGAAAGGATTATAGGTTAGTGAATGGAGTAAAGCAAAGTAGTGCCGGTGCGAATATTCTAATGAAGTTGGAAAGCTCCCACGGGAAGACTGTTCCAAAAACGGGCCGAACGACCCACGAACGAATTCCCTCTAGAAAATATCATATTTCCATCAAAGAAATGGAATATCTTAATTTAAAAAATCAAAAGCTCCTGCCAATAATTTCTTTTTTAATTTTCCCTTCCCCCAGCTGCTATGATGCGCCCCATTTATAATCAGCGATTATATGCGAGATTTACATTTGCACACTTTTATTTGTTATTATTATTGAGTCATAAATTCTTTATAAATTGCATAACTTATTAGTTTTGTGGTTTCAGTTGTTGTTTTTACATGTTTTAAAACATGGCAACGCAAAAAAGTCAAAACATTGTGTGTGTAAACAATGGTGCAAAGGACATGACCCCAGAAACACCTGCTGTGATTGACATGAAATCATGTACAACTTTTGTTATTGTTGTTTTTTGTTGTTTGCCTTGAGTGTTTGCAAGAACAATAGCCTTAAAGAAAGTGCAAAGCAGCAGAAAAACATATCATAAGGCTCCGGCAGCGGCGGCAGTGGAGCAAAAACCGCCAGAAGGTACAACACGCCGTTGAAAAAACAAAAGCAAAAACATAAACAAATAAATATTTTGTATTTGCGGCACAGGATTTTTTGCCACACACACACACATACACGATTATACATATGCACACACACAGCATTTGAAAATGTTTTGATTTGGCTGCATGGGACTGCCGGGGCAGCGGCGCGGAGGAGCGCAAAGTGTAAAATTGTATTCTAGTTTTGCAGCTGTACCATTTGAATGTATGCAGGTATGTACAGAAGGGGGAGTAATCTGCCCCTAGAGCTTACAAATCGTTAATATACAATAAATGTAAATCTGATACGACACGAATTTACCTAAATTCAAAAAATTTACTCTTAAAACACGTTTTCAGTTGGATTACAGATTTTAAGCGAACATTCTAAGAGAAGTTTTAAAATTTTCTCAAATATATTTCTGGAAAAATGCAATATTATACAATATTAAAACTAAAAGAAACTCGTACGTACAACGTACGCTCATGTTCTGTAGCTGTTTTTTTTCCTTTGCTATTTTTTGCCTTTTCTTGGGATTTCTTAGGTCATCTTTTACAAGTGTGAAAAAGAGGTAAGAAAATCAATATGGGAAATTTTTGACTCAAAGACAATTCTGCTGCGCAAAGTTTATATGCGAGAACTTGTTGCCATGCTGAACTGTGTGACTTTTAAAAGTAGAATACTGATAGTAGTAATATAGATATAGCAAAAATACTAGTGCCACTTAAAGAACATTTCTCAAGCCTCAATGAAAGAACACTTAATTTAGCTTAAACTATACTGACGAATTTATATTTGTATATCAGAATGGCAAAGCTATAAAAATTCAAGCTGATGAATATATTCTATTTCCTACATTGCAATGTCAGATATTATTTTCATTGTAGCGACTTCTATATAGCCCCAAAGAGCGCTCAAGAAGACAGGCTTAATTCGAGATGGTAAGAAAGGTTCTATATTTGAAATAATTTAGTTTATACAGAAAAAGAATTTACAGAACTAATTTTTTTACAAAAACTAAGTGCTACAGGTATATATATGTATATATATGGAGCACATATGCCCCACACACACACACACACCGTTAAAATTCGACACACATGCAGTAATGTGGTAGCCTTGCATGCCGAAGCCAAAGCAGCAGGAAGTCACACAAGTTGACTGTCAACTTAATTGTTGAGATATGCAGACAATGCAGGAGCTCGTAAGCACTCGACAAGCAACAACAGCTGAAACAAACCACACCCACACCATAACGACATGAAGATGGTAGACCAAGTTAAGGCTGGCTTGGGTTTTCTACGAAATGCTTGAGACTTTGTTTATTAGTTGAAAAACTCTGCTGCCAGCAAACAAACTCCTACGCAATTAGTTATTGCAATGCACGGAAGGGGGACGGGGAGCATATTTTCTGGTGCAATTAGTGCACTTTTCGTGTGGCAAGTTGCTCTTGTTGTACTTAGCGAAAACAGCGTCAAAATTTAATTTACAAGTATTTTTGCAGTTAATTAGAATGCCGCATTTACTGTTATTTTGAAAAACTTTTGCATTTTGAATTATTATGTTGTTGCAATATGTTGCCGTTGGCTTCGGCTTGTTTACGTGCTACCACAACGCCACCAAAACACGTTACAACCAGCAGCGTAGAATATTAATTACTACGTATAATGCAGACACACAGCTGGGGCAAGTAGTCTCAGGTATGCACTGCTGCTGTTGGCTGCTCCTGCAAAGATGCTAGCGAAAACCAGTCACACCTCGCGGCCGCCTGACTGTAAGCTGCGTCTCAGCGCTGCACTTGTGTGGGTGCGCCTTGGGCATCCGCGTGCGCAGCTTCCGTTCCGGAGCTAATTTTTGTTTTGCACACTCGGTTCGCGCTTCGCTTCCCGTCGTGTCGCTGAGAAATTGCTATAGTTCGCAGCTGCTCAACGGCAGCAATTAGCTCAGCAGCAGCTCAGTTGCTGACAAGTTCGCCCTTTGCAACTGTGAGCAGAAAGAAGTGAAAATATCCTGAGCACTGGTTGTAAATAGTTTTTCAATCAAAGAAAGTAACAATTTAGTAATGAGAAATAGATGAAAACGCGGGTGAATAATTTAAATACTTGAGCCGATTTTATGCTTCTTACTAGAGTTGGAAGATAATACCAAGTAAATGAGGTTAAAAGAATAGCTCGTATTACCTTAGTTGAAGAAAAAATTCGTTTTCTTGCTTCTCTAGAAAGAGAGGCTTTAGTGTTCCTCTGTTGATACGATACGGGCGCACTTTTCTCCATCAGCCTTTTCTTGTAATTTAGCTTAGAAGCGATTAAAAAATATCATAAAGTTCTTAAGCCAAAATCCATGATTCCAACTAATTAAGTTATGTTCCCTTTATGCTGAGCCATCTCTTTCCTTTATGTGCATTAAAAGCATTTAATCACAGCTTACAGCGTTTAATGCGTATTTAATACTCAGCATGAACGCAAAAGAAGACTCGATATTTTGAATTAATTTTTTCAATCGAAAAATTTCTAAAATTCTTTCTCAAAACATAGCGTAATAGACTTCCAGCATTTATGAACCCGTTTGTCCTTATTTATATGAGTTAATAACTACCGTCTCAATTATAAGTACGTTGTAATTTGAATCATATTTGCAAACCATGAAACATTTTCGCCGAATAACATAATTTTCCATTAGAAAATGTTATATTTTAACTGCAGAGAGTTCATTATCAAGGCAAGTGAGAATGCACTGTGCATGTTGTAAAGCCTGGCAACTGTCAGCACGCCCTGAAATATGCAACAGTAATTTATATTTTAAAATATGCAAATATTTGCGGTGAGTTGGTGCAATGCGGACTTGCGGGCGGCTCATTCAGAATGTATACGCACACATATGCATATTCTGCATGCATTTACACACACATGCTCAGTCAGTAATAAATCGATGTTGTCGCCGTTCAGACTGCAGCAGAGCGTGCTCATTATTTTCAAAAACTATTTTAATTTAACAACTTTACATGATTTTGTTTATTCTCGAGGGAAAGTACATATTAAATTTTGCCCAACAGACATAAAGCCAGCATATGCACGCATATACACGTCTAGCAAATAATATCTCGCATACATGCACACACACATGCACATAAATTGCAACAGTTTGTTTGGCGCACATTTTGTTGCTTAATTTGTGGCCAAAGTTTACGCTGGGGTATTATGTAAATATGTTGGTCTTATATATGTTTGGATGAGGCACTGCTCTGTTGCGAATCGAAAGCATAGCAAAAATTGCAGTGCCTTTTTAGCCCACCGCTTTGTACGTGCTGACGCAGTTGGTGTTCTTCCAAGCAACACCAGGTACTTTAACAACGAAAACTGAAACGTCATCTTCGACGCAGCATTGTGCTACGTTTGAGCTTGTAAATATCGACAAGTGTACATATATACAGCTGATATATAGCTTTGTTCCGAAATATTCAGCACATTGTCGTCATGGAAGAGATTCATAGTAACTAAATTCAGTTGATAGCCTGAGTCCCTTTCACTGTGCATTTCATTAAAATTTTGAAGTAGAAGTTAAGGAACCTACAGTTATAGTAAAAATTATAAGACTTTGGACAACAATTGATAGTCACGTTGTCCTTTTGATAGTCTTGCAATTTTCAATAGACATCTCTTAACTTAATTTTTATCTGTTTGATTAAAGTTCTGCGCTCAATTTCTCTTCTAGAGCTAACTTTATTTTCGTTTCTTTTAGCAATTTCTGCAAAAACTAAACTAAAAATCCCTCACATCGCTTTCGCCCACTCTACCGCTTGCGCATATATCCATTTGTCTGGTCATAATGGTAAGCCAACTTTAATTTATGGCAAATTTTCATACGTTTGCGTACCCACATTCCGCCCTACTTCACTTGGCCCCCTCTATTTGCAGCATCCTACTGAGCTTCGCTTGGTTTTTAGACAATTTCTTGTGAAAGATTTTTATGTTGCTTGTTGGTTGTTTTTGTTGTGTGGCTACTTTGGCGGTTTGCTTGTAATGTAGCGCAAGTAAAACATGTCAACCGGAAGTTGCCCTCAACTTGGCACACACACACACACACACTCGCATGCAGTGACATGGCGCCGACAACACATTCAACTGTTGCATGTGCGTTGTTAGCGTGTTGGAGTATGCGCGTGTGTATGTGCGTTACGTGCTTACACATTGTGCGTTGTCTTTGCATATGTGTGCGTGCATATGCGTGTGAATACGTGCGTGTTTTCTAGCCTGGTTTCAGGCGGTGTGCGTGCATGTGCTTTTATTAGTTGTATGTGCTGCGCATACAAAGGAAACTGCTACTCTGAACTCATCTCAGCAGCGCCAACATTAACGCATACTACCACACGACACACTACTACTACCATGGCACTTTAGCATCCACAACAAAAGCACTGCTGCTGCTCTTCCAAGTCTAAGCTTTAATTAAAACCGGACTTGCCGACATGTTGTAAGTTTATTTACTGTCCGTAGGTGGGCTGGCCTCAATGACCAGCACTTCCATGTATTAAAGTTGCATGTATATGTGCGCTTATGCATGTGTTTATGTGTGTGACACTGCTTTTGTTGTTTATTGGCCTTGCAAATTATGTTTTGATGAATTTCTCACATTTCATTCTATTACGAAAATTCATTCATGTGGGCATAATACCGCCAAAGAAACAACAACAACAACAGCAACTACAACAAGTAAGGAGGCTTGAGTTGAGCTTCTGCGATAAGTAGTAATACCCTAAAGCAAGTTGAGTTAATATATCAACTTAAAGAGGTTTTAGTAAATCACACTTTAAATGATTAGATTTTGACTAATATTCGAGTGTCCTGTCATTTCAAGGTTATCATTGTATTTAGTTGCTTTAGTCACACGTAATGAAAACAGACCTATGACCAGAACAAAGTTCCTTGCCACCATCTCAAATACTCCGCTTTCCAAAAATATTAGGAAGGTTTCAATTAATGCAATTTGCTTGCCAGAACAATGGACAAATGTCTGCGTGCTTTTCTTATTCCGACGAAAAAACATATCCCACTGTAGTTATTCAATTTTCTAATAAGCCGACATACCGAATTTTATATTCCTGAGCGGATTGTTATAGGAGAAGCCTGTTTGAATGTGTGCTCTCTATGGAAAGCGGCGTGGCTCTCGCACAAAAGAGAACAAGCCTATGACACCAAATTTTGTGAAGAACTGTTTTTGAGAGGAAGAAGAACCACTGACAATGACTAAATATTTCTATATTTTCCTGACACTGGACGAATTTATCTTACAAATTTTTAAACATTTACAATAAATACAAGTTTTTCATAAGAAATACAAGCAATTGCATCAACATTCACAATAGCGTATATAGTGTCTACTTCTGGCGCGAGAAACTTTCGAATAAATACATTTTTAATGCGCAAAATCATATCATAATAAAAGTACCGCACGCATAAAAATCTAAAATTACATTTACTGAAATATTTTTATTAAAATGTAAAAGTGTTAATATACAGCATACAATTTCTGTACTAGAGTGCAGCTCCTTTAAGTAGTGACAAGTTTGTATATTCTTTCACTACAGATTGTAGGGTATAAATTCAACTTAATGTTTTTGCTTTTGCTACGGACGGCAGCAAATATGTGGAAATTCTTATAGCTGTGTACGTGAGTGTGCGCTTGTAGTTGTGCATACTCATACGAACTTACAATGTATGTATTTAGGTATGCAGCACGTTCTCTGCTAGTGTTTGTATTTGTAGCAATAAATTCCTACTAAGATTTTAATAATTTATAAACCACATGTTTGCTTGCCTGGTTGCCAGCCACTTGCCTATTCCTCAGTCCGCGTACCCAGCTATGCGCCCACCATCCATCCTGCATAGTCTGCCTGTTAACTTGTCCAATAAATAAAAGCTTGGAATTTTGTTTTCGTTTTCCTTTGGGCAGTGCATACGTGTAGGTATGTGTGTGTGTGTGTGTGAGTAAATTGCCTCGAATGTCTGCCGCATTGCTTTGCTGTTGTTTACCAAAGCTGGCCGGAATTATTGCGCTCTCTCTGTGTAGGGTGTATGCGTTGAAATATCGGCGCAAGGTCAAACAACTTGTACTTTTCTCTTCGCTCTTCCCTATTCCTGCTCTGTTTTGCTTTTCAGCTATGTTATGTTTTTGCTCTGCTGGTTTTATATAAATAGTTCTAGCGTTTATGAGCAAACTTAAGCATGCTGGCATGAGCGCACAAATTTGTTATTAATTTATTTGACAAATATTATAACATTTCTATGAAAATAACTTGGAATAGTCATTAGACCATAAACTATGTAAATGTTTGTCAACAAGTTTTGTTGACTAGTTTAGCTGGCTTTTAGGAGGTATAACATTTGAAATGCTGTAGGAATAATCAATTGAATTAACAAAATTTTATAACCTACACTTGCAAGAATCAAGCGTCTGTCAACCTCATCTCAGCGGCTCCAATACCATCTAATGCCTCCAACGCCGTACAGTGTCGCCCAGCGTAATTTGTTAAAGTTAACAACTTCACTTCTAGTCCTTTGCTCAATCATGTTCCAGCCACACACACACACACACTCAGATGCCTAGCCAAAATCCGAAACCTCATTTTGAAGCACAACAACAATTACCGCAGCATTTCCAATTGCACACAGCCTTAAATTTTGCAATTGCTTCCAATTGTTATTTCCGCACTGAATTTTGCTATTTCCTGCTGCACGATGTGACATGTCGCTGCTTCAGCGTTTTAATGTGTGCGTGTGTGTGTGTGTGTGCTTACCGCATAAAATTATTTCAATGTTCCCGGCGTTCAGTTCAGCTTTCGTGTCGGTTGCACACAACTGTTAGGCGCCCAAAAGCTGACAATGATTGAATTCCCATTGTGATGAAATGAGTGGTTTGATTTGCGGTGAAGCATGTGTGTGCTTGCGTGTGTGTGTGTCTGTGCAATAGAAATGTTAAATAGAATAATTAACATAGTGCCATTATATATGAGGCCGATTGTTCTTTGGGGGAAATCACGCTTAGCATTAAACATTTTTAGTTATGTTACCATTTTCATGAATTTATTTCATATCAATTCGGCGGCTTACAAAATTTCATGAGAGAACTTTTGATTGTTTCTTTATGAAGATTTTTATTGAAAGTCAGTTATGAATTAAATGCATTTCAGACACTGACAGTTTAAAAGCATTTAATTTCTTTCAATTTCAAATAAAAGATATATTCAAATGAAACCACAAAAACTCAGGAAAAGCTTGAAAGGGAAAACAACCACCCAACAAATAAACAAAGAAAGTATTTATTTGCCCTTTTCCAGGCAGGACAATTGCTTGCAATTAATTCTGCGCGTGTGTGCATGCACGCACACTCACTCACGAAAGACAAACAAAACCACAAACTGAAATGCCAAAAGCAAATAGAACACAAAGCCGTTGTGCAAATGCAGAACAATTTGCTGCGTAAAAGTCGAAAACTTTTCAGGGCATATTTCTAAAATTTGTTTGCCTAAACATCAATATTTATAAAAATTACAATAAAGAAATAAGCGCACTCCCAGTGGCATTCTGTACTGCCCTTACCAGCTGCTTCAGTGATTCCAATAAGAGGCTGTGTTTGCGTTTCTCTTTGTATTGTTTTTATATTCCTATTTACATTGCAGCCAATGCTGATGTGTCTGTGTGTAGGTGGGCACGCAATCACACACGCAGATAGTCTTATGCAAATAAAATCTAAGGTCATGTGTGGCTAAGGTGAATGCGCTCTGTTCGTATTCACTGCCAAGGCACGTCTGCACAATCACGTTCTTACAATAAATACCTTGGAATTGCTCTGCCTACAGTGAAATAAATGTTAATGCGCCCTAAACTAGGCAATCAAATTCAATGTGTCGGCATATAAATGAAATATTCGAATTGCAATATTCACGCTGTCTTAGCAGCAGCTAAAATTTGTATTATTTTATTTATATTAACATCTTCCCCTCAGGTTTAACTGCTGAGGACCGCCCCTCAACAGATTTCCATACCAAAAGATAACTTTACTGAATGTGTTGTCAAATTAAAATTCTGTCTGAATGAAGCTCACATAAAAAGTAACTTTGATGGCTTCTTCGTCGTCTGGCGGAAAATGTCTATGCCAACAACACTGTCCCTCACGCATGCACGCCCACGCTCACAAACACTAATGTCCACAAGCACTGGGCAGTGGCCCACACTCATTCACATAAGCAATGTTATAGCAAGTTTTTTTTTTAACTTCATAAGATTTACAAAAATGGAAGAACCTCAAGCGCCTGCAGCCGAGAGATGTCCTTGTGTTGGCTTTCGTTATAGAAAAATTAAAATTTTTTTATTAGCATGTCTCATGCTCGACCTGCTCTGCAATGTCTGCAGTATTAATGTTGCCTAGCAACTTTCTGTGAACATTTCCAAAAGGATAATAAAAATATTGGTATTGCTTTTTAATTAACCTATTTTGAAGTCAGTTTCAACTGACATATATGTACGTACAGACTTCCATATATGTGTTGGGGAATGGTTAAAAATTGTTATAAGAGCGAAGTTTAAATTTTTAAGAGGTTCGTCTGAGTTTGAACAATATTAAAACGGCCGAGATTCTAACAATCGAAAATAGTATACAGCTAGAAATGCTGTATTCATATACTAATGATTTCAAAATCAAGAAAGGAATTCAGTTTCTTTCCTAAGTGTGAAATGCTCGATTAAGTGTAGAATTAAGAGGACTTGTAATAAATTTCAGAATTTTTAATACAAAAGGCATGAACCAACTCAGGAAACTTTCCTTTTCGCGTCATGTAACTGTGTATTACTCCAAACGTTCAATCCGGAAATTAGTTTTTTCAAGTTATAACTTTTTATACAAATGAGCAAAGTAATATTACTTCTTTCATACAAAGTCTGTATATCAATTAGTTGAACAGATAAGATTGTGTTTCAACTGAGGCATTAAACATGATTTTAATAATTTCTCTCAAACACTAATACACGATGGAAATAAATACCTTTACGTCGCAGGCAATTAAAGCAACACTCAATCCTGTGACGTCTTATCGAAGCAACATTCAAATTGCATATTATTTGCCATGTGATAAGGAACAATTTTAATGCCGAATGTCACGCGATTGCTGTGTGAGCGGTGCACGTCAACACCTTTCACCACTACACATGCAGGTCATATGCAGAAAGCGTATAAAGTGCAGGACGACAAAAGCACACACACAAGCAATGACACCTTGCTCAAGAAGCCATGCAGGCTAATACGTATGTATATTCTAAAATGGGAGCAACTGTAGAAACAGAAGCCACAACAACTACAACAATTGCAGCAATAATTGCAATGCCGCAAAACAACAACAAGACTCATACATTATGACCAAAGTATGTGTATGTACGCGCCGCCCATTTAAATGCCGTGCTCTGGAACCGCCTCCATTGTTTGCCTCAGACTTCAACTTGAAATATTCCTTTTAACACTTCAGACGGACAAAGTGTAGCATTTGGCTCAGGAGGGGAACAGATTAGAGATCATCGACTGCAAAGAAATATTTACACGCTCTGTGCACGTCTTCTTATTGATTTTAGTTATATTGCTCCAACGGCGCAAACTCTGGCGCAGGAAACCAGGTGAAGACGCCGGCGCGTGTTTGCATGGCAAGGAGCTGGGAAAATCAATTTACTAACGGCGCTTCTTCGGCAATTCCCAAACGCTCAAACACACACGCCCACTTTCAACATTGCACACACTCTGACATAGCACACACACACCAACAAACACATACAATCCAGAATGTCGAAACGGAAGCCGGCGCCAAGCACTGCAACTATCTAAACTACATGCATTCGTTTCCGCCATTTCCGCTTCCGCCGCTTCGGGTAGGTTTACGGCGGCAGTGCAATAGAATGACTTCGCTGATCGCACCAAGCTGCTACCCTCTTCCCCTGCTTTCTTATCCACTACACTAATATGGAATGAAATATTTGATGTTAGCGCGCAAGATAATGTTTTTTCAAAATACTTTCGACAGCACCCACAGCCCCCCACATAACGGTCCCACATGCGCACCGTGGTGTCCGTCTGCGCCGAGCTTGCGTTCGTACGCTTATTTACCCACTAAAGAGTGCACAACGAAGCGATGTTTGATGTAATTTTGTATAACCGACTTCCTCGGCTGAGGGTGAGAAGAGTCACGCGCATGCTAAAGTGAGGCAAGGTAGTACAAGCTAAGGTAAGTTAAGTTTAGGTAAGCGCATTAAGTACGAAGTTTATGGCAACTGCGGCAGCATACATTCAAGTTGCATAATAAATCGAGATACAAGCTGAACAATAATGGTAACTATACTACGATGCTATCAGTGCAAAGTACGATATGCCATAGTGGAAAAAATTTCTGAAAAAAGCTATATGAATTCTGAAACTTATTCAATAATAAGTTTGAAGTAGTATATAGTAAATATTTGCTCCATACTATTGCTTACTTTTTTCTTTTGCTTTAATATGACAAATAACATTTTAGTACGTTCAGTTTGGAATTTCAAATTGTCATTTTTTAAGTGACATTTTCCTTGAAGACATTTCCGCCTTTTTCTATTTTAGTTCCGCTACTTGAGAGTGTATGCAACACTAACAAAAGACACCAAACTAATGCCAAAATAATTAGCCCAGGCCAACAGACCAAACTTTATACGGTTGGTGGCTTTCGCTGGCAATACTATTTGTTCCGCTCCTGTGCATGCCGCAATTTCGACTGTTGTTTGTTTTGATGTTTTCGCTCGCGTTTTTACCACTACTACTAATTAGCCTGAATGCCTCAGGAGTTGCAACACGAAACGCAGCTTTATGCAATGGCATTTCAATTCATATCACAAGACTATATTTGCTATCTAATGCAACTTGATGCCAACTTTTTGTGCAATGACATGCTGAGACGCTTAGAAATTTCAAATATTTTTATACATTTTAAAAATAAAATAAGGATGTCGTAGGATTTTGGAGTGAAACATTGCAGAATGACAGCTTTGCGTAGCTCAATGAATGCACTTGCATTTTCAAGCAAGCCGGCAATGAACTGGCATTTCAACTAAACTACTTATTATATGATTTATTTAAGCTGCTGAAAATACAACAGTTTAGATTCAGATTTGAAAAAAACGCTGTTAATGTTCACGCAAAATGCACAACTAACCTGAAGTAGTAGCTTTATTTCGCTTGAGGATTGGCAGGCCGAAATTATGCACGTAAGTAGTAAGTAATGCATTTATTTCTTCATTTTGCGGTGAATACAATTCAAAAAGATAATATTTCACGTACATATATACAAAAAGAAATAAATTTACGACTGTGACATCTTCGTCGTTAGTCGGAAAAACTTGGTTATAAACTTAAATTTTAACATTTCAGCCTTAATCAATTAATTATATTCTGAGATCAAAAATTTACGGTATTTTAAAGCATTGAGAATATAATATGCTAGATTTTGCCACCCACATAGCTCTCCATTTAGCATTTTTATTACTTCGATTTCTGATAAGGTTGTTCTGTGCAGCCATTTCTGCCGAAATTCCCTTAGCGCTGGGCACCTTCCAATAAAGTGCTGTATGTTTTCATCTTCCTTTAAGTTGCATAACGTGCAAAATTTGGTCCTTGTCGAATTAAAAGAGGTTGCATTCAGTTCAATTAAATCCGCACGCGCTTTGAACGTCCACATAATTACGGCTTGGCTGTGACTCTCCGTAAAGTATAGCTGTCCCTTTGCCAGATCTAGCTGGCTATAGTATCGTTCCGTCTTTAAAGCCCGTTGCAAATATGCTTGATTTTGCGTCACTCTTAAACTGCCAACTAGCTCATTTTGCTGCCTTTCCCACTGCTGCCTCGTCATATGGACACTGCTCCAAATTATGCACGTTATTCATGAAAAGGATAACAGGCTGACTTTAAGAAATTATTCTCCATCGCTTGAACGAAAAAATACAAACTACCATACTTCAGAAAGAATGTTATCAGTCAACTTTTATATGAAATAAAAGAAAGGAACTACTCTTTTCTGACGGAGCTTCATGTCATATTGTATTGTCCAGTTAGAGACGCATTGCATCCTTCATATGCAAATTGTGTATTGTACACAAATATGATACATTTATTACTACTCATACGCATACGCATATTCTCCGTAGTATTAAATTTGCTGGCCTTTTCCAACTTTGACCCAGAGCGCTGCCTGCCAGCAGCTGCAGATATAACGCTACAAAGACGTAATAAAAGAAGCAAATATGCGTGTGCACTTTTCTTTTTTTTGCTCGCTGCTGCTCTATAGTTCCATATATGTAGGTATGTATATGGGCAAATGAAGACTAGTGAAGGGCAGCACGGTGGGTGGGGTTGATGGGCGTATTTTATGCATGTAATATGTTTGCCTGCCTTTCAACGCGTTTTCCGCCAGCGTCAGAGCGATAAGTCAAAGCACTTCCGTATGTATGCTTGCATTTGCTGGCACACACACACACATAAATATATACATGCATACATATGCACGCTCGGCTCAATTGGATGTGGCTAAACAAACATGAATATTAATTTAAATATTTGCATTGCTCTGTGAATTGTGTTGTTTGGCGCTGTCGTTTTCATTGTTTTTTTTTGCCGCAATGACGCAAGTTTTTCCATAACATGGGCCAATAGGGAGGAAGCAGAGCAGCAGGATAAGGTGCGCTACCGACAGTAGTAGTAGAACAAAGCACAGAAAATAAAAGCACAGCGGAAATTTGGTTTTAATAAAGCGGAAATGAAGTGATAAATCACGGCAAGAACGACTTGCAACTCCCTCAACCCTAAAGTGCCAATGCAATATAAGGAAATGCTATTTTTGATACAACTTTTTATTATGCTGACCAATAAAATTGACTTTTATCAGCAAGAAAATCAACATTTCTGTTTTTATGCAACTCTAATGCTATCTGGCTCAAATGTTATATCATCAGTAGCCTTCTCAGCAGGGAAACTTGCCCTATTCTGCACAACAATTATACATACATATTCGCTGGCAAAATGCACAAAGGCACTAACCAATATATCGTTAACTTTAAAGGAGAAGCAAAAAAAAATTATACATTATATATGTATATAGGAGCTTTTTGTATTAGCGACAATAAATAAGCCTTTAATCATTTTAGTGGTTGAAATGATTTAAAGCTAATAAAACTTGCATACCGGAGGAGGGATTGCCACAGCTCACATGGCGGAAAATATCAAACGATTATATACTTTCAAAAAAAAGAATGTATGCTACGAATAGCTATAGGCAATTTTTAAAAATGTTTAGTTCAGAAAACTTTATCTTTTCAACTACTAAAATTAGCAGATATCTTACTTTAATTTTTTTCTAGTAGTATATGTATTGGAAGCTTTGTGCTAGAGGGTGAACCAATTTTCGTCCTTGCACCTTAGTGCACGTAAGGAACGATATAGATTGCTTCAATATTGTTGGTTTGTGTTAAATAAAACCGAAGATTTTGCAGCAGCTTAACTTGGAATAAAAAAGCAAAAACAAAAATAAGAGCAATGGAAATGCAATTTGAATAAGAAGAAGTAAATACTATATGGAAAAATATTAAGATGGCATTTGCCAGCCAACAAGCAAAGCAATTTTCGTAAATGGCATAAATGTGCAACGGTAATTTAATTTGCCAATGCTGCTAAAATGGCAAAACTATGGCAGGCATTGCCACGCGCAAAAGAAGAAAGGATACGCTTGCATGAATGCAGTCAAATTAGTTTCATCTGTGCGAAAAGTCGTAGTAGTGTTTCTCTGTGTGTGTGCGTGTGTGTCTGTGAGTGTGCCTAACCTAGTGCAAATGCTTGACTTGTGCGCCACACACACACACACACACACAGCGACACCCGCGCCAACAGCAAGCGGCAAACGGCAAGCATCAAGCCATCAACGTTCTGCTGGTTATAAATTGAAGATTATATTCTTGCATATGTGTGCGCATGTCTCTCTCGCAACACACGCACACACACCTACCAACGTGCACACTCAAGCATGCAGCTGCCTTTTTCATTTGCTGCCGTACCTACTGCTTATAATTTTCAAGTATACTTCTGCACACACGCGCCCGCCTCCGTGCCGCCGTCGTCGTATACTTACCCTTCACGCCGCCCCTTTGCAATATGAGCACTCGTAAAATTCTCATTTTCTTTGGCATTTTTGTCAAGGTGCACACGACTGTTGTATGGACTGCCTGCGAGTCCGCAGCAAGCCATCCAACAGCCCACCCACCCGTCCATACAGGAACATCTTCTTACAGATGTGCTCCACATTTGACTTAACGAGAATTCGCAGTAGATACGTACAACAAAAAAGCGAATTTTTATATTTCAAGTTGAAGCGAATTGAGTTTTGTATTTGTTAAAGGTCTTATCGATTTTCAAGTGGGTAATTGACTGCGGCAGGTAGGCAACCAGCCAGCCGGCAAATGTGCGCTCGTCAAACAGTGTTGCCATATACAGCATCACATTGTGTGTGTGTGTGTGCAATTGTCATAAGTGTGTATTTGTTATTCTTATGCAGCCGTACCCAAGCAGACTATTTTCAAGCATACTTGAGCAAAAAATATGACATTCGAAAGAAATAGGCTCAGCGCTCTTCGGAAAAATGTGCTTTAAAAAAAGCACACAAGTTTAAAGTTTCAGCGACGCTGGTTTAGTGAAAAATAGCGCATAACTTTAGGGAAGACGAATCGCTGCCACTGTCAGCGATGTACCTGTAAACTGTTGACTGGCGAAAGCTGCTTAGCCATCCACATTCAGGGATAACTCCAAAGCATACCCTAAAAATGTTATTGCTGCATCTTGTAATTGTCAACAAAACGCCTTTCTCCTGGAAAAGCGAATCTTTCATAAAAAAAACCTCTTCGTAATGCCTTAATATTTACAACAAAGGCTAATGCTTTAGCAAGCCACTCAGAGCAGCCTGCAGCTTGTGATGGCTTGTGCCAGTGTTGCCATGCCCATGCTCGCCTGCACTGTTAAGCATTGGCTTGCTGCCGCTCGCAGAGTTGAGCGTATTAAAGATTTATGGCATTATTTTACGTCATATTTAACATAAAATTTTGCCTTACTGACGCACAACTTGTAGCGCCATAAAAGTTGACTAAACAAGCATAAAAATAGGCGCCAACAGCAGCAACAACAACAACAACAAGGAGAAACTTCACAAGCAGCTCTCCTTTCCTTTAAGTAGCGCAACTTTAACAAGAAATTATATTGAAAGGAAAAAAAAATCGAGAAAAAAGCGAAGAATCGGTAAGGCGGAAATGAGCACAAAATAAATTCAAGGTTATAATTTGGTAGCATACTTATTTGCGGCATTAAACGCAGACAACGTGCAGAGCATTTAAAGCAGCAGTGCTGAAAAATTTAAGCGCTGCCAAAATTGGGCCTTGCTGCTTTGACTCGTGTCACAATCTTGAAGGAAGTTTATAAGAACAACCGCGCTCATATGTTTTTTGAATGTATCTGATGCGATCCGTAGATGCAGAGCTATGTCGTAATGTAGCACGTAGAAAATCAAGTTACCAATAAACTGTAAAGAATTTAAAGGCTTTCAGAGGGTTTGATAAAAGTATGCTAATCTCTTTCCTTACCCAGCTCAATTAACATAATAAGTGCCGCTTTGTTACCTCGTTTTACTGAATGAAAGTGATGTTATGCCCACCCTGAGATGTTGAGGAATTTAAAAATGGAAATGAATTGGTACAAGCGAAAGAAAATTTCATAGATATATGCAAGTATGAAAAAGATTTTATGGAATTATTTTAAGTGAACGAAACATTTTTTACATTTAGGCACATTTTTCGAGATCTGCAACAACAAAAGGTATATATAGTAATAAAACTTTTTATAATTATTGAAATAAGGAATTGAAAGATATATTGATTTTAATAGACTAGCCATTTCGATTCCATTAAATGAGCCAGTTATTTTTGATAGCATATATTTTTTAGTAGAACTGGAATTAAATTGGTTAATTACATATTACTTTTTTAACTCTTAAATCTTGCTCAGAATCCCGCTTTCGCTTCCGTTGTGCTTTAAATTTTGATGCTACTGCTGAAATCTTAGATTTCTTTGCCAATTTTCGGTTGATTAAAAACACAAATCATTTGCTGGTTGCGAGTTTGATTCATTTTTCACTACTAACATTAGGAAGAATACAATATTCAACTAATTTTTCTTTTTTTCTAAATAGATGCTTTTTAAAGGACTACACACTCGTATTGCTCGTCTTTGCTGAGAAAAAACTATATACTATATAAATATTAACAAAACAGTTACACATTTGCATGCATACACATCAGAATGTGTGCATGTCCTAGCGAGCAGAACTCGATTTTACCCAAGTATGAAATGTTAAATATTCATTCTTTACTTCAGTCGTCGCGCTCAGCGTCGTCACAAATTGCGCGTAGTAGCTTTTGCACTTGCCAACCAGCTTGAAAGTGAATTAACACGAGCACACTACACGAGCTCACGAGAGGATAAGAGGACGACAGTGCGAGCGGATAAGAGGATGCCAGCACAAGAGGACGCTTCAAATGGAAAGGATTTCATATCAGCTCAAGTGCCGCTCAAAGGTCGACAGCGAAACGAAACGAAACGTGGCGAATTTTACGTAAAATTGCAAATGAAGTTATGAGGCCAGATGCAGACTTCAAGGCAGACTTGCTGTCGACAGAAAAAATTGGCAGGGGCGGGGGAGAGGGGGGCATATTAAAGTGTCGGCAATGTAAATGAAGGCGATGATGATGCTGATGTCTGCCAACGCGCTGACGGGTGCTGACGCTTGCCACTCGCTGCCTACGTAAATTGCTGTAATTCTTAACTGAGCTTGTGTGTGTATAAAACTGCGTTGATTTTCGCACGCAACCTTTACAAAAAAAGGAAAAAAGAGACAAATGAAAATCGAGTGAAAAGCCCACATATTACGAGGAGGAGTATTGCGTGTGTGTGTGCGGCTTTTAATGTAAATTTACTGAGCACATGGCGCAATGTGGCGTATACGCAATATGTTAAATACTATTTTTGCCGCTGTACACTTTTCGAAAATGAGATAATATTTACTTAACATTCATTGCTTAATTTCAAGTGAAAATTTATTCACTCGTTCTATAAGAGTTCGCTCTCTACAAATGCATGCAATTATGTATGTATATGTGAAAAGTTGCTGCATGTGGCAAGGCATTGGCGCAGCTTGAATTGTTGACATTTAATTACCGTCGCGTATTGAACATTTCTGCCGAGCTGCGAGTGCCGTTTTAAAAAGTGCCACAATTAAGCAAAATTATAGTTGTTTCGTGCTTGTTGTAAGCCCCATAAAACAGCATGTTTTAACGCCGGCTATTTGTCACACACACACACAAACTCGCTGTCTGCTTTATGGCCGTGTCACGATACAAACCCGCCAACGCTCAAGAGCGAAGGAGAGTTCAGTTGTGCGCGAATTTCGCGTAATCGCAATAAAAGTGGTCATAGTAAATTATAATGAAAAATGTTGTTATTAAACGCTTTTAGTGCTTGTCGACATTATCTCCTCTTGGCCGTAGCCGCGGCTTCAGCGCGTAAGTCTCATAAACGCGAAATAAATGCACGGTCACATTTATTTAATGGCGCCGCTCACAGACCACACGCACAAGCACACTCCTGCAGCTCAAGGACATCTGTTTGCGGTGCCGGCTTACAAGCAAAAGTTAAACTTTCAACTCTAATAAATTATGTCACATTTAAAAATTGAGCAGGTAAGTGAAAATTAACAAGGCGCACAATTGAAAGGAAAAAGTGAAAAAGTTGAAGGAAAATCTAAAGATTCTTGCAGAAAAGAATGTATAAACTTTTGAATGAAAATGACTTTTTGAAGATACGCGCCTTACATAATGCTTCATAAAATTTGGCATTTTGCCCCGGCTTTGATTTATTCTGATTTGAAGCAAAAAAAAAATGATTCGCTCATTCAATTCAACAATTGTTTTAAATAAACCATCATAAAATAGTTGAAGGTATACTCTTAAGTACTTGATAAAAATCTAGCTTAGAGAAAAGGATTTTCTCTGCATTTTTAACTCTCGCATAATATACAAATTTAATTTGTTTAAAATGCCGTATTTTCTTGCTCTTCGTTGGATAAAGGCAAATAAAGAGATGCACTTCAGCCCATTTAATCATACCTCCAAGAGTGGCATGTGGCTAGACCAATAATAATCTCGTGCGTGTCTGCTCGCAGGCGTAACAATTTGTGCCAAAAACCTTCTTATTTCAGCAGCACTCAATGGTAAATGCTTTCGCTTCGATGCGGTGGCCCAACAAAGGATTTGGTTCAGCCGCAATGCCTTCTGAGCGTGGGCCTGTACAGCGAGACAGCTTTAAGCGGCTCGCGGTTTTGACTGCTGCCTTGGCAGTGTATCGCTTGTGCGCTTAATTGCCAGCTTCGCGTGTGGGCATTAAAGACAATAACAGCAGCTAAAATGCGCCTGCATGACCTGTGTCTGTATCTTGCAAGCTTAACGCAGCCAATCAAAAAGTATTTAAAACAGCTGCAAATTGGAGCAGTCTCAAATTGGCGGGCAATTCCGAACAAAATTTAAGCAAACCAGTTTTTTTTAAATACTTTCACCAACTTGAAAAAGTGAAATACCAGAAAGAACAGCAGCCACCAAATATTTATCACAGCGCAACACATGAACACACAAGCTACACGAGACACTTGCAACAAGATACAATTTACTCGCGCCAGTAACCAGATACAAGATACAAGTGTGCACGGGTGTATGTAAAAAGCTGCAATTGGCAATGAAAAATCGACGGCACGTATCGCGTGCCAGCAAACTTACTAACAAGCGCCTCACGCTGAATTTAAAGTGAACAGCGTGTAGTGACAAGTGGGCGGGAGTGGCGGCATCATTTGACAGATGAGAAGAGCGGAGTGATGGGTCTGTCACTGCTGACGCTAGACGCGTTGATAGATGCGAGCTGCAACATATACACACAGTGCCGCTTTTATGTGCTTGGGCATGAACAATTGGCGGGCGCTCTTGCCGTTAAGGAAAACCATTTTGGATTAATAAAATGTTACGAATTTCAGAAGCCCTTTACCACCCGTTTTCGTTTGTTATGAAAAATTTAGTTCAACGAAGGCAAAGCACGAAAGCATCGAATCTCTTGTACATATGCTTAAAGGTGCATGCCTTAGACTGGAATATTCATTTTAATTGAAGAAAACTGCTCTCCTTAGCCTCAGTTCCGACAGTTTGACCTTGCATGAATTTCTTCAAACGGCTTTGAAGATCGAAACACTGCCATACAACTCAACTGTTCTAAGCTCGAAGCTTCCATATAGTCTTCATATTTTGACATCAAGTTATAAAATGGACTAATCTTAGCGTGAAGGATGGAAAACGGTTCCGAAATTCTTCGTAATATGGAAAATTCATAATAAAATCAATGCCGTAATGGAATTGGAATAAATACTTCGGTGCACGGCGGCTGCTGTTGTGGCCCCTGAACTTGCACCCACGTTAAGCAACAGCTTAAAACGTCACTGTATAAACACATACATGCATAAGAATCGAAAGTGTAGGGTTTTATTGCGCGGAAAAATGTGATAAGAACGGCAGCGCTTGGAAGTGCTTGGCTTAAATGCGCCTTAGACGAGCGTATACACACAGGATATGATTTTTCTTAGTTAATTTTCAATGCAGAAATCCTTACAAATAGAATGTCAATAAAATATTCACACATACCAAAAGCGAACAAGAGCTTATGAGTAAATCCGCGCAGAAGCTGCCAATAACGTTGGGAACTCATTAAAGCGATAAGCTGTTGACAACTTCCCCTCAATTTGGGGTCATTAGTCGAGGCTGAGTGGAAAGCTATCTGCACGCAGCAGTCAAAAAAGAGAGTGAAAAGAAAGATCATTTTGCAGGGGAATGAGCTGAAATCGCATTGAACTCGAATTAATTTGGATTTAACACCCTTCACATCCTTTCGCTCGTTCATTCTGCTTGCCCTTTTGACTGTAGCGCCGGCATCTTATCAATGCCACATACACAATAACAGCAGCACCAGCAACAAAATGCCTGGCCATAAATAATGTTGCGTTTCCATCACAGACACACACATACACAAAAGTTGCTGCCAAGTCGCCGATAGCGCAGCTGCTAAGGCCAAAACGATGCGCGAAATTTCCCAGCATAAATTTGTAATATTTTCGGGCGCAATTTTTCACTTGCTACGCAGTCGCTCTGTTGTTGTTGCTGCGCGCCAACATTACAAATTTTTTGTCATCTTGCTTTGTCTGTCTCTGCCACATTTATCATTGCGTCTTTGCGCCTGTCCTCTTGTCTACTGTGACGCTTTTCCACTTGTCTATCTGCAGCTGCTGGCGCTGAACTTGTATCTTGTATCGACTGCTTGTTCTGCTTCTGTCTGTGTGTCTGCTCGCACCCACAATTGTCACATATTGACAGGCGCATAAACATCTCATGTTGACATCGTCTTGGGAGATTTGTATTCATTACCGTCGCGTGCGTCCTCTGTGCGCCGCTTAGCCTGGCAGCTTCTGTCACTACATTGGCCTCCTCTTTTTGCGACATTTCGATTCCCTTTTCCATTGGTTTTCGCTTTTCTGTTTATTTTCGTTCGTATTTGCTTACTGCGGTTTTTGTCACACGTAATTGCGCTGGCATTGGGATTTATTCCGAGTCGTTCTACGCTCATTCTGTTTCACATTAAGATAGGTGTCTCTGACATACATTTCCAAATTCCTAGATTACAGATGTCAAAAAGTAACAAACGAATTTTACAGAATTAAGTCAGCTGCATTTATATGTCAATTGTAAGAGTTGTTGTAGAGGAATTATCGTAAAGCCTTCTTCGACAAAAACAAGGTTTATAAGGCACATAATGGCTTGTAACTTTTTGTAAAACAATGGATATCGCATTATGTATGCACAAATATTACAAATTACATGAATTTGACAGCGTTCCCGAAAATATGTTGGCTTGTGGAATCCTCTTTTAAGTAATATGACTAGTGCTTTTCTTTAGATCTTCCAATAAAAACCATTTGTTCACAGTAATCATCCCGATGGTTCCTAAAATATTGCACCAAATCTCCGAAAAGCGGCTTAAAACCACCAAATGACATGTAATCGAAATTACAGTTCTAATTTCAATTAATACAAATTTTTCTTTTAATAGAAAGAACGTCTTTCAGTGAAAATATCTATGAATTAAAACAGCTCCAAAGTCAGTAGAAAATTCAGATTCAATGACTCTATATCTCGTACCATAATTTCACTATTGAGATCATCTTCTCCAATCTGCTGAAATACCTGTTCAGCTCCAAATAGTTGCAATCATGCAAAATAATTGATTAATGTTGCTAATTCAACAATGATAATAGAACTCGGATACAATTCAACTCACTAAATAGATAGCAGCAATCCACTTACCCACTCACCTGCACCCACTCACTGCCAAATCCTACTGAAAGCAATTAAAAAAGGGAAAAACCATTAACAACACGATTCATTCGGCAGCAGCTGCTCTTGCTCTTCTTCTTCTGCACCAAATTAGCGATTCAAATGCAAGGCAAGGATTGAGTGAAAATGAGATTCAGATTCAGCACTAGCTTCTGTTCAGCGCCCCCTACTCAAATAACTATAGTACCGAATGTCAATTTACATTAATTTCATTTGAAATTTCCATTTTGAATGTTTCGTAAAATTTGAATTTCAATTGCAATTTGAATAATGCTAAGAGTGGCGCGATGGCCAAAATGAATGTAAATGTGGAAGAAGGCGCGCAATCGCCAGAAATAATTGCCCATCTAAATGAGCAGTTAACATTTTCGAATTTAGCATAAATGGGCTGAACATTTTACACCCGAAAAGCAGGAGCAGCTAATGCAGTTTACTATTATTAATGAGCAGAGAGATTAGGCAATAGTTTTCTATGAATAAATTGACTTTGTATCATTGTTGGAAACATGCTAAAATAGCGATTTATTCAGGATAGGAAAAAATTTGCGAAAATTCCAATGTTTTGTCGACCTTTCCAATATTCCTTCAGTGCATCTAAAAGAAAACCATTTTTTGTGGAAGAGTAACTAAAAATATGTACAATAAATCATAATAATATTACCAACTGATTTTCATTTCATTTTCAAAACTACCAGCTAAGTTTCACTTTCTTGCTTTTATAAAAACCCCTTCTACATTCAACTTCATATAATATAAGAAGAATTTTCTTACACCACCGAAATAGGATTCTAAGTATTTAGTCGCATTACATCAAAACTAAAAGCATTTCCTTGTCCTTGTTTCTGTGTGGTTCTTGTCCAAAAGTTCTTCACAGCTGTTTTGCATGTCCGGTAATTAAAAGTTTGCACCATACACGTGAAACAAGATGACGTAGTGGCACATTTACCTCATTAAAAACTTAATATTACGGCTTCCCAAATGGGATGCAAGGAACTTTGGCTTATTTTAGGTCAATGGCATTGTCACTGCCGTCCTTGTAAAATACTGGTAGTGATGGAACTTGCACGTTTTCCTGTGTTGGCACCTATTTTAGTAAGCATTTGAATGTGTTGTAACATTTTCCGATCTTAAGTTATGAGTTTTGTTGATTTTTATCAGAGTGAAAGCTTTCAAATCAGAATAAAAAAATTGATTTTGAAAGTTTTCTTAGTACTGATTGTCTTTATTGGTACTTAGGGCCTTTTCTCTGTGGTGTCATAATTATTAACAATAAATATTTTATTAAAAATAAATAAATATTTATTTAAATTTGCTATGGCTAAATGCGCTAAATATGCATTAAATGCTCATTAAGTGTGTTGCAATTTCTGCAGAAGGCATGGCTGCATTGCGTCCCAATGCAATTCCATACATCCACTCCACAAGCAACCTGTCAACCTACTAAAACTGATTTCCAATCTGACCACTTTAGGTCAAAGCACCAGCCTGTGAGCCTGTGTATGCTTGGTAGTCAGTACATTGCAGCGGGAGCATAACAGCGCATGCGCTACAGTGGCCTTCTCTCACCACCAAATGGTGAAATGGGCCATAAACGAAAGAGATATTAAGAGAGCTTTTGTGCTCTTTTACAAGTGCAGTGTACGCTCTTAAAAATCGACAGCTACAGACGAATGTTAAAAAACATGCCAACTTCGAAAAAATTAAATTTTTATTTTTCGTAGAATGTTAAATGTGCCTAACAGAGCCGGCATTTCGGACTGATTGTGTGAGGGAACTATTTACACTGTCACACAAAACCTCAAAAGAATGTTCATAAATTGACTGAATTTTTAAATTAGCCTAACCGATATTTTAATTTCTTTGCGAGTGTTTTTTTTTCAAATTACAAGTATTGATTTCTCTGTTAGCTGAACTTCACAGCTATGTTAATCTTAATTGTTCATCTTGAAACATTCTGTTAAATGTACTTCTTCATCGCAAAGACACTCTCTCTCTGTAGCTGTAGATACTCTGAAATTGAGTTAAAAAATTTTTGTAGACTTGCCTTTACTAAAATTTACGATAAGTAAACATGTTTATTGGTTACATAAAATGTTATTCGATTTTCAGGCATATGTCATCAGCATAAGGCCAAAACCATGTTAGCTTATTCTCAGCCTTCTCTCAATTATCTTGCCAACATTTTTGATACGTGCATTAGCAGAAATGTTAATAAATAAGTGCACAAATTTTACTGTAAATTGCATATTCTGATGATGGCATGACCATGGCATCTTTTATCAAAGAGCTCGTTTGAAATTGCTACAGATGAAATATATTAGCGCTAGCCAGTCTCTCAGGACCTCAATGCTGTGAGCCCAAATTAAAGACACAGCATCCTAATTAAATAATTAACGTGCATTTGCAACGAGCTGCAGTCCTTCAGGCCAGCCTTTAAGGGTCAGTCCTTTAGTTGACCCACATTCCTCAGTCGTGCGCGTTGATAGATTACTTTGCATTGGAGACACATCAGTTCGAAATTCGACTGCCTTCAATGGCGTAACCCAGTGGCTGTCTGGCATAATTAATATTCGGGAGGTGTGCTGCGCTCCGCTGCTCTACGCACTCATTAATTAGCAACTTTTTGCTTTTTTCTGACCCACACTGTGGGAGTTGGTTTGTGCTGCCCTGATTAATGGTGTTATTTAGACTTCTGTGCTTATGGTTTCCTGCAGAATTTCCGCTTTGATTAATGTAGGACGGCGTCGCTGTGTGTGCGTACTTCATTTCAGGGTTAAATTTAATTACAACTCTTTGCTGAAGATACAATTTTTTGCAATATCCCTTGGATTTCAGCTGATTGTGAGTGCGAGTTCCGCTTGCCACGCAATTGAAACGGTTCTGCAATATCATTCAATTGCTTTTGGTGGATTTCTGCGAAAAGAAAAGTGCATGTATGTAAACTTTTTATCACAACATCTTGACGTTGTCATTAGTGTAGGTCAGAACGTAAGCAGCAATTTATATTTCTAGCAGTAGAGCAGTGTCTCGTGCATGCCACTTGCAAAGGCGCAATATAATAAAATCGCAAACATTTTATTAGTGCGCACGGCGCAGGCTTCAAATTTGCAATGCAGCCAGCAAATTGTGCGCAGATAAGCATCTGAAGGTGAACGGGTATGCTGTAGACAACGCGTAGTTCTGCTGCAAGTGCTAGATACACTGCACAAAGTGTGCGATTTGATATGCAGGTATGGGCGAACTAGAACTATTCTGGGGTGTTTCGTGACCGATCATGCAAAAAGTTATAATATTTGATACTTAATTCCTAAAAATTTATTAAAAATTGCAAAAATATTTGTATAACTAAAGCTCTTGAAATCCTTTATAAACTATAAGAGAACATAACAATTACTACGAAAAATTTCTTATCTTATCGATCTTAATTTAAATTCTAAAATTTCAGTAAAGATTCAGCAGCTTTCTGTAGTGATCTTCTACACGTAAGCTGGAGAGCGCATTTTTGACCCTAACTAAATTTTAATTATATTCTTAGCATTTTCTTATTCAGATGGCGAGTATATAGTCGGTGAGCAAAAATTTAAACTACTCCCTTAGATTGTATCTTCTGCTTTCTATTTTCTTAAAACTGAAAAGGTTTGGCGCCGTTTCATTATTCTATCTTGAATCGATACTCGATAAACTCGATTCACTTTAAATTTCATATTCAAATCAATGAACCTTGGAGTTTTTGAGTCTCAAATTACCGATTCTAGTCTGCGCTCTAAAAGGCTTTAATTGTCATGTCTCGATTCTCAATTAAAATTGCCCAAATGCTCATTAAAAATTCCTCAAATATTGCCAGTTCACATGCCGATTCTTCGCGCATAATTCGGCCATAATTTCTGAAAAATTATAAACTAAGTGCGCTGCGGTCACATAAATTGCACGCAATCAATCAACATGCCACAGGCGCTGTGTGCATTTCAATGAGGCCAAATTATTGTGTCCACACCTATTTTGTCGACGCAGCGAGCTTGGGAGCGCAGAAATTAGCTGGCAACATGTCGATTGCGTACCTCAGACATTGGCACATTAGCCGCACCGCAGAGGGCGAGCTGGCTGCTTGCCGCATTTATTGCGCATGCTAATGACGCGGCGAGCTGGCTTGGCAGCGTGTCTTGGCGAGCGTCGGCTGCGGAATATAAATTGTGTGCGGTGCGCAGATTGTTGCGTTGCCAGCAAGTGGCGAGACGATCGTGCCTTGATGCTTTCAGTGGCTGTTGACTTTATTACCACCGCTCGGCGCAGCTCTTGGTGCAGGAGGCACGGCTGCGGCAACTGAATGCGCCACTTGGCGGCCAGACGCTGGCAAGTCTCTTGTTTGTTGACAGTGTTGGAGCGGCATTCGAGAGGAATTACTCCTGCTGAGCACTCAATCACTTGGTCTAGGCCGTGCACTTGTTGCACAGCATTAAATGTCGCCTGCGTGCATGCTGCGACACCTCAACCAGCAGCACTTCTCTGCTGGTTAAGGATGCCAGCAATTTGCTGAAATTTATGCGCATAATTTGCGCATTAACAGCCTGGTTCGTGGGTAGCTCAATTCAGTTCCACTGAAGCAGCAATTTCATGCGGCGATAATTAATAAAACCAACAAAAAATTTGCGAAAACCTAGACTTTTTAGTGTAAAGCGGAACTTCGAGGTAGTATCTAAGGACCCGAAGCGGTCACATAAAATAGCATATAAGCTGATCCCTTTGCCATAGTGCATTGCACTTTTAGATATGAACATTTCACGAGAATGAGTTCAATTAAACATAGAATTAAGAAAAGTATTGATATTGGAATCGGAACAGGAATCAAGAAGCTTATTTCTAAAATCTAACCATAAACGGAAACATAATTTAGCGATTTAAAGCAAAACGTAACTGCCAAAATCACAACCGGAAATTTAATTCTATGAATTTCTTTTTAAATAATTCGCAAATATTAAGCTAAAATGTCGACGAAGCGGTAAATAACTTCTGCAATATAAGAATATCAGCATTTACAAAGAAATCTAAAAAGTAGCGAATGTTTCAATTGTATTTGGAACCGGATTTGCACTGTTGCAAGTTTAATAACCGCAATCAGGAACAGAACTAATAGTTTTAATGCAAAGGTCAGTTTTATGTCATCGAAACCAATTACAAAATATTTACGGAAGCGATTACCTAAAAAACTTTAGAACTAATCAACTAATATATTCAAATCGAGGATTCCGTCATCGGAATCTTTAATGGCATCAACTCACAATGTATATTTTCTGTTGGTTCTAGTCTGGACTGATCTTCTGGCTAGCTGGAAGTTATCTTAAGAAGCAAGTAGCAGTCCTTCATTTGAAAACAAATTATATCTAAAATATTATCAAAGATCCGCCTCTTGCAATATATGAAGGTATGTTTTTAATTTATAATTTATATGCACACATACATCACTGTTCTACACACACCCGTATATATGTATTTGTATGCATGTGTTGCACTTCCCGGCATTTCGCGTCGTTGTAAATGCAAATCGCTTTACTTTGATGTCAGGCTCACAAAAATGCCTGTCAGTTTCTTTTTATCAGTTTTTTGCTGTTCCACTTTTGTTCAGCCATCTGACCAGCCATCCGTCCATCCCGTCCATCGCTTGGACACTGTCGCTGTTTGCTCATACTCGTACATACGCATTAATGATGTGTTAATGGGTTCACGCCATTGGCAAAACCGATTTCTCCACATTTTATTTTTTTTTCATTTTTCACCTTTTGCCAGTTCTGCTTTCGGAATTAATTAAGTGAACTGCATTGAAGCAACCAGTGCAGTGCTTAAATGGCACATGAGCAGCAAGCAACTTTTGAAGGTTTGTTCGCGATGCCTACAAAAGTTACTTGTGTTCATATGAGATTTTGAGCTGCTGAGCTTCTGATTCTCATCAGGATTCATAATATGTTTATGGAATGTGGATTATGTTGATATTATTTGGAAATAAACTCTGAATCCGCTCATAAAAGAACGGAAAAAATTTACTTTTTATCCAACTCAATAACTTCTCAACTCATAAATATATTGTTTTGCTATTATATTTGAAATTTTTTCAGATTTTCGTATTTATCGTCAGACAGATAAAGTATGAACCTAAACTGATTCATGTACAACATCTTACGCGAAATTTTAAAGAAAACTTGAATATACTCCGTATCCTTTTTTTGTGCACATTTTAACAAAACTGTTGCACTCATTGTCATATCTTTTAAAATTTTTAAAGTTAACTGTGAAAATGTAATAAATATTCGAAAGACAGATTGTGTATAGCGGTGCATGCTCGTATTTCACTGCCTTTGAGATACTTATCGTATCCACGACGTAAATCGAAACAAGCTCCGACTGAATTGCATGCAGGAAGGCGTTGTTTTTGCTTTCAACACCTTACGGGCAGCAGCCGTGAATGGACCACGCCCCGCACACCAAACAAATCCGAAAATGAAGACAGCCACTCGCTCTCGTTAGCTGCACCACTAAATTATTGCCAGTGGGAATGGGAAATGCCAGCCATTGTATGCACTGATTGCGGCGAGTAAAGTATTAATTAGTAGCGCATAAATATGTCAATGCATTATCACTTAATTTAAAATTTCAATCTGCCAAATAAATAAACAAAATCCGACATCAAAGCCAAAGCAAGAGTAGGCAGAAGAAGAGAAAGGCCAAAGCCAAAGAAAACAACAAAATGCCCCAAACAAGATGTGAAAAGTGCGATAAGCAGTTGAAAAGAAACAACGGGGAAGTTGAAGCGCCAAGCTGACACTCACGCACCGAAAGAGGAAATGCAGGTATGCATTCTGCATGTCACGGAAATTGACAGCGGCGGCACATTTGCGCGGAACAAGTTGCTCCGCGTCTGCCTTGCGGCGTAATGGGGCACACGCGGCGGCATTTAATGCATGCGCAGTAGCGATGCAAATCTCATTTTACAGCAATGACAGTTTCAGCCTTTATGCAGGCAGCTTTATAAAAATCGTTAAATGGAATTGGCTAAAAAAAGAAGCGACGCGGGAGAAATTAACTTGGCCGGGATTATGAAGCCACCGCCAACGTTGCCGCGAGTAATGGGCACGTTCGCTTGAAGCGGCGCGTGTGTGTGCGCCCAACCTGTGGAACCTAACCTAACGTGGAAGCCGATGGAACAGTGGCGTATGCTCAATTGCAGGCATCAAGGTGCCAGAAGAGCATTACTACAGTAAAATATAATGTAAAATCTCTACGCCGATATTGACATAGTAAGTCGCATCAGCGTCTTCACGGGCTGGATCAAGTCGTGCGTATGGGGACGAAGAAGCTCCAGCGAAGAAGGTTTTGTTTCGAAGGGTTGTTCTGACAAGATGAAGAAGAAGACTAGCAGAATTTCTTATATTATTTCAGGCCTATTTTGGGTTAGACAGTCCTATCTACAGTGAATAAACGGAAACCCGTTTCCACTTCAAAATTGAGAGCTGAACTTCTAAGGCATTAGTATAGAAAGGTGCCGATAATGCAATTCCATATAAATTTTCTATAAAATTTGTTCATATCGCAGCACTTTACACTCATTCAGATTTTCGTTGGACTTAACAACCCCTTTACAACCCCCTTTGTTACATATGCCTGTATACTGCGGCACTTCAGTCGGTGCTTCGTAATTATTTTAGCGCGTAATAAAATAATAATGAAATATTTGCCTTCTTTCTTCCACATCAAATTTTTTTTATGAATATGAAATCATAATTTCGGCACTGCGAAACACAAGTAGCACGTGTGGAATTTTTAATAACTTCAAAGGAAATTTTGAATGCCACAACTCGCAGCACTTAACTCAAAGATGAACACGGCAGGGAAAGGTGAGCGTGCGAGGGGTTGCCAGATATAAAGAAGCTATAAAGCCGCTGCTTATAACGCACTTTTGGTTTGCTCGTAAATTCATAAGAGTGCGGTCGATTGTTTTAATATTGCTTGTTTATTCGTCTCCTTATTTTTCATCAGGAAAATCGGCTACTGTCAACTGCTTCGCCGTTCTGCTTTTATAAAACCGCAAGGTGTATGCAGAGAATGAGAATATTGTATGCAAATTAAGATATTGTAGCTGCTTTGAATTTTTATTGCCGTCTTTATAATTTGATGAAGTGACATGAAGTGCTTTTGAAATGCATAAAGAAAAATTAAATTTAGGGTTAATTAATTGTGAGTAGCTGAACTGAGTATGTACCATACATAAAATATGAGATTGCGAAATGTAGCAGAATTGCAATGTTTAAATAATGCTGGCGCCTCTCTGCTGCTCTATAATTTTAGTAACAAATTTCAAAGTAAAAAAGTTCTTTAAGCATTTATTTTAACAATTTAACTCGTTCTCAGATGTGTTAAATGCTTTGAAATGTTTAAATTATGCATTTTTCAAGCACATTGCATAATTTACAAATAAATAATTTTAATAAAATGCAAAATTCTGAAAATGCATAAACATTTCCAAAGAGATATTTGCATATCTGAGCATTTAAGCTTTGCTTGAACTTTTTGCAATTTAAGTGAATGCACACATGCATACACGTGTATGGATATATGCGTGTGTGTGTGTGTGTGTGTGCATGCAAAAGTCTTTGCAAATATTGATAATTATTAGCATTTTAGATTTGCTTAAGTGTTAAACTCAACAAACAACACCGACAAATACGCAGACAGGCAAAACTGCCAGGTAGACAGACGAAGCAGGATACAGACAGCCAAGCTCTTGGCCAGTCGGCAAGCATATAGACAAATATCACTCATAAATGCATTCTTAATGCCTTATAAATAATACCAATACGCAAATGCACAAACAAATACACACACACATACAAATTGCCATAAGCACACAGATCCAACAAGCTACACTACATTGCTCTTAGCTTAGAGCATGCTTGTTGACTATAAGACATGGCTGCTGTTTCTGGCTTTCGTATGAGCTAAAAATCTTTAATTTTACTTATTTTAAATGGTATATGATATGATTAATCAATTATTGCATGAAATTGCCTAGATTGCGTTGCAATAATCAAGTCAATGGCATAGAAAGAAACTAAGAGCAACTTATGGAATTCCGAAAATTTAACTCTCAGAGATTTCTTAAAGACTTAAATATACAATACCATATACATACTTAGAATTAGAAACTAGCGCTAGCTTCACAACAGCTCATCTTCGAACTACTGAAAATATGTGTTGAAACAATCTTAAAAGAATATTGTCTTTCTAGCTATAAGTTTATTTCACTTTTTGCTTCGACAGATCTCAGTTAAAATTAATTCCGAAGCTTCAAAACAAGTGCATCGAAAAATATTTCCCAATGTATTTATCAATTCTTTGCTATAGAAAAGTAGAACAGACCAGAACTCTCTACTTTTGTAGGGGAAACAACTGAGCTGAAGTGGACAAAACAAAAATTTGAAATTTTATAGAAGAATTCCTTGTACTTAGAGTGCAACAACAAAAGTTATAGCTGGGCACAGTCATGTAGTTATTTCGGTTAATGTCTGAAAATGTACTTATATAACGATATGAGTGTTTACGCGGAAAAAGTTCTCCACATTCGGCTCTTCGGTTGCCACCTTTTAGCTAATGTCTTCTTAGCCAGTTGTAGATTGTATTTGGATTAAGGATCTAGTCTTACAACCAACGCGGCTTGAAGGGCCTCATATGGTAGTTTTTCATCTATTTACAGATCTTCATGGATGCGCTGCTTCAAGAGGTATAAAGCAATTCCTTTTGAGTTCTCGTCGCATTATCCACTTATAGCCAGTTAATTTGAGTTCTCTCACAAAAATGGATTTTATCATCAAATGTGCCCTTACAAAATTGAGTTATTATACAAATAAAGCGGCGTTGCATTATGCTGTTATGTCCATCTGTATGTAGCTGTATTGTCTTAGCCAACAGTAATTTATACAGTTACGCAATGCAGTTTGCTGAGCAATCCGTTTTATATGTCAACGAAACGTTGAATAGGAAGGAGGAGCACTTGCAAAAGACTCTGCCAAAAGGTCCTTTTAAAATATTGTGCAAGCCATTGCAAAAGATAAGTGCATAATTTCACGCATACTGCAACAAACACACGCAAACATACCAACAGTTGAAGTGGCTATTTTTTAAAGCAAAAGCTATATGTAAGCAGGCGAAATGCAATTTCCGTATCTAATCCTCCAGTTTACCTCCAAGCGGTATGAAGAGCGAGTATTTTCCTTTTCTGCACGATGCTCTCAGCTCAACCGATTTATGTTTAATATATGGCAAAATGCTTTATTACACGCTTTTGTATATGCGCCAAGGATATTGCCACTTTTACGTACACAAATACGCACACACACACACACAAAACTGAGTACGAGCAGGCTTCGTGAGAATTTGGCTTGTGCCGGATTATGCTGTTACGGCAGATTTTAATGACAAATTATGACAGCACGAAATTATGGCTTTCACATTTAGTTATATATGTACATATACACGTTCAGCCAACAACAATTCCGCTTGCTTGTACCTTGTGGAAAAATTTCAAATAAAACCAAATAAGAAATAATACAAAGGAGAAAAAATTGCCAAAATACTTTTTACAGTCACATTTGCTCACATTTAGCACATAAACCCTTTTGTCATGGTATTGCGCCCGCGGCCTCCAACTGTGTGTGTGTGTGTTGGTATAGCGGCTGGGGCGGAGCTGCGGTTGCGGGGGGCGGCAGTTGGAACAACGCCTTTTTTACCTTTGTGCAAAACAATAAAATTATTATTATTGCTTTACATGATGGCATGCGCCGAGGAGCAGCTCACCTCTCTTTTTAGTGCTCTTTTAGGACATCCGTTGCTGCTGCGTCCTCTGCGCTTTGCCCCACTTGCCGTCAACTGCCGTTGCATTCGGAAGTTGCTGCCTTTGCTTCGACGTGTTTTTGCTTCCTTGGGCTCCTTTTGCCTTGTCCTTGTTTATTATCGCTTAAGTTTATTTCGTTTTTAGCAAGGTTTGTTGCATTTCCTTTGCGCTTGTTTCCGTTTATTAGTAAAATTTATTGTTTTCAACTTCGTCATATTTCGTACGTGTGCTCAGCGCCATGCTCTTGCCGGGAGTGTAGGCGGGCCGTTGGAATTTTATTTTGGTTGCCCGGCTGATTTCCTTCTTTGTGGCAGTTTAAGCTACTTCGCAGCAGCATGTCCGTTTTATGGCGCGCCGTAAAAAGCTGCTTACTTTTTATGGCCTGTTGACACAAATCCTTATCGTCTTGTGTGTCCCTTTTTGCTGTCGTGCAAATTGTCCAAAGGTGTCACTTTATTTTTTAATTAAAATTTAAAAATTGTGCTTTTTCGCTGATTTCTCTCCCCTACTCGTTTCGACTCGGCATTATATTAAAATTAATGGTGACAAGTTCGTGGGTTAAAGGTGGCAGCCACTAAATCTTGAAAAGTGTGAGATTTCCTCAGCCGCGTAGTTAAAACGGTGGCTAGCAGCTGAGCTGCGAGTGATATCAATGGCTACACTTTTAAATCATATTAAATACTCGTAACAAGAAATTATTCATTCGCCAACATTTCTTTAACAATTACCGTCAATCCTATAAAAAAAGTCGAGGCAAATAATCAGCTGGAGTCCATTACAATAAAATAGCTCCATTTTCTTCTATGAATTGTTGCACTTGCTAAATTTTAATTCTAGCATTACACTTTTTAAGCTTATCGTCAAAATATACAATTTATAAATCCAGAAATTAACATCTTTATTGAAGAGAACTTAATTCCCAGTTCGAAAGCATCATATAAGTATGTATGATGAAAAATAAAGTCTTCAAGTTTGTTTAGTTTCATACAGGAATAGACTGTAGTTGTTTTCTTTATGGCAGAAGTAAGTACACAAGGTTTTGCCATACAAAATAAAGTCAATTTAAGTCGTTTTGAGTCTATCGGATACCGTCTTATTTATTGAGAGTCGACCTTTTGTTTTTATTTCATTTTAAAATTGGCGCTTAGCAGAAATCTTCCCAAAATTTCAGGAATTTCTAAGTTTCACGATGCAACAAATCTCCATAATCTTTTTAATAACATGAAATTTTAAACTATGATTTCATCTGCCCTGCTCCTCTCTCTCATACTTCAACAAATTAAGCTACCAAGAAACTCACCTTCATCTCCCTACCACCTCATTTCTTCTATTCAACCACTCCCAATTTGTCTTTCTTCAAATTCGCCAATTCTGCGCTTCACTTCACAAATATGTACATTCAACATTCTCAGCAATGCAGCTTATTTATGCCACGCTGTCAAATGTCGTAAATTGTTGCAACCAAGCTCAACACATGCAACATTTCACCTGAGCTTCCGCCACAAATTTCTTGCTCAATTGCCCATAATTATGGACAACAACTACAACCACAATAACAACAATAAGAACGAGAGCGCTTCTGACAGCAGCAAACCGCCAGCGGATAGCATGCGGCAGACCGTTGCAGCAGCTGCTAACAAATTGCAACAAATGCGGCCACTTGCGCATGCAACATTTTCACAGCGTGGCAGCGCGCAAATAAAGCATCCATCTGTGCCCCAGGCACTTTTATCTATTTAAGGCGGCATTTAAGCCAAATTGAAGGCACTCATTGCTTACATTGCCTCAGATGAAATGTGGCCGAAGCGCTTGGCTTGTCTAGAGCAGACCAGAAGCTGCGAGATAACGGTGTGCATTGACATTTGCTCCTGCATCTTAGAGAAGCGTACTTGGCTTTTTGGAGTGCTTGTTCTGCTTTTGGAACTTAGCACTGACAAGGAAGCTAAGTGAATACCATTTAAGCTGGCAAGGAAAAGATACAACATTAAAAGTCTGTGGGTGAAGTCTTTAAAAATAGATGACGAAAATTGTTTATCAATTAATGTCTTCAATAAAGGTAGCTCACTTTAGAAACATAAACAAAAGCTTACATGATGAAATAAAGGGTTCGATTACGGCTCTTCTCAGTCTAATCGAGTTTAAAGTTTTAAGCACAGTCACTTGCCCAACTGAAACAGCAGGATAACGTGAAGACAGACCCAGCATCAGTGGAACTTTCTGGCCATCAAGAAATTTTTCACATCCAATAGTATACGAAACAGCAAAGGGATGTTAGCTCTTATGGCTTGACCATTTTGGTCTGATCATGGGCATCGGATGCGTAGAGTATTATTGAAAATAGGTATTGGCAAAGATTTTTCTTTCGAACATCTCAAGAGCTGCTTCAACGGCTTTTGTCAGTTTTAATGCTTCGGTTCCATAGAAGAGCACGGAAATGATGAGCGTTTTGTAAGATGTAAGTTTTGTTGATCGAAAACGGGCTCTACTTCTTAATTACCTACTGAGCGGGCGAGGATTATTCTTAGCTTGATCTCAAGGCTGACGTTGTTTGTGTTGTTGATGAAATCCCCGATTACGGCGAAGGTAAAGTTTCCAGCAGTAACGTGGTGTCTAGGGCGCGGTCATAGTGTATATACGTTTCGACCACTGAATTTCCAAAGCTTTTTCATAATTGTGAATCACTTTTTTCAAAGTCTTCTATCATAACTTTCCATAAGTTGTGCTGAATGGCGTTTCTCAGCAAGCTTTATAAAAAAGCTGGAATAATTGGCACCATGTAAACATATTCAAGACTACACACACACGCCTACCTATCGTGTTGTCCAAAATAAAAGCAACTAAATGTATATATGTACATACATATAACCTTTTAGCAAGTTCATTAAGACGTGAGTCCAAAGTGGCAACAAGAGCGCCAAAGGCTTGACTTTTTATTGCCAACATGCAACTGTCTAAAATAGTTAAATTGAGTTATAAAAATCTATATTTTTTGGTAATAAAATGCCGAGTGAGCTAGCACTGATTGATTCGCCAATGCGCCACTGAAGTTAACGCCCACAATTAAAGGAATTAATTTGATGATTTTATTACCTTCATTTTTTATTACATATACATAGAAGTGCTGTTTTTATTAGTCTTTCGTGTGGCTAGATTGCATATTAAAGGAATGAAACTATAAAAAATGTGAAGTGTTAAAAGCTGCCAAATATAATTTCGAAACAAGCTATAAAACAACTGCCCACAGGGCGGAAAATTGTTTAGCATTAAAATTACATACTGGCGGTCCAAAAAACTTGACTGAATGAATAAGTCAAAGAGTTTGGAATGAAGTTCAAATTCAACTGTTAAAGTTCGATAGAAATTTAAAATTCGAAAAAGCCTGTAGCATTGAACAAGTTTTAAAATAAGAATTAATTTACTGTTAAGTCGTCTTTTAGGTAAGTAAATATCCACATTTCAAAAAGGTAATGATATTCAATAAACATCGAAACATTGTATGAAATGTTAAGTGATAGAAAATATTCAAACTTTCAAAAATCTGTTATCTTTACAAATGATTTTAGTTCGTAGCTCAATTTCTTATTAATGTTCAATTTTTAACACTTTTCGGACAATTGTTCGATCCTGACCGTGACCAAGCATTTGTGCATTACATGGCTCATTACCAACAACTGCCGATCTTCATTTAGCTGCCTTTATAGCGCTCCAACCTGTCTTTCTGCATGTGTGCATACAACTTGTAGCCCTAAGGCCATTCGCATTGAGCGGCGGGGCCGGAGCGACATGCAATTCCATTTTAATTAAATGCAAACTGAAAAATGCGCACGCACGCAAATGAGGCAACAATGAGCCGCACCACGCATGCTCGCCCCATTCCGCGTCCCTGCAGCGTGCTCTGTCGCCATAGGGCTGGCAATAATTGCCGGTGACAAATGCACGATTTCGATTTGCGCAGCAGCTTGTAGCAGGAAATCAGCATGTAATCATGCCGCCAGAGAGCATCGTGTAAGAGTGCAGCAGTCCATTGGTAATGCCAGGCAGTTGAATCGGCCGCTGTCTTCAAGCAAATCCGATTACTCAACATGTCATTCGTGTGACTTAATACAATCCAAAGCGCATGCCTCTTGGCCAGGCAGCATGCGGCATCAATGTCAATTACGTCACTCATCAATGGCAATTACCGCTAAGTCGTATGTGATATGGTCATGATGGGTTCATAATTAAATCTTACGAAAAGAATAATTGCGGAGAGACTGCTGCCCATAGCCCAAGTGGTATCAGAAAAGAAAGCGGAATTTATACGATTTGTGTAAGCAAAGCCGGAATCCAATTATCGGAAAAATATTTAAAAAATGAAAATAAAATTTAAATAAATTCAAAGTTTTCGAAAAAAAGCCAGAAAATTTCAAAATAAACACCTTTTTGGTACTTAAAATTTTTCAAATATTTTTCAGTTTTAGAGCCTTTTCCTGTTAATTCTTTTTTTTCATTTAGGGTATTAACGGTTTCCTTATAAATTTCCCAACTGGCAACTTCAGCACGATAGTAAAATAAAACTGTGAGCGCCCCTGTTTCCTGGACCATTCTTAATTTGCCACAATCGCATTACAAGTGTTTTCTAAAGCTATTATTAAGGATTTATTACTCTCACAAAAAGCAATATTCCATCCAAATGGAAGTAGTGTGTGATTATTCTCTAAGAATTCAATAAAATTTTCTCAATATCTGATTCCATTTTCGCCGAATGAAACAGCTGATGAGAGATGCCAGCTTATCACGAAAGAAAAAGACGATCCAATGCATGGCAATTTTTTCAACTAGTGGCATTTCTTGTTTGCGTGTAAAGCAACAACAAAAAATGTTGCCAGATGGCAAAGTGGTTTTAATTTAGCAGGCGGCAAGGAAAGCACACTAGATAACACGGAACTGTGAATATCCTAATTATATTGCATTTGCTGCCGATACTTTCCATTTCCATCCTTCCTTCATTTGTTCTTAATGCCTTCAAATGAACTCAAACTATTGGAATGCCTTTTAACTAAAGCAAGAAAAACTAAACTTAGTATAAAATAGAGTAACACTCAATTTGGGTAACCGATAGCCGCTTTTGCAGTGCTAATAACTACCGTCTCCCTGTAACGTGTTGCAGCAAAACATGCCGACCAAAGGTGTCTGCCATGTTTGGTGTCGGCCACTGCAGCACGAAAAACACATACAAGCTGAGCTGCCACATGCTGCATTCTGCTCCTTAATTATTGATTTATCAGCCCCAGCTGATTTGTGCTGCCATGGGCGCTATTTGCCCATAGGCAGCAGAGTGGGCACAGCAGGCCGCCGCTTAATTTGCCCTTGCCGCTTTCAATAAGCCAGCTCCAACTACGACATAGGCAACTCTCAGGTTGTCTGTCGCACGCAACAGCGCAGCCTAAGCAGCAGTCAATGCTCTGTGTCCACATATCGGGCACGCACTTTGTGGCAGCATCTCTCGGCATGTTGGCGTGCGGCGTTTTGGCATCAAAATAGTTCATTTAGGTGCAAATTTTCTTCAGCAGCGCATTATTTATTGTTATTAAACGCCTACGCGCCAGTTTGATTAACGACAATCACCCACAAAACGCTGTTGCATGTCGCTGTGGCAGCCGCATAAATTATGTGCTTCAGATTGACTTCAAAAGAAGGGCTCCTGATGAGTGCAGCAATTTGAGAGTCTAAAAAATGCTTGGCGTTTCCTTAATTGAAATTCTTTTAGAGAATACATATACATATACTTCTCGGCAGATTTGTGGGTGGCGCCTTTCTGGTTGTTCAATGCAAGTCTACAGTTTACAAATCAATAAATAAAACAAGAGTCTATCGCTTGGCTGTCAATTACACTTCATCAAAGGCAATTTAATGCTTCAAAATGTACGCTAATATATTGGCCATTACGAAAAATAAAATGGAACTGGTGAACTAAGAAAGAAGGCTGCTGCACTCTGTGTTGTTGTTGTTAAGATACTGTCGGATATTTACGGCGCTAAATGAAGGCAGCTTGAATATTGTTTGTCTACAGTGTGAAGGATTATTATACATACATAGTATATTGATTGAAAACAAAGAACGGAAACGAAATAGGAATTAGATTTGGAATAAGACAGCATTATATTCCTGCAGGTGGAACAATTTTAAATAATATGAGATTGGACACGAAATCAAAATCACAGCAGATATATATATTTGATAAAATTTGGAGTTATATAGCAATTGCTTAAGCGCCACTAAACCAAATCCCGTATAAATCGCTAGCAATAGTTTTATTTAAAGTCAAAAATTAAACAATGTTGATAGCGTCAAATGCCGTCCAAACCGATTCAAGCTGCGAAAGCAATAAATACTTAAATATTTCCCTTGAAGAAATCGAAATTGATATTAAAACCAATCAGTATTGAAAGCAAAATTTGAATTGTTATTGAATAAACACTCAAATTACAAAATGTATTCCAAATAATATTTCAAAACACCAAAATAAGACCGACATTCGCTTCGGCAGCAAAAACAATGATCAAAATTTCAAATATTTTTAGAGTCGAAAATAAAATAAATTTTCCATTGTGCAATAAATAGCTACTATAAATCGTGTCCAAGAAAATATAGTAGCACAGATATTAATAAGAGAATTTCTAATAAAAATAAATCTAATAAAAATGTTATTATTCATATATCTATTCCAACAAATCTCTAAGGAAAAATTCATAAGTTTGTGCAACAGATTGAGCAATCATTTCAAAATATGCCAATCATATTTCTTTTATGTTAGCCGCAGCCCAACATTTCCAAAGCTTTCTACCATGGCACTTTTGCAATGGCACCATTTTTACAGGGCCGCGCACTAAAAGCAGATATCTTTTATTTATTTTGCCATTTTATTATAGTTTTTATGGGCGCACAGAAAATCAGCAAAATCCCCTGGAACTGTTATATATCTCTTAAACCTTTCACAGCGCCCCGTTTTTGCCTATAAAGCAGCGTAGACACTAAATTTTAATTGCCGCACAACAAAGCACAAATAAACCACAAACCGCCAACCGCCAACCGCCAACACAAACAGCGACGCTGTTGCATGCAGCAACAACAGCCACAACAACTCAACCCAAGGCGGACGCGATATCCCACTGACAGACTAATGTCAACTCATAATTTGCCAGACGCGCCTCGCGAGCAGCGCACGCTGTGGCTGCTACATGTGGCACGTCTCTTGGCTGCCCACCTCGCTGTTCCCCCCTCCCCCACCCCATTCCGCCAATTCAACGTACAGGCAACAGCGAATATAAAGCAAAGAATTAATTTTAAAAATTTCAAAATGGGGTGAGCACAACGACAGCGCCAAGTGCCGCTAAGTCCTGCATTTTATGCGTGTCAGTGTGACACACTAATAGGAGAAGAAGAAGAAGAGCAACGGAAAAAACGGAAATGTAATTTGCGCACACAAAAAAGGTGTCGCTTTTGAAGTTTGCGCCGGTGCGCGGGTGTGGAGTGTGGAGTGACAGCGGGGTCGCAGGGTATCTGGGCGTGTGCTGTTGTCGCTAATTGTTTCACTTACCCAGCTGACACTTACTTGGCTGTATATGCATGCGGCTGAGCTTATATGTATGTATGTGGAGGTGTGTGAAGAGGTGTGATTGTTTTTGTATGCATTGTAATTTATAAGCCGATTTTCGCACTTGCTTGCAATAGAGTTGCATTGTTGTCCCTACTTTGTGAGGTAAGCAAACAAGTTGCGCTTTTCGGCGGCGACTTCATTCAGTCTGGGGTATTATAGTATTTAGGTACCGCCCATATACATACACTTCTCACATGCATCCTCCAATGAGACAGAAAGCTTTGATGGAGCTTATTTCATATCGTCCTTTCGTTAGACAAGTATACACAAACTGACCGCAAAAGGCAATCGGGTATATACATATATGTATGTATGTGTTAGTTTTTTTTAAAAAGAGAATCAACGCATTTAAAAAATGCTGCGCTAATTACATTTTCTGTTCAATTTCATACAGAAATAGACTGTTGTTGTCCTTTCTATGGCAGAAGCAAGTTCAAGAGATTCTTCTATTACCATTTTACAAGAGATAACCAGCCCACAGCATAATAATTACCATTTTCTTTCATTGTAAAAGCTGCCTGCTATGGCGTCTACGAGTATTATAGAGACTATCTTCTAGTATTCTCTCAAATCAAATATTGCCGAAAAAAACTCTTTCAGCTCTAAAATCATTATCAACAACGAGAGAATACTTTTTAACAATATTATTCGATATTCTCATCAGAAATGTACAGTCGAAATTTCATGCTAATCTCGATCCATTGAAAATAGTTACTAAATAGAAAGAACTTCATGACATTTAGCATGCAAGTTCAGCCTATATTCAGTACAAAAAGCCAATTTGAAATACTTAAATTGATTTCAGTGAAAAGAATGTAAAAACTGAAAACATCGACCCATCAAATAGTCTTAATGTTAGAGAATAAATCTGAAAGCTATAGAACGCTATTCCAGCGTCCACACGGTTTACATTCCACAAGCTTTACGTACAAGACTCTTAAAGTCATCGAAGAATCAATAAAGTAACCAAACCTCTTGAATTTAGCTGCTGGATAAACAAATAAAACTCAACTAAAATTTGGTGCTCAATATTTTTCTTGCTAACCATAAAATTTTTAAGAATACAACTTCAACAGCTTCTTTAAATCCCAACAATCCCACGACACAAGTAATCCCCAACGCAATGTAAAAGCCTGCATAAATCTTTAAATTGTGCCGAGTCAAAAAATAAATAAATAAAATATGACTTAAGTCGAGTCAACACAGTCACACAACAGAGTACAGAGCAACTGCAGAAGGGGGGAAAAGGCAACTTTACTTTAAACAAAAAAAATAAGCAAACAAAAAGCAATAACAATAATAATTCCAGCACATAAAAGCCGCCTTAACAATGGCAAATAAAAATATCAAAAAAGTCGGGGAGGTGGAAATAAGACAACAAACGCACATTAAATGACAACTGAGCATAAAAACCGAAATAAAACAAGCAAAATTCGTGTGGCAAATGATAAAGCTTTTAAAACTCTTTGAAACAGCATCAAATTGCACGTGGGACACACAAACACAGACGCGCGTGTATGTAAGTGCATGGACAACGCTGCCCGGGCACGTTGGAAAGGCACTAATCCAGAGGCATAAAATAATAATTAGAGCGTCGTAAAAGCATCAACTAGACGAACTAACTGGGCTAACAGGCAGAGGCACAGCAAGACGGCAGGGAAGGAGTAAGTGCAAGCGAGTAGTGGGAAATTTTAGACAGCTGCGGCATGGAACGCCTTTGACTTCAGATCGCAGTGGCAATTTGGTATTAGCATTTTTAAGCATTTTGGCAGTTAGAAACTAATGCATATGAGTGCATTCTCGTTGAGTGCATGGCTCAGCTGAGCCCATGTTAGACATACATGGCGGTAAAAATATTATTTTAAATTGTAAAAAAATATCGAAATACCGTCAGTAATTGAAACTTAAAAATTATTGCGCTGGTTTACAACTTTATTTGCAACCATTAAAGTAGTAAAATTCATAAAAATGTGTGGTGCTTCCTGGCGCGTGTGAGAATCTAATAAAAAAAGCCGCACACAACTTTATATTGCTGTTCACTACTTTTACTACTCCATTTTTCTACTTTTTTATTGAAAGTCGTAAGTTAAACAGGATCCCTGCAAAAAGATGGAAAACTATCAGATACTAGAACCCTACTTCAAATCAATTTAAAATTTAGGTATAATTAAATTCAGATATTTGTGCAAGTGAGAGTTGCAGCTCTACTCAAAATACAACATATAAAAAGCTCTGTTTATTAAGAAGAAGCACATAAAGGGTTAAGGCAGTGGGTACCAAAAGGCAATACAATGGCAGCGCTCTGAATTGATTTATGGGAAACGCCGCAAGCTTTTACTTGAAATCAAATGTTTTCCGACCTTAAACAATTTCGGTGTGTGAGTGTCACTGTTAGTGTGCGTGAAATTGGGCATGTGTGTGTGTGAAGCAAGCAGACCTCAACTGGGCATGCATTTGTCATTTGCAATTGCATTAAGGCAAGGCGAATGCATAATGGAGATAGGCGATATTAGCTCAGCGTGACTGTGTGCTATGACCACTACACTGCACCTCCTCCAACACACACATGCATGTAAGGACACAGCAAAAAATCATAGATGTACAATAGATACACACAATGAAATTTTGCCTGCAATACTCAAGTGAAATTGTCATTGCTTACAAAAGCAAATCACAACCAAACGAAACGAAACGGATTCAAAAAACAAAGCAAGCCCAACCGCAACGAACGGAATGACACGACAGCAAACGGAAACGGAAATGACTTCAAGCATGACAAATGCAAACTCAAGTGAAACGAAGTTATGCGAACCGATGGCGGGCCGCTCGCTTGATGCGGCTGAGTGACAGCGGGCAGAAGGACAGGCGGATGGACGCCTGCATGTGATCAGATTGATATCGCATTGAGGCGGTCACGCTGGAAGTCCAGTTGAGGGATACATGCATGCATGTATGCAAGGATTATGGGTTTTGATTTGTCATTCCTGTGCCTATTCCTCAGCTTCAACCCCACCCTGAGGCACTCTTTCGAGCGCTCTGCTTGTTTGTGTCAACCGCGTCAATTTGCAAATTATCAACTTCGTTTTTGCACAAATCGCGTGCCAAGCAAAATGATGCAACGCTGAGGAGTACTTTGATCAATTGCAGAGATTTTGAGATACATTCGATGCATGCAATAAATTTTTATTCGAATATTTGAGCTTGTCCCTAATGCTGGCTTTGGGAACTAGGAACCCCAAAATCCACGTATCCTTGACGACGGTTTCCTTTGCATCTGCAAAAGAAACATACAAAAAATGTAAGAGCAAAAGATCGGTTATTATTAAAACCGTTTTGGCCCAGCATTTCTCAAATTATAAATCTCTTAGAATATAGACCAACGAAGTAACGAGAAGATTTTAAGTACTTGTATAAGCCTCTTGCCTCTAATAAAAAACATTTTAAATGATCTGCAGTTAAATTAAGCAGATTTAAGATCGTTTGATAAACTTGCAGTCCTTTCAAACCCAAACGATGACCAAAACTCCAAAACTAATTTTTCTCAACTTCTCTAAATATTTAACACATTTTGGACTGTATGTGTATTCGCTGTAGATGAAGAGTCAAAAGTAGACAAACACTTGGCCAAGTTGTGTACAAAACTGAAATAGCCCAAAGTGAAGTGAAGTGAATTGAAGCTTCTCGCAGAACAGTCTAGCAAACTTTGCTGGCCAAAATGCTAATCAAAAGTTTGTCTAACCTTAAGCCAAGTTCACGGCAAGGAGCAAGCAGCCAGCGCCGTCGAGCAAAGCGAGTTGTATTGATTTAACGCAGCAGCAGCAGCAGCAACACTGCGCTTTGACTTCGTGATAAGAAGTTTTAATGCAAATAATAAGCTCAGACGCACTGACAGCCATGCTGAAAGCTAGGACACTACGGCGTGAAGACGTGTAGGCGAATTACTTTGGAAATTGGTTCTGCAAAGGCTGCATATGCAAGTAAGTAGCAGCATGTAACTGGGCATGGGCAGAGGCTAATGGACTGCTTGATAGTAGGCGGTCGTTTTTTCGAAGGGTGGGAGAAGAACCAACATTTGCTTGTAGATTTAATAGCAATGAACTCTTAAAAGCATACGAGTCTTGAATACTGATATTAAATTTGAGCAAATTTTAAATTTCACTTGAAGGAAAGACCGTTTTGTATTATATACAATTTTCGATTTTTTTGGCCTTATGCAGAAAATATAGGCTGACTCTTTGTAACCTCAAAAGAAGCCAAAACTAGTATAAAGAATATGTTAAACTATGTGGGAAAAGCATTTAATCTAAGTTCGATGCTTGCTATTGATCGATTGTTAAATTATAATAACTCGATAAAATTATATACATAATAAATTTCACATCAATAATTTTTTAAGGAATAAGTATAAATTCTATTCTAAGTATATAATGATTTTATCAATTTTCTCCTTAAATGCCACAAGACGTTAAATTCTGTAAAATTTCTCTCATGAATTCAGGCACAAAACAAAAATCACCACACAATTCTAGACCCTGCATCACACACCTCCAGAGCTCCACACAGCATGATCTGCCACATTCGATTTTCCGTCAGCATTTTCGCAATCTACTGCAAAATGCTAATCATTTTCAGTTTAATTTCCCAATTCGTTCGCACAATAAACATGGCATACATGATTTTCACGTCCTTGAAGTGCTGACACACACGAAATCCTTGCTCTTATGTGCAGACATGCTTTGCTCCGCTTAGCTACAGCTGAGCAATCTGGCAAAGTTGCACGTCTTTTAATTTCCTTTTAATCTGAGCTGAACAGTTTCGAATGATTTGACCTTAGAAGGCAGCCCCCTTCCGCTCATCTACATGCACACACTCATGCCGCCAGCAGCACGTGTGCACTTTCGATCGAGCTCGTTTTATTAGCATTTTATGACGAAGCAACAAATTCGCTCACCTTATCCGCATAAATCAAAGAGCTTTAGCTGCGCTGGAAAATACGAGCTTTCCTAATATTGCTGCCGAAATTTATGTCCTGCTCAACTTTAAAGGGTAGCCTGTCAAACTTCAAGCTCGCCTATAAGCCAGGGAGCACTCAAATTCAAACGCGAAAAAATCGCAAATCAATCGCGTGTATCGCGCTATAAAAAGACAACATCGGGGAGAAGGGAGACAGTGACAGCGCCGCCAGTTGCACGTCTCGATAAGCGCGCTGCAGCGATATGCGTTGTCGAAGTGTCATTTCGCATCATGTATGTACAGCGGCACTGGCAGGCACTCATGTGCATACGCACACTCATATGTGTGTGTGTGTGTGTGTGTGTGTGTGTGTGGCAAAAGTTTCCACTTGATTTTACGACAACGTGATAATAAAATCAGAAAGTATTACGCTAAACCCCGTCAAAGAATTAACGGACCGTAAGGATTTATGCGCGCGCTTCTCGTGGGAGTACGCTGTAAAGCATCCTTTATCCATGCTTCGAGTCACTTTATTGATACGCAAAAACAAGGAAACGAAACAGTTGCAGCCTTTTGAAAGGGTTTTCTAGTCAAACCGTGCGCGTTACACTACGCTATAGCTCAATAATTTGCATACACCACTTCGAAATTGTTCTTTGGCAGTCTTGTTCATTGGGTAAGTGCATAGCAATTGATGGCCAAAACTCCATTCCCGGCTAGATTGATTCATTCTGCTTAAAACGAAGAAAGTTATTGCAATAAACTGAGATTTCTTCGAGATTGATTTTTGTGATGATCAAAGTTTTCCAATTACTATTCGCATCCGGGATATAAACATTTTCGGAAGTGTTAACTTGTAACGAAAATTTAATGCACATAGAGACTCACAAAATTCGTATCTTAGAGCTCTTCGAACGCCTCTGTTAAAAGATGCCTCAAAAGGAGATTTTATATAGTTTTTATTTTATATAAAGAAGGCATGTGAGGCTGACTTTACGTAAATTGTTTGTTAAAGCAAAAGTTTTTAGTTAGTTCACTATGTTGATCAAAATTAAAATTTTCCTTCGAAAATTGTCCTCTACTTCAAAGAGCATCGATTATTTCGCACTATAAATAACTTGATTAAAATATACATAAGCGCCATTTTATGTTTTTCTTTTTGTTAAGCAAGATCTAACAATGCCCAGTCTATGCACCCTTCCCAGCCAATGTCACTTCCCAAATTGGAGCGAAGCGCTCAGAGTGCAATTTAAAAATAGCTATTATGCGCGCTCGAATGCGCACATTTAATTGATATTTACATTGTTTAGCTGTGAAGAGGAGCGGAAGTAGGGGTAAGCCCACCTGCCGTGTAAACATCGGCAACTTTTTTTAGCTTTACCCACGCTTGGCCGCGTAGCCGCATAGCAGCGCTGTACATCCTTCTCGGCGCATAATACAATATTGTAAAATCAGGCAGCGCATATCCGGTGCCTTCGCTTAATATTACTCGTTCAGCGCTTTTACCCACTGCCACTTCCGTTCTGTACGCAGCTACACACAGGTGCGCCACAATGCGCCTTCCTGCCTAAACAAGCTACTACAGGCGTCGCTACTCCAACAGCGAATTTTCCAAAAAAATAAGCAGAAATTTGCTTATTTTATTTTTCGCCTCACTTTTAGGCTTTAATTTTACATTCTTATGCTTTTATTTGTGCGGCGCGCACAGTGCTTGCTTCCTTCCTTCCTTGCTGCCAGGCTGTCTGCCTTCTTTGCTTTTTTCCCTTAACTTCCTTTCACGTCGTTTAATAAAAAGCCGTCTAATCCCCACGTGAGTTTTGTTAAATTGCACAAAATTTTATACAGCGACCGCCATCTTTTTGTTTACACATTAAGAAGCGCCGCGAATTGGTTTGGGTGAATCGGTGGGTGGGCATGCGGGTGGGTGGAGCTCAACTTCCGTTCGCTGTGTTGCTTCCGTTGTACGAAATTAAATTTTTCGTTACCGCACTTAACTTAATATAGTAATTTATTATGTCTTATTGGGTACCGCGCCAACATTTTAACCTGCTGTGGTTTGAGCCCGAAAACCTTATGGGACACATTAAGACGTTGTCAAGTACTCAGCTTGCGGATTTTGGCATTTGTCAAGTGTTGTAATGGCCGCCGCCGTTGGTCCTTTTGTGGGGTGAAACTTTCTTAAAAAAGACAGGACAAATGCGAGTTAGAATTGAAAAATGTACACCCCTTCTCTAAAACGAAAGAATTTTCGAAAAATGTTAAGTTTGAATAGAAATTCTGAACTACACTATATTGCTCAGGAATGTGGAACAATTCGAGTTTACTACAAAGAGCGTAAATTGTTGTTGCCAGAACATATCTGCATTTATTGTTCTTCTGGCCAGGATATACACACATAGGTACTCTATCAGTGTTTCATTTCCCAGCAACGGACGTGGTTATTACTTACCCATGGATATACATGTGAAAATCGGTCTCGCTCCAGCTAGTATTAAGCCGACGTTTGCGCTTACTCGCATATGTATGCAAGTATGCGTTTATGCATAAGCACTGTTTAATCCTTTGGCAACATGCTAAGCTTTGTTGCTGTGTGCGATGATCATTTGTACGCTGTATAATTTCATTTTATGAAGCATTATTATCATTTGCACTCGGCATTCCCATGCGTTCAAGTACGTGTGTGTGCATCTACAACTACTAGTGTATGAGCGTGTGTGTTAGCTAGCATTTATAGATGATTTAGTGGCACTTCTTGCGCAACAAGAACAACTTACAAACGAGCAGCACAAACACATTTGCAAAACGCTCCAAGCACTTTCAAGTGAATGACTATCAAGGCACAATTACACGCATATGCATAGATGTATGCACGCACTATCGCACACACACACTGTCAAACGTACACCGGAGTAGCAACAGCACACTGCATGTCAGAATGCTGAGCCACGAAGGTGCGGGAAGTTCGTAATTTATCTTTGTTAACTATGAATTGTATGGCTCTCCTCGCTTGTAAGCGTGTGCGTCTGCATATGGCTGCGTGCCACTGTCAGTTGTGCGTGTATTCTATTGTTTGGATTTAATAATGGCTTAAAGCTTGTCTGCCAAATAGCACATAATTTGCAGTTAAATTGAAAACTGTCTTGGAATTAAGTTTCGGCTGGAACTGCATAGCAAATTCCACAAAATAAATACACATGCAAGTAGATGGACTCAATGCTCGTATTATTCTATAAGCCATAAAAATTAAGACAATGAAACATAAACTTATTTAGAAGATGTTGGTATCGAATGTGCCTTCTGGTATGTTACTATTTTATTTGTTAAAGTTCACAGATCAAAGATCTATTTCTTCAAAGCAACTTTAGACCTTTAAAATGCTCTTCTGTTTATCTATCTTGGTGAAAAATGCAGGAGTTAGAGCTACACTTAAATAAAGTGCATATATAGAAAGTTTAACCCATATTATAATGAATGCAAGCAGCTGATACTAATCTGAAAGCTATTCAGATCTCTAAAATATGATATCTGTCCTAAGTATGTCTTTTGGGCATTATGTATTAAGGATTTAATTGACCCAAATTACCTTCCTTATATTTGATGTTAAAACACCAACATATTAACAAAATTATCTTCATTATCTTAGGAGTGTACTTCCCCCACATCCACAATTAAGCTCTTTAGGGATTATTAACAGCTCAAAGAGGCGACAACATGTTTTAGCTGCTGTTGATAGCCACTTATACTTACACACTAAAAAAGCAATCCATTTAAAAGTACTATACATAACTTTAAAGCAAGTACGCAAATTAATGTGTCTACCTTCGCTGAAGTCTTAAATCACAATTTCCGCTCGCCCGAAGAGCCACTTTAAGAGCGTATCACTTGCGTTGATGTCGCTCAAATTGAGACATAGAACTTTACAAATGGGCACTTAAACGAAGCAAATCGCTTCAAAATTTACAAATATGGGCTTTAAAATCGAAAGTCAACGTTGCTGCTGTTGATACCCAGCGAAAAGCGCTTAACAATTGCGCTTTTTGCTTGAACTTTGTGTGCGGTTTACAAGCACTAACGGCTCAAATCTGGAGTGCTGAAAAAAACGGTTGCTTTCAAAGGCCAAACGCGCGGAGCGATTGGAAACTTACAGAGCAGCCGCTATGCAAAACTGCACTGATTCCAGGAAGCGGCTCCGGCGCACACAATACGGATGAAAAAGTAATAAAGCAACGCTCGCACACTTGACGAAAAAGCAAGCGGATAGCCAGACAAACCTGACGGACAGCCAATCTCTGGCACTGAAGTTCTTCCAATTTCGCTACAAGCCGCACACATGTGGACCTGTGTCAGCTCAAGGATGCACCTTCACAGAAGATGTAAGTTGCTTTTTGCAAAGCTAGACGAACTTTTAATAGCTTGTTAAGGGGCTGCGCTCTTATGAGATCAAGCAGAGACAGGAAATAGCACCAAAGCATGCTTTTTTGTTTGAGAAAAGAGTAGGACCAATATTTTTGTATATGCTCTAGATAGATCGCGGCAATTTCGTCGAAGAAAAAATTAAGCTGGCTACACTTAAATCAAAAAGCGCATTACAGGACCTAAATACATTAAGGCGCATAAATTGTATTTTATTTGGAGTAAGGATACAATGTCCTCGTTAGCACTGAGGGGCTATAAATATTTATGAAGAGTTTTAAAAATATAAGATTTTTGCACACTTCAAAGCCATAATGCTTTACCACAAAAACACACATGCACAGGCTTTGACTCACACATACACTTAACAGAACAAGCTAACAGAATACGCATAAATTCAATCACGCTGCCTGCAAAACAGACAAAGGAACGGCTTTTCCGTATTAGGGCGGCCGTTCAAATCCTAAAATCAAATTAGTGAAAGGCAAACAGAGGAATGGGCATGGTGGAAGGCGGGCAGACCGCTAGCAGGGGCACTAGGCTCTGATGTAGGCGTGCATTTGTGCGAGCAGTGATTGAGAACTAAGCACGCCCTGATTGAAACTCACACTGTGCGGCAGCCACAACGCTGACGTATATTTCGGTGGGCGTAGTTGCTGAAACAGTTTGATGCGGCGAACAGGTGTGGTCGATTTTACAGGCGTAGCACCGGCGGATGTATGTTGAGTTGTTGCTTAACGAGCGAAATGTAAGCGAAATCATTTCATACTACGGAATACTCACGGAATATTGCAAAGATGGCTAAATTTGGTAGCTTTGCTAAGCGCCAAAACGAAGTCAGGGTGACCAGAATAAAACAAATTTCAATAAATTCTAAAAATTTGTTCTGAGCAAGTCTGCTTCAAAGTTATATAGAATTAAAACAAATTGTTTCTTAAAATTTTTTAAAAAATTTTCAAAACAAAAAGACCTCACAACAGTTTTTGAATCAATCAATTTCATTCAATCAATTTTTAGTGTAAATCCTTTAGTTCGTTTGAATCACAGCATGTATTGATAACAGAGAACAGAGTTTGAAAAATCCGCATTTTTTAAACTCTATCATAACGCATGGTCACTCTAAACTAGACATGCAACAAATTACACAACAACACCAATAGACGCAGCTTATGCAACATGACGCAACAGGCAACAGCTCGCAACAAAAACGTTAAGTGGCAAAGTTCCTACGCCAAAAGGTCAAAAAACTGTTCAGTCAGGCCTCTCTTTTCAGCAGTTACAATAAAAAATTAGCCAATGTCCAATAAGCAACCAACAACAGCAGTGAGTGGCCCAGCGACTTGAGCAACTTTTTCAATAATCCATCATTTCTTTGGGTTGTGTTGACTGCTGGGAGTAGGGGGTGAAACCGAAAGCTCGTATTTGCCATTTGATGGGATTTGGCCAGCACGCACACAAGCATACAATTGGCAACAGACTAAGCCGCAACAACATAAACAGCAACAACATCAAAAACAATAAACACAGCTGATATAACCCCACTAACTTTTCTCGATGTTTTTTTGCACACGCCACCAATACAACAAAACTTTTTGCGGCGCATACACAGCAACAGCAATATTAACAACAACAACGACAAATAAAGAGAATAAAAAGAAAGTTCCAAAAAGGAGCAAAGTTTCTGCTGGCAGGATGCATAAGAAACGCTATAATAGAAATTAAACCTAAATCATTTCGAATTGCTTACCCTTGTACTTCTTTACTCACAGAAAGAGCTCGAGGTTAGCTCCAAAATGCTAGCGTAAATAAATATGCATTAGAATTGCGACAGGGGAAGGGGGTCATTCAGCGCATGGATGGCATCTTCTCACTCTGGTCAAAATGTTAGGCGCCTGTAACGTCGAGTGGTGACTTTTGCAGAATAATTTTTGAAGCAGTGATCAAGCCAGCAAACTCTCGCAGACAAAGCACTTATCCACTTTGGCCATACAAACACATTCATATTTTACAAATTGTTATTGGAAATTCTTTATTGACTTGTATGATCTATTTTTAAATATAGCAATCCAGCGACAACGAAATTATTAATCCATGATACCATAACGGCCTTTAAGCATCTACGTACCTCTGCCTTAAGTCAGCTGGGAGCAAAGATTTTTCTTTCTAATTTCTTATTGCTAAAAATTTCACTTGTTGGCAGATGTCAATAAAATTTCTCGGCGCCAAAGTTGAAAAGTCCCTTTTTTGCCATGCACGAATGACAACAATAGAAATCAATCTAACTTTTGCCAATGGGCAAGACATGCCTTTAAGTAGCAATCATAAGCTAATTAATTTTGCATGTAAAAGCACTTAAAAAATAATGGCTAAAAAATCTTTTTAAAATGAATTTTAAAAAAAGCTGGTAAAAAGGCATTTGAAAGAAAACGAAGTTTGTTTAAAATTTGTGCACTTTCTTCGTTTGCACTTATGCTAATAGTCTTAACCCTTTCATGCATTTGTTGTATATGAACAACATCGCACTTTGAGTGCGTATTTCTTCTTTGTAACGGTATATTTTGTCAAACGAAGTTTGCCAAATATTACTACGATACCTTTACTTTAGTTTTATGTTGTTCTTTGACTTCAGTAAAAAGATTTTGTGTGCCAATTTCTGATTTTCATGTTCTGAAGTCGGACGATTTTGGAGCACGAAAAATTTACAATATTTAAACGTTTAAATTTTGATGAAAACCTTTAACAATTTCAACGGTGATTTTTTTTCAACAAGAATATTTAATATAGAAGTGAAATAAATCAAGAAACAGGTAAAAATAATCTTCATATGGTTTGTAGAGGCTAAAACTCATCTGTAGTTTGTATACAACATGGTGTATGAACGGCGTGTTTTGTAGTTCAAATGTTTGATTTTCTGGTTTTTTCGGTTATTTTGATTTCGCTTATTTTTGCTACAATTTTGGATTCTTTTAGTATCTTTTCAAGTGTTATTGCGTATTTTTATACACTTTATCTATTATGGACCTAACAAAAGGGTTAACTATTGAAGAAATTAACGAAAGTTTATGTTTTTCGGCAGATTAGTTTTTTAGATAGAATAGTTTTATTCTGACTGACTTGCCAAAGATAAATGACTTAGACTTTACCATTAATGCGTCTATTTGGAGTAATTAGTCGTTTATTAACTATTAAAATTCACATTTAAAGTCACTGGTTACGTTTTCTGGCAAAAACCGGAATAGCTATATGACCTGCCCATGGGAGCAACAATTCTAATTATTTGTTGTTGTACACTTGAAATCGCTTTGTTTCAGAACAGAAATAGACAGCTATTGTCATGTCTCTTTGGAAAGTCAGTCTGAATAAAATTATTCTATCGAAATTAACAAAAAAATTCAAATTATGACCTAATAGCTGAAAAATGATATGAAAACAAATTACAACTTTTGTCGACGGATTATATGGTATTAAACATATACATATGTCATGTGTCGCCGATGGAGTCAAAATGATAAAAAGTTTATTGAAGTATCATTGTCAAACATTGTTCAACAATACAATCGCTTTATGGGAGGAGCGCACTTAGTAGATATGCTCTGTGAGTTGTATCCTATACAACCATCGATCCCGAAAATATATTATATTTTTATTTGGGTGCTTTACTCCTCAGTTACGAATAGCTGGCTTTTATATAGACGGCATTGTGAGCTTACTATAGTCAACGAAAAAAAACACTAACTCTAATACAGTTTTATAAACAAATTGCGATTGGATTAATTCATACAAACACTTTTAGTCTAAGGAAACGTGTCCGTCCATCAAGTTCTCCACAAACTACTCCAACATCTTCAAAGCGTAAAGTACTTTATACAATTCAAATTGAAGATGTCCAGTACGATGGAATTGGCCGTTTTCCATCTTACAAGCAACGCAGTCGCGTTACAAACTTTGTAAAATTGGTTTCACAACTGTAATTTGCACTAAATGTGAAGTATCCCTATGTTTTACCCCTAAAATAAATTGTTTTACTGATTATCATGTAAAATAATACAATTATATTATATTTTGAAAGACATTGTTACATTTATTGCTTACTAAATAAAACTAAGTTCTGTTTTCATTTCACAAAAAAGTATGTTCTTTTTACTTCGTTAATGCACCATGTTGTATGTGTACAACAATTTTTTAAAACTAGTAGGAGCGATTAATTTTTACCAAATAAATTTTTTTCTGTTATTTGACCCCAATAAAGTCAGAAACCACTATTAAAAAAAATCTAACTGCCCTGTACAAGTTTGGCGCATGAAAGGGTTAAAAGCTAAATAGGCTAGAAATTACAATTATAAAAGCGCGCTTCAAAGCGTATATCTTACACACACACACACACTCACACAAATGCCAAGGCCTTGCGGGCCTAAAGCCAACGATTTAAATGCGGCATTTTAAAACATTTTAAACAAATTACAAGCACGCCCCTACTCGGTAGGCAATCACTAGTAAATGTATAAAGACTGAAATATTGGCACACTGACACGCTGCGCCAACTGAGCTCCGCCAACTTGGGCTGAGGTGCGACTGCATGCAACCCAGCCGCTCGGCTTGTAGCTGCCACACTGCAGCGCCATATATCAATTGCACTTGCCAATACCAAAGCCCCGCATGACTGTTGCAGTTGTAATGCAATATGGTGTTGTTGTTGCTGCTGTTATGAGCCACGACAAGATTTCGACAAATAATAACCAGCGCTTCGAATGAGCGCATGCCCAGACGCTCTTGGCCAAATGCACAGCAGTGCAGTGTTGCCCCCTCGTCATCGCTACAGCGTTACTTTGCACATAAATTACGCGAGTGGCAGTGGCAGAAGCGCGCGAAGGAAGCGGCGCTCAGTTGGTCTGCACGGCTGACTGGCTGGCCGGCCGGTAGGTGTTTTGTTAGCCGTCACGCGGCGGTTGGTATTCTCACGCATTCTCACATGCTGCCCCAGGAGCTGTGTGTGTGGTGCTGGAGGGCATATCAATTTCTGGCTTGTTGAAGTTGTGCAATTTGAGCACAGTTCAGCGAAATTTATTACTACAACAATTTATTAATTGTTTGTATTACTTACGTTTTCCGTTTCCCCACTGTAAAGTTCATGTGAGTGTGCTTTAATATGGAAATTGGGTTGGTATTATTAGTAAGTTGAGTAAAGACATTTTTTTAAATGAAATGATATCACATTGTTTTCTGCTAATAATCGAATACATATTTAAAAAATGTTGCTCTTCAGCAAGTATTTTATAAAACACTATTCAGCAGCAAAAATTTTATTCACTTATTTTATACTTATAATTTTTCCATATAATTCGAGTACGCTTAATAATTTCTCTTGCTCAGATATTTCCCAGCACTTCAAATTTCTACAGTAAGTAATATATGCAAAGGCATTACATTTTGTCAAGGAAGATAATCAAAATATATTTTGCTCCAAAAACTCCAGCCATTTTCGTCTCATACAAAAAAATCCTTATAAAAGTTTTGATTCTGCTAAGCATTTTCATACAAGCTGGCGCTTAGCTCTTTTAGTTTCTAACCCATTAATCCAAAAGGTTTGCTTTTAGGCAAATAATTTTTTATCGATCTTCAACTCAAAAGAGCAACTTCTCTTCCAAATTTGAGAGCATTAATTTTTTACGCAGCTCTCCAAAGTATTTATTAAAAAACATTTACATACCACATTTGAACGAAAAGTAGCTCCTTTCTTGTCAAGTAAAGAATAATGTCATACTTAGAGTAAAATATTTCAAAATCTTTGGAAACACTTAAAAATTAAGTAATTTTTCGCTGCAGTTAGCTAGGGCACTTCATAGTTTAAAGCGCTCGCATGCCGCAGTTTCGTATCTTCCCAACTGCAACTCTTATTGCCCTCCTGGCTAACAAAACAATTCCGCAACACTTAACGTGAATCTCTTTACCTCGCTTACAAAACAACCGACAAAGCATGAGGAAAACATAAACTTCCTGGCAGGAAAAGGAGTTCGGCATTTTCCTAGCCTTTTGTTTCAACCGACTGCAAACAAAACCCTTGAGAAATGGAAGTCATGGCATTGAATTCATCGGCGCACTGACTCGACTCGACTCGAACGTGGCCTCTCGCCCGCTGCTTCGTTAGTTCCGACAATGCAATTTTTGGCATATACATACTCGCATAAACTCTATTGAAGCGTTTCGCCTGCTTCGATTTTCCGTTAACGTGTGTGCTCCTTTTTTTTAAGAATTCTATTGGACTCCATTACAGCGCAGTTCCTACTTACAACTCCCAGCAGAACACTGCAGACAGCTAGAACAAGAGCAAAAGCAACAACAACAAACAAAATGGTAGCACGTACAATATGGTTTGCCTGTTGCTGATGCTATTTGTTGCTGTTGTTCCATCCCCTCATCGTGCTTGCTGTTGTTTTTGTGTATGGTTCGTTCTTCAGTCCCATTGCTGTCAGTTTGCGATTTCGTTAAGAAGTTGTTCCGTTGGCAGTCATTTTGTGCTTTCAACTTTTTTGTAATGTAGTTTTTTTGTGGAGTTTGCTTTGTTTTTGTAGCTGAGATAGTAGTAGTTGCAGTGATAGTATTCAGCTGTCAATTGACTGGAGTCAAGCTATTCATTCGTATCTCCATAGTGTAGCGTGTCTTCGCAGCTTTTCATTTTGTTCATTGAGACGGCGAAATCTTTGCCAAACTGGAGTAACAAAAGCTAAATGCCGTGAAGCAGTACTGCAAATTGATTTGGAACAATGACATATTATAGCTAGTAGTCAATGACCAGCTTCGAAGCAAGGAACAATGGAGCCAATCTTATAAGCTTATTTTTTGTGAAAATTTAACAATAAATAGATTCCGTTTATTTCTTAGCAATTTATTCTCCAAAACAAAAATCTTCGGAGTCTCCTTGCGGAAATCAAGCTAAGGCTTCTACAACAACTTTTGTTGAAAATCATGCAATCTAAAGTCTCCTTTATTGTGTCCTTTAGAAGAGCAGCTTCGAAATCAGATAATATCTGGGCTAACGTAAAAAGAAATAATACCTCATTGTTTTTCCACAAAACTTTTAATTTGAAATTATTAAAAATGCGGAAATTAAAGAAACAGGCGTTATGTATTCAAAATTTTGACTAAAGTATCGAAGCATATTACTTAGTACCACTTAACTGAAGACAACTTTGGTTTGGTGGACACTAAAATAGTAAAAAAAATTTACACATAAGAAAAATTAAGGTGCTTTTTTATTCTATCTTGAATATAAATGCTCCAATAAAATATTGTTATTGTCTACGAAAATGGAACTCGAAAATTGCCAGGCCCTTTTCAAATGGCTTGTATCTAAAACTCTACAATGGACAATAGCTCTGCAAACGATTGCAACAATTACAATACAATAGCCACTCAAAATACAAACATTTACTTGACTAAGTGAATCATTATAGTTCACTGGAACTCAGCAATCAAAAACATGCCACACTCGGCGTGGCAGCCGCAACATGGGGCACAATTCAAATATTAGCAATCAATTTTGATAGGCAACATTTAAATGCTAATTGAAGGCTTTCAAGCGACAAGTAGACGCGCACACACACACACATCACTCACAAACACATGCACACAAATTATTTATGACACTGTAATAATTTGTGTGCACACAAGCGTTTATCACTGACAACAATCAATTACACGCGTGGCTTGCAGCTTATATCCTACTGCACAGTCACAGCCACATTCACAGTGATACAGACGCCAGCACCACCACAACAACAACAACAACATCAACAACTAAGCACACTGGTAAAAATATTTTAAATGCAATTAATTATAAATCAGCACAACCACAGAAGCCACAATGCGAACTTTCATTAAGACGAAAGTAGCTAGAGTAAATGCGGAACAGTGTTGCCAGATATTCTTTTGGTACTAACTTTAGTATAAGATGTACTAAATGCTTAAATGCTATTAAAATACGTCAAACTAATATTCATATACAAACAGGCGAGGAAAAATTTTTATGGAAAAGTCAGATCCTTTCAACGGAAACTCGTTTCTATTTTCTTTTAGACGTTTATATTTCTAAAATAAAAAAATTTTGTTTACAAAATTTTATGGTTAGAGATTCATGGCCTTTGTCAAAAATTTTCCCGAAAGCGCATCTTCTCTCAATTTAGTTTGTATGACACCTCCTTTAGCTATACAATGAGTCGTGATTTGCTACAAATCTGTTGAGGTACAGGCGGGGCATCAGAGATTTTCCAATTCTTTTGAAAGAACTTTTTGAAATTTTTGTTCTAAGAATCTATAAATGAAGCCGTTTGAAGAAATTCGAACAATTGACGTAATTAAAACAGAAATTTTCCTGAGCGACGTACGAAACGTAAGACACTTGGAAGCCTCAACTTTATTGGTTTCTGACGGAATTCTTTCATTCCTGGAAATAATTAAATATTTTGCTAGGGAAAAACATTTTATCAATTGGCAACACTGTCGCGAAACACCATGCCGTAGCAGCGGCTTCGAAACGACAGGATAAATATGTAAGCATGAGGCTGGAGTAACGCCGAAGCGCACTTAAAGAGTTCGAAGCTTCTGGGCAGTGCCAGTGATAGCAGCGGCAATACAATGCTTGTCAATTGCAGCACTAGATTGAGGATAATGGCAATGCGGGAAAGAGAGCAAACAAGCTCCAGCCGCAGGAAGCCGAACGTGACATACAATTGGGTCGCGTTGACGCAAAAGCCGTGAACCATAAACAAGCTGCATGCGGAACTAATGGCATGAGCGCCAAGCCAACCAACTCTAAAACTCGTGCAGCTCTTGAAATAATCAGGGCTGCAAATCGGATTTGAACTGAAACACTTTTGAAACGAAGCTGCGTAAATTTTAGAGTGAAGTAATTTCACAGCCGTACTGAACAACAATTTTCAATATTCTTTTACAGATTTGAGCAAATAGTTCAACAAAATCTGAGCATACAATTTTTTTCTAAAATCAGCGTTCTTTCTGAAAAAAATTCCTTTATAAGTAGCTCAGTGCAGAATACTAATCTAATCTTCCATTTCATAGCCAAATTTGTTATCCCTTACTGGTTCACTCAATTTGTTCACCAAATTGTTCCAGTTGTGCAGTGAATTAAATCACGAATCGAACATGAGGTTCCAGATCTGAATAGGTTTTTTTTTTCATGATTTACTGAAACCCTTTTCATTGCGTTGGAGCCCTGAAAATAATTCTACACTTGAATAAAAAATATTTCATAATAATAATTGACTCCTTTGTATATGCGCCCCTATACTCTCCCCTCCAACACCCACCCAGGGCTGTCGCACTGTTGGTGGTGATTGAAAAATGTGGTGTTTTGGTTTCGGTGCTGGTTTTTGTGTCAGCTTAATTAATTAAACAAATGTCACTTGGTTCACTTGGTTAATTGGCAGAAGTGAAGTGAGCAGAACGCTGCTGCGCACACTCACACACACACATGCGCTCTCGCCAGGATATAAGCCGGCTCGGTTTTGGCGGCTTTTAATGTGGCACATAAATTATTTTCCGCTCACAATCATCGATGCTGCCGCTTTCATTTGTACAAGGCTGTAGATATGTGTGTGTATGTATGTATGTTTGCCGACTGCCCCTTTACGGTTTAATTTTAGTTGTGTGTGTCTGCTTTTGTATGCTTCTGTTTGTTTATAAATTTGCGGGTAAGCTTTCGAGCGGCAGGTGAAATAAATCACACCGACGTGTAACCACAAGAGCAAATGAACGAAGCCTACACATACAAAAACACACACACACATACATGCACACATATACATACAGAACAGCTTCCTTTGGCATAGCATATTCGAGAGCCACACAGATTTCAATTGGCGTCCATAAAGAACATTTATAGAGGTTCAAAGAAACATGCCACAAATCTGTGCGCCAACTACAAAAATATCTTCGAAATCAAAATGAAAATAGTTTCGAAAAGTAAAGCTTTTGAGCAGTCTGTATGGCATCTAATCTAGGCATGCTCCCAAGCGCGCTTTGCTATTTTTGGGATTTTCCATAAATATTTTTTCGTTTGAAATTCCTTGTTCAATCTTAGTGGATCTTCAGCTCATTGTCTCTTTTTAGTTTCTACTCAAATATTTTAACTTTCATTTAACTATAAGGTTTGTGTCTTCTCGCTTTGTACTTTCATTTAATTTTATGCTATTCAATTCAAGAGCGACACGTTTTCTGCCCAGATTATGTAAGCCACTCTCGAACTAAATTTCTATTCTTTCATCATTCATCAGCTGAATCCAGCATTATTCTGCCAACCAGTTAACTCTGTTGCAATTCATGCTGCCTTACCACAAACTAGAGCAACTGGACTAATCTAATAAAAGTGTGTAGAAAAACCGGCACTTGTGCCACAGTGCGCACACATACAATGCTGTTTTTTAAGGCTCTGCCCTTACCAAACGAAATCCCACAAAATGATTATACAATTTGTTTATGCGGAAAAATGGTTTGAAATAAATGCCTATAAGGTATTCTAGCAGGTATTTTATTTATTTCACTCGCACCTCCTCTTTGTTATTGTTTTTTGTTGATTTGTTGTTTTAAGCGCCCACACACACACACACACACACACACACACAAAGAGAGAATACAATATGATTGCACTCGACTCGCAGGCATTACCTTTTGCGGTGTCCTACGGGCGCACAAACAAATCTTTCAGCCCATTCGTGTTGCAAATAAATAACTAAATTACATTCCTTAAGCCACGCCGGAGCACCGGGGAATTGGGCTTTGGGCGAAGCACGCGCTGGCGAGGGAGCGCATGGGCGCGTGAGCGGTGGCGGCCGGCCAGGCATACGGGCAAAGGTATTTAGGCCGTATTAGTGGTTAAATCGGTTTTTGAATCTGCGCCAGAGCGCTCTGCGCTGACTTATGTGCAGCAACGGCAATTTATTGATTTGGGTATTGAAGTCGTTGGGTGTTTGGTTGTAGGATGTGCCCTCGCGGCGGCCGGCCGGTCGGCACATAACATATTGTACAGCATGTGCGAATATAAATTGTCCTTGTTATGGAATTTAATTTGCCGTTGAGTTATGTTGTATTGTAGGTGTTGGAAATTGATTTCAGCCTTATTTGCATTGGGAATAGCCGTGGGAGCCTGGAGTAAAGAGTCTGCAGCTGGGAATAATTGAAAGTGTTTATAAAATATGTATGCTGCTTGAGAGGATCCCTCTTAGCCTCAATATGAACATACAGCTGTAGTTGGTACGTTTATACAATAAATACAATGAGAGTAAGCGATTGTGAAACAGCGTCCTTTGTCGATTGATTAATCGTACACCCCACATTGCCCCGTTCGAGCTCTTTGTAGCTTGAGTACTAAAGCAACTCGCCTCATATGAACCCTGCAGCGGAATAGAGGTAAGAGCCCGAATAAAGCGTTTGGTTTTAATATCCACTTAGCGTATTCAATCTTATTTGGTTTTCATATACCACGAATATACATACATTCACCTGGATCGCCGAAGGAAATAGAACTCCATTTCCCCAACGGCACCAAATATTTACATGGTACATGTTTACAGCTGGTCGTAGGGTGTTCAAGAATAAAGCGCTTCGCAATGGTCCACTTCGATTTGACTTTGACTACCCAATTCGAATGCCACGTCGGCATAAACGTTTAGTTTTTGAGGGGTTCGATGATGAGCAGATGAACGAAAAGGATGCAACAAAGAAGCTGTTCGAAAGTAGTTGAGAAGGCTTGAGACTATAAACTGAAGCAAAGATGAGAAAGCAGTGGAGCTTGGCCAGCGCTGATTCATCGTATCAGAGCATACAATAGGCATAGGTGTATGTAAGTTCTCTTAAATGATGTATGAGCGGCAGCCTTCCAAGCTTTTGGCTCGATACTATAAAATTATTGAAATATTTATCGAAATTGCATTTTGGAAAACATAAAGACATTTTCTTAAAGGTTTCACTCTTAAATGAAATAAAGTCCCTTACGATTTCTTTGTTTCCCTAAAATTTTTTGCAGATTTGCTCAGTTTCAACAAAAACAAATACAACTCAAAGTTTGCTTTGATTTGTTGAAAAGTTAAGCCGTTTCAAAGTCTAGCTTACACTCTTCCCAACAAATGCCTCTTACATTTTAAAAGTTTCCTGCACTCAAAATTTGTCCACCACATGCCACAATACTTAAATGCAGCGTGCAAGTAATTACCGTCGAGCGTTTCTTCCATGCACTTCACGTGACTGCTGTGGTGTTGTTGTCAAGTTTCCTTCTTCCATGCACACGCACACACACACACACATGTGTAACAGCTGCAGCACCACTCCAGCCACACATGCTCCCAGCGCGCCACATTCGCACACTTATTAGCCACGCTCTTCGCTCGTGAAACGCTTCAACGGAGGAATTCCTAAGCTCACGTTGGAATGCATCAAAACACTGTCACGTTCTGCAAAATGGGTCATTTGAACGCACTTAGGCGTCGTAAACGTTGCGGAAATAAAAGTAGGGAGCCAAAGAATACCCCATGCACATGCGCACACACACACACTTAGACTCACGAGTGGCCAGAGTGCTTATGGCTTAGCTTTCTAATGAGGCACATATGCTATTTTTACACAATACTTTATTGCATTTTACGGCGGACGCAGCGACGGAAACAACAAGCGCCACAACAACAACCGGCATCACCAGCAGCGACAACAGCGACAACAGCGACAACAACCAAAGTGGCTTCTTAGCGCGACTCCTTCTTATAATATACGGCAATATGATGCATTACAACTGTGCCAACTGAGATGCTGTCTGAGCGCCTTTGAGCTGTATCCTGGTTGGCACTTGTCACATGCTCACATGTCCACAGGCGCAGTGACAATTATTTCCTTTAGACAACTTCATAGCAGGCACGTGTTTAATACTATATTGTCTTCAATAGGAATTCCGTCATATTGCTTAGTTTCATTCTATAAAACGTACCTTAGAAATGCTGAAATATATTTCCATTAATCTTTGAGAACTCTATGTAAAAGGGAAAATTCTCAACAATTTATATTTTCTCTTAAGGGTAATATTATAAATGACATAATTGGATGAGGGAATTTATTGTGGTGAACACTTTGAAACGAAAAATAAATGCATGCCTATTGCAAAAGTACCCCTTTTGGCTTGAAAGACAAAAATATATTTGATTCTAAACTAGAACGTTGAGTTTTTTTCCATTTTTCGAAATTTTACCTGATAGACCATATGAATTATTTTCAAACAAAAATGTATATAACTTTCGAAATCTTTTTGTTTTTGGCACAAAAGTGCGTAAAGCCCTTAAGCTTAACTTGAACGCGCTAATTTGTATCATAGTCAGGCTCAAAAAGCTGGAAAATTTTAAGCATATCAAAGCATATTCTTCCGCCCGTTTTTTTAGAAATAATTGACGCCACATGAGAAATAATCATTTCTCGTTTTAAACATCGTTTTAATCGAAAACGACTTTTTTGTTCCAGGGTCCAAGTAGTTATCATGCAACACTACTGCAATGAACACCACAATTCCGGCTTGAAACTGGTATCGCTCGACCCAATTCCATTTATTATGTTTCATTACAGAAAGTACAATTTTGCGATAATTCCTTACCAACTTTCCGCGCAGTTGCTCATGCCAAATCCTCCACTCACAATCACTTTAACGCATCAAATCGTTTTGATAACTTGAACTCTATAATGCCACCAAAGTGTTTCCAGCTGTACATTCGCACAATGTGTGCGCAAGTATGCAATACGAGGGCGTGTATAATCAAATGCTGTAACTTTGAACTGTAGGTATGCGCAATAAGCCAGCGATAAAGGCAGCAACAACAGCAGCAAACAAGAAGGAGCAGCAGCAACACAACAGTAGCGAAAGCAATAACTTTGTTAGTGAATGTCAGTGACTTGTGTCAGAAGTTATTAATGTTGTGCCGTTTTCATTCTCTGACACTCTGAAATATCTTCTGGCACTGCTCAGATACGAGATATGATATTTCATTGAAATTCTCACCGGACAATGCGCTCTAGTGCGCACAAGGCAGCTGGAGGGAGAAGGCCGAGGGAGCCCGAGGAGCCACAATAGCAGTCCAATAAACGAACTTTGCCACAAGAGTGAGGCGGGGGGAATTTCATGCTCGCCACATAACGCTAAAGGTGAAGATGCTGAAATATAAGAAAACTTTTTTACAGCTTTTCGCAAAACAATCTCAAAACTGTCATTTACAATTAGAGCAAAGTTCTGTACTGAATTTTAGTTAATAAACGAGATTTGTAAAAGTTCAAATAGTTAGCATGGCCAAGTGGCTTTAGGGAAATGTCTTTGCGGAGCGTTTAGATAAAGGCCAATGGGCTCGGTGTTCGCCTATTTACTTTGATGGCGAATTAAATGTTATAAATATTTGTAATGACTCTTCTACAGTCTGTGTCAGAAGAAAAGTAACGTTTTGAAAGTAAACAATAAAATCTATGTTTCTTTTTTGCAATGTGATGCGATGCGAGTGTACAATCAAAAGGCGACGTCACGCTTGAAGCGGAGTGTGCACTTTTATTATTGCACGAGAAAGGACCAAAATTATTCTATTCCATGTTTTCTTTTTCATCACATCGCACACTTTCTATTTATAAGTGGAGCACGACTCAAAATTTATTGATTTGGCCTTTTTGTTATAAAACCATTAGCATTGCACATCTTACTTTTTTTTAAAAAGGGATCTTTTATTGTTCAATCTTCCACTTCACTTTAAAACAACCGTCATGTCTCTTTATGAAATATAAAACAGAAATAAATATATTCATTTCATTCATCTCCTGTGACACAGACTGTTGTTTTATGCACAGCAAAATGTTTCGCATCTGCAGCAAATATAACTAAAATTTTTATAACTGTCTTCAACTTCTAAATGTAGGCCAATGTTGCAGAATTAACGTTAAGTTGATTCCCATGGGCGTATATATGCAGGTAGGAACAAGGATAAATTTCCCCTCTAGCCTAAGCCTACATACTCACTTGCTAGGAAACTATGGGTAAACAATTTCTTATAAAGAAAACAAATTCTAAAAATGTTTTTTAAGTACGTTTTCTTCCTCCTATTTCTCTCCCCTCCTGTTGATTTCTTCTACTTTAATGTGTTTTGTTAATGAAAAACAACCCTCGCATTCTCTTTAGCGTAAAAGTCAAGGTTTTCAGTTTCAGCTTGCACATAAATCTCTTTCTTTGTTATTTAATTTTTAATCTTCCTTGGCCAATTATTTATTCCGGAATAAAACTGCAGTACATATTTCATTAAATGTTTATACAAAATGCTCTGTATATACTCGTATATATATAGCTGCATGAATAAAAATGGTTGATTAAATATACTAGCCATTTTCAGAGCAGCACTTGATTGATGATACCGTTGCAAGAAAGAAAGAAATGAAGACGCTGGTTGACCTTTCTTGTGCTAGAACACTTGAAGCGGAAGAACTGAACTCAAAAATCTTTTTGCATATAGAAAAGATGTTGTTGATTTTTGTTCACTTTTGGTAATTGAAAGAATTCCTAAGGCAGCTCATACTTTCCAATCTTTAATTGATCATACTTTCCAATCTTTAATTTAGAGTTATATCTGCTTTTGAAAACCGCATAAGTATCTTCAGTTAAATATGCAAGTCGGATAACCTTACTCGGATAGTTTTCGCGACTAGAAAAAAGTGACTATGTTTCAGCTATAGGAGCCATAGCAATGTAGTAGCAGATTTGAAGACCATTCTTTTGAAATGAATATATGTTTGTAGATAGGCTGCACAAAGAATTCTCTTAGGATTCTTCTATATAATGAAACTGACATCGTATCAGGTTCTTTAAAATCTTACGCCATGCCGAAAAAACTATAAGACTAGTGAGTTCTAGTAGTAGTCCCAATCAGAAGCACACAATTCTGAATCTAACTGATGGAATCTTTAACTGACGAGTTTCTTTTCCGGCAATGGATACTTGTATATAAATGATTTTTTTTTAATATTCTTAGTAATATACATATGTACTTCATATGAAAAGCCTCACACAGCGTCGCATTGCAATCAAAATAAAAGTTGGCTGTGCCATGAAATATTGGCAAAAAATAATAACAAAATTTTCATGTAAGAACTCCTTTGGAAGTTTATTAAAATTGACATTATTTATGCAATTATTTTCATACATTTGCGAAAGGTTGAACATGTTCTTGTGACATGCCACATCAGGAATTTATTGAAATTGCTAGCAAAAATGGGAAAAAAGTGCTTTAAACGAAAAACATGATATTTAAATGCTAAACACCTGCAGCAAATCAGCTCCCGCTGTGCTGGCGTTTTTATTGCAGCTGCTTCGCCGGCAACAGCGGAGCTGCATTATAACTTCTGCACATGTGTGTGAGTGTGCAAACAAGCGTGTGAAGGCGTTGCTGCTGCTCTCGCCGAGACTAACAAAGCATTTCTGCTGCTCCCCGCCCCCCAAAACGAAATGTGTGCATGGGCAAACATTTCAGCGTTGACATTTTGCTTGCCATTGTGCTGCCCACACTCCCCCTCCCCCCTCTCTCTATTTGGCATTTGCAATTCACCAGGCGCGGCGCCAATGTCACCCGCAGCGAGTCGCGTAACTGCTTATCCTGCTGCGCGTAGCCGCACAGCAGCAGCGGCCGTTGTCAGCAGCGACATCAGCGCGCTGACAACGCCGAGTCGCTGAGTCGCTGAGCGACGCGGCAACAGTTAAGCGCCGATTTAGGACATACAATCGCACACACAAAACGCATACCGACATGTCATAATTCACCATAAACAACAGCAACAACAACATCACGTATGCAGCTTTCTGCGGCCAACAACCACACATTGGAGCCTTCCAGCTGTAACCGCCAACCCAGCCAGCGTTGTGGCATATGCAGCGTGGTTGTTACATACAAGTGGCTTGCTGGATTTGGGGAAGTTGACTGCGGGGAAGTGAAATCGAGGGGAGTGCAGTCAAGGGACTGTAGTGGTGGCAGTGGTGTGCTGTATTAATCAGTTATTTCGCACACTGGCTTTTGGCCTGACTGTTAGAGCTTGATCTTAGCTCGTACATATTCTGTTGTTGTTTGTTTTGCTATTGGCCGAAAATATAGTTTCGACAAATTTTGTACCAAATTTTGTAAAAGCAGCGCGTTCAAAAATTGCAATTCCTACATGAAGTTAGTTCTAAGTATCTACTCACTTTAAAAGATAAAAATTCCTAACTTTAATGAAGTATATTGATAGTTGAATTAAACATTTTCAACATTTGCCATCAATTCCATTCCTGGAAAACAAAAATAAAAGTCACAGTCTGTTTTCATGAGATCCCCCATTCACATCTCATGGACCCCCAATTACTTTTTCGCTGACCCCGTGAGCCCTTTGCAGATCGTCGTGGACAACCTTGGGAATCACTGCATTAGAGCTAAGATAAGGTTGTAGGTAGTATATTCAAGCATTGGGGACGCTATGGTACTCACTATTCGGCAGGAGCTCCTTTTGATCTTTGTGAGAATTCCATTCTATCTTAGCCAGCAGCCACGACACACTACATTCAAGCAGCCTGCGGTGCCACAATAAGCCCCCTACATAGCAACCGATACTTTTAATTTGATAGTTCTTTTTCGATTACTTTGGATACCGAATCTTGCACTCGGAACCCCCACTGCTCAGCTCAGCACCCTCAAGCCACGCATTGCCATTCGCCAGCAAGCTAAGAAGCTTGCCAACATTTAAAGAAATATCTACCAAATTTTAAACTGAAATTAAAACTGTCAGTTCACATATCAAATTAAATCTATGTACATTTCTCTTTAGCGACACTTTGTTATAATTGCTGTCTTTTTCAATGGCCACATCAAAGCAAAAGTATTTTCGAATATTTCTGTGCAAATGCCAACAAATTGTCAATATTTCAATATTCAACAATCAATAACTGTTTGAAGCCTAGCATTTTAGATCAAGTTGTAATTGTTCCACCTTCAGAATAGCTTCCTGCTCAATTAAGTGCAATTAATGCGCTTGTCAGCAGCTGGAAGGAAGGACAGCGGCGGCAACAAGTGGCTCTATCAATGCCTGTCAATTGTCAATAAGCCGCACAAGCGTATAATATACAATTTTGTAATTTTCCACACACACACACAGACACGTGAATACAAATGTACAATTAAACGCTTTCAAATTAGGTTTACTCATTAGGCGGCAACTATTGTCAATTGACGTGACATAGACTCCTTCCTTCACGTGCGCCACTTCACTTTAAGCGACTCGCTGTGAGTGGCTGCAATTTGCCGTGAAGCGGCGCCTATGTCACGCGTGTCACGTCACGAAGCCATGCGAAAAGTTTTTAGCCCGCAGCACACGCGCGACTGCAATTACACGCCACAATGTAGCCAGTTAATACGCTCGGCAGTGGGTTGGGTGCGCATAGCCGCAAGAAAGCACATTTAAAACTTTCAAATTGTTTATCGCACATACTCACATAGACGGATCAGCCGGAGCAACGGGAGCAGCCGAAGCAGTGGCGGCAAAAAATCTCAACATGCCAAACGAATTTGGATTTTTTGCGCTGCTACCGGCAGCAGTTCGACTCAGCCGCAACGGCTTTGTGTCTGCGTCCGTGTCTGCGCTTTTATGTGTTTGTGCATAAGTGTGCGTGCAAAGGCGGCCAGACATGCCAGACGACGTGCGCTGTTACACGTAAAATGCTAAGAGACGCTTTATAAATGCGGCAAATTTTGTGCGAAACTTTTTGCCTGCCGTCGCTGCGGGGCTGGGGGCTGGGTTTGTGTCTGTGCTTATGCCAGGGCTGCAGCTCAATTTTCGACCGAATCGGTCGCAAAATGCATAATAATAAAATATATTTTCATTTTTTCGTTGATCCGAACAACTTTTGCATTTTTCCTGGCTAGTTGGACCAAGCCATTCATTTGTAAGTCTTCTCAGTAATCAGAGTTACATGAATCTATTTCTTATGGTATATAAATGAAACAAATATCCGATCATTATACAAAATATTTGCAGAGATATTATAACAATATATTTAATCGATCCGAACGCAACAGCGCAACGATATTTGAATATATCTGCTGAGCCAATACTGGAATCGAACCAGCTGCCCATATTTCTGTCCAAAAGATTATGAACCGAACAATGTCAAAGCTTCTGTAGCTTCTGTAGCTTCAGTGGTATGAGTGGAGCCCTTTGTATAGATCAATTGGAAGCACTACATCCATTTTTTCTATTAATTTACAGCCCTGGCACTGCTATCGCTGCTACTTTGGCCAACATACCAAATGTTTCTTTTTCATGGCTCAAAGCGACAAAGCAATTTAAAGCAAATAATAAAAATTAAAAGTATGTGAAAGCATGTGAAATAAACTTTTTACGCGCCGCTTATGCGCAACTCACAATCAGAATTAAACGATTTCATTATATATTTTGGCATATTAATTTATTTGAAATTGCAGCAGCAGAAATTCATATGAATTTAGCTTTAAACTGCTTTTTCAACAGTTAACATAAAGCTTACTTTATTTTTAAAATGTTTGTATGAAAGCGCGGCAGTTTTTGTTTCAAATTGTTGATTTGTGCACCGAGAGTACTTTTTTTGCCGTAATAACCATAGCTACTCAAGGACGTTCGGACTCAACTATAGTATTCGTAGGATCTGTAAATTTTTGTGCTAAACAAGTAAGTGTAAGCAAACTCAGTCTATAACTGTTATGTCAATAATATAAATTAATATGAATTTCTTAACGTGAAACCTTTTTTGGAACAACTAAAAAGTTTCTGAAAACTGAAATTAATACGCAAAGGTCAGCAAAGAAAAACGCCAACTGCTGTAAGCCTTAATTAACTTCAACTTCAGTCCACAGCAGAGGAAAAATCAACATGCTTAAATTGCTGGCATACATATACACCCACGCATACACGTGCATGCAGTACACACACACACACACACACACATGCATACGCACGGTGTTTAACAATTAAATGCAATTAATTCACTACAAGAGACACAAACAATCACAGCGGCGCAGACAACACAACCACAATCAACAACAATCAATAACAATCAACAATAACATTCCAATTAAATGCGGTAAATAATCGGAGCGATGCATACAGGCGTATATTTATATGAGCATATGAAATATGTCAAGCTTGTCTATATTCATTATATGCAATTATAATGCTTCTTTATTGTTTACAATTATCACATATTGCAATATATTTTATGGTAGTCGGCCTAATTCGACTTCGGAATCCCTATTACAGCGCCATCGATATACAAACTCACACATATATATGTACATACACGATATGTAGATCGTTGCCAGAAATCAATCTATCAGCTATTTATGTATTGACTACTCCTGCTAATTTCGCATATATTGTATTAATACCGATACAAAAATATTATAACTAGGAAGCAGGTATTTCGCATTGCTTGCGTATTTTAGAAAAAAGTCCGACAATAACTATTCAATAAAATCATGTCAAAGCAAGAAAACTAATACACTCAAAGTGCAGCTGCAAATCCGAAGGCACTTTAATCTTGTTAATATGCATTCAATGCCATTTTATATCTTCGCATGCATTTATATGTATTGCAGCATTTATTATGTTATATGCCAGTTGCAGGAAGAGGCAGCAGCGGCAGCAGCGGCAGTAGAAGGGTTCTTGGTTTGCATGCAATAATGCAATGTCTTATCCATGCCGACATGTGGCGATGGTAGCTGGTGAGGCGCTCAAGCGGCGCAAACACACATTTTCCACACCGAGCACATACGTTTCCCATAAATCTTCATTCAGTTTTTTGGAACGCCATGCCGCCCGCCGCCAGCAGCAGCACCAGCACTACCAGCAATAGAGCGACAATGCGCAACCAAGCAGCTCAGCCCGCCAGCGGCTGCAGACAGATCCTGGCACAAATGAAGAAAGATATTAGCCATAAAGCAGATTTCACTCCGCTGAGCGCATTGCCAGAGAAATGCTCCAGCGACGACGAAAAAGCACAGCCAGGCAGGGCACAATGGCCAACGGGTTAGGATATGCGCCGAAGAACCAGTGAAGCAAATACGTTAAGACACTCGACCGTATTATAAGAATTTTCACACGCTCAGAAACGCACACACACACACACACAAATGCAATGGAAGGAAAATGTGGCGCCATAAGTAAAATTGTGGATAATCTATAATATATTTCGTAATGCAGTTTGAAAATACCTTTTATGGGCCGCGCGACTGGAACAGGACGAGCATAAGCACATGTGGGTCATATTAAAGGCGGTATCATGTGGCTGCTGGCATAAGAAGTTACTGCATGCGGCACGACTCAGCGCGGAGCGGAGCGGAAGTGCCAGCGAACATCGCGTCAAATTACTCAAGACAATAAATTTCCATTTGATGGAAATGCGCACGTTTTAAAACAGCGCAGCAGCGAAGGAGTTAAGCCTGAAATAAAGCAGCGGCGTGAGATTTAAGAGCGAAAGCGAGGTTACTTCTGGCAGCAAGCGCAAGGTATTGCAACGAAGGCTTTACGCAGACAAATTTACAACTTCATGAATGTAGGATTTGTTTAAAACTTGATTGATTCAACTCCGGAAAAGCTCAGATCTATCGGCATCTGATGTTCAGAAAGTTTCTATGCGGGCACAGAATGCGGAAGAAATTTAATTTCATGAAATTCGTGAAATATTTAAAGCTCTACTCTTTTCATGAAATTTAAAACTATCCGATCGTAAGCGCAGATGATTATTTTTAAGCCCAGATGATTTGACGATCACAGCTAGACAGACATGATCCCATTGGCACACAACATTTCTCAAGCTAAAATTTTGATAAAATCAAAGTTACTAGGTCTTTGATCTTGCATTACTGGAAAAGTACTACTTTATTCAATATTTTTTTGAAATTATTTTTTGTTTAAGATGACCTGCTCAGAAAAAGATGGTTGTTGTTTGTATCTTGTGGTGTATTGTTCGAAAGGAATACATCCATGGCTTCCAAAAATAACTACAATGTCGAAAAATTTATAGACAGACGGGCAAGGAGAAGCTTTTTTAAATATTGATTTTACTCGACCATATTATCTAACAAACATAAGCTAACATTTTATGACAAGTATTTCAAGGTTAAAAGCGTTTTCTTATGTACATTTTCAGTTTTTATGCTGCCATAAAAGGAGACCATCGAAAACACGTTCCACATACGCACTGCAGTGCTCAATGAACAGCTTTGAGTGTATGTGTTTTTCGATACGAGTATATAAAGTCAAAGTGCTATATCAAAAAGTGCTATATCTTGAAATCTAAGGAGTGCACTTGTGCTCGGCTGCCTAAGTTCGCCGCAAACACAGCAAAAAGCACTCTGCAATTGTCATTCTAGCAGAGTGCCTCTTATGGTGCAACCGAAGCGTGTGTGTGGCAAGTGGAAAAGGAATTTTCATTTCTCTGTATATAACCATATTAAACATGTCAAGCTGTAAATCCATCACCTTGGCACTATTGCCATTTCTTCGAAGAGCATCAATTGCTAGACACATAACCGCTGACACTGCCACAACTTAAGAGCCTCTTCAAAATTATTTGAATCGATTAGTGCGGCGTGTGGCGGAAGCTTATGTTCAAAATAAATTCAGTGGCCATAAGAAGAACTCACAAAACTGATCGAGCTATACTTGAATAAGAAATTGGTAACAAAAGTTTGTGACTTAAAAAGAAATTCTTTATTAATTTTAGTAAATTATGAGGCAATGATTTTCACTTAAGTGTCGAAAAGCGTATCTTTTTATATCGAATTGGATGAAAGAAATCGCTAAAATTTAAATTGAACAATATATCTTGTTATTACTTTTGACTACAGAATTAGCTTCTGACATACTAATAAAAGAAAAAACTTTTCATTTCTTATATGAAAGCCGATATTATTTGGAGCTTTGTACACTTTTCGGGTTTGTTCTTCTTACATATAAAATTGTAATAGCTTGCATTCAAGCTTATCGCTATCGTTTCTTAGTGAAAGTACTTCAGCTAATGTCATAAACCATAAGGACTTCATGTCAGCAGTTTCTACTCATACTACCCATTTCAAACGTTACATCAAAATCTCTCAAGGGCATAAAAAAATGCTGAAATGATGACATAAATTTTGGAAGAACGACGAAATATTTCAAGGCAGTCAAGAACATTGCACAAGTGTGTCATTAATTAGGAAATGCTTTCGCAAATGGCCAGAGACATGAGCAAGGAAAATGCACACTCAGGCACCGACATGCACATGCACACATCAACACACATGCACACATATAAGTGCCAGCCAAAAGTCTTTGAAATATTGCGTCGAGCGCATTTGGCAAATTTCTATTGTGGTTTTTATCGTTGTTCCCCGCTGTTGACTGTTTCGCCTCCTTCTGCCTGCATGAGTGCCTCCAGCGTTGCCAAAAATCAAGCTTTGTTGCAGCCAAGCGCGTAAATACGTCAGCGCAGCATGCATTTGAGGCGCATTTACGGAGACGGGGGGCGTGCAAACGACTGTTTGCAATAGCGACGTTAGCTGCATGTCCATGCCCCAGCAACAGCAACCCGAGCGCCACTCACGGCCACCAAAACATCCATCATCATAAGCCGTCTTTGTGTCTGGTTGCAACTTGTGCGGCACTTGTGCGTGTATGCCGTGTGGAGTGCTGCGCCAGTTGCGGGCGAGTTCGAGAGTTGGCGGTCGCTCTTGCAGCCAGCTCCCTACCAAGTGGCAACAACAGCAAAAACAGTGGTTTTAGCAACAAAGTTGAAAACAATTACCACGAACAACGTGCCCCTCGGCGGCCGAAACGTGTACACAATGCGCTGAAATCCGCATTTGCAGACCGACAGCGAACGTCTCAGTCCGGAAATGGGGGGCTGCAGTTACCCTAGGGTAACTAAACCCTATAGTAAACTAAAACAGTGCTTGGACGACTGTTTAAGGCTTGAAGAGAAGCGAATAATTGAAACGTTTACAGCAAAACTGCATGTTGCAGAAGGGGGCTGTACAAATTCAAGGGGGCTGCCGAATTCATATTCAGACGCCAACCGAACCGACATGAGAGAACACATCATATTTAGTATTATTAAATTTATATAATCACATTGTATAAGTTGAGGGTGTTCCCCCTAACAGCCGTTAGGTACTACATCGGAAGGACATATTAGGCGTCACTTTTTAAATGTTCGCCTTAGGTCTGTCCTGTTTAAGTTCTAATTTTAGTAAATGATCCCATCTGTTTGTCGAGTTGAACAGACATAGTCTAGTTCCGACTGGAGTTCAAGGCGCACTTACGATCATCTGGCATCGGGCTGAACAAAAAATCAGCATGGAAGAGTTGTCAGAAATTGTATAAATTCGTCAATCAAACAAAAATTTTAATAATAAGAGCTGTTCATTAGCCAAACAATCACTCGTTTGGCATTTATATTGCAGGAGTCATAATGTCAACTATCACTTGCACATAAGCAACCACACTTCGGCTTGAACAATTTCGCTGCTACATTTTTTTACATTTGCTTTCGTACTTATTCATACGAGTACTCGTACTTACCTAATTTTAATTGCCAATAAACTTTTAATTATTTCGTGCCTCAACTTTTTGTGCCGTGCCCGTGATTTTGTTGCGCATATGCCTGCAAAACAGCCACCCAACGCTCGTTCCCATGCCATCCCAGCTCCCAGAAACGTGTCCTATGCGCGCCAACTTTCTGCCGCTGTAAACGAATATAAACAATTTTAAATTACTTTTCATTACATTGCGGCAATATGGGAAAAGTTTGTTCGGAAAACATCACCCGCAACGCTGAAGCAATCAAACAATTTTTTGCTGTGTTCTTTGTTCCTGGACTGCCTGCGCTGCCTGCAGAAATTATGCACGAATATGGCGGCTGATGATGTGAGCGGCACATCATTTTTATAACAATGATTTATGAGATTAAATGTGTAGCGCGGCTTAATTTAACACAGGTTGAGTGTAATCTAATGAAAAAGTTTTAATTAAATTGAAGAGACCTGCGCAGAAGTTGGCACCACTTGTGGTTGATGTTCGGTGTAGAGCGGTGCAGAGGGGACAAATTAAACTTTTCGATTTGTGCTGCAAAAGAGCACGAAGTGCAAATTAAAAATTTCATTATAAAAATTGCGCATGTCATAAGCAAGAGCAGCCAGTAATTTTATTTATGTAAAGTAGTGTAAACATTTTTAGCAATTTATTCAATCAATTATTAAGGCATCAAAATGGATTTTCACTTTTAATATCTTGCCAAAAGAAAATTTTTCACAGCTGAATCACCTGTAAAATCTGCTGTCATTGTCATTGGTTTAATTTTACTTTTGGCTAAAAATTATTAAGGCTGAGATATGTCGATAGTAATTGTTAGCTGCTCGATACATGTGCCCCTTAAAACCCTTAAATGTGACTTTTACAATTGTTTTCCTTTAGTAGCGTAGCCAACCCATTTCATATATTTCTCTGCCATTTCCTCAAACATATTCAATTTTTTAATTGTTTACTTTCTAGATTTGTACATTTTAGATATTTGAAAGCCCTATTTTTGTAAACTCCAAGAAAACTACATTCATATAAAACATTTGTTAAAGCGCCGCAACTTGTATTAAACTTCATCGACTTACTCGTATGTGAACGTAAAAGATATTAAACTTGTCTGTAAAAAAGATACTAGATCGAAATATGTTTCTAAATAATCATTCCGAATATTTCACAATTAGCAGTTTCCATTTTGAGTGTAAGTTCAAGCATATATTTTGAAAAATAAGACTTTTCCAAACACAATTGTTTGTATGTCACTACATTTGAAAATAAAAAAACCTTATTGCTCAAGTTTTCAAATATCAAATACTTTAAAAACGTAATTTCATGCATCCAAAACACATCATATTATCAGATCATTGGGGGAGACCGCTTAAGTTATAAATAGTAACATAATATTGAGAGTTAAACAAACTGCCACGCTGCTGGACAGCAACGGAAGCTGTGGCGATTCAATAAAAACGTGCTGCTTTTACTTAGCAAATAGCAAAGCACTTGGAACGCTTCATTTCAATTGCATTGCTTCTGCCTCTTTTTATAGCCGGCAGCGTGGCAGGCATTTCGGCATCATTTACTCAGGCTGAAAATGTTTATGATGATTGCGGTATTTTATTGAAGCGCTAATTTTCCGGCAGCTATTTTAAAGATGCACTAAAATTTAGCGGCTGTAAACGTCGTCGACAAGCTTTAATTGTGACGGCGCCATTTACACTTTCAACTTTTTTCAAGTAAACATGCAAGCTTTTACGATGTTTGTAAAAGCAGGTGAAAGTGCAATTTTATGTTCGCCAATTTGGTCCTTCTTCTATTAAGGAACACCTTTGCTACGGCACAGATGAAAAGATTTTTGGGACAAAAGGCTAATGCGAAAACTTTTCCGCATCGTATGAAAGTTTCAAAGCAACTAGCAATTACAATTCAACGGCATTGCCTAAATCTCTGTACGCCGAAATGAATGTAACGAAATCAATTAAAAGCGAATTCGCCAATGGAAAATAAATTAGCCTCGATTTGAATGCGCCCATTAATTACGGTGCAGTGTCCAAAGTGAAAATTTAAATCAATTCTTCTGCACTTGCAGAGCACCAAAGCCTGCCTGCCTGTCTTGCCTGTGCAGTGAGCATAAATTAAATGTCTGTGAGCGTAGGAACAGGCTTCAATGCCGTAATTACCGACATGCGAATTGAGAATGCAGCTAGAGCAAGATTGAGCACTAAGCTTGTTCAAATGAATTCAAATTTCGTGCAATAAATTGGAATGTTCCAGCAGCAGACATGAGCTTTGTGGAAGCTAAAATCAGAATTGCATTTAAATTTGAGACGAGAATTATTTAGGTTTATAAACCTTTTGAGTAACGAGTTGAGTAAAGCGTTTCTATGGAGAAATTCTAATATTAGCAATATTTAACATTTTACAAGCATCTCACATAGAAGCAGAGTTTCCCTAAATATGTATATATGTACATCAAAGCTGCTTTAATACGATTGCCAGACAAATGAAAGAAGTACAAGTATTTGGCATTTCATTTGAAATAAATGAAATAGTTGAAAATTTGCATTTCGAATTTCACATTCTTCAGTTGAAATAATCCTTAAGCATTACAAAGCAAGCAGGCACGTCAGCATGAATTCTTGTAAGTACATATGTATGAATATGAATGGGTATGTATGTGCGCCTGAAACGCATAAATGAAATCGTTTCAACATTACTTTGTCAAAGTATCAGAGTTACGAGAGTCCTTTCAGTGCAGCTATACTAACAATTAAACTGTATTTATAAAATATACATTGCTCTTTAATTTGCAGCTTCCAAGTTTAATGAATGTTGTCTAACATACGAAAATATTTAAATTAGTGATTTTGTCAGAAATAAATACTATAGAGAATATACGCTTTGAAGTAGCACAATTCTATGATGAATAAATAGTTGCCATCATGCTTGCGATACCAGACTCAAGTCCTAAGATAATGCTTCTTTGTAGAACGCCATCTTTTGTATTGTATTTTCATTGTGTGTGGTGCATTTTCAATTTTTACTTGTGGAATCTTCAATTTGCAAAGTACTTTGAATTTTGTGCTTTCTGGTAAAAAGAAGAAATGAAATTTTTACTGTATTTTTGCAAATGGAAAATTATTAGGCTACTCCAAAAATTCTGCAAGGTAATTCTGCAAATATATTTGCAAAGGTAGTAGTACAAAGTAAGTCATGTTCATATGTATATGTATGTGTAGTTGTACTATTTGTGGATTATTAGGCAAGAGCGCTTTATGACTGCCTGTGGGCAGCAATAGCATGAAAAGTACATTGAAGCTACACAAATACATGTGCACACACACTTTGAGACAACCACATACACTTAGGAAAACACGCCTTCATATGTATGCATACAAATACTCGCGCATACAATGCGCACATTTATGTATTGCCAATTTCTGTTTTTTCTAGGAATACATGTGTTAGTGTAGGTTTCTGTGTAGGCATGTGGATGCGTAGGTGTATGTGTGGTCGTCCTATCAATGCTGCAGCCAATATAAGAAGGCGCTTCTCAAGTTACTTATTGCATTATATAGCTTTTGTATTGCCTGTCCATTGCACTCAATGGTATTTTAATTCAATAAATTCAAATTTTCTATTTTCATAAAATGATATTAAATTTAGAATTTGCAGATATCTTGCAACAATTTTCAATATTCATATAAATATAATGTGTAACAGATGCAGAACACTATTGAAATAGAGCACACCTAATACCCAGATTCATTATGGCTAAACAGAGTGCCATAAATATTACAAAAGCACGAGGGGAAGGAACTCATAATATTCATATACCATAATCATGAGAAGTGCTTTTGTGTATTGTTGCCATAAGCTGAATTACTTTTGACCTCATATGTTATATGCCAGCGCCATTGTTGTCCGTGTCCGTGTGTGTGTGTGTATTTGTATATGTAGTTGGCATTAACCATGCTGCTCTGTTCAGTCCAGTTGTGCGCTGACCTGCACCGTTGACCCCAAGTGTGGCTTGCTCTGGCCAAGTTAAGCTTTTATCTCTCCTTTATGTGACTTTGTATATTGCCAGCTTGTGTTGTGTGTTTGTATGCGTCATGCCAAGTAATTGTGGTGCAACATATCGGTGTATGTGAATGTGTGAAGGAAAATAATAAATTTTTATGTGACAACACATTAAAACGATGATATCCTATTTAAGGCTTTATGAAAAGGGCACTAATTTTAAGAGTTACATAAGAGACTAACTGCCACTTTTGCAGAATAATGTGCTGCCAAGCGGAGGGAGCAGAGGGGCGAACTGGAACAACGTACTTTTGAAAAATTTATGAGTCTGCATAAACCAAAACATTATTGTTAAAGCAATTAATTGGCTGTAGCCGTTAGAAGGAAGGAAAGGAAAAGGCTTTCTGCCTGCCTTACTAAGATCCTTGCAGCGAGTGTAAAATTTGCAATTTTTTCTTTTTCCTTAACGAATTCAATATCTTATTGACGTGAATTGTTGCTTCTCAATGTAGTTTTTGCCCTCAGTACTCTTCAGGCTGTTGTCAATTAATCCTTCTAGTATTAAAGCTTCATATAAAAGTAATTGTCAACACTTCTGCCATTGAGCAAAAATCCTCTTCGAGTAGCGCACAAATCCAAAAGCTTTCAATATCTTCTCGCCGATCTCATTTACAATTCGTGCTATTATCGAAAACTGTAAATGGTTTCCGGTTGCAATCCTTTGAGCCGCATACGCGCTAAACTGTTTTGCCATGAATTAATTTGGGTCAAATTCGTAGCGCTCGCTCGTCCAGGCCAGGCGGGCAGGCGCCACTACTAAATCACTCCGAAATGTCACGGCTGTCACTGATGCCAGTCGCCGCTGTTGTTGCTGTTGCCTGTCACGCGTTTCCCGCGCCATGCGCCATGAAATCAGTTAGCATTTCCCAGTCAGTTGCCGGCTGCCGGTGAGCGGTAAACGGTGGCCGGCAAGTCTTGCTGCCAACTGACACTAAAATTAATTCGAAATTTAATTTCAGCACTTGCGTTCCACAGTCGTGTCAGCGCATAGACGAATCCGCGCTGGCTTGCATGCGCACCTGCAGCGTGCTGGCGTCTTTGTTGTTGTTGCAACGTTGTAAATGTTGTAAATGTTGCTGCAATGCAATACGCTGCAATAAAGTGATTTCCCTTAATTCGCCCGTCCAATGTGATTAGTTTTAATGGCTCAGCGGCAGCAATAAATGCGTCTACTGTGTGCTTCAGAGGGGAGCTTCCATTAAATAGGAGCAATAGCAATATCGCTTGAAAATTGACTGTAGCTCAAATCGAAAATCCCCATGTCTATTTTTCTGGGTGACTTAAACTAGCACAATTTTTATGCCACCAATTTGTAGTTAAAACAGCGGCAGTTGTGCGCATACAATCTGAATTTTATGTTGTCATTGATACGTCGCGATGTATCGCATTTCAAACAGCAGTCGATTGCTTAAAAGTAGTTGCAAGTAATACATTTTTCTGAAGAAGAGAAGAAATGAAAGTAGTCAATCGAGTTGTGGGAAGAAGAGCCGCTAACTATGTTTATCTTATGAGATGTTAGCTCTCCTTTTGGTGTAATGCTGAGCTCCAACTTTTGATTATGCCTACAAGCAACAAGATATCAACTATGTACATTCCATCCTCACTTTGAAACTTTTCGAGGCTAATAATCCTTTAGTTAATATTTTAAGAGCAAAAATAGCTAAACAATTAGCTTAGATGACAAGCGGAAAGCAATCCCTTACCCTTCTTGCCGGCAAAACATCACAGCAATTACACTGCGCAGTCCAGAGAGTAGAAATATTTGTAGACCATAAAGAGCCAACTCCGCTGAACGCACGCTGAATTAATCAAATAAACACAGCCGAGCCGCTAGTCCCGCTGAGCGGCTAACTACCAACAAGGCCAGCAGGAAAACATTTCGGCGCAATTAATTAGTGCAAATCCTTGTAAGAAGTGAATAAGTGTCGACCGGTCATGTTCACATGAAATCAACAGACTGCTGGAAGGGGCAGGGTGGCGCACATTAAATAATTAATGAGCGAGTGAGATGAGAACAACAACAACAAACAGCAACACTGACGCATACTAAACACAAACAAACTGCCACTGCGACACAATAACGCACCGCAACCACTCCACTCAAGCCGGAATACTTGAGCATTCAGGCGAGCGAAGTCACAAAAAAGTCACGCTGGAGTCACGGAACGTTCATGGCGACCGCGTCAAACTGCCAGCGGCCCATTGCAGGCACTTGAGCCAGAGCAGCAGTAGGCACTGTCGAAGGAAGCAGGAAACTGGCAGTTAAGAAGCGCCAGGAAACTATTAAATAATGTCAATGTACTGCCAGGGAGCGCTGAGCAAAAGGGAGAAGAGCAAGAGCGATGTGGCATGATACGCAGCACGCACTCAAGCACGGCCGCAGGACATTACGCTAATGAAATATGTGCCCCAATGACTAGCGACTTATTTTCAAATTTCCGCTGGCGCTGCCGCTGGGATCAGTGGGTGGCGCGCTGGGAAATTGGTGCACCACAATGAAGAGTGGCGCTGTCACTGCGTCGTCACAAGATGGCTGCAAGCATCATTAGCGTTTATGTTACTGGCCAGCCAATTTACGACAGGCCACAAGATAGAAGAACCACATTTTCCCAAACAACAAAAAAAACAGTTTCGTCATAATTATGGCATGAACTGACAGAAGTGCGCGCCCTGCCACTTAAAATTGTTGGGGAAACGAGAGAGCCGAAAGAGCTGCATTTTAAGCAGCAGCCGGCAGTGTTTTCCCATTTGCAGTTTGGCTCTCTGAAAGCGTTAATTAGTTAGCTTGTCCATTTTGGACGACAAGATCACAAGCAAGAATTTTTAATTGCACTCAATTTGGTTTTGTAATTTGAGAGGGGTAGATTTGAGAGGCGTGCCGCAGAATGTTAAACGACTTGGTTTCACTCGCACTTCATCTAGTTCGAAGCAACGAAAGCTTGACTTAAGCCCTTCAGCAAATATTGCGCCATACGAGCTATAAGGCGTCTATTATGTAAAAATTTTTATAAAAATAAATTCAGTATTTTTTTCCAAATAAAGATAATCGCCAAAAAATGTCCTACAGGCTACAAAAGAATATGTCTGCAAATGTATAAACCTGAAAAAACTGTTGCATAATTTCAGGCTTATATAGGTATTTATTGTAGAACATAAGCCTCAAGCTTATGCTTATACTTAATGCACAGTGATTACACTATGCAACAGGCCTTTAATTGCTTATTCCTTAATGGTGCCATCGTTTTTGTCAAGGGAATTATACACGTCTAAGTCTCTGTCACTTACTCCCATTTCTTTCCTTAGAAGGCTAAGCTCTGTATTACATAAAACTAGGTACTTCATATTACTAAGTAATAGAAATTCTATCGAATATGCCAACATATGTTATATGCAAAGACGTTCACTTTTAGAAAAGATCATTGAGCAATTTCTAGGAATTGAATTGAATAATTCTTGCTTTTATATCGACTTTTCATGCCTGCATATAAGGCCTCGATACTTATAAAATTCAACATTTTCATATCGATGGGAAGAGGGGAAAGGTTTTTTTATATTTATATTAACACTCTTGCCAATATTGTATAGATCTTGTACAGAGTCTTCAAGTAACTTTCTAAAATTGCATCTGTTATCTTTTGTAAGCGATATTCAAGCATTCCACAGAGCACGTTTAAATTGAAATTTCCGTTCAATTGAGCGCAAATTGCTTACTTGTACTGCTATGGTACGCTTTTGGAGCTGAGCCACTTACGCGGGAGTTATATTACAAGAATGGATTTAAAATTCATAAGCAATATTTTTCATCTTCAAAATGTATCAATTTCTTTACTTGTCGCAAAATATATTTTAGAGTGCTGCAACAAATACAACAACCACACCAGCTCCAGCGCCAACACCAACACCAATGTAAACCAACAAGTGCGCATAAACAGTGGCTTCCTCTGCGCACACCCACACACACAGACTTGTTATGTTTGTGCCCTTAGGGAAGGAATATTTTATTTTGCGCTAAGAAACACAACGACAGAGACACCGACGCTTACAAACCAACACCCACACATGCCGTAGAGACAATGTGATCATCACACCATCAATAACAACATAAACAACAACAGAGACAGCAACAGATGCAGCAGCAACAGCAGCAAAAAGTTGACAACAATAGCAACATTGCCCTGACATAATAAACATGCAATTTGTGCGGAATCTGATTTTGTAAAAAGATGGAAAAAAACGCATACAAACTACTTGAAACGAAAATGTGTACGTAAGATGTGTAAAGGCGATAAGCGCCTTATTCAGTCGCTTGTGCGCTTTTAACGCTTGTGGAGCAGCCAACTCCCTGAAGCAGCCGTGGCAGGAATAAGCGGTTCTGAAAGTCTTCTTTACTGTTAAAACTACGTATTCTTTCTTGTTCAATTTTTATTTTTTGATGAGTTGGTAGTTTTAAGATTTTAAACGTACAAAAATTCCTTTTCGATAGGAAATTAATAAGAATAAGCCATTTTGAATACTAAAAGTTTTCTCGAAAAAAACTTAAACACACAATGAATTTATATGGGCCTAAATTTGAAGGAATTGTGAAGGTAACTCCCTTATTCATGAGATAATTGTCAAAAAAGATTCCCCATCATTGTTAAGGCTCCTTCTTAATAGAGTGTGTGCTGAGGTAATGAAAAAGAATTAACGAAACAAGAAACTTCTTCAAAAAAGCTATTGAGACATAGAATATCTTAAAATGCCAAAATGCTGAAGAGTATCACTACTACAACTACTTCTTTTTAGAAGGAGCCTGGCTCCGGAAGCAGCCAGAAAAAGTCATTTCATTGTATTTTTATTTACATACTTTATAATTTTCTTGAATTTTCCATGCCATATATTTTAAATTGATACAAAGCTTATAATATGAGACCATGCAACGTACATATAACATCTTTTAGAAAAGTATTTTCAGATGCCTGCAAATCTGCTGTTTTTATTTCATATAACCATTTCAATATTTTCACAGATTATATCGTACAAAAACAATGTTCCCATGCTATATTAATTAAACCCCTCGTTCATAAAACTCTAACCTCTCAAATATTCAATTTTCTAATTTGCAGAATTTTTTCGAGAAAGAGTGTGACCGCTTTCAGGCAACATGCCACAAAAGCAAACGTCGAAGAAAAGGTGTGTCTCCATATAAAATAATTTGCGCACGGAATATGCACATCGAAAGCCTATCTTAAAAACATGAATTCTAACTGCCAGAAATTAATTGATTTGCTAACAAAAGTTATATTCAATATGCGAAAGTGAAAGCAAACATCACAATATGCCGGAATTTGTATCTAAATGTTTAATCTGGCACCGAAACGCAGGAAGACAGCAGAGAGATGTGGCAGTAGAGATAATTTCTTCATTAGAGCTTTCATGCGTGTTTCCACATTCAAAATTATATTCAAAAATATATGTATATATGCCCGACATAACACCAAAACAAAACATAACAGCAGCGCCAATCCCCTTCTACCGCAAAATTGGTCGGGCCCACGCTGCAAGGCATGCATGCCAAGCATGCGTGATCGCTGAACGTGTTCCATTTATTAAATTGATGAAATAAATTTTTCGTACGAGCAGGAGGGAGTGGGGTGTCGAGGTTGCATGCAAAGCTGTACTAACTCTAATCAGCAAACGCTCAATGCGATTGCCTTTTGCGGCGGATTTTAGCCTCGAGTCTAATTCACAACCAAAGCAATCGAAAGTTTTCATTGATTACGCAAAACGGAAATTGTACTCATTGGCAGCGCGCGCACACACACGCAAACAGGCTGACAGGAAGTGGGAGGCATGGCTTACAGCCACAGTGGAAGGTTAGCTACACACACACACACACAGATGCGCACATGTGTGCTGATGGTGTGACTGAATGTAGTCGAAATCAGAAAACGGGCAAATGGCTCGCGTCTATTCTTTTGCAATTTGCCTATAATTCATTTCCGTGCAATTCTTATCATATTCTCAAATCGTAAGAGAAATGCTGAAGAAATCAAAAAATATATATCGACGCTCATTATCTTAATGGAAGCCATTTCGAACGTGGCATATGAGCGTAGTCATATCTCAAATATTTTTTGTTAGCATGCATTTGAATGGTTTAATGGCAACATTTACGAATGATGTGGCATGAGGAACGAGTAAAGACTTGGAGAAATACAAAACCAAAACATAGCAAATATCTTTTTATGGCATTTTTATGTTAATTAAAATCTATAAGGCTGCATCGTCTGCTTTTCGTCGACTTCTGTAATATATATTTAAGATGATAGAATTTTTCTACAACTATGGTTTTAGCGTTTTTGCTTGGAACTGCTTTAAATTTTAAGAAGTTTATCTTTTCTCAGGCTGCTGAAAGGAATTTACTTGAAAGTATTTTCTGAATATTATTAGAATTCATTTATGCTCAAAAGAATTAAATTTATCAGCATGCATTTTTTATGATTTGAAGTAACAACTTTAAAATAAAGGTGCAAAAATATTGCCAGTGAATAAATTAACGCCTCATAAATGCAACGTAATCCTAAATTTTTTTATGTAGTTAAGTGCTGTGTTTAATTAAAAACCATCGAAATTCATAAAGATGAACTTCAGCGGAAATGCCAACCACAGCTCAATTTTAAGCCAAAGAGAGCGAACTTTTAAAATTCACTTCAGCCGTGATGGATTTTCGTAATACTCATTATAATTCCGCGTGTGTGTGGGATGAACTTATTTCCAGCTCGTATTACACACATGCATACAGACCCTTTCAACACTTATACATATATTAAAGAGTATAATTTATTTCATTGCGGGTGTGTATATGTGTATATATGTCACAACATATGCACAGCAGTTACCAATGGAAGCCTTTTTGCTTTATTTCTTATAGCTGCTGTGAATAATGGAATTAATGAAACATTAAAAATGTGCGGCGGCTATAAATTTATGTCCGAGCTCACTACAGACGCAGGTGCTGTGTGCAGCATAGCTTCCGGTAATTTGCAAATGGACGCGACAAGTGAAAAGGTCAGCGTAGCGTGAAAGTTAAATAAATTGACACAATTTGTTATAGCTTAACATTTTTCCGAATATTGTTTTCTTATTAAGAACATCAAATTTCGTAAATAGAAAAGTTGCACAAAGTTCACTCTTCCCTTCAGCACTTCGAACAAGTTGCAACATTTTGTAGCAACCATTTCGCCAGAGAGCAATTTGTAGTGCTGCCAGCAAACTGCACTCAAGCAAATTCTTTGACACGTTTGTGAGCTCACACACACACACACGCACACACGGCAGCTTCTTCTTTTGGCCAAAGTTTTAATCTAACGCTCCGACAATGCATTATGCATGATACCGCTTAGAAGCGTAGCTGCTGAGGGAACTTGCTACCTACAACATGCACTACATGCATGCTTGTATATATGTACATATACACGCATATGCACGTGCGTGTGCAGAAGTGGGCGTGTACCAAACTTTTGTAGCCCTTGTAAATGCGTATAACATTCAAGCAAGCGCCGAAACTAGAACAAGGCGCCGAAAATTCATCTTGCAACAAAGTGCCGCAAGCAGGCGCTACTTTGCATACATACAAATTTGCGGCTCAAAGATTTTCGCAACTCCTTTGCAAAAGTGGACGATTTCGTTGCTCTTGAGCTATGGGCGAAATTCAAGATTAAGTGCGTGCTTTGCAACGCGCTGCTCATAGAGAGCACAAAAGGTAGATCTAGAGTGATTTACAACCTCCTTGGACTAGCTACTAGTGACTTAAGAACAATAGTTATGCTATTCACATGGTTTAGTTCATGCCAATGGCTGAGTTCATCTGAATGGATTCTTCACACCAGAGATGTGATGGATTCAGCGATTAATGCCTAAAAACCGACAAGTCTCCAGGCCAGGCTCAATTCCTTTTATTTATATTATTGGATATGATATTTTGAAAAGATGTAAGAAGGATATCTGTTTAAAAATAGCGAAAGTTGAAAAATTTATAAAAAAGCAAATAATTGTATGAAATTTCAACAAGAAGCTTACGTAAGCTTCTAAGCTCTTCGTCGAATTCTACATACTTTTCTGATTGCCATTGCGATAAGCTCTTTCTTTACAAGCCAGCTAAATTGGATTTAACTTATTGAAAATTTGATGATAAATCTAAAAATGCCTTCGTACATTTTCCGCATTTTATCTCTTTGATTATATGACACAGTTTCAAGCCAATTTAAAATAAAAATAGAATAAATTAGAAATGCTTCTCTACGAATTTTTTAGAAACTTCAATACTTTTATAGAATTATTAATTTAATTAAAAGAGAAACAACGGGCAAAACGTGCATCAAAGCATCAAACTCGCAATCACGTGCATAAAGTGTATGCTATTAAGCGGGTAGCCAGGGAGTGGGTATGAGCGGATATTATGAGCATGTGAGTGGGCATAAAAGCGGGCCGCAAAAAAGGTGCAAAGTTTCATTTCCAGCATGAGAAACGTGACTTTCTTGCCATATGTCATGATGACTCAACTCATTAGTCGAGTATGTTGGATGCAACTAGCACACACACACACACATACAGAACATGCCTGCCACATGCCACACTAATAATATGCTTGGCTTAAAAAGACAATTTTCAGCAGCACTTGAGGCACGTTTTAGCTCACAGCTACAAAAACAACAACAACAACATAGCCAAGAGTGGGAAAAATGTATGCTATTTCCGAAGTGCTTCCTAATTGCAAATGGAAATGTGTGAAACTGTGACAAATGCAAAATGAGTTTGATTAAGACATACACACACACACACACTTGCATGCATGTGTGCATTTCCACTTGACACATTTGAAAGCATTTCACAGTTTTCACATACATATGCTCGATAACTCATTTGTGGAATTTCCGAGAGAGAAAAAGCGCAGGGCTGAGGGCATGCAAAAAATACAGTGTCATAAAGTGAGAATGGAGCAAGAGTGTCAAAAAGTTAGCTCCTCTTGCATTGTGCACATTTAACACAATAACTTCCCTTAGGTCGCAAACAGCCGCACCAACTACAACAACAGAGCGAGCGGATCCGGAAGTCGTCATCATTTTGCAATAGACAATTAAATTGCTGGAAAAGTGCAGGCGGAATGAAATGCAAAAGCTGACGCAAGCGAAGTCATAGGCCCGCACGCACACATGCATACCAGTGTTGCCACTTTTTGATTTATATCTATAGATATCAGGAATTATAGACTCTTTGTCCTATTTCTGAGGAAATTGTATTTTGAAAATTTCTTGGATATCTTGCTAACCTACTGGGCTATACTAATTTGTTGCTGCTTTGACTACATTAGGTGGTTTCAATTTTTTTACGATTTTGTCAGAATCTGCCCATATGGTATTTCGAATGGCATTTGATAGCAGCTCGCACAAAATTGCCACAACAGCTTGCTTAAAGTTTATGAGCGGGAAAACAACAGCCGAAAAAATTTTAAATTTGACAAACTGTTTCTGTTACGGATGACAATACTGAAATATGTTTCGAACTACCAAAAGCCTTGTTGAGAGGAAGACCTCTTTATTACTGATCTAATCTAACTAATCTTTATTCCCTCTGATTATATGAGGTCCAACATTTGCTTTCTATTGTCACTTTTTCTCTTATAAGCAAAGCGTTTTCAAACACGACTGTTAGATTAGAAAATGAAGAATGTTGGAAGTATAGAGTAAATTCAATTTTTCCCTTCTAAGATTTCCAAAGAAAGCTTTTACTTGTACGTTAGTTACATAAAATGTTTCAAAATATTTTCCGATTTTTGATCATTTTTATTATCAGTTATCGTACATGTCACTGGGTCAGCTTTTTCTGAAGTTTGCGGAAAGGATATATGTACATATGTCTAAATCAAAAGAATTTTAAATAGAAGTACAATTCTGTTAGTCATAACTAATATTAATTGATTAAGAGAGAGAGAGAGAGAGATCAACTAAATCTGCAAATCTCTTGCATGAATTTTAGTATTTTGGAATGGCAGCACTGACACCCAGTTACAAATACTCGCAGGCAACAGTTCCGTTTGAAAATGACTACAATGCAAAACTTTACAAGTGTGTGTGTGCATTTTTAAGAGTTCACATGCCCCACAACAACAACAACAACACCCCTCTGCCACTGCTTGTCATGTTGTTCGTGTATACATGTGTATGTCCCATATGTGCTTGTGTAGCGGTCGTGCCTGTAGTTGTGTGTGTTTTTGTACCGTGCACATTTCTCTTGTCTCATTATGCTAAATGCATTTGCCTTGTTTGCCAAAGTTGTTCGCGTTGTACAATATTTTTGTGCATCCTTTGTTGTTGCTGGTATGCGTGTTGGTATTTGTGTTGTTATTGTTATTGTAAATTCCTGTTTGGCAAGTTGGGTAAATTTTATAATAATGCCTCTCGAAAGTTTTCATCAAAAAAGGTAATTCGTTATAAATTAAAATTTTCGTAATTATAGGCACAATATAAGAAGTTATATAATGTGGCGGATATTATTCACAGAGCTGTATTAATTCCAATTTACGCACGGAAATGCTGGTATGGAAAATTTATTTTGCCTTTTTCTCTTTTCGTGCAGATGTTTTGTATTGCAAATTCGATTCCTATGTCATTGTTGTTGCAAGAACAAGAGAATACTTTTCAGAACTAGAAAATCGGTACTCGTCTTTTTTGGTTTTTCGCACTTGCCAACGAGTTTGAATTTTAGAAAGAAAAATGTTTGCATGTAAATTAGAATTCAGATTTTTGATAATGTTTAAATGCTTTTTTCTGTGATTTGTTCCACTATTTTTCCAGAGTATTGGCATAAACAAAAACCAATTTCGGCAAGTGTTGTTTTATTTTGAAAAGTAAAAAAGGAAAACCTCATTTCATTTTAGTCGTTTTAAAATATATGTCCCATTCCTGCAACCAGAGTAACAAAAGTCACAGCACAAAATTGTTCATCAATTGACATTTTTTTCATAGCTTAAATATATTATCCGCATGAAAAATTGCAGCTGAAATGCAGTCAGCTTTCACTATGCTGACTACTTCAATTGCAACAACAAAGCATATGCAAGAATTTAACACAACGCTAGAAATTGCCATACACAGCACTTCACAGGACACAACAATGACAAGGACAATGGCGGAAGAATGCAAAAGATAAGACAAGCTAGCTTGAGTGAAACTAACCCGATCTGTTGTGTTGCTTCGGGGAAATGGGCACTATGAACTTGGAAGGCTATTTAGAAAAAAAATTGCGCGCTCTCATACTACCGAAAATTCATAAATCGCGCTAACAAGCTTAATGCAAAGCCAGATAATCTGCATAACAATAAACGACGATTAAACGCTTTTCACGAGCACTCGCCATAAAATATTTACAACAACAGACAACGGCAGCCGGCAGCCTCTAGCGCTGTTGCCACTACGCCAACAACATGGCAGAAGAGTGGGGCAAGTCAAAGCAGCAGGGGGAAGGCACACTGCAGGCAATATTTAGTAGAGCAAGCAGCCGAAAGGCAAATTTACAGCAGAGCGGGCTTGAATGATATACAGCGCCACTTTCGTGGCTACATTAGGAGAGCGGAAGGAGCAGGATGAGGAGGCCAACTTTTTGGACTAATAATTTTCAATGAAATTTCAAATAAACACAAATTTTGCCAATGGCTGCAATCAATGGCAGCGCAGGCAGCAGCCAGCAACAGCCAATGGCAGAGTGAGCTTGTGTATGTATGTGTAAGTATGCTTATGTGTGTTTGTGTGAAAGAAGACACATGCCAACGCCTCGTGATAGCCGCAGGTTACACAGGGATTTATGGCGCAGTGCAGCTGTAGGCAGCAACGTAATATATTAAACAAACACAGCGCAGCAGGAGGAGGGGGAGGAGGTGGATCCCATAACGCTTTTTGGCTCTCTTTGTAGCGATGCCACACAAAATCCAGACGCATTAATTGTGCCGCTGATAAGCCTCGCACACTCACACAAAGAAAGTTGTTTGCCCTTGCTATTATTTATGGCTTTGCGTTGCTTTGAATTTTGGCCAAAGATATTGCGGTATTTATTACAAAATAATTTTGTCGAATTTTCATAGTCTCTTAATTGTTGTGCTTAATTTATGCGGCTTTGATCAAAGCAGCAGAGCCACGAAGCAATTGCAGTCATTTATTTTCAGCTTCACTTTTCCTATTGCTCTTGCCACACCCCTAAATTTTTGCAACCCTACATTTTAGCAGGCATAATTCCGCGGAGTGGTGCTTTACGGCGCGTTAGTCCAAATATAAGTTCCGCTCTTCAAAATGCATGAAAACTGAAAACTATAAAAGTTTGAAAGTACTAGAAATTTAAAAATATTTGGCATAAATAGCTTGAAGCGAGAATAAGCATAATACAGAAAGATGCCAAGGGGAGTAGCGCAAATCAGAAGTGAAAAGAAAGTTTTTGCGTAAATGCATAAATACAGCAGATAGATACTTTTAAACGAACTGAGACTGAGCAATTTTTTCGCTTTGAATGAAATTCGTATAAAATTAAATATAAAATAAGTGAAAATATAGATTGAAACTTTTCTAATTGGTGCTATAAGGGACGAAGCTATATATAAATGGTTTCATTCTCAGCAGGAGTGCAGTGTCCGAATTTGGACACTGGACCAAGCTATGTCTTTGGTTTCATTCTTACCAAAGGTTCAGTGGCTAAACTAGACAATCGTTATCCTAGCATATTGAAAAATTTTGTAGCAACTGATTTGAAAAAAAATATGAGTAATATCTTTTTTTTATGCCAGAATTCTCAGTTGGTAATAGTATAGTATATAGTATATATTGTATATTATATGATGGCGGTCCAGACAAAGATTTCTGATATTGTCTAGTTATGTCTGTCATTACCAAACAAGCACTCAAACATACGAATATCTCTTTAAAAATTCTTGAGATTTCTTTTAAAATTGCATCATCTCCCAACCTCCAACTAAATCCACAAAAAGCCATTGGAAATTTGCAGACAGAAATACGACAAGTAGTAGTTACGTACACGGAATTAAGGACTAAAGTTGGCTTTATCAATTTCCAATACTTCCTGTACTTTGTAAATAATTTCCTAAGTGCAATCAATTCTTCTCACAACCAAACTGCAATTTTCCCAATATTTTGCCATTTAAATTCCACATAGAAGTAGGTGGCATATATGCTGCTCATATGACGTAACAATTGCAGCATTCACAATCCGTAGAAAATTAATTGCGCATGGATGAAATATTAAACCGCAGCCAGTTTTTGTGTAGGAAATAAATTTATTTTTGTTCATACAAAATTCGAATGCCAAAGCGGAACAATTTATTTATTATGCTTGATTTCCAAAATTATTAATCATTCTATTTTAGCACAATTTTAAGGGAACAACAAATTTCCAATTCCAAATTCCAATTTCGAGCGGACTGAGAAGTTTTTGAAGCTCTATCAAAGCAAATAATGCTCTCGGAAAGAGGTGCCAATTCGTTGCAAGAGTTGACGCCACACAAAGAAAGAAATTCTTTAAAAAATATTCGTTAAAAGTGGCAAATCTCATATACAAAATAAAAGCATCCTGCAAGGACTCCCCCATCCGATGGAGATGGTGGCAAGCTAGACAAAAGCACAAGACCGCATCACTTTGGAAATTATTTTATGCATTTGCATAATCCTTTGCAACATAGTACAGCTGTCTTGCGGAGGACGACGTAGGTGCTTTCGTTGTGTGTGTGTGTGTGTGTGACGAAGTGCAGTGCAGCACTCTAGCACATGTGTATGCAAATGTCTAGCTTGCATCTTAATTATTTGTTTGGTTCTGGTGCAACGGAGCAGCTGTCGCAGCTGCAAGTTGCTTTTTTGCTAGTAACACTTCATCGCAGCAGCTAGTGAAAGTCTGTGGAGTCATCTCCCACCCGGCAAAATCTTTGCTTAACTCTAAAGTTCGTTTACTATGAACGTTTCTCGAAACTTAATTTCGCTTCGTTTGGCCTTTTACAATAAATTCTCGATGGTTTTTCTCGGTTTTGATAACGATACTGAAAACAATAATTTTCTTGACCATACAAACTTTGATAGAACAAACTTTGGTTATCGAGGAAATTTCAAATGTGTCGATTTCGTGACGTTCTTATTTTCATTAACGATAGTTTCCTTCGCTAAATGCTCGAAAATTGTATCTTTCTCAATATCTATATCGAATTATATGCCAGATGGGCTAAAAATCTCGTATCTGTGTGTTTGTGAGTGTCCTGCGCTGTTCTTCTTCTTCCAATTTCTGGTTACCTCAAGCTGCGTCGGTATGCGCGTGAGAATGTCGATGTGTGCTCGTGTGTGTGTTTTGGTGTGCAGCCGTTGTGAGTTATTTAGCAAGAAATTTGACTGCATAATTTTGGGGTTCATAAATTTTTCATCAGCACTAATATGCTTTTGTTTAAAGTTGCGTTCTTTTTTTGTAGATACTATTCTAGAAGCAAATTCTTTAAGTAGCGTTTCAAAAAGTGTGCGGAGTAAGATTTTCAACGAAAAATGGAACGCTTTACTTACAAATTTCAGTTGAAAATTTTTCGTAGGCACTTCAAGTCTGATCATTAAATCAATTTTTACGTATTTTCAACTAAAATTTATATATATTTATCATATTAAAAAGTCTTCTAAGTATCCAAAAGAGAAGTTAATCCGTTCGGCTATACAAAATTGAATCCGATCCAAAAGATTGATTTAAATAGAATTATCTTACAGTCAAATTCTCTATAGTCACACTTGGTTCATATTTCATTTAGTATAGCAAATAGTGTCAGTTGATAAAAAAAAAATTTTTCTTATAACTTCTACGACTCTCATTTGAAGAGGTTGTTAGTTTTAAACGCTTTCACATCGTAATCATAGTAGCCGACAGCTTGTTTGCCCCTCCTCTTCTTCTTTCTTATCAATATATTAACTTTTAAATTTTAGACTAAGAATTTATTGTTGTGACAATGAAAGAATATTTATATTCAAATAAAAATTGAATTTATTTACTGAAATTAATGCAAACTTCGTCTTTTACTTAAATTTAATTTTCACAAAAAAAAATCTTGCTTAGAAATCTGAAACGCCACATTCCGCTTGTCTAAAATACATTGCAGCGTTTTGTGTGCAGGTGTACAGGTGCTTCGGTGCTTAGTTTTTAACTACTGGCAACGAAGCGGCCAAAAACATAAAAGTTCTGAAGCCTTTGGTGCTGCCTTGACTCTTGTTTGCAATTTCCGCCAAAAGTCCTTAAGAGCAGGCAAGTAATTTCACTTCATCAAACTTTCGAGTGAAAGCAAAGCAGCGGCTTGTGTCGTTCTTGCCGCGTGCCAACACACACACACACAGCGCGTGCATATAATTCACTGTGCAGACTATTAAAACTTTTAAGAAATTTTTTTTGACAAACACTGAAAGTAATCACTGTTGCTACGTACCTAAGCATCTTGTCGAGCAGTGCACCGCCTTCCTGCCAGCGTCTTCCGACACCGCCTGCAGCAATTAAAGGACCAAGCTGCAACTCGAACAAGTTTGAACCTTGTCTCGCAGCCGCTCAACAAAACAAAGCGTTGCGCAAAATCGAGCTGCCGCACCCCGTGCACTGCCCTTCGCTCCCGCTACGCTATACAAGTGGAATGCAATTCATATATGTAGCTCAAGGCGTCTGTGCAAATTTAAGTGCATTTCTCCAAAGCGCAGCATCGACACAAGCCACAGCAAAATCCGCCGCACGGATTGCTTGTAAAGGATTTTGATCTTTATCCTTGCCATGTTTAGTTTCTTCAGTCAGAAAGAGAAAGCCCAACTAAACAAAGTATGGCAAAGGAAACGGAAAAATTATGGCAACTATAAAAAATCGGAGGCCTTCGAAATTTTTTTGAAAGATCTCTGTAATTATATATGTACCTAAAAATATATTTTCCCTCCCCTATAAGCCAACATTCAAGCACGTGCAATTGCATTGAATTTTCATAAAAAGGGTACGCTGTAAAGGGTATAACCCTTAAATTCCTGCATTTCATGTGCGGAAATCCGCGCAGTCACAGCAACGTGAATAAGTAATGATGACAAGGGTCTTTCGCGGCCCAGCACAGGCTACTCCCGTGAGGTCCAACCTGCGATTTTGCACACGCCGCGCATTTGTCAAATGCGATTATTAGATATCTGTCGAAGGCAACATTCAATATTGAAGAGGAGGTAATTGCAGAGTTCTTCCTCTTCGCTGGATTCAATTGCAATAACAAAGCAATGCAAAGGTCCTTCAAATCTCTTGCGTCGCAATTAATTTCATATTTTATTTGCAATTTCAACTCAAAAGTCTGCAAAGTTTCAAGCCACAATTAAATTTGACATTGCCGCTGCTCAAGCAGCTTTAAAGTCGTTTTCCTTTTGCGTATTAATTTCGCCATGGCAATTTCAATTTCCTTGCCTTTGACAGTAGTAATGCTTGTTGTTGTTGTGGGGTGGTAGTGTGGTGATGCTTCCACCGCTGTTGTCGCAAATGTTACGACAGTTTGTTTGTTCCTTGATACAAGTCAAGGCAACCAAACATCCTTTTAAACCCTTTTCGCTGCTTATCCTGCCACTGGCTCAACAGACATCCCTGCCGCCGCCACGCCGCGCCGTGGCTTGTTGAATATTTACTTTCATTTTCCATTTAATTAAATTGCGCTGTCGCCGCTTGTCGGCGTAAGGTACACGCCTTATTGAGCACAATTCGTTGTAATCAATTTTGACATATTTATGCGCAGCAAGTTAAATTTTCATTTTGCCAGGCTGCAGCTCTATTTAAGTTGGGAAAATTCAGTGAGGCTATGAATACATATAGAAGAAATGGAGGCTTTATATGGTAGCTCCAATAAGACGCCCTGTGGTAGTCACTGAGCAAATCATTTAGAGCTATTTCAACGTGAGCATTGAGTAATAAATCAATTAAGGCAATCGCTAGAAAATGTTTTTCAAGTAGTTTGAGAGACTGTGGAAGTTGGTTGCACTGACCTACTGACGTAGTTCAAGCTCTACTGCCTGTCTATGATGGGCCTACTATGAATAGCTGTTTTCTATGCTATTTGAGCAGCAGTTTAAAATTAGCTTGCTATCATTAATCCGTCAGAAATAAACCTAAATAGTAAAAAATTGTAGTAGAGAAAGAAAGTTAGTTAAAAATATGACATCAATCAATTTTTCTTATATGCATGACTGCTTAATTGACACAGAAATTATGGTTTTAACTATCTAGTGTCCACCATCAGATCCAAAAACCACACTTCCCTTGAACTGCCCCTTCGGCCAATGAATTATAAGCTCCAACAACGCACTGCCAGCATGATAGTATATACCCAAACAGTAGCATTGGCCCACTCTGGAGCCAAACAACGCTGATTGTGTGTAAATAAGCCGTAAAGTAAACTATTTACCGTATGTCGCAAGAACGCTAGCTGCAATGTCAGAGCAGTGCGAGGTAATGAAATAAACTGAGTCAATATTTAAAAGCAATTAAAGCTGATTATGGTAGCAGGTAATTCACTTATTTTATAAGCTATATTACCCTTTCACATTTTGATCGCTATAAAATGCATAAATGGTAATTTTATGCCCTATTAAATTGACTGCCTTGAAATCGTCATGGCGAAATCGTATGGAAAATCTGAAATGGCACGTTTAGCCAATAACCCAGGGACCGAAAATAACGGTTATTTTATAATTTTCAAATTAAAAAGACATAAGGAAAAAATTGTCGTAGAACTTTTTCAAATACACCGTTGTGATCCTAATGGCCGCACCTTCACGAATATGGAATGCCTTTTAAATTTTCGACTGTTACAATAAAAGTCAAAATTAACTGATATTTTATGCCTTCTATTTTTTCGGACAAAAATAACGGTTTCTTTACTTTAATTTTTTTCGACAAAAGTATCTGTTATATTTTGCCTTTTATTTTTTCGGAAAAAAAGTAACAGGCATTTCTGACTTTTACCATATCGGACAAAAATACCAGTTATTTTTTGCCTTATTTTTTCGGTCAAAAATATCAGGCAATTCAAATTTTTTCAAAGGTCGCTTCACCGACTAGAAAACTATTTATATCATTATTTTTGTCTCATCAGCGCGAATATTTTGAGGTATTATACTTGACTTTTTATCATTTCAATACAAAATATATTTTTTACATGAAACTAAAAATTCATTCCCCTGAATGAGGATATCTCTTTAAAAGAAGCATTATGATACAAAAATATAGAGAAAGTGATTGGTTTGAACAAAGAGCCTCTGAAAAAGGGACTATTGTTGGATGCAAGTGGTCCTGTAAGTAGGTACATACGTGTCAACATGGCTTCCTATAGAAGCGAGCATTGAAATTTAATTAGTAATTAGAAGGAAAGTGGCCATACCCTTCGCTGACATTGCAGCAGCCTTTCAGTGCTCTCTTTTAGTTAGTCTTATGCGTGTGTATGTGTTATGTGTTTGTATATGTGACAAGCAATAAGTGAGGTTTCGTGTTCTATTATCTAACAAATCTATTTTTCAAACTGATTTTTAAGTTGAATCTAAATTTTTGTATTTCCGTGCAGTTCAGAGCTCGTCAGAAGTACAGAGATTCATCCATGATCTAAGCCTGTAACAGTTGCAATGTTCACCGCGAAAATCGAGCGAAATTCCGAAGCATTTCCTCAATCTATCTTTTATCTATCTCTTTAAACATTTTAATCGGATTTCAGCTTTATAAACTCCATACGAATAAATTGTTAATATAATTGCATGCGATATCCTATTGTCGAATTCTTCTGCACTCGCTATCACAATTTGTTTTATAAAATTAATTTTCAAGTTTTTGAAAGAGTGGTTCATATAACTTGTGGTGCACATTGATGAATCTGTAATCTCAATAATTAATGAAATATCTTGTCATAAGAGATACTATAAACATTCGCGTCAAAGTGACCTGCATTGTTTTGTGATATGCAAAAGCAATAAACTTTAAACTTTAAAAAAAACTTATAAAAATATATGGCAGCAGTTTTCACAGTTTTACCTTTGAATTTTGAGCGCGGGCCTCAACGCTTACATTACTGATTTGTGGTGGTGCAGTTCATATGAGGATTTGTACATATGTATATGTGTAAGAGTGTGCGTTGGCTTGAGGTTTAAAACAACAACAACAACAACAGCAGCAGCAGCAGCAACAGAAGAAGCTGTATCAATACGAGCTGGCCAGCATGCGCGCTGAATTGATGACACCATTAAAATCAGCAGTCCATGACAGCGAAAAATTGGAAACGGCGCGAAAGAGAGAAGAAGAAAGAGAGTGTGAGAAAGAGAAAAAATTGCAAATTAATTTAATGCATTACACACACACACTCATACTCACAAATGTATGTGCATATGCCACTAGCGCTGATTATCAACTTTTTTGCAGTGATTTTCCGCGAAAAACCAAACATAAACATGCACACACACACACACACACACACATGCATACGCACATATGGCGCGTGTAAATTAATTTTTAATTTAATTCCCGCAAATGAGTTCTCACTGTCAACAATTTCTGCAAACTGAAACGACAACAACAAAAAGTCGGCCGCCACAGACTCACAAGCGCGGCTTTGAAATGTGGCGCCACAGCCGCAGAAATTGTTGCGCCAATGTCAGTTTGCCGCAGTTAAGTGAAAATTCATAACGCAACAACTTATTTGTAGCCATGGACAACAACAACAATGATTTATTTACTGTGGGAATTACACGAATGCTGCAACCGGTGCAGCTAACCGAACTGAAGTGCTGCCAACGAAAACCAGTTGGAAAAAATAAACTGTTGAAATGTTGCGAATCCGGACCGACATGAAACTAACGGCGCGCCGCGGCGCCTTCGCTGGAAGGCATAAAATCACTGGAAATTTGCATGCATTTGCTTAACAAATTTTATTCAACGGGGGTTTGCTAACATTTCGAGAGGTAAGGATGGCCGCCAAGTGCAACAACAAAAAAATGATCAAATTTTAAATTTATTCAAAATTTTATTAGAGCATCATTGAGATGCAGGCATATTAAATATTGTTCCAATTTAAAAGCACTACCTATTCCCTATAGCAAAATTCCAGAAACCCAAATTGCATTAACTACATATTTGAAAATCCGCACAGACTTTAATTTAATTGCTCCACTGTGCAATATTTTAATCGTTGTTGATTAATTGCATTTTCGCACATTTACAGGCCTTTAGCGCAATTTTTTGGAGCTCAACACTCGAATTGCAACAGCTTTGTCATTAATGCGTCACCCTACGCTCATCTCTATAGTATCTGTCGAAGCAGTCTGTCCGTTTGTTTAATGGATGTCTTTTGCTTGATAATCTTCTTGATTCCTCTTATTGATCATCTTCAAACAAAATAGAACTGTTAAACACTAATTCCAAGCCGAAGTAATGAAAACTATACTATTTTTCTGTTTCGTGGTGAATTCATTTCAAATCAAAGGAAAAGAAATCGATTGCAACCCTTCAAATTGAAAATGATGAAAACTAATTAAATCTTCTTAAGCGAAATCGCAAAAGAGTTAACTCTTAAGAGCTCTGCCACTTACTTGTAAAATAGAGTATATACTTGTAGAGTACATGCGTACATCTCAAACATTGTACTTTATTGTAGTGTATTAAATTGTCGTTGTACTCCACTGATGCTGCTGCAGTTGATGGCTTCGGTGACATTGATGATGACTGAGCCATCTGCATTATCATTTCCATCATCAACAACAGCAGCAGCAGCAGCAGAAGTAGCAACATAAACAGCAACAACAACAATGCCAGAAAAAAGCCCAACTGCAAGTGAAATTTAAAGAGCTGCATTTTTGCAGTGATTACCTTTTAATGGAAACAACGAAAAGCAAGAACAACAACATGCAATGTGCAACTTGCAACATACGTGCTCGCTGCAATACAACAGCCTGCAAGCCACATGCAAATGACACTCGACGCGAAAAAGAACGTAAAATTAAATTAAATACAAAATTATTACATCACATTTCGGACGTCATGTGGTGTTCGCGATTGCCATCTGGAAGTGTAAGCATGTGTGTATGCATGTGTATGTGTTTGTGTGTCATTAAATTAATTTGTAAAAGTGCTTTTGCCTGCAAAATATTTTTACTTGTTCGCATTTCTTGACAGTCAACAGCTTTTCGCTTTATTTGCACGATGTTGATTACTCTACGAAAAGGCGTACATTTAATTTCAGCATCGACTGTCAGTTGCTAAAAGTTAATTAAATTTAACTTAATTTAGTACGAAACTTGATCTGGAGCATGTATTAAAGCACTTTCTTCTATGGCAAATCGTAAGAATTGAAGTCATAACTATTGACTGGAAGAACTGCATGAAGAATAAATCAATTTAGAAATACTCTACATAGTACGTAAATGTATAGATCGACCTAAGAATATAAGAGGCAAACATAACGTAAATACGGTTGCTTTTACAGAGCCGAAGTCGAGAAATACCTCTCCGCTCCGTCCATGGCAAATGAGTCCTAACACAAGATGACCGAGAAGGCTATAGTGTAATGCTTTCCATATCCTAATGATGATGCTGTAGAAAAAGAATCACCAAAAATGAGTTTCACAAGAAATATACACTGTCGTTATTAAAAACTCAGTCTTTATTTAATTTTCGTTAGAGTATATTTTGTACGAATTTCATATAATATTTAGGTTAGTGTGCCTTAAATGCAAAAAACCATTTTCGCTTCCATAAAATACGTATGCACATATAACCGGTTTAACCGGCTGAAGCGGTTACGCAGCAGTAAAGTACAGTAAAGGCTCAGTTAGTGATCGCGTATCGTATTTAATCGTATCGTAAACAAAACCTGTTTTACCCGAGCTCTATACATGCGTTCGCTCTTAACGAATCCTAACGCAGAAATCATAAACAAAGTAGGTTTCTCTGCAATATTTACGCATTACGAATAAATACGATACGTCATCACTAACTGAGCCTTAAATCAAAATTTAGTGTAGCTGTAATGAAGCATTTCGCCCCACACACAGATGCATCTGCACAAGAATACTACATACACGTACATACATATGCAAGCGGAAAGGGCAGAAGCATGGAGGGTTGGAAAAGGAAGCGCGCATCAAGTAAACTATCTTAGGAGAAAACTATGCTATGTTGGCAAGACAGCCGCAATAGTCAGGAGCAACAGCAGCAACCAATCTGACAACAATCGCAACAACCGCAACAACCTCTACAACAACAAGAATGACAACATGCTAGTCAAATGCAAAAAGCTTTTGTGCTTAAAAGCAAAACCTCAAACGTCCAAAAATGCACAGCAGCCCTGCGCTGCCCACGCAGCTGCCTCCTAAAAAGCAATGGCGGCAGTCGCTGCAATGGAAACGTATATAAATGTAGTTGTGTGCAAATGCGTGCAATTGCATGAACATGTTCTGCATGTGTATGTGTGATGACTGTCAATGTGTGTCTGTTTGGTTGCGGCATATCAAGCGGCATGCGGTCTCAGCGCAACATAACATTCAGCTCAGCCGCTGTGGTAGAGAGCGACGACAGCAACGACAGATAGATAACAATAGATTGGCTGCCTTACAAGCAATTTCTCCTTGCATTGAACCAGATTAGCAGACAGCGCACTTAAGTGTGTGGTGTTTGTGATGGCGCTGCAGGCGCATATTTCGAAGCAAAGTTCCTGCAAGTTTCTGGCTGAGACAAGCCGCCAGCGAGGACGTTAAGTGCGTTTGATTGCGCTGCGAAACTGGAAATTTCTTAAAAAGCGCTGCAATTGAAAGAGCAGCTGGGAGCAGTGTTCAAACTGTGATACCCACAAATTGAGTACCAAATTATATCTCACATGGTATGTATTATCATGCTTACAGCTGCCTGCAGAAGAAGAGTGAAGATATTTTGGTTTTCAAACAGTATTTCTTTTAAGGACCATACTGTTTTCTATTACCTCGAATTGGGTGGACCTTTCAAAAAATAAATGCCCATCAATTATTATTATTAATTTCCAAAAAATGAATGAAAATCTGCTCACATTTTAAACAGAATATTCCTATAGAAACTTCTTTTTCTGAATGGAACACGTAAAATACTAAAATTGTAGGTATACATTGATTTATATTTTTTCTCACAAATCTAAATGCACTTGGCGAAAGCAGAGCAAAGAGAGAGGATGAACGAATCGATGTAGAGATGCCTTATCCTACTTGAAGTTAAGATGTTTGGCAAAAAGTGTGTAGCAGATATACAATCTTTGGCTTAAGCATGCTCATTTCGGCGACTGCATTAGCATGCAACAACAAATAAGCACTTGTCAGCATGCACACATTTACATTTAAATTGCAGGTGGCATGCAGTTGTGGCACATCAACAACATGCAACATGCCAATGCAGGCGCAAATGCGCTTATCCATTCAAATGCAAATAGCTGCCAGCGCCTGCGCTCGAAAACTTCTGGTTGCATATTTTCCCGTACTACAATAAGCCTTTTTCCCCACACACACAACAAATTTATAAACCCTTTTTTAGCTACGTCACAAATTGTCTATTGTGCTTACCACGGCGGGAAAAATGCTCGGCCCTTTTATTGCAGAATATTTTCTAGCTTCTGATATATTTTCCCGTAAAAAAAATAATTGAATTTGATTTTTCGTTGCATTTAAACTCAGATATTTTCGCTCGACCTTGCCACAACTTCACAGCATTGCACAAATTTCGCATTTATTCGCGAATGTCGTTGCTGCAATTGTTGACCTGCTGCTGGCTTGGCTGCTGTCGCTTTTATTTGTATTGCGTTAGTGGATATGTTTTTAGCGCTTGTGGCATATTAGCTTATGTCTGTGCTTATGTTTCTATTGCTCGTATTTTTTAGAGTGTGTGTGTGTGTGAATATGGCATTTTCGATTGAAACCAACACAGCAAATTATTTGCTTCGACTGCTGCATACCTACCTACCTACCTTCGTCCCACTTGCCCCTCTTAGGGCCAGTTTCACAGTGGATGTTTAAATCTAATTTGCGAATTGAGTTTAAATCTAGTTTAAATTTTCTTGAGTTTCACAGTGCAGTTATTTAAATATGGAATAATGAATGGCAACTTCGAATATTTGACAATTGAAGGTTAGCACAACTTGCCAAAAACATATGTTCAATTGTTCAATTATGGAGGCAGCGCGAGCTAAAAATTTTTCGTCGGCCGAAAGAAGTGAATTATTTGATATTGTGCAAAGAATCCACAGTTTATATTATTTATAATACAACGGGATCATTTATATGTGCTATACCATGCAGTTGTATGTTTAATTTGGCCGCTTATAAATTGCAATATTGTCGACGCAGCTTGCTTGCACATCCGAAATCAGCTGTTTATTTGTTTTCGATTGCAACTCTGTGCCGTACTTAAATATCCACAATCGGCTATTTAAATCGTATTTAACTTCCAACTGTGAAACTGAAGTTCCCTATTTAAACTGCAATCAGGGTTTAAACATCCACTGTGAAACTGGCCCTTAAGTGCATAAAACGGGAATTAAATTGGTAATGCTTGTTAAAATCGGACGAAAAATTTTAAAAGCTTTCAATAATTTTTACAAATTATGGAAATTTGCATTTCTATTAAGTTCGATTTTTTTGTGAATGTGTATTTTAAGGTACTCAAATGTGTGTTTCATAAGCTTATTCTTACAGTTGCGAATATCTTTTTCTATTTGATTAAAGTTACTTTGCGATACTTTGTGATTGAAATAGATACTTTGGCTATCAGCCATTTTTTACTATTATTCCATAAACTTAAAACTTTTGTATACATTTTTTAACTAAGAAATTATCATTCCTCCAGCAGTTTTTTCACATAAAGCAACACTCAGGGAATTCCTCCTATACATGCGAAGCACTTATTAGTTTGGAAAGGATTATAGGTAAGTGGGAGAGGGGAGGAGGGGAGCCAAAGTGGAGTATTGGCGGTGGACGGAAGATAAATAGAAAAAGATTGTGCAGCAGCTTTTTGCACAAAAATTGTATGCAAAAATTACTTTATTGTACTTATATAAAACCAAAAGTATACAAATTGTATATGCATTCCATTCATGAGCACTGAATTACTTAAAAAGGATTTGAAGCAATTATCAGAGTATTCATCAAATCTGTTAATTGCACAATTGGAATAAAGCACTATTAAATGTACTACCTATACACCGCCTTTGGATATTTTTATTATAAATATTGTATGTAAATAAAAACGAAAAAAAAAGCCATAGTCCTGCATGTGATGAGCCGATTTTATATACCTATATATATATATAATGCCATTGAATATGAACGAAAAAAAATGTGTTTATCTGTTATAAAAGATGCATGGCTTTATGTGCTTTGCGGCTTGTTTTTCATTTCCGACCGCCAACCAATTAAATCGTCCTGTGACCAATTTCAAGCATTTCCATACAAACAAACACACACACATATTTTTATTGGTATACATAAGTGCAAATGTAAATGCCAATAACAACATGATAGCCCACATTGGCATTTTAGTGAATTCCATACGTGTGTGTCGATATTTGTACCCTTTTGGATGTTTGCTAGGATGTGTGCAAATTGAAAATAAACATGTTTGTATGTGTGTAAAATATGTACATACATAAATAAATAACGGCGACAGAAAAGTGCTGCGGCGACATTTGCAACATTCAACTGCCACCGAATACAGACACAACAAATAAATGGAAAATATTTTGCATAGCAGCAACAAAATTTAATGAAAATCAGTAGCCTACGTTGTTGTTGTTACTGTCGCGCATTTTTACACTCGTATACAACAATGTCTCTGCTATTCCTGTTATTGTTTCATTTATTAGAAAGCCAAGTTTATGCAAAAATTGCAAATGTCTGTGCATCTGGCAATATGACAAAATGGCGCATAGTTTTATTGAATAGCAGCAGATATTAGATAAAAGAGAAGTGCATTTGAGAGAGTTCTGTCACTCAGAAGGCAGTTGGGAAATGCAGCGTTTTTTATTCAATTAGCTTCTCCATATAAAACAATCTTTCTGCATTGAAATCAATCTTTTAGAGTTACTCGCTAATATCCAATATCGATTATACATGAAAGCATTGACACATTGGAGAAGAGGGCAGTTAGTGCCGTTGCAAATAAAAGTTTTGGATTGAGTCAATATTCCTTTTCATATTATTTCTATGATGTAACGGATCGGTTAGATCAATGATCAGTCGGATTGCTAACTTATTGAGCTTTTTCGAAAATGCAATGTGCCTCTAATACTACTCCATCAATACTGAATATATTGCAACTTCGTAGAACTAGCAAAACGTGTTTCTGTGTGTTTCATAGAAAACTGACATTAATATACATACATACATACTTGTATAGTATGTTTACGTAAAATTGTCAAATATTTATATATAACAAATTTTGAATCCTTTTTAGCCCGAATTTCTACTTCCCAATTATGTTGAAATTGGTGACATGCATTCTACATCTAAATACAACAAAATTGCGCAACGGAAATATGCTACTTATGCGTTAACGCCCGCTTCGAAATTGTTGCCCTTCGACTTGCAAGGCGTCTTTTAGTTTAACTAGAAAGCTTACACTATTTACATTGCCAGACTACATTTTGATAATTACTATTTATTTTTGTAGCTTGGAAAGCTGCCCCCTTCCTTCTCTTCTGCCACTGCCTCTGCGTCAGCTACCCCCCACAAAGTTCTCGCTTTGGCGCTTTTGATTTGGTGTGCAAAAAATTTACTTTCCGCTTACACTAAAAATAATTACTTAGAGTTTTCCTTGCATGAGCAAGGGAAGGGGGGAGGGAAGGGGGGAGGGAAGGCAAGAGGGTGCACAGTGATAGCATAAAATCTCGTACATTGCGGTTGTTGCGCAAGAGCGCAAGTGGCGCAAATAAATCGTGCATTATGAAGGTAGCCGGGAATATTACACAACGGAAAGTATATTTATACAAGGCGGCAGCATTAAATTACTTGGCCCAAAGGTAAATTGAGCGGAAGCGCAAAGGAAAACAAACCCGCCCAGCCCAGCCGCCCACCAAAATGAAACACCACACACAACCGCACGCCAGCTACGTAAGCAACTAATATAACAGCAATAGCAACAGCAACAACAACAACAACATGCCCAAAAGTAAAGCCGAGCAATATAGTTGCAAGTGCGGATGTAGCCCGAACCCTTGCTTGCTACAAACTGAAGCCTGTAGTTGCTGGCAACAGTGACATGCGGCGAGCTGTGGATGGGTGGCAGCGACAAGGGGGAGGGGAAGCTTGCGCTCAGCCGAGCGAGCAGCCGCACAAACCGATTTGGTGGGTACTTACAAGGATAACTTGCTGAATTTTTGCAATAATAAAATATTTGCACTGCTGCAACCGCAACCGCGAAACACAAACGCACACTAACACACACACACACACACCAGCATGCACGCACACATAGACAGAAGCAGCGTTTTTCCATGCAACTCATAAAAAAGCATGCTTGTATAAAGTGGAGCGCAGCAGCAAAATGCTGGAACAGCATCAGAGAAGCAGGTAAAAAAGAATGGCGCTTGGAAAGTGGCATTAACTTGCTACCATAGTCGCTTACGTCTGTGTGTATGCATGTGTGTGTGTGTGTGTGTGGCAGCAAAAACAAAAATACATGTACGTGTATGAAGATGCACTTTCCTGCTGATGCCGGAATTTATGCTAATGCCCTGCCGAATAGTTCCGCGCGCTGATGGCGACTTGGCACGTGAATATGATTTTAGATGGCATCCTTTTTGGCATGATGTAGCGCTTGCCAATGTCTCTTCGTGTGTGTGTGTGTGAGTAGAGGTGCATGCACGCATGAGCATGTATGCTAAGCATTTTTTTGCCAGCGTGTTTCAGCGAAAAAACTGTATAATCCTGCCCCCACAAAAAGTGGAATGCCATATGAGCTGCAATTTCATGGGATAAGTGCATAGAAAGCGCAGCGATTTAACTTTTGAAAAGCATTTCATATGCTAAGCGAAAGTATAGCGAATTTTACAACCAACAAAAAAGTACTTTAGTCCAAGTCTAAGTAAAACAATGTGAAGCGGCTATTAGAGGCTTAAGTTGGTAAATCGGCCAGGCAAAATAGCATGACTTTATGAGTTACAAAATGGTATGACTTTAGATTAAGGACTAACTACCCCTTACGTGAGCATAGCTGCAGTTTAAATGAAATCGCAAGCATCTACCAGCAGCTTTTGGGCGTACGTTTTATTGCAGAAATAAAGAAAAATGCAATAAAGATTTTCGAGTAAACTATTGCTATGAAATATGTAAACTTTTATAATATGTCAAGTAGCAGTCAGGCAATGGGCATTGTCCTAAATAAAGTATCAGTGAATGAAAAATTTGCACATTTAAAAAGCAAAAAAAATATAAACAATTAATATGTTAATGCAACGCAATTCCTTCTTTTCTGAAATTTCAGCTTGTTAAATTTTGAAGCGAAAATCAAATTGTTTGTTAAAAAACCTTGTCAAGATAATTATTTTTGTCTAAATTCATGCACATTTGAGGTGGAGAAACTGCAGCGTAAACAAACTCTTAAATCAACACTTGTCAGAAAATCAAAGTGCTATGCTAAAAATAGAAAATTTTGACTAAATAAAGCGTACTTAACTGTTAACTTGTTAGTATGTACTAACAAAAATAAATAAAAGAAAATTGCAAAACTTAAAACACATAACAACAGGGCAAAATAAGCAAGTCCTACGCTTTTACATGTACACACAAAGCAGCGTGCACACACACAGTGGCAGTAGAGAAAATACTGGCAGCGCAAACACACACACACAAGCGCCCACATACTTTTGCAAATGACTCTGGCATATTGCAGGTGCTTGCCTGCTGGCTTGCTGCAGCTTTAGTCGACCACCGAGTTTATTATGATCTGCCTTTGGTCATTTTATTTACTATTTATTTGACTTAACATGCTTTTTGCCCAGCTGTCCAACCAAGGAACAAGCGTGAGCGTTAAGAGTTAGGAATAAAAGTGATGAACATGCGACAGAAGCGAGTGCCAAGACAGTGGAGCAAGCACTGCCGATCGTGATCAGAGCTAAAAAGCGTTCATTTGGCTGAAGATCTCAAAAACATCCTACATCTGGTGCTGGTATATTTGAGCCCTGCACGAATAATCAAAATCCCTGGAAAATGCAATAGGTTCTTTCAGGCAGCAGAAGATGACATAGAAGGATGCTATCCTATCAAACATGATAAAAATTATATAAACCAAAGAAACGCTAGTCAAGAAAAATCAAAACTGTTGCAGGAAGGCTTAAACCAGGGGTGGCCGACTCAAATCATCTCGCGGGCCACATATATGGAAAATATGTTCCGAAATAGCCGGAATATTGGCCGGAAGAATGTTCAAGGCAAATCATTTGCTCTCACTAACTGAATGTTTATATCAATGAAGCTGCTGAAAAAGCTCTTTAACATACTTCTCGCATCCCTAGGAAAGCACAAAGGACATATAACACCATCAGAGATCAATAAGTCGAGATACACATCAAAGCGCGTATAGGAAAGAGAAGCGAAACCGTATGTGAAAATGAATTACTTTCCATTTTAGCTGCGAAAATAATCGCGTAAACCGCATATTGAGTTCACACACACACACACACATACATATGCAGCAGCATTGGCAGGCAAACACACGCGCAGACATACAACCGCAAATACACACATACGCGGATACGCGCATACGCAGACTTCTCATGCGCCTAATACCCACACAGCTGCCACTGCGGTTTGTGGCAACTCAGCTCACTCCCAACCAAGTTCCCCACTCGCTCTCCTGTTACTTCTGCAACCATGTGGATGATTAAAGGGAAGAGGGAGCAACACAGCTTCTTCACTGAAAGCGAAAGTGACTGCAAGTAAAATGAGTATTTACGCCCGCCTGGCTGTCTCGTGCATGTGTATGTGAGTGTAGTTGTAGCGCTTAAATGCCTGTCGCCTACACGCACTTATGCATGCATAAGCGCCTACACACACACTTGTATCCACTCATACACTCGCACACATGCATTATTTAAGGCTGCCAGCCTGCTTTTGTTGGCAGCTACTTTATTTCTTATTTATTCTCTTTCACTTTCACATTGCTTTTACTTAGCTTCGGCTGCTATCTTTACGCAACCCCCTTCCCAGCTGCCACTGGTTCGTTAAAATATTTTTTATATGCAGCACACCAACAAAAAAGCAAAAAAAAATCACAAAATCATAATAAAATTAGATTAAAGCCACTCAAACTTGCGAATGCTTTGCTTCACTTTGAAAAATCGCTCCTCTGCCGCTGCTCTTGACGTTATGCGCCACTCACGGCTCACACGTTCCACCGCTTTGCCAGCGGCGTCGGCGCTTCCTTCTGCACTTCCTGCCGTCACCGGCTGCTTTCGACTTCGGCCTTGTTGCCGCGCTAATAACGCATTCATATGTTCCTGCCGAAATATTTTCCCAGCAGTGGATTAGATTTTAAAATTATTTTTTCCTTGAGCTTCTTTCGCTTTTTTGTTTATATGTTTTGTCACTTTTTGCCAATTCAGCCTGCGGCCATTTGCCTGTTAAGGCGGATGCGTATGTATGAACTTGAAATTGCTGTGCCTCTGCAGCTCGAGAGGAATTCGCCTCCCGGCAGCCACTTTGACTTTTATGACGATTTTAATTATATCGCAATTACTGGCAATCGAAAGCCAATAAAGTTTGCAAATTTCTTTCGCATGGCAATCAAAGTGGCAGTTCTTTTTTTAAAGTTCAAAAAAGTTACAATAATATACATCATTTCACAGAAATATTTGCAAAAAAAATATCGAAATCCAATTTTTCGATGTGCCTCAATAAGCAAAGTTAATTTATTTTGCGCTTATGAGAAAATGCTTGCAAGTGTTTCAGAAGCTTTAACAATCGAGAGATTAATATCTACTATTATTTTTAATGAGCTCACTTCTCTAACTAATTCGCTACGATATCACACTTCGAAGCTTCAATTATACTAGACTTCCGTGTTATTAACCGTAATTTATGCAATCTACCACATGCCTTTTAAGGCAAAGGTGCTTTTTAAAGCAAAGGGAATATCACTTGGAACTGCATGAGAGCATTTGCCCATCAACACTGTCAACTGTCAAAACCAGATATCGTATTAATGTTATTAGTAATTCCGAATACCACTGTTTACAAGCATATACTATAAGCAATTGCAGCAACTTTACTTTTGGAATAAGACGCTGTAATTCGATATTTCATATTACATTTCCAACCAATTATGAAGAACTTATGAGTCATTTTACTTTTCATTCAAGCTGTCAGATACATTTGAAAACGTTCTAGCAAGTAGATACGTGAAACCATAATTCCCTCTTTTAGTATCGCAATTTAGACATACATTTTAATTAACACAAATTTTCATTCGTCTTTAGTCTTCTTCGATCCCAAAGTTGCTTATAAGCAGCATCCAATATATATTGACCCGATAAATCCAGAAGTCTGAAATCTTCAAAAAAATTTGTTTAGATCTAATAACCATGAGAATCATGAAAAAACAGGAGCAGAGCCGAAATGGTATATTTAAAAACCTATTTCAAGAAATACACAAACAATCAAAGTTCTGCATTCAAAAGGAGCATTCAATATTGAATGTTCCGAGATTGCCAAAAAATGTTTCGGAAACTATAATTCTTTGTATTTAGTTTATTCTATTGTTCTATTGTCAATGTAAAATATGTTTAAAACTGGTGTTTTTTTCCAGAATGTTGTCCTTCTAACAACAAAATGCAGTTGATATCATATCGCATCGAAATCACATCGCTACTTCCACAGCACATCACACGCTGCGCACCTGTCGGTGCTGTTAGGAACAACAGCTTGCCAAGCTGTTAACAGAGTCAATACCTTCGAAATTCGAACATTCTGTTAAGCACTTAACATATCGATAAAATTCTCTCCTCTCAAAAACCAAGTTTCAGCAAAAGTGCGAAAGAGCAAAACTTGCATTTCATGGAGAAAAGCAGAGCTTAACATTTTCGAACATTGCACGAAAAGAGCGAGCGCGAAGAAGAGCGCAAATGTAACTCTCAGTGCAACTGAAGTTGAAACTGTCACTGCACAGATTTGGCTGGTAATTTGGGTGTGGGTTGCCGCGACGGATTTAGGCCAGTGGGTAGACGAATGGACAGACGAAGCGGGGAAGCGTCAGACAGACAGCCAAGCGGGTGACACACACAATTGCCGAGCAGATGCGGAAGGTTATGATTTTCTATGCGAACTTACATACATACATATGTATGTGTGTGCTGTTGTTGATATATATGTATGTATGTGCATGTGTGCGTATAAGAATCTTTTAAAAATGTCAATGAGCAGGTAATGCTCATGTGTGTGTCTGCTACACATTTTCGGTATCAATCGCTACACATTATTACAAAAAAGGACAATGTTAAGGATTAATGTTAAAAAATTAAGCGATGGAAAAACATTTCAATTGGAAATTTTGAAACGGGGCTCATCTCGACTTTTTCGATAATTTTTACCTGTACACATTTAGAGCGAAAAATGCATCTTTCTGAAGGTTATAAGTCCAACTGTTCGATGGATCTCAGTGTTTAGTGACTGTTGAAAATTTTAAATTTCAAAAAATGAGTCCTTTTCAAAATTTCCAATACAATCAGAAAAAAATCAATGCATTAAAAAATTAACGAGCTCTTTCTCTTCTTTCATGCTATTTCATATTTTTTTGATAGAGCAATGCACTTTGTCTGCGCACTAGAGCTGCTGTTTTTGTGCTTCCTCTTCGCCCCCTTGGGCTCTTCTTCCGCTAATGCGCATGTTGTACGGAACAATGGCATAGTATGAAATTTGAAGCATGCCGCAGGATAGTTTTGCTACTTTAAGTGTCATTTTATCGTTATCTTTCACACTTTGTGATTTTTTCGCACTTCCTCTCGGCGCTTCTTCTTCTTCCTTTTTAGCAGCCTCCCCATCCTACGCCACCAACTTGTTCCATACTACTTGCCGCACGCTGCACCATGTCACTCTTGTGGCAATCTGGCACATTTTTTTACTAATTCCATTTTTCTTCACTTCCGTTTTGGGCTTCCGATTTTTTGCCGGCTGCTTCCACGTCTTGTGACGGTGGCGGTGGAGCCACACTTCGAGTTCCGCAGACTCAAAACTGTTGCAACTTGCAACGATGCCCGAAGTTGGTTCTGCGGCATTGTGTGAATGAATAATTGAGTTTATCCTTTTTTGTTTGATCCTTCTCGCACTGTTACATCTTTGTGCTGTTACTTTTCCTTGTGTTTGTATTTGTGTGGTATGTTGGTTGCATGTGTGCACTCTATGTGTGTGTGTGTGCGTGTGTCTAGCTGTGCTTCTACTTCACAAGCCATATAAATGATTCTTCGCAAAAGATTTCTTTATTTTGTATAATGCACTTCAATTGCTGATGTTCGTCCTTCTTCCGCCGTCTAACCCTTTGCACACTTTATCCATCTGCTCCTTTTTCTCTACGTAGTATTTTAGTAAATACTTGTCAATCATTTTTAATTGCTTTTGAAGTTACTGAATGCAGCGAGCTTTCTGCTATTGACAGTTCAGACTTGAAAGATGATTATCGAAAATTAATTGCGCTTGCTCAATGCCAGCGCCACAAAAAAAAATTAAAATGATACGCGCTTTTTTCAAAAGAAGCCGACGCCATTGTTGCCAACTGGAAGTACAGCCGAGATTAATGAAGGCGGTTATTGACTTACGATGTATAAGGATTTTTCGCTGTATTCGCATATGCACTTTATGCACGTGCAAGACACGCAGTTCCAATTATTCGAGCTGTCAAGTCATTAAAAGGATAATTCAATATACCACAAAAGAAAAATTTTTTCCCAGATATTAAAGTTTCTCAATGCTCTCGAACGTGAAAAGCAAAATTTTATAAATATACTTTAAAAAACTTAATAATTTTTTATACAGAAACTCGCTTTCATAATAACTTGTTAATGTTTTTCTAGGGACAATATATTCAGAAATATGAAATAATATTATTTTGTCTGATTATCCTACCTTCCCTCGGGTTAACAAATACTTTTGCAAGCCGCCTGCAGACATTTTTTAATTCACCATGATGTATGTATGTATTTACATTTATTAACACTATGCTAAGCATTATGGAGCACGGAAACGACGCGGGAGGCCGTGCCTCTAATAGAAAGACCAAGTAGAGGAGGCACTGGCAATGCTTGGCTTGGAGAGGACGCGCATGTTGTTATTGACCAATGAAGAAGAAGAAGGAGTGGTGCCTCATTTTTTAAACTAAGATTTTTATCATTTGGGGTATCAGGGATCTCATATACTGAAGTAGAGCATGGGCGTGTTTTGAAAAAACGACAAAGAGGCGTATGCAAACGTGGATGCAGAACTGTAGATACTCCATTTCGCGGATATGGGTCTTGGAATTAAATGGATCAGCCATATAAAAGACTTGCCATACAACACATCAGTTAACATCATAAACAGTTGCCGGAGGTGAGAAGATGCGTTCATACGGATCCAGTCATCTTTCTTTATGTGCTTTTTCGGCTTACTTGAAATACAAAAAAAACTTTGTGGTTGCTCTGTGAAATATTCCAAGGTAGTCTGACCTGCATATTGACTAAAGTAAGAAAGTGACACTTGGCATGCACATAAATTAAAACAGACCGACAAACAAGACTCAATGAAAGAAATCTGTTCAAGGCATTAACACACAACTACATGCATGCACACAAACAGGAATTCAACTGACACGAGAAGACACATGAAAATGTTACGACCATGCAAGAAGAAGAGCACAGAAATGCAATTGTCAGCGCAAAATCTTGACCCAGGAGAGGACTACACATAATCAATCCACACATTGAAAACACTTTCGGTGCATCTAAAGGATTATTCGAAACCACATTTGCCAAATTAAAATGGTGATGGACCAAAAAGCCAACAACAACCAAAATTACTAAGCAGCAGCAAAATGGCAAGTGTTGAAAGTTGCACATAATTTAAGTTACAGTCGCACACACACGCATACACACACACATAGACATGCAGTCTCATAAGTGTCGTGCAACATTTTAAAGTGCATGTTATGAATTTCTCTTTTATGGAGATTTGTACATGCAAAAACATGATGCCTGCTGCATTGTAAGTGTGTTGTAGCATGAGCCTGTGTGCGTGTATCCACTTGCAACTGCATGAGTGTGTGCGTGAGCATGTGTGCCTGTGTACAGTTGTCGTAATAAGCTTGTTAACACTTCTATTGTGCAGCGCAGATACTGTTTAACCGAAAGCAATGCACCATGTGCCGCACGAGCACGTTGCATGCCACGCCGAGTAGCAAATGTTTGTGCGCAAGTATGTGTAGAAGTGTTAAGCCGCATTTGCTGGGCTTACAACAGACACAGCACTGCAAATATGTGCACACATGCACTTGCACTCGGCTGTCATGTTTTGGGTGTAGCAACATAACAACCGAAAATATTAACAAGACACACGAAATTTAATGCAAATGCTGCTCTCGTTGCTTTACTGCCAAACATAAGTGCGTATGTCTGTTGTTGTTGTTGTTGTTGTTGTTGTGGTTGTTGTTGCAAATGTTTTACTCTTGTTGCAACAACACTTTTACCAACCTCAAATCGACCACGCTCAACACTCCATCTTAAATGCAGCCACAAGACAGGCACAACTTTTGCATTTGTCTTAAGTTTAGAGTGACCAGATTGCAGAAGTTGCAAGGATAAAGTGGTATTTGCGTAAAGCGGCCCCACTTTGAGTATTCAACAAGAACGTTCACTCAGCGAAAAACCACGCTTAATTCAAGAATAACAATACAAAATCAAGCCGATCCATTAACGAAAGTCAGTTAAAATCGAAAACTCTTCAAGAAAGCGCGAAAATCTTAGATTGCCGCCACTGAACTTAAATAAGTTATAACTTCTAATTTTAAATGGAAAATGTTTCTCCACATTTTTAATTTAAGATTTCAGCTCGAAGTTTAAAAGTGTCTATTCAAAAATTTTCAATCGCGAATGAGTGTTTTTATTCGCATGGATAAATTATATCTTAAGCCTTGTTCGGATCAACGATTGAAAATAAGTATCTACCAATCTTTCATATGCATAAGAAGCTTTAACCGAAAAAGTTTTTTGTAATTGTAAGCTAAATAAGAAACCACTTTTTGTATAAGCTACCTTTGTAACGATTTCAAAAAATTTTAATCACAGTTTTATAAAACTCAAAAGATGTACTTGATAAAATTTTTATTCCAGCATCCCTCGATTATTTTCTTATTAAAAAGAGATGCGTTTAAAGAAAACTACAAAAACAATCATTCATACAATTTTTGAAAGTGTAGAAAAAGGGGCAAAGAAAATATATTGCGATTTATGTACTGTAAAAGAGATATAAAGGAAATGCTTATGTGAAAAGCGAAATATTTTTCTGAATATTTTGCATGTTTTTTTAACAATAGATCGCTCAATCCAAAAATTGTATCGTGCAATTCAGCGCATCTGGTCACCTTGCTCTTTGTATTTATGTCACGTGTCATTGTGTGTTGTTTGCATGTGTTTAATGTGTTAAATGCTCACAGCACGTCGCTCATAAATCGCTCATGACTTTCCTTACATTCATTTGCCTCACTTTATGTTTTCACACACATGTACATATGTGTGTGTGTTTGTGTGTGTCGTTAATCATCTTGCAGCTTTCCACTGGCCACACTGACAGCATTAGGCGTTTTAACGTTGTTCATCATTTGCTCGGCGGCAGCAACAACAACAGCAGCATCAGCGAACGCGCTCAAACCCAAACGGTACGTCAAGTTTGCGTCCGGCGCGGCTCAACGACTCAGCAGTCGACTCCGTTGGCACGATCAGATAAAGATCATCACAGTAGTGCCTGGTAGCGCTTCCATTTGGTAGCTGCTCGGGCGTTGATTTTCTCTGCAGCTCTCCGTCCCCCCGCTAAAATTGCTTTGCATAAATCATGCGCAAAATTTGCATTCTTCCGCGTGAGCGTGTTTATCTGTTTTGGAAAATTGCTTTGGTAATTGAAAATATTGTGAGCGCTCTCTACGTGTGCAGTAGTAGGCCACCTGTTATGGCCAGGCACACATCAACGTTTGGTCAGCAGACAGTTTTGCAAATCACGATTTTTAGCAGGAAAAGTTGCCTGCCATCTGTGACTGAAGCTGCTGTCTTTAATTATAGAATTTGTATTAAAGAAAAGTGATCTTTGAGTGTGCACGCTAGAGGCTATACAAGTTGATATGCATATCTGTTTATTTAGAAGATCGTCTTACATTTTAAGTGAGGGTGCAAGCATATTTTCTTGATCAAAAACTTTCATATTCAGTGTTATTGGTATAAATAATTAAAAATATGAATTTGTATGGAATGTTAAAAAAAATTTTTCACTATTTTATTTTGAAAAGTCATTACTTTTATATTGGAACTTTATTTGAAAAGCTTATTAAAAGAGAATTTAAACATTCAAAAAAATTAAAACTTGTATATGCGGTCTCTACTTTACATGTTTTTATCAATAATTGAAACATTCGCAACAGATTGTAATAAAATTGTTCACATTTATGTTTGGAGAGTATAAAACAGTTAATTGCTTCGCTATTTACGCTTCTATTAATGAAGGAATATGAAATACAATCTTCTCATGGCTACTTCGACATCAACTCTCTATTTTACATGTGGATAGATTGCATTTGGAGTAAGGACTGCGGCCTAAAAGCCCGATTATTTACGGGTTTAAGCAATGGAAGCTCGAATGCTTTCTAACCTCGTCAAATATCCATTATTAATATCTTCAGTAAAGCTGTTGCCTTTTATATGATTGTGTCAATTAATCTAATGCGTATCAAGAAGCTACTTACATATTTTTGGGAGTTATTTACCACTTATGCATATATGTATGTACATATTTTTCCTTCTGATTTTGTGGAAGCTTTTCTTTATTTTACTAGCTTGTGATGATTTTTGCAATATTTGCAAAACCAGCGAACAAAGTTTTTGTAATGTTTATGTGATAATTGTTTAAAAAACATATTCCAACTGTCAGTTAAAATATATAAAGCTGTACATATTTCTCAAGTCAAGCGTCAGAGCAGTGAACCACTGCATTGTATAACTGCAGATACTTCAAAAAAGTTTAATAAAAGAAGGCGATTGGGGAGGCAAACAAACTGCAGCTTGCGACAGCGAGGCAGCGACAAATAAAATCTCAAACGAGCCAAAAAACAAATTCAAGACACAGATTCAAAGCCAAAATCAAAATCGACAGCGAAAACGAAAACGACCACAAAAGCACGGTGGCCGCCACCAACAAATGCGGTCTTCCATGTGCCTGCCTAGCTGCCGGGCTGTCGTGAATGCAAATGAACTAATTTTTATAAAAATCTAACCAAAAAAAATATAGGAACGAGAAGAGCGCTTTGAGTGAAAAGACGTGCGCTGCATTGCTTTGAGGGGGCTGTAGTGCCAGCAGCGGCAATAGCGGATTGCAGCTGCGCTCGTATCAGCGTGCTGCACTGATTGCAGTTGCAGCTTTGTCTCGGCTGTCGCTTTGCCTTTCTGAATGCTCCACTCTGCCTACACCAGTCGGCTCTTCAAGCTGCCAGCAGCAGTTCTTTATCTTCTCTTAAGCTTTGTCCTCTGCGCTTCTTCCATTGCCTTACCTTTCTTCATAGTCAGACGGAGCTCTTTATCAGAAAACGTCTTCTACTCGCATGCAAATTAGATGCTTGAATATGATTTGTGATGCCATCTTCTTTTACACTGTCCCTTTTAGAGCTACCAAATTTCACAGACTGCATTGCCTTTGTGTGTGTGTGTATGGTTGGTGTGTGTGCATCATTGCCACTGTCACTGCTGCCACTTGCAGCGCGTGACAATTGTCAATACGCAGAGGCGTTACAATTGAGTCGCTGCGCTTTTCGAATCCGGCAAACCGAGGCACATATCTGGCACGTTTATCAGCCGGATTAAGCCGTTCTCTCTGTTCATTGTCCCTGTCGTTGTGTCTAGTAGGGCTGTTAGTTCCGCCGCATGCCAAGTTTCAAAATCTTAGAAGGTCGCAAGGTTCTCAGTTTCAAAAGTCCAGCATCGATGAGAAGGGAATCTCGCGGAATGTAGATAAGATTTGTATCTAATATTGGCTCTGTCTTGTCGATAAAAAAACTAATGACTGCTGCCAAAGCAGAATACAGAAAACGGTATAGAATGATTTTTTGTATTTTAAATAAATAAAAAATGTATAACAGCATAAATAATTTTTCTTAAGTTGAAGCTAATCTGGAAAAAGCAATAACAGTTTCGGAAATAGTCATTCTTTAAAGCAATGAAATAGGTATTGACAGGTATTTTTTCGGTTGTTCAATATAGAATAATTGATTTGTATAAAATCACGAAAATCTTGAAGTAGCAATATTAAAATTAACCATCTTGAAAATCGAGGGATTACATTATCGTTTGAGATTGACATCCCTAGTCAATGGCTCTGTCTCTTCGGCAATTGTTTGCAGTCGTAAATTTTAATGCGCTGGTCTGGAGTGCTGCCAAACTGCAATTGAATGCAATTCAAGTGCTGAATACCTTATATTTACTATATAAATCAATACTTTCGGCCATTGTGACTTTCAACGCCACACACACACACACTTGCTTATGACAGCCGCAACGGATCCTGGTCAAGATGCACGCTGCTGACTGTGTTATTTGGGCTGTGCTTCAGACACCTTTTGAAACTTGAATTAAAGTCGTTCCATTTTTCTGTTGAATTTCAATTCGTATACAATTGATAACAAATTCTTTCAAGCTCAGCTTTGTACATTATTAAATGCCAGTCGTTTTTATGATTAAAGTGCAAGAAATGACCTGAAAATATGCTGATACACCGAAATTTGGTTTTGTGTAAAAAAAGAGGAATACGCCATTTTGTTACCACATATTTATAAAATCGTTATTCTATCATCTATGAGTATGTAGGACAATAAGAAGACAAATCACATCAAATGCGGAGGAGCTAATTTTGCTTGTGCACCCTCAACCAGCGAACCAAACGTATATCATACCAATCATCTAAGTAGGAAAGTAAGTACAAACACGAATCATACTATACATATTTTCAATTTATTAGTAGAGAGTTGATAATGATTAACTACTTAATTGGACAGTTAATTTCTTTTTAGATAAGTGCCATATAAAAATTTCTCTTTCATTCCTAAGAAGAAAGTGAATTCCTCAACTAAGGTTCGCTAATTCCTAAATTGTCCCAATTGATACTATTTTAGTAGGAAAAATTTAAATGTGCTTCAAAAAATTTCTTCAATAACAGTCCAAACTACTTCTTTAGATAAGAGTTTATATAATTTTTAAAATCTTCAATTAAATTGCGATTTCGATCGAAAGTGTCTTGAAGAACATGACTATAAAGAACATATTTATTTCTGATTTTTGGAAAATTATGAGTATTATATCATAAAGTTGGTTTTAAATTAGATATGTTGCGTGATAGATAGTTAGTCCAACCCATCCAACCCAAATCGGAAAGTGTTTCTTCTAACTGCCATCATTCAAATGTGGCGCAAATTCTTTCATGACACATATTGCAAGCTCTACTTCATCGACCACACTCCGATTGAACTTCAATTTAGTTGGCCGCATTTGCTTTGATCACGTTTTGTGTTAAGTTTCGTTACGGTAAACACCCAAGAGAATTTGTATTCTTTTGTATTTCACCGAAATCATGTCCACAAATTCTTATACTAATCCAGCATTTGTTATGCTAATCTCGACTAGATTTCGGTGCATTTGAGACCTCACATGCACAGCGATACAATACGCATTGCCGTCGATCGCATTCAAATGTGAGACTTTGTTAGATTTCCGTTGACAATTTTATGTGGTGTCATTAATGAGTGGAGCGGTCAGTTTTTTTTCCGCTGTAATTTGATAAAACATTTTTCTATTTTTTTGTAGAACGTTGCAAAAGACTAACTTTATTTTTTTCAGAATTAAATTAGCTGAACAGATGTAAACAGTTTTAATTTACTTCATATATATGTAAGTGTAAGAATGAATTATTAGTAAATATTTTTTACTTCAACAATATTAGATTTTTTAGCGAATTGCTTTCGTAATTAGCTTTTTTTCGTAACTCTATACATTTTCAATAAAGATGTAATCGATTTTTCTGTAGCAGATAAATTATGTATGCATGTACTACAATTCATCAGAATCGTCAGTATCATAATACGGCACGGCCAGGTTTGGCAGATATTTATGCTGAAAATCGTCCACATTACAGCAATGTGTATAACCCTTCCTTCCGGAAGCAATGAGTTGCATGGGACAAGTTTCAGTCAAGCAAATCGGTTGTGGAGCTATCCAAGCCCATCGATTGTTAAGCGTGACAAACACCGTTCGTTTAGCTGCACTATCAACTAGCTTGAATATCCACTTGGGAATTGGATTGCGATCGGGAGCAAGTAAGTAAATGGGCACCTGCTTGCCATTAGTGCTGCACAAGCGAAGAACGCCTATGGAGCCAGTAACAATGAAGGCCCTTCCATTGGAATTGACATGAGTGCGCACCCACTCTTCAATGGTTTTCCAATTACCCTGATTGATGGTGGCGAACTGTGGCACCGCATTTATAAACTTGAAGGTGGCGATCCTTGCTTGCTTGAACAGAAAATCCGCCGACGGAGCCAGATGACCACGATTTATGACGATGTCCCTGTCATTTGTTACGTAGTTTTGGTTAACGCCAAGTAGTTGTTTGAAACGAGCATAGACATTTACTGGCTTAAATGATTCGGCCTCGGCACCAGTTATGACGTGGTCTGTGGTCCAGCTGAGATCCGGTCGGCCTGCAGCTGCAAATAGAAGGCAACGAAAAGCAAATTCAAAACGCCAACAATCAACTGTAAAACAAATCAAGCTCACTGAATGAATAAGGATATACTCGATGTACAACAAACTGTGCATTCATCCGCGCCACATTATAACAGCTGCGATAGTACTCCACTTTTCTGGAACCGGGCACTAATTGGCGTGCGTAGCCGACAGTGTACATGCTGGCTGAACAGGATGTGTCGCTGACAAATTCTGCCCTGGGTTTAATGGGGGTAGGGCAGTTTCCTATGGGCGGTTCTCGATCGAACGAGCCCCAGAAGCCACAGTTTATAGTCACTATATCTTGTGGAGTACAAACCAAAAAGACGTTTGACCCCCAGTTCACATTATCCTTGAACATCAGCGCATACTCTCTGTCATCGTTCTGAAAAAAGATGCGAGACTCTTGCAGCACCATGTTAAGCGTCAAACTGCATGATGCCTGCACTTCGGAAACTGTAGCACAAGAAAAAATAGAATATAAAGAAAATTATAGATCGAATATTGCACGCTACTAACTGGAATTGATTGTGAGAACTGCAATTATTGCAGCTGTGCACTTCAGCGACTGCATCCCACTGGCGAAGTAAAAGCTGAACTTCACATTCGCACTTACTTATAGCGGCAGCGCCCATTTCTACGCAAACATATAGGAAGCCTTATCGGCCGACTATTTCGCCGTATCATCTGGGATCATCGCACACTTTTATGGCCATACTAAATGCGGGAATAGCAGAACTTCATTTATTTCATTTTATTCCGCGCACGCTGCTCGTCCACAGCGATAAAATATGTTTCATAATTTTCAAACTAACTGGTGACTGTCATCGCTAAACACTATTTGAGCGCCCCTGGATGAATTTTCGCCAAAAAGTATGCTATAAATAGTACTACGCTATCCTTTAACGCAAAACGTAAGCCGGAAAACGGAAAAATCGCAATTTTTGCCGCAAATCCCGAAAATTTCTGCATTTTTCTGCTCTACGCGACGGCCAAAGGGTTAAGCAATGCAGCGAAACGCATTCCGGGCAATTTGCATGCCATTTCAGGCATTTTGGACGCAAAAACTGCTTCTCTCGCATGCGATATATTTATCCCATGCGATTCCGTCCGTTACGTCATTTTGAAAATTCCGAAATCGCATGCGATTTTTGCCAATTTTGTATGCAAAAAATTTTCCGTTATAATTTTGTGATTTTTCTCGTTTTTCGTTACGTCATTTCATCTGCATTACGTAGTAACAGACCAGACGGGCAAGGAAAATAGAATTAATAGCCAGTAAATGTGGAAAATTGTAAATATTAAATTTTTTACATCTTTTAATTAATTAAAATGCGGACTTTAATGAAATGCCCTAATGAATTGTGCCAGAAAAAAGAATTTAATCAGCCATGATACGATAACTAGATTGATTACCACGTATTTACGGTTCAGACTTTTTGGACTTGGACAGAACAAATTACGTTTGCAACTTTATAAGTAAGAAAGGGAAAGAAGTGAAGCAATGAAAGCGTCTTTAAAGAACAACAAAGGTAGCGTACGATAAGATAATTTATTTCTGCAATGATCGAGCAAGTAGATGTAGAAAAGGATCCGTTGATCCGATTTTTAGCAATTGGCTACTAAATAATCGCTGTTTATTTTTATATCAGTTCATTTTTCTCTGCCACCCTTCAGTCAGCTATGTTGCCCGTTACGCAGTATGATGTTGTTGTTTTTGGCTGTATGTCCTTTCCACTCCAATAATTCTGCACACACACATTCAACAGAAAGTCTTGACGCTGCCAACGAGATATGTAAACAAACCTGCAAGTACTATATGCTTCCTTCCTGGCTTTTCACTTTTGTTCGTTGCCTGTGACAGACATACAGACATACAGACATATTGTATGTAGAATGTATTTACAGTAGTAGCAGCAGTAGTCCTTGTTGTAATTTCAAAGTTGACGAAGAAAAGGCAAATGCTGAAATTTAGTTACATGACAGCAGCAAAAAATTCATACGAGAAAAAAGTGTACAGACAAGTCTGGATATAGTGAACCCCCGAAATAGTGAACAACTTGCATATTGTGAACGGGCCTTGCAACAATTAGTTCACTATATCCGGATTCCGGACTCGACTGTAATTTCAATTTCTGTTGCTTTTAGGATTTCTAAAAGATATTACAGTCCTATCGAAAGTGTCGTATGTATTTATCAGCATGAGTTCTGGTATAATTCGATAAGCGCTTTACTCATATGTCAGCACGTCTGATGGCCTAAACACATGTAGAATAAATATTGCTGAAATGAAAAAAGTTCGCAATAAAACGAAAGTAACCGCAGTTCATAAAGAGCAAAGCTTTCAATGATATATATGGAAATCATTTAACTGCAACAAGGCTGCTAAAGCGCCTTGAAAGCTTCGATCTAAAATAAATATAATGCAAATGTGTAAATAGAAATTTTATACACGAGCTAAAAAAGGTGAATTTAATAAAGGAAATAATCAACAAAATTTTGCAAAATTATAAAGTTTTCAAAAATATTACGAAAATGATCGCTGCTTCTGTACAAAAAATCATGCTAATATCTTAAAAGTGATATATGTAACTATGAATATAAAATATTTTATTCAATTTGAATTCTCTAAGCTTTAAGTGCTTCTCAAGTTGCAGCCCTTTCGAACTCATCCGCTATGCACTGAAAATTGCAGACAATTTATTAAAAATGGCTGACGCATCATAAACAAAGCCGGAAGCCATTATTACAACAAAAACAAAGGCAGCAACAACAACGAAAAGGACTTAATCAATTTGCACGCACTGCAGAAATTTATCCTTACAATGCCGCCATTTTTATTGCATAGTCATACACACTCAAATACACACACACACATACTTTCCAGACAGTCGTACCATTTACATGGTGCAATTTACACATTATTCAGCGCCTGCAGGCGCGCGGAAGGGAACAGCTGAACCGATGAGAGCATCATCATATTTTTCAATTATGGCTTATTATATATGAGGCCATTATAAAACCATTTATGAGTTATAATTTGCGCAAATGAAGCTCATAAAAAACGCACACCCACACACACATGCTCTACATTAATGCAGCGCTGCATCAATTGCATGTGCATGCGTTAATGTATTTGTGTATGAATTTGTGTGTGTGTGCCTCCAAGGACCACACACAATGAACTCTGATGACTGCTGCTGTTGAAAATGCGGCGCAGTGGTCTTTTTCAACTGTTATATCCAGCTTTATAATAAAAGTTCGAACAGCAGGCCTTTATTTGCCGACTTTCAGTAAACACAAGCATACCAACACACACACAGGCACAAGGAAGGGCTTTGCGCTGATTGAAATCAATGAAGCGTTTTATTCGCCTCGGTTGTAATTGTCTGTCTGCGACTTCGGTCGAGACTGGTCTGCAAAAAACCATGGCAAAATTTATCGCACGTGCTTTCTTTAAAAAAGCAGTTATTTTCCATAACTGTTGAATGAATACAAAGATTTGCATTGGATTATTAAACTGATTACATTCGATATCTTGGCTTCTTATTGATTATATTCATCAAAATATTCTTAATTTTAATTGAGCGTTGCACAAATTTGGTAGTTGAAACTATTTTAAATTACTTATTCGTTTCACTTGCTTCAACAACTTTTTTAATAAGAAACTACTGTATTTTTCAGTTTAGATTATTTGAATTTGAATTGATTGCATTTCGGATTTGGTTTTTATTAGATAGTTAAATATGGCAGCTTTGGTTGATTGGTTTATGTGATTTAATACTTATATTTTACTTACAAGCACTTTTTATTTCGATTTCAATTTTCGGTTTATTTTAAATATTTCTTAAGCTTAAAGTAAGTACGTAATGTAATGCTAAGTCAGTAAGTAATGTTAAGTAATAGCGTAAGGTGAGCGAAAACCATAATCTACTTCATCTTAATAAACAACAGAAATACGTACAATAAAGCTATATAAAATGTATTTATTTCTAAAAATTTAGATTACAAATTATCATTCTTCCCCAGTGATTCCTTCAAAATTCTTCATAATCAAAATTCTACTAGAAATTTGTACTAAGAAACGTTTGAAAAATGATTACTTTAATTTAATGCATTGCCATATTCATAAAAATTCAACCAAATTAAACTAACAAAAGAAGTAATAATCATTCAAGCGAATTTCGCTAGCGCAGCAATCACGACCAAAGTTTTAGCACTTATTCCCCTCACCTTGACCCCCCTCAAACTCACACATAATTCAACTGTCGTTAGCTTTTATATAATTTTAAGGACGTAATCATAAGTTATTGTCTGCGTGTGTCTGTCCGTGCCTGTCTGCCGGTCGTTATGCCAGACATTACTGTCAGCGGGCAGCTCGCAAATAGAACGCGCGCAGCCATTATTAAAACTTCAATTTCCTTCACAATCGCATTCGCAGCGAAATTTATGGCCGGAATGGAGGAAACTTTTGCAGCGCGCATTGCGCCTTTTCAATGCAATTCGATTTGAAGTTTCCTTGGCCACACGCCTTCTTTTCACACTTCACTGCATTTTGCTCGCTTTCTGCTATTTGCAGGTGTTCGCGGCAAATGCAAGTGGCAATTGAAAAGAAAGCGGAGGAATAGAAGGAATTCCTGTTCGGCAGCATGGTACTCATTTCTTTTAATTTTTCCATTTGGAATTGTGACGGCCGAAATTATGGGGACATTTGGCGAATCAAATTTCTGTGTAGAAATATAAAAATTAAAAAGGTCCTTTTTTTGGTAAACCAACACTCAAAAAAGGCCACCTTTACATGCACTTGTTGGCTTGAAATAATTATAAGCTAGTGGGTGGTGGAAGAGTGGAGTAGTGGCGGTAGACATTTGTCTTAAATCCGCGAATATTGTAGTGACGTGGGAAAAGTTCCGCATGAAGGCTATTCTACAACCGGAATGTACGACCGAAGTAGAAAATAACTATATTTTGCAAATTAAACCCAAACAGAAAATGCTTGGGCCATCGAAATAAATTTTCCAAGACTGGAGCAATTGATTTTCATAAAGAGCTCGTAAAAACTGGAACATAACGTAGATTTATGCCTGAAGAAAAGTAATTTTATATAGCAAAATTTTAATTCCCCACGATAATTTGATGCTGTAATTCGAGATGACGAAAACCGAAAAGTTATGAAGCAAGTCTAGGACTCTATATCCCGCTTCCCCTTTCACTCAACCCTAGTTAAAAAAAAAGAAAATTTCCGAGGACAATTTCAACAATAGCAACACAAACCAAGCAATGCAATACAACGACAGCAGCAGCACAACCACAAACACTGCTCCACAAAACACAAGCCTAAACACAAATACCAACACCAATACCAATACAGGCATCCTCACATTTACAGAGAGAGTGCTTAAATGTAAATGCCATATTGGAAGGTGCGTGCGTAGGCATAGATCAACGACAATGGCAGAGCAACAGCAGCAGCAGCAACAACAATGCTCCGGTGTATTTATGTAGCCACAATTGAGTAGTGGCATGTGGCAGGTGGCAACTCTGGCAGTCGAAACAGTGCAACGGAAAGGACTTTTGAAATAAAAAATACCTCAAATTTGGCAAAAGAAATGTGGCGGTGTGTGTGTGTGTGTGTGAAAATGTCCTGCCAATGCACTGCCGCCAGTGCCGGCCATCATTGCAGCTCCAAAATGAAGCAGAGAAGCAGCAAGCAAGAGCGCGCTACAATACACAGATTGAAATGTAAAGCTTTTACAGCTCTTGCAAAACAAACTCACACAAATGCACAACGAACACAAACAATTACGCACACACACACACACAGTACAAAAACACTGCTTTTAGTATAATGGCTGTTGTTGTTGCTGCTTGTTGGAAAGCAATTGTCTGCCAATGAGTCCATTGAACAAAACCATTCGTTGGCAGCTGACAGAGCCGCACACATGCATATGCAATTGCAAATACGTTTGTGGCTTGTATATGTATGCGTGTAATTGTATGTGTCTGTGTCACAATTGCTTGCTGTAATTTTTTGGCTCTTGTCTGTCTGACACAAAATACAAACGTCTTTATGTTCGTTTGCTGACAAAACATATATTTTTCGGTTAACAAACATCGCCACTTTAGGTTTTGCCTTTCGCCGAAAGCGGTGGCCATATACTTCTGCTAATAGGGTAACATTCGCTGTGAAAGAATTTTTAACTAAAGCTATTATGAAACAGCTGGATTTCCTTTTATTTTTAAAGTTTGAGCACTTCGTTTATTTCATATTGCAAAAAGCCATTAAATAAAGAAAAAATATGAAGTATTTTTAAATCAAGTAATTATTATTGGAACTGACAACAGGCCGTCAAAAATATCCACATTATAATCAAAAATCAGTTAATTATAAAGAAGAACCATCGCCAAAAAGGAAATACGCCTTCCTCAACCGCAAGGATTGCAGACTTCTTGTTGGCGTACGTCTGGTCACACCTCCTATGCTAATCTCTTGGATGTGATGGGTCTGATTGACAACAGTATCTGTGAGCACTGTCTGGTGCATCAGAATGACTGGTACTCAATTTCCATGCGAGTGTACCGCCTTTTACAATTTAAGGAGTCAGGCGTTGTGAGAACAGACCAATTATGTTCTTTGCTACTATCTAAAATCCAACGCTTTGCTAAAAAATCGGGAAGATTTCATTGAAAGGGAATTTACCTATACTTATCAGTACATTGGACAAATGCATGTCTGCGTGCAAGTAAGTTTTCTTATATAAATTTATATAAAAGAATATCTTGGATTTTCTTCTGCTATAGAAAAGACAACAACTGTCTATTCATGTATGAAACTAAAAGTGAACAACCACAAAAATAATATTAACTTCCCAAATGTGTAGATGTTGATTCTTCCATAAACTTTCAAGTGGTGACATGCCCACAAAATAAGTACATATATCTTGCTAAATAAGGAATAAGATCTAAGCAGCAAATGTACTAAGCTTTCAACATTGCATTTAGAAATAACAAATATTTGAACTCAATTCACCGTATTTTTATACCCTACACCTATGGTAATAGGGTATAATAACTTTGTGCGAAAATTGTAACGCATTAAAGGAGCCATCCTAGGTATAGACATAAGTATATGGAAATGCTTAGAATCACTTTCTGTGTTGATTTCCGGTTGTCCGTCTGTCCGTCTGTCTGTCTGTCCATCTGTCCGTCTGTCTTGCTGTCCGTGGCCACAGGAGAGAAAGAAGGAGTTGTCCGATTTGGACCAAATTTGGTACACAGTCGCAGTCCACTACTTCAAGTTCCAAGATTAGCAAAATCGGCCGAAGGACACGCCCACAACGGGCCAGTAAGTCCCACAACCCCGGAAAATGTGCTTAAATTTGTTCAAATATTCATTAAAAGTAATGGTATTTGGTATTTAAGGTAAGGTGTGGGCCCTCTACGCCATACAAAAAAATGGGCGTGGTCCGCCCACTATATAGACGGTAAGCGAAAAATCCTTATAACTTCCATAATATATACACCAGTCTGTCCATATTTGGTCACTTCTTTGCTGGTAAGAACACCTTTTAATTCTTCAAAAATGGGCGTGGTCCGCCCACTCAGTTACTTGGTGTAGGGTATTACTCTGTCGGTGAAACCCGACTGATGCTTCCTTACTTGTTCATACTAATACTGAGAATATATTGAACTCCCCTCGTATGTCCTACAATTTTTTCGACACCTTCAGTTAAAAATTTCACGTGACGCTGCTGCTATCGTCATGCATTCGCAGAGCTCTGCAGATGTAGCTATTGTTTAGTTCAATGCTCGTTCCATTCCTGCCAGCCAAGTTGCTCGTTTCGATTGTTTATTATTCCGCAAGTGTTTAGCGCCATCGAAGCTCGACATGTATAGGAAAGCAAGTGGGGGCGACACTAGCATCAGTTGCTGCTTTGCGGCAGGGGAAATGACAATACAAAATTGCAATTGAACAGCAGCAACAATGCAACATTGTAAGCTACAACAACAACAACAACATCACAGCATAAGTATACTGCATTTGCACAGCAGCAGGAAGCAGGCATACTCCGACCGCCAGAGACCCACAACTGCACTGGCAACTACCCTCGCCTTAATGCGTGTACATACAAGTGTATGTGTGTGTGTGTGTGTGTGGTGTGCATATAAGCCAGCAGAAGGCTAGAAAACAGTTGTTTCAAGCTTTCGGTTTGGCTGCAGAGTGTTGCAAATGTTGCTCACTGTTGTTGTTGTTTTTATTGTTGTTGCATGCTGCTGCAGTTAAAACTTTTGCTACCATTTTGTAATTATTTGGCCTTTGGATAGCAATTGGTAAGACTGCACAGCCACTCTGCATTGCATGCCAATTTGAAACTCGTGTGTCTGTTGCATGTAATGGGGTCGAGATCTAATCGTTGAAATGATCCACACGCATACATATTTGAGTGCTCATTTTGATTTCGAGCTACGTTTCTGAATTTCCAATTACAAACATTTCAGCATTGAGAGCGTCACCTTCAAATGCTTCTGTTGTATTCGATCGTTGGTGCAATCTATTCAACTGAGTGGATGGATGGGCAGATATGTAGAGGCAATGCAGCAAAAATTCGTAAGGGACAATTATCTGAGTTTTCATTGAGGAAATATTTTTGGAATTTACATTTTTCTGCCAAGTAGATTTTTATTTTACCTTCTTTGTACCGTAAAATAGGAGCACTTTCTTCTTGAGCTGTAATAAAATTTTACGAAAATCAACATCCGATTAAATTATCTACGTTTTCTTATCTAATTTGTATTATGTATTTAAAATATGTTAAAGTTAAATTCGGTAGTTTAAATACCTTCAATTAGGAAGAAATTGAAATGATATTAAATGTAACAATAAGAAATGAAGAGAGTTGAAATGTAATGTATGCATGAATATTGCCATTGAAATAAATTAGAGCCATTTTTAATAACAGTTTAAGCTAAAGAATCTATCATTACTTTTCCTTGGAAGAACCATTCCTTTTTATATGTTTGAGGCAAATAACGAAAATGCGAATTATTTAGCACCAGTCAGTTTGCCAATAACTGCTCTTTCAGTCAGTTTCATATTTAATGTTACACACAATACACTAGCAAATAATTTTCATATCTTCGCGCATCTCGCTTTCAAGCTGATTGCAACTATTCTTGCAAGTCTTCATAAACTAATAAGCACTTCAAACGTCATGCATATACGAAAATGCATACCTACAAATAATAAACTTGGCCAAGAACGTTCAAATCTTATGACGTATGTCTAACGATTGTATTGACGTGTGCTCATATACATACTTGCTTTCATACATACACTCATAGCGATTACGAAAGTACTTGCATGCTTCAGTTTCCTGTTAAACTGTCATTCTGATAGTTTATGGGAAACTCGTGCAAAAGTATCTATTGACGTAAAACTTACGTTTTGGCGTTCTAGTCTGTTTGAAAGTTTCAGCACAGATATCACTCTGCAAGCAGCTCAAACTTCAAGTTCCTTGATACTTTTGCAATATTTTGAGATTTGCATGCGAGTAGATTTTAAAGTGTGTGCCAATTATTGACATACCTCAGCAAAAGACAGTAATTCGATAGCAGTTGATTGATGATCACGTCTACACATTAGAGAGAAATGCCACTATTATATGTGTTGCGATAAAAATTAGTTTAGTTATTTTCCAATAACAAAATTTAGCTTTTCATACATCATAATATTTGGTTGACAATTTAACAATTGCAGCTACAAGCAAAGGTTTTTCTTTGAATAACAATAGGCCCGTAAGATGGCGTGGGCGCTTCTAACTGTTTTTACAGCACTCCTCTACAATCATTTATCTCTTTTAACGTCATATTTTTAATTTTAAAAATTTATACTTCACTCTCTCTACTCACAAAAAGCTTTAAGCAATGCTTATTCATGCATGTAAAATTGTAATTGAATTGTATTTTCATCCTGAAATTTCCGTAAAATTTTACAAGCTCTTCTCATTGATTAAATGCTAGAATTTCGCATTTTCGTTGCTATGCAATAAATCACAATCACTTAACTGTTTCCCTTATTGTCCTTCACATTTGAATGCACTCAACTTGTCGAGAATGCTTGTCTCATGAGCGTACAATTTCTTCACTTCATTGCATTTCGTAAAAATACAAATTTCAACCGAGTCAAACTTTCATAAATAAATAAAATATGAATTCGCAAATGAAAATGATATAAATTGAAAGTTGATAGCATGAAAAGGAATATGCAAGCAAACAAATTGGAAATGAAAGACAAAAACGTTTTCACGAAGAGCTTGCTATTTTCTGCTAGACTGACGGATTGACGAGCGTAAGCTGGCGCACAAAAATCGATGGGCGAAAAAGATTTCATCAAAATAAAAAGTTCTTGGCTTGATTGTAAAATAACAAGAAAGTAAGAACGAGCAAGGAAAAATTAGTGTTCAATAGCATTTAACTTTTCTAGGTTTTATATTACAACAATTTTTTTAATTGGCTGTTATTTTAGAAAGAAATATAAGCAATGAATTCAAATAAAAAATTGTTCACAAAATTAATTTTCCATAACTTTGATTTTTCGCGAAATTTCTGTCACAAAAGGAAAGAAAAGTTAGATATCAGTGCATCGCAAAGTTTTGAGTTTTGTGAGTTCTCTCGAAGCAACAGAATCAAGTCACGGAACACCCTGTTAGTAGCTGAATGAGTTAAAGGTTTGTGAAATCAACTGATCCATAAAACAATGTATCATTTTTAATGAAATGAATGAAGGCTTGTGAGTGGCTGAATGAATAAAAGGTTTGCCAAATGAACTCAACCATAAAAGAATGTATCATTATTAATGAAATAACTGAATGTTTGAATGAATTTATTGATATGCTTGAAAATATGCTACAAAGGCTCCATCATAACGGTGCATAGTGCACGTAGCTGCTCACATTTGCGCATCATATCTAGCTTAAGCCATGTTTCGCAAAAGCAAATTTAATTTCCACTTGAAAAATAACATGAAGACTGTGCTTCCTGTGCACCCGAAGCGGAAGTTTTCCTTTCCGGCCAACAATCGGGGCCAGCTGTTGAGCTGTAGGATGGCTGGATGGCTGGGTGGCTGTGTCGCTTGACTTGACCACTCGTTCACTGCGTTTAGTTTCAGTTTAATTGAATTTTGAGAATGTTTGCTAAGAAAAGTGTAGACGCTTTTTTTTCTCTTTGGGCTGGCAACAGCTGCTCCTCTGCGTACGTCTTGGCATGCTCTCACACATTCACTAGCCGGTCTAAGTTAACTTCAATGTGAACGCTTCGGCCCGGCCAAGTGAGTTCGCCCTAATTTATGTACACAAGTGGCCTTATTGTTATTTTATGACAGAGCCTACATCCTAATGGACCGTATCGCAATGTAGTACAATGCTTCATGCGCGTGCATGTGTATGTATGTGTGTGTGCGTGTGAGCTACAGCTACTTTGTGTGGTCCCTAGTGCGCACTGATGTATGTTAAAATTCAATTAAGCGCATAAACGAGTACGTTTCTTCAAACGTCTCTAATTTAATATATGTGCTTCTTCTTCTTCTTCTTTATTGTTGCCAACCCAAATTGAGTGAGTTGGTAAATTTATTTCTATTACACTTGATTTGCTGCATTTTAGAAATTCCAATACAATAAATGCATTAACATTTATTGTAGTCGGAATTACGCAATTTGTGCCCGTGTCCTTTGTCCCTACATTTGATTGTGTATGGAATTGTGTATCAGTGTCTTGAATTCCAATATTTCAATTAAATTTTACGTGCCAAGAATCTTGGGAGACTGCTGCATTTTTCCTCTGCTATTTTCAGTACTCGCCGTGGCTCAGTATATACATAAGTGGTCTATCGCTGATGCATGGAGGCGCTGTTTCAAATACCAGCCAACCTTGCATTGAAAACATAGAACCAATTTTTTTAATGAAATTTATTAAAATATTTGCATTTCTTGACTTCTCATACTATTTACCATTAATAATGGCATTGTTGTGTTTTTGCTCTGAAGTACGAATAAAACGTATTAGCATAGTTTGCATAGTTCACACACCAAAGTGGTAGCGTGGGCGCTTCACACATACAAGCGTAAATACATCATGCCAGTAGCATGCACATGCAGCGCCCACAACAACAACTCGTCAGTCATTTAATTAGTCTGCGTGCGCTCAACTAGAAATAAAAATATCCTTAATGAAGTTTTGCGCGCTTTGATATGGCAAACAGTTTTAGCTGAATTGCAGCAAATAAAAATTTTATTATATTAGTTTGGAATTATAATATGAACTTATTGACACATGCAAATATGCAGCAACTCACATCTAATTGCACACATGTCACACTCGGGCGCCACTTCAAGTGTAGTAAATTCAAATTGTATGCACTTTTTCAAATAAAAATATAATACTTTTTTTGAAATCATATTGGTAAGCCAAACAAAGTAGACTAAGTTGATTCCGCAGTGCGATTATCAGCGTTGACGTAGGCGTATGAGTAACATGCAATATCAAGCAATTTACATATAAATCATACGACGTGTGGCATTCAAGGCATTATTGCTTAATAAATTGGTGCTAAGTCTGACATAGTCCCAGAAAATTTGAATTCTTATTTTTATACATATACCTACTCTACGAAAAGAAAGAAAGCTTTGTCGAATTTAGTAATATTTTGGCTCTCAAATTTCTAGTTCTGCGTGGAAATAATACTAGGCTTTTAGGAACGATAAAGAATACCTAACTTTTCCAGGATGCAATACGATTTAATTTCAAATTTGTAACACACTTTTGCAAGTACATACGTACTAAGAATGTTTTGAGCTGTTAACTGAGACTTTAAATTTGCTGTTAAACCGGCTTATATGCTGAAGAATTACTCAGTATTGTAGCATGTTAGATGCTCAAAGTAAAAAAGGCTAATGTGGATTTCTAAATTTCGAGCAAAACAAACTTCAAAATGAGTTGAATACAAAGAAAGAGTTTTCTATAACTAAAAGCATATAAATTTTGAATCATAACTTAGGGTATATTCATGTTTTATCATTGTTTTATTAACCAAAGTCAGTAGCTTGAGTAGAAGTGCCTCAGAGATACTTAAAATAATCTTGGCTGTTAGCATTTTAATCTTATGCTCTTTAAGCTTTGATCACATACACCTCTCAAATAACTTAAAATGTCAACATTTCTCTTTTTTTTAAGTACCACGAAACTACTGAAAGTTCATTTTGAAAATTAAAGCATTATGCTTTCAAACAATATAATGCTGCAAAAATAATTACACCATTTTAAACTTTTTTTCATGATTCGCGAAATCAAGTTTGTAATAAACGCCTTCCACTTATTTTAAGGACTATATCAGTTGCTCTTGTAGGCATGCGCAAAATTTCTCGTTTCGATTATGCACGAGCATGTATGTGTAAATGACAACCCGCACATGCCCGCAGAAATAATTCCTTTGCCTCAAACAGTTCAAGCAATCGAAAGCAGCCTGACCATAAAATAAGAAAATTTTACAAAAACAATAATAGATTTGTGATTATGCGATTATAGCAATTACTCAAGCGTAAATTATATTAAAGCGCACACTCTCACTCACACACACCCACATACATACGCACTATGCAAATACAGCGCCACAATGAATCAATGAGCAATTTCCTCTTCCTCGCAACGCTCAAACAAATTTAGTCAACCGCAACCGGAAGTGCCGCCACAATTGCATTAAACAAAGCCTCAATGGCGCTGACAGCAAAGGCAAAACAGCAGAGTCACATGCCATTTTGTGCTAGACTGCGGTAGAAATAAATTTAAAGAGACCACAATGACAAAAGCACACACTCTCTGCTACACGCACACATGTGCAAATGAAAGTTCAATCAAGAGCCTTTGAAGTGCTTCACATGAAATCAAAATGTTGCAAAATGTCAATGAAAAGTTTACAAGGAAGTTGCAAGCAATTACAAAATATGGCAACACACACACACAAGTGTCACATAAATGTGAGCTTGTGATGGTGTGAGCTAGAGGAAACCGCAATTTCGTAACGAAAACACACACTGAGAAATACAGAAATTCACACAAATTCAGGTCAACCAATGCAAAAATATTAAGGGTCAATCAAAAACACACTTTCTCATACTCACACAAACACACTCCCCTACACATAAAGAGCACTCGCTTGTGGCTTGCGCTTTTATGCAATATCGAAATTGCTGATTATATACAGACACCAGGTGCACCTCTGGCACCCACGCACGCTCACCCTCACACACTGAAAAACTGACAGTCATGCTCTCTAATCTATTTGCTATCCAATTTTTATGTTTGTATCTTTTTAGAATGGCAATTGTCCATCAGAAAACTAATAGCTTTACATATAATGCAGTGGGAATTTGAGGCTTCCAACTGCTCTCCTGAAAACATTGAAAAACAGACTTAAGCGGTTATGACTTGTGACCACAGATATATTTATGTATATATGCATGTGCAACCACAATGAAAACGCAAAATATGTACATGCATTTTGCTCAAGATTGTCGCTCGGATATTCAAAATAAATAATTCAAGTATGATTTATCGCAGAACTTATTTCAACAAAAGAAATATGGCCGCATATTCTATGAAATAAGCAGTTTAAGTTACAATTCAATGTGACTGGATCGACGATCGACTCATCAGAACTTCTAGATACTGCGGCGGTATATGCGAGTGCGTAAGTATTAGTGTGCACGCGTGTGTATGTGTGCAGCCTTCTTAAACCCTTTTGAGCATTGCTAACTACAAAAGTCTCTGCTCTGGCAAGTACCCTTCACTGAAGGTACCTGTAAGAGCAGCACAGCGGGATGAAGAAAGAGCGACCAAGACAGAGAAGTAGCGTCAATTTAGCCCCGTTTTTGTTTGTCATGCGATATTCGCAAAAACTTTTGTAATTTTAAAAGTTATGCACTTTCCATGTTCGGTCAGTTGGACATTTCTAATGCATGCACCGTTGGTGATGTCCTGCCCAGGGCAGCGCATCTCTACTTTTCATACTTTTCGTGTTTCTTGCAGTTTGGCAGTCTGCTGGCAGCAGAAATTGCATATTTGCAGTGTGCGGCAACTCTGAAGGAACCAAGGGGCTGACAGACAGAGTGCTGTGACCGCTTTTGCACTTGTACTGCCGCTTGGCCGAAGCTTCTACAATGACAGCGCACTTGAAATATTCATTCATTTTATCTGGTTACATTTCACATTTTAAACAAGCTGCCACAATAAGAGTTGCAATTTGAATAGTAACTTTTGCAATAGTTTGACATGTGAAATGTTTGCACGCAATCAGCAAGAGAAGCAGTACTGTGCGGAAGTGTTAAAGGAAACAAGATACAAATGGCTACAGAGACAGAGTTGCATTTAGACAACATTCACTAACATGTGCTCAAGATATCGACTACTGCTATTATTCGATAACAAACAACAGCATTTCCTTCATTTTCATCAACTGATTCCTTTGAGGATTGTAATAATTTCATCAAATCTAAGATTTCATGCATGTAAATTTTAATTAAAATTGCATCGTGTTCAATCAGAAAATTTCTGCACTTAACTTACAAATTTATTAGAAAAATCGAATCAGTGTTTTGAAGTTTCATTGAAATTGCTTTTAATACAAATTAGCAAATGCCAGCATATCAACTTACCCCTAAATTAGTTTACTTATTCAACCACTCATTCCTTCTCTCTTCTCTTTTCCACTTCATCATCATCACCTTTGGCCATTTTCTCGCTTCATTTTAAGCTATTCCAAGCATTTTTCAACGTGAATGCAACTGCAATTAAAGACGCTTCACCATTTTGCTATTTATCCACTTATCCTTTTAATTAATTACAATCCACTTCGTGCAAGCGAGTGATTTTTCAAAGTCACCCCATGAACTTCCGGCGCTGTAGCTGTGAAAAACTACGCAAGACTGCACAAGTGCAACATCATCAGCTAACAACAACAACAGCAAATATCAAAAGGAAGCTGTGCAAGAATGACCACTGCAGAAATACACTAAACTACTCACCATCAGTCGCGAGTCAAAGGTAGAATTTAATGGCAATTATAGTCACACTTTCAGTGAGTTTCATTTCCGGTGCGCTAAAAAGTTCCTATGCAGCGCATTTACAGCAACTTCCGGTTCGAGCGCATTGCATTCTGATGCTTTGTTCTTGTTGTTCATCATCCGTGGGATACAGTTCACACAGAAATACCTATACACCCAACTATCGGCATATGGTATATAACTTCGAAGCCGACCTGCTCTTTCTGTCTTCCTCTTGCCTGAGATTTTGTTATTTGAATTAAAAAAATTCCCATATACGAATACAGTTTTTTGAATATCGCCCAAGAATTTATAAACTTTGAAAATATGGAGATTTTCCTTTGAATATTTTACAGTTTTTCTTCAAGAAAGGCGAAAACGCAAGCCGGGCAGCTGTAAATGTGAGTAGTGTTTGTGGTCCTGATACTGTTACAGAAAATCAGGCGCAATTTCCACTCCGTAAGGTCAACTGTCAAAAATGTCAATAAAATAAAGGATTCAATAATGTTTCATTTACCCACGATAACATAAATCGGATCTTTATTAGTCTTCATGCAAAACTTGTGGGCATAACAGCCCGTAGATTCCAACTTCATAGCGAATTCATTTTTGAAGAAACTTTTTTTTTTTACTGTGAAATTCAGAGCAGCGAATCAAAACTTAGCTTCAATTCATACGAGCACTGTGAAATCCAACCCTAACGAATATAACAATCAAGAATTTTTATTAAAGTATAATAAATTAACTGCAGCACCCCAAAAAAAGTTCTCAAAAATGAAGCACACTTGAGCTATGCCGGCACAGTGAAAAGCTGAGAGCCCGACAGAGAGCGCCATAAATGCCTCATAAATGCAACTCGCACAAATTATTGCCTCAATCAGCGTCACTTAATGTCAGACGCACACATGCACACAATTTGTAGAGCCAGTATTTTGCAAATAGTCACGCACACTCACGCAGCAGCAGGGTTATGTGCGTGTGCGTGTGTGTGTGTGTGCGCGCAGACACGCAGACCCAATCAATGTTTTATTAATGAAGCGCACCAGGCCAGGCCAGGACATGCAATGCCAGTGGAGCAGCAGCACTTCTCGACGGCAGCAATTCACATTTGAAATGTGCCTGCTACGACATTGACTACTCGCTTCTCCTCTGGAATTGCCACTGCGACTGCGAGTGCCACTGTGGCGACGACGGCTAAGAGTGGCAGTTATTTTTATAACGTCAGCAGCAACAATCATTGAGAACCACTGCAGCAGCATCGCGCTGTGCTTTGTTGATGAAACAGAAATGGCGCTGACAGGCGGCGCAATAGGAGCAGCAATGGCAACAACAACAACAACAACATGTAAAGCAGAGCAACAGCAGTTGTAACGGCAATTGACTATTGACGTGTACACAATAAGCCAAATCAAACAGCAAATCCTTGCAGCAATCGTCATACCTTTTCCACTGACGACGGAAAATGGCAGCACTGTGAGTTGCCACTTGTGCATGCAGATTTATTCATGTATGCATTTGAGCGTGGGTGTGTGTATTAGTGTGTTGCCATGAGGTGGATATATGTTGTTGACTTTGCCAAGCCACAGACAGAACATGAGCGACAACCAAAGAATATCAACAAATTCGACTTTTGTGGAAAAAACAACAACAACTATGAATGGCATAACAAATAAATATGCTAGCACTTTTTATGCACGTGTGTTTATTTAAGATGTGCCACGAAACGATTTGAAGACTTTCACAGCTGATGTATTGGGTCAAAACAAGCCATTCTCTTTGGAAACTCATAGCACAGGACGACCAAATTTAACCGACATTCTAAACTTGAAATCAGGCAATGCATTTCCAAAGGCTTTCACGCTTTGAATCCAATTTCGACAACAGAAATTTAATTTAAATTGTAAGTCGATTTCTGAAGCTAGCAATTTTATTTATATTTCGAGATTTGTTCAAAGATTTCTCATAAATGCTAAAAAATTAGTTTGTAAATTAAATGGCATTACATTAATATTGCTTGAACCGTCTGTGCAGACTTCTCACGATCTTCAGACGCGTCTTGCGCCTTACAGCCATCCAGTACACCCACCGCTCCAGCCAAAATATCCACAAGGCATACCATATCAGCAGTCCACTGAATGCGAAAGCGCCTATGACTTCTGCCAAATTCAAGCTCTTAAACTGTCCCTCCTGCGCCAGGCGAATCTCCTCCTGTATTTTGCGCTTCATGTCCAAATCGCGCGCCCACTTCTGCATGTGACCCGACTCGATGATGTGCTGTATGACCGGGTTGATTTTGTGCAGCAAATGGAACTTCTTCGGCAGCAACATTGTCACCAGGTACACGTACATGTTCTCATCCCGATCGAAGCAGTAGAGGCGGTCGCGCGGTATGCGCGGATTGTAGAAGGAGTGCTGACGAGAGACAGCCACGGCCAAGTGCTCATCATTGGCGGCACGACTCAGGCACTCCTCAATGTTGTAGCACATTTGAAATTTTTCGCGTATGTATTTGAAAATCTATTCGAGAAAATTAGAAAGGAAAATCAGCGTTACTGAAGAATACTTGTGAAAGCATCGCTCTGACATTACCTCGCCTTCCTTGTTCAGATGTCGCACATTTTCCACACTGCCCATAATGGTCATGCGGTGCCGGTATATTTCATGCAAGTGACTAATCTGGCTGGAGCTCTTCGGATTGGTCAGCGTGCTCACCAGAAAGCTCTGATAGACATTGCTGAATATGAAGCCCATGAAGAAAGCGGCTCCAAGAGTAATTCTCAAGGCGGCGGGTACTCTCTTGAAGCGCATGGACTGACTTAGCATGATGGCCATAATACGTAGGCATATGGTGAAGTACCCCTGCAGATGCCACAGACGCACATGCAACAAACGCTTTATGACAACCACATTCAGCGCCGTAACCACAATGAACAGCACTGTCAGCAACCAAACGCCGACCCGGAAACTGGCCAGAAAATTAAAGAGATTATGCTTGCGCTTCGCCTTGGCCACACACCAAGTGAGATCGTCCTGGTGGTAGGGAATTGTGCTGGACACGAACTGACTTATGCTGGGATCCTCGTCAATGCCACCGAGCACCATTTCGATGTCTCTGTTGTTAGTAAATGGAAGTTATACAATACATGAGAAGCATTCAATTGATGCAGAATTATTTTCTCTACCAACCCATCGATGAGCAGCTGAAAGAGATGATACAAATTATTATTCTCCACTTGCAGATCAATACTAATGTGCAGACGTTCGCTAATGGTCTGCACCATTTTGTATTCTATGCCGCTCAGCTTTATCTGGGGCGCACTCTCCTCAACATCGTAATATACGCCTTCATCAGTGCCATTGTTGTCACCATATTCATCATCGACATCACTGCCAGCAACATCATTCGAAGCTGTTGATCCAGCTTCATAGTCTTGCTTCTCGGTGACCTCACTAAAAATGTATGGTTCCCATGGCCTGTAGGCTGCTATAAGTGGACAGCCACTCAAATCCTTGGGGAATTTATCGAGAAAAAGTGCAGGATATAGTTCCTCCAAATAGAATTTACCGGAAGTAGCATTTGGATTATTTGTGGGCTGCGTTGAATTTGAATAGTCGGTATATTTTTGTGGTTTGGCTCTTTGTTTCGTTGTATGCTTCGAGCCAACAATCAAGTAGTCATCATGATTCTGCGTTTCCACCGATTGCGAGACCGCCTCAGCGTTCTCATCGACAGCATCCGGTGTGTCTTCATAACCACCATGATTATCACTATCACCACTAACGTCAGCTGCATATCCAATTCCTTCCTCAACACCATTTTCGTCACCATCTTCAGCGTAGTCTTCGGCATCGCCATCCGTTTTGTCATAACACTTGGAAGCTTCCTCTTCAGTGCCACCATCATCGCTCCCTTTAACTCCTGCTTCATCACCTCTACCTTCACATGTGTCATCAACTCCCTCGTAGCCCCCATCTTTATTTTCTTCAATACCTCCCTCAGTAATTCCATCACTACCTTCTTCAATACCTTCCTTATTACCTTCTTCATTACCTGCTCCAATACCTCCCTCATGATCTCCTTCACCCCCTCCATCATCGCCTCCTTTATCACCTCCTTCATTCGCTCCTTTATCACCTCCTTTATCACCTCCTTCAGCAACTTCTACATCACCTCCTTCATTACCTACTTCATCGCCTTCCTCTTCACCTCCCTCATCACCTCCTTCATTACCTCCTTTATCGCCTACCTCTTCACCTCCCTCATCACCTTCCTCTTCACCTCCTTCATCAACTCCTTCATCACCTCCATCACCAGGTCCTTCATCACCTCCTTCATCTCCACCTTCATCACTTCCTTGATCATCTTTCCCGTTTTCCGACTCACCACTACCAGGTACTGTATCATTTCTAACTCCTTCAGCGCTGAGCTCTGTTTGTGGATCATCCAAATAATTATCCTCTTCAATAGTCCCATTGTAATCCTCCTCATCTTTATCTTTATCAATTTCCTGATAATCACAAATATCCAATGTTTCAATAGTTATTACACGATTTCCACAATTATTGTCCGGATGATAGGGAAACACTGTCTTGCCATAGTAAAAACCGTTTTCCTCGTTCTGCCCAATCACATTCACGTTGTAGATCCTCTTATTCATGAAATTCAATAGAATCTCAATCATGAGTTCCGTCATTTCGTCGTCGGTTTCCTCTACCGAGGCTAGATACACTACAAACTGTGCCAACGGATTCCAATTCACATTCGTCTTCCAATCCTCGAATATATCCTCCAAATCTTCATCCTCCAAATTCTCCAAAATTAAAAAGTAACATTGCGGCTTCTCGTGCATTATCTGCGAGGGTGCCACCGATGGCACCTCCTCCCGTGCATTCTTTACCAACACACTCCATGCCTCCACGTCCGAGTGTATGGCCTTCAGCAAGTTCTGCTGCACACGCGCCGAGGCTGAAGTAATGCTCATGGATATGACCGATCCGGAAAGCGTTTCGCCAGAGTGAAAGTATTTTCGCAGCAGTGCAATGCTGCAGAAAACTTGCGAGTGATCATCTTCGGTCACTTGTATGAGATTGATGCCGAAACCGTGCACAACAGTCAAGTAAATGGCAAAGCTCCAAGGCAGCAGACTAGTTAACATATTTGAGCACAGGCTGAAAGCAGACTGAAGGTGAAAGCGGTTGAGTGCCGCCGATGATTTGATGAATCGCGTGAGTATTTCCTCCAGGGATTTATGACCATGGCATTATCACGGTAATTATCTCAGCACACAAAAATATCTTGTTTATTTGGCATCTTTATGTTTGGTAACTGCCAGCTGAAGCGAGGAGGCGGGGAGGCGGGGAAGGTTTACTAAGGGGAAAACATACCAACGCTCATTAACTTGTGTGTCCTGGTCGATTTTAGTAGCGCAAGGCATTGAAGTCTGGAAGAGGCAACACATAAAATTCTAACCGCACTTTTAAAGGCGCATTTTATTGCTAAAGTATACTAGAACAGAAGAGTATCATGTAAAGTTTATACTGTTCATAAAAATGCTTTGGGATCTTATATTTCTATATGTACTTAATCTATATGAACTGAATTTACGTGTAATATTGGAACTAAAAATTTTTATATCAATACAGTTTAGTATTGGAATAGTCTTAAGTGTTTAGTGGAACATGTCAACAAAGAATTCTACATAATTCAATAATATAATTATCATAGTTTTATGCGCAAATAAATTTAGTTATTATTTCAATAAACTTCTTATTTCATCGTGTAAAAACATTTGAGACTACATATATTCATGGTCATGCTTATGTTCAATTTTAATCTGCTGAAAATGTATGACTAGCTTATTCCTAAATAATGGTTTAAAAATTGAAAATGGAAAAAAACGAACTTCTTAACTAAAACTTTCAGAGCATATACTCACTCTATCTTCGCATCCCTCTAAACGATTTTAAACTACTGACCACAGAAATGCATTAAAAGTTTCGCTTTTATTGCCAATGCATTTAAATGCTCCCCGCAATTGCAACAGCAACTTCGATGCCCGGATCCGATTTGCTCGAACACAATTCAAGCATAGAAAGCGCATCACTCTTTTTCAAATGTCGGAAAATGTAATTAAGTTTTCAACCAATACCATTTCACGCTCCGTCGCTCAACAGCGGCCATTCTGCAATACCATGTGTTCCGCAAACCATACACACACACACACGCATATTAGGGTAATGCATCCTTACTCAGCAGCTGACAACTACAAATGCACACCACACACGCACACAACTAGCGTACGTTCCGTTTGTGTGCGTGTCCGTGCGACCGCAAGGGTCATACTTTATTTTAAATACTCGCCAGTGCAGTTCGAAGGGTGCAGGTAAATTCAGCTGCTCAACGGTTCAACGGTTTAGTGTGGCACATAAATTACACGGCAGCTGTAAAACACAGATAAATTTCATTTCCGAAAAGTGCAGCGAGTGTGCTCGAAAGTATTCGGTTGAAGATATTGCGCTCTTCTGCCAGCAATTAGTATTCGCCTGACCGCTTTCGCTCTAGCTCTAAAGAAGCTATTGGCATTTGTATTTATGCAAAAATCTACCTCTATCTATATGCATGATCTATGCGTGAATCCAAATGGAGCGCTTCAAGTCCTGTATGAATATTCTTATTCTTATTGGAACACTCAAATTTAAACCAGTTTTTCTTTTTGACTTCAAATGATTTGATCTACTTTTGAAATTTCATTCATTTTCTGTTCTTTGATATTTTTTGTAAGCACCACTGAACATATGTACATACATACATATATTATTAACACTACACATTAAGCATTACTTATGTATGTCTTTTTCTCATTTCTATATAAACGAAATAATTTGTTCTATTGGCATTTAAACTTCCAACATTTGCTACCACAACCGCCACCAGCACAGCGCTTCTCCACGCAGTAGCAAACACTCGAAACTCTCAAGCATCTTCGCGTCGTATGCGCAATTTTTAATTACGTTAAAATAAACTACACTCATACGCCATGTAGTGCGTTGCCATTCGTTAATATATATGTCATGCCTGAGTGTGTGCATTTGCGTAGAAGGAAGGGGTTCGAAGTGAGTGCATACTTACAAATGCATGCGCATTTCATCTATAAAACAAAACTCTTTTGCCTTGCCAACATAAATGACAGCTTTTGAAGCGCACTTTTAACAGTGCTCTGCACTGCCGCTCGCTGTCTTTCCTTCTATATTTTGCTCTTTCCTCAGTTGATGTTCCACAAAAGCGCGGGGAGGCCACAAAAATTGCATATCAACACAGAAAGTAATTAATTGCGAAATATGCAAATAGCTGCAGTAATGCGACAGCATTGCATAGAAACTAATTAAGAAAACTATTTCTTCTATTTTTGGGTTTTGTTTTATTCAAAAGTGGTGGCAGTTTTGCACGCATGTACTCAATTAAGCAGTAAATGTCAATTTGCTATGCGTTCTTTACAAAAATAAACATGTCATATTTACATCTAATTAGGTGCAATATAAAAAGTTTTTTGGGCTTCATATGGTAAAAGTTTGGATGAAGTGTTTGTTTTCTAAGCATATTATTTAGAAATTTGCATTTCTTGCATTAATTAAAGAAAAGCGCAATTCGCGAATAATTAACACAAGCTCGCACTGTAAGTATGTATTGGTGTTTGTAGCTATCCATCTGAAAGTAAATTTAGCAGCAGAAATTTACATGGCGTATGAGAGTAGATAGTTTATTTTAACGTAATTAAAAACAGGTACAGATAAAGCTACAAAATATCCATAGTACGAAGGTGCCTCGGTATAGTGTAATGTTTAAAGGTTTGTAGGTTCCTAGAGCAGAGTCGATTTTGAGCTCTGTTTTAGTAAAAAATTTTACAGAAACATATGTTATAAGTACCTACAACATTAATTTTTAAGCAGAAGGTAGCGGCAATGATTAAGAGGAAAATGAAAGCGCTTAAGATTGCCAGTATCAATTTCTTTCAAAAGATTGAACACTTAGAAAGCTAAAACAAAAACAACTTTCATCGGAGGTACCTACATACACTTGCATAAAATTTTTGCAGCGTGTGTTGTTAGTTCAATATGAAACATTGAGATAGCTCAAAATGCAAGCTTCAGATAGAAGACCTGTATTTAAGTCTAAAATCGAACTTTTAAAGAAAGACCCCTATCCGTTTCCACTGCTGTAACTTCAAATCAAATAACAGCATATTCGCAATCTCTAAATAAATATTGAGCGTATATTATTAAAAGCTACAAGACTAAGGAAAAATTTCTTGCAGTCCTTTTTAGTCGCAAAAATTTTTTCAAATCAAAACTAACATAATCCATAAATGCAGTGATAGAACAACAATTTCAGAACAATTTAAATTAAATAAAATTCAAACTGCCACTTATTAACTAAATCCATTTTCCTAAATTAAGTAAAAGTGACAACTTTTCAAATGGACGCCGCTTCGAAAACTTCCACAAAATCTCATAAAAAGTTAAAAAATCAAACAAAAGAAACGCGGTCAATGGCATGCAGCAGAGTCAGCAGCAAACAATTTGAGTTAATTTAAATATTGGACGATTTTGCAGCTGTCAGTCGAAGCGAACTGGGAGCACAAAAAACCGCTGCGCCTGAGCTGCAACAAATCAGAAATGAGAGCAGTTGAAGTTTATGCCATAAAAGAATCAAGTGCCGACCATGAATCACAGCAAAACAAAGCAAAAAACAACAACAGCAAAAAATAGGGAAAAGGCAACAGTTTAGCCAGAGCGGAAGCGCGGCAAATGCGAAAATGCGGAAATGGCAATGCAAACGCGCTGAAAATACAAATCGCTTAAAATGTGTTAAAAAGCATAAAAACCGAGCGGCACACAAACATACACATACATGCAAGCAAAGAAAAAGGCTTTCATCGACAGACCAATGCCCCTGCAACAAGTATGGAAATTTGCACGGCATATCATTTCTATAGAGCTGCGAACCGACTGAAGATTTGTAAGAATGCAGACAAAAAACGAAAATTTTTTATAATTTGAAAAAGTTTTAAATAAAATAATATACGAAATAATAATACGAACATAATGTGTTGGTATCCGAAATTAAATTATTCGACTTTCCAAGAGCTGTCGTTGCTATAATTGAAGCCTACTACGGCAAAAATCTTTATGAAAATTACCTTCTTTAAGCTTAAACTATCAGTGTATGTCATACAAATTGAATAAAATCAAATGCACCTTTGTATTTGTGTATGAAGTGTATTCAAGATTCCAATATATTCTAAAGTCAAATATACTACCCCTAGAAAATCACGTAAAAATCATGAGAAAATAGCACTGTAAGCTAATTTTTATATTGTCAAATGTTAATTGTCTATGCATATTGTTCCTAAGAATCATTGAAGGAACTTACAATCAAAACTGTATGCTATATAAACGATTTTTAAGAACTTATTCGTCGCAAGGAACTGATATTCGAACTTAAGCTAGAAAAGGCTTATGTACCGAAATTTGTTTCAAATTTTGTTCAACTTCTAAATTCAGTAGGGGCACAGCTCCACGAAATTCACTGTGGAAGTAATACCAAGTTGTATTGCAGAACTTGATATGCCAACGATAGAAATACTACCTTCATATATACAATCTTTTGGCAATATCTGAAACACGCTTTTAATGGCTGCATAAGTTTTTGCACAAACCTAACCCTACCCCTTGACAATGTAGGGCATAAAAAGCAGCAAATATGCTGAAGTAATGGCAAGACTGAATTTGACATTTGGAAATGACAGTTGCCGCGCGCTTGTTTATTTTGGACGCGCGGGCGTTTGGTGGGTGTGTCGGTTTAATAACGCTGCTTAGAATAGGCACCAAAGTTTATTCAACTCTGCCCATGATGAAAAAGAATTGACAGCATGCTGGCGCCTAAAAATGTGCAGGAGCTTGCAGTTTATACATATGTTGCAAATGCAGCTGCAATGTGGCTGGGCTAAAATCAAAAAAATTCGTTCAAATACTTTTGAAAAATACTTTTCCTCTTCCCTTTTTTGTTTTAAAAATTGTATTCTGCTTCGTTTTGCGCGATATGCGGCAATTTTAACTGGTAGTTCCCTGCCCACACACACACAAGCTTCGCTGACCATCAGCGTAATTGTTATGTGTGTGTGTATGTGTGTGTGTGTGTGTAACAGTGACCAATCCATTCGGCACAATCTTCGTTTAACTTGCAAGTTCACTTACAATACGACGTTTTGTCAAAAATAAATTTTGCTTTGTCCCGCTTTAACCGTAAATTCTCGATAGTTCCGATAGTTATAGGTTTCGATAATGGCTGCTGAAAATTAACTTTTTCTCCACACAAAAATTTAGCTGTCGTTTCCGATTAGTACTAAAGAACGCCTAAAGTATCGTTCTCGCATTCGTTAGCAAGAGTTCTCTTCAGCAGACGTTCGAGAATTTTATCTTTCGCGGTATCTTCATCGAATGATCTGCCAGCTGGGAAGTACTGACTGCAACATGCCAGACACATACACACACCCGCACCCGCACGACAAGTCAGCTCTTTAAATATGGCACTTTTTGAAGTGGTTCTTTATGTCAGTTCTTTTGTTTTGTTTTTTTTTTGTACATGGCGTTGCTGTCATAAAAATTTATTTCAAAATAATTGAAAAAGTATTTGAGCTGCTATGTTGTTGTTTTTTTGCTGTAAAACCTAAACCCGCAATTTTATGACAAACGAAAAAACATTGGCACGCAGCAAGCCACCCCTTATCTCCTTCTGTGTGATGCTTTTAAGCCATTTGGTTAAATTTATACAAGTTGCTTGACAGTTTTTAGTACGAAATAAAAAAATATTTATGTGGCCATCGTTGTGCAAAAATAAAAGAGTAGGTACTACGAATTTATCCAAAAAGAATGTACAGAATTTATTTGAAAATATTTTTGGCTTTGGTTTGAAAACTGCACGCGCACATAAAACTTGTTTTTTATGCAGGCACTTCTGAGTAAAATCGCTATAAATAGTTGCATTGCATTTGTAAATTGTTGGTGCGAAATTTACGTTTTAGTGAGCGATTTATTATAGTTTGGCAGATTTTTCTGAATAGGCTTAAAAATAGATTTACTCTTTTTGAAAAACGAAAGAAGCTTAAAAGAGAAACAACAAGAGAGTGATTATGGGCTTAATTCCCGGTCGGGCCGATTCAATTCAACAAACTCAAGGAAATTGTTCTTGAATTGTTCTTTTGTGGAGAGTCACACTTGAATACTTTTGCTTTGAAATATAAAAACAAGTTTGCAATCAATTATGATCGAAATTTCAGAGTGTTGCTTCTAGTGGCATCTCTCACTATGATCTTTACTATATCTTTGCCATCAAAATACAACTCAGATTGTTTAAATTCCGCAATAAAAAATGGTAGGCTCCATTTACTTGGAGTTGGTAAGCTTTTGAACGTCTATTGTCAATAACAAAAAGAAATCTATCTTCAAATGTCTATTTTGAAACTTTTATCAAGAAAGCAATGAGCAAGGTATAAGCCTTGGTTATCAGAAAATACCTTAGTTCTATTTCAATGGACCCATCAATCAAGAATAAACCCAAAAGAAAATTCTAAATTTATCAATATTCCCTGAATTTTCTCAATTTCAATTGTCCGACAATTTACTTTACTCTTTGGACACTAATGGGCACATTCAAAAATTTGCTGACATCAGCAAACCCACAAACTCATTAGCCTGCTGCCTCGCTGCCCGCGTCAATGAGGCAGGGGATTGTGTCGTAATTACCATGATTCCAATGCGCCTTATCTCAACAGCGTCGCTTTTACTTATGGCAACTGCCAAGCCGTAACAAAGACAGGCACACCAAATAAAAAAACAGAATGTGCGCAGTCAAGTTGGCAGCTCTCAGTCGACGCGGCCGCACAAAAAACCACGTGCTGACCCTTTTGAATAGGTGCTCGCACCTTTCGTCCTGGCTGAAATGCATTTTGCGGCGCAAAATGTTTAAATGCCACGGCCACGTGCAGCGGCACAGGCTGCGGATTCAGCGACAGCCACTTTGCGCCTGCCCCTACACCGCCCGCGCCGCAGGCTGCTGCCATGCACAGAGAGCAGGGTCAAAAGCATTTCGGCGTAATTAGAAAGTAATTTGCTCCTCGCGGCGATTATGAATTACATGCTTCTAAGTGAATTTATTGTTTGGCTCTGCTGTCGCATAAGTGAATTTATTAAAATGCCTTTCGCCTAAAAAAAAAGGTTAACACAATTCCGCACATAAAAGCGACACGTAACGAAAGGTCCAGCACAATATTGCACATAATATGACTAATTGCGATTCGGGTTTCGGGTCTGCGACCTTACTTAATGTTCGAAACATCAACGCAGCTGAGAAAAACGTGCCATCACAAAATGGCGCTGGGTTCCTTTTTTCTGTCGGCCATTATTCCGGGAAATGTGCCTTTCATCTCGGCTGAAATTGTTTTGCAAGATTTGTCGCCTTTGCTGGACGTACACAAAAGTTCTGACATTTTGTGGGCGTTGACTGAGTCATTAGCTTGCATTCAGCTTGTATATTTAAAGCGTAATTGCAAGTACTATAAGCAGCAGTATACAAAAGGTAACGAGTTGAAAAGGCACAAGCCAGTATAAAGCAATTTAAATAAAATTATAAAATTCTGTTATTTTCTATTTATACATATTTAGAATGAGCGACAAATTAAAAAGTGTTTGTAATAAAGCAATGCATATGACAATATATATGAGCTTAAAGAAAATAATTTAAGAACAACAAATATTCTCTTAAAGGAACTTGCTTGCGTCAAATGCGAGAACTGACCGGGATGTCAGTTCCGCGAGCCTTGGTGCCGACGAGCTCTGGAGTGTACTGGTTGAGCGGAGCAGCAGCTAGAAGCTTTCTAACAATGCGGGGGGAAAATTAAACGCAATAGTTTGCGGGGTAATTGGATTAAGTTATATGTATATCCCACTTTCCTATACACTTACTTTAATATCGTGAGTGAGTGCATTTACACTCAAATCAGCTAGGTAGTGGCTGAGGGGTTTTGGCATGAACATCAGTTTTCTATGATCATGCCCTTTTGTCTTATCCACTATATTACTAAACTTAAGAGATACGTGCATGAAATGTTTAAGAAAACGAATGCCTTGATAGCAAGTACTACTTTGCAGTTTAAGGCTCTTTCCATTTTCGATCTCCAAATAAATAACATCAGTTCCTTGTAAGTATATTTTGCAAAGCAATAAAGATGTGATGAAGATGGCTCAATTTTTCCATCTCTATTTTTAATATTTTTCCATTTAACTTCTGCTGGGCCAAGCATCCCTGTCAATATATACGCCCTTATATACAGAACTATAGACAATTACCATAACGCGTTTGGTAATACTAAAGATATTGTTACTTATTTAAAAGTTATGAAACAATTTCACAAAATTTCGTTAATACAATAAAATCACGTAATTACTAAAATATATAAAATAAATTTCGAAAATTTACAAAATTTTTTCCTGCAATTGAAAGTTCCACCTACGATACGAGTATAAAAATGAAAAATGAAGCAAATCAGATGAAACAAGCAAGCAAAATAAATTTGAAATTTAATTTTTCACTCTGTTGCATTTAACGCTTAACGAGCGAAGTAGGTAGCCGATGTGAGGGGGGAGAAGAAGTGCAGAGAGCTGGCGAATGCGCACTTTTCATTTTCGCAGCGTGTAACTAAAAATTAAATGTTGCTCGCGCCATTCTAATCGAGAGCAGCAACAACAACAAGACGTGGGTATAATAATAAAAGCAGCAGAACCGCAACGACAGAGCCGCATCAGCATGAGTATATTCATTATATTCGTGCATCATTAAACCAAGTGAAATTTTTGGTTTTGCACAGGCGTTGCCTGCTTTCAATTGTTGTTGCCGCTGTTGCTTTAGTTGCTGCCATAACAGCGACTGCTATTTGTGCGCCAAGCGTGACACTCGCTGCTGGCGACGTTGCTGGCAGTGGCAACAGCAACAAATTGCATTCCAGAGGGTTCACAACTCTTGTACCAACAATTTCCAAAAAAAACAGCATACACTTGCACGTATCCTTCAGCAGCTCTTGCATTCCAGAATCGAAGCTCCATTACCAAGGTCAAAAGAATTTCGATATAAAAAGAGCACAATAAAAGCAGCTCGAAAACACTCGAAATGAGGTTTCATCTAAAAGACGTTCTCAATTCTCGCCGCAAAACTTTTAAAGGAATGGAATTTGTATCCCATAGAAAATATTGCTTCTGGTGTGGTTATATTCTTACTGTGCTAATTCAAATATATTCTGCTTATTTCCAACTTAAGGAGCTCGTTAAACGTTATCACGGTTTTTTAAATTTTTGTTGTCCTACAGCAATTTGTTCTAATTTCGCCTTTGTTATCAAATACTATCGGTCAGCCAAGTATAATGAGCCTTATAGCTTCGGTACTTGAAGACTTAGAAGAAGGATTAGAAGCAGTGCCCCAATTCCTTTTACCCAGATCCATTTTACTAACTAAACCAAAAGCAGCATAGTTTTGATATTTATTTCTGTGTACCCTTACATACATATGTACATACATATAGGCACTCGTTCTTCCTCATGAAAAATACAAGAAAAATACCATATAGCTTCAAAAATTTCATATTTTCCAAATAAGAACAAATTTTAGTTTGACTTAAAATTCCATCTTTCTGTTTACCACAAAATATAAGAAAAACATCAAATATAATTTTCAAATCCTTGGCACGAGAGCAAACTTAATTTTCATAGCTAAAATACTTGTAAACGCCCTAACATAAAAATTTACATTGACAGTTGAAAAATTTTTTTATTTGACGAATTTAATTCAATTCCTGAGTGCATTTGACCTCCTTAGCCACACTCACAGCTACGTGCATGCTAATAAAAATTAAAATGACATTTCTTGCAAAGAAAACGCGGCACAAGAAGCGCCGCCTTTTGCAGTTGCTTTTCCTTCTTAATTACTTTAATCATTCGAAGTAGTTTTACCCGGGAAGATGCCAAGTAAAAGTTTCTGACAGCAGTTCCTTTGGCACGCGTTTGCATGCACTGTCCTTGCCTGCTTTGCTTCCTTCATTGCTCCCGCGATCGCGCTGGCAAAAGCATTGTGGAGCGTAATTGTCAGTGTGCTTATTGCCCGTATCCATGTCCTTTAAGGATAATACACAATTTTCATGATTGCTTAGTTGTGCAGTTAGGAAAAAGCTGCCGTTTTCAGCTGCTACTTTTTGCTTGTGTCTCTCGCTGCTGTCACTGACTGCACTTGCGCTTCTTGTGCCTTTTGCCTTCGGTTTTTGCTGCAGGTGCCAGAGTCCTTGCAGCTGCATCTTAGCTGGATTTGAAAGGCTTTACACTGGCGAACGAACCTTTAGACCCACCGTTTATTTGCGCTATCTGCACAGAGCTACAGCACTTTTTTTCTTGCTCTATCTTCCCCCTTCCTCCTTCCTTCCCTCCCTCCACCACCACATTGTAAAATTTTACACGGTGCTACGAAAGTACGAACCCGCGGATGGAATGAAATGAAGTGCAGCTCAAATGAAGCAAATCAACGTAATTCAACGCGTAAAAAAACTCTGCAACATGTCCTTTAACATTTGTGCATTCCTTCGTTGGTTCTTTCGTCCTTGCAGTGCCTTTATATTTGTTTGACTTTGTGTGCAGTGCCTTTTTGGTATGTTTGTAGCATCTGGGCCCAGTGTGATTTTTTATATTCTGTTGCATTATTTTTAACATACAATTTTCTATTCTGATTTCCTGATCCTGGAAAGAAGAAGACATATTCTGGTGAGAGTCACAATTCAATATCTTATATTAAATTGTATATTCTCTTTAAGAAAACGTTGTTTTTGTATGCAAAGATAACAAATGGAAATTGGCAGGCAATTGTGACTGTAACGCCAGAATAGGACTGTCAATATTGTGACTGTTTCAAAATCAAACCAATTTCGAACTTTAACGAAAATTTTGCTAGCTAAATTGGAAAAATTAAAAGTTTTGAATTTTTTATAGCTTATTGGAATTTATTCTGTTTATAATTACAGCGCGGCAGCGAAGAGCCCTTCTATAATACTGGCGCTTAAATCTTAAAGACGGAACTGTGTGTGAGACCCATGTGTGTGTGTGTGCCATTCTCTGTCACGTCACTCTATTGTGACAAATGGCCTTTCGCTAGATCCCCCAGAATTTTTTGTACTTGTACTCATTCATTGTTTTTATAAATTGCGTAAATGTTGGCAGCATTACCTGCTTGCCGCCCCTCTGCCCCCTTATTGCGCTGCGCTTGGACGTATGCAGATTTCGGCAGGGATTCCGTGCAGCTTGCGCTTTACCGTGGCATTACGTTGACGCGTATTAAGGAATAAATTAAATTAAGTGCACGCCGCAATGACGTTAGGGTGACTTTCATTTGCATGGACGACGAAACGACACGCTGCCAATTCAACTTACGCGCTGCAGTCTGCCAGTGCGTTTTTTTGGACACTTCGCAGCAGCCCCGGTGGAATGGCGTGGAAGATGGAAGAGCATGTCTTAAAAAATGCAAAGCAATAAGAAAAATGTACAGTGGACATGAAGATGGAACAAACTAGCAACAAAAAGCAGTGCTGCATTTGAAGACGGACACTGACTTTGATACGGAATCCTGCTGATGGCCGCCACTGCAGTGGCACGTAAGGCTTTATTAATTTATGTGCATGGTTATGTGTGTGTGTGAGCTTAGCTAGTTAAGCTAGTTAAGCGTAATTAAACTAGCGACTCATTTGACACTTTTGCGCAAAATTCGCAAAGAAGTCAGCGAGAAACTGAAATTAATTTCCACGCTTTTCAAGCATTTAAACCACCTTTAGCAAGAAATTTTATGCAGAATGGCACGCATTATTTGGGAAATTTCGAGTTGACAATTTTTATAAAAATATTTTTTATATTTTTGGAAGTTTTACAAATTTGCTCTATTCTGGAAATTCCCTATATAATTATTAAAGAGCAAATTTTGTTTGGACCTGGCAATACTGTATGCCTATATGAAACGACAATATTGACTTCCGAATGTCAATATACTAGTCGATTATTTAAAAAATTTTAAATAAATCGTGAAAATGACCTACAAAAACTGCAAGTTTAATATAAATATTTCAAAAATCTTTGGAAATTTGAAAAATTTGCTCTATTCTGGGAATTCTTTTTTCATTATTAAGATAAAAATTTCATTCACAACTGGCAATACCATGACAGTATCAACTTCCAAGCGTCAATGTACTCGTCAATTATAGATTTTTATTGAAGTTAGAGTGATTTTCATTAACTGCAATTAACTGAATCGGCGCTTATAGCCGATTATATGATGGCACAGTTTCGAAAATATGCAACGAAGCAGGAAATTGAGTCAAATTGAATTATCGAGCCATTTTAGCGTAAATGAAATTTAAAAATCAAACCAACACATACACATTTTAAAGTGCAGTTATGTGCATATAAAGCACAAGCGCAGCATCAGAAAATACGCTGGTCAATGTGGCAGCTATTTGCGTTTGTGTGTGTGAGTGTGAGTGTGCGTGTAGTGCAAAGGGTGCCTCTCTGTCTATAGTATGTAATATGCGCATGGGGCTGTGTGTGCGCTGCTGGCAATCTAGCAGCATGCTTTATGGACGTGGCATGGATAATGGGGCAGAGTATACACACAAGCACACACACACACACACAATTCTGCGCATTTATATGTGCATATATCGAGTGTATCGTTTGTATGCAAAGCATTCAATTTGGCAAATATTTGTAGCGTATACGCCCCCATGAACTCCAGCAGCGTTGCTAGCGCGATTGAAATGTGCGCGTTTATATCGCGCATGTATGTGTGTGCGTGTATGTAAATGTTTGCTGAAATCATACTTTTAAATTGTACACGCATGCTGCACTGGCGTGCATGTGTGTATGCGTATGCGTGCGTGTGAGAATCGACCAATATTTGCGTTTGCGGCAATTAACTCAATTTAAACGCTTTGTTGCTATAAATTTATTAATTTACGCTTCGTTTGAGTTGTTTTTGTTTTGCGCCTTGTTTCCTTGTGTATATTTATTGAATTGTTTACTTACAATAAATGGGTTAATTTTATCAATATTTTCCAAAAATAGTCACACCCACATACATGCAAATGTAGTTAAAAATTATTCGTGGCAGCTTTGATGCGCCCAAGATGGATTTTGACCGCCCATAACAAATCTATTAAATATCGACAAAAAGAGGGGATTTTTACGTATTTACGATTCGCTTTGAACGGCAAAATGAATAAGAAGGCTTTATTCACTTTCGGCTTGACGAAGCACGAGAATAATTTTCCAATATCCTTCCAACGTTTGTCGATGACCTTCACAGCTGCTCAGCTGGTATCACGATAGCATGCGGGACCTACATACCACAAGCTTCTCGTCGAACCAGCGTTTTTAAAAATATTTATATACATACAAATTTTTTTTCCCAACGAATCAAATTTAAAATTCCAAACTCCAAAGAAAAATATTTTCTTCCGCCTGCGCCACGTCCCAAAGGCCTTAGGGGTGGAGCTGAGCTGCCACTCTAACTGCAATTGTTGTGATTTATACGCACGCAAATCCGGAATGCTGTCCGCGAAGAGTGTAGCAAGATTTATTTAAGCGTGCAGCAGCAGCAGCAATTGCAGCGGCTGCAGAGGCGACGACAAAAACGCTTGTTGACTCCTTTCCTTGTTTGCATTGCAAAGCAGCTTATTTATCCTTGTCGCATAAGCACGCCAGCAGACACACACACACACATAAGCACGCAGAGAAGGACATAGCTGCTGCCGCACACACACACACACACACACATACAACTAACAACAAATTCATCATGCGTGCTCTTAGACTGCTCATCAGCGTTGCAAAGCTTAAGCTGCATAAATTTTAAATAAAAGACGACAAACACTCTGCGCTCTCTACCCCCTCGCCCACCTCATTCCACGTCCCTTGTCCCTCGCGCCATAGCAACTCATCAGCAGCCTGTCAAGCTGCCACTGCCCTTCCGCCTCGACGCTTTAAGCCAAGCCAAACCAGCCAGACAGCCACTTGGCAAGAGGAACGCATGTGTGTCTGTGTGAGTGTATATGTGTATGTATGTCTTCAGCCAATGCGCATATTATGCGGCAAGTGCTAAGTGCACATTATGCGTGCCGCATGTACCGCGCAGCAAATATGCAGCAAGTAAAACAAAATCTATGACTTTTGGTCTATTTTTGCTTTGCAATTGCAAGGGGGCGTTTGGAGTAGGGGGCCATATGAAAATGCTCAACTTGTCAAATTTAACACAAAGCAAAAAATGTAATTTATTTTAATTTAGTTTTCATATGTTTTCTACAACATTCGCATTAATTTAATTGCGTTCTCGGCCATCAAACCTCCCCCACCTCTCTCTGTCACAACTGGTTTGACATAATTGTTGGGCTATGTCGCTTAAAGCAGGTCAATAGCAAAATTGAGTGCTTAAATTTAATTTAATTTTAAACAAATAATTTAATGTGCAATTTGCGCAATTTAATAATAATTATTTGTCATTTTATTTCTTAATTGAGCTGGGCATTTAATTCATGCATATATAATCAACAAAATGGTACAGTGCTGCTTAAAACTATAGCAATAAATTGTATAGTTTGAGACCTTTAAATTGTTCGTAGAAAGACAGAGCGACAACAAGAGATAATATTAACTCGCAATACTTATTTTTTTAAAAATTTTACAGATATGAAGATGATGTTCATGTGCTCCTAAGTGGCATCTTTAAAGCGTCATATCTTTTAATTTATAAGATTTAAAATAATTCTTATTATTTATTAGTATCTATTATTAATAGGAATGTCACATAGATATAAAAATAGTGGACAAGGTTTGTATTTGCAAGACGCTACATAAATAATAAAACGTTGTGAAATTCTTCACAGATTCGGTTAAATTAATATATTATTTCTAGGAGGGATGATATGTATGTACGTATAAGAAATTATGTATGTTCAAAGTTTATATTTTGTGGTTTTCTCCTCTAGGTTCTAAATAAATAATAAATGTAACAAAATTCCGCATAGTATTGGTGACCCTTTTGAACACATACTGATTTCCACAAAGTCTTATATAGATGAGGTAACCATGGAAAGTGGAAAAGCCTGTCCAGAACGGTTCGGCTGGTTCCATCATTAGCCAGGCAGTGGTGCAAAAACTCCATTGAAGGGAGTACCTATGAAATAATACAACAGAAATTTAGCATTAAATTTAAAGCTATGAACATTGAAACCATAACATTTTTAGACATATTTTATTACAATCGTAAACAGAAGAAATTTAATGAAATTTTGTAAAAAAAAAAGAGCCACCAATTAGAAATGGAACTAAATAATGTTTCTGTTGTTTTACGCTTAATCACACAAAGTTATTAGGAAATCATATAAACTACAGGTTTCCCTAGATTATCGACCATTCCAACAACTAAGCGAAATGAAAAGAAAGTATCGGTATTTTTAGGTTAAGCAACCGATCTTATCAATAGAGGAAATCCAATGCACAGAAGCTGATAGAAAATAAACCGCATGAAAGACTATCAAGAAAATCATCCGGTTGATGCCAAGACATGAGTATTGGAAACTAACAAAACTATGTACATATAAAAGATTTATTTGTTGAGCAATTTCAGCAATTTTATTTGTTGTATTCCAAACAGTGCATAAAAATTATAATCTCATAAACTTAAGACTCCGCTAGCAGCGCCATATGTTCAGCCGTAATAGACACCGCCATAACCATAGTAAGGATAATACGAACCGTAGTTGTAAACGGAAGGATTCAAGTAAGGATTGTAGCCAAAGCTTCCATAGAGACCGCCAAGTCCTTTATAGAAATTGAAGTATGGAAATGTGATCAGAATATTACGCGTTTTTCGCGCATGCGTCGTATCCAATGCCGGCGGCTGCTGCTCTTCGGTTAACAAATCCATTTCATGAAGTGAACTGACCTCTGCTTCATACTCATAATTGCTTGCAGTTGCTGAACTTGGATTCAAGAGACAAGAAATGCTGAAAACAGCAAGTATATAGCATAAAATATGCATTTTCTTTAAAAATTCTCTTCGACACTCAAATCCTTGTTTAAAATTTTCCACACAATACGTTCCGACGTTTTCGAATGCAAGGCACGTTGTCAACTGTGCGAAATTTCCACTAACGCGTTCATATATGAAATTAAATTTCCCCACTTTGGATTTACCCTACTAAAATACTAATTACATTTTCATTGAATGCACTATACAATTCAATTATAAACATAATAAACAGTTCAACTTCAAATTGGCATGTGAGCAACAAAAAGTGTTAATTGCCGGGCCATGGACAATAACAAATTCTTTGCTTGATGAGCGCTAATTTTTTTCACGCTACAATTCATAAAATTCGAGTCGTTAATTTAGAAAAATCAGTGCGAGTCAAAATAAAAGTTGATCAAAAGCTGCGCGTTATGGTCGTGAAGCCGCGGCTGTCACCATATTGCAGGCCAAATGCCACCCTGAACTTGAACACCAGCTCTATATGTATATATAAAAAGCTTTGAATTTCATACTCTTTTAGCTAGCCTCGTATCGAAGCCCTTTTTTGTCGTAAATGGCTTTTTTATCTGTGGCTTTTTACACTTTTTACTAACTTACCTACTTTCAGTTAATTTGAATATGTACAATGTTGACAATTCAGAACTTCTAAACAAATTAAATCGTTTATAGCGCGGAATGGTGTCAAGGCTGTCGGACTACAGATGGAAATTACAAAAATAGATTTCATGCACGCGAGTACAACAAAAGTTGGCAACTGACGAAATACTACTCATATTCAAATCGACAGCTCCGTTCAAGAGTATGCTTAGTCGATATACCGTGATTTTCTCTTTTCTTTAGTGTATCATTATAAAAAGTAAAAATTTAATATTATTGATATCAATTTCAGATTCATTCAATCAATACGAAATGAACATTTAGAGTGTTCACCTCAGTTAAATATTAGGTGTAGTAAAAGGAATTCATAATTTTTCCAATAGTTAGCTTTAGTAATCTGTAGCTCGCGTTGTGTTAGCGCAATCGGGTTACGTTGAACGGTGTTAGAAAGATAGCTGTTTGTCCTAAAAAAACTTCTCTGACAAATTTGTTATTGCTTGACTCAGTTTTGGTAGAACGCGCGTCAAAGATGGACACCAGCAAATGGACACCAGCCAATGGAAAATACGCAATACATCACGGTTTTTTTTTTTATTCTGTGCGGTTGTCCCCACGCAAGTTGTGCTTCGCTCACGTACTCATCAACTACTATTTCAGTGGCCAACCATATGAAGCAGATGGGAATTGCCAGCGCTTATAGGGCCGAACGAAATTCAGCATCGTAAATAAGTACGCGAAGTATCCGCAGTTCGTATTAAATCAAAATTTAAATATGTATGTGCGCATTTAATTTTGGTGTACGAAAATATTTGAATGTGATTTTTTATGGGTTTTTTGCACAGTGTACCTACTTTTAACCATGTCTGAAGCTACCTCTCAGAGCAGTTGCTCTAACACTAGAAATGCCAAATAAATAAGTTAAATGAATAAACAAAATTCCAACTCATTAAAACTATCATTACGAAAGGAACGAAATTTGTCTAGCTTACAAAACCGGTTTCGGCATTATTATCAATACACAAATTATTTAGAAATAAGCTTTGTTAAACACGAAAAACACAGGATAATAGAAAAATAAGGGAAACCTGTTTCGCTTTTGACGCAAAAATCGAAATAAACAACAACCTTGCCGTTGTTTACATTCGGAAATCGCTGCTGGTGGAAACCACGCGACCACTCGAGAGGGGAGCATGCGCTAAGCGGCTTAGAAACGTTTTAAGCATAAACAAAATGTAAAGGCTCAGTTAGTGATGACGTATCGTATTTATTCGTATCGCAGACTAAGCCTATTTTACCTGAGCTCTATATATGCGTTCGCTCTTGACGTATTTATTCGGATCGTAACGAAGAATTTCTCATAGAAATAGGTCTCTCTCAGACATTTACGATACGAATAAATACGATACGTCATAACTAACTGAGCCTTAAAGCGGCGCTCGCGTAGAACTGCTGGTGGCTTGGAGACAAGCCATTTGTATATGTATGTATTTGTCAATTTGTATGCTGTAATAAAATATGTAAATCATTTAAAAAGCAGAGGAGGCAAGCGACTAACTTTAGTTCAACCCTAGATTAATCATTTTTCCAACATTTTATTTATTGCTATTGTTGTTGTTCTAGTAAACAGCTCAATTGTTGTTGAAGTGGCTTAATGAGCCATACCAGAGTAGCTGAAGTGAATGAACGCTTATGACCAGTTTTGGGAATTTTTGTTTACGAGTAAATCGAATTGAAAAATTCTACTGTGTAACTGAATGATTAAATGTATCTATTTTATATGTATGATGAGTGTACATATGAATATAAACAAACTCTCGGGTTGTGCTCTTCAATAATGATTTCGCGTGATTTCCAACAAATATTTATAATTATTCATTTCAATGTGCTCATATCTGGCTTTGGTTGAAAGCAACAATTTCAATTAATTATTTCTTTCAATTAAGTCGCCTGGAGCACAGAAATTTTTAATCTTTTCTTTCTAGTACTGCAGGCATTAGTAATTACAATTGGTGTTTCCCCTAAAGATGAGTGCAATTGTTAAAAAAAGTTATGCCTGGTCTGCTCAGAAAGGATGCAATGAATGCTTCAAATAATTATATAGTATCTGTAGAGTGAGCAACGCTCACAATATATTCACTTCAAGCATCTGTTCATCGCACAGTGAACCCTCTTCATAAACTAGACTACTTTTAAGTATCACCAATTTTTCATGCAATCAATCAATAATTACGAAAGAGGCGAAATCTACATTCATTATTATCCTTTTTATTATGAAACTAAGGGTTCCAATTGGAATTTGTTTACTTTTTGAAACTGCCAATTTCAGCAGGGCTTAGATTTAGGATTGAGAAGCTTTTCATGGCAAAAAATGCTCTCGGAGAATTGCCAATTCATAGCGAGAAGTGGCGCAAAGTCTCTTTTTATGAGATGGTCTGAGACCGGTTTTGAACCCAGGCCTCCCTTATCAGCGACCAAGCACTTGTCCACTGAGGCACCGCTGCGCCGTTCTTTTGCTATACTCTGGCAATATTGGCCAAAATTTTAACTTTAAGCCTGGCTTGTAGCATAATGAGACTTTAGATTGGTGTTTCGCGATCCAAAATCCTTCAATTTTTGTCTCATCGTTGTATGACATCGAATCACTGTGCGCCGGCCTCTTCGTCTTGAAGATCTGAGAGCAATAAATCAATTTAAGCTCGTGCACACGTCAAATGTCGGCAGCACATGTTAGCAACACGAAAGCCTACATGCAGCACCTCAGGGAAAAAGGAAGCTACTGCCACTATTAACTTTATTGAATCATCTTAAGCCACTTACAACAACATTAATTACAATGCAACACATCTGAAACAAAAAGTTCAGCACCAGCGCAAATTTCGTAATACCTTCGGGAGCCGAAACACATGTATCGCATTTATGCAATGCATATGTATGTATGTGTGCAGAGTGCTGGTTGGGGCTGTCAATTCTAATATCCCAGCAAAACAAATCATTTCCAGTTACGAAAAGTGTAGTATTGATGCGGACCTAGGAAGTCCGGCATTTGGTATGTACCTAGTCCTGAATTAAATGTAGCTCTGCTCCTTTGAAAAGTGTTTAAATATTAATGTGAATCTGATATATTGTACCAGAATACTATATACGGCATCTGCATTGATTTCTTCTTACAAACTTTTTGAGGAGCAATGAGTAACTGTAAAATCTAACCCGAAAACCCCAATTTTGCCAGAACCTCTCTGATTTGACAGTCCTGGCGCTGGGCGGAACTAGCACTCGCAAGGATTATGAATAATCTCGACCGCATCAGCAGAAATCCCAAGATGCGACTAACTTCAACAAAAGTTGGCAGCTGCGTTTTTGATACATCAGCGTTTTAAGACCTCCAACCGACAGCTGCACGAGTGTATGTGAGGAGCATATGAAGAGGTGGCAAGTACTTAGCAGCAACGCCTGCTCGCTACTCATAAAGCGTGCCGCAACGGTGAGGCAGCCGCAGTAAGGCCCTATTAGGCCGCAAATAAAAGTTTCACAGTAGTTGGCGCTGGGGAATCGAAGCTCAGGCTGGTAATCAAAGATATGTACGCATTTGCGGCACCGGCAAAACTTTTCAGCTAATGTGTGCTGCCGCATGAAGCACGGGGGGAAATGAGGCGACTTGCAGCCACAGCACTTAAGTGCCAGCAGACAGATCACACTTGAGCATGCCATACAAATTTGCCGAAAATCAAACTAATGTAAAAGTTGTGTGCTCAGCAATATTCCTGCGCTCCTGAGGAATATCCGTGTAGAACATAACGAAATTCGTCGCTTATAATGAAATATTCGGAAACGCAAATTATCGCGATAGAACATAATGCAGGCTAGTGATGAGAAATTTTCGATTTCTGCGAGTATTCGATTTATTGTTTTGGTTGCCAATGCTACTTCATATTTGCTTTTTTGTATTTCCATAAAATTTTGATTTGGGTTTCGGTTTTCTCTTTAAGAGTTTATCCACGGAGAAAAACAGTTCCGCGAAAATTCAATATTAGAGAATTTCAGCAGCATTATCAAAAAGATAAATATTACTTTCAAGCAATGTAGCATGCTGGCCCGGGACCCTGTTCGCTTCATCTATAAACCAAAAGTTTATAGTGGAAATCGGTTTGAACAAAAAGTTGTGCGGAAAGTTGTTTGAAACTGATTAAATTTATGTACAAATTTTACAAGTAATTAGCATGAATATAATTAATAGACGACTTATGTCAAAGTTGTGCGGAAAGTTGTTTGAAACTGATTAAATGTACAAATTTTACAAGTAATTAGCATGAATATAATTAATAGACGACTTATGTCAAAGTTCAAGGGTTAACTAACAAACATAATACATATTGTCTTTCAGCGAATGTCGAAATTCTACCTACTCTTTCTTCCTGCGATGGCTGTTTAGGGATTAAGAATTGTTCTATGGTAAAATGTGAACTTTTTCTGAGAATATTCACTCTCAGCTCAGTAACTCGCAAATGGCTTAGAGACATCTCGCTACCAAACAATTTCCTTCCTACCTTGATGTCTCTTGTACCTTCTTGTCCAAAGTTGTTTGAAACTCATTAAATGTACAAATTTTAGAAGTAATTAGCATGAATATAATTAATAGACGACTTATGTCAAAGTTCAAGGGTTAACTAACAAACATAGTACATATTGTCTTTCAGCGAATGTCGAAATTTCTACCTACTCTTTCTTCCTGCGATGGCTGTTTAGGAATTTAGAATTGTTCTATGATAAAATGTGAACTTTTTCTGATAACATTCATTCTCAGCTCAGTAACTCGCAAATGGCTTAGAGACATCTCGCTACCAAACAATTTCCTTCCTACCTTGATGTCTCTTGTACCTACTTCAGCGTACAAATATCATTTGATAAAATCTTTTAAAAAACCAAAAAGGCCCAAAAACTTGTTCCTGGATGCGCCGCTGAGAATATGCCGAGCTTAAGTAACAAGTACTCAAATTGATAGCATTAAAAGATTCCCCTAATAAAAAAATGTTAGCAACTTTACAGGTAGTTACTAAAACTTACAAATTAAGCAATTTTCAATAGGCCACGAACAACAAAAACAACAGCAATTGTCTGCTACTAATGATTATGCAATTAGCACGTCATTTCAGCATACAACAACAAAAAAGCATAACCGTCAAACTGAAAATGCTCATAAAGCAAAACAATGGCTAATTTTAAAATAACATGAGAATTGCTTAATACCAAAGTTTGGCGCAACAGTCAGGATAAGCCGCGCACACCCACACACACACACCAAAACTCTCAGCCTGCTGCCTTAATGAAAAAATAATTATGGCTACTTCCAATTGCGTACACTGCGCGCCACAGTTCCGCCACTGCCCCGCCTCCGTTTTCAAAATTATTTTAAGCTTGTTTTTCACATCTTCGCCTCGGCTGTAGTACATTTTTTTCTGCCGCGAAAAAGCGCAAAGTATCTAATTCAATAATCTCTTGGCAAGTATCTTAGCGCGGCTTTGTGCGCACTTTAGCCGCATTAGCTTCAGTCTAAGTGCGTTTTTTTTGTTGCCGTCTTAATTGCCACAAGTTGGCCCTTCTTAATGCGCGAACTGTCGCCGAGAGTTGTGAAATTCGCTGCTAAGACAAAGGACTCAGCACTTTCGCCGACTTGGACTTGGACTCGAGCGAGACTTCATGGACCAAGTGCCATTGTACTTGCTGCGCTCCTTCATTGCTCATAAAAATGTTAAACTTAGCATACTGCAGGGCGTTCAAACTTGAAAGTAGAAACTTAAATGCCTTGTGCAATTACTGCCAAGCAATTCGATTTTGAAGAACTTCAAACTTGTCCATTTTAGCTCTTTGTGCTTTGTGGTGGATAGTTTTAAAACTGTCTTATATATGTCAGCAAAAAGAAATGGCAACAATGTGTTAACTGTGGTCTATTGCGGCTGCGATAACTTGCTTGACAAGATGCGCGCACTCCAACAAACAAACTAAGTGGAATAACATTTTCTTTTGAAGAGCCTGATTTGAGTCACTTCCATTCTATACAAAGCAAAAGTAGACATTGTTTTGAGTAGAATCGATGTTACAACTTTGCTTCAGTGTTTGCCTCCCTTTTGATGTCCATCATAGATACAAAATCATATTAAAAGTTCATAATTATTCAAATTTCTTATAGGAAAAAGTTTCCGCCTATTGCTTGAACTTTCATATTAATTTTTCTTATGCTTTTGTCTACGCCAGCATGCATTTTTTTAAACATCTTGCGAAGCCAACGAACCGCAGCAAATCAACCGACGTCTCTGCGTGTTTACTGGCACACTTTTCCACTGTAGAAGAGCTACATACATATGTACATACATATATAGCTTGAGGCCTTTCCATGCGCAGAGGCGGCGAACGATTGCTATAGTTGGAGATCAGCCCAACAACTTTTCGCCCTTCTTGATTAAAAGTAGAATCTCATTTGAAAAAATTATATCTTTTAAATTGTGTTTAGTATTAAAAGCTTCAAAGACGATAGTCTGTTTCCAAATCGAAGTGACTTGTTTGAACTGTCAGTAGTAATTTTGATGTGAGTGTCTCACATATCTATTCGAAAATTCTATTGAACAGAAAGAAGTTTTCTTAAATAAAAAATAAAAAATTCAAAATCAAATATATTTTGTAGTTAACTTATTAGTTTAGTTATGTGAAGGACACATTTGATTTTCAAGTCATAACTCCCGTGCATTATGGAAAATGTATCAACTCAACTCTTAACTCTGTAAAAGTAATGTCCAAATACTTTTGTGAAGCACGCATGTTCACATATGACCAAATATAAATTTAATTTTTCGTTGAAAAATCGCTTACTTAAAAATAGTGTCTGCAAAGTCCCTTTGTTGTTTTGAAAGAAGTTTTTAAGTTTTATTTTCTGCAATAAATCAATAAATTCAGTATTTTATAATAGCTTATTCCATAGTTAAGAGAATTTCTATCGACAAAAATAATAGCTTTTTTCAAAATTAACTATTTATTAAACAAAATCATTTTGAATATCAAAATCGCTCTGCTGCTATGTGACGAAATCAGTTATTAGTTTCCTTTTTATCGAGCACTTTTCCATCATACTTTCAAATTCCGAAAAATTTAAACTTCTTCGGCACGCAAATTCTATCACATATTTCTCAAAAAGATATCAAAAAGCTTTTCAGATTGATTTCCCTTATGACAATGGATCCCTGCCTATGACTAAATCCAATGACGTTACTGCACACTTCTTCAGTACAACGCCCCTATTGCGCTATTCATCATACTTATGTATATTTTTCCATGTCCTTCTCACCCCCATTGCTTTTCTTTGAGCGTATTTCACTATGCGCCAAAGTTATGAAGGTCCTGTCAGTCAGACGATTGTTGCTTTACTTGGTTGCGAATTTTTCCTTTCAAGTTGCTTGTCTCTTTTCTTTGGCGCACGTAATTAAAACTTGTAGCGCATATAAATTAGAAAACTGTTTTTTTATTTAAGATTTGTCTCTGTTCTTCTTCGCCTTGCTTTTTACTTCCTTTCACAATTTTTGTAGCGCAAAAGTTTTATTATGATTGCACAAATTCATGAAAAGTCTGATATTTCTTGAACAGCGAAGCACATTTTCATTAATAGCAACAATTCAAACATTTATTTCATGTAACGTAAGTTTGGTAAAAAATAACAGCATTTATTGCACTTTCGTTTCTAGCTATAAAATCCACTGTCGGATCGTCTGCCGAAAGCGCCTCAGCAAAGTGATCAGCCAAAGCCATCTCCATTGTATATTGAGGGAAACCCACCAACGTTGGTACCGCCGAAGCTGATACGGTGGCTGCCAGGACCGATTGGTTTGGCCGCACGCCTCTCTTCTTGCTCGTCCGTATTTAGCAGCGCCAACACTTCACGCTCCTCGGTTTCCTGTAGTGGGTTCGTCTTCGCCAGCGTTGCCAGAGCAGCGAAAAGTATGCTGGCAATCACCAAATGCCAAAGTAATCGCATATTTGCTTAAAACTTTTTTAAAAATGGTATCACAATTTTCGCGAATTTTCAGCGCTGCACACTGCTACGTGTTTCAATAATTATTGTAAACTAAAAGATGTTTACGTATTTTCAAAACTTTGATGACATTAAGCCCGATGTAAAGTATGTACATATACGACACGATATTAAACTTGAATTTTATCGAATTAATTTGGAATTAGCAATGTAAGTATATGAGTTTTGAATAGAAGAATATTTTTACATTTTTTTACAAGCGACAAAATAAGCAAAACAAAATCCAGTTATAACCGACTATTTTCATATACATATACATAAGTAAACTGTACATAAGTAAACTGCTAAGATCGAAATATAATGAAACTCGACTTCTGAATGGATTCGCTGAATTTTAAATCATCAAAGCATACCAGTTCTTAAAAAATTTCACATACCAAAATTGCTGCTTCATTTGCCATTACTTCAATATAGATAAACTCATTTATCATCGGTTATTGTGGTGTTCTGATCTGACCACCTGAAGTACCAAACCCATGGCATGAAATGAGAAATCCCCAATATGACGCAAACATTTTAGCTCTGTAGACTTGTTAAGGGATTGTGGATTTCTTTCAGTTTCATCGCGTCAACATGGGAATTTTTGTTGTATGTATGTACATATGTGTGTGTAATTACCATGCTCTCGTAGTAATAGATTCAACCCGTATTGACTCATTATGGCAGCTAGTTTTTTGGCCATTTGAAATTGACAGCGTTTTATTTTGAAAGCGTAAGGATGTGTATAGCACACTCATATTTACATTCGTATGTATCGACTGGTTTGTATCTCAGTAGCTAAACGTATGACTTTTAAGTTTCAAACGTTGTGAAGGGAAAAAACTTTGTTATTTGCAATTCAAAAGAATAACGAGATTATAAAAAAGAATAGTTTTGTAAACATAAACAATTCCTTGTGGAAAAACAAGTTATATACACTATAACTATACACTACACATCCAAATACAAAGCTAAATTGTATAAAAAGGCTGCAAAAATTGTGAAAATAATCATAAAGTGAAAAACATCAAAGCAGATAAGAGTGAAAATTGTCAGAATTTCAAACTAATTTGAATATCTTTAAAATGCGTTATTCTATTGTATTGATCGCGTTAACGACCGCGTACTTGGTGGCAGCAACTGCAGCGCAAGTGCAGGTCGCAGAAAGTGAGAAGGATGTTGATGCGGGGCTAGAGGCGTTGTTAGATGCGGACGCTGGTCTGGAGGCACATGAGAACCTATCGCCTCGTCTAGCTCGTCAGTTTGGCGGTTTCGGTGGAGGACCATTCGGTGGTGGTTTCGGTAGACGTGGTGGCTTCGGAGGTGGCTTCGGAGATGGTTTCGGAGGACGAGGCTTTGGCGGCGGCAGACGCCGCCATCACCATAGAGGTGGATTCGGCAGTGGAGAATTTTTCGGCTGAAGACATATCAAATTATTTCTACTGAACATTTTACTGCGTTATAACTTTAAACAAAACTGTGTTCTGTGATTGCGTACAGTTAATCGCATGATTTGGAAGCGTTTGCATAGAACTATTTGTATGTATTATAATATTCAATAAAAACAGAATGTCATTCTTTAAAATATTTCTTTTTGTTCAATTGAATGCCCCAGCAGCATTTTCAATATAAACAAACAAATCTCAAATCAAACGCAAGTTCTTTTGATAAAAATCGACAAATATAATCTTGTAATTAAAGCTTTTCATTCAATTATTATACATATAATCAGTTAATGGGATATGATAAATTGAAAAAATTAAAAGGGTGATGAGTATCAATACATATAAATTAATGTTTCTAGAGTATACAAACTATTCTAAAGTTGACAAAAGAAGCTTTCAGAAATTCGACCGTCTTGAAAACATTCTGAACCCGCCAACAAATTTACACTAAAATCGTGACGGTCAGATTCTTAAACCCAGAATTGCTGTTATATTATTACAACTACCAGCATGGATTCAAAAACCTTACAGATTTTGTCGGAGATCCCGCTAGAGGTAGCTGTTTTGACATTTCGTATTTTGGAGTTGGAGCGCCAATCTTTGGCGGTGGATGACGGCAGATTCGACATATAAAACTTGTTCATCTGAAGGTATTTTCGATGACTTTGTCATCTTTGTTTTTATTAATTGCGGTTGTAGTTAAAACTGTTTAGAACTGCTGCGGCCTTTCATCCTCCATTTAGCATTGTTGATTTGTTTAGCATTGTATAAATGCCCAAAAAAGTATCTTTCAATAAAAGGCATTCGCAATATTCACTGAGCCACTTTGGTATTGTATGGAATCAACGTCATTGTCAATAAAAAGCTTTTAATAAAAGGTACGAATTTGTTTATAATGATAAAGTCGAATTAATTTGCAAATCGTACATTCAAACACAAATTAAACACTAACAAAGCAAAATCGAATACTTCAATACTTTATTCGTCTATCCATTAGCCAAAAAATCCACGGTGGCGATGACGTCTGCGTATAAAACCGCCTCTGCGACCATATCCACCATAGTAGCCTGGTCTAAATCCACCAAAAAAGGGAGGTGGAAAGAAGCCGAATTGACGTGCCTTTTTTGTAAGTTCAGGTGCTACGCCATTTACTTGCACGCCGGCATCGACGTCCAGCAGACTTGCCGCCACAGCATTTGGCGTATCCTGATCAGCTTCCACCGCCTCCACGGCAGCTGCTGACGCCACCACAGTCAGACTGCCCAACAGCGACCACAACGCAATAAACACCCAATTTGCGCATATTGTTATTGCCAAATTCGATTTATTTACTTGTGTACTTAACACTAGCGTACGATTGGAAACCATAAACAATTCTAAGCCAATTCGATGATACGCACCAATTTTTAAGCCTGCTGGGAGAGAACGAGCAGCTCACAGAAGCAGCTACTTATATCATTGCGTAATCATGCTCACAGCCAAAATCGATATGATCAGCTGAAATTTCTATGGCGTTGTAAGTTACATCGTTTGTAAATTTTTTTTATCTTTTCAAACTCCAATAAAAAATCCTCAAAATTTTGCTAATTCATCCACAAAGCGAGTTCTCTTGGCATGCGTTAATAGTGAAGAAGTCTCTCAACTATTAAGGCAATCTGGAAAATACGTCAGAATGTATACAAAGTGCTTAGTCAGAGTTCAGTAAACTCTTGAAACTGGTTTAAACAGTATCGTAACTTGGCTAACGCTACAAATAACGTGAAGTGATCATAACATGCAGATAAAATTTCTTACACTGAACCAAAAGTACTTCTCTTTGTTTTGTAAGTAAGTTTCTCTGTATTTGGTTGCTTTATAATATTGGCTCAATGCATATTTTTCAATTAAATTGGAATTAAATTGGTTTACTTAATGACAATTCGATCATCAACAATTTCTGGTTAAGTAGAAAATGCACCAGCTCAAAAATAATTTTTAGTAGCTACTTAAGTTAATATATCATATCTTCTTCTTCTTTTTAATTGGTCAGCAACAATCCGTTACCGAGCTACGATCTGACGCAGGGCTTCTTTCCAGACGCCTCTGCTATGCGTGTGCCTTTTCCAGTTTAAAATGCCAAGCGTTGTCAGTGCCTTCTCTACTTATTTTTAATACATATGTATGTTTATGAAAATTAGCAGTTACATACTAAAGCAAAAAATGTTTTGGCTTGTTTATTAAACTGTTTAACTGTTCATCTGTCTGTTAGAAATCTTAAGTCTTACTCGCTAAGCTCTTATACTACAGATAAAAAGACATTATTTCAGAATCATACAAAATAGATTTAACATATTTTGCTTCGAACTCTTTTAAATGCCTTACTAATCAAAAACTATTTATATACTTATTTTATTTCGAGCTCTGTATTTACTACGCAGACGCGCTGAAGCTGCTAATGAGATGCACACAAATGAAGCAGCCACAAACATTCAGTTTGGCTGATTAATAAGAAGATGGGATTTCCCCAAGTCTTAACATCAAATATCTTTTTATTATTAGTGCAAACAATTTGATAGATGGAATTGTGTTAATCTCTGAACTTGAAAATCGTAATAAGCCGAAAGTCTCTGCAGCTGGTTGTTGTTCCACTCTTTTTTGTATAGGTAACATAACTTCAAAATATTCCAGAGGCACACAAAATATTTGAAATGTACATTTGGGAGTTCGTTTAAAAATTTCCTAAGATCATTTGGAATATTTAAAAGTATACTCGAAATTTCCTCAAGTACCTACTGTGGAACATCTAAAAAAATTATTTGGAATTTTCCGAATTTTTCGCAAAATTTGTATAAAAAATATCAATTCATATTAAATAAAGCGATATCAAAGAAATTTTAACTTTCAGAAGTGCAGTAATAATTCGAATAACAAATATTATTGTCTGTCTAGCGACTTAACAGTGCAATTTCATGCAGTTTCTACTGAAAAGAGATGACGTGTCATTTATATGCAGAGCATGATTGCTACAAGAAATTTATATGTATACGTATATTTCTGTAACTATACAAATTCTTTCTTATCACAAGCTGTTATTTCAGCTATTCATTCAGTTTTACTTTTTCGCTGCTTCTAAAATGGATCACTTCTAGAATGTGTTTGTTGTCGCTTCTAATTAGCAGCTCATACTGACTATTGATCGCAGATCTCGTAGTTAGAGCCGAACAGTGATTGTACAAAGATGCAACCCTACCCGCACTCGTCAGCTGAGCTGTTGGCTTTGGCTATCGGCTCGACGGCGTGATCACCTACATAGCCCTAAAGTATACTCAAGCTTGCACAACAACAACAACCAGCTGGACTATATAAGCGCATTGCACAACAGTAGCCATTTGAATGTCGAACATCAAGTGGACCAGTGCAGATGAGCTGCAAAAATCTATAAAGTAGAAATAAAGTGTGCAAAATTTACAAGTCATTGCGAAAAATCATGCGTGCTGTTGTGTGTTTGTTGTTGTTGGCTGCTATGAGCCGCTACAAGTTGTCGCATGGAGCATCCGTTGGATCTACTTCAGCTGAGGTGCCCTATGAGCCGCTGACATCTACGGAAGCGCGCAACGCTGAAAAGCTGCTAAGCGCGGATGTGCCTGTCATGCAGGAGAAAACGGAGGCGGACGGCCGAGTAACACGTCAATTCGGCTTATATCGATCATATCGACCTTACTATGGCGGCGATGGATATAGTGGCGGCGGCTATGGTGGTTATGGCGGCTATGGGTATGGCGGCGGCTATGGCGGCTACGGCGGTTATGGCGGCAGTTATGGTTACAGACGGCCCTACTATGGCGGCTTCTTAGGCTAAAAATTTATGGACAATTCTATCAACTACCCATAAACATTGAAAATTGTGTTATTAACAGAAATTATGTTATATAATTAATAGCAATATAAATATTAAGCTACATACGTTAGAAAAAATATAAAAATGACGGTCGATTTTATCGTCAATACCAAAAATTCCAATAATTTATGATTTTTTTGCTAAAAATTAATTAAATGCGCTGATTCAGATTTACCTGAATGCTCTCATCATTGGCAAGGATATAAAAGAAAGAAAGTGTGTTTCGTTTGACAGAGATACGCTGCTGCACACAAGCGCATAAGTATTTGTGTGTGCGCTGGTAAAGCTAACTTTTGTGAGTCAATTTGGAAATGCGAAAAGTTGCTTTTTTGCTACTAAAGCACTTTTCGAGTTTTTTTGTAAGCTTTGAAAATAAATCTCAGCGTTTACTTTGCTTTACGTTGCTATCGTCTGGATCCTCCCTCCGCTCTGCCCTTCCGCTACAATGTACTGTTCTGTAGCAGATGTTAATTACTGATACGCACTCGTTCTTTTTATTTAATGAGCAACTACGGTGCTTGCACTAATGCCACCATCACAGCTGGCAGCGCTGTGGCAGCACCCACATCCGCATCCGTAAGCTACGCTGCAGCAATCGGCTTGTGTTTTGCTTATGTTTACTTTGAGTTGTATTCGAGTATTTGCATGGAACGCATCAAACGGGAAACGTGCATTTCCTTTTCACGTTTTCACTTTGTGCGGTAGTATTTGCTTTCGCTTTTCCGTGGCCCTTTGTCCTTTTTGTATTCAAGCACGCTCGTCTTTGCGCTAAGCAAGTGCCTGTGTGTTTGTGTGCGTGTGTGTGTGAGTGTGCGTTTGTCTGATGTGTGTAGAATTGCAATCAGATAACACCTCCATTCTCATTCAATTCCCTCTTCTTTTTGCTGCTTTCCTGTTCAAGTGTTCGCTTTGAGCGCGTGCAAATATTTAAGAGCGGAAATTGCAAACTTCTTCAATGCGCACAGAAGTGGCGCACTTGCCTTGAATGGGCTGCATAGTCATTTTGTGAGAAAACCAGCGCCTGGAAGTTAAATGAAAATTCATTACGGTTCTACTCTCAAATTCTTTTAAGAAATGCATAACCTAAAGAAAAAATCGTTGCATAGTCTGAAAGTACAACATTTCAAGCATTACCTCTTAAAGTTAACAAAGGTTGCGATATCTTTATAGCCAAACCGAAAATCAATCGATCGTGGAAAAATGCCTTTGGTTCAAATTTTAACACGTTTACCGTGGCATTTCAGCTTTTTCTAGAATGAGGAAATTAGTTGTTCTCTGTATATTCATCTAAAAACAAAAGTAACATCATGAGAAAACTTTAATGGATAAGTATAAAAGCGCACATATTTTTGTAATTTGTTGTTTCCAAGTAAATAAATATGAAATTAAGTCAAAAGCATCGCCGGCCAGCAAAAAAGAGATACATTTTATTTCGAAAACATTTCAACTCCAGCTCACTTGTGAATTAATTTGTTGCAAATGTTTTGCATGCGAAAATCTAACTCTAATCGGTTTTAGAAACAACCAAAATATAGATATCAAAGAAAAATTATTGAATTTTCTTGCGATCTCATACAAAAATATCAATTCAGTTTACTAAAAACCGAAATAATTTCGAAAACTTTTCAATATCAGTTTTCGAATAGTTCGTACTTACTTCATAGAAATTATCAGCTGTGAGTTGCCCACACCTGCCTGCGGGTCAATAAGGCATTCTTCTCTGAATGGGCAAACAGATCTAAGAGCGTTTTCCTATGTGCTTTAACGGTTGAACTACTTTGCTGTATTTCAAGCAGAGCAGTGAATGGTAGTGGTAGCTGCATCTAAACTGTTTTGATTGGCGTATACAAATCCGAGCATCTTCAACATGCCATGCATCGATTTGTAAGTCATGAAGAATTTCTTCTTCAAATCCCTGCGCCATTAAAACGTAAAGTGACCAACTGGAAGCAATTGGTACACACAGCTGTTGCAACAAAAGCTAAGTGGCTTATTGCTGTTGATGGTCTTCCCTTTGCAGCTGTTGCAGCTTCTTAGCGACTCAGAAGCAATCAGAAGTATCAACAGCAACAATAAGAACTAACAAAGCAACAGTGGAAATCGTTGGAAAATACGGAAATAAAAATAAAAGAACTGCGCTGTTTTATTATATGCTTTGTTGGGAAAAAACGTCTAAACGATTAAAATTAATTTCTTTGAGCTACTGCCACTAAGTTCTGAGCGAAGGAATCTATACAAGTCAGTGGTTCATTGGACAAGTGCTCGGTATCTGATGCGAGAGGTCGCTGGTTCGAAACCCAGCGAACTCGTACCCTCTAAAGGAAAGAGAGTTTGTTTTATAATTGTTTCTTTGCACGGTGCCATCTCTCGCGAAGGTTTGGCAACTCTCTGAGAGTGTTCTCTGCCATGAAAGTAAAGCTTCTCAAAACCCCTGGCATTTTCCAGCGGGAGTTGGAAGAAGCTTAAAATTGAGCTGATGGCACAAATAAAGAAATGCTGATTAAGATACCCTACTTTTTTAAGCAGTTTCTGGATGTGACCTCTTCTTGAAATACTAAAATTTTCTTGTGATAGTCATAAGGTGTTTAAAGGAAGCATATCCTTAGTAGTCTAAGCAATATAAGTGACTGAAAAGATTTGGTAAAATATTTTAAATAAATGGCATTTAACGCTGCAAGAAAGGCGCACAAATTGGGTCAACGGCAACTTCAACGTCAACATTTTGCTCAGACGCACTTTTATATAATTTGATTTTTTGTTGCAAAACACAAAAATTAAAACTAAGCAACTTAACAAGAGCTGAGCAGTTTTTGTTGTTCAATTTTGCACGCTACACCATTATAAGCTGGCCTTATACGATTTCAACATTTGCTTGTAGCAATTGAGCTGCACACTTGCAGATACGGGCTTGTAAGCTGTTTCAATAGCTCGAATTGTTGCGCAAGTGTTCAAAAAGTAGAGCATAGCTTCGTGTGTTTATTGCGGCCCAGCTATTTTCAACTTATGTATAAAGATAATTTTTGTATACCTCCCCCTTCGTGCCGATTTGCCTGCACGAACGAAAACACTCAACGCACCTGAGCAGAAAAATGCTAAACATCACCCTCGGGGCTAAGAAGACATTTACCCGCCGGCCACAAGTGCTCAGTTGCCATCCGCCAGCATTTGTGGGCCAGCGAGGAATCGAGCGAAAAAGTTTGGAAAATTAGAAAAATATTGAAAGCAGGCTTAAGCATGCTTGACTTGAATGAACGACAACAGCACACTTCGAAAGTTACGGCAAGTATGCAAATACAACAAAAAGCACAAGCGACCGGACAAGATGCCCTGTGTCCTTTACGAGCTCTCTTGCGTAGCGTAAACATTACTTAAAATGCAAATAAATGTGATGCTTTCGCCCTGCCCCCTTTTTTTAGATCGTTTTGTGTTTCTTACTTGCACACGCTTTCTTGCTTTTAATTTGAAATTTATTTCAGTTTTTCATTGCAGCGCTCTCTCTTTTATGCGTCTGGAAGGGATGTCCATCAACGTGTCAAAAGCTGCTGCAAATGTGACACACCTTTTGCCAGCACAGCGCTGGCATATGTCCTTCACGCTCGACAGTTGGGTGTGTGTGTGTGCGTCAGCGTGCAAAGTGGAGTGGAGCGAGCATAATCCAATCTGTGCGCCATGAATTTAAATTCAAATTTGAATATTTTAGTTAGGGTACTTTGTTTTGTCTTCCCTACTACGTACACATCCTTCTCGTTGCACCCAAATGACCTCTATACAATTTTGTATTTTCTCCTTTTGTTTGAATTTATTTCATTCTATTTCTCTACACTTCAAACTAATTGCTCTTGCATTTATAGCATTTAAATTGCTGCAATTAAGTATGCGCCGCTTAGTGAGAGGCTTTTATGTTAAATTATAAGGCTCTAGACTTAGAAGCACAAGTTTACTTACCGACAAAAAGCGCACTAAATGATAAGTAATTAATTGAGAGTAAAATGTGCAAATATTAAGAAAAATTTTCAATTTTTTTTTTAAAGAAAAATTCATCTCCAACGAATAATTGGCGCAATAGCCAGCCAACGAGGCTAAGGCCCAGCTTTTCTCGCATTAACTTGTGTACGCTTGTTCTATTTTTTTTGCACAAGTTAATGGGACCTACAAATTTATTCTATAGCCGCATACGAACGGGATTGAGAAACTTTATTTTCATGGTAAAGTATGCCGACTAGCTTACGAGAGACGGCGCCTCGTGCAAAGAAACAAAGCTTCTTTATTATTAGATGTTTTGAGTCGGCTGGGACTTGAACCAGCGACTTTACACATCAGCAACTGAGCACTTATCCACTGAGCCGCGGCGCAATGGTACAGCTATAGCCCGTTGAAAATGACGTACTACTCAAAAGAATAAACTTCATAATCTTGGAAAAAACTGTTGCATAGCTTCAGAATACATACATATACTTATACTCAAAATTAAAGCCTGAAACTATGCAACAATTCTTTAAATGGTTTTCTAAAAAAGTACTAGCATTGCCGACTCACATATCAAGGGAGTTATGCTGAAATTAAATTTGCAGATAGTGTACCTATTTTCTTAAACTTTATTTATTTATTATAAAATTCGAATCTTTGCTTATATATAAAAAAATATATATGCTATCCCGTCTTCCGAGCTTTATTTGAAGAACTGCTATAATTTTTTAGAGAAATCTTAAAAGTTTTTGGTTTTTCAAGCAAACTAATAACCATTAAAACGGATGGCAATATCAAGTAACACTTTTGAATCTCACAATTACTATCTAAGGAGCAAGAAGAAGCAAAAACGAACGCGAAATTGCAGTACAATTTCCTAGTAGAAGCAACGCTTTAAAACAAAGCGCAATTATGCATATGAGCTGAAAATAAACTGCTTAGCCATAATGGCTACACGCTTCACACAAGAAGAAAGCATTAAATTACAATAGATACACGAAGGCACACACACACACGCACTAACACCGCAGCTACCACTGCGCTACTCTTGCATCAGGCTGTTCGCCCATCGACCACAGGCAACTGCAACTCCTTTGCGCACACACACACACACACACACACTTGAAATTCCAAACAGTTACTGGCTTCTTATCTGCATTTTTATTGTGCATATTCCATGCAAATGGCGGCGGCTTGGATTGAACGTGTGCATCGAAGGCGGCGCTGGCACTTCACGCCCGCTCATAAAAGCCGCACATCAGCATAATTATTATGCTGCACCGCTGCACTTAATTCCTTTGCTGTGCGGCGTTGTGCGATGCAATGGCGCGATAAGTGCTGCACATATCGCTCCCCCCCCCCCCCCCACACTCCGCCCCGCCTACCACGTACGCATGTCTTAAAAGTGTGCCGCCTTAGTGAGCTGCTCAAGACTTGAAAGCACTTCGAAGGAGCTGTCCGGGTGCCCGCAGCTGGAAGATGGCTTTTATACAACAACAACGACAGAATGCATTTGCTGTAATATTAAAGAGAAAAAATTTGCATTGTTCGCTTGTCTAACGGTTTTGTTTAAAGCCTCCAAAAACTCGGTACATATCATTATCGAGCCCAAACCCTTCACTGGCTGTAGTACTTACATAGTAGTAGAATGTGTTGCACATGTGTGCATGTATTAGTACTCACAGCTGTCTCCTTTTCAGCTGTTTCCGCTTCAACTTATTCAGACGTCTAGAAAACAAGAACAGCAATACCGTAGGCATCCTTTTGCAGGTGCAACATGCCGCAGTAATTCATCTTCTTTCCTCCTTTACCCAGCAAACATTAAATTCGCTCTTCAAAGTTGCATTTGCATGGCTGCTACATGAGTAATTTTTACCAAAAAAAAACTACGAAATCACAAGACAAATCTTATTTGCGCCTCAATTTAATAGTTCCATTCAAGTTGAAAATCTACAAATGTTTTTTCCCGGAGTAGAAATACTTTAGCGAGCGGAGCGAATTGGTCTCAATTCAATGGACGCATCTGCACGAACTTTTCTTTAAACCTAGACTATAAAATTACGGAATCTACAATTAATAAAATGAAAATCTGTGTTGACTCTTCTTTAAAATGAAGTCAGCTTATTCTGAAAAGTAAAAATCGGCTGTGATAAAATTATGAGTATATGTACATATATAGTTGTTTTATCATATTCCATTGAGGCAAGTTAAACTTTCTTCGAATTCTACAACAAAACTATAATAAATTGCCGATTTTAACATGTCGAACTCAACTACTTAAAAAACCAAAAACTCGCATAAATCTACTTAGCTGCCTTTAGCACGGAAACATCGATATACATATGTATGTAAAGCGGAAATGTTGAAATGGAAATGAAATTTTGACTGCAGATCTCAACATTTTTAGTTTTGTTTCCGCAATGGCTCAGTGGCTCATTGGATTTGTGCTCAGTCTCTGGAAGTTCCTAAAGAATTTTTTGACTTGATAGAACCTCTCAGTCGCATTCGTACTGGGCAATTTAAATAGCTTTTTGAAAATACTATCTAAATCGTCCTTTCTTTCTTGGCAATATTTCTTTTTATTAATTTAGTAATTCTTCCATTAAATAGTAATTTTTTTCGAGAGCGATGCTGAGAATTTCTGCTTGTTGGATACATGGAAAAACTCGTACAAAAACAACACATGCGTGCATATGCCTAATGCATAGTGTTTAGGCCAAACGCCCCTAGTGCCAGTTGTACCGGTTCGGCTGGAGCGAGGTGGCAACTTGCTGCCAAGTGTCGCCTGGGCCCGAGTGCTGCAAGCCGGTGGCGGTAAGCTGCGCTCGGACACTTGCGATTGACCACTCCAGCCAACAGGTAACGACATTTGTTGCTGCTCCTCCATATGAGGGCATAGTTTATTCTTGCGTATCATTTTCTACCATCTCCTCCATATGAGGAGTCCATTGTGTACGTATATTTAATTTTCCGCCATTGGGCTACTTCATATTAATAAATATTTATATACGTTTTATAACGTAATACCGAAAATTTCTGGCTCTTATTTTCCCCTGATTCGTTTTGCTTTTTTTATCTTTTTTATTCCGCTTTTCTAACGCCGGCAACGAACCGCAAACATATATTTGGTTTTGGCAATCATATATTGGCAAACCCCTCGACTACGTCGACACATAGTCTCTAACGTCTGCCAACTTTTATTTCGAGCAGTTGAAGAGTTTTTGCACAAAATGGCAAAAGCTGTCGGTTTTCCAGACAACGCTGAATCTTGGAGCATGTCAAATTATGCGAATAGCACACACACACACACACACACTGCAAGTTCAAATTTATTTAAATGTTTCTTTAACTATATAATTATGTAAAAAAGAAAAACCGGTAGAATACTGAAACGATTTAAAGTTATTAAACCATTTGCCACGATAGCCAAAACAAAACGCAAAAGTTTCAACCCCGGCAGATCGGAGCATTTTTATGAACTAAAACCCCATATTGAGAAGCTTTTTTCAGATTTGCACTTTTAAATCGTACCTTGAGTATAGTATAAGCTTGAAATTGCTTTGAGTCCTATGTCATTTTTAACGAGTTAAAGTTAGTGCAATAAATAATCGTATGCGAAAGTTAAAAAGCCGTAAGCTTTTTTATTCTTCCGCAGTTTTGAATTTTTCTTTGAATTTGTTGTAGATTTTAGTTTCAAATAAATTAAGTGCTAAGCATTTTCTTTAAAAAAGAAAACAATCACTTTTACTTGCTTCATAGAAGGGCGAGGGGCATGGGATTTGGATTTTCGATATCAATATTCTGGAACTGGCAATTCCCCTAAGGAAGGACTGGCATTCTTATATTTACTACCGAAAAATATTACGCATACAACATGATGGCCCCAAAATGAAAAGGCGCCTTTCCCTTCCGTTTTTTGAACGCTTTATTTCAAACACGTACAAACACAAATCTGCATTGCACAGTAACGTGTGCTTAGCAGCCACGTAGTATTTTTTTCCACTTCAACGCAAACGCAAAAATCTTAGGATTTGCTGCTTTAATGCGACCACTGGGATTAACTGCAGCGGAAGCAACTGCGCCCGGTATGTGCGTCCAGGGAAGCGAAGTGTCGACAAATCACGCAAGTGGAAAGAACTCAAGCAGACGAACATGAAGTAGAAAAGCGAAGAAAGGCCATTGGAAAACTATTAAGAAGTTATAAGTTATAACGACTGCAATTCATTCCCAATGCATGCAACGAGCAGCCGCATGCCGCAGCAGCAAGAGCAGCGCCGTCAGCAGCAGTGCATGAAAATGCGTCCTTGTCCCCAGAGTTCAAGAATAAAAAAAGATTACAATTGCAACTCAAATGGAATGACTAGATGCAGGGGATGGGGGAATGAGCACTGCAGAATGCTTAAGGCAGCAGCACACATAATATTAAAAGTCTAGGAATGCGGCGGGCGGGGGGCAGACATGGCGACTGAATGACCAAGTGATTGCATTCATTTATTCATATTTGCGCAGCCATTTTTCGCAGGCAACTCTTCGGCAATGCCTTCTTTTCCCACCGAGTGCGAGTATTTTTTAAAGGAATGCTTAAAAAAGTTCAAGCAAAAAACCAATTGAAAAAAAATTGCCAAGTCAAGCTAAGATAGACTGAGATAGCAGATAACTGCGCGACATTCGTACCGTTTTATCAGCTGAGCAAACATTCAAGCTTTCATTACATTAAAAGATTTCCTGAACATGCTCAACTTTTCGAATGCCAGCGGAATAGTAATTAACAGGAAAGAACAAGCAAAAATTTGCCAGGTGTTATCGTTTTTCTTAAATTTTAGCATAAAATACTTTTTACTAATATAATGACTGTCTAAGATTGTCATACATACTTGCAAAATTCTCTGATTATGATGGTTTTTTAGAATGTATGCAATAAATTCGATTCGAAAAGTACCGATCGAAATCTTTGGTAATTGACACTGCTAAGGTGTGCCTATCGAAGAATGTTCTACCATGACATTCGTCAAGAAAATTATCAATCGCTTTTATGGCATAACATAAAAAATAGCTTCACATTTATTGGTCAGCAAAAGCCTGTTACCGGGTTACGACCTGACATAGAGCTTCTCTTCAAGCGTCCCTGCTACACGCGCTCTTTTACCAGTTGAAAATTACTATACATATAAAGTAAATTCGATTTGACAAATCTTCTAAATTTATTTATTACAATGCACTATGAACTATAAGGTACAATACAGTGTTTAGTCTTTTTCTGAGAAATTTTTGTCGCTGTTAAATGTCTTTCGAGTTTTAAAATTCAAAACGTTCTCTTTTTTTAAGTATATATGTTTATATGTTCAAAGAAAATAAATAAATATATAAATTGTAATAAAATTTAACGAAAAAATAAAGGAAATTTATAAAAGAAGATCAAACCAAAATCGAAATGGAAGAGGATGGCCGGGTAAGTATTGAAAAGAGCGAAAAATGCCAAGTGATTCATGAGCATCTTGTGGCTTTGCTACCAACAGCAAGAAATCAGTTTGAATGAAATCTGGCGCGCGTGTCGTAAGATTCAATCGACCATCTTTCGGTATGGCTTCAACGTATGCGCAGAGTTCTGTCCGCACGATCCCAAGGGCACCGGACTCATATCGGGTATATAGAATTGCAGCCAGCTGTCTTCATTTGCATGTAAACTCCTGCTGTTGTTGCCCTTAGAGCCGCTGTTCAGCAATATCTTGGGCAAATACAAGAGCATCATCGGTCTGTCGGACTTTGAGTTGCGCGAGGTGACGGATTATTTCCGCTTGCGCGATGGCCGTATCAACTACAGGCAGTTTTGCAAGGTGGTCTGCAACGAGTGTGGGTATTCGCATGCGAATGTAATCCTAATTGTAATAAGAACAGCGTAAAACAATTGCATTTACAGCGCACGACAAGGCGGGCAAGAAGGATCTAGCCACCGGCCTCGAGTGGAACGATCCCATGCACGTCAACGTGTTGCCTCGACCCGAAGATCGTCGACGCATATGCCTGATACTTATAAAAATAGCGCAAATAAGCCATCTGCCGCTACTGCCCTACTTTCAGGATTATGAATTGGTGCGCTTCTCAATAGCATTATCGCTTTTTCTTATTGTCCCCTGCCCTGCTTTAAGGTCTCTGAAAATGTGGGCACCATTACCGTGGCGCATTTCTCGCGTGTTTTGCACTTTATGAAAATTCCAGTATCCGATGATGATTTCCTGCTCCTGCTGAAACGTTACATGAAGGACTCGTATATGGTGAACTATGTGGCCTTCATAAAGCACATCCAAAATATATTGGAGTATTTGAAGGCCAACCGATTAACGGATAATGCTATGGTGAATGGTCGAATTAAGAATTCGCCGCCGACTTTGATTAATGCTTGTTTTTCGCATTGCACTGCAGCACATTATAAAGGACTTACCCGGTAGATTGGTCGATCTGGAGCTGTCACAGCTGCCAGCCGTGAATGGCACATACGTCGGCTACAAAATCCTGCCGGATGTTTGCAATCAACCGAAAAATAATAAAACCGAGTGCGAACTGATCTTCTGCATACAGAATCACATATATAAGAATCGTGTGCGTGTGCGGGAATTCCTCGAGGGCTTCGATCACCTGCGCACGGGCACCGTCACAAAGAATCAGTTCGAGCGCGCCCTGCACAATATGGGCGTGGGCAAGCATGTGACGCAACGCGACTTCAGAATTTTGTGTGCCCGCTATGTCGATCCCATCGATTCGAATCGCATAATGTGGCGCGCCTTCGAGGACGAAATCGATCGTGGTGAGTGCTTGTGTTAGGGACAGCGGCACTTGCAGTAAGCCTTAGACAAAAACAAAGCAGTCAAGAGAAGCAACAGAAAGGCCACTTTAATGAGTGCCTCTTCCAATTCTTCGTTCTAGTATTCACAATTAAAATGTTGGAGAAGACACCTCAGCTGGAAGTGCAATCGCCGCCTCCCCACATAGAGCATATGCCACGACCCGGCTCACTCAACTGGGGTGAGGCACGCCCAGAGCTGCGCGACACCTGCGAAGATGTGCTGGTGAAGATACAGACGCGCATTCGAAATCGGCGTCTGCATATGCATCCCTTCTTCCGCAACTATGACAGGTGAGTTTTAAGTGCTCCAGCGAGAAAAAACTTATCGCAAATATTCGTAATCTCACACACGCTCTGCAGACTCAGCAGCGGTCACGTGCGCTGCAATCAGGCCAACCAAGTCTTCCTCACCAACGGCATTCTGCTGTCCAACAATGAGCTGAGCTCGTTGCTGTCGCGCTACGGCAACGAGCTGGGCTTCAACTACACCAGATTCCTGGAGGACGCGGATCCGGCGGAGTATGCCATACCCAAACTGAGGGAGCCAGCAATTTTGCACGCTGAATGTGAGGAGAAGCAAGGTGACAAGCCCGATCACGACAGCGAAGAGCACATAATCAAACTGCTCTCGAAGGCCAAGCGGCAAGCGGTCACCAAGAGCATTACGGTCATCGAGTTTCTGCAGGACTACGATCGTCATCGCGAGGGTGAGATACTCGAGGTGGACTTCCGGCGTGGCCTGGACAATGCCAATATCAAGCTGGACGTGGAGGAAGTGGACACGCTGTGTAGAATGTAAGTATACCGCGGCCCAGCTCAGCTCAATTGCACTAATTGCCATTCTCTGCAAAGCTTCCGCTCACCGAAACGTGCTTGCTGCGTGCTCCATCGCGATTTCTGCAAAGGTAAGCGAAAATTCCATACCCAACACCGCGCACACCGACTCACATTCTCTTCCCACACACAGCGCTGGACGAAATCTTCATACAGATAGAGACGGCGACGGGCGATAACGAAATTAGGGCTGTGCCGCTCATACACTTTGCCAATCTCGATTGCCTGAACTGTTTCCTTAACTTCGACGAACGCACCATTTGCTCGCAGGCGCTCATGAAATTGGCGCGCAAGCCGGATGAGATCTCGAATCTAGGTTCAGTCTTCAAGGACTTCGATCGCGAGCAGTGCGGCACGATTCGCAAGAACCAATTCCAGCGCGCTCTTACCGTGCGCGACATGCACTACATGCTCTCCAGTCGAGAGTTCGAGGCGATATGCAAGTGCTTCGGCGTGCAGCGGGGTAAGATATGCTCGCCGCACATTTCCACTCGTCTTTAGCTTAGCATCTCCCCTTCTTACCTCTCTTCGTTCCTTCCAGGTCTACAGTTGGAGTTCAATTATCGCGAATTCTTGAATATTCTGAATGTTCTCTTCCAGACGGGACAGGTGAAACGAAATTATTAGAAGTAGACGAATTATTACAAATTCAGATGTAATTTCTGCCGTCCAATAAAATTTACTGTGGAATATTTTATGCCAGGAAAGTCCTTTATTTGGCGTATAAATGCAAGAAAAAAACGTAATTAACATATCATTTGATTTTAAGAATGTACTAGTAAAACCGATATTTTCGATAACAGAACATTGAATTTCGTATGAGGTCATATATGATCCCCCAAATCGGGGAAAAACTTAATATTTTTTAAACTGTCAGTTGGGGCTAGTTCTACCAGGGTTCATAATTCATAGAACGCTCGCTGATGCCCAAAGTTACTGGGCCCGAGTCCCAGTCGGTTCATACCATCTAAAAGAGACTCGTTTCCCTAGACGCGGCACCATGGGTGTATTCCTAAACGTCAGTTGCGCTGCATAAGTACAAAGCAGCATGTTCCTAAACGCAAACATAAAAAGTTTGCACGTACACCCTGTTCCTAAACGCAGGCATCAAGTTGTCGATAAGCATCAAATGCGCAAACTGCTCATCACAAATTTTGTTGATGCTTTGTGATTATTTAGGTTATGTTTTTTCGGCTTCACTGAAACTTTTAGGACGCGATTAAATTTCGCCTCCTTTTTCTAAATTTTACAATTAATTTAGCGTTGCTGGGAATTTATTCGCTACTCAAATGTAAAAATGTTTTGAATATGTAGTTTTTTACAATTTCCATTTTGTGAAAACAATGTTGAGCATCAAGTGCGTTCCCAAACTAAAAAGTGGTGCCAACCTGATTTATGCAATGCATCGCAGTAGCACTCAGAAAACAAATCAGTAGAGCATTGGGAGCGCAGCACTGCTTTGCATAAGTACGTTTAGGAATACAGCCCATCTCTCGTAGCGAAGTTGCCAAGTCTTCGAGAGTATATTTAAAAAAACTTCGGCTTTAGAATAAATATGTAGGTCCCGTTAGCTAGTACATACTTCAAATAGAATGTGCACATACTACTTAAGCCTCGTTCACATCCGACTTTTGCTTCGCTTTGCTTCAGAATTTCGCGTTGACAGATAAGTTCAATACATGCTTTTATATGAGGCTTGCTAAATAGAACGCGAGAAAAGCGAAGCGAAGCAATGCGAAGCAAAATGTTGGGCAACTCTCAACTTTTTTGCGCTTTGACAATCAGTTGTTGAAATTTTTTGTGATATTTTTCATTTTCTCGTGCGCTTCCATTCCAGTTGGTTTCATTTTCTCGTGCGTTTGCGTTTTCAATTAAGACACTCGCGAATTTAAAACTTTAGTAGCATAACTACTACTACTGCAATTATATCAGTAAAATCCAAAGTTAAAGCGTTCATTGTAGCAAGCCTTCTACTTTTCACGCTTTGTTGTTGAATCTCGAACTGTCAAGCAAAGCGAGGAAAGTCGAATGTGAACGAGGCTTTAATGCGAGAATCTTATGTATGTATGTTACATTATACGGTTCTACTTACTATAGCCGTGTAAAAACTTCATCTTAGATCAAAAGAAAACGCCCACGATTCTGTTTTTGTACATTAATATATTTTTTTCTTTGAATCTCCCATTTTTACGATCTCATTTGCTGTTGTTTCTGTTTGTGGGTTGCTGTTGTTTGCCTTTACATAACTGCTTGTATTGATATAATGTACCGTGTAGAACTAGGATTATACTTTAACATTTTTTACAAATGAATTTGCTTGATTTTTGAATTATTAAAATTATTTAATAACTAAAATATAGTCAAATCAGTTTCTAATGTTATTTTTTATATCTTTAAAGGACTTGCAGTAATGTTTAATTTTGTTGTTATTTTACTTTATTAGGTTACGTTCTTTTCTACATTAGTATGTTTTAAAACGATTTAGATGTTTACGCTTGCTTCGTGTTTGGAAATACTTGACTTAATAAAGGGTTTATTAAAATATAAATTCTCCAGTTTTCCTTTTCTCATTGTTATAGATTTACGCTATGAGAATAAATACAATTACTTTTCATTTTTGTTTTGTTGTTTCTTTGCTGTTGAAATTTTTTAAAATTACAATTTGGTGGATTTGTTGAAGCTACTCCGCCCTTTTATTTATATGTATCTTTAAAATCGGCATACATTTATCTTTGCAGGTATGTACTTTTATGTTTTCTTTCAGTTTTAAATTTAAACAAATTCCTTGTCAATTATTGTTTTGCCTGGTTTCTAAGTTTACTCCATTTGTAGTTGTACATTTCTTATAAATAATATAAGTATAAAAAACGTAAATAATGCATTGCTACATTAAACTTCTACATATTGCCAAAGGAAACTAAACAAATTGTAGAAAAAAGGGTCATGTTTGGGAGTATATGGATGTGGATAGCTGCAGATAGCAGCTTACGATAGAGTAAGGTAGCAGGGCCAAAAAGGATGGATGCAGGGAGTAGAAAGGAAGAAATGTTATTTTTACGAATTACATATGATACCGTAGCCTACTTACACAATTAGAAATTAGCAATTAGAAGTAAATACAGTAACATATTTTATAATTAAATAATTATTCCAAAAAGAAAGAGGAATTAGCGCTAAACTATAGAAGTGAAAAAGTACATTTGTTTGTTGTTGTGGTTGAATTTGACATTCTGGCGCATTTGGCAATTGGCTATTGTTGGCATGTGGTGTTGCGCTGCGGGCTGTTTATGTTATTAACTGAGTTTGATTTGATTGTGAAAACCACGTGTAGCTCGCCACAAAAACACTCTGGCCACTTTTGTTGCTGTACACTTGAATTGAAAGCTCTGCGTGTTGGAATGGTGTTTAATGATGGTTGCTTGCTTGGGTGACGACCCACCTCAGTCGGTAGATGTTTTAAGGTGTGTGTTAACATAAACATATATATTTATATATGTACATATATGCATGCATGTGGGTGTGTGTATGTAATGGCGCAGAGAAATTTGCAGTGTTCTCTCCTCGTTTTCTCTTACGGGCTAAAAATGAAACAAGTCGCATATGTTTTTTTATATAAAACGCTGAAATAAAAGTGGACAAATAAGAAGATGGCGCAAAAACATGGCAGTTCGAACTTACCACAACAAAGTGTTGAAGTGAACATTTAGCGCAATGCCAAGGACTGTTTTAATTGCATTTTGCTGTTGTGGCTGCAATTAGTAGGGCTGATGCCTGGGCTGACGTCCCGCTCCTCGCTGCTTGCCCGATGGGTAGCCGCCGCCGCCGGAACCTGTTTGGGGTGGTAGAACATAAAAATGTGCAAAATTCAACTTCGCTGCAGTGGACCAAGCACACGAGTAGAAGAGGCACTAAAGCTTAGCATGCGCCAAAATCAACCAAAATAGAAAAAGTGGTGATACGTAAAGGAGAGTTGCCCCTACTTTCGGAACAAGAACGGGACACAAACGTAGGTTACACTAATACTACTGAAACTAGGGACAAAAGCAGACAGGAAATTGTCATCTTTAAAGTGTCTTATAGCAGGGTTTAGTTAACTTTTCGCATACAGAGAGATATTACTTAAGAGATTACATTTCTATATTAATTCCAACAAAAAACTACATATTTCCAATTGTGTATGTATGTATGTCAAAAAAATTCATTCGACCAAAAATTATGAAAATGTATGAGAAGAAATCAGAAATTTGAAAAATTTTGACCGACTTTACGCCATGAATTTTTAGGAAGCATTTTTTTTTTGTTCAAATCAATTATCAAATTAGGGCAAATTGTAAAATTCTGTTTCTTTCTTTTGTTAAATACTATGCATTTGAAAGGTACACATAACGTAATTCTGCTGGAAAGTAGTATACAAAGTATGTGTATGTATTTAGGCAAAACAAAAGACAATACCTTTAGGACCGCCACGTGGGCCGCCAGCACCACGACCACCGCCGCCACTACCGTAGCCGCTACCACCGTAGCCACCGTCATAACCGCCGCCGCCTCCATAGCCGTAGTCTTTTGTTTTTGTTATTGCAATAATATTTCGTGATATTTTCGATCGTATTTGCGTTTTCAATGCAATTCAAATTCACGACCGGAGGCCATTCAAAGCACGCGCACAAAATTTCATTTACGTTGATTGATTTCCATTTTTAGGCAAATACATACGATAGAATATTTTATAAACAAACAAAAACAAATGCAAAGGTTTGAGTTTTCAATTGGCAAAGAAATTATTGAGCAAAAAGTATTATTTCTATTATATTCTATGTATGTATATAGTAGGTAAATAAGATATTGTACTTTACTCTAGTAGATTTCATGAATTGCGGTCAAAATTTATATGGGGTAAATGGGGAAAATTATACAGGGAAAATGTTAAGCACAACTTAAACTGGTCGAATATGGGCGGGAGCAGAAATTTCCGGTGGGCTTTCTCTAGCTATTTGTATTATTATACATATACAGCCATGTTTCACATTTCATTTCCGATGGATCAAATTTAGAATTTAGTTCAAATTTAATTTGCATTGCAATGAATTTCAATAATATGAAACATGGCTGCTAATTTTTTTATGGGAGGAAAGAAACAAGCTGTGGTCAAAGCAACAATAAAATAGCCAAACCCTCTGGATAAAATTCAAAATCTTATCACAAGCACAAAAAATCAGAACAAGTCAACGGAGTCAGCTGAATTTTGCAAAAGTTGCCATCATGCTCTACCAGATGCTCTAAATATACCGCTTCTTCCAAACTAGAACCCTGTGTGTGTGTGTGTCGTCCCAGCAGCTAATTAACAATATTCGACAAATTTGTATTTTTGCGACTGAAATCGAAATTTATCGACAAGAGTAATTGTTGCGTTTAATTAAAAACCGCATAAAAATAAATTTATCAATCGAAAAGGACTCTTCAGCTAAATTTTTCTAAATTTATTTTTCGTTACTTTTCCATATACATATGTATGTACACATTTAAACCGTATATGTAAATACTATATTTTAATGAGCTGGAAGAGCCTTTACTTGGTTTCCATAGTGGTCAAAAGCACTGCAACCGGCACTAGATTCATGTATTCCTACTAATATATGTATGTTTCAATATTAAAACCTGAATGTTTACTCTACAGAACCCAAAACAATCTTAACCTAACGTATGTAACAAGGAACATTTAGGAGCAATTACAGAAAAGCTCTGTAATCTTGATAAAATCGCTTCCGGAACGTAATATAGCATAGCATCTTATCTGAAAAACGCCTTCTTAACAGAAACTATATATAATTACACTCTTCTTTTCCTACACAGTTATGTTCAAGGTTATTGAAAGATTGATTTTAGACACAGTACTGATGGCTAGGTCTTGACTTTCATGTAATAAATAAGTAACAAGAATTTGTGCTGCCTGGAGCATTTTAATTTTGAGAGTTGAGTCCTTTTCGAAATTTCCGAATCAACTACTGATATAAAATGTATTGAGCATCAAATAAAAAAATAAATAAGGAACTAAACCATGGTAATATTTTGTTCGTTTCAAGAATGTAATAAGCTCTTCACTATTATATTGTTGAATACAGGGCTTTAGAATAAATTTAAAGCATTTCATCGTAGGCATTTTTAATTAGACGTCCTCCTGCCTCTGATGCATGGCAATGAGGACTTTTGAGCTGAAACTTAAGACAATCCTCCGGCTTGCCTTATTCTACAATTCACCACAAAGACGCATGCGCGCAACACCAAAATTGTCATGAGGAAAACACGTGCACTCGTTCGTTCATTCTTTGCAAACCAACGAAATGAGTGGAGGGTAGTAGTAGTAGATACATTGAGAAACACTTGTTGATTTGGTTTTTTAGGTTTTTTGTATTTTTTTTTTGTTGTTTTTCTTTTATTTGCTCTTTTTTGTTTTTTGTGATTATAATTGTTGCAATTTTATATAATTAATTAATATGTATGTATGCATAGAATATGTATTGTTGTTGTTGTAGTTTTGCATATGGTTCAACGATAATATAAAATTCATTCGTATACGATAAACAGCTGGAGGAGATATTGCCGCCTGGCGTCGGTTTAGGGTTAATAAATACATTGACAAATGTATTGTAGGGCGAACAAAAGTCGATCTATGATTGGTTTAGCTGAACATTGATTGAAATGCGGCTAAAAGTCTGCGTTCGATTTTGTTTTAGAGCTCGCAAACAAGTTCGTTTTACTCAAAGGCGCAATGCGGCGCTCACAAAATATACAAAAGGTATCTAATTTGCATCACTTTCAAAGTTGCCTTTCTTGTTTGGGTTCAAAGATTTAAGATTTCCTTTTATAGCTTAATTCTCAACATTTCTCTCATGTTTCACAATGTATTTCCTGCATATATTTGTTACCTTATTTTCCACACAACAATTTCAACGTTTCTTATCTGCTCTTTGTGTGCGCAAGCGTAATGGCAAAGAACGCCAGGTTTTCGTTTCTTTCGAAACATTTCGACTTTTCGTCATTTGCCATTCGAACCTTGCGCAAATTTCAATAGAAATTGAATTTCCAAAGTGTTTTGCCTTTTTTGTTGTTGCTGTTTTGTGTGCTTTAATGTCTCACCTCACCATATTTTTTCTTTTTTTTTTCGTTTTGCAAATATGTATCAATAAAAAAATTTCCAAATATTTGCAATCTAATAGTAATAATAGTTGAATAGGATATGTTTAAAATTAGGAAAATTTAACGAGAGAAAAACAAAAACAAATGCAATTTAACAAATCTCGGTTTGTTGTTGATGTTGTCGTATTTGTTCAAATTTGCTGTTGTCGTTTTAATTTATATTATATAGATTTAAAAATTGTCAATTCATCAAAAAAAACAAGAAAATTTATATATGCTTAAAAAAGATTACTCAAGAACGTACGTTAATGCAAATAGCAAAAATTGTAAGATGTAAAATCTTGACGGCAAAATTATAACTTTTAACATTATACGCTCCCAGACTACTAAAGTTAACAATTATTTAAGTCTAATAAAACATTACAATTAATTAAATTTACGTGTTTATAAAAAGAGAGAAATCAATTGATTAATCTAATATGTAGTAAATTTGCCGGAAAAAATGCAGAGTAAAAATATTTCTACTGTATTGGGGAGAAATTTGATCCAAAAACAAAATCCAATTGTGAAAAATCCAAATCGAATTTAATGAAAATGGGTCAACCGAAAAAAGCATGCGCGCCGCCCATGGTCTCTTTTTTTCTTAGAACATTCCATGCGCTTGATCGCGGACGACGACGACTTGCGTTTGATCAATATCGATAGCAATTGTTTGGTTGACTGACTATTTGACGGTTTGATTGCTTGTTTAATTCATTTGTTGATTGGTAAGTTGGTAGGTAAGAGTGTGATGGTGTGAGGCGAAACATCAGAAAATTCGGTATTACAATTCAAAAATCATAAAAATTATACAATTCAATTAAAATAAATTTACATACATGTGTACGTACATACATATATATATATTATATATAGAAGATATAGAAAAAACATGTGTCCAAAAAACTGAATATACATACAAGATAGTGATTAATAGCAAGAAGTGCTTCTTCACGTGCTAAATGGCTAACGTCAATTTAAAAACCCACGCACAAAAGGCTGCAGCAGCAAATTTCGAAATTCTCTGGGGCGCAGCTGGCTCTTGCCTTCCCCTTTGTAGAAGTACGACTGCAACTTTTTGCGCAGTAAGCTTCGTGTTGTGATTCGACTAATATTAAAATGATTAAGGCATACATACAATATAAAATCTATATCGGGATATTTGTATAAATATAATTTTTTTGCTCGGGCATTGCGGTTTTTTTCGTATTTTTGTATAAATAGAAACTCAAGGAAACATTGAGAAACATGCAATTTCATCTTTGTTGCGTTACAAAAACAAATGTATCTTTTTGTTATTTGTTTGCAAAATAAAGCAAGTGTGTAAATGTGGACTTCTAAAATACGTAATTTAATTCCAAAAACACAAGTTAGTAGCTTTTAATAATAGTACTTTGATATATATAATCGTAGATAAAATGTATAATAAATTTATGCATAAATTGAAAAAGAAAAAAGGTTAATCATTTGCTTTCCATTTACGTTATTATTTTAAATTGACGAAGTGTGTTTTTTCTGTTCGCATTTCTTTTAACAAAATTCAATTTCAATATAACAAAAACGTTAACGCCGCGTTGCGCGTTCAATTACAAAAGGTTTCGTACAAGTTATGTTTCAATATAGAGCATATTCTTTGTTGTTGTTCATCTTTAATTTTTTGTTGATTTAAGAAATTTACTTTTACTTTTTACTCAAGGGTGTCAATGTGGAAATTGAATATGGTGCTTCTTTTTGGACTGAAGTCTAAGTTATACAAAAATGTATTTAAATCGAATCGAGTTTGCTTTCTTTAATATCAAAGAAATTGTCAACAGATTTGCATCAAAATTTCGAGTGGCAAATAAAAGAATTGTTGTGTGGCTTTGCAATGGGCAACGTGCGACAGACGGTGGGATGCACTTGCAACCGAAACACCTCCTCTCGCTGCACACAGCACTGGACAAGTCAAGCGTTGAGTTGAGCAAACTGGAGCGCAGGTAGGTAATTATCTCACTTTCGCTGGAGCATGGCAATGCCAAACTGAAGGTGATGTTGCCTGCGAGGAGGCTCCTCTCCTTACCCGGCCTGCGTGTTTACTTTCGCTCTGGACCGTCCAGCGGCGTAATTCGGGCTTTGTGATCAAGAAGCTTTTGGGAAAAATGTGTTTTGAGATCGTTTAGATATTGCACAGTGAACAGTGATGTCGCACAATTCTAGGACCAACCGTCTTGTAATACTTAATGCTCTGTTGCGCAGCAGGAGCAGGCACACTATCACGTCCGCACTAGGTGTCGCCGCAGAGCCACAAAATCGTCGAGGACGTTATTTGTTCTTGGTAAAAACGTGCTTATTAGCGAGCAAGCAGGTGCATAGCATAGCAGAGGCAGCGAGGTAAGGCAAAAAAGCATGTCCTTTGCCATAAACACCCCTCGCGCTTGAACACTTTTCGCTCGCTGTATATATGTAAAAAATGTCACGTCATTGATGTTGTTGTGTATATGTACTATACTATGTAAAATATAGCATGTTCAACAAGTATGTATATAAATGTATAAACACATTCATATATATATATATACTAGATTAACGTGTATATATGTAAAATATATATATTATTGCATACGAAAATATATGCATTTTCACAAATTCATTACTATCATTATGATCGTTGCATGCCAGCATCACCGTCGCCGGCGACGCTGACGGCAACAAAAATAACAACAATAATGTTTTAAAAAATATAGTACACAGTAGTAAAAGCTTGGTTTTTAGCTGGCTTTAAAAGCCTCAACTAAAAAAGTATACATATAAAATAAATAACTATTACAATATGTGTGGGGGGAAGGGGACTAGCAAATAATTGGTTTTTAAAGCAAACATGTGGGGGAGCAAAGTGCATAGTGGCGTTTGTTGCACGCACAGCACGGCGGCATGCGAGCACTCCCCCTGTTCCCTTTTTTGCTAAGATGATAGGTGTACAAACTGTAGCAGCCGAGGGTGGACGTGCATGAAATAAATTACTCAATGCACCCCGCACTCGTAGTTGGTTTACTCTATTGTTTGTTAGCGGTAACAAAACAGATATTGCTTCAGTTCAATTGTTAAAAATAGAAGTAAAGCAACAATTAAAAGGCACATCCCAAGTTGATGGACATGGCTCAAGGTTGACGCGTAGCAGACGCCCGCAAAGTTGGCGATAGCTTCATCTTTGCAGTAGTAGCAAGAAATAAATGCAGCAAGAGGAAGCAAGTGTTTTGGCACAATATATTGATTTGCAATGTATTCCCTTTCATTTCCTTTCTTTCCATTTAATTTAATTACGTTTCTTAGAATTCTGAGGTATTCGCTTGTGTTTGTTTGGTTTGTAATAGTACGAAGCACGTACGCCGCTCTTTGGCAACTCGAAACGGCAACCCTCCTATTCTGCTGGGTTCGCTTTGTGGAGAAGTCGGATGAAGGGAAAATTGGCCAAAATAATTATGCTAAAGATTACTACTCCTTTTGCTTATCATGTTTGTTTTTGGTTTTTATTTCTATAATCAACACACATAACACTCACGCTTCGTCAGTTTCATATGATTTTGGTTGTTTTCATTTGTTTATGTTACGAAATTAAATTGTTCTTTTGTTGGTGATGTTGTTAAAACACTCTACACTTTTGCGGCGAGCGCAGGAAGATGTTGGAAACGTTTTTTCTTTTTCTCAGTTTTGTTATTACTTTTAGAATTAATTGTAAATATAATGTAAATGTGTAATAATAACAAACTATGCATTCATAATATAGATTGACAATTTTATAGCGTTAAATATAAATGTTGATGTATATTATGTATATATAAAAAAAATATTAAAAAGTTCTTGTTTTTTCACTTTACGTTAAGACAACTATTATGAATTTTTTAAATTTAGACATTGTTTTTGTTTTTCTTCATCAAACAAAATGTGTAAAATAATAAACAATTTAATAAAAGCAAAGAAAAGTAAATGTCGAAAAATAATAGTAATCTTTTTGACTGACGTGGTCAAATTATCATTATCAACTTCGTTCAAGTAAAACGGTCCAAATTATTATGGCAGAGCAAAGTTTATCGAATTTCGTGGGGTGGAGGGGCGGGTGTGTTATTGTAATTGCAAGTAAATTTTTAACGGAATTAATAGTTTGAATTTTTGTATTGTTTTTTGTTTTAATTTTTTATTTTCCTCCTTTTTGTTTTATTTGCCTATTTGAATTGTTGATAGTTATTACTATTAGTTTTCGGATAATTGGGTGTATTATTGTAAAAGTTAGAAGAAGAGGATTGAGCATTGCTATTGTGTGCTTGGTATTTACCGTAGCCGTAATCGTAGCCATTGTAGTAACCACCGGTATAGTAGTCACCGTATCCAGCGTTATAGCCGCCAGTGTAGCTGCCATATGCGCCTGGACCGTCCCACTGATGTGGGTAACCTGTAACGCAAACGGGCAGCGCAAAAAGAAGCATATAGTCAGTTAGTAGAACGTATTGTACTCATGTTCAAACAGCAAACTTACCGCGAGCATAACCACCACGTCCACCACGCATACCACCACGACCGCCACGCATCGCCATCATTTGGTTCTCGGGCTTGGGTGTGGCGCGTTTAACATCGACTTCCTTGCCGGAAATTTTTTGCTTGGGTGTCTTCAACAGCTCATTAACCACTTGCTCTGAATCGAAAGTAATAAAGCAGAAGCCCTTGCGCTGTGACTTTTGCTTGTCGAACGGCATCTCAACTTCAACAATCTAAAGGCATTACAAAGTTAGTATTTGTTATGAAAATACATTATCTAAAAGGTTATCGTCATACGCACATTGCCGAACTGACTGAAGTATGTTCTGATTTCATCATCGCTGATATCATTTGTAAGACCGCCAACAAAGATTTTGCCGTGGCGAGCCTTGGCCTTCTTGGGGTCCACTTTTTTGCTGTTGATTATGTGTTCTCCAGCGGCATCAACCTTGTCCATAGCATCGGTGCTTGTGAACACGATGAAAGCAAAACCACGTGAACGTCCAGTTTGTGGATCTGTCTTTACATTAATGCTTTCAATTTCACCGTATTTGCCGAAGTGTTCACGCAACTCCTCTATAAATGTGTAATTGCTAATTAGCAACAAATTCAGTGCAATTGCAATTTTTAAATATTGACTTACTCTCCGACGTCTCCCAGCTTAGACCACCAACAAAAAGTTTTCTGCAAATGCCGAAGAGAAAAGTTCATGCATTAATATAGAAAATCTTCGAATTGAATAACAGTGTATGCATTCATTTAATTAAATGGATTTGTTTTAAGATAATTTTGAAAATATGACAAATTAATTTTCAACATTTACGCACACGGCTTGTTTTACGTTAATGTCTAAATTTAAGCGGCATGGCGGCAAATACTAAATGTTTAACATTGTTCTTGTATTTACGGCAATTTAGTAAAAGTTAATTTTACTGTTGATTTAGGAACTCACCAAATCTGCAAATGACAATTACTTAATGTTACGAGTTGTTTACGTTCGATTCATTCCATTTCAATTATGGAGATTTACAAACACAACGTTTTAAAAGAGCGACAAGGAAAGAGCAAAAAACGGCAAACAAGTTCTAATAATATTCACTTTCTTTAGTTTTTGTTTTGTTTTGTTTTGCTTTAATATCAAACCACAAAAAGAGAGCAAGAGAAATGCACTTAGTATACTAAAACAAATTTCAAAGGTGTGTGAAAAGTTGAATTCAAGAATTATTGAAGTGTGAAAGAGAGGCCAGAAACATCAGCAAATTGTTCTTGTTTATTTTTTAGCACGAAATTGTATTTTTTGGTTTTATTTTATATTTCGTTACTGCAAGTTTAGAAAAATATAAATACAAATTTATGATTATGAAGGCAAGTACAAATTCGAGTTTTTAGGAGCCGTCTTAAGCTGTTGCTTTTCTGCGTTGTTCAAGAGGATTTTTAATTTGGCAAAACAAAAAAAATCGATCGATCGTACGTTCGAGTGATAAGACGCAATATCTTTAATCCAATTCTTGTAGTAATCAAGTTAAAACTTTGTGTGTTTTCTTTTTGGTTTTATTAGATAAATACCATCGTCTGCGGCAGTGCGGAGCGGCGTTGTAGGCGTGCTAGTAAAATAGAGAGTAGTGGTGTGCGTCGCAGCGGGAGAAGCTGTACGTGGAACAGCGGTACTGGGATAATCCGAAGAACTCTTCTTTTGTGGCCTGTCTCTTTGACGGGACGGGACGGTGACGGCGGCCGGTCGTTGATTTTGTATATAGATGCATGGCTGCCTCCGACTGCTAGTGTTTCCGTTGTGTAACTACAATATGTTCATGTTCATTTTGGCTCTCTGAACCTGCCGGAGAGGAACAAGATTAGTTCGCTCAAACACAACAGGAGGAAGTAGTTGGTGGTGTAGAGGTAATCTTAGGTTTGTTTGATCTGATTTCTTGGCTGTTGCTTTTCTTTTCTTCTTTCTTTCTTTCCTTTTGACTCATTTATACCTACATATGTATATATACAAAGTTACAAATATTACTATACTTTGCTAGATTTTCGATTTATCCGCATGAGGTGTACACGCTGTAAAATTTGTTTTTGTTAAAGTACGTATTTAGACACCGTCTTCACTTTCATCACTTATCAGCGCGTTTGGAGGCAGTGCATTTTGAGGTGTTAAGCAAAATCCGCAATGGACAAATTTATTATTGCATCTAATCTTTGTACGAGGTTAACTTAAAATTAAAATAATTAAATATATATCGTTTTTAAATCTAGTACGTATTAATTCCTTAAAATCGCGCAATGATTGGATTCTTGATACCCCCGACGACGACTTCCCATGGAAAAGTTGTTCAAGTTAAGAAAACAAATGTTGTATTATTTTTTTTAACTATTTGAATTTCGCTTTATTGAATTTTACAAAAAATTAATGGCAAATTTAATGTTATAAGAATTTAATGTTTAAAAATGCAAATACCTATTTTTACAATGTATATATTATGTTTTTTTCTCTTTACAGGGAATTCTTACAATTACTTGATACCTTAATTAGAAAGATTACAAAACTTTGTGCTACAGTTTGATAATTTATTCAAAATACGTCGTACAAATTTCGTGCTCATTTACGACTACTATCGAACAATAAGAATTAAAAGACAAGCAAAATGCTGATAAAAAAAAATTGACAAAAATCCAATCATTGTATTCTGAACTAAAAGCCGGTTTTAATACTACTTTTTGATACACTTCAGCCTTAATTAAAGCAGTGAACCCTGAAGTTTATAGTTTTAAACGCTTTAGAAGAAGTAGAAATGTAAACAGATTGTCATGAGGTTCAGATTAACTTTGACGAAACAAAACACACAAACATACAAGTATTCGCAGCTCAAAATACGTGGAAAAATCACGTTGTAAACTAAAGCAAACAAAAGGTGAAAAACATATTACAATCGCCCGGTTTATCTGTGTACCGAAAGTAATACAGCCGCTATTGCAAAATTAGTCGTTGTTTTGAACCCTTCCTTTGTATTTCTAATTATTAAACTCTCATATGTGATTTTTTGTTATAAGTGAGGCACAATAATTTGATTCGATTTCGTTTGAATTTGAGAATAAGCCAAGCAGAAATTCATATTTTAATTCGGTGCAAATCCGTCCACCCAATCCATAAATTTGGCAAAAGTATACTTTGCCCACGAGCGATATTGAATGAAAACAAAAGGGGGTATTCATTTAAACGCGCAAAAGCCTCCTGACAAACGTGACAAACTTGATCAATTTATCACCTGATAAACGAACTGTCAAATTTTGTATGAAAGTCCATTTGCACAAATGTGATAAATTTGCCCGATGATTTGGCTGTGCAAACGATGTTTGTAAACTTAGACGGCAACGAATGCAACCCTGCTTAGCTATGATCTATAACATTATGATAAAATTTTAGTACATATTGAACAATCAAAATTAACGCGAAAGGGTTACAGTAATATTTTCCAAACAGCTCCAACATTAATCTTAACTTTTTCACTGATTATCGGCATTTTAGTTTTTTCTTTTTGACAGCCGGACACCATTTGCACAAACACTTTGCCAAGTGCCATCATTTAACACCTTGATAAATTTGCGCAATGTTCAAACTCATACGCTTAAATGAATACCCTTAAGTACTCTTTTCCTGAAAACGGTAATTTTCAAACTTCACTATGGTCTGGAGTCTTCAAGGAGTCGTCGATAATCCCTTTTAGAAAGAAACTACATACATATCAATAATATAAACAAGTTCAACGACTTCAGGGCCTATCCTAAGAAACTTTTCTTTAAACACACAAATTACTAAGGCTGAATTACTTTGCACTAATTCCACCAATTTTTTAAACAAGACCTTTACAGTTTGAGCCAGCGAATTCATTTTCGAGTTAACATAAATAAACCTTCAAGTTGACAACACTGAAATAACCGGCCGGTAAAGAAAATAAACGAAATCATGTGAAACGAGCAAGGGAGAGTGCATGCCCGCCATTTTCGAAAGACGACAAAAAGAGAATCAAATAATAAAGCGCAAAAAAATATAATTTGCAGACGGTAAAAAGAGGCACGTTTCCTCAGCTGGAACTCATAACCTCACTTATGTAGAAATTTATTATAGACAAAGGAACTTCTTGGGTCACAATTTTGAGAAAAGTATTTGAATTTTTTTTAGAGTAAATTGCAGTACAATTTCGGAAACACCGCCTAGAAGGCTAAGTGAAAGGAGCATGAGATATAGCAGGAACTGAAACGCGAACAAAACGAGAAAATTATTCCAAATACTTCATACGACCTCAAAATGTAATTCCAAAGTACAGTCATACACACGCGCAAAAACACGCGAACAGCAGTGGAAGAAAAATCCAACAAAAAAAAGGCGTACAGAAATGTACCCACTAGCTGGCTTTTACGTAACATCAAATTTTATAAGTCATAAGCCACAAATAAAATATTTCCGAAGATTTGTAAATTATTTCAACTATGTAGAAATTAATAGAAAATACCTGTCGTCATCGCGTGCATTGTGTCCAGATTCGTTTCCGTTGCCATTAGTGCCGGCAGGTCCACCATTTTCATTTTCATTGGCGCTGACGTCTTGTGAAAAATCTTCACCGTTCATGTCACAATCGTTATTCTTATCTGACATTATGCTATTTTTTTATTACTTGACCTCGGATTTATTGTTTTTAATAATAAATATTGCAACTTTTACAAGTTTTTCAAACTTTTCCTAAAATGTTCTCCGGTTTGCGACGACACTCACGTTGATGGCTGCTGAAAAGGCCGGAAAAGACAGACGCTGCGAAATTTTGTTCTTCGTGTGTGTGCCTTCGTGCCGTGGCTGAATTATTCAATCACGTGCTGAATTACGTGTATGCTGTTGTCTCTTTCCACCAAATTCAAAAATGTATAGAATATGCGTAATCTTACAGCGGCGGATTATTATATATAAAATTGATGAGTCCAGCACATTTTGATATTTTTGAAAGTTTTGTATAATGTTGGTTATCTTTGAAACGTTTAGGAATTTCTATACAAAATGGTTCCAGGTATCCAAAATTGTTGGAAAAATTCTCTTTGGGGCTTAAAAGTATAACATAAATGTATTAACTATAAGACAATCAAAGAAAAGTATATATACGTTTGAATACCAAGGCTTCACATTTCACCAAGTTTTTGCGGGCCTATTTAGATATTTAATGGCAGCGCTCAGGGAAGACCTAGGGTTAATAAGACTGTTTTCCAATATGTCTACTCTAAGTTAATATGTACTTTGTTGTATATTTTCTGATAATAATTAACGAATATACTTTAGCAAATTTTTTTTATTTAGCACAGATAATAGAAAAATAAAGAAATTATTTATACATATATATAATTATATTAATACAATTAAAATGCAAATAAATTTTCGAAAAATCAATGAAGTTCTGAAGAAGTTTTGTTATTAATTAAAATCAGAATATAGTAATTTACTTTTTTTTTAATCGAATTTTACTTAAATTGTACTTTCAATGCAGCTCTACATTGACCATGAGAGCGCATCAATGAATTCCAGTATTCAGCACAGTTTCTTCCTTAAGAAAAAGAGAGACAACTATATTGGCTTGGGTGGATCGAAAAGCCGCTTGAAGAACAGAGTTGCAAACGAATGAATTTCATATACAAAATTTGACGAGTTACAAATGAATATTTAGAATAAGTACGTCACAAATGAATTAAATAATTACTAAAAATTTCTTTAAACTATTTTAAACATCATGCAATAAAAATTAAAAGCTTTTAACCCTTCGGGTAAGTATTTTCGAAAAGTAAAGCCGACAATTTGCAACGTTGTTGCACAAGCTGAAAGAGGAGACGGAGAGCATTGCTGCGGTTCACTTCAATTCAACACTTGTTCAATTTCAATGCTGCTGCAATTCTTTTCACATTAAATTAATTAAAATTAAAAAATAATTAGTAGAAATAAATACGAATAATTTAATTGCCACACTGTGATCAAAGAGAGAGGAAATTCTACGCGGAAAAGAATTGCCAAAGTAAGAAGTATAATCTGAATTTCAAAAAGAAAAAAGAAGCAAAAAGTGCTGCTACGGACGAGACGAATACGACGACTTGAAGTACGAGGGCGTCAAGCAACGATCGTCGCGAAGAAGAAGGGAAGAAGCCTAAAAAGCAAACGCCAGAAAACGTAAAATTCTGCCCAAGAAAATTCACACAAATTGCAAAATTTTGTAAAGAAAATTTTTCAATTATCCTATTCACGCGTTGTTCGGCTTAAAGCGTAACTGAATAGTTTTTGCAACGAAATAGAAAAAGTTTTGACGCCAGTCCAAGAGAAGCAGAAGCAATACTCCCGTGCATTACAGCAAGAACAACAATAAAAAATGTGAGTGGTGTTTTATTCTACGCTCAAAACCATGCCATCACAATTTTTCTGAGGTAAAAGAGTGCTGTAAAGTTTACAATTTGCAAATAATACGGCTTTTGTGTTTTCGTCGTCGGCTAGGCAGGCGGCCGTGCGTTGTTCGGGTGTGATGGCGGCAACAAAAATGTCTTCAGTCGGTGCCCCTCACTGTTGCTGTCTGGAAAATAACAGAAACTTCAAATACGGGAACTATAAGCCCGAAATAACATCAAGCAGCATTTTCCCTACATTTATAACCCACTCGGATTGAATTTTTTGTTAATTGTAGTTTCCGGCATTTCAAAGTTAACCTTAAAAAGCATCATGTGAAGTTTCTGATTCAAACTTGAAATATGTACATATTTCGTGAATTTCGTTTTTGTTGCTTTCCTTTGAATTTGATTTGTTCCCTTTGTTCTGTTCTTTTTCTTTTCGGCGAAGAGCGCACGCACTTATTTATTGCCTCGCTGTTTTGGGGCTCGCTCTTGCCCCATGTACGGTGTTGTTGCACAAATTCGAATATTTTGGTGAGGGGGAAAAAAGGGCTAAACTACTAGGTATGAGTTATGGCACATTTTTGGGAGCTACGCCACGTGAGCGTTTGCTGGATGCGGAGGCAGCATGTGTAGTACCACCCACGACTCCGTTCAAGAGTATACTAATTGAGATTTCAGAAGATTGAAAGATTAGTTCCACTTTGGTTGGAAGCAGCATACTGTGTCAGTCTGTAACGCTGACTTTTTGTTAACTTGTAGCGCATGTTTTCACATGTGCTCCCGCATGGATCCGTAGTAAGATGTGAAATACCCATATGAGCGTTAAAATTAGGTTTAACGAGTTTAGCATGTCGCAGCCTGAAGCTATTACTAAACTATTTGCAGCCGCATACTTGCCTTGCCGGTTTTAGCATACGTTATTTAGAACAGACAGATATACCATTCGCTTAAAATTATCAATTTCACATTTAGGTTTTGTCGCAGGTCGTAGACCTCACACACTTGTAGTAGAATCCGTCAACACTTGTCTTTCAAGAAAAAGTTTCTCTAAATTTTCTGCGATTATCCATTCGATTGTTTTTATTGTCTTCAGAAATTGTTAAAGTAGAGATGAAGGTTCTATGCATAGGCGTTGACAATAAAATGGGGTTTCTTTGAGGGCTAAACTGTACATTTCTTTATTCATTTTTCCCACAAAATTTGCTTGTCACGTTGTTATTAAGACTGGGTATATTTAAAAGTAAAAATTGTACACTTAACTTTGTTGGTAGTTTCTTGAGTTACACGCATATGCTTCCCTCCAAAACTTTTCATTATTCATGCGGCCGACCTGGACAAAAGAAATTCTTGTAACCTCGTGTCACCTCTTCGAATTCGGTCTACCTTCACCCGCTCGCTAAATCAGGGTTTCTCAAAGTTTGTCTACTTATGAACGAGAGACACTATAGTGTATGTACATATTTACAAAATATTTTTTATTTTATTTTTACTATTTATGCTATGATCAACTTTATTGTCGCCGCGGACCAGTCAAGGGGCTTTTTCTTGTGCGTCTGTCCTTTTACAAGGTTTTCTATTTGCGTTAAAGACCACTGATCTACTCCATTATCAATAGACCTGTTAAAAATACCATTGTTGTTTTGATACATGTTTAAAAGGAAAAATGATGAAACGATGAAAAACAGCTCTTACATTTCAATTTATGTATCATATCTGTAAAAGGAAGTCATGCCCCTTTATAACCGCATGCCATAGTTTGAGTAGCCCTGGTCTAAATTAAGAACAACGGCAAGTAATGGCGTATCTCGTTGGTGTCGAAAATTTAATCCTCACGCATTTGCAAGAACATTCCATGGCGACAACCAGCTGCCGCTCTAATGTCTTGCTTTTTTTGTGTTGTTTCTCCCTACTCAAACGAAGCCACATCAAAAACAACAACAACAGAATCGATCTTGTAGTATGTCTACCTTTGTGTTTCTTTGCACTCCGATCGGTCTGGCTCTGTGTTGGTCGACGTACTCTCAAATTTCTTTTTTAATATTTTCTGGAATGGATTGCATTGTTTGAGAGTAAATTTTATACATAACTCGTAAATGCAGCAATGGACTTTAAATTGCATGCCATGTTTGTTGTTGCTGTTGATGACGCATATATCGAGCAATTTAAGTGGGTCACCAGCACCAGCGCAACCCACTCAAGCAGCAAGCCGTTGGGTCTTTTATTTTAGACGTTGTGTATTCGGCCCATTCGCTAGCACGCAACAATTCAATGCGCAGTGGGATTGTCATTGCTGCCTACGCCGCTTCCGCTGCGACTGCACTCCTGTGTCGCCTCTGATTAAAGTTTCAGCTGTGAGAGACGCTGGCATGGCCGAGAAAATCGTACAGCAACGATCACGGTATTCTGCATGACAAGAGCAAACCCAAAAGACAGACACTTTCGGTGGATGCTGTTTTTGCGGGAGCAACTACACTGCTGCTGCCTGTTCAGTCGCATTTCTCAACATTGCTTTGTTGTATGTACATGGCAGCTATCACGTTTACAGAACGTATTGTAGGCCCTTTCGACTAACGCCAGGCTTGAGAGAGTGGTTCACCAGGTGTGCCACAAAAATATTACCGATGCCAAGCTCTATCAGGAATCTGGGAACATCTGGCTTAGAGATCTTTCGTTGCAGGCGATAAGGAATCTAAAATTAAAGCAGTGTGGTGCAATGTCTCCAAGTAGAAGTAATCAGGGACCGAAAATAATTATTATGCCTGTTTTCACAGCCGAAAAAATTACCGCTTTTTGAGAAGTATTAATAAATGTTATTTTTAATAATTATCAATTGATATTAATTATTCTTGTTGAAAATAACTATTATTTTGGAAAAAAATTTTTCCCATTGCCGCATAACTATTATTTTGTGAGAAATATTTTTTACGTTATCGAATAACTATTATTTTGTGAGAAATATTTTTTCCGTTGCCGCATAACTTTTATTTTTGGGAATAAATTTTTTACGTTGTTTTTGTGTCACGCCTCAACGGCTGAACTTATTTGGCTGAAACTTGGTGGGTATATAGTGCATTTTGTGGGCTATAACCTAGCCCACTTTTCATCCCGGAAAAATCTGAAGGGGCGTGGCACTTCCGGTTTACAAATTTTATGTTGTACACATACATATGTATGCATATTGGAAATTACAACTTTAAAATCGGTAGTCTGTTATAATTTTGTTATGCCTTTTCACTAGTGCAGCTTTGGGGTTTTGAGTAGGGGGCGTGGCACTTTTCATATAACCCAATTTTGGTTTGCTATAAACTTTGGACGTATAACCTTTGGACCCTTTTTGCCTATCTAGAAGCCTCAGTTCCATTTAACACTACCAGGCGCTCATAAGCCTGTAGGCAGTGTCTCCCGCGCATCTTCTCTTCCCATTCTCCTGTACGTCAAGCGGTGCTTTCTCGCGGCCTTACGGAGAACTTCTCTCGAACACTTCAATAGAGGCCGCTCTCCCACGCCTGGAGTGATAGAATTACCGTTATTTTTTCAGCATTCAATTTTCAAATTGAATTTTCCAATTTATGGGTATGCAAAAAAAAACAACAACAATTATCTTCGCTGGAGCTTCTTTGTCCACATGCATTTTCATTTTAATAACTGTGGACTAAAAAAACAATTGTATTATGTGGGTCTGGTCTTTGGCTCTTGGTTTATGCATCTCCAAGTACAGCCGACACTTGCGATTTGTTAGTTTTCACAAGCGGTTATCGTGATTTTTTAATTCGAATACGAAATAACGAAATTTAATTGCAATAATGGGTAGGAAGAGAAACATATTTATTCGCGAATTCTTCGACTACTCGCAGGATGTTGATAGTTGCTCCGTGACGTTTAAAGGCCTTAATGTGACAAATTTGAATTCTATCACTCCAGGCGTGGGAGAGCGGCCTCTATTGAAGTGTTCGAGAGAAGTTCTCCGTAAGGCCGCGAGAAAGCACCGCTTGACGTACAGGAGAATGGGAAGAGAAGATGCGCGGGAGACACTGCCTACAGGCTTATGAGCGCCTGGTAGTGTTAAATGGAACTGAGGCTTCTAGATAGGCAAAAAGGGTCCAAAGGTTATACGTCCAAAGTTTATAGCAAACCAAAATTGGGTTATATGAAAAGTGCCACGCCCCCTACTCAAAACCCCAAAGCTGCACTAGTGAAAAGGCATAACAAAATTATAACAGACTACCGATTTTAAAGTTGTAATTTCCAATATGCATACATATGTATGTGTACAACATAAAATTTGTAAACCGGAAGTGCCACGCCCCTTCAGATTTTTCCGGGATGAAAAGTGGGCTAGGTTATAGCCCACAAAATGCACTATATACCCACCAAGTTTCAGCCAAATAAGTTCAGCCGTTGAGGCGTGACACAAAAACAACGTAAAAAATTTATTCCCAAAAATAAAAGTTATGCGGCAACGGAAAAAATATTTCTCACAAAATAATAGTTATTCGATAACGTAAAAAATATTTCTCACAAATAATTGTTACCAGCAATTGAAAAATATTTCTCTTATAAATAATAGTTATTTTTAACGAAATTGAAAATTCGTTGTATCGCAACAATTATTTTCAATTTTTATCGGTAAACTCCATAATAGTTATGTCCCTGGAAGTAATAGTTCAACATGCTGCAAAAACAGATCTGCAGTATCTTTCAAAGACTTTTCAGGTCGCGGACTACTTACCCAGACTGCCAACAAATGCCTCTAGCTTTACTGAAAATAAATATTCTTAAGGTTCTCCATTTGAACCAAACTATATTAAGGATTGAGAAATTTATTTCGTCAATTCGAGCATCATTCTGTCGGCTCCAATGCTTTTCGCTTCTGTGCATACTCTCTTCACTCTGCACGTTTATCTAGCTACTTTAGAAATTAAAAAAAACTAACCAACCGGGAGAAAACAATTTTCCAGAATTTCAAAATTTTTTGTTAACCAACAAATTAACAAAAATTCCTTTGTGCACAAATTAAATCAATTTTTTTTTTATTATTTTCAGCATAGTATCCTACCGGCGAAACCTTCAGATCTTGAGGGAAGAGAAACTATATACTGCAATAGCGACCACAACAAAACCGCACGGCCACAGCCGACCAGCCCAGTCCAGCCTATACGTAAACACACACAGACAAACTCGTAAGTACCCACTGGCGATTGACCCCGTATTTGGATATTGAGGATAATAAAAAGAGTAAAGCAATGGTAATGGATGCAACACAACCCCAACAACCATCACCAGAATCGGTTGGCCGCGAATTCGTGCGCCAGTACTATACGCTTCTGAACAAGGCGCCCAACCATTTGCATCGCTTCTATAACAACCAATCCTCGTTCATACATGGCGAATCAAGCATGGTCGTGGGCCAGAAGAACATCCACAACCGCATTCAGCAGCTGAACTTCCACGACTGCCATGCCAAGATCAGCCAGGTGGACGCGCAAGCCACACTGGGCAACGGCGTCGTGGTGCAGGTGACCGGCGAGCTGTCCAACGACGGCCAACCCATGCGTCGTTTCACGCAGACCTTTGTGCTAGCCGCGCAATCGCCGAAGAAGTACTATGTGCACAACGATATATTCCGTTACCAGGACGTGTACTTGGACGAAGAGAACGACGGTGAGTCGCGCTCGGAGAACGACGAGGAACACGAGCAGCAGCTGCCGGTCACAGTTGGCGGCGGAGCTGAGCAGTCGAGCCAGGTGGTTGCTGGTTCTGTCGTCGCTGACCAGCAACAGCCGCCACAACTGGCGACTCAGGTTGTGGCCACAGGCACCGGTGTGCTGCCACAACAGCAGGCGGCCGCTCCGCAGCAGCAGGCCATTTACTACTCGATGCCTGCGGCAGGAGGAAGGCCCATGCCGGTTTTGGCTGTGGCGCCCCAACGCTCTGGCGTGCCGCAGTTCGCGACTGCCCCCGCTGCTGGCGTACCGCCGCAGCAGCAGGTGCCCGCGGGCGGACCGCCAGCCCAGCTTAACGGCGTTGTGGCACACGATGATTTGTTGTCGGGCATGCAGCAGCAGGCTACCGCGGGCCAGCAGCCCCTGGTCGCACAGACCACTTCACCCGTGCTGCAGCCAGCAGCAGGTATGCCTGTAGCCTCTGCGGTGCTAGCTGCGCAGACCCCGGCAGTTGTCGCCGCAGTGCCCGTTGCTGGTGCAGCTGTTATGCCGCAGTCTGGTGCACCCAATATGGCAGGCTTCCAACAATCGGCGCTCTTGCAACAGCAACAACTGCTCGAGCAGCAGCAGCAGTCCCTGGTTAATACGTCATCACAACAATCGCTGATGCAGCCGCAAGCGCCACAAGCCGCCGTTGAGGTGGAGGAATCCATCAGCTCCAACACGATAACTCTATCTGGAAGCAACAATGAGAACACAACGCGCGGCGGCAGCGCTATTCCTCCGGCAGAGCCCGCGGGCGGCCCCATCGTGGACGATTTCAAGACCATCAACGAGCAGCAGCAGCAGGAGAAGTATGAGGCCGCCAAGCAGCAGCAGAACGAACCCAAGACCTATGCCAATCTCTTCAAGTCGACTTCTTCCTCGCCAAGCAGTTTCGTCAATGCCGCCATGCAACAACAACAACAATTGCAACAGCAACAGTCCACCAACACCGTCTACCAGTCCAGCTCAACCATCACATCCAGCACATTCTCGCAGTCCGACTCCACTTCCTCCATATCTGCTTACAGTGCCCGCAATAACGAAAATTCATCGGCGATGCGCGTTGACAACAACCTCGGCACTGGCTCCCAGGGCGGGCCGGTGCCACAGCGCAACAACGCCACAAGAATGAACAAAGGTGGAGAAAACTGCAACTAAATATTGACTATAAATTTTGTATAATGTAAAATTAAAAATTATTATAGATTTCGAGCCACGTCGCCCAAACAATGTCCAACAACAATTCGGCGACAACCAACAACTTTTCCTCGGCAACATACCCCATCATGCCAGTGAGGACGAAGTGAAGGCGCTCTTCGCACGCTTCGGTACTGTGCTCGAGCTGAGGATTCTGTCGAAGCCTGGCAGCAAGTTGCCTCCGGGTGTACGAAATCCACTCAACTACGGCTTCATTACGTACGAGGACCCGGAATCGGTGCAAAATTGCTTGGCTAATTGTGTAAGCACAACAGAAACACATATAAATTTCCTCACTGACATCTATGGATAAAATGTTTTGTCCATCATTGTGTGCATTCTTCAATTACATTGACAATTACCATTTGTTTTTTTTAACAGCCGCTCTACTTTCCTGAAAACTCACCAGATGGCCAGAAGCTTAATGTGGAAGAGAAGAAGCCGCGCATGCGCACGGACATGCCGCCACGTCAAGCAATGGGCGGCATGGGTGGCAACAGCATGAACAACTCCCAGCGCAACATGAGCGGTGGACCACCGTCACGTTCGCTCTCTAACAGCGGCGGCGGTATGATGCGAGGCAACAACACGAGCATGTCCCGCGGCGGCTCTAGCGGCGGTGGGCCGCGCATCGGTGGCGCCTTCAATCGCAACGACAATCGCAGCGGTCCCTCGAATGGTGGCGGCCCACAGTTGCGAGGCGGCAACAACAATGCGCAGTCGGCGGGCAGCAACTACACAGCACGTCGCTAACCATTAATTTTCTTTTACCATCCACAACCACCAACACCACTATCAGCAACAAGCGCGGCAGCAGTGCCAGTAGTCGCACCGACAACCATCACAGACATCGCAGCGCCGCCCAGACAAAAACAGCAGCAGTAGTCCTTTTGATAATTTATTTAGAGATAAACATTTTTGGTATTTGTTAGTAAGGAAAGCGCATTCGGCTGCCAATTGCGTAGTTGTGTGCTGTACGCAATTTTGTGGCTTGTATCTCGTATTTGTGGCGTTAAGTTTGTATAATTCAGTTTAATTTTTTCCTATGTATTTAAATAAATTTTGTGCGAATCGTTGTAGCTGTTGCAGTATGAGATACAAGTACAATACGAACGTATGCAGTGGGCTGTTGTGAAACTTTATATACTTTAGGCAGAACATACACACGCACTATACACTCACTACAGACACACATTTTTGTACTGGCTTTCCCCATCTCGTTTTTACGTACTTTAAAGCAGCGAAACGAAACCACAAAACAAATCAGAGCAAAATAAAATTCTATATGACTGCGTTGAGAGAATATTTGCTATTTTATATATGCGCATTTTTTTTATAATTATTGTTGACTAATTTTTCTCGCTCTTCTCCAGCTTTAGTTTTGTGGCGTTATTTTTTAAAGTACACACATTCTTGCTCTACTATACATCAGCTCTTTTCACAAACATCAAACTGCCCCTTTCCACTAAACTCCCACCTCACCTCACGTACATACATACAAACCACTCTATTTTACGCAAAACAAAATTTTGTTTTCGTTTCTTTTTTCTCTCTCTGTACACTTCGCATATTTGAAATGAAATTATTTTTATTTAATATTTTAATTTATAACAAAAATATGCACTACTTTTTTTTTTTGTAAAAATAATTACATTATGTATTTTAATTTTGAATTTAAAGAAAATAAAAGGAAAACTTCCCACTTTTAAGAACAAAAAATACAACACAGCAAATATGTTTAGCTTAAATTGAAGTTGAGAAAAAAAATAAAATTAAAAAAACAAATGAAAATCGGAAAAAAATAGCAAAACCGCAGCGAAATTAAATTAAACCGAATTGGAAAAATAAATGAAAAGTGCTTGCAAGAAAAAAGCAGAGTTTAAAAATGCAATAAAAAAAAGCAAAAGAAAGACTTAAAACAAAACTTGAAAAGTAACAAAAAATCGTTCGTACATTTTCTATGAAAAAAGTTGAAAAAAACGCAAAATAAAAAGCAAAAAAACATACTATGTAAACCTCAAAGAGCAAAACAAGAAACTTAATTTCAACAAACAAAACTAAAAGTACTAAATATAAAGTAATTCTTATAGTAACTAAGATTGACTGCGTTTCAAGTGCAAGTGCAGAAGAGAAGAGACGCAGGGCGGTGGACGATGGACGAGCACAGTCGGCAGAAACTTGAGTGCGGGCGCGCGGGCACTTTGCATTTGAGCCGCCGTTAGCCGTCATACACACTCTAAATACATAAAACATCAACATAAAATTAAAAGAAGGAGTAAAAGCATAACAAAATATAAAAAAAGAAGATTTAAATGTAGCGTTCATTTTTTTGCATCAAATCAACGTAAACAAGCATACTTATTAATAATAACAATTTAAGTATAAAAAAAATACACAGCATGCTAACAACAAAAATGTACTAATTTTATTTACTATTTCGTTAAGTTTATAAAATCTTGATTTAATACGAATAATAGAAATTACGTTAGATTTATTTATGGTAGGAAAAAACTGTTGTTTTTTTTAAAGAATCAACTGCAGTTTCAGAGACGGAAAGTAGAAGCACAGCAAAAGAGCAGCTTGCACTAATGAAACGTTGGGCCGTACATCAGCAGCAGGCAGCAGGTACACTTGAAAGGGCTAAATATGGCACCCAGTCACGAGCGGACTAGTTCAGTACAATTTTGAGTGCGTTAAAATGGGCTTCGGGTAATTCCGCAGCGCGAATATGGCGGATTTGCAGTTCTATTAAGATCTGTAGCAGTGAGCAAACTGTAAATATCTCAAATATCTCTCGTCTGTGCTTTGACTTGGACTAAATTCGGTGCTAAGAGTGTGAAATAATTTTGGCATTTTGCTGAGTAAGGTTATGGACTATTTTTATTAAACCGAGTAAAATACGAACTGCTTATTCTTCTCGTACTTGCTTATGTTTAATTCTGCCTTTTACGTGTGACAAACTCAAAATGCACACTGCTCAGTTGACTCACAGACTGCGAACAAATTTTCTTAGCTGATTTTTAAAATTTTTCAATAAAATTTGTCCTTTAATATTGAACATTTTTTACTGTGTTTTGTTCGTTTCAATCGCTATAATATTTGGTTCTTTTCCACAATCTTATGTTTGATTTGTTTGTTGTAAATCATTATGCTTAACTTATTCGTAAAAAATTGCAATCTGCTATGTGCTACATTTAACTTTCGTTCAGAATTGAAATCAATCGAATTTAATATTGAATCCGTATTCAAGTCTATTTCGTTCGGAAGCAAAATGTGGAACATGGCTGAATATACTATTTAAAAAAAAAATCTGTTTGAAGCAATAACCTTGAAATTAAGTTATGAATTACAGCTGCTATTTTGTATACTTTTCTTCTGGCGAACAGAACTGAAAGTCATGTTAACAAAATAAACGGAATAAATGTCAAAATAAAATTAATATAAAACAATTTAAACCTAATTACTATATTTTATTTATAAAGCATTAATAAAAGTACATATATGACAATTAATAGAAATCCTTTAAAAAACCTTTCCTAAAGCAAATTAAATAAGAAAAAGCATTATTTCAAATAAAAACAAGCTATAAAAACAAAGCTTTTGTATTTTGATTTATTTTTCTATGCTCAAAATTAAAGCCAAAAGAAGCACACACCAACAACACACACACACGTGCTTACCGTAGTCTGAAACAAGGCGAAACCGTGCTGACAAGCAGGCTATAACCAGCAAAATACGTACATGTGCTTTTTTACACGAAAATCTATATGAATATAAATAATAAAAAAAAAAAAAATGAAAATCCTCTAAGTGCTAAAACAGAAAATACATAGTTAATAAAAAAAGTGAAATGAGCGCTCTCAGCTCAGGCAAAATGCGCACAAAACGAAATTTACATGAAACAATTACAAAAGCGAAAAACATAGAATAAAAACTTAAATATTTCAAAATGATTAAATACTAAAATGGAGAATAGTTTAGCACACCATTTGCCATATTTTATATAGTAATTCCGACATAAGAAACAAGAGTAAATCGTAAAAATGCGCATGCGCCTTTGAGCGCCACTAATTGACATTTTAAACTTAAGTCTGTAATGGTAATTTACAATTTAAAACCGAGAACGAGCAAATTCTGATAAACAATAAAATGATGTATAATTAAGATGCGGCTGAACTGAAAATTTAATGAAAATATATGTTTGATCTTTAAAGAAAAAAATATGACAATTGTTTCATTCGAAGTTGCCAAGCAGTCGATTGGAATCGAAATTTCCATTTCAATAGTAGCCTTGTTATTCTCAATTCCGAAATGTGAGTTGAGACTATGAACATCTTTCACCAAATGGTGATCTAAGATCCACCGCCGAAAATCGAATCATTTTGAACTTCTGTCGAATTCAACGGAAAATTTGCAGATTCATCGTAGATGTATTGCCTGGTAGTGGTACGATAGCGACGAATGCAGACAGTATGGAAAGACTGGATCTAAAGAAACTTTTGAGAATCTTCTGGCTCGGCCTCGCCATCTCTAGGTTTCGTCTATCCAACTTGGGAGCCCCATGGCTTTCTCTGCTTAATGACACTTCAAAACTGGGAATAATAATTATTCTATGCTTAAGTTCGTCAGAAATTATTACATTCTGACAGATTACTACTCTCCTGACTCATAAAAAGATCTGCATCAGGTCTGCGTGGCCTATTTGGCTAGTCTACCAGTGTAACCGAATCTTCTTTAGAATTTAAAGTTAAATCTCCAGAATACTTATAACGAAGGCTTCGCAGTGGCTCAGTGGATATGTGCTCGGTCTGTGATGCGATGTATCGCCGATTCGATAATCTAAAAAAATTTAATTTTTTTCCAAATTATTTCTTTCTGCCGCGTTATTTCAGCGAAAAATTAGCAACTGCACAACAGTATTCTTTAGCATTAGAAAAACCTTTTGATCCCTTGCAAACACCGGCTATAGAATAATTTGTATAGGTCCCGTTAAATGTGCTCAAATAGATAGTATACATTAAGGAAGCCCTGAAGCATACAAATAAAATACTTACAGAACTAGAACTATTTCAAATAAAATTAGAAAAACATTTTGATTTAGAATTAAAATTCACTTTATTCACTTCTTTCTGAAACCAATTTTAATGAAAGTTTTAAGAGTGAGCTTTTTAAATTTGGTAGCTTGTCCAAAGTCTCTTTCCTCAAAGGTAATTGGTTTAGCCCTTCCGCTGGTAATAATTTATAATCGCTCACCTTGACCAGATAATTGACTTACCTACCAAATCTGCTTCCAGGCTCAGACTCAGTTGCGCTGTGGCGCGTTCGTGCAGAAGACGCCTGCAAATAACGACGCACGCCAACAAGACGCCACCCACTGGCCATCGAAAGTCTCTTTTTTTCTCGACATGACGCAAAATGTACTCAATAACCGGCGGTTTCAAGTATTTGAGGTCAGCGCTTCTGCTTGTGCGTCTGTATGCCGCAACTCGCTTAAAAGAAATATTGAAATATTGAAAGAGATTTATGATTCAGTTGCATCTTTTTGCTTACGAACAAAGAACAACAACAACGTTTTTGCAATAAGTGACGTACTAGTAGAATATAAGGAAAAACAAACGTATATGTATGAGTGAGAGTTAAGAAGATTAAAAGGGTTAAATATTTTAATATCAATATAGGGAATAAGAAGTATATAATCTATATATACGAGTGTTATTAAATACGATTTCTTTTAACGGTTTTGAAGGGGGCGTGTTTGTGGCAATGAATGCAGAGAAGAGGAACAGCACAACAACGACGCTTCAACAATGATTCAAACAAATTAGGCTAAGAGTTAAGAAATGAATGTTCTCGTTAAAGAAGAAATGGTGTTATTCTCTATAAAATCGTTGAAATTGTTATAGATAGCAACTGGGCGAAAAATAACTTACAAACAACATAGCAAAATGGGTGCAAACTTTATAAATAGTAAATTCTATAGGAATTGCATAAATATGCGAAGTTGTAAGCGTAATCAGCTTTTCATATTGTATAGTAACGTAAGGATAAGATATTATCTATATGGGCTGAGAAGTGCCCTAGTACGTACGTTTTACAATTATACAAGTTAACATGTTTTTACTTGTATAGATATATGTAAGTATAAGTATATAAGTATAGTAAGTATATTTATATAATTATATGTATGTATAACCATAAGTCGTAATTTCAATATTTCAATACCTGTAAAACAAGTGGAATAATTATATATAAAATAAACGCAATAAACACACAAACAATATACGCAGTTTGCACTATTGAATTTGTTCATATAAATAAAAGATAAGCAACAAAACTTATGTACGATATTGTATTTTATTTATATTTATAATTCATATATTTATGTATAGAAAATGCATATAATTGTTATAATTGTTTAATTACAGCATGATAGTAAACATTGTCGCTGAAGGAAAAATAATGAGTAACATTAATGAAAATGTTTGGCTACGACTCTATGCAATTCAATTTCAAGTTTTACTTCAAAAGTACGCAGAAATGAGCAGCAATTTAACTTTTTCCCTCAAACAGATTTTCGAAAGTCGATTATTGTTAGCTTTCTTCAATTTAAGTGATTTATCTGTTTGTTGCTTTTGAATATAAACTTGGATTTGAAATGTTATTAGCTGCTTTAGAAGTTTAAATAAGATAAGATGAATTCATTTCCTTTAGTTTTTAAATGAATGTACATATGTACGATATAGTGGTTATAATTTATATGTGTATTTAAGGTGCAGCACTCAATCAGATTTACACTCGTTGTTGTGATGCGTTATTGCTTCGGTTATTCGGGAAATTGCACTGTTACACCGCTGTTATCGACGCAGTGGCGGCGTCAAAAGTTGTTCTGTTGTTGACCAGTGACGTCGCTTGGGTTGTGGCAAGATCATAATGTATTTCTTATAACAACATTACTATCAATATATGTATAAAGGTAACATTGGCATTACAAGTGCGTAAAGCATAAAAGGGCAGGGTTAGTCTGTATCCAGCGCAGTTGTTGCCCATCCATTTCCCGTTCGCCACGTTGATTATGCGTTACTTGTATATTTTGTATGGTATGGGTATATCAATCAGTTGCACATCCTATTATCTTCTAAGTTTTGCTTAAAATAATTTTATATAAGTATGTATGTAAACATCTTAAATGCCTAAACGAAAAATAAAGAAAGATCATTTATAGTAGTATATATAGCATATATATAAATGTTAGGATATAAAATAATTGTCTATATCAATATATTTTTAATAGAGCATGTAGTATGGGCGTTGAAGAGGGTTTAGAAGCTCGAATTGCCTTACTTATGTATGCAGTTACAATGAGCTAAGCGTACCTACTTCTAAGAGAAAAAATTTACCACATAGCTGTAACAATTAATTCTACGGGTCTAGATTATAATACTTTAATACGACAGAATGCTTAGTCATCTTTGTGCAATCTGTGAGAGCTGAGGTGAAAGAATGCGGACGTAAACAAAACAAAGTGTGTATTATAGAAGCATTCACAGAACGTTGTCACTTGCAGTTAAGCAAAAAATCACAACACAACAAGCGTCGCGATACATACATACATAGTATTGTAGTAAAGCAACTGAATGCCGCAAATCGATACAAGCAAACAATATTTACAGATTAAACAACTCCACACAAAAAACAATTGTGTCTTTTTGCAAAGAGGATTGTTAAAAACTTATTTTGTCAATTTTAAGGAAAACTAAGGTTTTTCAATTTTTAGTTTTGCCTAGAATTTTGTGAACATACACTGCAGACTTAAGTCATAAATACAAAGAGAGGTGCTCAGCGATAAAGTAGTGATGCAATTAGGCGTTATATCATCAACTTTCTTCCGACTGCTCTTGGTTACGTTTACAAACCAAACATTGCAACTTTGTTGCACAGGCTTCAATGCTGAGCACCGCGATATTACGCTCTAAATGCTTTCGACAAAATGTTAGCACAAAATTTATCCAAACATACCTGCTGCAGTCAGGAGTACAATTAATAAATGTACTAGAAACAGAAGTCAATTTACGAATTTGCTTTAATGTTTGAATGCTTGATTTGATTGTTGTTACTTAATTTGTGTAGTCTCGTTTAAGTTTCTTGGGACCTGCTGGCCCAGTCTCATACTTCGAGCTGGACTGGGACATTGAACTTGCTGTTGTGCTATATTCATTAGGCGAATCGTACATGCTCATATAACCTGGAGCAGTTGAGCCTGTAGAGAAGCAATTTTAAAATAAGCAAATAATAAATTTGACAAAACAATTTCCCGGTCATGAGTTGTAACTGGTAATAGTTCAAGGTGGACAGTGATAGGTGAATAATAAAAAAAAAACAAGTAAATAAATACTAAAGGCAAAAGTTGGACCTTTAAGAATACCTCAAAAACGACATTTTCAAAGATTATAAATACAAAATTTTAGATTGGAAACACCGATACGTACACAAACTCTGGAATAATTGAAATAAAAACTAAATAAAGATAAAGCATTAATGGTAATGATTTTTTAGTAGACTAATTATGTAAGGGATTATAAATTTCAGATTGAGAAAAACTATATGAGCGGAAAAAAGCTTACGCTATTAAAAAAGTAGTCATAGTTATTACCGACAAGATCTCATTTTTATATTACTTTTGAAAATTTCATGTTCATCTCTAGAATGTCCCCCAAAACTAATTAAGTCTAAAGAAGTATCTAAGTGTTCTTCAACACAAGCTCTTGTTGTTTAAAGGATAATGTGAAGTATTAGCAGAGGCGTGAGTTTTTAAATATGTATGTATATATGTACATACTTGCCATTTCTACCGGCCTTATGGTTCTACATATTAAAAATGTACACTGAAAATACTACTTAACATTGTAGCTTACCATAATTTGGCGCAGCCGCAACACTGTAAGGATTCATACGATTCCCTTGCAGACTGCCTGCCTTCTGTGGGCCACCATTATAGGTTTGTTGATAATCGCCGAAGTTTTGAGGTGCGCTGGCCGTATTCCAGCCGTTGGCGGCAGGAGGTGCCGCAGCGGGAGGAGGGCCTGCTGCCACAGGTGCACCTGTTGGCGCTCCATAGCTATTTTGGCCCCATGCACCGGGGGCGGCATATGTGGCTGTATTCCAAGTGGGGGCACCACCATTTTGCGCTGGCGCGCCATAAGCACCATAACCAGCAGCATTTGCAGCGGGTGGTGGTTGTTGGTAGGCTTGTTGCGCTGGTTGTACATAACCACCCCAGCCATTATAAGCACCAGCCGGTGCTGGCTGCGGATAGGCATATGCCGCTTGTGTATTATATGCGGCTGAAGGCTGCTGATAACCACCGGGATTCATAGGTTGCATACCACCAGGTGGTACCATCATGCCACCCTGTTGCTGCTGAGCTGCGAGTTTTTTCGCCAGTTCCTGCTTGTAAACGGACTTCTTTACATCGACCAGAACATATTTTATGGTGTGATTTTTATGCACTGCGGGAACAAATATTTAAAATTCAAGACAAGGTTATTTATACATTATCCTGAATGCTCTTACAAACTGCCTTGTCCACTGAATCGTAATCGTCAAATTCTACAAAGGCAAAGCCACGTTTGCGACCCGTAACCTTGTCCGACAAAATCTTTACACCGACTACATTTCCAAACTGCGAAAAGTGTTCGGTCAGCGCTTGCTCATCATGATTCTCCTTTAGACCTCCAACAAATATCTTCTTCACCGATGAGCTCAGTTCAGGTTTTCCACCTTCCGGGCGCGGCAGGGCACGTTTTGAGTCCACACTTCTGAAGAGGTTAAATTAAGATATATCTATCTATGTATATATATATGTATCTATAGAACTTAATGCAGAGTTATTCTTCGCAGCAGTAAAATTTGTAAACAGTATATACATACATACATATGTATGTACATATATTCTTATATTAAGCTAAATCACTTTTCCTCCGATAATTAATGAATCATGCTTCCATTCTCCCGCACTTACTTGCCATCGATGATGTGCGGGCGCGACGATTGTGCTTTGTCCACCATCGTCGGATCTGAATAAGTGATGAAGCCAAAGCCACGAGAACGCTTCGTAGCCGGATCTCGCATCACAATCACGTCCACCACTTCGCCCCACTGACTGTAGAACGATCGAAGTGTATCCTCTGTCGTTACGCCGGCTAAACCTCCAAGAAACATTTTACGCAAGTGATCCTGCACGACCTCCATTTTTATCTCCTAAATAGTAATTAGGATAATGATTTTTAACTGAATTAGCAATTTTATATAATTGAGATTTGGTTCGCCAGGTATTCCTTCCGGAGTGAAACTTCGCTTTCTACGGCACTTTCTCGGAAATTTATCAATGCATATGATTGCAATAACAACCCCTCCGAGCGTTTTTCAGAATATTTTAATATTAAACAAAATTAGTTATTTAATTATGTGCAGAAAATATACAGTAAACAAAGTATAACGTGCGATAAGAAGAAGACGTCAGGCAACTAAAAATCAGTTGACCAACTCACTGAAAAAGTCACGATGATTTTACTTGCTCAAATAAAAATTTTACAAGGCGACTTGCCGTTTTAGTTGCTTTCAGGTTGGGGAGTGTGAGTGTGTTAGTAAAAAAAAGCGTATATGAATAGGCGATTTACGCCGCCATTAGCAATAACTTGATCGTGTAAACGGGGGTTTTTGTGTTAGTAAAAAAAAGGGAGACCGCTGCGGCCTAGTTTCATTAATGGCTCGCGGACGCCATTACTGATTTTCTTCTTCTTTTTTATTGACCTAGCCATTCACCGCAAAAATGGCTTTCGCATCATTGCCACGCACATCTTTTTCTTTTCAACGAGCAACTACAAACTAATTACCTCTTCAATTTGTACCTGGTAATTATTCTGTGATTTCATCATGTGGAACTTTAAAAATTAGAAAATTTGCTAAAGTTTGCGAAAGCGACAAACTGATGTGAAACAGCAACGCTAAGTTAGAGATCAGGGTTGGGCTGGGCCAAAATAAAAACGTACCCCATTTTTTAAAAAAACGTACCTTCTCAATAAATTTCGTACCTTGAGAAAAAAAATTTTTTAGAATAGGGATGAGTTCGTCTTCGTGTTCGGTTGGATGAGCAAAAAAAAGTCCTCAGAATACTAACATCTTAGAGGGATTAGCTTTCCTCCTTCGATGAGCAAAATAAAAAGGTCCCTTAGGGCCAGTTTCACAGTGGATGTTTAAATCTAATTTGCGAATTGAGTTTAAATCTAGTTTAACTTTTCTTGAGTTTCACAGTGCATTTATTTAAATACGGAATAATGAATGGCAACTTCGAATATTTGACAATTGAAGGTTGACACAACTTGCCAAAAACATATGTTCAATTGTTCAATTATGGAGGCAGCGCGAGCTAAAAATTTTTCGTCGGCCGAAAGAAGTGAATTATTGGATATTGTGCAAAGAATCCACAGTTTATATTATTTATAATACTACGGGATCATTTATATGTGCTATACCATGCAGTTTTATGTTTAATTTGATCTCTTATAAATTGCAATATTGTCGACGCAGCTTGCCTGCACATCCGAAATCAGCTGTTTATTTGTTTTCGATTGCAACTCTGTGCCGTACTTAAATATCCACAATCGGCTATTTAAATCGTATTTTACTTCCAACTGTGAAACTGAAATTCCCTATTTAAACTGCAATCAGAGTTTAAATATCCACTGTGAAACTGGCCCTTACTCGTTATAGGCTACACGCAACAAGAACAAAATAACAACATTTAAAACCATTGCCACTGAATAATATTTTCAGCCCATTATTCATTATTAAGTTACTAGCACAGTTTTTTCCCCTCAATACAACGCTGCGCTTTCATTCATTCCACTTTCCCACATTCTTCTCTTTGCTGGCAGTACCTTGGATTACAGCCCTTCCAGAAGCTGGAATTTGTCAAAAATGAAAATGGGTACCATGTTTACGTGAGAGGAAAAGAGATAAAATATTTGGATGCATGAGTATTCATCGTATGCTAAACAGAAACAACTAGTGTTTCATGCAGTATGCAGAATCTTGTATTGTCCGGGTTTAGACAGGGAAACATCTGGAACGGCAACACTGTATTCGGTGGAGAGGGACGGACGGGGAAAGGAGAGGGGTTTTTGTTTCCCGTACTGGCGACACGCCATTCACACTCATTCCATTCACAATTCCAGTGTTGCCGTTCCAGATGTTTCCCTGTCTAAACCCGGACATTCGAAGAACAAAATCTTTTGCCAATACACCATACCTGTGATCAAAAATAAATAGTTTTCTAGTCACGCCTCTTTTGGATATTCTGTAGTAGGCGTATGTGTAAACTTATTCCTCTTTCCTTTTTTCCGCAAATAACATTTTAAATACAACAATTAATTTAATCGAAAAAGTTTAGCTAGTCAGAAAAATGTTAAGGCTTATACAAACATAAAATCTCTCAGGCAACTGTAAAGTCGTCCCAATCTGCAATAAATTGGAATGTATTTCATTGCGTAGAGAAGTGTAACACAGCATCTAGCCATACATAGATTTTATTTTTATTTATCATAAGAACATTTGGGTAACGATGTTAACTGAAAATACGTTACAATTTCTTTAATTAAAATCTGTTTTCAGTTCATCGTGTTCGTACTTTTTTAAATTAACGCCCGTCTCCAGCTATAAAGAAAAGCAAATACTTCATTTAAAAATAACACTTAAATGAGCTGTTATTTTTGAATGTGGAATAAGTCAATTTTTTACAAAAATGTAGATAATGGCAGTTATAGATAAAACATTTTATGATCTTTTATGGGCAAACAATTTTTTGTAAAAAAAATGAGATTTTAGTATTTGTGAGATGGAAGTTTCAGCTCTTAATAGCATTGACACTGAGAGTGAAATGTAAACATTTGAATATCTCGCAATAACAGAAACAGGACTTATTCCACTTTCAAAAATAACAGTTCAAATATTTTTCAAGAAATTTACTTGAGCGACAATTTGCTTAACACGGGCAAACATTGTTACTCGACAATATATTTGCCTGACGCTAGACGCGTAAAGCGAATCCTCCTGAAGCGCCGTTCCTTCTTAGCTGCAAGTTCTTTCGCCAGTTCGTTCGCCAGCTTGGTAACGTGATTCCTTACATTAACGCACTCATGTTTTATGCTGTGAGGTTTATGCACTTCGGGAGCAAATATTTATAATTCAATACAAAGGAATTTATATATGTATGTACATATGTATATCTTAAATGCTCTTACAAACTGCCTTGTCCACTGAATCGTAATCGTCAAATTCTACAAAGGCAAAGCCACGTTTGCGACCCGTAACCTTGTCCGACAAAATCTTTACACCGACTACATTTCCAAACTGCGAAAAGTGTTCGGTCAGCGCTTGCTCATCATGATTTTCCTTTAGACCTCCAACAAAAATCTTCTTAACCGACGAGCGCGGCAGTGCACGTTCTGGGTTTACAACTCTGAAGAGGTGAAATAAAGAGAAGGTAATGTATCTATGGAGCTTGTTGCAGTTATGCTTTGCAGCAGCTAAATTTGTAAACAGTGCATGTTTATGTAGTATATGCTTATTAAGCTAAATCACTTTTCCTCCGATAGTTTATTAATCATGCTTCCATTCTCCCGCTCTTACTTGCCATCGATGAAGTGCGGGCGCGACGATTGTGCTTTGTCCACCATCGTCGGATCTGAATAAGTGATGAAGCCAAAGCCACGAGAACGCTTCGTAGCCGGATCTCGCATCACAATCACGTCCACCACTTCGCCCCACTGACTGTAGAACGATCGAAGTGTATCCTCTGTCGTTACGCCGGCTAAACCTCCAAGAAACATTTTACGCAAGTGATCCTGCACGACCTCCATTTTTATCTCTTAAGTACCAATTAGGATAATGATTTTTAACTGAATTAGCAATTATATATAATTGAGATGAGATTTGGTTGGCCTGGTTTCATTAATGACTAGGATTCGTACAATACTATCGATCAGGGTTGGATTGGGGGAAAATAAAAACGTACCTCATTTTTAAAAAAAACGTACCTTTTCCATAAATGTCGTACCTTCAAAATAAAAAAAAATTTGCTATTCCAATAGGTTCGTCCGTGTGAAAAGCAAAAAAAAAAAAAAAAAGGTCATTTGAGAATAAAAAAAGGAAAAAGGCTCTAGAATAAAAAGCTTCGCACACGTAGAACTTAAGGCAAGAAAAGCAAAAAAAAAAAAAACCTCTGACAAAAAACGCTTCCCACACGTACAACGTATGACAAACAACAACAACCAGTACAACTTATTCATATTTCCTCATTTTTAAGTCACTATCACAGTTCAATACAACCATGCACTTTCATTCATTCCACTTTCCCACATTTTTCTTTGCTGGCAGTACCTTGAATTACAGCCGTTCCAGAAGCTGGAATTTGTCAAAATTCTAAATGGGTACCATGTTCACGTGAGAGGAAAAGAGATAAGATATTTGGAGGCATGACGATTCATATGTTAAACAGAAACAACTAGTGTTTCATGAAGAATCTTGCAGTCAAAGAACAAAATCTCGGGCCGCGCGCAGCTAAAATTTTTCTATCGGATACGAAGTGGTACGTTTTCGAATAATTAAACACTCCGAAAGTGTCATGCGATGAAATTCCGGGGAAGTGAAGTTATATATCTATATTTTGTGTGTGTGCCTTTTATTTTATACGAAAATTCTGCAATATGCAGTAAATATTAACACAAAGTTGTGCTCTTTTTGGCGCAATTATTTCAAGCGCATATAATTTGTTATTAAAGTAATGTCATGCACACCTTTTTTCTTATTTATAATGCCAAATGTGGTCACTACAAATGTATAACTAAAGATATGTGTATTTAGTGTTTTTATCAATAAAGATTTAACTTTGAAATTCGTTTTGGTTTTAATTTGATGGAAATGCGAGGGCAGAAGTTGACATCTGTAACACTTTATGCAGTTTTATTAGGTTTATTCATCTGAATGCAAATGCATTTCAAATTCCACAAAAATCGTTCATTTTCATATAAAAATGATATTTGACTCATTCTGAAATGTAAACAATAACAGTACGGGTACCAAAATTTTCGTACTCTTGTATCATATTTTCTATGGAGTTTTGTATGGAAAATCGAGTACGATGGTACCAAAATAATTTTCGTACCCGCCACTTCGTATTCCTCACTATTTGTTTTTGTCTCGTTGTTCGCGTGCTCATTTCACAAGATTCGTTGCCTCCTCGCATTCGCCCTACAGTGTTGATATCTCAACGTACCCTGAGAAATGAAAAGCGTACCCAAAAAATAAAACGTACCCTGGGGCAATAAAACGCGTACCCAAAAAATAAAAATGTACCCAAATCAGTACGAAAGTACGGGGATTTCCTACCCTGCTATCGATACCTTCTTTCCGGGGGTTACCCTATACTTTTCAAATTCTCTCATGAGCAATGTTGCCATATTCACAGTTTTAACTGTAAAGCCTCGTTCACATTCGACTTACCTCGCTTTGCTTGACAGTTCGAGTTTCAACAACAAAGCATGAAAAGTAGAAGGTTTGCTACAATGAACGCTTTAACTTTGGAGTTTACTGATATATTTAAAGTAGTAGTAGTTATGCTACTAATGTTTGAAATTCGCGAGTGTCTTAATTGAAAACGTAAACGCACGAGAAAATGAAACCAACTGCAAGCGCACGAGAAAATGAAAAATATCACAAAAAATTTCAACAACTGATTGTCAAAGCGCAAAAAAGTTGAGAGTTGCCCAACATTTTGCTTCGCATTGCTTCGCTTCGCTTTCCTCGCGTTCTATTTAGCAAGCCTCATATAAAAGCATGTATTGAACTTATCTGTCAACGCGAAATTCTGAAGCAAAGCGAAGCAAAAGTCGAATGTGAACGAAGCTTAAAGTTTTTTAAACAAGCTTACAGTTTTTAAAAATACCTCCTAGTCAGTGTTGCCAGATTTTTTTTTCAAAAAACGAAATTCTCAATCAAATAACTGTATTTTCAACCAAAACACTGTAACATTCAAAAACGGAAAAAACCAGATTAATTTTTTACTTTCGATACACTAACATCTGTAACTTCACATCATATCTTTTTTGAGCAAAATGAAAAATTTGCTCAAATTAAAAATATTTGGTTTTTCTTTGCTGTTGTGTTTCTGAGAAATTCGAAGATCGGAAATGCAACACTGTGCAAATTTGGCAGCACTTTTCATTTAAGTAATTTCCTTGGAAGCGTACGGAAGTACCGGAGTCATTGTTATATAAAAAGAAATCAAGTATTACATTTTTAAAATAAAGTCAAACGCAGAAATGACCAACGATAACGGAAATCAAAAGGGCAGATCGAATGGGCAAAATAATGATGATGTAAGTAAAAATGAAATTTGTACACAGGAAAAGAATTGATTGTCTCGAAGAGGCTCAGATCCGCCATTTTGTAAAGGATGGATGACGTGTGAAAAATTTTTGTGGTTATGTGAAAAATCGATAAATAATTTTTTGTAGGATTCCATTACGGAACCGGAGCCCCTTCGCAAATTGTTTATTGGCGGTTTGGACTATCGTACTACGGATGAGGGTCTCAAGTCTCATTTTGAAAAGTGGGGCAGAATTGTGGACGTAGTCGTGATGAAAGACCCGCGTACGAAGCGTTCACGTGGTTTCGGTTTCATCACGTACTCTCGTTCATCAATGATAGATGATGCCCAAGATGCGCGTCCGCACAAGATTGATGGACGCGTTGTAGAACCGAAACGTGCTGTTCCGCGCCAAGAAATTGACAACCCGCATGCCGGCGCCACGGTAAAGAAACTTTTCGTGGGTGGTCTGAGGGAAGAACACGATGAACAGTGTCTACGCGATTACTTTGGCGAATTCGGTCAGATTGAAGATATAAACATTGTCATTGATAAGGAGACGGGCAAAAAGAGGGGCTTCGCTTTTATTGAATATGATGACTACGATCCAGTGGACAAAATTGTGTGTAAGTGATTAGCTTTACTACATCTAATGCTCGCCCATCTGAATTAGAAGTATGTATAAATTACAGTCCCAGCTCCGCATAAATGTTCTTTAGTTTCATGCGGCGTTTCATGACTGTAAGATAAAATTTGAGCACTTATTATATCTTTGTTGATTTATATACAACATTATGAATTGATGAAAATGTAAGTGCCACACTCGGATAATATTAAGCGATTGTAGTGCCAGTTATGTTCTTTTTGTTTAAATGAAGTATTCTTGTTTATCACAGTTTCTGACAAATTGGCAAAATGTTATTATCGTTTGTTTTCAATTCCTTTACACAACTGTGAGATTAATCTAGACGTCGGCTTTCGCTATGTTAAGTGAACGTTTCTAAAAGAATTTCCAAATTCTCTTAATTCGCAGCCTCGCCACAATACAAATTTGTTAAGCTAAACAAATTACCCTTATACCTTATTACCAGAATATATGTACATTCGCAGTCCCAGCTCCGCATAAATGTTCTTTAGTTTCATGCGGCGTTTCATGACTGTAAGATAAATTTTGAGCACTTATTATATCTTTGTTGATTTATATACAACATTATGAATTGATGAAAATGTAAGTGCCACACTCGGATAATATTAAGCGATTGTAGTGCCAGTTATGTTCTTTTTGTTTAAATGAAGTATTCTTGTTTATCACAGTTTCTGACAAATTGGCAAAATGTTATTATCGTTTGTTTTCAATTCCTTTACACAACTGTGAGATTAATCTAGACGTCGGCTTTCGCTATGTTAAGTGAACGTTTCTAAAAGAAATTCCAAATTCTCTTAACTCGCAGCCTCGTCACAAACTTGTTAAGCAAACAAACAAAGATTACTACCCTTATACCGTTTTACCAGAAAATACATTCACAGTCCCAGCTCCGCATAGTCCCTTTCAATGAATTCATGCGGCGTTTCACGACTGTAATATCAAATAATGTAGCTGTATTATATCTCTGTTGATTTTTTTACTTTTCATAAGTTTAGAATGAATCGATGAAAAAGTATAAGCGACAATCTAATTATTCAAAACTTCCGCTTTATATTGTTTTGAATTGAATTCTTAATATTAATGAAGAATTTTATATTTTTTTGCAGTACAAAAATCACATACGATTAAAAATAAGAATCTTGACGTAAAGAAGGCTTTACCCAAGCAGGAAATGGGCCAGCCACAGGGTGGGCGCGGCGGTAATAATATGGGACGCGGTGGTAATATGGGCAATCAAAATGGCGGTTGGGGCGGTAATCGCGGTGGAAATGATAATTGGGGTGGCGGTAATAATAATTTCGGCGGCGGCTACAATAATGGCAATGGCGGTTGGGGCGGCAATAACATGGGTCCTTGGGATGATGGAAATGGTGGTGGCAGTTGGAACAACGGACCCAGTGGCAATTTTGGGGGTCCCAGCAACAGTGGTCCTGGAAACAATGGTAATTGGGGTGGTAGCAACAATGACTTTGGCGGTGGCTATCAGCAAAGTTATGGTGGTGGCCCACAGCGTGGAGGTGGCAATTTCGGCAATAATCGCATGCAACCCTATAACAATAGTGGCAACTTCGGAAATAAAATGGGTAAGTATTATAAAACTACTAAATATTTGTCTGCTTTAAAATTTTTCTATTTCCTGAGCTGTCCACGTAAACAAGGTTTTTTTAGAAAGAATTTCAGATTTTCTTTCACAGTCCCAGCTTTCAAATGAATTAAGTAATGTCTTGTTAGCTGAAACGATTCAAAGTGTTAAATTTATGAAAATGTTCGCTACATTAGAAGTTGCGAGCAGTGTTGAGACCACAGTTTCTGACAAAACTGATGAAACGTCTATAAAATGGCTTCTTCAGTTTCAAAAACGCTGTGAGATTAAGGAAAGACGTCGGCTTACGCTATGTTATGCGAATGTTTTACCTTAAAATTCGTTGTAACACGCAGCCTCGCCACAAATAAACTTTGCACAGCTTTCCCTTTTTATCTTCTATATATTTTGTTTGTTGTTGAGATGAGATAATGTATGAGTGCATTTTATGTTTGTTTGCAATTCAGGCAACCAAGGAGGTAATTTTGGCAGTAATCAGGGCTTTAATGGTCCAAATATGATGGGCGGCGGCGGTGGCAACAGCAGGAGATATTGAGGTGAGCTAGCTTATCGATCTTACAAAATACTCAACTAACATGGCCTAAGAATTAAATTTTGAAAATACTAACAATATAATTGGTTGCACATTTAGACTGAATTTCGAGTTTAGTTTTTGAGTTCTTCCATTAATTTGTGAACGTTTTTGTAAATTTCTAAAATTAGGTTTGAGATAAGTCGAGTGTGAGCTTTACTTAAAAGACATAATAGCAGCATAATAGTCAACATTGTTGTTTTTAGGTAGCGTTCCCGTATGAAATTAGCTATTTGAACGATGTAACTATAGTTTTTCTTTTACTTCTTGTACGTTCGAACTCGAAATTAGTAACTCTCGATTAAAATTGATTGTTTAATTTGCCCATTATTTTTTACACAGCATATAAATAATATTTTTTATTTATAAACATTTTATAGGTGGTAAAATTGAGCCAGGTCACATTCAATCTCAAATTCAAGCAAGTAATCCAAAAGATACAGATAAGAAATTTTAAAGCAACCCCTGAAGCAGAATTGAGATACAGTGTTTTAAGTGTTGAAGTGAGAGTTAAAAAATGAGATCAGAGCATTGAATCAGTGAAGCACAGGAGTGGAGAAGCGAGTCAAGAAGTTGAAGGTGATGCAGAAGAGAGACAGATGAAGAGGATGATCATGATGGTGAAAAAGAATATGGATTCGTGATGAAAGTAAAAGCAGCAGTCTTACAGAGAGATACAAGCATAAGAGATAATTGGATGAGGAAAATACGTATGTGTGTATGTAGGCACTTGCTACCTTCCCCATGTCAGCGCCAGATATCAAGTAGCTTTACAAGGAAACTCTTAAAAATAGAGAAAAACCAACAACAATAGTATTGTAAATTGTAGCAAATATAAACACGAAAGGAACAAGTCGGACAAGCATAACATCCTCATGTAAAATTCCTTATTGCAAGGCCAAATTTTATATTCATGTATAGAATTCTTCTACAGCTGCATTTAGATTTGAGATGTATTTTGTTTAACTTTTATTTAGTTGAGTGCAGTTGTAGCCGGATCACTCCGTTCTGTTCCGAACAAATTAACTTTAAAATATCAATTTTCACATAAGTTTTTTGTGTAATATTTTTTGTGTAAGTTATTTGCGTAAGCTTCTTAGTTTTAATAGTATTTATTGTCAACACAGAATTTCCTTAAGATAAGGATGATTTTATGATAGTATGTTTACTAAGGATACTTGACTTTGTCTCTATGAAACAATCAGGTTAGATATCAACAATTGCTGTCAAACAATTCCCCTACGGCAATAGCAATTTCCATATTGAAATATTTGATTGTAAACGTTTGAACCAGCATTTTAAGAGTTGATGAATTTTTTAACAAAGCTATAAAATTTACAAAATACACGCAGTTACGACCCAATTTATTGTAAGCAGTCTTATTTAGAGAAATGTATACATATACAAATGTAAAAACGTAATTATTGTGTAGTTATAGTGGTTTTGAAGATTATTAATTTTGATTGTGAACAAAATATGAACTGTAGGTATTGAAAGTATGGCGAAGAGGAGGAGACCAAGTTTCTAAATAGAAGTTGCGTTATAAAAGAAGCCAAGGTAAAAAGAAGTGCAGAAGTAGCAGCAACCTTACAAAGGCGATTTTCTTACCTTTCCGCGAGATTTGAGAATTGATTTCTACGTTTTTTCAAATGAAAAAAAATTCGTTTTATTTTCACACTCAATCAGTTCTCAAGGCATTCTTTTCATACCAAATTTTCACCAATGAAAATTTCTTTTTAAGTAATTGAACTAATTTTTGTTGCAAGATGACTGCAATCAACTTGAAGTTTCAATGCCAGGATGAAATGTGTAGAAGAGGAAGAGTGCATACTGAGCGCATGGCCGCTTTTATGGAAAATGTCAAGCACTATACGCGGATCCGAGGTAAGTGCAAATTTGTTGCAGGTCCTCTAGCAGCCGTACGTTCCGAAAAGGACAAGATTTTTTATTTAAAATTTTCTTCGTATTTAAGTTAGTTGTGTAAGTGTATTTCTATAAAGTATCTTACAATAAACATTTTATTAAATACTTAAAGCGTTTTAAAATTTTTTGATAAATTCGTATTTGAGTAAGTATGGAATCGAATGCTAAGGCAGAAATATTCGTTGTAATCAGGCATAATACAAATTTTGATTGCTTTATTGCCTTGCAAATGCAACTTTTATATAGGCCCTCGCCTCCATTGCCCACAAACATTTAATAGTAATTGGTTAAACCGACATCAAAGTCATCTAAATTCACAAGAAATATAAGAGTAAAAATTTGTAACTGATATTAGTCGGCAATTTAGAAGTGCGACAGTTATTACACTTGATTTAAAATTGCTGATTTTGATTAAAGAATTTTAACCAAAATGAGTCAATTCCTATTGTTATCGGATCGAAACGTCCGAGCACATTTTGTGCGACTGTCTCGCAATTAGTAGGCTACTCAGTGCCTCCACGGAAAATATGGAACACTAAACCCTACTTTTCATTAAAAGGCTAACACAACTGGGTTAAATACAGGCCAGCACAAAAGAAGACCTTCAACATCAACAATATCGAATACACTGAACTACCTTTGTTGCTAAATAGGGTTGTGAAGAATCATGGATCGAGATTTTCCACCAACTTTTCTACCTTTCTAACCCAGTTCTGAGCATGAAATTGTTCGCAAGAAATTAATTTCAATATAGATTATTGCAGGCGGGAACAGACGAAGTCCTGTATAATTAATCTCGGCAAATTGCACAGCACTTATATTATGAGATGGATTTCTTTGAAAGATAAATTGCACGTCTCCCCTTACCCACTGAGCCACGGCAGCGCCATTACATTGAAGAAATTTCATGCTGATCCATTAAAAAAAATATGAGGAATCATATTTCTTCCAAGATCCCTCAGTTTTTAAGCAATCGCGCCTATTTTGAACATGAAGGTTAATGCCTGAAACACAACACCGACCACGTTCGCAGAACTATGCGTTTTTTTGGCCTGCCGCAGTAAACAAACTGCAATCAACGGTCGTCGGCAGTTCAATTTCTATACAATTGAACGCCTCTGTAAACAAAATTCGGCAAACGGCCTGTTGAGCCTAAATGATAGCAATATGCATATCTGACAACACTACTGATGTGAGAAATTTCTGTTCACTTGCTCTTTGAATTTTCTTTTGTACTGCGTCAAATCTTTTCATTAGTAAAAACTAAAACTTTTTCATTCCTTGATATCAAATCGGCGTATAATTATCAAATCAAAATTATTCAAAAAATAATAATAAAGAAAATTAATTGTACTCTACTATTCTATTAGATGTTATGTGCCTCGCCTGAGATTTGAACTCGGGTCTTCCGTTTCAGCAGCCAAGCGTTTGTCAACTTGACCAACGTGTCGCGTTTCCTTTCGTCGCTTAAAATTAACCAGAACGAGGAAGTCTCTCAAATTTCTAAAAATAGAAAACTTATAAGCAGCTGTAATGAAATTCAAAGAAATCATTACTGCGGCTGTTGGGAAAATGCAACCCTAAATTGGACGCAGCGTGAAATTAGAACCAGTTCTATCGTCGTTCGTTGCGTTTTGCGATGGTCGTCGGCCGTTCTGTTCCATTCCTGACGTTCTCATAAGACTACTCGTTCCAAAATGCGGAATACCGCAGCGGTCTGCGTTGTGGTCGCAATTGTGTTTCAGGCATAAAGCATATGGTATCGTGCCGTTTCATTCTCATTTCATACTCTTAACTTGGCTACTGGAATTGGAATGTAAACAAAAGTTGACAACGGCAAAATCCAAATCAGACATGGAAATGGAAGGGGCACAATCGGAAAAAAAACTGTTAAAATTTATCTATAAATATAAAGATCAAGATGATAAATCATCTGAAGCAGTAATTGACATAGCCATTCCTTATGAGTACGAGGATGTATGTCTGGAGGAGCTGGTAACGAAGTTGCTCACCAAAATGGACCCTATGATGCGATATTTGGACGAAAACGGCCGTAAGAATATGCGATCCATAACACAGCAACACGCTTTTTAAGGGAAAATTTTTCACCTACAGCTATAAAGGAAGAGCTGCTGAAATTCATCGCCGTGGAAAATCAGATTTTTCTGGACGACCATGCAGAGAAACTGTTGACACAAGCGCGCAACAACGAGTTGGATCTGGAAGCGATTATACGTGAAACGGAACGGCATTACAAGGATGAGCTGATACAATTTGCCGACCGTGTGGGACCAACTGATGAGGATATCTTCGCTCAAAGTTTTCATAGGTCGATAAATATATGCAGGCTTCACTGTTAACTGCACAAATTTTCTTTGTACATTGTATATTTTAGCGTGGTGAACTCATCCTCGTTGGAGGAAATACTCAAGCGGGAGCGCACCTACGCCAAGGTAATTTCGGATATGACCAAACACATGGATAAGGAAGTCGAATCATTGAATTGCTCACAGCAGGAGGAAATGGAATCTAACATCAATCAGTTGGATATCACAACAACACCAGAGGTAACCTTTCCAGATGCAGTTTATTGATTTTTAAGATAAACGTCATTATATTCTGAATCCAACGGTAGGACATAAACAATCTACTCGCGCAGCAATACACCACACAAAATTACATACGCAAGCGTTATGAATCTGAGCTGGAGGCAAAAAAAGGCCATCAAAGAAATGAATACCGCAATTGGATAACCAGTCAAGTGAGCAAGATATTTCAGACCAAATGTATGGCGGCCACATCGTTGGGCAATCGATCGTCTATGTTCATCTCACAGCAGCCCTCCATGGAGGAGAGCTTCACCATACATTTGGGCTCCCAACTGAAGCATATGCACAACATACGCATACTGAGTGCCAACGTGACGGATCTCTGTAGCCCGTTGCATGCGGAAGAAAGGTACAAAGTTGTGTACTTATGTATGTATATGGAATCGAAAGAGTAATGCAGAAGCATGTTTCTTTGCAGTTTAACTGGTTTGAACATGGCTTTGGGTCTCTATTCAAGTTCGCTGTGCGGTGTGGTTGTACTAACGCCTTCCATACAAGCACAAGCCAATAGAAGCATCATTAAAAATGCCAACATGTCCACCGAGTTTCATTTTGAACAAGTAAAATGGTTTTCTTTTAAAAGTTTTTCAGTTTTTTGTACTGAAGTTGATTTGCTTTAATAGATCGATGATCAATTGGAAAAAATTGAGGCGCAAATACGTGCGCTTTCCGTGAACGCCTCCACCACGCCCAGCACCAACAGCGCCAACAGCTTCGATGCTGATACCGGAGGCACTGGCGGTAGCTGCAATTCGTCGCCGCGTAAATCCTCAGCGAAGCTGAAGACCGGCGACTTTTTTATAACAAAACACTCGAATCTCTCACAATCTCATGTCATATTTCATCTCATTTCGGATGAGCCTATTAATAGTCCCAGCGATATAAATTCCCGTCATCCAGTAATTTTGGGTTTACGCAACATTTTGAAGATGGCCAGTCGACACGACGTCACAACGCTAACCATTCCAGCATTGCTGCGCCATGAAATGTCTGAGGACATGACAGTACAATGGTGCATGCGGCGTGCCGAATTGGTGTTCAAGTGCGCCAAAGGTTTCATGATCGAGTCAGCCTCCTGGGGTGGCGCGGAATTAAGGTATTAATATTTTTTGCTTGTAATTTTTATTGTTTAAAGCTTATTGATTTATTTTCTCAATTCGCAGCACTTTGCAGCTTCTACTGCCGCACGACATTTCCGAGGAGCTTTTCAACACTCTTGCTGGTATGGTGCCGAATGTCTTTCGTGTGGCAAATCCGAAAATATTGGTTGAGAATAGCAAGCCACAATAATAAAGAACCGTTTAGGAAGACTCATTTCCAACTTACCACATTTCTACGCTCGGTTAAAGCAAAGCGTCATTCGAAATCTCGTACAATATTTTATAAGTTAGTATTATGTACTTTATTTGTTTAAACTCGAAAATCTTTCTTTTATCTAACTTTAAGTACACTCTCTTGATTTGTTCGCTGGTATTACCATGCGTAAACAATGTTCAAATGTTCAACACACTCCGTATTGCTGTGAATTTCCTGTATCATTTCTGCACGCCTTTGTGCAATGAACTTCCATCAAATTGATTTTGCTTTGCATAACTTGTAATCTGTTGTAAATACGTATGTGTTTTTTTTGAATATAAGTAAACATTCTTTTAAACTTTTTCTCCATTTTGGCTTACTTCCTATGAATGTATGTATATCTACTACTTTGTTAACAATAATTTACGTAATTTTTTTTCTCCCAAATTTGAATATAAATAAATACTCGCATTACGTTCTTAAATTGTTAAATAGTGTGCTCTGCTGCTGCTTTTTCTCTGCCTTGCCTTTTTAAATTTTTCAGCTGAGTTCAGGTTTTAGTTGTGTGTGTGGAATGTGTGCTTCAAAAAACATTCGCAGTATATATTTTGTTTTTCTTGGGTTAGTTTAGGACAGTGAAACTGTTTTAAGAAATACGCTTTATTTTGATGTGTGAATGAAGAACGATTTTAGATAAGCTTGCCAACCGAAATGTTATTAAAAATAATGCCCTTCTACATTTCTATCCGAATTTCTGTTCCACATTTTACTATTGATCGAGCTTATAACGATCTAAATTTGTTAAGAGCAACTTGATTTTACAAAATTCAATAATGTTTCACATTTCACTTTCGATAGTAATTGAAACAGATCCCAATGAAATTGAATTCGTATGTAAATTAATATAGATCCAGAGTGAAATGGACCCAACTTCAATTGAATTCGTTTCCAAACTGATGTCGATTGAAAGTGAAATGTAGAACATGCCAGATTAAGGTACTCTAGTCATATAGTGACGTTTCAAAAGATATACCGGCGAAACAAGCTCATAGGACCCTTTTCGATTTTAAATTAAATTTAGAATAGAATTTCAAAAGCTCCCCCGGCAGGCAAATTACAAAAATAGATAAGTTGAAACTAGAGTTCACAGTCTACATCATCTATTAAGGGTGTCGTCATTTGCCAAAGGGCTGAGTGTATTCAGATATAGAAGTCAAAATTGTTATAGCTTATAGTAAAAAAATTCATGTTATATCATTCAGTTTTGATTTTTTTAATGATGTACGCAAAATGATGCGTGCCTAAGTTGTCGTCGTTCGGGGGGATCGCTGAGGTGTCTGAAAGTGAGCGGAGGAGGAGCAAACGAGAAGCTTTGAAGAACTGACTAAAACGTGCATCAAATAAATAAAGAAAACAGGATTACAGTGTTTTACTATTTAGGGGTCATTTAAATGTTGTATGTATTGAAAAGATCGGTACATTACATTGTATTGTATTGAATGAGTGTATATGTGTGTGTATATAATGCATGTTTAGGCTTACCTATTTGTGAAAACTAGAAATTACTGAAACTAGCATGAATGTGCTTAGCATAATTACAGGCAGTAATTATATTAAGTAGTATATAAACTAATTTTAAATTAAGTGTATGTATTTTATATGTATAGAAGAAGTTTAGATAAGTATCAGTACAATTTGTATAGATTGCTTTAAATTAATAAATGCTCACCAAACTAAATATAAGCTAAACATATACTAAATGTGCAAACAAATGCTCACAGTTTATTTATACCGAAAAATATATGGGACCTACATTAACGAATTATTTAAGACATTGGTATTGTAATTGTATTTCCATGCAAACTAATTATGACAAACAATTATTGTTGAGTGTAAATTAATTTAGTATAGCACGCATACGAATGCAATATAATAATTGAACATAGTAAATATGTATTAAGTAAGTGTAAATGTTCACATAATAGTAAATGCATTAAATATTGCTCTTAAATAAATGTAATTAATTTGCATTTTAAAGTTAGTCTTTTGCTTTAAACTTTTTTGCTCGTTTAAATATAGATTTAGATCATTTACTGTGTGCTTCTTCAATTCACAGTTAGTGTTATTTCAATTTGTGAGACGCCCAAAAGAACTTTTTACTTATTTTATGTTTAAGCAACCAATTTTTCTTTAAGTTTCTTTCTATGCATGATTTTTTTTTACTTTAACAGGGAACTTCATGCTTTTTCAGGTGTTTCGCATTTAGCATAATTTCTAATAATAATACTATATTTGATTCCATTTACTTGAAATGGTCATAGAACACAAAAGAAAATAATATTTACAAATAAATTAATTCAAACAAAAACAGAAGTTCAATATGTATAAACTATCACAAAGCAAAGAAATACAATACTTAAAAAGAAAATAAAACACTAATTATCTACGAGCCAATGATAAAACTAGCCAACAGCAAAATGCAACCGACATATTTCTGTATATAGATTCGATATAGTTTGAAGAAGTTTATAACCGTTTCATGTACAGCTTTTTTGCCTTTCCCTCTTCACCACTTTTGCAAAAAACAATTTTGAATTTTGCAACAAGTTTTTTCAAGCATGAAACAGATTCTCTACATACATACATGTAAAGACGAGGAGACTAATGCCTGATTGTACAGTAATATAACATCACTGTTTGAAAAAATTTTTACATCAAACTGCGAAAATGCAAAATTTTCATGAGATCGTTTTCTATATATTATATGCATTTTCAATGGCGTTTTTTTTTGCAAAAATCTCGCGTAAGAGTTGTTGCTAGCCCTCTAGATCTTCATTAATGCATAGAATCACATATTAGTCGCAACTTTGCTGTTGTCTAGTGTAATTAACATTTTGTTCTGGTTTCTCTTTTGTTGTTTTCGCTTTTCGCTAAAATTTTTTGTTAAATATGATTTTTGTTCCATGCTCGTTATTATAATAAATCTCTCGCTTAACAAAATTTACATTTGACTCTCCTTGCGCCATTGAAACGTGCCCGACTTTACGCCGATGCTAGAGGATCCCTGATTGCTGTTGGAGGAGAGTATGTTGGTGCGGCGTATCAGCTGTGCTGCCGAGTCGAAGCGGCTGCGTATGAGCCGCATGGGATTGCTGGTGATGCCACTGCGTTTGCTTTTACTGCGAAGAGGGAAAGTGTTGGTGAGATCAGAGCTGCACTCGCAGTTTGCATTGAGAACTCACCTCGACGAGCTCGACTGGTTCTCCTTGAGGTTGCCCAAAATGATGCGCATGTGTGTGTCACGTGCGAAATGATTATCAGGCAGATGGGACTTGCCAGCGAAATTAGCAGCACCGCCACCGTTGGCAGCCGCACACCCTCCCGAGGCGCCAGCCTCGTCGAAGGCGTTTAACGATGGTAACTGTCCGGGTGAGCTGAGTTCGCTGCTGGGCGAGTGCGGCGGTGTAGCGTACAGCGGCGACATGCACTCCATGTCGTACAGGTCCGCGTCATTGGTGGCCATATGCGCAGCTGCACAAAAGCGAGCGATTAGTTGTGGACATAAGCTGGTAACTTCAGCGGCTTCGCACTTACCTAGCTGATGCTCACTCAGATCGGGCAACAGCTGTGAGTGCCGCTGCGAGAGGTGTGCGTGGGCAGCGCCTTTGTGTGCTGCCGAGGAGGAGGAGGCGTGCCGCGAGCTGACAACTGGCGCATTTTGCACGAAGGGATTGTTGCGTGAGCCCAACTTGGTTTGACGCTGCAATTGCTGTGTGAATGTGAGCGGCACCTGTCGTGCAGGGAACGAGAAGGCACAAAGTCAGAAATACTTTAAACTCTTGCGTGAACTTTGATGCGCTGCCACTTACATCGTTGCTGCTGCCCGTAGACTGACTAGAGATGACGCTCTTGCGCTTGTGCAGGCTGCTCGCGTCTGATTGCATTGTGTTCTGGTAGAAATTGTTCGAGCTGTGCGTCGAACTGGAGGCGTTCAGCGCGTTCGACGGTGGCTGCATGCTGTTGTTGTTGTTCACGGTGGCCGTAGTGGCAGCAGAACATACCGAGGATGCGGCCGAAACGTGTGGGGGATATGTTGGCGCGCCTAGGCCCAGGCTCTGATGGGGCGGCAAAGAGGGAGGCTGATCTGGTGAGCGCAGCATGCTGGGATGGAACTTCGACTCAATGGGATTGTTAGTTTCGGCTACAGCGAGTGATTGCAGAGAGGGAGAAGGAGCAGCATGCCCAGATTAGTAAGAAAGTCTGTTGAATAAAGTGGCATGAGCAGGCTTACTTTTCGTGTAGTTCTCAAATATTTTCAGAATGTTGGTGCGATTCGACTTGGCCGCCAGTTTGATGGGTGTGCGTCCGCAATGGTCGCACTTGTAGGGGTTAGCGCCATACTTCAGTAGCGCAATGACACACTTCTCATGGCCCTCTTGCGCCGATATGCCCAGCGCGGTGGCACCCTGCTTGCAGGCGTGATCAGCCACCGCGCCGAAGTAGAGCAGTATGTTCATGACGTCATGGTTGCCCTGCCACGCGCACGAGTGCAGTGGCGTGCGCGCCTCCAAGTCCATCGCATTCACATCGGCATTTCCTATAAGCGTTGCAGAGGTTAACTTGACAGTGTTAAATGGTAAGAGCCATAAGAGCGGCATAACCGAATTGTCTACATATCGTTACCTTAGAAAGACCCTAACAAACTTTTTTGAAATGAAACAAAAATTTTAGTATTTGTCTTTTTACATTACAGTTACAATACTTGCTACTAAAAGGTTAGACCTTTAGGATTTTCGAAACGATTATTTTAATTAATAGAGATTTAAATTATTCGCACAAAAATGTAGTTTGATAACAAAGAATAAATTCACGTTGTGTCAGGACGTTGGAACATGCGCTGTGTTCTCGTCGGCTGCAATCGTTCAACTCTCCGTTCGTTGGTGTCGTGTTGCCAGATTACCCATTACTCGACTTGTCAGCTTGCCTGGTTCTGGAGTTGCCAGGGTTCCTTTTAGTCGGCCGTTCCTGACAGTTGGATACGTCCTCGTATCGATGGTCGTCGTCGTCTGCTTCATTGTCTTCCTCAGATTCGTCGCTGTCGTCGTCGTACGTTGGCAGAGTACAGTATGGCTTCATTTTGTCGGAAGCAAATACTGATGTATAGTGTCGCTGCTTACGTCGGGAACCCGGAATGTCTTCGATGACGTATCGGTCTTTCCCCAATACTTTGGTGACGAGGAATGGACCTTTAAAACGTGGTTCCAATTTTCGTGATGTTCCCGTACTAACAGGTTCATTTTCGGCAAGAACTAAATCTCCGACATTGTAGATCGTTGGTTTAGCATGACCTCTGTCATACCGCTGCTTAGCTTTGGCTCGTTCTTCGTTGATACGTTTCGCTGCATCTTCACGTAGCTGCGTCACATTTGGTTCGTTGTTATCGTTATCGTCTTGTAGAGCAAGTATTAGTTTATTTGCTAAAATGTCGCGTGGCTTAAAGTTGAACAGTAATTGTTGTGGTGTTTGACCGGTCGTTTTATTTTTCATTGTATTAATGGCCCACTGTATGCTGTGTAGGTCATTGTCCCAGCGTTTGTCATTGGTACTTGTTGGTAGGAGCATGGAAAGTAACGTCCGGTTCGTGCGTTCTGCGTGTGCGTTGGCGCGAGGAGTGCGCACGGCGTTTAAAATATGTTTTACTGAATGGTCCTTGCAATAACGCTGAAATTCCCTCGATGTAAAAGCTGTGCCGCGATCAGTGATTATTCGTTCCGGCATTCCTACATAGCTGCTGACTTCCTGCAATACTGTCAGTACGTGTTTCGTTGCTGTGCTTTTGACGGCTCGTACAATTGTAAATTTTGTAAAGGCATCCACCATCACCAGGATATGTTCGTTGCGCTTGGATGTTCGTGGAAACGGTCCCAAATGGTCCAGATGAACTGTTTTAAATGGTACGGGATCGATATTATCAAAATGATATTCACCTTCTCGCTTTCCCCCGGGATATTTGTTGTATGCACATTCTATGCAAGCCTTTAGATATCCCTTCACATAATTTCTCATTCGGGGAAACCAGAACACTCGCTTTATTCGTTCGAGCGTATTTTCTAGTCCGACGTGACCTATCTTATCGTGGCATTCGTACACGATTCTCCACCTTAACGCTCTTGGTACTACCCATTTCCCTTTCCGACACAATCTTCCATCCTGCAATGAGAATTCTTCTGTCGTTTTTTTATCTTTTGCCAGTAGTTTTTCAACAATTTCCTTTGTCTTATCGTCCTGTAACTGCATACTAAAAATCCAATCACCCTCTTCCAGCTCTACTTTATCAATTCGCATACATGCTGTTTCTTTTTCTTTTGGAGGTTCGTACGGATTACGACTAAGTGCATCTACGTGTGGCATACGTATTCCCGAACGATGCTCGATATTTATGTCAAACTCCTGTATGCGTAGCCACCATCTTGCAATCCGCGGAATGAGTTCCTTCTTCTGCATTGTTGTTTTAATGGCGCTACAATCGGTGACAACTTTGACATTCTTTCCAGCTACATAATACCTAAACCTTTCTAATGCCTCTACCACTGCCATGGTTTCGAGCTCATAACTATGGTATTTACACTCCGTTTCAGTTGTTGAGCGACTAAAATACGCAACAGGTTTCCATACATTATCGTCTTGCTGCATGAGAACTGCTGCTATACCTATCGCGCTGGCGTCAGTATGTATTTCGTGTATAGCTTCCATTCGGTACGCTGTCATAACCGGCTGACTAACAAGAGCAGCCTTGAGATCGTCGAATGCTTTACCTTGGTCTGCTGTCCATTGAAAAGGTTGGTCCTTATGCAAAAGTCTTCGTAGTGGTTCAGAAACTATAGCGTAGGCAGGAACAAATTTGCGAAAATATCCTGTCAGCCCTAAAAACTGGCGAAGTTCTGTTAAATTTGTTGGTGTGCGAAAATTCTGCACAGCTGACGTTTTGACGGTACCTGGGCTTACACCTCCGCGTGACAAGGTATGCCCTAGAAACTCTATAGTTCTTTTAATAAATTCGCATTTCGTTATGTTTAACGTCAGTTTGCATTCACCAATCACCGTGAGTACGCGTTTTAATTTGGAAAACATTTCAGGAATAGTGTTGCTTCCTATCAAGATATCGTCCATGTAGTGAATCATGTCTCCCTTTTTTGTCTTTGCTTTCAGTTTTGACATAAGCCTCTGGAAAACAGCAGGCGCGTTTTTCAGCCCAAATGGCATGCGTTTAAATTCGTAAAGCCCTTCTGTGGTTACGAAAGCAGTAAACTTTCGACTCTGCGGCTGAATAGGGATTTGATAGTACCCACTATTTAAATCAAGCGTCGTGAAGTACTTGTACTGAATCGCTTCCTGAATACTTTCGTCAATGTGTGGAGTCGGGTATACTTCTTTCTTGGTGTGTGCATTTAGGCGCCTGTAATCTACACACATGCGTTCTTGACCATTTTTTTTCTTAACTAGTACGATGGGACTAGCATACTCGGACGTCGATTCCGTGACTATATCGTTGGCTAACAGCTCGGCGATCATATCGGATACAATCACCTTTTTTGGCTCAGGTACCCGGTATGGACGTTGCGTAATTGGGTCAGTTGAGTCTACTTCTAATTGCATTTCGACGAGGTCTGTTTTTCCTATTTCGTCAAGACCCTTAGCAAATACGTTTCGATGTTCGTTTAATAACGTCATTAGAGTAACGCGTGCGTTGTCGTCATTAATGTCGCAGCTAATGTCACTCGTTCTTAGTAGGTATCCTGACGACTCGTCGTGATTATGTATCAAATGTGAATCAAACGAAATTTGTGCAAAGTGGAACTCACCATTTTCGAAGAATACTCTGATATCTTGATTGTGCAGTATTTCTTGCCCCAACAAAACGTCGGTTGGTAACAAATCATCATCGACAATATACAGATCAAGTTTGAACTTTACCTGATCAAGCTCCACTTGCGCCGAAACTTTCTCGCTTGCACTTCGTAGTCCACCGCAAATTCCTTTAATTTTCACGCAGCATGTACTTTTTGCACTGCTTAGCAGGTTCGCGACAGAGCTGCGTATCATGTTACATTCACTACCAGTGTCAATGTATGCTTTTAATTGCATGTCGTTTATACGCATATTCTTTTCACACACATCGCGCGTTTTCATTACTTCGGCCCTTTTCACGTTCGCGCTTTTGCCACAATTTTCTGCTTCGTTTTTCTGGTGCACCTTTCCGCAGTCGGTACAACGATGTCTGCGCTGTGGCTTAGGACACTGTCTTGCCATGTGCCCATTTTCATTGCAATTGTAACATTTCACAGCAAATTTTGTATTTGTGTTTGGCGTATATTTCTGTTGCGTTGCTTGCACCGCACTTTCATTCACTTTGTTTACATACTCATTTCGAGGAGCACGTATTAACGGAGAATTTCTGATATATTCGTCGAAGCACTCACGCATTTCTTTCATTGATGCAAAACGCATAGCTGAAGTTGCTACTTGCAGATCTTTGTGCATTAACCCGTTACGCGTGTATTTTATTATTGCTTGTTCGCTCACTTTATACCGGCGAGCTTGCGCACACATGCGAAAACAATAATCGAGCACTGATTCATTTGACCGTCGCGTTGTTTTAGTTAATTTTGCGTGTATCTCAACCTCGTCGTATTCGCGTCCAAACTCAGTTAATAAATCTACCGAAAATTCTTTCCAATCAGAATAACATATTTGCGTAGCATCGACCCACAACCGTGCAGCACCGCGAAGGCGACTATAAACTGCTAACATTAAGCATTTTTCGTCCCATTTGTAAGCACTTCTTGCATCTACTACGCGTGCGACAAACTGTTCAGCTGTTAAAGACATTTCGTTAGTCGGGTCGAACTCAGGGAGCGTTTCTGAAATTTCCCTTACTGAATATGTAGTACGATTTACCAACGCGTTTGAACTTTCAGTAACATTTGTAACGCTTGCCGTATTTGGTGACGTTGCCGTTCTGCTAGCCGTTTCCTGCACGGTCGCTTGTGGTAGCGACTGCAGTGTTGTTAACACACTTTGGAGCATATCCCGTAGCTCATTCACTTGCTGTTGCATCGGCACTTCAATTTCGATTTCAGGTACTTCATCACTATTTAAGGCTTCGAATAAACGCTTTACCAAGTCGGCTTTATTGCCCGTTGAAGCCAGCTTGTTATCTTGCGCAACTTTCTTTAGTTGATCGAGTTTCAAATCTGTTAATTTCACCATTTTACTTTTGTTTTGATCGCGTATTCTTACAAAAAAAAGTCCGTACCTATCGTTTGTTTACGTTTTCACTTTCTCGTTTTGCTAGTTTCTTGTTTTTTTCGTTTCTTCCTGTCGTTGTTTGTGCAATATCATTCACAATAGTCGTTCGCTGTTTCGTTTACCCAGTTATCGTCTAGGGTACGTTTCGTATCGTTTTGTCTCTGTCGCTCACATTAGGAGTTTTCACAACGTTCGCTGTTTCGTTTACCCAGTTATCGTTTTGGGTACGTTTCGTATCGTTTTGTCTCTGTCGCTCACATTAGAGACGCTTTAGCATCGTTGAATTGTTTAACCGTTGTGTCAACAGCTGTTGGGTTTTATCCACATCGACAGTAGATGTACCCGGGTACTTCATACGTTTTGTATGGCAGATAGTTGCTTTTGATATACAAATATTAACTACTACCTGGATTCTTGTAATTTTCTGGTTTTTTTTTTTTTTATTTCTTGGAAATATTGTCTAGTTAACAAAACTTTTATCATAATTTGGGAAAAAAAAAATTTGGTACCTAAATAATCCATTTTTACCAAAAATGGGAATTGCCAAAATCCATAAAAATTTAACAATTTCCAAATTCTTTTTTAATCCTTGTAATTTGATCCCTTTTTACCAAGAAAAATAATTAACATTGAATTTTCATTCGCAAAATTCCGTTATATTTGAACTGAAAATCAACCCCTCTTGCTCATAGTGCTATTTTTAGTACCTGTGCGAATAATTATAACTCATAAAATATTTGTTCAATGTAAACATTTTTTTTTTGGAATGTGTAGGAAAACACGTCTACTAACAGGAACAAAAGGGTATTTGGGAATATCTTGCCTACCTACCCTTGCACAACCAGTTTTGCAGGCAGAAACATGATTTTTTGCGCAGGTTTCGTTTTGAGTAGTTTTGTATGCATAAGTCAGTTTATGTGCGATTTTTGAAGTGTAAAGACCTAAAAATTTATTTTGTGCGGCAAATATATAAAAAGTGAAAATAAAATGGCAGATGGTGAGTGGCTAGCTCCGCGTCGATTGAATGCACTACCGTATGAGGAGCAGCGTGACTATATACGCACATTTGTTGAGGCTTCTGACTCCGAAGAGAGTGACCACGAACAAGAGGTAGATCAAGAAGACTTAGAAGGAAATATTGATGACATTGGTGGTGAATCATCTGACGCTGAACAAGTCCAGGAAATTGAGTATCACCTAGAGGACGAGAGGGATTCAGACGAGGAGTATGAAGAACCGCCACTTGAAACTGGTGATTATTATACGGCAAGAGATGGCAATGTATGGTCGTCAATACCACCAATACCTGGACGAATACGTGCGCACAACGTTCTAAGAAGTCGCAATCCTGGACCAGTGCCATCGACACTACAGAAACTGCAGGTCCAAAACGGAAACCATTGCTCATACTTGATTATAACAAACATAAAGGCGGCGTGGATAATATGGATAAGTGCTTGACTGAATATTCAACCAAACGGCGCACAAATAGATGGCCTTTAGCATTTTTTTATAATATGCTTGACGTAGCTGCGTATGCTGCGTATGTTATATATATGGAAAACAACCCCCATCTAAAACCATCTACCAACCGCCGTAGGATATTTCTGCAGCAGCTCAGCGATCAGTTATGCAGACCACAAATCGATATAAGAGCGGACAATAGCCATATTACGCGCATATTTTCTACTAGACACGCTATGGAAGCCATATATGGTATGCCCTTGAAGATGAATGTTGGTGCACAAGAGGAAGAGGAACGTGACAGTTCTGGCCGCATAAAAAGAAAAGGAAACTGCTATATTTGCATTGCAAAACGCCAAACGAGAAAAGTATGTGCAATTTGTAATAAGCCTGTGTGCGCAGAGCACTCGAAGGATCATCCACAATGCCTCAGATGCTGCTAAAATTCATAAAATATATTTTTTACTTTCATTATAATGATGTACCTGGGTACATCAGCTGTTGACGCTAGGTCATTTTCTAGTAACTGGGTTATATTTTCCAAACGGTTGGTCCAATTGACCTGAAATTTCACACCAATATCAATTACATATTTCCAAGCTATGATACGAAGTTTCATCAAGATTGGACCAGCCGCTTGGAAGATATAGCAATATAAAGTGAACTTTGCCATTTATTTCTATATATTTGTATGAATTTTCATACAAGTACCCGGGTACATCAGCAGTCGACGCCATTCCACTAACTTGAATTTGGGCTGTATCGACTGAACTGCTGCTCCAATCTTGATGAAACTTTTCCACATGATGCAAAAGTGTATGGTTGAGGATATCATGAAATTTCAGGTCAATCGGACTAACCGTTTGGAAGATACAGGAAAATTAAAGTTGCAAATGTACCCGTGGGCTCTACGATCGACACAACGGTTAAGACGTTGAGTTTGAAATTTAACGCACGCTTCTAGAACTTTCTAGAAGTATTTCGCAACATGGCAAACTGTACCACGTTATGCTGCTTTTGCCTATTTTAAGCAATTTCACTGCACTTTCGCGAACTTCTTTGCTCGACATGAGACAACGCATTTTTGGAGTTTTCGTAAAGATTGCTTTTCGTAATATCGTTTAATTTGCCCATTCTTGCACAAATTTTTAGGTGTTGTACAAGTTCACACGTACGCGCACGGGGATTTCCGATCCCACTTCTGAAGCTAAAAGGTTAGACCTTTAGGATTTTCGAAACGATTATTTTAATTAATAGAGATTTAAATTATTCGCACAAAAATGTAGTTTGATAACAAAGAATAAATTCACGTTGTGTCAGGACGTTGGAACATGCGCTGTGTTCTCGTCGGCTGCAATCGTTCAACTCTCCGTTCGTTGGTGTCGTGTTGCCAGATTACCCATTACTCGACTTGTCAGCTTGCCTGGTTCTGGAGTTGCCAGGGTTCCTTTTACTACATATGTAAATGTACGATTTTCTTGTACGATTCGATTCAACGTAGAAAACCTTTATATCCATAGAGTAAAATATTTCGGACAAAATAATAATATTCACCATGAAAATAGTTTTTGTTTTAGTTTATGGTAAAAATTTTATATAGTATGTACGAAAAATAAAATGAACATTCCACGTTCAAATGAAGTTTTGGCCAGGAAGATGACAGGCTTCTACGAATACTAGATTGTCTACGCGGTCTTCTTCAAATTCTAAACTTTGAACCAAGCCCGTTTTTTAAGCCGATTCGTTTCAGAGTCAGTTGGAGATAGACCGTTTCAATTTTAATTAAACTTACCCATAGCGATGAGCATTTTGACCATATCGGCATGCCCCTGCCAGGCCGCCACATGCAGCGCCGTGCGTCCCTCACTGTCCGGTATATTCACATCGATATTAACGTTCGCCACCTGCAGCAAGTACTTCACCACCTCCAGCTTGTTCTCCAACGCCAGTATGTAGAGTGTGGTGCGCGAGTCCGCGTCCTTGGAGTTCACATCGCAGCAGTACTTCAGCAAATACTGCACCGTATCGAGATGGCCCTCCAGACAGGACAAGCGGAATGCGGTCTTGCCATCGTGTGCCTTCTGATCCACGAAGATGGCGTGTATCTCGAGCAGCACCTGCACACACTTGGTGCGTCCCTCTTGCGCGGCCAGATGCAGCGCAGTCTTGCCTTCATTGTCGCACTCGTCGATTTTGGCGCCCGAGTCGAGCAGTTGCAGACACACCTCATGGAAACCTTCGAAAGCCGCGTAGTGCAGTGGCGTCCAGCCCGCATTGTCACGATGCGTCTCGTCCAGGCCGCGATCTAGCAGTTGCCGCACTGTCTCCACATTGCCCTGTGCGGCGGCAATGCTCAGCACTGTGCGTCCCTCGGAGTCCATGCAGTCGATACCGCAGCCCCAGAAAAGCAGCAGCTTCACAACATTCGCATGGCCAGCGGTGCAGGCGGCCCACAGCGGCGTGCGACCCATGAAATCGGCCAGATCCGGATCGGCACCGTTCTCCAGCAGCAGCTCACACACCTCCGAATTGCCCTCGAAGGAGCTCACCAACAGCGGTGACATGCCGTCGTTGTCCAGCTGATCTGTGTTGGCGCCGTGCTCCAGCAGCGTCGATATCACTTTGCTGTAGCCCGAAGAACCGCACAGCGCTGCTACGCACAGCGCGCTGCGTCCGTCCAAATCCAGATGATTCACATTGGCGCCGTTGTCCAGCAATATCTCCACAATATCATAGTGGCCCATGTAGGAGGCTGCTATGAGTGAGGTGCGCCCCTGTCTGTCCACAGAATTCACGTCCGCGCCCGAGTCAATGAGTATTTTCAGTATGTCCTCGTGACCGCTCCAGGCGGCGGCCCTCAATGCAGTGCGTCCCTCCTTGTCGGCCAAATCGATTTTACAAGCTGGCTGTGCAATAAGCAGCTTTACAACCTCGGTGTGTCCGCCCCATGAGGCCGAACGCAGTGGCGTCCAGCCGTCGCGGTCGGCATGGTTCACGTCTACGCGCTGCATGCGTCCAGTGCCGTCGCTGCACGGCTGTGAGAAGTTCAGCAGCAGTTTGACCACCTCCAGATGACCATTGCGAGCAGCAATATTCAACGCCGTCTGTCCGTTGTAGTCCTCTATTTCGAGATCGATGGGGCCCTTGCAGGCGTTCAGAGCGCGTTCCAACAGCTGATGGTTGCCATCGTTGGCCAGTATGTGTATGAGCGCCTTGCCCTTGTGCAGCTCGATGCGGTTTGAGTCGGAGAGCTGGTGCAACGTGCTAGAGGCGTTCTCGTCTTGGCTCTCGTGCTGTGGTTCGCTCTTCTCCGAGGGGCTGGTGGGACGCTGTGTCTCAAGCATGCAGGACTTCTCACTGGAGATAAGCAGATCGGCGAGTTCAAAGTCGATATTCTGAGATTTCTCAGAGAGTTCGGGCGACATGAGTGAGGATTCGCAGGAGTTCTGAAGGAAGAGATATTAACATTCTACGCTAGAATTAGGGAAGTTTGACTTACCTGTGCATCTGCATTGTTTATGCCGGTCTCAATGAGTAGCTTCAAGATTTTCGCATCAGTAGGTAAGCTCGGTTTAAAGAAGTCGCAGAGAAACTGCGAGAACTCCTCTGTCAATTCGGAAGTCAGAAACTTCTCAATCATTGCCTGTGTCTTCGACAAAAAGCTGGGATCAGTCTTGAACTCCAACTCGCAAGGGGCGCAGCAGTTCAGCTGATTCGTGTAGAAGCAATCGTTGAGATTCAGTCGCGACTCCAGCATCATCAGCGTCATGTCCAGATCAATGTTACGGTTGCTTAAGTACTCGCCGGATCTGATTAGATGATAGACAAACTTGCGCACGCTGTTGGCGCACAGCGTGTCCGCCACCAGCAAGTAGTACATGGAGATCATCACATGCCCCTCATTGACGTCGCATATGAACTTCTTGGTCGAAAACTTCACGTCGATCAGCCAGTCCGAAAAGGAGTTGTGAAAGATCTTCAGCCGTTGCTGTTCCCCATCGTAAGCGAGCACGTTGCGCATGAGCTGCAGACGCTTCTCGAACTCGTCGTTATCGATGGTGTAGTTGTGCGTGCGCAGACAGTTGAAGAGAAACAGCTTGTCGACGTAGCCGGACGAGGCCAGCAGTACGTTCAGCAACGGCCGTATTTTCATGTATTGCTTCTTGTTGAAGGACTTCTGGCAGATGTACAAGTACAGACCGTTCAGTGTGCAAGGTATCAGCTTGATTTCCCGAAAGCTGAAGAAGTTGTCCTTGATGCCATTCAGCACTTTCTCCAGATACAGAATGCAACCGTTCGACTTAATGTACAGCTGATGCAGCGATTCTATGATTTCTTTGGTGAGCATAATGCTGTCCTTAAAGTCCGAGTTCAGACGATTGATAATGTACTCCTGCACATCTTTGACCACGTGCGACTTGCGCAGATCATCCAGAGTGATTTTCTTGAAGCCGGTGAACATGCGTGTAATCTGTTTGGTTTGCTTCTTGGTGGTGCACACGAGGAACAGCCATTTCGGGAAGAGGTGTATGTGGTTGGACAGCAGCTCGGCCACGTTACGACTCTTGTGATTGTTGGTGTTGCCGCGGCCACCCTTCAGCGTGGAAATGAGATTGCCCTCGTTGATGTAGTTCTCATCAATGGAGTCGATAAGCAACAGTAGCGCTGTTTTCGGTGGTGTCAGCTCCAGCAAGGGGAAGAGCAGTGCCTTCTTGAAGCACTCGTCCGGATTCTTTTCGATGTTGTCCACACTTAGGCACTCGAATATTTCCGGATTGGAGAGCAGCATTTCTAGGTAGCCATCCGCAATGATGGTGCGACAACTCTTTGGCTTTGGTAGTGGGGGTGGTAGTGTGCTTGTTGCGCCAGCAGCGCCCAAGTACTTCTCCGCCTCGCCCGCAAACGGTTTCATAGTATCCTCGGTAACGCTCTTATCGAAGTCAATAAGATTATTTTCACTCTCCTGATTTTCAGTTTTCGTTGTCTGCTTGACTTGTTCCCGTTCGCTGTGCTCCTTCTCTCGCAGTTTCAGCTCAATATCTTTATCAGCCTCTGGCTTGTCTTCGTTGTCTTGCTTTTCGTTAGTTTCATCGGACTTGAGTTCAGCATTGCTGTTGCATTCGTCGTCATCGTTGATGGCCGCTTCTATTTCACTCTTCAACTCATCGCTCACAAAGTCGGCGATGTCCTCGCCACCGCCTTGTTGTATGGCATTGGTGCAGCTGTTGGCAGTGCTGCTGACCACCTTGACAGGTGAAGCCATAACACCGGCAGCACAACCACCACGTCCCAACTTAACTGGTATCTTGGACTTCTTGCCGGGACTGCACTTGGACGAGGTGCATGGCGAGTCTTTTTCACGTTCTTTGTCTGCCTCCCGCTTCTTCTCCTTCTCAGTTTCCCTATCTTTGTCCTCAGCAGACTCCTTGCTGCCAGCTTTGCTGCCCGGCGGCGGATGTGTGCCGTAGCTATTTCTCCTTGTGACTTCATTTAAGGCTGAAAACGGCTCATGTGTCTGTTCCGGCGTGGGTTCCGACTTCTGACGCATGATACATTTCTTATTCGAAGTTGAAGTGCGACGCTCCTGAAGATTCTCAATTACCGGCACATCGGAGTCAACGGCACTACGCCGCAGCTCGGCTATTAATATGTCCTCGGCATTCTCGTCCAAGGAAATATTGTTCATAGCCTCATCCAGTTTTGACTCTTGCTGTTGAACTTCTGCATGCAGAAAAGACAGACCATCCTCTATGATCTTCTGGCCCTCCTCTCTGCTTATCAGTGAGGAGTGACTGAGTATCTGCAAGATCACCTTTCGTATGAACAACGACAAGCTGTGACATTCCGGGTTTTGGGATTCAATCAAGTAGCACGCGAGCAACTTGCGATTTAGTATACCCTTGGTGCCGGAGTTGCCGTTCATGATCGCCTGACAGATGGACGTCTTGCCGGACCCATTCGAACCAAGCACCAGACAGCCGTTGTAGCTGGAGCTGGAGACAGCGGCAGCCTTGGCACGCGCCGATATGAAACCCGGTCCACCAACGGCCTCACTCTTAACGCCTGTCGCCGCTCCCATCAGTGCCGGTATAGCCTTCTTGCTGGCTGTGCGCTGCTCCAGACACAAGGCGATCTTCTTGAGCACCCACTCGCGGTGTATATACACCGTGGAGCTCATAGCGCGGCCACTATGTTGCAGCGCTGGGCTAGGCTGCGAGACAATGCCATTGACTGCCTTGTCCGGCGACTGTTTCCTCTGCATCAGCACTTCCAGATTGTCTGCGGTCTCTTCTAGCGGCTGCGGCACTTGACTCTCCGACGCGGCATGCGCTTCATCTTCTTCAGCGGTGCTTTGCTTACCAATGGCATTACCATCCTGCTTCGAGGTTTCGATGGGAAAGTTCTGCTGCATCAAATTGGCAAAGTGCTCCTCGCGTGCCAAATTGGAGAAGCTTGCATTTGGACAGTCGCGTCCCGACACTTCCAGCTTCTTCTGCAGCTGAGTGGTGTCCTTGAGAAAGTTTAAAATTCGCCGATCCTCGAGCTGATGGTTGGGCGTGCCACTGTTGACGAGTGCAGGCAGTGACGCCGGCTGGTTGGTGTACTGTGAGCCACCTACCAGCGCACTGGAAGAGCATCCGTCCACCGCATTGTCGTCGTCCAGATCAGTCACTGGTATGGCATTGCCGTTGCGGCTGCAGGCGCGATTGCTGTCCTTGGCGTTCAGCTGGTTGTACTCCACGAGGTTGGAGAGCTTGGTGTTGCCAGCGGCGGACTCGGTGACGCGACCGCCGGCGCTGCTGAAACGACTGCGTTCGCCGCTTTTGTAGCGATCGGACTTGCGCAGCGGCGTAGCATAGAGCATCTCCTTGGGCATGTTGCCGCCGGCGGCACCGTATTGCTTGTTGTTCGGCGCGGAATTCGTATTGGAATTGGAGTTCAGCTGCGCGTTCTGGTTGCTGATGTTGTTCAGCAGCAGTTGCTGGGAGAGCGCGTTGTTGGCGACGCTGTTGCTGCTCGTCTGTGCGAACTTCTGCTGTTGTATCTTTCGCACGGATTCGTTGTACATCGCCTGGCAGGGCAGATTCTCGTAGATGTCATTGCGCAGATTGTCATTGTCATTGGGCTGCTTTGACATTTTGCAATTCGCGCAGTTCAGTTTTAAAGCGCAGTCGTAGATTTTTTGTCTTCAATTCAATTTCGACAATTTCTTGTTCACCAACCCGCTTACCGCTGGCTGCCTGTCTATCTTTCTTGATGCACTTCAGTGGGATGTGGCTGTGTTGCGGCGCTTCATATTCAGATTTACGCTAGCATCTTGAGTGCTCGAGTATCTGTAAAGAGAAAAGAGTAGGCATAAGTGTGTGAATTACCTCATTAAGGTTGTCGCTGGCTATGCTAACAACTTCAAATACTTTAATACTGTTATGTAAAAGCAACTGTAATCTTATAGGGATGTGTGCATGTGTAAGTATGCCACTACATACAGTGGTGTTAGTTGATCAAATAAGAATTCTTCCCACTAGCCTTCATCGGTAGAAGCATTACCCATTATCGTCAAAGTAAAAAAAAATGTTCAAAATGTACTTGGTTTTCTGTTCAGTTTACAGTTTACTCCAGCAAAGCTTCAGGGATATACATATGTGCCCTGTCTCTAACGTTTAAGGTTATCAGTTCAATTCACGGTATTGACAAAAAAAATTATAAATAATTTTACTAAAATAACTACATTTTTTCTTGAGAAAAATTAAGACATATGAGATTTGAACTTTAATGCAGCCGCAGTTGAGTTGAGGCTCTCATGCAATTAGCTGTGCCGCCAAGACAAATTTATTAAAAGGTGCATATCATTAGCTTAAAAATTGTTATCCAAACTGATACCCTGAAATCTCTTAACTGTTTTGAAAAATCATACGTTTGCACTTCTTGGTCTATTTTGAATGTAGCAGAATTAAAATTTTTGTATACCTTTTTAAAGAAAATTTAAGCAAAATAAAATATTTCCATTAGAACAAAGATTTCGAAAATATTTACATGTACAACTCCAACTATGCCACAATCGAGGGGATGAGCATGAAAATCCATTTATATCTTAGTTTTACAACGCCTTAGAAGTGCTCAATCTCTGAGATGCGAGATGTCGCTAGTTCGATCCCCAGCAGACTCGTACAAGATATTTCTTCTTATGCTAAATAGTGTATTTGGAACTGGCTTAGTTTCTCACACACCATTGTCGCTGTGTATCCATGTATGTATGTAGGTGTGCTTTTTTGTCTTTAGCGTTGCCTTTATTCATGCACTCTGCAAACAATTGACCTTATTTTTAACTTTTAACCCTTTTGGTAATGGAGCTTCCTGCTGTTTCATATGCAAGCGTTCTTTCTCACTCTTTTGTTTTAGCGCGTTTTCGTTGTTGTTCTTGTCATTGTCTGTCGCTACGTGTGCAAATACCCTTCCTCAATTTTGTAGTTCCATTTAAAGTTTCACTTGCCTGTTCCATTTACCCGCGTTACATAAATGCCAAAACTAATGATGTTTTACAACGCCTTTAAGCGAGCTGCAAAACTTTTCTCATTTGCGTGTACACGGCGAAAAAAAAACAATTACAATTCATTAAAACCGTCACGGTTGGCTTGGAATTGAAAGAAATGTGGAAAGTTTATGAAATGGGTAGCTAAAAGCCTCAAATGATGTTGCAGATGGTTGGCATACGGTACATTGCTAAGGATTGAGATTGTAGAGAAAGGCGTATGATAATTCGCTTATTTTCATAAAAATATAGGAGAAAATTGTTTCAGACGTGGTCTGTCGGATATGAACAAAAGCTCAAATTTAGAGATGGAAGCAGCTATAGAGAAAATGGCGCACATATTTAAGGAGTCGCATATGGAATCGACGCTTAATATTTCCAACTGGAGAAGGCGCGCGCGTAGCAGGGGCGCCTGGAGAGAAGCCACACGTCAGGTCGAAACCAGGTAATGGGTTGTTATTAAGAAGAAGAAGAGGAAGGATATGGTTATTTTCCGGTTTGTATGCTCAATGCAACGATTTCATTATAGGCCGCTTTCCAGCATTATCTTAGGGCGCACTCGTACATATTATGGGAACATGGCTTTTGCAATATTTATTATAGTGCTTTATAACAACAACATAAAACCGATTTTTAGCAAAATATTCTGAAATATTCTGCTGTAATCTCATCTCTTAATGCAAGCAAATAGCACAAATAAAAGCAAATTTCAAAATCGCCGCAGAATTTAGAATACAGAAACAAACCTTCCAAAAACCAACACGGTTTTTCTAAATATCGCTCATCATAAATATTGGAAAAAAGCCACGTTTAATGGATTTCCATAATTGGGAACTAATATGGCTACTTTCTCCTAACTTTCACTACATTAAGGAACGGTTATTCGATGAGCGCCAATCTTGAAGATTTAACTTCAAATCAGCTTTTTTTTAAGATTTTTTCAAAGTGTAGCAAAACTATATGCAAACTTTGCACATTTCCACATGGCACTGGTGCAGATTTACGCACACACAGGCATATACACAAATTTCCATGGCACGAGCATGATTTATGGCAACGTTATGACGCTGTAAAGGAAACTGTTTGCACAGCTCATGTATACAGCGCTTGATAAATTACCATAATGTGTGTAAGTCAGACGTGAAATCTTTTGATTATGTGATTTGGAAGGAAGCCACAATGAACGAATGAGCGAACGAACGAACGAACGTAAGAGGGAATGCATCCAACCGAGCAACCCACTGACGAACGAATGCAGTCAACTCAACCGAAATGTCAATGGCTGAACCCGCTAGCCCTGGCTAGAGCAAAGCACTAAGGTGCACATAGTGGCTGGAAAATGGGACAGCAGAATGCACTTACTTCCGTCAATGGCTGCAACAAGGAAATGAGATTGTGTGATGTGCCGGTGGCCCGGTGTGGGCCTGATCCTGTGGCTCTGCATGCGGTTCTGGCCACAGCAAGTGCGGCGGGGTAATGTAATTATTGATGCAGCATGGAGTGTCAAACGACTGCCGATTGGGCGCATCACAGAATATTGCTGTGGCGACAAAACTTTGTTGGTTGCTCGTACGAGCCGGAAGTTTATTGGCTTGTGGTGAAGATCCACTGAACATACACATTGGAGTGCAAAAATTTAGCAATGCTATATTCCTCATTTCTCTAACTATAAGAAAGTGATCAATAATGTTATCATCAAGGGTCCTACATAATATAGACACTGAGTTGAAGCGTATTGTTGCACAAATTTTTTACTAAAGATACACAAAATATCGATTATAGACTAATAAAGCTGAAGCCGAATAGTGTCTCTTCAGGTCGAAGCCGAGTTTGGAATATTGCTTTAAAAATCATAACAGCTTTGCTCCGCAGTGTGTGTACATCCATGAGTGTGTGTGTGTGCATTGGCAATTTATCCATTTGTTTCGATAATAGTTCTCAGCATCATACGGTCTATTAAATTGACAAAACCGTAAAATGTAAAATTTGCAGATATATATATAAAAAAAGAGATATTCCATGTCCTTTGACGGCAGATGGAAAATGACAGAATGAGAGATTGAGAGCATTATATGCAAATGTCCTGCTTGCATATTTGATTGCATTACTCCTTTGTGTCTATGCTGGGTAGAAGAAAGAGGCAAAAGTTGCCTTTTATGGTTGCAGAAATGGATGAGTTTTAGCCAGAATGTATCGGTGGTAACAGATAATGAGAGAAAAGGAGAGAGGAAGTGAAGAGGTGGCGGTATAATAACCTATGGCGTTTGCTTTTTCTGCTGTCCTCCTACAAGGAACCATACATATAGAGTAACTATTACTGAAGGCATATTGCTGGTACGGGGCTCATTCACCTTTATATTCGTAATGTGGAAATACGCGCTTCTCTAGTTGCGCTTTTTTGCCAGCTCGGAGTGCTTTTGTGCGGTTTACTGCAGCAGAAATAATGACTCGTTTCTGTTATCTCTTCAGTCTCTTGGGATTAGAATTGATATTGATATGGAGCAGCTGATGCACATTGATGTATTGGCCAATAGCTTGATTGAAATATGCAGCAAAAGAATTGATTGATTGATAGCAAAAGCAACAACATTTCTTTTTTGACATTTATGGCATTGTTTTAAAAATTTAGTTTCTATTCATGCAATTTAATAAAAAGCATATTTTTCGTAATAATATTCATTGATCACGTTAAAGAATGAAATATTCTGAAATATTTTAATTTCTTCAAAACAATTTTTGTTTGATATTTCAATTCAAATATGTATTATAAAAAGAATATTTTCAATTTGCAAAAATTATTTTCTTTTTAGTTTTTCTCAAAGGAAATCTCTGAAATTCAGCAGTATATCACAAAGCATTGTTAAACACTTGAGCAAATAATATACATAAATAAGAGATGCGTAAGAGATCTTTTAAAGAATTCCTTTCAAGTTATTGAAATCAAAACAAAACAAAAATTACAAATTGCTAAATTCCACAATTCCGACATGTTAAGCATTTGCCTATCTGCTTTAATTCCCACATACATCAAGCAGAATTGCTTTATATCAAAAGCACAAATAAATTCACGTATGCATCTTTTCAAAATGAAGCAGCAACAAATTTAATAAACCGCAACAAAAATAAAGCGAAAGAAATTGCTCAAAAAGTTTTGCCTGAATTTGAATAATGCGAAATGATAAACAGAAAAATTAAAATTATGTCGGTCGGTGAGAATGTTTCAACACTCTACTGGTACAAGTATTGAAAACTACTACGTTTCACAGACTTTACCATTAATGCTTCTATTTCGAGTAATTAGTCGCTTAGAAATTATTAGAATTCACATTAAAAGTCACTGATGAGGTTTTCTGGCAAAAACCGAAATAGCTATATGACCTGCCCATGTGAGCAATAATTCTAATTCTTTGTTGTTGTACACTTAAAATTGCTTTGTTTCAGAACAGAAATAGACAACTAAGTATTGTCATTTCTCTTTGGCAAGTCAGTCCGAATAAAAACTATTCTTTCTAACATTCAAGCTGCCGAATAAACATAAACTTGTATAGTATTGAAAACTTTTAAAAGGGTGGGGTTCAAATATCAAATAAATTTTTTTGTTCATTTTAAGTTCTAGTTCAGTGATTTGATTTGTGATCGACAAAATAATGATAAATGCTTTATTTTTAATTTTCACCAAATATATTGCAATTCAGCGGAAAAACGGTAAGACATACATTAAGGGTTAATAAGGGGGAAAGTTGAGGTCCGTAACGAGGATCATATCATTATTAAAAAGTTTCATGAACTTAAATATAAAGTTCTTTTATAAGTAGTGTGATTTTTCAGACTAACGTTTCCTTGTACATGTACTATGTGTAATTAAAAGTCTGCATACTTCTCAAGCTTGTTCAAACCAACGACCATTTCGCACTTGCCTATCCTTTAAGCTATAGCGCCACATTCTGTAACTTAAGATGTCACACAGATGCGCCGAGTACCAACAAAAACCAAGCAGAATAAATTACAACACTTCACGTTCATGGCTGTGCGGCGGAGCGAAGCGTGGGAAATTCTTTTTAATTCATTTGGTTCAATTTTAAATTGTTAATATCTGCGAGCGAGCTTGTTTATTGTTCATTTTCTGGCATGCGTTTCGCACAACAAGCGAATTCTTTGCATGCCAAGCTGACAAGGCAAAGGCGGAAGTGCCGTGGTGTGGTGCAGTACGCCTGCGGCAACAGAGGCAGGCCGCCATCGGAAGTGCCACCCCGGAGCGGCTCGTCTTGTAACTACCCATTCTACGCGTTAACGGCATGACTGCGTAATTGAAACTGATGTGCATACGCGTGTGTTTGTATGAGCTGTCGTATGGCCTGTTGTTTGTATGTAATCGTAAGCGAAATTACTCTTTTTTGAGCCATATGCGTTATCCTACGCTTTTGCTGTGCACGCCTGTCCGAGGCGCATAAAGAATTACTTTGGCCCAATTTCGTTGCTCCTCTCTCGCCACGCTCTTAATTTTTTCTACTGCTGCTGCTTTTTGCAACTTCGGAATTTTCATGAATGAGAAATGAGCATTCTTAAGCGATGAGCAGCAAAATTGTATCCGCGAGATACAAACATATGTAATATATTTACGTAATTTCCTCTTCTTCTGCTTAATATTTAATGTATTTATGTATAAAGGTAATTGCTCATCTTTTCTTTTATTTCTTATCTCAATGTGAGATTAATGTGTACGATTTTTCAATTATGGTTTAATGCACATATGTATGTGCTTCATTTTTTCCATGGACTCGAGTTGAATTTAATAAGTATATGTATTTTGCAGGGTTTGATAATTCTTTAGGCATTGAGCATATTTATGGCTGCTTAAGTTACAGAAAAGGTGCTCTCTTTTCATAATATTAAAGCATAATCAAAGCATTTAGCTTAGCACCTTTTAGCTTTCCATATTTCATGAGAAATGGTTAGATATAAAGATAAATCTTGCATGCTATTTCGATTAGCTCTGTATCTTTTAATTATAACTCATAGTTTTGTAATTCTGACAACTTGAATTTAAGCAAAATGAAGCCCATTCAAAATTTATTTAAACCTTCTTCTCAAATATCTGCAAATTATATATTTTTTGTATATTGCCTAACAATTTGTATTCGGAAAGGAATGTAAGAACTAATTTACGTAGTAGATATTGTAGAAACGAACATAAGGCCCATAGAGCAAATGGATAAAACAAAGTTATGAGCTTGCAAAAATTATTGAAATTTCATTCTGCAATACAAATTATACAATTTATATGCACCAGCAGGAACAAAAAAAGAAATTTTTTTTACAAAAAACAGTTGAACATAAATTTGCAACAATAGCAATAATTGAATTGTAAAACCAGAAATTGCACTGGTTTGCTTTGAATTGAATGGCATGTGCAGTTAAAAAGTACTGGGAAACCAACAAAATTGCTGTACGTGCAAATTACGTAGAAAAGGTACACACAAAAAAGCCAAAACGTAAAAAAAGTGCTGAAAGTAAAAAAGTAACGAGGCGGCAAACAAATACAGGAATTGCAACTGAAATCGTATTTGAAAGAGAAGAGATTCAGTGTAAGTGCAGAGCTGCGGAAACACGGATACACAGACCGGCAGACAGAGGGACAGGAAACTCAATTGGCAAAAGTCAAGCGGAAACAGAAACACATAATAAGAGAAAGGTAGAGGGCATGAAAAAAGCTCCGAAAGGAACACACACACACAAATACATGAGCTGTGTATGTCAAAATTTATATAATATTTTTGTGATTGTGTTACTTATTTCAGAATTGGCAGAATTTCCAGTTATGTTGAAGTGCAGAAGCAATTGGATATTGCACTTATTTGCCATTTATATAGCTAGAGTTAGCTTCGAGGCGATTTCGTTAAAAATAGTGCAAAAAAGAATGAAAAAATTTACATATGCTTTCGTTGCTAGCATTTGAAATAGATAAAGGAATTAGGTATATCATTTTTTTATCATCTACTCCTTTATTAATTTTTGTGCGAAAATTGTAATGCCCTAAAGAAACCGTTCCTATTATTAGGTATAAGTACATAAAAATGATACGAATTTCATAATATGTATATTGATTTTCAGTTTTCCCGTCTGTCTGTCTGTTGAGCGCCGTAGAAGAAAAAGAACCAGTAATTTGATATCTTAAAAAATTGTTTAGAGAGCTACACCGAACTTTAATCTAGCTAAAGTTTTGAAGTAACCTATGAAGTATAATGTACATGATCATACTTATCCCATAAGCATAAAAAGCTTGGTATTTTAGCGGTTTAATGGCCGTAATTATTGGTCTATATTTACTTATGACTAAAGATCGTTTGTCTGGCAAACCTCACTACAATTAGACATTTCAGCAAAAACATCCAAAGACTTTATCACCTTCTCATTTTAAAAGCCGAATTCTAGAAACCACACCAGTTTTCAGGAAATGCACTACAATTTTTAGATAGCTCCAATTACTACATGTGAAATATTGTCTCGTATATTTGGTTTACCTTTAAGCGATCTGGCTCTAATTTACTGTAGCTAGGATTCTGTGACATTCGCCAATTAAACTCACAAAAGACATGCAATTTAAAAACAGTTGCTATTTTGAAGATAAACGATGCTTTCCATACACCATTATGCCAATCCTCCCCAGCAAATTGCTACTTCTACAGGCAGCCGCAATACTCGCATTAGTGTCGTGTCTCAGTAAACGGCAAAAAAGAATGCTCTTGTAGCAGCATGTCGACAAGGTAAATGCCGAAATGGAAAACATCACGTATCCCTGTTGTCCTGCATTTGCTGCCATGTATATGAGGAAACATCTCGAACAGCCACCCCAGAGAGCTTGTGAAAACCGTGAGTCTGTATGTTTGTATGCATGCATGTACATATGTATATGTGCAGACAGTGAAGCGAGCACCAAAGCATCACTGGTTCATCAACAGATTCTATACTCCCTTGACGTGGCAGCTCTCTGGCTCGCAGTTTGGCTGCTGCCAACTACGTCACCATTAAATATTGTCATAGCAGTTTGCAAAAGCGTTCCTTGATGATACGGAGCATGTGTATGTGCTCCGGCGAGCGCAGTAAGCGACCGAATCAATGGAGTGACGACTATAAGCAGGCGGAGGTGGAGGAGGTGCCAGCGCTATACCCGCGGCAATGCGTAGCTTAAACGAAGTACTCCCAAGAGAAATGAGCAACCAAAGCCCTTCAAAGTGAGATTCATGCGAGTCTGGGAATAAATGCTAGGCTGAGAACTTGAATCGACAAGCGTTTACTCCAAAGTTGTGCATTCGATTTTCAAACTTTCATAGTTGGAAATTGGAAATGATGAAGATTTTAATTGAAGATGAGAATAGTAAATTGGAAATAAGTAACGGAAAACCGGAAATGAAAGAAGGAAAATAGGCAATGAGAAAGGCTAAATTGAACCAAAGAAACGGTAAATCGAATTGGAATTGTAATTTGAAAATTGGACCAGAAAATTTTAAATGTGAAAATATATATTGAAAATGAGAGTATGAGATGGGAATCAAGAAAAGTTAAATTAAAATTGAGAAAAGATAAATTGAATGGGATTATCAAATTGGAGATGAGCATAGTAAAGATTCGTTTTCTGATATCACTTTTACTATTCTTATTTTCTACTTAATTTTTCTCAGTTTATCTCATTTCTAATATTTCTCTTCGTATTGCAAATCTACTACTCCAATTTAGAATTTAACTTTTTATTAACGATTTTCATTTAAGTTTACCTTTTCTCATTTTAAACTTACAATTCGAATTTTCTCGTTTGAATTTCAACTTTTTAAATTTTTAATTGGAAATGGTGTAAGTTCATAACAGGGATTAAGACACATTCCTTGCATTTAAAAGAGACATTCCTGGCAACGAAAAACTTTCAGATTAGGTTATTTCCAACTGAAGGAATTTTTGGTAAAATTATTGTGGCTCTTCTTTGTGCATGCTGTCCTATTTGGAAAATTCAGCACGCCGTTGTACATTGACTGCATTTAAAGCACACAGAAAGGCTTAATCATGGCATTCATACAAGGACGAGCACGTCTTTTGGCATATTCTGCAACCCTTGGCATTTCTGCACGTCTCGTTGACGTGTTCTATCTCGGGACGTGTTTCCGTTGCAATCTGCAATTTCGTCGTTGCTATGCCTGCCTTTCTTTGCCACATCATTGCATTTTTTCTGCTTCTTCTATTTACAGTGAGGCTTTGCCATTAATTTCTACAGTATCTGTTTGCCCGCCTGAGGATGCATTAAGATACTTTGAAGGTGTAAGTTGTTTGATAGCGTTTTAAATGTCCTGCGGAAATTTTAGAATATTGTTAGCAACAAAGCATTGATTACGGCATCATACAGAAGAAATATCAAATTACTCGGTTTTTTAATTTTCCGAAAGGCAACGAAAACGAACTAAGTTGACAGCTTCAAGGTATTTTATTTCCCTTACTGCTTTTCCCAATCTCCCCATGAGCGCCTGAAGGACACCCGTCCTGTACATGTGTGCGGCAGCAAAATTTTACTGCATGTCCTACACATACACTCACTGGCTTATATATTTACATTTACTGACACATTCGCACTACGCACACACTTTCACATGCTACTACTACAATCCGCCACTACGATGTGTATTCAGTACACCTCGCCCGCCTCGTCCTTAACATGTATTGACATTTTTCGACAAACAATAGACGCATCCTTTTTTGTAATTCTTTGTGTCAAGCTGCTGCAAGCTAGCAGCAACATCCTGCATTTCACATCCACTTCCGTTCCAACAATGCTTCTCGGAGTTTGACGCTGTAATTTCCGATATCGCTCGCTTGCAATAAAATGTCAAAATATGGGTTACGCTTGCATGTGCTGGAGTGAAGGCTTCGGGAGCAATTTAAGGGGCGGTCGCAGAGCTTACGAACGGTAGTTGTGGTTTAGTTATCGATTCTGAAAGGTATATTAATTACTTTTTTTAGATTCCCGTAATGAGATTAAAGATTTAATTGAAATATTTCATATACTTTAAGAATCCAATGCTTTTATTGCTTCATCTTACAAAAATCTTTGCTATATAATGTTATGATTTATTGTCTGTATTAAATTCTGCAGCTGAGTCTGAGTATCCAGCAAATTTTTTCAATAGATTACGTTGCTGGTTGAATAAGTTACGCTTTATCATGCACGCCAACTCCGGATGCCCTACATCTATGTGAACATATGCTCCCTTGTCAAAAGTAATTTTTGCAATACATATTTCATTGATGGAAGTAGTCTGCTGTGTTCAAGTATATTGTTAGAAGGCCTTTGTTGCGCACCGCGACCGCCGAATGGATCTTTTGTGCTGGTTCAAGTATATACATACATATATACATATCGTAGTCTGATATTCCTCTGATTATTTATTGTTATAATGCTTCTCTATCGAAGGTTTTTCCCTTGAGAGCAATCAAATATTGTTTAGATATTTTGGAATGATTTTTATTATTGGATAATAAGTCGTAATAAGCTATTATTGTAAAATGTGTATTGCATATATATTTAACTACTTCTATATAAATATGAACCTCCCAAAAGTCCAACTTTGTGTAGCACTAAAGTGTGTCGGTGCAATGCCCGCCTCACTCGTTTCAACGCTGTCAGAGTTGCCTTTCGGTTGCTTGATTGATGGACAAATTCGCACAATTCATGAATTTTTTCGTCCTTATTGACAGCGACAAATATTTTCCTCATAAATATTAAATGCAAATGGATGTAATGCCTATATGTTTTCATATTTGCCAGCAATTAAGGAGAGGGAGAAAGTCAATGTATGCAAACATGACGTCGTTCAACGGTTATAATGAATATGTATGTATATGCACAAGTGTACTTATGCATACATAAATATATGTATACATTATACCTACTGCATACGCAATATTTTCACATATTGGACAGTTTTATTGGCACAATAAATTCTCTGTTTCAGTCACGAAACATTTTATAGAGCCATTCTTTGACTATTTTACTTAACGAACGAAACTTATAAAATTTTGTGAAAGCTTTTTTGTTCTTTCTGTGTTTCCCATGGGTATTGCCTTTAGTTTTTCGGAAATACACACATTCTCATATCTATTTAAATGAAAATGAAAGTGCTCAAGGTCGTTTAAGCTGAAGCTACTCCCCTCTATCCTTTGTAGTCGTAGTGGTAGCTGGTACATTAACAGCATTGCTGGCATGCACCCCTGCGTCCGCCCCTACTAAATTCGTGTGAATGGATTCGCAGCACACTGCTCCATATAACTTGATGGCCGAGCGATTCCTATGACTCCTTCTCTTCTTCTTCTACTACTGCTCTACCATAAGTGAGTGAGTCCAGACTCCATGGAATTGGACATTACTTTTAGTGTTTGGCCATAACGATTGTGACAAAAATATGCAGTAAACAAATGAGTTTATCTTTGGCCAGTGACGACGGTGATAAAGCGCGCCTATACATAGGGGAAAGGAGCTCCACGCCAGTTTATGGCACCCTATAAATTTGGTTAGTGTGCGGCGCACAGTCTGCCAATGAAAGCAAGTTCAGATCTTTTTTTGGCGTGAGGAAAAAACTTGAGACAACGAATTTTGTGACGCAAGTTTTCTGGAATCAGAAAATAAGGAAATATTTGTCTCGCACTAAATACATAGATTTTATGATTTCGTTATCTAGCAGAATTTCTGCAATTAGTGTGAAAATATCTTCAGCAGTAGATGTCATAATAATAACGATTTTTTATGGCTGGATCAAGCTTTCTATTTTGTATATTCATTTTTAATCCTGACAGCAGTAATATTTGTACCTCACACAGTTCCCTTTTCCTTAGAGCTGAGCTGCTCCCTTGCTTGCCGCAATATAAATACAGTAAAAATAGTTAGTGGCCACAATTGCTACAAGGAACATTAGTTACAATAAGCCTCATTTGGACACTGATGAATTCGCGTGGGCAGATGTGAATGACACTATAGGAAATGGCAATTACGGAAATGCAACACTCCAACACTTACTCTCTCTCTCTCACGCATGCATACGCAATTGCTCTCGAGTATCCTTTTCGCACATTTGCGAGAGAACATTTCTAAGTAATTGCATCATTTCCGCCACATTTTCCCACACGTATAAAGCACGAAGCCTCGTACACGCAAGGACAATGTTGTCGCTTCCACTTCATTCGACACATGCACATGTGCCTGTGCGGTGCTAGTGCGAGTTCCTGGCAACTGTGCTACTTCCGGAATGCACTGACTGAACCTGATGTTGGTCATTTGAGTTGGCCCACATGTGGCAGTCCTCAGTGGCCATGCACTCGTATAAACAATATATACATATTTATTGGACTATTTTAAAATTTTTTGCTTAAATTAAAAGTTACCGTTGCGTGTTTTTATTTTTGCAATTTTAAATAATAAGTTTACGCTGCTCTTGTACTGGAAGTAGCCTACATTTTAAATTAATTTTTCCCTACCTTTTATTATCAAATTAGGAGACATTTTAAAAGCTATAATTTTTGCGTGCTTGCCTTGTTTCTTGGCTAAACCTAATTACATTTTGCATAATTTTAAGGCAGCAACTCATTTTAGCACAAGGACATGAACTGTAGCAGTGCTGGCTAGACGCCAGCAGCGGGGATAAAAGCATATTACTTGTGAGCCGCCTCGTTGCAGTGAGAATTGGTGGCATATTTGAGCATTGTTTGCACTACATACATTATAACTTTGGCCATAAATTATCTGGGTGCACTTAATTAATTCTTAAGGCGCACAAATGAAAGTTCAGCAGGGTAATGTCCGCAATAGCATTATCTGTAGTAGCTGAGGTAGACTATAGTTAAATTCTTTACCTTGTCATGGAGAAACTGCATTAGAATTTTCCAAAAATTAATGATGAAAACAAAATTTCTTTATAATTTATATATTATCAGCCTTGAACCGGGACTGGGTATAGTTTTATTTCCCTAAAAACGCTTTACTCTTTAGTCGATTACATAAATTACTCGTAGTATATATGATATTGGAAATGATTTTGCAAGCTAAGCATTGAAAAGCAAGCTTCATCATCAATTAATTTCAATTGGAGAAGTGTCTTCACTTCGATAAAGCATTGCATAAATATTTACAATTGGTCAATAGTGTTTGCGCATGTGTGTGTGCATGACAGTGTCACTTGTGTGCGTAATGCAGTTTACTGGACAACAGCAGGTTCAAGCAACTCCATACTCAAACACACACACACATAAACACACAAACAATCAATGTAGGCACATAACGTTAAAGTTTGACAAATAAACGAACAATACTATTTACACTTGTCTCAATGCTTAAATATTTCCTCAATGAAGTTTAATGTTCAGTGCAAGATTTCAGTTGATGATTTCCTTAAAATTTCGCAAGAGTTTAATTTGTATATTTTTTGGAACTGTCAAAAGTTTCATCGCAGCCAAGTCATCTCAACTTTATTGTACTCTTCCATTAGCAAGAAAATTTCTTTTACCTTTGTTTAACCCAATTTTGCTACTTTAATTGTAGTTTCCATTTTGAACCGTTTCGTTAAAGGAAAATGTTCTTCATTGTGCACAAAACTAAATAAATTAACTATGAAATGCTTTGCAGAGCTTTTCAAAAAGGTCGAGAGTGCCACTTCAGTTTGTTGACTACTTTTCGATTGTGTTTGGTGCGCAGAAAATGCACAGTAGCAAGACCATTGAAGCTTGTTGGGGCGGGCAAAACCGCAGCCCAACAGCCCAGCACTCCTCATATTTCCACTCCCAGTGACTTTTTGCCATTTCTGCTTCATGTAGCAGTTGAATCGACGCTGACTACTGAAGCAAAATTAAATAAGTAACTCAGAAATTGAGTGTACGCTTCATTGGAAATGAAAGAGAGTAATACAAAAGCGAATATTTTGGGGCACGCTCTTTTACTTTCATATGCCTATACAATGGCAGGAAGGCCTGACATTTTTGCTGCCGAAAAAAGCAATTTTATAAATTGACTGCGAGCGAGCTGCTGCTTGAATTCCTTATGAGATGAAATGAAAATATTGCTTCGAAATGCAAAAGGAAACCTTTATAGCTTTTTTAGTTTGCTCAGAAAAGAGAAAAAGGAAAACAACATCTTTTTCGGAACTTGCAGCTGCAGGTATAACCTCACGTCTTCAGTATTGCTTTGTAGCAAAATAATTCAAGCGCCTTTCAAGAAATTCCCACAAAAATCTTTCAACTTGAGATGCCGTAAGTGCAATAATTAAAATTAGTCGAGTGCGCACAGCGATAAAATGTGTAGCCGCACAAGTGCGCGGGTAGCGGGGTAGCGGGGTACCGGGGTAGGCATGCACTACACATACAATTTCATTGCACATCATTGCTAATTAGAGAAAAATAGCAGCAAAGTATGAGTACCGAACTTATTAGCACTAAAGAACTTACAATAAGTGTAAGTGGGGGATGTGGGGGTGGGGAGGGGGGGGGGGGGGTAAAATGGGCGAGGGGTAGGGTATAGCAGCTGCTGTTGTATGCTGCAAACGAGCATCGAACAGAGCAGTAAGTGCTGAAAAGTTGCTGTCTCCATTGCCGTGGCTGCTAAAGCGATTGCGGTGAAAATGAGGCGGAGAGCGAACGTGCGAGTCAAGGTGTGAATTAACGGAAAATGCTTGCCAGCATTTAGCAGCGGGGACGACCACATTTCCCTTTTTGCCTTCAGGTTGGCGGCCACCAAACTATTTTGTGTGGCAAGACATGCCAGAAATGTGTGCTAAGTGAAGCGTTAAAGAGTTGGAGCAGCTGCGATGTGCCATGAAAAATCACTATGTACTTTTAGCACGTCACGTAAAAAACTAACTGTAACTTGTATAAAATATAAGTGAGAGCAAAAAGTGTACTTTGAGTCATTTAAACTTGAACGGAAAACTTCCTCCTCTTGACTTTGGCATGTGAGAAAGTTTTAAGATTGCAGCTTTATGAGGAAAATAGTCAAAAGTGAACAGTGATTCGAATTAATTAATTTTTGGTAACATCTTTGGAACAATATCAACAAAAGCATGTTAAAAAGATGTTACTTGGCGTTCTGCTTCGATGTGCTCAAATTGAATGAGATTTTAATCTGTTTTTACTCGGTAGCTGCAGCAACAAGCGTAGTTTCCGCGCCTATATAAATAATCTGCACAGTTCTTATCTTATACTACGTTTTTTCTAAAATTAGGCTGTGCTTTTTAATTTCCACTTCTACTGCTGGTTGTTTGAATTTATGACTAGATGTAATTTTACGAAATTTTCTGCTTCAGTTCTAATATTTTATGAAATGAATATTACTTTTCTTCGTTTAAGCTGCCAATTAAATGAAGACAAATTCGAAATCTATAATCACTTACAACTCAATGTGCTGCCAAATTCGCTGCACTTGAGTAGCATCAAATTCAATCAACGATTTTCCTCAAGCCACTTACTCTTGTTGAAAACATCATTCATCGTTATTAGCATGCTGATGCAGCGTTTTATCTCTCTCATCAAAGAACTCTTCGCCCATTTTGCGAAATTCGCGCTGAATTGTGGCCGTAATTGACATTGATTGGTTCAGTTCTGTTCTGCTAAAAATTGAGTAAAACGCATTTCTCTTCTTCTTCTATATTTAACTCACTTCTGTGATTTAATGCTCGAATCAGCTTTTCCTGCAGGCTTTTTATAAAGAGAATAAATTTCATATTTCAGTAAGGCTGCAATGATTTTTCAGCAGATTTACAAACATTTTCGTCAACTCTGCTCACTGCTACAGATCGACGGCTTTGGTTCGAAGAAGGCTAGCATTAAGTCGATACAGGCTGATTTAAATTTGGTATGTAATTGATTGATTGATTAGCGACAGATCTACTTATCAAATCAATAAATGCAAGGAAAAAAAGATTGCTTACTAGAAGCGTTGTACGAAAAAGAAAAGTTTCAAATCCTTTTCCGTGAAATTGAATGGAGCCATCGAAATATGCATCGTTTGTTTGAGCTCAATTCCCAGCTAAACATTATATGACGCTTCTGATTCTTACAGATTTTAAGTATTTGCTGCCAAAACAAAAAGTAAACAATTCAACTTAAAGAATTTATATACAATTTATATATTCCTCACCCAGTTAGCAATAATCATTTTGAACGCAGCAATAAAATATTTAAAATGCTATAAATTATAATGATCTGGTCTTATCTGCGCTGAATGTACACACAATACTAGCTCTAGCTATATATTTACATGAAGCGGGCACGCCAACTTTGCTAGGAATTTCTTGGACTTCGTCAAGTGATAAATAGCACTGATCAAGAGTACGTATATAGACAGTGAGGGCTAGCAAGCGGGAGCGATCGCAGCTGTAGGGCAAGAGAGCGAAATAAAGCAAATGAATATGGCATATAAAACTGGCGTCGCCCAGATGATTATATTGATTGAGGCTGTGGAGCATGCAAAGAAACGATATATGTACAATATAAGTGAAACAGCGCTGGACAGCTGCAGGCGAAACAAAGATCGGTGTTCGATCGGTCGGTCAGTAGCAAATGGAAGCGTTCGGAGTGAGAGTGTGATTTATTGTGATTAGAATAACATAAAGATATTTTGCCATGAAGTTGCTGGGAATAAACATTTTTATATGTAGTTTGATATTGCAAGGCAGCAGTTTTGTGACGGCCGACAGCAATGATAGATATATGCAGCAACTGTTGTTGAACCTTAATCGAACAGCTGATCCATGTGATGATTTCTACGAATACGCCTGCGGTAATTGGTCGTCGGATTATGTCTCCAAAGAGTACGTGGATATGCCGGGCTACATGGACTACAAAGTGAACGAGCAGTTGCTGGACATACTGACGCGACAGCAGAACACGACGGGAATCTATGAGAAAGTGTGGAACTACTATCAGTCCTGTCGCAAACTGCTCGTGCCAGCGTTGAACTACTACTTAAAGCTGGTGGAACCGCAGCTGCAGCTACAGTGGCCTATATTTCGCGCCAACTGGGATGAGCCGTGGACAAACGAAACCCATTTCGACTGGCTGAGCACCATAGCGAGTCTGCGGGTGTACGGCCTGAATGGCGTCTTCATAACGCAGCACGTGAATATGCGCCTGACAAATGGCAGTCACTTTCTCATCGAGATACATCAACACCAGCCGCGCTTCGCGTTGCAGCAGAAGGAAGTGCGGCAAATCTTTGACGGCTTCGGCATGTCGCCAGAGCAGAGTGCCAATGTGACCAAGAAGATCATGACGTTCGAGAGACAAATGCAAAATCTGACATTGGTGAACTTCGAAGTCGGCGCTGAATATGATGACAAGTATTATCGAAAGAATTTCAAGGAGCTGACGCTGCAGCAGCTGATGGATAAAGTGCCGGCTATAGATTGGCGCAAGTACTTCCATACCGTGTTGGGGTATGAGCTGCAGCCCGAGACGGAGGTGGTGCAGGCGTTCGCACTGAATTTGGCGTACTTTGATCGGCTGCTAGCAACGCTCAACGGTGCCTCGAATGAGACCATTTGCTACTACATCATGCTGAAGTTCATGTACCAGCTGCACGCGGATTTGCCGAGCGACAAGGATAGCTCCATGCGCTGTGTGAAACATGTCAGAGGGCACATGCCTCTGGCCATAGATTTTCTCTATGAGAAATATATTTACCAGACGAAGAGAACCGCCACTGATGCCGCTTTGCATAGTATCTACAATAGATTACGCACGACCTTCGAGCGTTTTGTGGAGCAGGAGAACACGCTCAAGTTGAATAGCACCGAACGCGCCTACATACTGGCGGAACTAAGAGGCATGCGCATCAAAATTGGCAATGTGCCGGAGGCGCTCACACAGGAATTCGTCGAACAGTATTACCAAAACATTAGCATCAATGCCAGCAACTTTTACGCCAATCATTTGCAACTGCTGCAGCTCGGCACACGCCTGCAACAGGCACAGTTACGCAATATACCCTTGCCAGCCGCCCAGCACTTCTACGAGCATGATGCCGAGACTGCCAGCTCCTCGTCGCCCATCAAGATATTCGACAATGCCATACTGGTGCCCTACGGCTATCTGCAAAGGCCGATCTTCGAGTCCGACCTGAGTCTGCTCTATCAGTATTCCATGTTCGGCTTCATACTGGCGCACGAGATCGTGCACGCCTACGATCTCTTTCACATCGTCTACGATGCGCACGGCAGCTACAGCGACCTCGGCATTGCGATATCGCAACACTTTTGGGACTTCATTAATTGCTCGGCGCAGAATCCGAGCGATAGCTTATCGGAGAACATGGCCGATGTTTCCGGTTTGCGGCTGGCCTATCAGACCTACTTCGATGATGTGGTGAATGACCTGCAAGCGGCCGATGCGGCTCAGCGGCGCAGCACTGCCACACAGTTTAGCGACCAGCAATTATTCTTTATCAATTCGGTGCAATTTTTGTGCGCAAATATTTTGGAAATTTCAACGCTGGATGTGAAGGCAGTGGACCTGGAGCATGACATGCACGATGTGCGCGTTCGTCAAAATTGGGCCAATTTAGAGCAATTTGCGGAGGCATTTAATTGCAGCAAGGGTGCGGGCATGCATCCCGAGCGAAAGTGTCGATTGTGGTGAAAGGCAAATATATGTACATACATACGTCACGTATACATACATATATGTACATATGTATGTACGTGCATAAGGGATGTCAATTTAGCAGAGTATTATTAATTTCGACAATAATATACGGGGAAATTTTTTTAAATCTTGAGACTTTAAAATATGTCGACAACCACGCATCGAATCCGAAAAGATAGAAATAAAAATGTTTCGTTTTGCAGGGGCGAATTGAGTGATTCTAAAATTTGCATTATTTGTATTCACGAAGTGGGGCCACTGGTCTGGATGAATGGTTAAAAACAGCATTGCTTTGAACAACAACAAAATGCATAAAGAGCTAGCAAGTAAGCAATGTATTTTGTTCGTGTTCAAAGCAAATCTGCTCCTTTACCATGCTACCAAGCAAGTTGCTCTACTTCGTGAATTCCGGAATTCAGGGATGATGAGCAAGCACTTTTAAAAAAAAGAAGTGATCACTTTCTTATTGAAGATTTTGAAGCTGCAGGTGAAATTTATACTATTTTTAGAAGAATTTGAATCAGCAGTAAATCGAAATGACGTAATTTTTTCTAGATTTTTTAGATATTAAAAATAAGCATAAACATTTAAAATTTAACTAAATTAGACCCGGGACAAAATAAGAATATTTAATAACTAAGAGTATTTGATAGGATCAAATTGGCACATGGTTGCATAGTTATTGAAATTGCTATTTAAGTTTATTTTAAAAAAATTTAAAAAAATGTGTGACCCCAAAATTTTTGAATGAATAGCTACACGATTTTGGGATTGAAATTCCTAGTATGTACATTGTACATACAAACATATGTTTGACTAAAAGCGCCATATGTACTACTACGTATGCATGCATACAATGTAAACAAACTGAACAGATTATTTACATATTATTCATGTATGTTTATGTGTGCCAAAGTGGAATAATGTTTCCAATAAAATAGTGATAATTTTAATAAGTACTTACCGTTTTAATATAGTTTTAGCTTATTTCCGTTACAGTTCATGCTATTAGAAAAAAAGATAATGCTCATTAATGGACAGACAGACATATTTGTTTATACATAGGTAATGTAGAGTATGTACTTCGAAACACTGCGAAACTATGTTCGATGAAGGCAATTCAGTTTACTTTGAATTGCAAGCTTCCAATACCGTGCACTACTCCCTGCGCGTGAACTCATGGCAATTGCTCCACATTTGGAATAAATGGTTTTATCAAAAAATTGTGAATAAATTTTCCAGACTTTGAATTACATATGCTCTGTTTTCGTTTTGAATTGCAAATTGCATTCCATTTTGGTCGAACACTTTTTTAGCTAATTGAATCTACAACTTCCCTGCCAAAAAAATGCGAAACACAATTGAAAAGAGCTGTTCGCTTTTTGCCAAACAGGCTGCAATCAGAGCGGCGAATTGCAATAATAATTTTTGCAAAAAAGTTAAGGGAAAGTAGACTATAACGCATTTTTGTTGGCTTCGTTATGAATATGGCATGGCATGGAAATTGGCCAAATAAAAAATTAATGTGTCATAAACTTCGAAGACTGACGTCCGTGCAAATCTTGCCAAGATGTCAAAGCAGGAAATGCACTCAAAAATGGATTTTTTAATAGCCACGGCTTCGATTATATTTCTGTTGCCAACAAAAAAATAAAAACGGAAAATTAAAATGGGTTTTACGTTTGCAGTGAAAGAAGCAACTACGAGCCGGTGTGGCTTGGTGTGTGGCCGACATTGCCAGCGCGTGTGGGCTCTAATCAATAGGTCGAAAAAGGGGCTGCTTGTCTGCTGAAAATGAAAGGTGTTGCCGGCTTAATGAAATGTTTACTAATAATAAACAGAATAACTAGTTATAGTAAGTTTTCGGAATTAACGTGCCTGTTCTACTTTTCACACCTTCAGTTGCTGTCAGCTTGGTCAACCGAAATTAGAATTCAATACTGACTTTGGAATTCAGTTCGGTGCAATTGACCTCGAAATGGTTTGGCTAGAAGTGCGCAATTTTGTTTCTGGCGATGGAGCGATATATAAATAGGTCAATGAGGGTAGAGCAAAAACCGTTTCTAATCAACCATGAGTAGATGGGAAATTATTAGTTTCTTAGAACTTTGCTTATTTCAAATATTTTCAACATATGATATAATGAAAACAGTTACATTATTAATCCAAACTGCTAAAAAACGTCGTTTTAAGTCACTAGCGTAAGGAAAATTTTTGTAATAATTTTAAATTTCTGACTAACTCGATTTATGTTGTTATTGTACGGCCACAGATATAATATTTGGATTCTACAAACAAGATATTTATAGTATGTAATACATTTGATCAAATCAGATGCCTAATCAAAGCGATTGATTTCGTTATTTTAAAGATAATGATAGAAATATCATGTATATCATAAAAATCCACAAATTTAAGCAAAAATTTTATTGTTGTTTCAGTATTTTCAAGATATCTGTTTAGTTATAAGAACATCATTACATTCGGTCTAAGAACAAAGACCTATCTCATGTTCATTTGGCATAAAAATGAGGGAATCTGGGCGTTATCTACGTGACAATCAATGCCTTTGGCGAATCATAAACATCATATTTATATTCGCATTTTGTGAAAGCATGCGGCAGAAGACAATTGGGGGAATTGAAAATAATTAAAGACATTGCTATACTTCTCATTTATTGCTGTCGTAAACAAATTCGCTTTGAGCAAAACAATATGAGCACTTTCAGAAAAATCTGTCTGTTATTTTCTGTCTGTTGTTTTTCAAGTTTACTCGTAATTTTAATTAGCCTATAAACTCATTATAGGCAAAACAGTAGAGTCTTTCATAAATTTAATTATGCATTTCAATTAGAAAGTAATCTGCGAAAAATCTAATATTCTCAAAAGCTTTTTGCGACCTTTCTCCTTCTCTTTCTTATAAGCTTGCTTATGCTTTGACATTAGTCACAATTTTGCAAAACTTGAGGAAATTATTTGAGTTACATAAGACTGATTGTTAGGCAAATGTATTTTACTTGGTATTGCAGTGTAACTATGAAAATATGAAGTCTCTGTATTAGTCATCCAGAAAAACAACAGCTACCACAGTGCAGCCTTAGTCAAAGCCACAAACGTCACAGCCGACAAACATTGCGGCTCGCTGGCGCAACTATTTGCATATAAAGTTGGCGCTGTGATTAAGCAGGTTCCTACTCGGCGCCTCGCGCCGCTTGCATGGCGGCTGGTTTAGCGGCTCACGCGTTCGACTTAAAAACACAAATGTTGGCGTTCAAATGCGGTCACAAACGCTCACCAACAAAGAAGCAAAAGAGTTAATAATAGAGCAGAAAAAACAAGAAAGATTTGCAAGCGAACTGCATTTGGGAATAGCAACTTTTAATGCCTTTGAAGCGGCAGCACCGACTCCGGAAGGGATGCAAGGGGTGCTTGTGTTGCCGCGCTGTCATAGAAATGAATTCTGTAAGGCTGCTGTTTACGCACGCATTAACGCAATCTGCCTGGACTTTATTGAGTTCCAAGTGCGCTGAACTAATTTGGCGCGCTTAAGATAATTAATTGAAAATGGCCACAAGCGGCTAATGCAAATATAGAAATACAAAGAATTCCAATATTGAATCAATTGAAATGGAAATTTCACAGTTGTATCAACTTCTTAGCTTGTTATGCAAAAAGTCTGGAGACTGTCGCGAAGTGGGTAATTTCCATTCTATGTATTATGCGAAACAAAGAAAAAAGTGGAATCATCCTTGTGGCATTAATTTCTATGCTATAACTACACTTTACACAACGAAATTAAGTTGTTGAAAGATTCAAGATTTATTGATGGATGACGACCTGTTTAGGATACGAAAAGACATCAATTGTCGTGGAATGCTGTTTTGTCACTGCTGTGAGTATTGTGACAGCCGCAGGAATTGAGCTGTTAGGCTGCTATGAACTGTGACCACAGAATTAATGATAGGCCTATAGGCTTCAATTATATTTATTTAGACTGATAAAGTGGTGTCAATCGTGCAAATTCCTTGCTTACACATCGATAATGCTTGCAACAAAGTGTTGCAAGCACGCTTTCCAACAGTAAATGCTCTCGGCCGGAGTGTAGGGTGGGTGTAATTATCAAACTGACACAGTTTTCGCTCGTATCGCGCGCGGCTGGAGTCTCGCCTTTGCCGGCTGCACTTTCGAAACATGTTGGATTCAATTGATGCGGCAGGCGGTAAAAATCCAGCTGCTTTAATTGGCACAAGCGCATAAAACGCAGCCAATTTTACGGCGTAGCATTTTGTGTGCGTTGTCGGCGCTTTCAACATTTGGCGGCTTCATAATGCATAAAGCTATATATGTTTGGCTATATCTTTTTTAACAGATATGACGCCCTTGCGATGCCATGCCACAGCATCTACTATACTACAAACCACGCAAGCTGCCTGCAAAGTGCACAAATAAAAAAAATTCAATTTGCTGCGTGGAGCAAAATTTATGCGCAGCCTGCAACTCGCTAATCCGCTGCCATTAAAATCGCGCTGAAACGCTGCCTCCTGCAGCTTACGCCCACACATGCTGCGTGCAACTAATGTGCGGCGGCAATGTGCAGCCGCCACCGACACCACGAGCAGCGCTCCAGAGCAGCTGCGCACATTTTCCACTGCAAGCGCACTTAAATACTTTAATCTGAATTTAATTTCAGTTGTTAGCTTCATTTTTCAATGCAGCCAACAAAAACTGTATTCCCTTCCCCTCAGACCACTGCAGTTGGAAGCTTGTTTACCTCAGCTGCGCTGCGTTGTGGTCGGCTTAGCGTTAGCAACTTTGCCCTATATGCGTGAAACGCTTGGGATTTCCCTGCACCTGAGCAATGCACTGGGAAAAATATTTCCTCTTCGGACAATTGAAAATGGACATGGAAATTTGGCAAATGCTGGAAAATAGTAATATTGTTGGATTCTCGTAATTCTCTACATTAGCATTTTTTATGGTTGGTATGCGTAGTTTGAAGCTTATGTATCGTAACTGCTTTATTAATTTTCCAAAATTCTATGACAGAAGATTTTGGAAAAAAATTTAAAAAAAAATGACTAAATTCGATATGAAAAATTCACGAAATTAAAGCAATTAAATTTAAAGCAATTTTAAAAGGTACGAAAATTTGCTCTTTACTTCCTACTATCATAACTATTAGATTGTATTTGGAGAAGGGCCTAAAAACTGAAATAACAATTCTAAAATGTAATTTTTATAGCATACAATCACAATTTTTAATGATTGCAATATTCTTCGGTATAAAATTTTTTTGTTAATTTTTATAGTGGTTTCAAGTACTCAAACTTGAAAGAACTTTTCCATCAAAATACATTTTTAAATTAACCTTAAAATCAAGAGAGCTCTTTATCTCTTATCATCTCAAGTGAATGCTCCCCAATTAATTACAAAATTAAACAATTTGTAGCACTGTCAATTTACATGCGAGTGCATTCCATAAGGGGGCGTCAACCTACACACACACACAGCAGCGTTGTAGGTCAAGAGATATCAAGCGGTTGCCAGCCACATAAAGGAAATCTTAATTGCGCACCCTCCCCGATTTTCCATTGAAGTAGCCATTAATCAAAGCTAATAATGTTACTCATCCAAAAATTTATAACAGGCAAATGGCAAAGGTTCTTCAAATTATGTCATAAAATTGAAGTGAGAGCAATCAAAGTTTTATGAATATAACAAAAATTTATTAAACTTCTTTGTAAATTAATTTACTGCTGTTTGCAGTTGTCTCAAATTTTCATAAGTAAACAACTCAACAGTAACTTGGGAAATTATTATAAAAGTTAAATATTGAGTTCGAAGAAAAGCATTTTGATGAAGCGCGCACAAATTTCTTTCATTATGCCATGTTTAATATATTAAAAGGCATGACTTTTCCGAGAAATGTCTTCTTAGTTCAGAGAAATGTTTTATGACTGTCATTTTCCGTGGTGTGTAAAGCTGTAGCGCACATAATTGGGTTAAAGTATTAAAGTTCCAATTAAAAATGAAGCTACAACGAATCGGCCAGTCAGCCCAGCGAGCAATCCAGCCGAGGCCATAATTTATTTATAGCAACGAATGTGGAATGCGCCGGGGAGCTGATAATAGAACTTGAATATGGAGGCATAAAAGCACTGAAGAAACATGCTGAGGAAAACTGCTGCAGTCGCCCACTGATTCGGCAGTGTCAATTATTCCAATAATTCGATTGAAAAATTGTAGTGACGCTGCTGTGCCTCAACGATACAAAGTATACATTCACAGTTCGATTAGGGGTCGGCGATATTTATAGTAATTAATTAGTACAACACGTTCTCTTGTCACAAATATAGAACTCTACGGTCAAATAGATATTTATGTATCTTGTTTAATTAAATTGACGTTTAGTATAAGAAAATTAATGATATGATTTCAAAGCAAAAAACGTTATAATAATAAAGAAATAGAGAGTTTCGAAGCTTAGGTTTATCGAGGATATACTGCAGGTATCCATCAATCCTATAGTAACATAATGGTTATAAACTGGCCTGAGTATAGCAGCCATATTAACCTAACCTACCAAGCAAAAGATGGTATGTGAGTTGAGAAAAAAACTTTATTTCTCAATGTTGACTAAAAGCAATCGGTTTAGATTGCATTTATAAAAATTAAAGATTATAAATAGAAAATCATTTTGTGATTTTGAATGAAAAGTTTTTTGCATCTCTTAAGGATTGAAGCTACTTCAACATTATTGCATCATTCCCAAATTGACACTTGCCCGATTGGCATATTGACAGCAGTTAAGTGGCACCACAATTCGTGCCTATATAGAGCGCACAATGCCGAGCAGAAATTTGCATTCGGAATTAGTGGCCATAACCAGCCAGTGCCAACAGCAGCTACCAGATGCGGTAGCCGCAAGCTCATTCATTCAGGCCACATTCAAAGCCGCTTTTTGTGCGCGGCTGGTGTGCGCAGCAGTTCCATTATACAAACTCGCTGAAACGCGGCCGGAGGCTAGCTGATAACAAACAAAAAATGGCAAAACGAGAGGAAAAAGTTGGTAAATTATTTTAAAGCGTATTAGCCATGCAGCTAACGTCATGCGTCCGACTAAGCCAATTGATAAAGCCGAAAACTCAAAAAAGCCAGAACAAAACCAACAGTCAGTCAGAGGACAAGGTGTAGGACGGGGGCGGACCGGGTGGCGTTTGGACTCAACTGAGAAATGGGCATGCGAAAGTGCTAAAGCTGCAGCAATTTAATTTGACATTTTACTGCGGATTACGGCCGTAAGAGGAGGAGGCAGACGGCGGGCGACGACGATAACCAAATGGCCAAATGCTGACAAGCGGGCAGTGTGAATTGTAGAACATTCCATTTTAGCAAGGAAAGTGTGGCGAAAAAGTGCGAAGTGGCATGTGTGAAATTGTGCAACAAAAGTGGCTATCGAAGGCACAGAACTGAGGCGTAGTCCATCTAGTAAAATGTGTTGGCATGAGCACATGATATCAAGTGTCCGGCGACAGATATGTGGAGTGAGTGGAGAGAAGGGAAGGAACGGACAGAGAAACAGATTGATGGGCGGAGGAAGTGTGCGTTGGATGAACGAGCGAAGGAAAAAGGAGACAGATGCACGAACGGACGGACGGACGGAGAAAAGGGGAGTTGGTTGAATGCACAAAGGAACCAAACTGTCCAACTGCCCATCGAGGGGCATATGTGGGCCACAGCACGTTGAACCATTTGTAAATGATATGATGACACGGCATGGCGGGGAGGCGTGGCGTAAAGCGTTCCATTTGTGGGTTCTTAGGTCATACGGAATGTTGTAATCGGCATTACTTTCGTTTGTTGTACAATTGTTGCTGTCAATATTATTGTTGTTGTTATTGCTTGAATGAGCCCTCACATTGCTTTTGTGCTGTGTTTTTTACTTACTTACTTTTTTGCGATAAAGAAACCATAAAAAAATAACAACAACAATGAAATGTGTGCGTTGCACTTTGAGCACCAGACAAGTTGATTCACAAATATTACATTTTGTTGTTATTGTTGTTGTACAGGTATGCCGGCGTTTTATGCGTTGTTTTTATAAATAATTTATTTGACGCACTACATTATTTAAGTTGTTCTTTTTACACCTTAGTACAAATAACATTTTGTCAGTTTGTGCGCCAGCGGAAATGTTGATTTGATGTCTGTAGCTTGAGACTTGTTACCCTACATTGGGTAGTTGGTACTTTAATGGCAACCTTATAATTTGAGACAGTAAAGAAGTCAACTGGAGAGCATTTTTTATTACAAGCTCATGTCTCTTTTATATGGAAATGTAGCTTTAGCTTTTCCAGCTCTGAGAAATGAACAGAAGAACAATTTAAAATTTACATCTAACTGCTAGTAACAGAGCTGCTACCAACAGCCCATAAGGAGCATGACGAGCGTGGTTACACTAACAAGCCTTTAATAATTTTTGAGCACAAGTTTAAAATCAGAAAGTCATTTGAGACGGACAAATCATATAAGAATATCTAATCGTCTCAAAATGAAGCCTAAGCATTGGCTTGTTACGAATTTTGAATATATACTATTGATAGAATTCCGAGCTTATTGTGAATATGCACATTATTCTACTCTACTGTTCTGTGCTAGAAAGACCACAAGTTGATATTGACTATGTTAAACAAAATTGACTTTGTAGAAAATTAAGTGTGCATGCTTGTAAATTGCTCAAAATGCGCTCTTTTTAATTGGTCTTAAAAAAATCATACATATACACATATGTATATCGTGTTGCAAGTGCGTGCAGTGCTGCCACATGACGTCAATGTGCTGGCTTTACACTGCGTGCTACATGTGTACACAATTTGTCGCTTTTATGTTGTCAGGCTGTCAAGGTTAAAATGTGAAAATGTGAAAATGTATGTAAAACTGCTGTCGAAGTGTGGGCCGAGTTACCATGAAATATATATTTGAAGCGTAGTTAATTTGTATGAGCTGGTAATTTTGGTTGTTGGTAGAAATTGCTGATATTAGTGCTTTCGTTAGAACATTAAACGTAATATTGACATTCATAATTGCTGGGCAAAGTAGGCTTTGCCTGGATTTTCGTGCGTAGGAGTAATGGTAGTTTTTTGATAAATGTAATCAATATATATGGTAAATACATGTGATTAATTTTTGCAAAAAGATTTATAGTGCTGAGCAAAAAAAAAGCACAAGAGGATTGCTTGATTAGTTACTGAGATATGGTGAAAGCATCGTTTCTAGGCAAAACTTATTTGAAATTTCGAAATTTCTTAACGGCTTACGAGAGGCTCGAACATTGCTCGTTAAAAAGCTGTAATGTAGTGAATAATTCGAACTCTTCCAAATGGCTTGGGATATTTAAAAGAATAAGAAACTCAAAAACCATTAAAATAACTCCTTATCAATCATTATAACTTTTTTAAAATTTTTTTTTATATTTCTTTGTACCTTGAACACTGAATTACATTCAAATGCAAATTGGCTTTAAGTCGCCTTGCCTTAATGAAGTCAATAACTTTTAATATTACGCGCCTTTTTCGATTTCATGCGCCAATTTGTTAAACCACGACATTCGCATGAAACTGACAAGAAATAAACAAATTTTATAATGCTTCCATGCATATACATACATACATAGTAACGTATAAGCATTTTCCATTTCAAAAGCTACGCTCTATAAATTTGGACAAGCTACGAAAATGAAATCCGGCCATTTGCAAAATAATGAAATGACACTGGCACCAAACGGAAAAGGTGTGTGTGCGTGGCCCAAAATGGAGCTTTCCATTTCAGTATGGCGCTCTGTCACTCTGTCAGGCTTTGTCTGATGACAGTCTGTCTGTTTTTGTGCGTCTGTGTGTGTGTGTGTGTTTGGCGGCGTTGTGCACGCTGCAAGAATATGCTGCCAACATAATAAGTCCACACCTTCACTGCTTGCCTGATGTGCACCGCCTTAGCTTCCGCCCGCAATTAACCCCACTCTGGCAACACTGGCATCAACAACAGCAACAATACGAAGGCACACTCCAATTATGACAAGCGTGTTGACAGCCGCGCATACTGATTAATGTCACATCACACTTCACTTCACTTGACGCGCTGCCAGTGTCGCAGGCGCTGCTCCAGCGGGGCAAGTTGCTTGAGCAGAGGGTAGCAGCGCGGGCGACTGTATCGACAGTGATATTATCTTGCCTCTTTCGTTCTTTCCATTATGTGGCGCACGCCAATGTTGAAATAATTGACACAACAGATAAAAATAACAATTAAATACGAAACGCCTTCGAGCGGCTTTATTTGCATATGCGCGCTTTTCATTTCGTTCTGCAGAGCAGCTTATTGATTGTATCTGCAGATTGGAAGCGCACTGCATATGGCTTGGCATTTAAATGACATGAGAATGTGCTGCAGTCGTATTGAAATTGATTTACTTAAGTGCAAGATAAGAGTTGAACCAAGATGGAAGTATGCAAAATTGTTACGAGTTAGAATTGCAAAATAAATTAAATGCTAAAAATGGTAGCTAACTTCAAGTGTTTATAAGCAGTTCAGTTATGAATACATACATATCTCCAATAGACACATGCTATAACTCTACTCTACTGTATTCTAAGAATGTAATTAAAAGTATCATATGTTTCCTACCTAATGCATTTGAAGAAAAGGGAATACATACATACATATTTAATTTTCGAAAATTGTTATTGAACCCAAAAAGAACTTGAAAATCACATTATCTGATGTTGTGAACTTCTCTTTGCAATCAATTTTTGTAAGCACACACCATGCCCTTTCCTTAAAGGGTTAAATTTTTTAATTAAAAATGACTTTCGGCATCGTTTGCTCTGTGTGGCCTTCCGCGTGATGTGCCATTCACTTTAACTGCAGCATTCGTTTTTTCCCTTCTGTAATTTTATTTGCAGTTTCAATACACTTTTAAATTGTTTACTGCACAAATATGGCAATCAAGAAATGTGTTTGTGCGCCGCAATAAAGATTGCAATTTTACTGATTAAGTCTGGTAAGGAAAGTGTTGCTGGTAGTAAAGAGTCAGCGATCTGTTCGAGTTCGACACTCCGAGTAAAATTACCAAGTAAAAATTATACTATATTTACATAAACATATACATAGCTACTTTGACTTATCGGCATAACCAGGAGTAACCACGTGAAATTTTACATCGTATGAAAGGCATTTAAATGCGATTTATTGCAGGTGGATAACACTTCTTTACGCTCATGAAATTTATCACTGAAAAATCTTATTACACTTTTCCATGAGATATCCTTCACGAAATTACTATTTATAGCAGCTGGAGACGCAAGGTAAGTGAAACTACAACAACTTGTGTAAATACAATATATATAAATTAGCTTCAAAAAAACATTTTTATAATTTCCTTTGAATCTGAAAAAGTTTGCGAAACATTTTACATTGACTCCAAAATTACTTATTCTTTATAGCCCACTTATTTATAGTGTGAGTTGCCAATTCCGAATAAAGTGCATATAAAATGTATACATTAATTTGCAGCGTTAGACATTTTATAAACCAAAACCTAAGTTTCTTATCTTTTCGCGCATTTGATAAGCGTTGCTTGTCATCAAGATTCTGGAATTTGTCATGAAATTCTTTTCTTGTTGATTTTGTTTCGACGTCATATTGTTTCTTCAAATTTGTTGTCATAGTTGGCTGTGTGAATAATGATGGAATGATATGGAAATGCTGGGGGTAAAGGCTTCATAAATGACGTGTTTGGTATGCGCCATGATATGAAGTCATTTTAGTAAGTGTGAGAATATATTCTTTGAATTTTTCGTCGGAATTCAATCAAGGGAACAATTTCCTGCACATTCGTCTCAGTAAAAGAAATGAGCGACCAGTGCTCATAACTTTATTTTTCTCCATTTATTTTATTTCGCATTTTCTAGCATCATATGTTTCAAACTCACACCCAACAGCAACATTCTATGCCGTATCGTTGTCTACTACGCTGTTCTATTGTACTCCGAACAATTGGTAATATTATGACAACATTTCGGGGCACTTGTGTTTATATTAGCTTTTGATGGCACTTAATTTTCGAGTGTTGCCAACGCCAAATGTCGATAAATGTGTCGCAAACGACCGATACGCGGGATCGCATAAAATTACACATATCATGGAATCTCATGGAAGGAGCGATGAATCCGAAGTATTCTCTTGCCACGCAAGACTTTTTATTTTTGGTGCGCCGCTGGCGAATGGATATACTATGTACTAGAAAATGGCCATGGCAGCTTGTGCATAAATATTTGAACATGAATTTCATATGAATTCATTTTCAATTCTATTTCAACGCTCTTAACTTGATTCCAGGAATCAAAACAAAACTGCAACTATTTATTCACTTTGAGTAAAACACGCTGACCCAAAATATTTGTAAAACAAAACTTTTCAACAATTTTTTGTTGTGTGGTTGCGCATGCTTGATGGCACTTAGAAAATCCTCTTGTAAAAGTTTTACAACATAAAATAATTGCTTGTTGTTATAAAATAAGTACTTACATACATAAGTAGAAAAGTAGCTTATGAAAACATGCAGTTTGTTCATACTCACTTTAATTTCCAACGAGATTTGCACTGAACACTGAAATGAGACGAAGAGAGTGAGAGAGAGAAAAAGTGTGAGTTAGTTTTAAAGTAGAGAAAGGTTTAACATCTGATGGAATCCTTTAATTAAAAAATTGTGTGTAAGCAAGGTAGAGAATATTTAACAATGCATTGTGTTATACATACTTGTTTTGAATTAAATTATCAAATAATATTTATTTTTCAAACTTTGTTTCGGTACCGAAGAAAAGAGAAAATTTGAAGCACTTCTTGTAACATGGAAATCTTCTGAAGATTTCTTAGAGGTTTTTGTAGCAGATAGATAAGATAATAAAAGATTAATAGAAGAACTGATGATGTACTTAATGCTCTGTTCAAACCGCTCACTACTTCTTGAGTCCAGACTAAACCGAATTTGATCTGCTCCGATGGAACTCTGTAGGTAGGCGAAAAAGTTTGGCCCTAATATGGATTCCGGTTAGTAAAACCTACCTAAACCATAGTCTGGCCGGGAGCGCGTTCATCTCGGAAATATAAATAAATATTTTGCACTTGGCTAATAAAACGTACAAAGAAGCACTGTACTACACCACAACAACAACAACAACAACAACAACAACAACAACAACAACACAATCTTCCACAATAGTTAAACTAGAGCCCATGCCCATCATTTCCACTTAAAGTACAAATTGATACCTGAGAGATGTGGGTCAGCTAGGACAAGTATTTCCTCCATAATTAAAGAGATGCCATACAAACTGTCAGCATGACACAATGAAGACATTTTCGTATTGTGGAAATGAGAAATGTTACAAGCGACAGTGAAAGCATCGAGGAACATGCTCCTCTTTTGCAGTTAAACGCATTTCTATGACTGCGCCCTGACAGAAGTGAATGCACTTTGAGTCGGAAGTAAGCAAACAGAACAAATTATTGTGCCATTTACGCATGCATCCGCACGCATACACATACAACATTCGCACACATGGACACACTTTATGTATGCAAAACTTTTATCACTTGTGCGACATTTGGCACTACTAACCCGACATTCTTCACCGAGCTGCTGATATTTATTATGTCTGCGATTGTGCATTTTGATGTGAGTGTGTATGTTTAACTAACTGTTTGTAAGTATTTGTGTACACTACAGTTCAGTGGTGCACATTCATAGTACTTTGAGCATGCATTACCATGTCGCTTATTATCACTTCAACTATGTAACACACACACGCATATGCAAGTACACAATAGGCATAGCTTGCATTGTGCACGTATTGTCTCTCTGTCTTTGTGGTAGTACGACTGTGGAGTGCGTTTGTTCAAAAGTAATAAATGGAAAATGAGCACTTGAAAAGCGATTGACAATGCAATCGTGCGGAAATTCAGCAGGAACAAGCGCACACACACTTACGATCAAAGCTCTGCTAGACTAAAGGACACCATTGCCTGGAAAATATAGTTTAGTACAAATGCATTGCTGGGAAGGAACACCACTTTAAATGGAATGCTGAGAAGAACCAGTTTGTAGACTTCGTTGTTCGACTTCGTTTTATTTAATTCTATATATCAACGAAGCTGTTCCAAAAAAGACTAGGGCAAATTTTAGTTATTCATTTGCAATATATATTTATGTTAACTAAAAATTGGTTTTGGGTTCATGCTCAATCCAAGAAAAAGCTCTTTCGTCCACTGCTAATATTGTATAGCTTAGCTTAGCTCAATCTGAAAACATCGATGTATTAATTATTATTAAAATGGCTTGCTTATACCTACTCCTAACTGCTTTCCTTGTATCGGTATAGTTAGTCTATTTTTCCAATGTATGTATAATACGTTTTTCTTATGTGCACGGACCGAACTTTGGACTACTCTAGCGACAACTTTATAAGACAGTCTGATTATAACTGAAAATAGTAGTAGCTATAATTGGACTGTCTTATAAAGTTTTCACTAGCACGATTTTCTGCAGGGAAACAAAATGTTCTTTTATACTAGCACAAAATGGTGCCTTTCTGTGTCCGTTTGTATGTAATTGCTTATGGTTCAGTATGAGGCTCGGAGCAGGCAAGGCAATACTCGTGCACTTGCTTCTTGGCAATATTAATGTGTGCGTATTCGCGTACGTGTGCAATAAAAGCCAACACTGAACTTCATTTTGCACTCATGTCGCTCTCCATTGTTTGAAAGGATCAGGCCGATTCATTTTGTTAAAGGAAGTATTAGAACAATTTAAAGCAAATGTAAAGTAGATTTGAGTTTGATTCATAATCTTTGAAATAGGCAAAAGAGAAGTTACTAAATGTGCAAAACATTGCAAGGATTACAGAGCTTAAGCAATTTCTGTTATTTCAGAGTAATTTAAGAAACGTGTCAGAAAATGTATAGTAGCTGAAGTAAGTTTTGAAAAAAAGCATTGAAAATAGTATAACTACTATATTTGTTCCGAAATTTTTGGGGATACTATAAAGTTTTTTGAAAGCGTAAAATACTAAAAAAAAAAATAAAATACGCAATTTCGTAATTTAAATAACGGAATGTTTTTCTGCAAAAATTAAAGAAAACTGCAGTTGATATCTGGTGATATTATTGCAAAATCATAAAAATATTATGGACAATCCAAAAAACTTTACGAAAGTGCTTTAAACACAAAAACTTTTGCAAGTGGGAGTACAAAAGGCAATGAATAAGCTAAATTTCACAATTGTTCGATGAAAAATGAGCAAAGAGTGCTCAATTCAATTATTCCAGCAGCGCAAAAGTTCATTTATCATTTTAATTATTGTGCAAGGAAAGTGTCACGCTCAAAATTTCCACCTACAGCAGCAGCAACCAAAACGCAGCTGTACAGATTTCCGCTGAGACTGGAAATGCGCATGGCAGAGTGATTAATTGTGTGCGGTTGCAGAAACTGTGCCATTTTCCTAACATTATTTACAGATTGGGAGTTATGGATTTTCACTTCTTAATGGAAATAAAGTTACGCTGCTTTAAAGTAGGATAATATAACACGGAATATATTGCAAGAAGAAAATAATTCCATTATGACTTAAATAGAAGTTGCTTTTGGAACTTGAGAGCAACTGCGTAAAGAATGAAGAAGGGAAAGACCCTTCATAAGAACGAAAGCTTCAAAACAATTTTTTCCAGATTAGAGAGACACTCTTGCAAAATCTGTCAAATGGACTAAACTATAAGCTTCGAAGCAGTGGCGTGGGTTTCTTAACTTATGCCAACAATTCTTGACTTCAACCATTGCGCTCCTTTTTACTAAATATACATATGCTGAGTGAGGCAGGTGTTTAACATATTTAGGCAAAAAAGAAATTGTAGCTCGGTTATTTTAAGAGAGAAAGTGGGTCACTTTCAAAGATTTTCAAATGCGCTCAAGGTTTCCACCTTCCGCTAAGTGCAGCGGAAAAGCAGCATATGCACTCGGAATTTCCCTCATGCCTGCGCGTTCACGCTACAGCTCCCCCATTTCTCTTGCTTTCAGCGTGTGCTTGTGTGAGTGCGAAATAAATTTTAATTAAAGTTTCTGTTTGCAACTTGCAGTAGCTGCTTGAGGACTTGTTCTTGTTCTTGCACTTGCAACACAACAAAACGGAGACAGGCAGACAGACGGACGAACAGACGGAGGAGCTGACGGGCATAATAAGTATTTCATATTGCGTCTGCCTGGCAGTCTGAAGAAGCTATTTTCACTGCGGCGTGCTCAAGTTTTTCCACATCGAGTGCACACAGAGTGTGTGTGCGTGTACGTGCTTATGTATATGTGCATTGAGTGAGGAAAAGCGTAGAAACTTGATAAAGTTCCAACGCGAGAAGAAACCAAACAAAATTAAAACAAAAGTGAAGCAGCAGTAAAATGTAGCAACATCGCAGCATGAGAAAGCAGAAGAAGAGGCAGCAGCAGATTATATCATAATGGAGCATAATACCGCATGAGGCCATTGACCATGAACGGCGCAAAGTAACATGAAAAAATCACAATAAAAAGGAAAAGGCAAGAAAACGTAGAAATGTCTGAGAAAAGTGAGCGGGCAAGGCGGGACGCGGCATCCGCCCAGGTGAAGCGAATACCTGCTATCAGTATGAGCGTGCAACCAAAGCCTTAGCCGCACAATGAGCCGCGCCTGTAACGAAGTTTGTTGTTGTTTGAATTATTCCCGCTCAAATATATACTGCCGGTACTTATTGCGGTACAATGAGCGACTTAATAGAAAAAAGTTACCGGTACTAACAAAGCAAAAAATCATATATTTCTTAAAATGTAATCTTCAAATTGAACATAAGACATAAAAAAATAAAGTAACTAACTGCGACTTCTCTTATATTAGCAAACTTGTAAGCCCGCTTAATTTTTCGACTTCTACTTCGAACGAAGGTTTGGCAGAGTTCATTGAAATCGACTTCGTTTGCCTTTAAGTCGTTGGTAAAGCGGCTCAGAATGAGTTCAACTGCTGGCCGCTATTCGCAATTGCCTCTGACTCATTTGTGTTAGAGTGAATCATGAGACCAGGAAAGTTGCCAAGACTTACTCAGCCTGATTCTTGGTAAGACTAATTGGAACTACAGCTGAGCCCTCAGCATGTTGCAGCCAACCGCACCCAGCAAAAAGAGCCTGTGATTTAGAATGGCGCAATATTTCCTTGCTCTCTTAATTTTCTGGCGCTTCACTTTTTTGCATACACACTTTTTTTAATGGCAAAATTTGCAAGCTTTACGTATTAGTAACTTTCTTTTTCTGTAGTTTACACGTTGCCAGCTAATATTTTATGTATATTAAATGCGATCGAGTTCAATGAACTAGTATGATGCTCCTTCTCTTCTTATAATTGAACATTGTTTTATCTCAATTAGTTTGAAGTCAAACAATTAATCTAAATTGAACTTATCAAATGAGCTGAGCAACAACAATTCTAAATATGCCTTGAAGACATACTGAGCTAGGTCTACGACACCCATAAGTTTGAAATCCAAGTATATTTTTTAGTGTATCTAATTCAACCTGACAAAGTGTAGTAAAATATTCAAAGCTATGGGATTTCTGTAAGAATACCACAGTGGACAAAGTCTGATTCTTCCAGCAAACGAGAGATATACATAAATGTCAATAGAAATATTCAGAGTGATGAGATAAAAAAATGCGGCAAATTTTTGTAAGAATTAAATTGTAAATTTAAAAAATATTACTAAAAAGGGAGACACTTTTTTTAAGTTTCATTTGAATTTATTAAAAGTGCAAGCGACAAAGTCAAAGTCAACGACGCGTCGAATCGGGCCGCCACGTCAAAGCCTGGCATGCGTCGCAATTGCCACAATTAGCAACTAAATTGAAATTGCAACATGACGCCGCATGTGGCAAGTACACGCAACCGCACGCTGGCATTGCTGCATGAGTGTGTGTGTGCAGCCAGGGAAATATGCATGGAGCCGTCATAAAAACACGCTCATGCATAATCACGCATACCATCACCACCATCTCCATCACCACCACCACACAACAACAAACAGTGTGCATGTGGGTGCTTAGCTGCGGGGACCCTGCTGTTGCATAATGCCAGAGTTGCCGCTGCGCAAAATCGTTTCTAAAATAATATCAAACAAAATACACAAGCAGAAAGCGCACGCAAAAAAATGCAATTACTTTCCAAAGCGGTGCGAGGGGGAGGAGCAGAAATCAGTGTAAGCGTTGAACGAACATGGGAAGCAGTCGGGACTCCGTGGGGACCCCGGCCGCAGCAAGTGTCCAAATACCGCGCTTGACTCGGCGACTAGCAGCACTTCAGCACGCCACATCATACAGCAACAACATGCAACGCCGTCGACCGGTCGTTGGTCCGTCCAACGGTTGCTCGCCTGATCGAGGATTTACAGCGAAGTAAATCCGCGTGCATCGACGTTGCTGTCGCCGCTGATGAGGCTTGAGTTATGAGCGCTGCCATGGATGCAGCAAAAGAGGCATGAGGCAATCGGCCCCCTGCCCCTCGGTGTGTGTGCGTGCATTTTAATTTTGAACATAAGCGTGGGGAGAGGAGGCTGGCTGCCATATGACATGTGGGCGTCAGTTTGGCCAGGCTGCTTTAGACTTGCTGCTGCTGCAACACTTTTTGGTGGCACAATTTCGTTTCGGGCGAAGTGCAACGCAAACAAAGGCAGCTGCCAAAAATAGCAACGCACAAGCGTCAAAAGTTTCTGCGTTGCTCCAGATTTTATTATTCTTATGACGTCATGCTTTTTCTCTGTGTTGTTGTTATCCAAGGCTTTGCTGTAGTGTGCGGCTTATTTGGATTTCGGGATTTACGAGTTTTATCACTTTATCTGTTCTTACCCGGGTTGCCATCTGCTTGAACTCCTCAAAAGACATAACGACATTCCTAATGAAATTGATTTCCCGTTTGAACACAAATCGCTTAATTATTCAATCATCATTAAACAGGAAACAGGAATTTAAATGTTATTTTATTTTGATTTAAATTAAGCTCAACAGCTTCTCAAAAGAGAAACAAGCTTGCCCGAAGACTATAGAGTAATGAAATGTTTACCATTGGTATTGTACAGGATAACATGTTACTGTGATTTTCAATTAAAAATTGTTTTATATAATATAACCAAATTCCATTTTTATGTGTGAGCAGTCAAAGTTAGGCTAAAATTGCTCAGCTTTATGGAACAAACATTTCGAAATTTATTTCCGCAAGATTTTAATGATTTATAGTTTCGACAATAAGAAATGTGCTGAACCACTTGCCAATGTACTGTTGTCATAGAATCAATTGTATGGAAACCAAAAACTTGCACTTTGTCTCCTCCTAAAGCTTGTACGAATCCCACGATATGTCTTCAAAGAAAATTTTCAAAATTTGTCCATAAATCTTTTGATACAAATTCATCTCTACATCTCGCCTAACCATCTTGAGAGCCCAATGGCTTATTGAGCTAGAGTAGGCCTCAAAGCGAAAGTTAGCTCTCAACTGAAGTTCGCTAGAAACGCTCGTATTCTAACAGATCACCAGTTCCCGCACTCTTAAACGGCTGGCCATCTGGTATCGCCGGCTGGTATCTGGTATAGATCCATAGGGATCTATACGTGACGTATGTATGTATTTAGCAAGCCAGTGCCACCTTACATAAACTCGTTCCATAAAATCACACACTTCTGTCATCTTTACAATGAAAACTTACAAACACACTCTACAACCGTTTTCTTATATAAGACGAAAATCGCCAAATGATAAAATATCTTCAAATGATCCCACGTTTAAAGCGGCCAATTTTTCACGAAAACCGTAAATACAATTTACAGAAGTGCAGCATAGCGGTAAGCCGCAATAACTAAAACAAAGTGTCAGCCTTGTCGTTGGTCTCCAAAGCCTTATCTGCTCATGTGTGGGTTTCCTTTCCGCTGCATGACAATTTGTTATGCTGTCCCTTGTCCCACATTTGCGCGCGATAACAGAAACCGCAATGCCAGCGCCTTTGCGCGTCGCCTGTCTTTCGCTCCGCATGCACGTTGCTCCGTCTAACTGTCTGTCTGTCCGTCGTGGACTGGATTGATCCCATGGGCACTTGTGTGCCATACTTTGGCGCACACCACAACAGGCCACGCGCTGCATTCACCGACCGCTAAATAAATTTTAATTTCACATTTTTTTTGTTTTTGGTTTTTTTTAGTTATTTTTTTGGTTTTTTGTTTTTGTACAACTCAATGCTCCAAAGCAGCATGAGGCTCGATGGCGCATTTGCTGTTTTTATTTCTTCTTCCGAAACTCTTCCAAATTCACGTTATGTAAACAGGCCCACATACATGCATGCATACAGACATATAAACGAGTGCGCGGGTGGTTGGGCGGCAGTAGGGAGGGGAGCAGCAGATCGCACTGAAAGATGCCCACCAGACATAAATCGTTTTGCGTACCGGAATGAAAATTTAAATTCGAAATTTACGCGGTCAGTGGCTTCTTGACTTCTTCAATGGAGCAATGGAACGAGCGTTTGCAGCGTTGTTATTTTTAGGCGCGCACGCCACGCCATGCCATGCCAAGCGGCCGGAGCCAAGTGCCACAGAAGACATTTTATGCATACCAATTTAGTGCTTTCCGACTTGGCTCTGCTGTTTAATTTTTCAGATTTGTCCTTTTTTTGTGATTTTTTTTAAGCATCCTCAGCCGCGCTGTCTGAAGTTGTCTAGCGCCCAGCTGAGCTGAGCTGTCGCCAATTATGCAAATTTCTTGCGGAGTTCCGCAGTCGAAGCACTTCGCCTTTTTGATGGTTTATTTGAAAAAGGCGTAAAAATGAGCAAAACAAACAGCGCAGTCAGAGAAAGGCCAGCATTTTGCTTGAGTTTGGAATCGATATCGAAGGCATCCACTCATTTGTTAACTATTTTCTGCGAACCGAACTCCAAGTGCAATTTTCCGCGCTCAGCGAAATGTTTCTAGAAATCGAAATTTCTGCAAGTTGATAAATAAGAAGCTTCTCTAACAAAAGAATTTCTTCTTCTTCTGAAGTTTTGATCAGTATCTTGTCGGAAAGCAATAATTGTTTGGATAGTCATACCGATTAGTCTGAGTCACTGGGATAACTCATAGATAAGCTTCTGAACAAAATTAATCAATATTTTATTGAGTTAATAGTCGAAGTGTGAAGAGTCTTAAGTCTCTTGCTACATTCGCTTGACTCCATTGAAAAAATTTATTCTACAATCAACTTGGCAATCAATCGTTACTGCAATATGCAATGTCTGCGTTCCATACTGCAAATAGGATCACAAAATCAATTGGTGGAGCTTGATTGCTAAGTACAAAATTTCACTCAGTTGACTTGACAATCAATTTGGCTTTGAATGCTTTACAGGTCTGAACCCAACAATGTCTGCATTTATTTGCCATTACATAGGACGAATTCTGTACGTGTCCTGGTGGGGCTGCCAAATAGAGCTCACTGTCAACACTTCTCCACATCAACTTGATCAATGCGCTTGTTCAGCTCAAACGTTGCCAACACATCTGCGCTTGAAGTACTAGCTAATAAAATGTCAACGGTTGTGGCAGGTCAACAGCTTGTCAAAGTTCAGTTTTATTTTGAACAAAAATAACTTTGAGTTAAAAATTCCCTCGGATATTGCATGATGCCATACAACTTTTGCCTCTTTTTTGTTTTCTCTACTGCTCATTTTCCATGCTTCCTTCCTTCCCTTTGGGTACTGCTGGGAAAAGCATAATATGATATTTGTAACGCTAAAATATTTTTTCCTCAGTTTTCAAATGTGTTTGCGCAAAAGATTTTCTTCATTTCTTTGCTTGTGTTGCTTTGGTGACCAGGGTGTGCCCTTCTGCTCTTTTCATGCCCAAAGAGTGTGTGTTTTTTTGTTCTCAGGCACGTAGTTGAAGGTGGCTTTAGTCGGTGGTATGCTTTCTGTATTTTCTTCTATTATGTTAAAAGAAGCTTTTAGTGCACAGCAGCATGGGCTTCAAAGCCAAGTTCCAAAAATTTTCGTCTACGTAGCACGTATCTTCTCACTGCCACTTCACACACGTTAACACAAACAAACGTTTTTTGGCCAGGGATTGCGTAATGCTTAGCAAGAAATTGGGCAGGAAATCATGAATTTCGCAGCAGACAAACAGAAATGCTGAAAAGGGCTTTGGTTACAGTCGGATTGTGCCTGGTCAGAGATAATAAAGTAAGCAAACAAGTTTCGGCTGAAAGATTAAATTTCTTATTTACAGCTTAATTGTAAGCATGTGCGAAAATCTAGACATAATATCTTTTGAAAGCTTTGATGGTAGCATTTTCAGATATACATATCACAAATGTGAAGCGAGCGTTGAAAATGGTTTTAATATCTCCAGGTACTTTAGGGAACTCAGCAAGAGCTGGCCAAGAGCTCTTTTAAGGAAGAATAAAAGGCATAGAAAATTTAAAATAGTTCCAGATTTTAGTCCACATCTGAACTCCAATATCTTTCGAAAAATATTTTCAAATTATAAAAGCGGCTTTAGCTGCTGCCATTTTAACTACATCTCTGCACATGCCTGTTCCAATTCCAATTAACCTTCACGCCTACCAGCAGCTGACCTGCTCCTTTGTGTGAATGTTTGCAACGTCAGACGCAAAATTATGTTGACAATGTTTGCGAGACACGAAAGCCAACATACACACACACACTCACATACATATATTGCATATATATATTGCTTTTATGTGTGTACATAAAGGTGTGTTATTGAAAGGAGCCATCGAAATTGTTTGGCTCTATGACTGGTTCCCTTCATTTCATTTGCCTTTTACAACAGCTTCGCTTTTATTGCTGGCTACACAACTGAACAACAAAGCCAACACTTTTATGTTGTTGTCGTTCCTGCTGTCGACAGCGTTGCCTCATACAACTCCTGTGACCGACCGGTCCTCCCTCTCGAACGATTCGTGCCACATGCAGGTGACAATTCCTTTGCAAATGTTGCCTTCATTATGGCCCATCAATATATGAAGTAGAAAATCCACTTTTGCCTACAAACAACGTGGGTAAAGTGGACTGTGCTCAAGTGCGGCGTTATCCCTCTGGAGTGTGCATGTGAGCACTCGTGCTACGTTGAAGTGCTACTCAAGTGCCCGAGTAATTTGTAAGGTGGCAATAATGCTCGTATATAGTAGCTGGGTTTTTGGCCCTCCACTTTGAAGACACCACAGCGAGACTCTACAAAACTATGCTTGCGCAAGGACATTCTGCCTCAGCACACGCTGTGCCGCCACTTTTTATGGCTCTTTTATGAAAATATACCAGTTTTCAAAGTCAGTCTGCTTTTGCCAACGCGACCCGCACAAAATTCGACCCACGTTGCGTGCATTTCGCCCATAGTATCCTGTGTCGGTGCTTTCTGCGTCACTGCGCACCTTTCGTCATTTTTCATTCGCTCCTTACAGCAATGAAATTATAATGAATAGATGTGGTGATGGCTACCGCGTTGGAGTGCGGTGTGGCAAGCGACGAGCTGCCAGCTCTTTAAAATGCCGCAACAAAGCTCGAAGGCTCTGGAATTCCGCGGAAAATGTGCGTCAATTCAATTAATTTCACCTCCACTTCGTAGCAACACTCTGCCGGGTGTGATGCTGGTGTAGTTGTCGTATGGTGGGGGTGCAAGCTGGCAAGGTAGTCGGTCGTTTGGACCAGCTCATTTAGGTGTCGCTGGTATACGTACGTAACTTTAAGTAGGCACTTAGCTGCGAATTACTTCGGTGGATTTTTAATGACTCCTCAAATATGCACTTTGAAGCACCGTACTTGCAGGAGCTTCAGCTTTAATTGCATTTATTTAGTGGTTCTACAGTTTTAAGTGGTGTTACTGTTTTGAGAGGTTGCGAATTTATTGAGAGTTTTGAATATTGGATGCAAGATCAGTTCATTTTAGTTTTAGTTTAATTAGCTGGAGTAACTTAACTGGGTTTAATCGGATTATATGTACCGAGTATTAATATAATAGCATTTATAGAGGCAGACTATCTATGATAAGATATAAATATTGCAATATTTTATACCAAATGAGGGACTAGGAAAGCGTTCTAATAACCCGAGATAATTAAAACTCGTGTTGAATTGGCAATTCTCCGAGAATATTCTTTGCCATCAAAAAAAGCTTCTCAACCCGTTCGGATTCGGTTAATGCAGGTCCTGTAAATTTGTGAAAAATATGACAAAATTTTATTATTAAAAACATGATTAAAACATGTGGGAAAAAACTCAAATGCTTGAGTATGATTCGTTCAGTTCGCTCACTGCTAACTAAAATGCTATTTATGACAAATAATGAATTTGTGGAAAATAAAACAACTATTTATTTTCATTGAACACACACACTTTATTATACAATTTAAGCAGCTGTTCAACAAACTTTTCGCAATTTTGAACATTTTATTCAAAATTTAAGTTGTTAAGAGTATAGTATAGTTTTATTGACACAGACGCAAATCGGCTGAGACAAGCCAAACTTCAAATTCATAACTAAATTTTGCCAAAAAGTGAATGAACTACAACAACAACAGCAAACACTTAGAGTTTTATTGCTGAAGTGTTTAATTGAATTTGAACTGAAGAGTTTTACGCTTGCTGAAGGCACAAGTGGCACTCAGTGGAGCACTGGCAGCAAATTCATATTCATGTGAGACTTCGGTAAACTCAAAAGCATAGCTTAATTACTTGAATATACTTTGTACAGAACTTGAAGAAGAAACTTACATACGCTTGGAATGCAAATGAATTCGTTTGCAAAGTTACGCTTTTGCCGTCACTGCAAAAGTTCTGAAAATTTGCTAAATATTAAAGTTTTTTAGTTGAGTGGCATCATGTAGGGAGGGGGAGGGGGAGGGAGGAGTCGGTGGTAATTTTGTCAACTGCCTGCAATTACGAGCAAGCTGCATTGCCAATTTCGACAGACGTTAAAGTCATATTTAACACGCCATTAATTATTTGGCCATGGGGAGTCGTCTATGGCGTAGGGTGCTCCCTGTCTGACTGTCTGGCTGGCTGCCTCTGCCTTTGCCACTGCGTCTGTCTATCTGTTTGTCTATTTGTGCAGCAAACTTTGAGTTGGAACGTTGCTATTGAAGTGCCAAAATCTGAGCAGAAAATCAGTGAATTTGCTCGCTGTGAAAAGTGCAACGAACCATGCTGGGTGAAAATGGCAGCTGTTGGAAATGGGTATGACGCTGAATTTCAGAATGCGGAAAGAATAAAGCATGAAAAGTGAGCCAAAATGCATGCAAATTATGAAATATGGAAAATGACAGCACGGATTTTGCGTTGATGATGAGCGGAAAAGGCCAAATCTCTTAAAACTGCAAACTAATGGAAGTGACTCTTTGTATTCGGTCTCTCTATCGGTCTGTCTGTCTGTGTGCTTGTCAGATTATTTTTTTTATGTTTGTCTCTTGCAATATCAAATAGACAAAAGATAATTTTTTTGCTATTTTTTGCTATTTTTGTAAATGAAGCGCTCAACCAGCGAAAGCAAGGCCTCTGCCTCAGTCTCAGCCAGACTCTAAACTATGTATTTATGTACAACCAAAGCAATTACGAAAAAAGCATCCCAAAGTGCGCCTCATTCACAAGCAAATCTACCAATTCCACAGTCAATGTTGTTGATACTCCTATCACAATTGCCGCTGGAGCTGTTGGCACGAATGCTGCCGCTATGGCAGGCACTACTCTGATGCTTATGCGTTCACTCAGACAGCTCTTCATAGCCCCGGCAAAATAAATCATGCATGTATGTATGAGCTGCGTTTTTCTGTTGCATTTCACTGTAAAAGTTGTAATGTGCAGCCAATTGTGGCGAAACAACATATTCATGCCATACCGTACACAAAAAAAGGATAGTAAAACTTAGTTCTGGCTGAAGCATATGAAAATGAACACTAAAGAGTCATCTCTCCATCTCTCAAATCCGTTAAGTCTGTCTGCAAGCAGTGGCAATGACTGCAAATCCGAATTGCAGTTTTATTTCATGCTTTCAAGTGTCAAGAGCGCTCAAATGTAGACAGAGTTTTCACAGAGTGGGGTAGGGAGAGAGAATGTTCTGCAATTCCTTAAAGTTTTAAAGTCAACAGTAGTGGCATTTTAAAACCATCTTCTAACCTGGTCAAGGTATGATTGAAATTTTGGCTTTTTAGTAAAGGAGTTTTGATTTTCTTAAAAATATTTTCAATGGAAGAAGCATGCTTTTGTTTAAAACTTCCAATTACGGTAATACGGATCTACAACAAATTTTATTTAAATAAAAGGTTCAAAATAGTAATTAAGCCTTCTTCAGAATTTCAGCCTTTTCAGCCTTTGATAATGATAATAATATAAGCTCATCTTTTCCCTTTTATTGAGATCTTTTATCTGCATAGTTCCTACGGAAGTAGCTGTGTTTCTCGATGCTGGAATTTAATTGTAATATTTATTACTTTTCATTGCTTCATTGCCAGATTTTAATAGATATGTAGGTACATGTAAATAAAATTTCCGAAATTCTTCCCAATTGCTCAAAGCTTTCGGCATTGATGGAAGACATTGTAGAAAGATATTTTACCTACTGTTTTTCCCGTTTACTACGCCTCTGTGTATGCATACAATTTTTGTATAGCTGGCGTGCAATTCCTCAAATTTGCATGCTTTCATTTCGGTTATGAATATGCAGATATTTTCCTGTTTTTTTTGTTATTCATATACCAATGACTCCTCCTTCTTCCGAGAAAAGTGGTTTGTTATTTGTATTCTGAAAATTCATAAAAAATACGAAGGTATCTTAAACTCGTTTCCTCCAAAACAGACAGCATTTTTATCACACTTTACTTTATTGTGACTTCTGTTTGGCTAGAAATTGAAAATCAGCTCATAAAACGCAGATCTACACTGATACGGCATAGCTTTGCAAGGCTACCGAGCTGCTTCTTTTAGATACAATGCAATACTTTATATTTTCTATTTTTATTGATTTTCCTATTGGCTGTTTCTTTTATTGTGTCTACTACGACAATATTATGTTTGAGAGCAAAAAAATCGCAGTAAAGTTTACTCATTTCCCCGGTCAGCTCCTCTGTGCTTTTGCTTAAGGCGAACGCCAGCTGTCTGGCACACAGACACATTCATCGAGTGCAAATAAACAGACGTTGGGCAGAATGTTTTCCTATGTTATTGCTGCTAAGCCGCCAGTTATAGGAATGCTAAGAATTTTACAAAATTATAGTATACATATATGTACATATGTGCATAGATAAGAGGAAGTTTATGAGGGTTCAATTTGTAGTTTTCTGATAGTTGAAGTAGAACGATGGTGAAAGATTGGCAGGGACCAGACATTTTCTTAGTTCAGTCAGTATATAATGTAGGCATAATGGAAAAACTTAGGTACGTTCGTAAATGCAGCCCAGCGGTTGCACTGCAAAGCAACGCGTTCGCAAAATTGCGCAATACTGTTGCGTGCAACGCGTTCGTTAATGCAACGGCTTGGCACCGCAGTGACAAATTTCTGTAGTTTTCGCAGTCATTATCCTACTGTTGCGGGTTACAGAACACGAAATGGAAACGTAGAAAATGTATTATAAATGGATCAAAATTTGTTTGTTATCTTGTATAAAGATAGAATACATCATCTGGATAGGTTTTTATTGTTTTAAAGTAATTATTTACTTTTGGGATAGATCTTATTTTTTTTTCAACAAGGTTTTTTTACCACGATATATTTTTATTTTACTCGTTTTACTCTTTCTTTATTGAAATTCATTAAAAGACTCTCACTTCGAGTTTCGCAACTATCAATTAATGCGTTAACCAAAATTTCCATCCTGAATCGCGTTCGTTAATGCAACAAAAGTTTCTGCAGCCAACCAGCAAACGAAATCAGCTGATCGGGCAGTGGGAACTGAAGTTGGCTGCACTGCTACTGTCACTGCACGAATTTACTGCATTTACGAACGTACCTCTTCTTTATTCTCATTTCTTCAATTTATTTTAGAAAACACTTTTTAAAATTTCAATTATTTTTAGTAATTTTTTTATTAACAATAAATGCAAGTATTTTTGATAGAAGCTCTCTTTATTTAGAAATAAACTGTCCCGATCCATATATCAATTAATTTAATGAATTATTGCATCGTTTTTTCGGGAAACTGTGACTTCGAAGCACCTACAATACATATATCGAAATTGTTGTTGTTGTTGTTGAGTTGTTGAGTTGTTTTCAATAATTTCGCATTTATTTTTTATATACATTAAAATTTCAAAAAGGTTAAAATAAAATACAAGTGTAGCTTGAATATCAAATTGAAAATGCTATGAATGCCACTTAAGAATTTTACTACAATCCCAAAAAGTGAAGAGGCGATAAAGACCCAGACGAAGAAACAGAGTGCCAGACACAGGCGCAGTCAGAGCAGCGCCTTCAAAAGAGCCTCGTTTCCATGCTGGCTTATGGTTTACGTTGCGCACACTCACATATACATACATACATATGTGCATGCAAACGTAGCTTGCTGAGGCGCTTAAAAAATGATGAAGTACCAGCAGCAACAACAAGAACAACAACACTTACAACAGTACAAACAGCACAAACAGCGGTAATAACAAGAAGAGCAAACAAAGCGCAGAGTTGCATTGCAATTGACCACAGAAAAAGTGAGCAACGGCAACGCAACGCGACACCAACATGCGCCGCAAAGCAAGGAATAGCACGAATTTAGGTGCGGTTCAAGTGCTGCGATTCAAATTGCAAATGAAATTTGGTGCAGTGTTGTAAGAGAAAACAACAACAACAACACGAAATAGCGTAAAAATGATAATTTATGAACCATTGTGAAAAACTTACTTTGGCTGATGAGATGTCCCCCTGCAACGTAGATAAATCCTTTATGATTTGTTGTGATTTGATGTGCTTGTTGTTGTTGTTGTTGCCATAAAATCACATGACAATGATATGCGAAGTTTAATTTTTGGTGGTTGCAATTTTGGCACCCCTTAACGCCCGCACCGCAGCTGACTCACTACGGCAGTCACGCACACGCACACTCACTCACACTAACTCACGGTGACTGCCACCCCACGCAAATGCGGCGAAACAACCCTAAATGCATTGAAGGCTGTGCAAAATAAAAGCGTGTGTGGGGGGTCGTCGTGTGGTCATACGAATAGAATAGTATTGCACTTTTATCTCTTTCACAAGCAATACGTTAAAATATTCTAAATTTTGTGAACTTCGTAAATTCGTTTAAAATTTTTATTCTTTTTCGAAATAAAATATTTTCGCTTGCACGCTTTTTAAATGACAAAAGGTGCTATTGGAAAATGTTTTGAAACGCAGGAGACACTTTCTGCGGCAGCATTTTACGCACACACACACGCACACACGCTGCCAGAGCAAAGACAGACGACGGCTTTGTATTGCTATCCCGCTTCAACAAGGATATCGTAAGCGCTCACGGTCGCAGGCACCCTACACCACTCGACGACTCGACGCCTTTACCCGTTCTTACGAGGCAATGAAAATGTATGGCAAAATAGCAGCCAAGACAAAAAAAGACCAACAAAAAGAAAACGCTTCTACGTCTTTCACTGCCGATTTTCGCACTTGCAGAAACTTTAATTTCAATGCAGTCACTTTATCTGGCAGATACCATTTCAACTATATTTATATCTTTCTTTTATACATATGTATATCTTCACTAATAAACAAATCGCTGTAAATTGCCTGAATTATTTTCTTTTACAACTCTGCACGCACACACACAGGCACCAACACAAATAAACACTGTGGCGAGAACGCGCGTTCGCCTGCGTAGGTTCCTGCTTCGTCGTGCGCTTCACAATACAGACAGACCGACAGACGTATCGAAACGCTTTGCTGCGCTGAGATACAATTGAGCAGAGCCGCCACCGCGCAACGCACTTCGAGATACTTTCTCCCGTTTCGGCCGGCGTGCAGTGAGTGCGAGAGGCACGACTCTAGTTTGCCATTTGACATTTGCTGTGTTGGTGTTTGAGATGCGTTCATTGTGAATGGCGCGCATTCACAGCTGTTTTCTGTTGTGCTGCAACTGAGAGTGTGTGTGAGCGAGCGAGCCGCTATACCGCCGCCGACTGTCTGTTATTATGGGGTATCTTTGAGATACAATCAAAATGCACTTGTATCTTTCGCGTTAGTTGCAATTCAATGCGATTTTCTTTTGGCTTTTACACTTATGAGGTTCACTTTTTCTTCTGCAACTACTGCATTTCTCTTGCATCTTAAATCAGTTGGCCTTTGAATTAACAAATTAAGAACCACTTTTTATTCACAAGTTACTTTGGTTCATATGCAGACATGGCTTTCTTCTTACTGTCTCTGCGTCTGCGGCTCGTAACTCATTGTCTTCACTGCCGCATGTTCAGGAAGTGCATGCTCGTATCTGCTGGGTAGCAGTTAAAGATACGAAATGTTTTCGTTTTGTTAGAGTGAAACAACAGCATAACGATTTTAATATAAATTATATTCACAATTCAGGGAATTATTGCTTGCGTCTCTGCTAAATGTAATTTAGGTTTTTGTACTCGATAGACTTAATATAATTTGGTTTTAAATGCATTGGATAGAAGTAGTTGAATGAAAATCACAGTGGGATTTTGAATAAACCGTTTTGTTGCTAGAAAGGTTCGATATCAACTCTTTCAATTCCAGCTTCGAAGATTGAAGGAAAAGAATATTCAGAGCAATGTGATATGTTTTGACAACGAAACGTTAAAATTGAGTAAATTGTTTAGAAAACTATATACAGTTTCATAAAAAAACATACATTTCAACAATCCACAAAAATTAAAAGCTGAGAAATTAAAACTCTTAACATTTTCTGTTTGAAAACTTCTTCAAGTACGTTTTTGATTATTTAAGAAAAAACAACGATGTTCTCTTTCTTTAATACTTTATCCGGAATAAATTTGAAACATTGTTATCCGAAATTCCGAAGCTCTTCATCGTACTTTTTCGAAAATCATAGGTAGCGTAAAAATCGAGCAGGTCCGAATTCCATGGTATTAATTTTGGGATTCGTAACTGTCAACTTTCAACTATGCTGCGAAATAATCTGTGAAAGGGGTGAAAAGCTATTCGTCGGTTGCGGAATATTTACGAAACTTATATTTTTAAATAAGGGTGCGGAAAATCATATATTGATTTCCAATTGTATTAACTCAAGGTGGCTTATGGTTCTTCGTAGCCTAGTGGAGTTCTACTCTAACTGGTAAGGTTGTGTTGAGGCAGTTGTTATTGAATACTCTTCTACACACAGCTGATAAATTTCCGTTATATATACATATGTATATATGTATATTATTTTAATATATAGGTTACTTTTAAAGATAGCTGCTGGCACATTTCGGCACTGTCTTCATTCATATATTTTGAATAATCAAGGCTACTATTCACTGAACGATATTCAAGCGCATAAATCCAACAATTTGACAGGTGCCTGACCAATATCTCAAATTGACACAGCAATGTATCTGTTCACAAAAAATAGTTGTTTAGCTGTGAGTGTAAAACTAGTTTTGTAGTTGCGGCGAGTTTTCCATAATTTGTTTTACTATAAACATATTAAGTCCTAGCAAAACGATCTCAATTGATATTTATTTACGTTGCGCACTTCATGCCGCCTGCCATTACGCACACACGCGCACGCTATAACGGTGCACAGCTCGCGATGCCGTGCGGCAGTTTCAATTTATGCGGTGCAACCAGTTTGGGCACGGCGGGGCTCGTTTTTGCAATTGAACTTGGCGCACTTTGGCGCAAAATGAAAAATGCGACGCACTTTTCAGCGCGTGTGCGTTGCGGCGTGTTGGGCCTTAAGTGCCGCACAGGTGCAACGTGGAGCATGGTCAAGGTCTTTGAGCCGCCTGTGTGTGTCATATGCAAAGGCGCAGCCGGCCAGGCGGAAGGAAAAGAGCAGTGCGCTTGATTTTGATTTAGCGATTGCACTTGAATTTATTGTAAACACTTTTCATATAAATTATAGATATCGAATTCGTGCTAACGGTTCTTGAAACGGGCGCTGCTGTCGCGCATGTGCTTGCGCGTTAATTAAGCGGCATTTAAGGCAGCACGACACTTGGCGGCGGCACTTGCTTCCGCTACAGTTTCTGCCGTGCTAATTGGCATATAACGCGGCTTAATGAACTCGCTGGGACTCGTGCTGGACGCGTCATTAGAATTTTTGCGTTCGGAAGTTGACACTGTTAATTTCTATGGCATTTCACAGCTTTGCAAAGCTTGGCGTGAGGGGAGGGGCAGAGCAACTTATTATAACTTTCGCTGACAATTACCTTATAGATATTTCTTTCTAAATAAATTTTGCTTTCAATAAAAAAGCTTTAATAGAAATATTATACGGATGTTTTATTTCGACAAATTGTAAAATTCAATGAAGACTTTTGATGAAATCCAAAAAATATGTACATATTAGTGATAATACTATTTTGCTGAATACAACTTACTACAAGTTAATACAAACTATTGCAGGTTTCAGCCTTCGTCACCCACCCCTGTTAATAAGGAAAAAACCCTTAGCAGCACTTGTAGTTAAAAATATAATTACACAGCTTTTTGTCGACGCTAAATATTGTAAATTGAAAACTTTCCATCAATTAAAAGTAATTAAATCGTACTAAATTGTAATCAAAGTTGAAGTTGCCTTTTACACGAGCCATATGCAAATTACAATACTTTGAGTACTTTGTTTGAATCACTTGCATTTATTGTGTGGCGGTCATGAGCTTCTCAGTCACCAGGGGCGGGCATCAAGATGCTAAAATTAGCAACGACAATCCTCTTTTAAAGTACCGATTCGAATTTAATGAGACGAATTGTGAATATGTGTTCACTTCCTTGAAGTGCTGAGAATAAATTAAAATTAAACTTGTATTTTACAAGTACTCCTGCAGTTCGCCGCTTGAAGAGGAAACAAGGCATGCTTGTTGAGAACAAATGTGACAAATGCATCATAAATTTTGTATCGCCATCAAAATGCCTTAAATGCAAATGTTAAGAAACTCAGCAGCTCGCAAGCAGAAGGCGGTTTTTAATTAAACTGGATTTGCTCGTTCAAACATTAAAAAGACAGCGGCAGTGAGTTGGATGAGCTTTATGATCTTTTGGATGAGCAAAAAGTTTTGATTAATTTCAAATCATTGCAGTTTAATTGGACTTTTTATAGTTCTTAAAGCATATATGTACATTTTTTGTTGATTTACGAGTGTAATGCTTCTAAAGTGGCTTTGCGCTTGTTGAACTGTAGACATGGACATACTGGAAGAGTGAGCTGCAAGTTTGGATTCCTTTCGATTCTTGAATTACTCGCTATTCGCACAAAATCTTAAAGAGATCACGGCCTATTGCTATTTACTAAGTGAACGAACTAATGATAAATAGTTTGACAATAGACTTGAAACAAACAGTCGATTCCAAAATGAAGTATTATGAATTGTTTACATGTTTCAATAGGAAATATAGTACACAGTCATAAAAGGTACGTGTATCTATGTATTTTCTACGTCATAGGCATAAGGAGAAGAACATATTTCGAAGCTGAAAGTAAAGAAATAGAGCAAAATTGAAAATGAGTGCAATATGATCGTATGACCCATATACTTATCCTTTATTTCGATGAATTTTCATACCGTCATTTTCGAAACATTTCCTTCTATCCTTTAAGCGGAGGCATATGGGACCCACGGCACGTATTTGGCAGCGTCATCAACAACACCAACAACCTACGCCTTGAGATCAAGCGAAGAATAACCCTTGTTAATAGGTGTTACTTAAGGCTTATTAGGCAATCGAGAATTAGAGTCCGACTGAGAAAACTTATATTTTACACGACGCTCATCCGAACCGTGCTTTTCAATGGCGCCGCAGCATGAACACTAACACAAGCCGATGAAGAAGCTCTTGGGTTGCTTGACAAAAAATTCATCTAAGTTGAGCTTGAATCCCTTGGAATCAGGGATCGGAGAAGGCGCGCGCAAAGCACGAGTACCTGGATGGAGCTGGTACGTGAGGCGGAGACGGGCAGCAGGCTGTGTTGTCATGTAATTAAGCAAGTATATGGCACCAAGAGATCAGTTCGATTATGTGAGGCCGTACTAAAACAAATTCACGTTAGAAAGTTTTGCTTTTGTAAGGGGAGATTAACTTATTATGAAAGTAGTTTAAAAATTGAAATATTGGGCAGGAAGCATATAAATCAAATCTTAGTAAATATATGCCATTTGGATGTTAATTGCAATTATTAATAAATACAAATTGCACACTTGCCAATTATGCTAGGAATGTTCACATGAGTGTATGTTCATCGATGTTCCGCATATGCCATAATATGCAATTAATTTGTGTATAGAGAAAAGTGCACTGCTCACATAAAAAGATCAATGAAATCAAATGACTTTAAATGAAATATAAAAAAAACACATTAAAAGTGAAGCAGCAACAACACAGCTAGTTAGTATAACTTGTGCTTGATGATTAAGAAGAAAAACTCAAGTCAATCGAATCGAACGCAGACCGCAACCAGCGGAGAGAAATCTGCTCACTTCAAGTTCAGGGTCACTGTGAGTGTGTGTGTGAGAGTGAGTGTTTGTTTTATGCGATGGCAGCAGGTGTTGCTGCGGCCTGCCCCTACTCAGCTCTGCTCTGCTCGTAATTACAACATTTTACTATGTTGCAAAAAGCACTAAAATGAGCTGCAATAAAAAATAAGCGGAAAGGGAAAAAACCTGCAAAATACACACACACACACACACATAAACACAAACACAAACAAGAAACGCACGCTTCAATGCTTGCGCCGATTTCGAGCAAAAAGAACAAACCTTTAAAATCTTGAGTTTTCATCTTTTTCGTATTTCTATTTTTTATTGTCGAATGTAAAACGAAGTTCAAGTTCATCGCATTTTTTGTTTTGCAAAAACAGAATACTTGAAAGCTTGAAACACTGTTCATATGCAAATCGCTTGAGCGCTTAGGCATTCGGAAATTATTGTAGTTGTTGGCCATAACTGAATTATGGCAATTAAATTAGCTAACCAACAACAGTTACCTTGTGCCTTCTGTGCATGGCTCATTGAAAGACTCGCTCACACAAATTGTTGGGGTTTTGTGGAAAATTATGGGTTTAGAACTAAAGACGCTTCATGGCTATATTCGACTTTGTGCACTTTTGTTGGTTGTAATTGTAGTTATCAATCGATTTGTTGGTGCTGCTGGTCTGTGCGTCGTGCAAGTTGCACCAGAGACGAGGCTGCCACTTACTCCATGCGCCGATTAACATTCGCGCATGCATCAAATAAATATGTATGTGTGTGTGTGTGTGTGTCTGCGAGTGGAATAAGAAAGACAAATCTGAATGCGCAGAAGGGTAAACTTGAAGGCTTTAAAGAATAACTCTTTTATTTTTCTAATAAATGCTCAAGTTAATTTAAAAGCAACAACCAATTATGTTTAGTTTTACAGTAGCTAAAAACTGTGCAATACTTTCAATAGTGACCTTTTGCAGTTCAAAAAAGAACCTCAAACACAGAAAATGTATAGAATTGAAGTTTTCGAATTAGTCTCAAATATATTTCAAAGAGAATAACACTGCTAAATGTTTGATGTTGTTGTAATATGACCTCGAATATGCGCAAATGCTCAGACTTTTAAAAACCATCTCAAAGCTCGTTAGCTTAAAATTCAGCGCTTATAGTTATATATAATTTTTTGATTAATTAACATATTGTACTGTAAAGAAGTGCATTTTAAAAGATATGCATACATAAAAAAAATGGCCATATATGCTTCCATATAACGCTCTATTTTGGCTTTTGAATCGAAATTGAATTTAAACTCAAAGGAGCTGTCTAAAATTATTGCCGCTTTTAAAAAAATGAAGTAACAGAGGATTAAATTTAAAACAAAGCCAGTGTTATTCAATTATTTTAACATTTTTATGCAAATATTATTGTAAAAGTTTGCCTTAAAATTCGTTTATAACTTGACACTACAAACTTCAAGTTCGTTGCTTGAGTCTTTTGTATTTGCTGTTTCAGGAAATACAGAGACGTATTCGGAGTAGATAAATTTGAATTGATATGACAATTAAGCTATATTAGTTTTAATTACATGCAATTTGTGTGTCGTTAAGGAAATCAATTTATGAATTTATGTAAAGTTTTCCCCTTCCACTTAACGTTGCATGTGATAGACTATGCTACGCCAATGCACGTTGACTTTATCTACAATACAATATTCACGGTCAAGTATGGCGGAAAATAACAAACCAGCGAAAGAACTATCAAGTTCGTTCGTTCATTTCACTTCAAGGCGAAGCTTCTCTATTACTCATTAGCGCAGCTGAAGGCGCTTTCAAAGTGATTTGCATATTGCAGTCAAACTGCACAACGGCAACGCCAGCGACATTCTATGTGAGAGAGTTGCTGGGCTGGCAGCAACGCCAACGAAAAACAGGTTACGCTTACAATTGCCACTGCAGCTCAGGCACTCTCTACAATTCCCGGAACATTTCGCGTCACTTTATTTGAATTGTTATTGCACCACTTTCGAGGCTCACTCTTTGAGCGATTTGTTGCAATTTTTGTTTTTGTTGTTGGCTAAATTTAGTTGCCCTCTTGTGAGAGCGGGCAATGATGCGACGTACACGTGTGCATGCGGATGTGAATGAATGGCAAAAGATTTGAACTTGCATTGAACTCTTCATACTGTGAAGGGAAGTTGCTATAACGAGGTTGTTTGAAGGAGCGCAAGGAGATTCGCTTTCGAGAGCAAAATTTAACTGTAACTACGAATATATTATTAGTAATATTTATTAACTTAATGTAATAGTATTAATATGCCTTTCTGATACAATAAATAAATTTAATATAATTTACAATATAAAGTGCATAAAGTCTGTGTATGCAATAGAAATTAGTTAAACTTCTTGCAGTCGATATACTTACAAATTGTACAGCACATATTCATATACTATTGGTAATATTGTTGCGAACATTTCCTCAGGCTTTCAGAAAAGGAGTTTTCTAATATTGAACACAAAAAATTATAAGAAAAAATGAATGTATTGAGAACGTGTTTCTAGTCATTCTAGGTTTTTAGGGATGACTGCTGACACTAAAATAAAAGATATACAAATTTCGAAAAATTTCCAAAAATGGCGGCGACTTTGTAGTAGATCTAAGTTGGTATTTGATGTGGAGTTACAGTCTTCCAATCATTGCTGCCTGTAAGACCTAATGTGACAATGCGTAGGCCTCAAGAGAAATGAAACGATTTCTTTTTTAATACTTACGTGTAGTTTCTGAAAATTTTTTTCTATTTAATGTCTATGCTAGAAATTTAATTTGATTTTGTTTTAAACCATAGTCAATAAAAATTGGTTCACTGTAGCTAGCTGGGAATCTTATATGATTCAATTTGTAAACCTTGCTTATTTATTACACGATTTTCTCAATTGCTACAGTACAACAAAAATTATGTAGTTTTCCATATAATGCCATGCTCTTGCGTTATCCTTGCTAAAAATATAAGGCCGACAAAATGTAGCATATTCAAAGTTAAGGAGCCCACTTAAAATTCAGCAGCTCCGAAACAGTTGGGCATGCTTCCATATTTTAAAAAGCGAATTACTCGTTTAATAAATGAATTCAATTACCATAAAACGCCAAGCACTTTTGTCTCAAGAACAACAATTGAAAGTTGCACTGCGAGTGCTGACTTCCGAAATACAATTCTTCTGCTTCTCAATGAGATTGTGTAACAGAAAGCAGAAATCACGTAGACCACGCAGCGAGAAGTCCATACTCAGTTAGCCAGAAGTCACTCAAACTCAGGCCAACAACTCGAGCAGCAGCAGCTCGAAGGCAGTGGCAGTTGCAGGCGCCAAACAAATGAAATCGAGAGAGAGCGCCACATGCTCAAGCGAGCGAGCGTGCGCACGAGCGCTGAAATGAGTTTGAGTGACACTGCTGCGGGAGCGTGTTGCATGCTTTTATATAAAACCAACTAAGCATATCCGTTGGAAATCATTAAGCGTTTCACTTTTAAACTTAACACTTTACACCAAAGCCCAAACGCAGCGCAGAGCAAGTGTAAAACGTTGCAAAGTGTTGGCAAGCTTAACTGAAAACGCAGCTGTTTAAGGAAAACGGTTACAAAAAATTGTTTCAAATTGAAAATTGAAAATTTAATAAGAAAATTAAATTTCCACATTACAACTTGCGCTTAAAGAGGCAATCATTACAACAACAGTGCAAAGTAATTTGTGTTCTGTTAGCTTTCTGTGCGCGTTTTTGAAATAAGCAAATTTTGTGCCAAGAAATATTGCCCAAAAGTGCAATAAAGCGCAGTGTTTCAGCATATCTGTAAAGCAATTTGTGAAAGTTGTTGCACACTTATCGACACACGCCAAGTAAACGCGCCAACGTCAACAAAGGCTGCAATATGAAATTCGTAAGTACAATATTAAGAAATGAATGGAAAATAATTTCACAATTCAGAAAATAGTTATTTGAAAAATTTTTCGATTTCAATTGTTGTTGTTGACTGTCAATCAGTAGATTTTCAAAGACATTTTAGGCGTTATTGCCATGCCTTCTGCTGATTTATAAGTCGACCATTTGCGGCGCAGTAATAAAAGTCTTTGGCAAGCCAACCATAATAAAGATTAACTACCACTTACAATGTGGCGTAGGAAACTAAAGTAAGCCAGAAATTATCGCGCCTGCGCCTTGTACCGCCGCGCGCTTAGTTCGCCGCTCCAGCAAAGTGCACTTTCAAAAAGGCGGATACGTATTTGAATTGGAATGAAATTAACGCTTTGGAAATTCGTATTCCACGACCAGTTTGAGAGCTTTAGCTTGCAGCTCGCATAAGAGTGCATGAAAACACATACACTCGCACAGCTGTGACGTGAGCGAATACTTACTCGAAATCTGCATTAAATGCGCAGCTTGAGGAAAACACTTTTCCTTTTGTTGCTTTCCTGCTGAAAATGGTCGCAGCAGCAAATGCTTTTGATAAGAGGCAGGCCAGCGTCGTTAGTTTAGAGTTGAAAAGTTGCGCATTTTATATAAAAAGGCAGTTTTTTGGTATTAATATATTTTCCTCTACTCAAGACAATTGAAATGCTAATTCTAATGGAAAATCAAACATCAGTGAGTGCATCTGTTTGCAGTGTAGAATGAGGGCTGAGAGCATGGGCGTCACTGGAAAACAATTGTAAAAACTATCTATTAAAGATTTCTTTTAAAGTTGCTACGCGATTGTAGGGCATGAGTTGGAAATGGCTTGCTGATTCTCTTTTGTAGTTTCCCATAATCGTTTTTCTTTAAACCACACTTTAATATTGAGCCATTTTATTTTGATGCCAAGGGGTGCACGATTTAAGTGTACTATATAAAGTTTAAGATCGTTACGACCGCATTGCAATTCACATATTTTATGATTTTTCTAGCCAGATTTCAATGCTTTTAATGAATTTCAATTAATTTTAATTGAGCTGTGTAACATTCCTTTGAGCTTGTTGAAAGTTTGTCATTTGTATTAGGATTGGTCCTTTCTCTCTGCTCACAAGCACGCAGTTTTCCATTTATTCGCCAGCTGTTTAGTTTCATTACTCCCTCTTATGCTGTCGCTCATTGTTGTTATAAATGAGTTGGTGTATAGCCAGGAAATAAAAGAAAAAGTTGAATTTCGTTTGTGTAAGGTGAACGTGGGGAGAAAAAAGGGTAAATACAAAAAAACTGCAATTCAACTTTATTCAATTCCTCGTGTATTTTTGCATGGCTTTATCTGTTCGTTCAGCGTGAATGCTTAAATATATTGCTAGAAGAAGGATTTGACTTTACTTTCGGCAACAATAAAAAAGATAGCCAGTGTTATTTTGCAATTAGTAACTTCATTACTCAGTTCATCGGAAAGTGGAGTATTCACATAGCAAATTCTAAGCGAGTTGAGTTGTTTACTAAACGTTTGCAACAATTTTAGTCAAACTATTACAGATTTCTCTAATTTCTTGATTGGAGAGTATAATTTTCTTGCCTTTAATGTACAGTTTATATTAATTTCTTTCGGATGCTTGAAGTGCTCGATTATTCAAGGCGTCTGAGCAATATTTCAGCCCTTCTTTAAACTGTCCTGCTTAATACTTTTGCATACAAATCTAGGCATAAGCTCTTTTCTCAAGGCTTACATTTGAATATAAATTTTGCCAAATTTTTAGTTGCACATTTTAAGTTGCAAATAAATTTATATGCGCCGCCAACCAACTTTTTTCATTAGTCAATTTAATTTATTGCCACATGACACTCGTAATTCGTGTGTCAATGCTTTTGGACGTCATTGTTGTTGCTGTTTTTCTTTATGACGAAAATTTCATTCTAATTTTACAACAAAGCGCAATACAATTGCAAACAGCTCGAACAATGCACACAATCACACAAGAGAAATAGAATTCAATCACAGCCACGTTCTTTTGGCTTTTACGGCTTGGCAATAAAAATTCGCATGCTTTTTGTTGCAAGAATTTCGCACAACGTGGGTCAATGTAATGCCAGGCGGCTCAGGCCAGTCTCAGCTCGGTCTCAGCTGGCAATCAGCATCGGCTGAAAATAACTCCCAACTCGAGTTGAGTGCCTGAGGTTTGTCGGTTCGTAGCGAGGGCGGGCGCGGGCGCGTACCTTGGCGGTTTGTGGCAGCGCTCTCGGCTCGCTTGCATGAAATTTGCATTATTTAGGCATCGTTTGCGTGAGGCTAATAAAATCACATTTGAAGTAGTATTAAATTAAAGGCGCTGCTAATAATAACTCATGTTCGGATTCAATCATTTGTGTGTAAGTGTGTGCGTGCTCTTGTTGCGGTTTTTCGTCTGTTGAAATGCACTTTACATGTAAATTTTGCGGCTGTGATGCATTACGAAACTGCGGCGTGTAGACTTTGGCTTTATTTACAATTCGCGGTTTGATTTTCGGTATGAAGACATTTGTTTAAGCATTTTCTTCTAGGCATTAAAAGGGTAACTTTAAGTGAGATCGCTTAAATATGAATCGGCATAGCTTTCAATTACGAAAGATATGTTGTTCAACGATTGCCCATAGCGAAGAAAAGTTTTGAAAGATCGAAATTTTAGTTTTGTTGAAATATTGTTAGTTATTGTTATGCAATTGTTAAAGATTGCAACTCTTTGCTTAGGCCCTTTTTTCTTCTTTGACGCACAAGCACACAGCTGATGATTATGATATTGACTAGCCGCATCTTTTGAATAATGGCTTTTTTACATTCCTTTAGGGCAGCTTCAAGCTTCAAGAGTATTAACATTTTGTTTAGCTTTAATGTGTTTGTTTTGAGCGTGTGGTTTCGAAGAGTAAACATAAACATTTTTCCAAATGGTGTTTAGTTTAATGTGCCATGTAGAGGCATCACCTTTTTTACTATTACTACTGGCTAACTTATTTAATGGTAGCTTGTTTTACATCAGCCAGACGTTAATGACCATTCGTAAAATTGCTTAATTTGTTTAGAAAATGCAACGGCGAACATGGCAAACAGAAGACTTAGGAAACGAACTGCCTTGCACAGCGGCTCTTCAGCACATTGGTTCATGTCTTCATTAAGACAAAATGTGTTTACTATCAATCGACTACGAAACGAATATATTTCATTACTTGCAATTATTTATGGCTTTAAATAATAAGATACGAAAGAGAATAGTTACTCGATTCGTGTCTGCTTATTTTGAAACTGCCATAAAAACGCCAGTTAAAATACGTTTATTCAGAGCAAATTGTTATAATTTATTTTAAATCAAAGAGTTAGTTAATAATGCATGCAAAAGCTTACACGCTTTCATTTTTTATCAACAAGAGAATATTTTAAACACAAGAAAATGAACGAAATGTTGTTAATAATTTGTATAATACCAAGCGATAAAATGTCAGCACAAAGGCAGTTCGTTATTAGTAATTTTCGCAAATTCGACCTCTCAAAAAGAATATGAACTACTTAACATTTTGTAGTTCCACATGTTCAAACAAAACTTTCGCTCATTTAAAATGGCTTACAATCATAGAGATTAGCATTCAACAACTTCATTAACTTAATTTATGAGGCACTTAGGAAATAATGCAAAAGAGTAGCTTCTGATCTTGGCATTAATTTCGATAAAAAGATTACAAATTTAAATAAATCATACAAGTTTATGTTTTTCGGCAGATTAATTTAAATAAATTTTATGGGCAATAGATGGCGGTTTTTCCTAAGCCAATGCAGTGTTATAAGCTTCCTTTCTATCAGAAGTCGGAGCAGTTGGCAGCGGTATGTTAACCCATTCATGGTCGGCGGAGATTCCACATGTAAATTTTTAATTAAAATTTCCAGCAGCTTATGCTTTGAGATTTCTGGTCTTAAAGTCAGACCATTTTTTGTGTGAAGAGCTTGTTTGTAAGCAAGAATTTAAAAATATGCAAAATAACAAAGCTTTTCGTTCAAATGACTTATAACTCAAGATTAATTGTAAGGAAAAGCTGCACAATTTTTAGCCCAAAAATAAACTCGCAAACAGTTAAAGGATTTATTCACGCAAAGTCAGATACAAATTCAAAGATGGCAATTAATAAATTCACAAAACGGCGTGATAAAGATAAACTTTGACATGTTGCAGTTAGCTTAATTTAGTGGCAGTTGTAAGAAAACAACCACAACGAAGAAAAACAAAGCGAGTGTCAAGCAAATAAAATAACGATTAATTGCCTTGTATGGCTTCCCAAGCGATACTTGCGCAAAGTCCAAAGCGCACAAAATATTAAACCCATGAAAAGACCGCAAGACTGCCGCAATTAGAGGCAAGAGGCCTAGCAACGGTGCGGCAGCTGCAACAACAACAACTACACACACACATAAGCCAAAACGAGTGAGTAGAGCACGCTGCGGCAAGTTGCATAATAGGCTCGGCCGCAGGAGGCGGCAGTTGCGGTCTCGGTTGTTGCCGCCCGCCACCCGCCACTACGCACGCAATCACCCGCCAGCGACTGACCGCTATGGCGCGCGCTAATGGCGCTTGAATCAGCCGCAGCTGATTGCGAGTCAAGTCGGCGAGGGAGGCGGCGGTAGAGGCGGTAAGGCAATGCAAACCTGTCGATGCGTGTCTCCAAGGCGTCTGCGCCGCCTGCCTTTGCAACTACTACGGCACTCATGCCCGCATATACGACTGTGTGTGTGCTTAGTCATGTGCGCCTATTCGCATCTGATATGCTTGCAGATACAAAGATACACGCAATATGTGCACGCATGCGCGCACTGACACTTGCAACTGTCGCGCGGCGGGGTTGCAGCTGGCCGCGCCTACCCTCCCCTCTTGCTGGCAGCACAACTCGCTTTGATTTGAGGCGCAATCGAAATATCTGCGCGCTCGTTTCCAATGTCCGCCTCTCCGTCCGTTCGTCCGATAGCAGCGTATGCGGCCTTCAACGTGAACTTGATTTTGTAGTTGTAGTTGCTGCTTGTTGTTATTGCTGTTGAGTTTGTTGCGCCTGCAACTGTGAAATCTCTGCCGCAATTGCGTTTGCGTGTGTGTGTGTTATAGTATGTGCGTAGCTTACGTATCTTGCAAATGCGGCACACATGACTTTTATTGCTTTCTTGTGCAAGTTGTTATCGTCGTTGCTGTTGTTGCGTGTGTCCACTGGCAATTTGTTACTTTAATTGATTTTTCTGGTTTTTTCATTTGGACTATTGGATTTTAAATTTGTTCACACTTGACTTTTCTTACGCTTGGCTTAATTTTGCGCTCTTGATTTTGAGCAAAAAAAAAACTTGGCGAACGAAATATGGCCAGTAAAAAGTGTGATCCACTTGTGCCTTGCTCGGTCGAGTCAAGGTCTAGGAAGTATTTCGCGTTCAGGAAAGCTTTTGTTGTAGGTATAATTGTTGAGTCTCCGAATATACCACATAATTTTATGTTTATAGAATTTACAATCAATTTAGTTGTATGCCATTTGTTAAATAGAAATTGTTGCAGTTCAATGAACTGCTGAAATTACAAGGGTTTAAACTTTAGTAGTAATTGCAAATAATTGAAAAATTAGTGAATCAACAAAAATCGAAGGCTTCAGTGCAATATTAAGAAGACAGATCTGCGCAAAGTTTTAATTGAACTAATATTGGCAACATTTAGAATAGTTTTAAGACGAGTCTCACTCTTTTGCCTGCGTTAATGGCTTCTAAACTTTTTTGATGGTAAGAAAATTAGGAATAATTGAAAAAATGGTAAAAACGACGGCTTTAATTTAGTTTAAAATATTAAATTAATTTATAAAGGATCCTTCGTTTGTCGGCGGAATTTTATAAAATGTTTGCTTGATTTCGAAATCGAGAAAACTTAATGCCATTGGTTGTTTTGATTAAAAAAGATTGATTGCTGGAACGAAAATATTCAGCTCAAAACTTGTGTGTCTTAAATATGCGATTACCACTTTGATAAGGCTTACATATCGATGCTAAATAGAAATCTTAAGTTCTTGGCTCTGAAAGGGATTTAATGTTTCTCATCATATTCCTAAAGATGATTCTGTGTTTCAGTTAAATTTCGTTAAATTTCTTTAAATATTTCCCATAAACTAGGAATGGTTTATGTTAATAAATATCTATAATATCAATTATGCAAATTGACTGTTTAAAAAGTCATTAAGCTGAATGCATTAATTTTCACTCAGATGTAAATTTGCCTAGCACACGCGCCCATCAACACGAACCAAATTCTACCAAAGCATTCCACAATGATTACTTTACATGCGAAGCAGGCGTCGTCATTCGACTAGAAACAATTAAACACTTGCACGTGGCCGCATTTCGAATCGTCGCTTTGTTTCGTTGAAAATTGCATTTTTATGTAAGCCATTAAATTATTATCTGCACTTCATTAATTACAAAATGCTCGTAGTTTAACTTAGGATCGGCTGTGCGCGCTGCACTGCAGCTTGTCTAATTGGCAGTTCAGTCCAAAGCAGTTTCCAAGCAGAGTGTAAAACTAATTTGCAAGCGACACACGCTCTCGGTGCAGAATTCGGTGTTGCAAAGCACAGACTTCTGCATATGCCACTTGCGGCATGTGGCAAGCGCGTATTTAAGCAAGCTACAGTGCCGTTCAAAAGTATAGTGCCACTTTTGCCAGCTTGTTGCTATAAAGAATAAAACTTTGAAAAGGAAAAACATTTTTGTAATAAAATTTTTCCTTTAAGGAACAATAAATTAAAAATTCATAGAAAATACATTTTCATGCGCACAAAAATTTAGCTGATTCGATATTTTTGTCTGACACTGTATATGCACTTTGCATAAGCGCCTCAAGCGCCTCTAGCAAAAGCTCTAATTAATTCTAAGCCAAATTGTGGCTGCTTGCTTTGAAGTCAGCAGAAGCGAAACTCTTGTTATTGTTGTTGCTGTAGTTAGTTATGCTGAAGCTGCTGCCGGCTTACATGTGTCAACGGACAATGCAACAATGTGGCCAGTTGTACTTTTTACATAGTTTGTATCGCTTGAATTGTTAAGTACTTTTTGTGATTGTGCTCGTTTTAATTCAAATATTCAAGGATTCAAAGAGCCAGAAGAAACAGAAATCTTAAAGAGATGCCAAAATATTAACGCTTACATTCGAAAGTGGGCTCAGACTGAAATTGAGATGATTTTAAAATGATTTATTTTGATACAATTTGGCATGTGAGTGAAGTAACGAGCTCATTTGGAGAAATCGTACCAATCCACTTTTATGTCGGCTATATTTTTGTCGCTGTCAAAAGAACAAGCACTTAGTTAAGCTAGATAGCCATTAAAGCGATAAAATTTATGTCATCCGTCTTTGCTTTTTTTTAAAAGCTTCGTATGTTAGGTTTTACTGCAAAAGTTCTTAAAAGCATTATTGACTGTTCTCTCTCTTAAAGAAAAAAATACCTTTCGACCTTTTGCATTTTTTTACTGATTTTAATTTTAATCTTAACTTCTGCAGCCTCAAAACAAATCCAGTTTTTGAGCTAAAAATATATTGGTACCATAAATTAACATAAAGAGCCAATAAAACTTTGATCGATTTGTTCACCCCGGCCTAAGTTTATTCTATATCTGCTGAATTGCATGCAGGATTTTATTACGTAACAGTAAATCAATTCCATTTCACTTTTTGGACATTTGTAACGATTTTCGCTTGTTGCTTTTTGCGAAATCTTTTGTTTCCCACTTAAGGTGTACTAATTAAAATGCAATTCAAAGGCAATAACCACTCAAACCAACTTCAATTGAGTTCTGGCCAGGCTTTATTACCTATTACGCGATCATTCTCGCTCTAATAAGATTTAAATCTGCGCTTGGCTTTGATGGCGATTTAATTAATTAGCACACGGAACAAATCGGCGTAAAATAAGGTGGTGGCAATTTGGCGCAAAAAACCGAGTTCCACATCAAACACACACACACATATATAGCTCTATATACTTGTATTTGTCGCACAAGATACCTTTCTGTTGACTCAGCGGTAAGCAAGCACTTAGATACACTCACGTGTACAGCTTAACAGCTGGAAGTGATTTTTTTAATAAAAAGCATAAGAAATAATATATGCAAAAATAGCTAAAATCATGGCAACTGTGGAACTGTGGGTGCCTGGCAACACATGCACGTGACGCAAACGCAGGCGGGTGGGGTGTGCGCAGCAAATTGGTTTAACAAATGACCTCAGATATGATTTCGCAATGTGGCAACTGTTGGCAAGTGGCGCTGCTGCTGTCGCCATTGCTGTTACAGTTTGTTGGTTTGGGGGCTGCTTAAGGCACCCACCTACTGCATGATTAAGTACACATAACTACAACAACAACAATTACAGCAACTACTGCAATCTATCAGCAACAACAAGCAATGGCAATCAAGCGTCAATAACGAAAACGACAACGACATAGGCAATCACCAGCTCCAGTCACAGTCGCCTTGCTGCTTAATGAAAAGGCTCATTTGCAAGGCACTTATTGGCATTTGAGCTTGATTGGTGTAGCCAAAGTGCTTGGCTCGCAGACTGGCGTGGCAGTGGCAAATCTAATATACGAAATTCCCGATTGATGTCGATTGCATTTTTAATAGTTGCTTTACAAGTTGACATGATTGTAGATTTTTATCGCCCTTCAATGAGTATATAACAAAATACATAAAGTTTGCTTTGAAAAAGTTGAAAATGTTCATACAAGCACTTTATTATGTCTTTTGGCACACTTTAGCAATAAAATGTAAAATATAAAATTGCAAATCATATAAAGGTACCACGAAAGCATAAATCAGCATACTACAGACTCTGGACACTTATGAGCTATTATGATTTTTATAATAAAAATTCCTGGCAATTACTTTTAGAACGTTATTTTTTACACAAAAAATTCAGTCATTAAATTTAGAACAAAAATAAAAATCATACCGTAATAATAAAATTTACTAATTAATCGTTATTTTGATACCAATCAAATAAATCAAAGTTAGATCTTATATCGTAGTAACATTTTACAACAATATTTCATAAATGACATTTTATCATTCAAATTTAATTTCTGACACATTATCATAAAAGCACAAACTTTAAAGCATTCTTAAATTGGAACATTTATAGCGAAAAAGCATAAAGTTAAAATTTTCCTGTTTTCCCACTCAAACACTCAAAGGCAGACCGACAGAGAGATAGATTGTCCGACAAAAGTGAATGTGCGACAGATGGCCATATTTGCACAATATTTTATCACTGCAATTGATTTGTTCATTAATTACGTTGACAAGTCAGCACAAGCCTTTCCCCCTATTACCCTATCACTCTATCAAATGCGCTTTCAAATTAGTTGAGATTCAGATTAGATTTTATTTTATTTGATTATATTGCATAAGTCCAGCTGTTAAGTCTGCTGCTTATTGTTAGTTGCACTCATTATCAGCGCTCGTGTAGTCTAATTCTGCTTATTGTTAGTTGCACTCATTATCAGCGCTCGTGTAGTCTAATTTCACAATGGCCAGAAGGAGAGGCCAGTCAAAATGCCTTTGAATTGGCTTTCACAAAGTGGGAAGTGGGAGTAGCGCTCATTGGCGTACATTCGCATATTTGCCAGCGCCTGCCAAAAGCACGCCTACAGCCTTTCTAGTCAGCCAAAAGTGGTTCATTTCAAGGTTTCGCTTTCAACGCGGAAGTAAATGCGCTTTTCTGGCGAAACTTTTGCTTGGTGTTTCCGGCTGTTTTCTATTACAACTCTGCTTTAGGTACTTATTTATGAAAATGAGTATGAATAATTATTGCTTACAAATATTTTCAAGAAAACATTGAAATATGAAATCATAAAAATTAGTGTGAATTATGGAGAGTAATGCTTGATGTTGGCAGAGTTTTAAGCTTATATATATACATAGCGCTTATGTAGTATATTCAATATCGACGGCAACTTTCGAGCAGCTTACTCTTGTATGAAAATTTGATTTTTAAGAAAACGAGCTAAATTTATTTATCTTCTTCATTAGCTTGAATAAAATTTTTCTGTATTAATTTCAAATAATGATGCCTTACTCAAGGGCTAAAGAAGCTTATTATCTCGCCAAGTAGACCAAATCGACAACAAGGTGAATAGCAATATAATTTGTGTACATTTATTTTCACACCTTCAGCTATTGCAATTCCCATGCTTTTGGGTAAAAAATTGCAAACTGCAAACTGTTCGCAATTTTTCGAACGTAACTAAATTAAATTAAATGCAAACCACAAACCTATAATTAAGGCTTTTGAATTGCAGCAAAAGACGTTAACATAAATTACAAATTAAAAATTAGCCCAAAATTCGAATGCAACTTCATTGGCTTTGAATGCCGTTGAAAATCAAAGTGTGCAACCAACACGTAATTTAAATTTTAGAAATCTATATAATTTTTCAAATAATTGCATGCTACTTGCATATGGCCTTTTGCCTTAGTTGCCTTGCAGCGGCCGAGCAGAGAAGCCCAAAAGGCGCACAATAACAAATTTATTAAATTATTTTATTATTTATTTAATGCATTTTCGCGCACAACGCTGCATTAAACTGTAACATAATTAAATGTGTCTCAAAATGACTTGGGCTGAGTGTGTATGTGTCTAAAGTAACCAAAGCTAAAGTGGCATACAGTCGAGACAACAAGCAACAGCAACAAAAGCAACCGAACAACGGAGATCGGTAATAGTATCTATAAATCTAACAAGTTTATTTCGAAAAGCAGCTGTGAGGAAAAGCCTCCATGCACGAGTGGCATGGCTACCCCATGTGGGCAGTAGCACACTGCGCCAGCACCCGATGTGGCCGGCATGATGCCTGAGTGGTCACTCGGTCACTCATTCACTCACTACGTTACACACGACGGTGTTGGATGGCACGAGCATTGGGTGCACGCCAAGCGCGCAACGACCGAATTAAACGGCAGGCAGCTCAGGCAGGACTGCACTGCCCAGCACTGTTCGCGCACACACCGTGAAAGCCGTGATTGCATGCAAGCCACGCTCGCGACGTTCCAACAACGGCATGTCTATGCCGCTGTAAGGCGCCGATTTAAGATAGCAGAGAACATCAAAAATTCCAGCTGTAGCACAAATTTAAAAATTATTTCGATCGTTTGCAAAATTTCCCACATGCCAACAGAAGCGAGAAAGCGTTGCCGCGGAAAACTGAAGCTCACTTCTTTAATCTCTGATGGGCGGAACATTCATAATTGAATGAATTTGTTTTGTTGGCATACCCACTCTTAGGCTCGACATTAGTTGCTCCGCATTTAACTGCAATGAAATTGTGCATTCCATGGCTCACATTTTTGTTTAATTGCATTTTTAAGCAAAGCCAACATTTGCGATAACTGCGCCAATTGGCCAAATGAGATATGGGCCATGGCACTCACAATTGCTTCAAAATTAATTTTCACAAAAAATTGATTAAATCGCGCTGAAATAGCAGACACATTTTTCAATGGGAATGGCAAAGGCAATTGAAATGCAATTAATTTGTCGAATGCGGCAATATTTGGTGACTTTGATGTGGGTGGGTGAGTCGGTGAATGGTGTGCCTCGAAAACGGAGTGAGTGGAACATGCGTCAGTGTGCAGGATTGCAATATGAAAATGATAGAATGAATGCATGGTACTTTTTATCGTTTGTCATCGCTTGTAATTGAGAGGCCACTTTTGCAGATGTCTTATTTTCATACAATAGCAAAAACATTGTGAGAAATTTAATGTCCAAGATTAGGCAGCGAATTTGAAAGAGACTTCCATTTGAAGAACATAATTTCTAATACATATGTAAATAGATTGGAAAATCGAAATAAAATCGAATAAACAACGCAAACAGTTGCTAGCGATATCTATCCACAATCCGATATGTCATATGATATAGCCCTTCTAACATTTAAGGCACACGATAGGCCTCGCTTGCAACGGGGAGCAGAGGGGTTAGTCCGGAAGCGTAACAATCAAAAAATTGCTCGATATGCGAGCACTTCAAATAGATGATGCGGCGTAGGCTGGGTGATATGATAGATTTAGTACGGTTTGCAGATTTTTGCTTCAGCTCCGTTCCTTCTTCTTCTGTAAGCGTCTGCAGTTCGGCGAACATGTCCAAATGCAATTCTAAATTTATTGTCAATTTCGATTCTTGTGGTTCTTAGTATTCGAATCTTTCGGTAGTCAAAAACTTATGCGCAATCATTAATCGCCTTCAACTGCGGGAACTCAATTTAACAAAGATCATCAGAAAAACGATATGAGGCCAGAGGGTCACTCAATTTGCGGCAATCGCTGCTACTTGCTGCCGCATTATCGGCAGCTCGATAGCGCAACTGATGATCGTTAAGGTCACGACTTGTGGTGCCAAGTTATGCCGCTCGCAAAGAGAGTAGCTAGCCAAAAGGCTTGGCGTTGCATTTCGCCAACATTGAGTGCAGATTTTATTGCAGCACTCATGTTGCATGCAACAGCTGCATAAAAAATGATCGCTTACATTTGCAGCAGTTTCGGTACAGCGAAAATATGAACCAATTTCGGCAAGGTATGTGGTCCGGATGACGCTACGAGTGCCATTGGTGTTGTTTGTTTTGGTTGGTAAAAATTGTTTTGTTGTTGTTGTTGTTGTTGTGGCTGTTTACTTGTTTACACACATTTCTAAGTTTATTATTGCAACGTACGAGTTTGTGTGCTGTTCACATGTGGCAAGTAGGAGTTGGCTTTTTGCATTGCTACAAATTGCATATGTCAGCAACTATTGCGCATGCGTCATGTTGTGATTGCTAGTCCAATGAATTTGCATGAATAAACTTTTTGTTAAATTTAATAAAAATATGAGGAAATCTTCTTTTATAATTGTGTGAAATTTTATTGATTTTTTTAATTTGCTAATTTCACTTTTAATTCTTTTAATTATAAAAAAATTTGAAATTTTTCGAAGTTTACGATTTTTTGTTGCTTTTTGGTTTATAGCGGGCTAAATTAAATGAAACTTTTTTATGAGCTATCAGGCAATTGATTGAGGAAAAATGAACAAATTCGACCAAACTTTTGCACTTGCATATAGTACTTTTTATGATGCATTTGCTAAAAATATTCCATGAAAAAAAGCACTTTCCTTTTGCTGGTGAAAAAGTCTGGCTCAAAATCGAATCATAATCGAAAGTATAAAAAAATTCGTACAAAATGTTCGCAAAATCTGAATGAATTAAAAAACACACACTTCTTTGAAACAAGTTTTAACCGATATTAAATTTCATAATTTAAAGAAATATTGTTTATAATGTATTGAGTACTTCAAATTTAGCTTTTCAGTTTATTACAAAGTTAAGTGAATGTTTGACTTCACATAATTTAGTGTATGCTTCGATAAATTTGAGTGTGTGTGTGTGGCACCATTAAAAATGAAATAATTTTAGTTGTAAAAACTCAGCCAACTGCAGTAAAACTCGTTACAAAGGAACTTAACCAAAATAGTTTCAAACTAATTAGGCTTAGAAGCACAAAAAGCTAAAAAGCTATACAAGCATATCTTGTTGGCCATGTATGAGCAGCAATAAAAAGATCATAAAAATATTTCAAAATTCAATGTACTTCTTTCATATTAAAAGTAACTTAAGCTTTGCAAATTAGCTGCCAAAACTTTGGAGAAGATTCAAACGTTAGCCAAAATGTATAGAAGAGTATCTTGGAAACTTGACTCATTCAAAGTGTATAATAAAAAGAATATTTAGATTCTGTTTGTTTCTTCTCACATGGACAGTGTCCATTGGGCACAGTCGTGTAGCTATTTCCGTTCTTGCCATAAAACCTCAACAGTGGCTTTTTAGAAGCATTTTTGATCAAGTTCGCTAGAACCAGAATCCCAAACCGTTTAGGGATTTTGAAAATAAGATAAACAGACACGAGAAACTGCAAAGGCAAATGAATGTATATGAATTCAATAGAAAAACATGAAAAAATTGTGACAAAAATGGCGCGCATTTTGATCCTGGTGGCAACATCATGCGCAGCAGTGGCCGAGCATCGTGCGCTTGTATCGGCGGCACTCATGCGTGTGATGTTGCTCAAGTGGCTGTCGATAATGTCCGGCATTTGTTAACAAGAAGTGCACCGTTGCTGCCTCCGTACTACTGTTCGTGTGTCTGTCGCTGCTGCTGCCTTGGCTGCTACTGGAAACTGCCTTCCATCGGCGTCTATATAGTAATTACTTGTTACGTGATTTAGCGCATTTTTCTAGACTTTGAGATTTCATATTTTTATTTCTTCAATTTATAGCGTTTAACACACAGTTTGCTGTTGTTGTTGTTATTGTTGTTGTGGTTGTTGTTGTTGTTACCATGAAACTGCTACTTGTATTTATATATTAAACGTTCAGGCATGCAGGCAAAATGTGCCTGGGCTGAAGCAATAAAACCAATAGCAGTAAATTTATTACCTAAAACACTCACAGAAATAAGTTGGTAATCTATACCAAAATGTTGTTATGTTAACAAAAACTTTGGTTAAAATTTGAAGAAATTTAATACGATGTTTTCGTCACAAAATTTTCTATTAAAATAAATTAATCAATGTTTATAGAAAAAGAAAGAACGAAGCAAGCTGGTCAAAATTAAGCAGTTGTTTTCTGTCTGTAAGAAATAATTTTAAAAAATTTGTAGCTCTATATTTAGTAAACAGCAACAAAATTTTTTGAAATCATGCGCTCAATGAACTAATTGTTTGAAAATTTTTTAGATTTGTTAAAATAGACTATTGGCGATTATTGTTACTGTTAAATTTTTATGAGTGTAGATAGGTGTTTGTATATATGTTAATGTGTGTGTGTGAGCAAGTTAATTCGCAAGACACGCGAGCAGCGTTGCTCATTGGTGCCAAAGCGCCTGTTAATTATGACTTTGGCTAAATTCATTTACTTTGGAAGCGTTATTCACGCTTTGAAAAATTGCACAAAACGCTGGAAAATTGTAACAGCAAACAAAAATCCCAAAAGTTGTCATGTCTTTTGTTGCAGGCAAATAGCAGGTTTTTTTTCTTCAAATTCATTTAGCACCGCCCAGCGGTCATATGGCACTCACAGACACACACACATACACACACACATGTGTGCATATTATGGCTCAAAGTATGCACGTTCATTCTTGGCCCCAGCAGCGTAAAAATCGCTTTCGCAGTCTTGTGTAAATATTAAATTGTAATTGATTATTGTGTATTTATTTCATGCAATGTGAACAGTCTAGCATGAATGTCACATTTGTTGTATTTATGTATTTTCATTCGTTCCATGCACAGCACACATACACATACAGTTGTTACATGTTCTGGTCTCTTAATTTTGTCATTGGCATAGATTTGCTTGCAAGTGGATTTCTTTTCTTATAAACTCACATGCATGCTTTATGCTACTCTGCTGTGGCATTGACAACTCCATGCCAGTTGACGGCTTACTAAGAGACCCTTTCGCAAAATACAATATAAATTGGATTTCGTTTTGGTGTAGAGAAATTTACTTTCGAGCTTTTGAAGGTCTCAAGCAGCTTTGAAGCGCTCAGTCACCTTTGAGCGAGTCGGCTTGAATTGTAGTTCCAATATTTTAGCTCTTTCTTAGCAATGAAATTTCGATAGATCCTTCATGTTGAGCTATAGCTATATTTAACAGTAGTACATGGGTCACCGAAATTGTTTTCCAATCAGCAGGTTGCTGGGAAATTGATGGTCTTGTCGGAGTAGCAAACTCGCTTTGAAGGTTTAGAGTTGGTGAACTGAAATGTAGCGACTGAAAATGTTTTCCCACATTTAACAGAAGAAACGGGCAGAGTTTTAAAGAGACAAAGAACGAAAATGTTTAGATTTCTACATATTCTCTTTTTTTGTAATAGAAAATAAAGAAAGACTTTTCACATATGAAACAAATATCTTCCTAGCTTTGATATCAAATTATTTCCCGAATTAAGAGCTGGGCTGTTTAGCATCAACTATTTTGGAGCCGATTTTTGTGCTTATATTTTAATCTGAAAGCCTTTTGATTAGAAGACCTTTTTAAAGTGTAAGTAACACTTTACTAATCAACGACTATTATTTTTCTCATTACAGCTCACAGCACTCTTTGCCATTTTCATGTCACTGGCTTTGGTCACTGGTCAACGCTTCTTCTTTGGAAGTTTGGGTGTGCCATCGGGCTCGCTGACGCCTTCTAGAGGCAGCATCAGAGATCCCAGACAAAATAGAGGTAAAGTATGAGAGCGAACAGAGTATATGAGAGAAAGGAAAAAATACAGTTTCCATTGTTAACATTCTTACAATTATGCAGAAATAATCAAGCATGTAAATGAATTTTTGTCTTCCTAGGCCCCGTTCTGTTCCCGAACCCACCAGCAGATGCTATTGATGAGAGCAGTGGTGTGGTTGTAGGCGCCTCCGGATTTGGTTTTGTGCCTCCCCATCAAAGTAATAATTTATACAAAAATTAAACTGAATCACTGAACAAAATTAATTACATGAGAAAACAAAAATAATTACATTATAGTCATCTCGTAGTGTATTGCAGCTACAGTCAAGGAAAAAATTTAGTTAAAGTAGCATTAGTCGTAGAATTACTATATCGAATTAGTAAGCGTTTAACATTTTTCCGCACATTTCGCATGCATTTTCGAATTCGGCAGCTTCATTTTGCAATTGGCATATTCACCTCAAACTTTTTGAATTGTTTTACAAATGCTTTTATTAATGGTTTTTATTGTTTTTCAACAGCCAACGTCTTTGGTAAGAAATGAACACACACACACATGCACCCACACAGCTGCACATACACAATAACGTTGCCATAAGTGCGCATACAAACAAACACACACACACACACATATGTACATGCATAGCTAGTAAAATGATACTAATCCAATTGCCAAAAATACACATACACACAAACACACACAACTACACCAACACATGCCAACATATGCACCTGCGCAATGTGCATTGCTTTAACTTATTGCAAGCAAGTCGCGACTAATTGCTACGGAAATGGCCGCCAAGTTAATAAATATTTGGATTTATAATTTTTAATAGTATTTTGCTTTTGTTTATTGTCTTAAGTTAATAGTTATGAGTAAAATACGCTCACACACACACATGCACACCAACTTAATAAAATGAACAATTTCGTAATTTTGTGATTTACTTTTAAAGCCTTAGCTCACACATACACACATTCACAAGCAACTTTTAAATGCCGTTTTAAAAAAGTATAATGATTTTACTTGTAATTTAAGCGCACCATTTTGTAATATTGTAGCATTTCATTTTGAGTTTATTATTTATATTGTATGCAAACTCGTAACTTTTGTTAATTATTACGAAATTTTTACGTTTTCATTTTTGCTATGACATTATGATTTCATTTAGTTGTTCTTTAATTTATGCTTATTATTTTTTTATGATTTTTATTTGTAAAGTATATAATTTTTATTTTCCAAAATTCTTTATTTTTAATTTTATATTTGTTAATTTAATAGCAAAATTTTCGGAATAAATAAAAAACAAAAATTCAAAAATTCAACTTTTTATATTTTGGTTTTATTTTGCGAGTATGTCTTGCTAAAAATATTTGCACTGCTTGACAAAAACTGTTGTAGTAATTGCAACTAAAACTAATGCATTTAGCAAATAAGCATAAAAAACTGTAGGAGTGAGTGAACGGTAAACACTCGAAAGTACTCATACATCTGAAGTTGCGTTAATGAAATAACGTCTTAGCACTAACATTAATTAAGAGTGTAGTGTAGGAATGTGCCGCATATGCGCATTCATATTTGATACCGAACATTCGCCTGTTTCATGGGGATGGATGATAGATAAATCGATCTGAACGATATTGATTCAACAAAATGTGTATGAAAAAGGAAGAATTTTTTAAACTCCAAGTCTCAATTTAAAATGTACTCAAGTTTTTCGATTCTGTTTTGTGGAACATTAGCGAAGATTATTTGCTTCGATCCGATAGGCTACTGTCGAAGATTTTAGTTTGTAGCGATTTTTCATGTAGATTTACTACCTTACAAGAAGGTTCCAGTGAAAGCAGGCAATTTATTGAATGTTTGGTAGAAACAAAGTTCTATGTTCTATAAAAGACAAGGAGGCAGGAGTGTCTCAGAGATCGTAGATATTATTTAAATAATAGAATTAAGCAAGCATAAAGCATAACAAACTTGATCAGTTGATCTGTTTGGACTAATTGCCACACACAAACTAATTTTTGCCATCGAGAAATATCGTTTTAAAATAGCCACCCACTTTATGTATAACAGTTGTCATATTTGTCTTGTTAAGCACAATGGCTACATAGCCCTTCGATCCTTAAATTCTATGTCTATATGTTGTTTATGTTATATAGCATCTAGATTTCATTTCACTGCAAATCGCTGTTAGCAAAATACAATGAAGCCTCCTCAAGCGAGTATGCCCACGATATTTGTGCCAAAGTTGCAAAGCGTTTGTGCCACATTTGTGCTGCATTTCATCGAATGCAAAACGTTTCTGCCGCTTGTCAATTTGTATTTTGAATTCCACATTTCAAGAGTGCTCCAAATGCAGCTGAGCGACAAGTTGCAAAAACGACAACTGCAAACTCACGCGACGGACCCGACGACTGGACCCGATGGTTTGTCTGTCTGTCTGTCTTTTTGTCTGTCTATTTGTCTGTCTAACCTGCTGATCGCTGCGTGTTTGGAGCTGCTCATGGGACAAGCGAGCAAGTGAACGCCACAATGGCACTAGTGCAGCTTCAGAAGTGCTACACATTTGTTGCTGCCTGTTTGTGTGTGTGTCTGCGTGTGCTTGTATGAGAAAGCATGTTGTTAGCATATCGATTAAAAATTGGTACAGCTTACAAGTGAAAAAAGCTAATCTCATATGCTTTAAGACATTCCGTTTGGCGAATGACATAACAAAACATTAGCAAGACAAGGCAAGGAAAAAAAAATACTAGATTGAGTGGGGCAGGGGTTAAGCGGGTGTAGGCACTTTTTAAGTGTAAATAGCTAAACTTGGCTGGAGCTGTGCTAATTACGGCAGTCAGCTCGTTTGTGTGCCGCTGGCATGAGGGAGTCGCCTCTGCTTGTGGCGGCTTAATTGGCCTGACGTCGTGCGGCGCTGCTTAATGACAGTGATAGTGGTAAATGGCGCTGGGAGAGAGACAGCCAGTTTTGTAGCTGCTTCACTGCACAACTGGGTAAGATGTTGCACATGCACATGCAGGCGCGTGCCCAGCTTCGGAAACAGTCGAAGTCAAACTTTTATAGTTCTTTAATGCAGGCTCTGCAGGGATTGAAAATAAATATTTATGCAATCTAAGACACACCCCAATATAAGTATGTATATATTTGACGTAACAGCATATAAACCGCCACAAGCCAAGCTTAATCGGAAGAACTTCCGTATGTTCAATTGTCCTTTAAAAACAAAAAGATCGGTAAATGTATGATATAGCCGATATGAATGAACTTGAAAAGCTTTAGCGAAGCAAAGAAATATCTCGGAGAAATACCAATAAGTCAGGAACATAAATAAGCAATTCGAAATAATTAAATTTTATTGGATCTCAGATCAGAGACCAAGTTCATATTCACTAAGCCATCATATAGATTTAACATGTTGAACCAAAAGTTTTTCAAGGGCATTCGCTGATTCTAACGAAAAGCTGAGAAGCTTTGTTAAGGAAAACCAAATTTTCGGTGAAGTTTCCGTTCATTACAAGAAATAGCGATGCACAAAAGCAAAAATGTTTCTTGCTAGATAAAATCTGTTTGGCAGGGATTCGAACTTTGACTGAAGTAACTGAGCACTTTTGCACTGAACCAAAAGACAGCATATGAATTTATATACGAAACTATTGCAATTTAAATCCACAGGAATCATAATAAAGACTTTTCTTTAATTTTGAAAATTGTCTTCTGTAATCTGATTTTGGCTCGAATTGAAAACACGTGGATTATATAGATATTCCACAAGAAAGCTTTTTCTGGTTGTGCTGCCAATGTTATTGGATTAATTTTTCCGTGAATAATGGAAAAAACTGCCTCACATTTGGGTGCCACTGCTTTGAAGCGCGCGCATTGTTCTCGACATAATTGCGAGGCGTATGCCGCCACTTCCCGTCGACAGCGGCAACAAGTAACGTAATGTTAGCCCTGAATTGTAAATGACAGAGCGACTGTCGTGCGACCACACGCAGCAATGCGCCGCCATTCAATTCAGCAGCAACGAATTACCAACTGCGAGGAAAAGTTGGCCATTATTTGCAGCGGGACGTGCGAGTGTATGTACTTTCAATACGTTGGCGGGGCAGTTGGCGCGTGCGGCGCTGGCTTATGGTGGCATGTGCCGAAGGTCAAGTCCCCCTCCCTCCCAGCGCTTAAGTCACATGGCTGCTCGGCGGCTGCAATTGAGATAAGCAGACGCGTGCCAATCAGCGCGTTTGCATGCGCCGAATTAGAATTGCTTTTAGCCTCGTCATTGCCTTTTGTTTGTGCGCATGGCAAAGGTGAATTTGGCAATTTGCCTTTATTGTGATTGGCACTTTTATTGTAATACTTGCTGTTGTTGTTGTTGTTGTTGCTGTTGTCTTTGCTCTTGACGGTCAATCAATTGGGCGACTGGGCGTTGTTTTGTGTCTATTCTCTTGGCGCTCTAATTTTTGGCACTTGTTTTAAAGGCGCCACGAGCACTTGCTGTGCCAAAAGACATGACAAAGTCGCGCACCACCCCGCTGACACCTTCACACTTGCGAATTGACAATAGTTTTTTATGATATTTTGGAATTTGTATGTCACTTTTCTGCATTTTCCTGCCATTTGTCAATGCAAAAATTCCGAAGTGCTTGTCCATTGGCATGAAGAACCCACTCAAAGACACGCTCAACTGCCCACAAGTGGTTGACCTAATGCCTGAATAACTGACTGAGTGACTGGCTGACCGAGGGACATGCGGTGCCTGGTAAAAATGTAGCATGATCAAATAGTCAAAATGAGCAGCGGTCAAAATGCGTTGTGAGGGAGTGCTTGAAGTCTCCAGCTTGGCAGTTTATTTTCAGCTAGTTTGCGCGCAGCGGCAAAAAGCATCGTCCGCGTGTGCATTTGCATTTCGCATTTGCATGGCGCATGTGTGCCGGCGTCGTCGACGACCCAAATGAGCACATTCGCGAAAAGTGGCACAATACTCCCAAATTGGCGCATAGAAAAACTGCTACAAATGAAGCTCACTTTGCATGCTTTAAGCGTACATATATGTGTGCATGTGTGTGTGCTCGCGCTTGAGAAGCCATTAATCTCCTTCTTTCACTTGAGCAATTGTTATGCGTTAGCCGTATGCCGAACAACGCTACCGACGCTCTAAAGTAAAATGCCCAGCAGCGTTTGAGCTGCTGTCAGAGTTTGTATCTTTTTAATAGGAAAGGCTGGCTTGTTTTTGTTTCGACGCTGTACAGTTTTGATAGAACTATTGATAATAATGGCCACTTTAGAAAGAAAAACTCGCGAGGGGAAGGGTGTTCCTCCAGAAAATGTTCCAATTAAAAAAATCTCAAATTACTTATTAAATTTATTCAAATTTGAAGCAATTAAATCGCCTTATCTTTTTATATTTGAATTTTTCTAAGCAATGCGACGGCAACGCAAAGATGTTTTACAGAGGAAGGCTTTAATGCACAGTTGCGTAAAAAATTAAAATGCGCTACCAACTGTTTTTGTGCATAAAAGCGCAACGAATTGTTTAAATTAATCTCTCACCTGCAGTAGGCAAGCTGTGAGATACAGTTTAATGCACTGCGAAAATTAAAAGATTTAGGAAACGAACCTGTTTACTTGAATTTGCTTGCAAAGAAGCTTGTAATAAAAAGATATTAATATAATGACAACAAAATTTACAATTCACATATTAATATCTTTTACATAATAATTCGAAGCAGCTGAGAAGTTGATATTCTCATATTCAGCTTCTTTGCATCAGATCACGTTTTTTTTCGCAGAAAATGCTACTGTAACTGTTCATTTTTTACTTTATCTATTGTTAATAAGCATATTCACAGTTCATTATTTTAAAAGAACTATTTCTTTTTTGCAGAAAATTAGTGACAATTGTTGCATTTGAAGCAACCTTACCTTAAGCTTGACAGTTAAACCCATTTCCTCAAAATATAAAAGCAATAACTTGAAACAAAAAAGTTACCGATACTCAAAGAATATGTGGTTCTACCTTTTCTCGTCTTAATGTTCTTCAGCTTGGAGTCTCTATCTTATACGGTTGCGGACTAAATGAACTGTATGGGCGCAGTTTCGTACTTACTTCTTCTTAGAAATTAATTTTTCCATGGAACTAATTTCTCATAAATGCTTCGAATTTTTATGCTGTAATTAAAGTTAACTGCGAATACTTTATGAAGCTCTAAAACCGAAACAAGGCTATTAACCGAACTTGTCTATTATTAAAGCATGCATAGCAACATTTTAGCGTGTGTATGTGTGCTCATTAGCTCACAGTGGGTTCAAATTAAATTCAACACATTTGGAACGCCATTTAGTTGCATAACGTGGCTCGGCAAATTGAGAAATCAACAAGAAATAATTATTTAATAAATAAAATACACGGTAGCAACAATAACAAAAACAACAACAATTACAAAAGCAACGCAAAAGATACATTGCATGTGTGCAAATGGTGTTGCTACTGTGCTGTTGCTGCTGCTGCTGTCGTTTTTGTTGAATCACAAACACATGCACACACTTTAATATAAATGCATTTGCCATATGAGCCAAGATTGGCATTAGGCCGCCAGGCCAGAGCTTCACGCATTGCTTCAATCTAACTGATAACTCGTTGGAAGACATTATCTCGCGTAGATCTCTGCGGCAGCGAAATGTTGGAAAAATGTTAATTTGTCTGCCTTGTTGAGGCTAAGCGACTTTGCTGCAGCTTGCGAGGGGTGATTGGGGGGGAGGGTTGAGTTGATCAATTTGCGCTGCATCTAATGAGATGTCTGCATAAGAAAGTAAACTGCAGCTTTTCATTTCATTTCCTTTATTTATTCATTATTTCTTTATTTATTTCACTGTATACTCACATTTATTTCCTGCTTTTCTCTTTTACAGGACGAAACTTCTACACACACTCGTTGCAGATACCCTCTTCTTCGTACCTGCCGTACCACTACTTTAAGAGACCGTTCGCCCAGCACTTTAGTTACTTTTAAGCCGAAGCGAGTCATAGTTTGTATCTCATCATTTTCTTATTAGCTCTGCAGCGAACATTTTTGCTTTGGCAATGCGCACGTACACGAATACATGCGCAATGGTTCACGTGTTCATGTAAATGGCATATTTTGTAAATAAATGTTGTAAATAAATATGTAAATTTGTTCAAAAAACTTGTAAATAAAGCGTGTAATAAATGTAAATATTAACATTGATGCATTTACTAAAGAACTAAGAAGAATGGCAGTTTTTCATTTGATAATGAATATTCGTTGAGGGTTTAGTAAATTACTTGTTAATTTGAACAAAATAAAATGTTTATGCTTGTATTTTCTAAGACCATAGATATGCGAGCTATAAGGCAAAATTCTAATTGAGGTTTCGTTCGAAAGGAAGCGTTGTCACTTTAGGTAGATTGTTAGTTTTTTAAACAGTTGAAGTCGGTATTCCAAAATCTTAATTACATTTAAATTGGGTGTAGAGCTGTAAAAATAATCGACTTTAATTTCTTTTACTTTTAAATAAAATATTCAGGCTTACTGCGTTCAAGAGCGGTTGTCGATTTGTAGTTCCTTAGACCGTTTATAAAATAAACCAAATTACGTTCATCTTAATTGAGTTTCTCTTATCTGAAATCAATTTTACCGTCTCCATTTGTACGTTTCTGAAATCAGTATGACTCTGAAATTAACATTTTCACAAAATTTCCTTCTTCTGAAAAAAATGTTATTTTTTCTAAAATTAATTTGACTATTTCTAATAAAAATTTCTTTGTCTGAAATTAAATGGAGCATTTTTGAAATCAATTTAATTCACCCGAAAATAGTGTGACTAATTTGAAATCGAATTTTTGAATTTATGAAATCAATTTGGCTTATCTGAATTAAATATTACCGTTATTTCGAGAAATCGATTCAATCTGAATTAAATTTGAAAATTCTAAAATTAATATGACCGTTTCGCAAATCAATCTAAACTCTACTAAAATCTATTTGGAAATAGTGCAGTCTTCAACAACACAAAAACTTACGAAAACCATTTCTTATTTTCGAATTTTTACCGATCAAAAAATATAACTTCGTTTAAAGTATAGAAAATTTCCCACGGCTGTCATCTTGACAAAAGTGTTCATTTATCAGCGGAATTGATTTCCCGCAAACAACTACACGCATAAAATGCATCGCAATAAATTTGAATGCTGTGCAAATTTTACGCAAAACAATTCTCCATAAATGGTCATAAATGTAGAAAATAAATTGCCGCGGCATAAACACAACAACAACACTGTAAACAACAATGGCTGCAAGGCACAGTAAAATTGAAAAAAAGTGGCCGCATAAAAATCAATGAAAATTCGGAAAAGTGTGAAATCAAAGCAGACCAACAAGCTTTTCTGCCGCTGGCAGCGCACAGCCAAAAGACAGACTCTCGGCTTGGTAGCGGCGCAAAAATGCCAACGCGTCATGCGTTCAAGAATGCGTCCGGCGAGGCGAATATGTGAAAAATAAATGTAACAACAACAACTGTCGGCGCCTTGACTCAGACTGAGTTGCTGTGGGGGCATGTAGAAACAGGCTGAACGGCTGAGCTGTGAAAATTTTGATTTTTCCGACAAACTAACACGGCGTTATGCGGTTTCACGTGTGTATGTATGTATGCATGTATGTATGTGTGCATGCACGTCGGTGTGAATGTATGTGCCTTTGCATTGACACTGGCGTTATGTCGCCAGCGCTATTACATATGCCACAACTTTGTTGCTGTTGTTGTTGCTGTTTCGCGCTGATTGCGACTGTGACATTTTACGTGTGTAGGTTTTGAAGGGTTTTCGCGGCAGTTAGCCGTGATACTCGTAGTTAGCGTTGATTCAGCGCAATTTTGTATGCTTTTTGCTCCAGTAAAGATTTTAAACGCTTTGAGGTTCAACAGCTCGCAACACATTCCTGAGCATACAGGGTCATTGTCACATCGTTTATAGAAATATTTAATATGAGTGCTGCAATTATCGATGGCTGCATTCAAGAGTGAGCTCGTGAGCTCCCTTTGAACGATTGAAGATATCGCCATAATAGCTCAACACCTTCATCTAAACACTGAATCGAGTATCTAAAGGAGAGGTTATGGCTTAAGGAAATTTAAAATAAACGAACGTGAGCGATAATTCACTTCAAAGATATTGCCGCGATATTTTCTAATTACTATTCAAATCGTATATTGTAATCTTCTTGATATAGAGGTAACAGTGTGACGATTAAGAAACCAGCTAGCTGGTGTTCCATATATTATTTTTTATAAATGGTATGGTAAAATGAAAGTAGACTTATAGGTTCATGTCAGGTAAATTACAGCAAACTATTTTTTTTTGCATATATCCGAGTTGTTTATCGGATGGGAAAAAAAGTAAGTATCGTTTGGTTCATTCTACCTGGCATTATTGTGATAAAATGTCAAAAAACTAAAGGTTTTAAAACAGTTTTTTATTGAAGAAGGAACAAATTTCTGAAATTCGTTGAAAAATCAATTCATTTGGAAATCATCGTAATTCTTCAAAATACGGCGCAGTTCTTGTTACTCGCAGCCCCTTCCCCTTTCTCTCTTTTTGACGTCACTACAATTCTTGCACAATCATTGTGCCATTAAGAAGTTGTCAATAAGTAAACTGGCGCGAAAAATTTGAAATATTTATAAAAAGGCAAAGCACGGCAAATTAAACATTACCGCACAAATTACTTCCGAAATGTTGTTTGAACTGCGGCTTTTTGTTGTTTAACGAATGTGTCGTTGTTTTTGTTTTGTTGTTTCTTATTGCTGTGGCTGAGATATTGCGCAATAAATTATCAACTGAGAATGATTCACAAATTGGACAAACAGGCCAAGAACCGCAAAAACAAAATTTAAAAAAAATTGAACTGTAAAAAATTAAATTTGAAAATGCGCACAATTTTTGTGAACCTTTTCTGCTCGAGTTCATGTCATAATTGGTATTAATTTGAAAGCGCGCAAAAAAAATGTCACAATAAGATTACAACAACAACATTGTCAGAACAATGCCTGATAATCTTGGTTAGCAGCAAAGCCTTTTGCATTACAGAAACAACAAAGTTCGGCGGGCCGCCAGGTTCAGTCAATTGCCAAGACAATGACAATCGCACGACGGGCGACCTAAGGTCTATTCTTCAAAATTTAGTTAGAGAAAAGATAAAAGGCTCCAACAGACCAACAGTGCGGGTTGTTTTGTTCGCTGCAGTGACGTGGTCGAAATCGAGCCGTGATTCGATTCCTACGTTTGTTGTTTTGGTAACTTTGCATGCCATCGATTCTGACCAGCACAATATTATTGAGCAGATTTTTGTTGCTGGGGGGAAATCCCAACTCCACTGACTCATGACAATCGAAAGGCGACGTCTGACGTAAAATGTTCTAAGCGCTAATTTCGCTGTGTTTGCCGCTGTCGATTTAGCTTGCCATTTCGTGGCGTCTACGCGCGGAAGCCCAGTCAGTCATTGACGTTCACCCACGCGCTCAGGCATTCAGTTCCTCACTGCAGCATATTTCTACATTGTTTGACTTCGCGCAGTGAGCAGCGCAATAAATCATTTTCAAGCACTTTTAGATAAAAATAGAAAAAATTCTTAAGACCGCACCGCGAGTGCGAAACTTTGATTGGCATAAAGATTAATGTTTTTGTAAATTTTATTGTTAATTAATTAGCACGAAATGTTCGCAACTGCACATGCAATTTGTATTATTTTTTGTGTAGTGAAGGGGAGCAGGGATGTCGAAATTGTCTATTGAATTAATCTGACTGATATGTTAATAGCGCGCGCTTAAAACGCTTTCTGGGTGGGGTTCTTTCTATGTGAACAAGTAGTTGGCAACACTTAATGTTGAACATACTTTTTTATTCTATAATATGACGAATCAGAATAGCAGGATATTGCAACTAATTCTACAGTGACTGCTTGGGGCGTGCCGCGTGCGTCAATGCTGCCTTAGAGAACAATTTGTTGAATCGTAAAAATTTAATAATCTAAAATAAAATATTTTGAATGAAGTAGAGTTTGTAAGTTTTTTCATTTTTAGCAAAAAAAAAAAAATATGCAGATAAAGTTTTATAATATAAAATTTATATCGAATTTTTAACATGAATTTCAAATTATGACTACAAAAAAATTATTAAATTTGTTTTCCAAATTCTTTTCCCACAGCATATTCTCATTTTTGGTGAGTTAAAAACCTGATTGCCATTTTCTTCAAATGGTATTGCCCTATAAAAATATTATATCTTATCTAATATTTCATAAAATTGGAAATAAATTTTTCAAAATTCCAAGTTTCAAAAACGCTTGGCAATAAAATGACCTTGCAAGACAACAAACACAAACAATTTAAGAAAAAATTCTTCCCATTCCGGTTTCTGTTTTGCTTTCGATTTCGTTTGGCTGCTGCCATTAAGCGCAGACGTGCGAAACAGGAAAGACAAACACACCAGCGCACAATAAAAAAGTTCAAAGGCCTGCCAGCGTGATCATTTTTATGCAAAATTAAAAATAATTTTTAAAGCAATAATGCGGATGCAGCTTTATAGTATGCTTCAATTTCAGGCATTACGCATACGGGCTTAAACCGAGCGCAATTATTAGTTTTCTTTTATGAGCTAAGGCAGCGAATTGTTGTGTTTTACTATCACTTCTTTGAGTCGCTCTTGCGTTGGTATTATGGCCATTAACCATTGAAGTTTAGACAAAGTTCTTAATGAATGTAGGTATATGCTACATACTCACGCACACACATACATGTGTTTCTTAAAAATTGATGGTGTTGTTTGCGCTTTGCTCTAAGCTACTTTGTAAGTTGTTTTTGTTGTTGGTTGCCTGCAATTTTGCTATTTGACGGTTTGACGGCTCGGTAATTATGCAGTTCGGCGTTGCCATGTTGGAATGCAACCAAAGTTTGACTGACATTCTGTTTGAAAGATTAAACGAGTTCACAAATCTTTGAAGCTAAATAATTAAGCACTTTGAGCTAGCCATAAAATTGTGCATCAATTTTGTTGTGTGAATAATGTTACTCATACGCTGCGAAAGCTAATTTTCAAGTCTGTCTGACTAACACCAACTAAGTGTGAAGAAATTCCTAAGGTTTCTATTAAGACTGAAGCCGAAGCAGAATACCGGATTTAAAGTATCTTAGATGAAATTTAAAATTGCCCGTAAAGTTACCGGACAATGAATGTCGCTGGTAGATATTTTTTGTGCAACTCAAATATATATTTCTTCACGATAAGTTGAAATTTCTATAAATTGGAAAGTGCCAAAATATTTCTATTAAATTCGAAAATAGGACTAATAGTAGTAAACAATACTGTATAAGAAAAATGTCAGTGAAAAGTTAAACAAAAATAATTTTAACACATTTTTAAGTAGCATGATAAATTCAAAAATTCTGAAAGAACTCATTACTATCGATGAGTTGTGTAAAATAATCTATGGAATCTGTTTAGGTTTGATTACATAATATGTCACGTAAAACACAACTATGTATTATTACATGTTGTATGTACATATGTATTATATCATATATTATGTATTAATTACAAAAAGATGGCGCAGCTGAATTTTATTCAGTATACATACTTTCAAATGTCTTAGTCCTCTTTTATACAGGCATATTTGCCTATTGGTCACTTCTTCATGAACCACCACCAGAAAAGGCATCCCATTGGTAGGATTAAGTATATTAAATTTTGTCCACGCAATTGCATTACTTTTCTTTCGCTAACTCTGAGAAAGTCCACTTTTTTGCCATACACAATATTCACATAATCACAATCTTTTATCTATATTTTAGCTTAAAAAGGAAAATTACAATTAACGGAAAAATGCACTCAGACGCCTCACAGATAAAAGCTCCCTTACAGCTGCAATTTCTGTTGCAATTATACAGTTTAATCAGCAAATATTTACTCGCCTTAAATGCAGTATGAAAAGATGGTAATCTGCAACATTTCATTGCCAGCAGAGCAGTTCAGTGGCTAAAGGCAAAAACAATTTTAAATGTGGCACTAATTGCGGCGCCGACCACTCCGGCAAGATTGAGAATAGAGCGCGGCTGCTGGCCGAGTGACATGCCAACATGTAAAGACATAGCAACAGCAACAATAGGAGTAATTTGAAGGCAACCATTGCAGGCACTGCCTGCCTGCAGAATAAAATAAGGCGTGAAATTGCTGCCAACAATGCAAGGCAAAAAGTAGTGAAGCCGTTCGGCAGTGACGCAACGCAAGAACGACAGAAATCACTCAAGCTGCAAGACCTGCAAGGAAAACAAAAAAAGATCGGATGGTTGGACGGACAAAATCCAGCTCAAATTGCCAATTGCAGTGCCGTGATGAGAGCTGCTCACGCGGAGACAGCGGCTACAGCGTGGCTAATTCTAGGCAGCTCGGTTTGGGCGTGCTCTACTAGCTCGCTCGTTCCATCAGCAGCGCCACTTCAAGGTGGAAGGCAAGAGTGAAGTGTTCACGTAGACCAACTACGCTGCCGCCACTTGTCACTGATGAGCGGCTGCACTGCAAACGATAAAAACACACAACAAAGTAGCGTATTAAAACAAAGTAACAACAACAAAAACATATTCAAATGGTTTAACAAATGCGTTCAAAATCAAATTAGTTGAGTGCGGCTACAGCGGCCGCAAAGTGTTAATCTGGTTTATTGCCATATAATTGCTATGAATTGCGCACGCTCAAGTCGAAAGGTTAACGCCAGGTCACTTAATTCAGCAATTTTGTTTATTGATATACCTCCATCAAAGTTTTGCTAAAATGTTCACATAATTTGCCCAAAATTGTTTCTATTCATTTCAGCTGTATCTTTCAATTGTCTATTGTACAATCATCATCGTAACGACTCATTACTACTTTTAATTTCATGTTAAATTTTCAATTTTATCATTTGCTAACGTCGCTTAACGGTTTATCGCACTATTACTTTGTTACAATCGATTTGTTCCAGCTGATTTAATTTGGTAGCATTGAGAGAGTGTGAATTTCCGAGCAACGCATGCATATAAAGGTTTTTTTCTTTGTGCCGGACTGCATGCCGGACTCTTGAGATGGCCAGTGTCCAGCAACAACAAGCCTGCATTCAGATGTCAACTGTATACTTGTGACGAAGCTCGGCGTATCTTATCAGCCGCAGCCACCAATCGGCGACGTGCGATCCTTATCAGTTACACATTTTCGGCGCCTAGCAGTGTTCAAACAAGCAATCGATTGTTGGCTTAATGGATGCATTGTGGCTAGAGTCAAGTTAGTGTCTAGTTTTGAGAGCGACAGAATGCACTGCGAAAAAAAAGCTTGAGCACTTGAAAGTAGAAGTGGAGATAAGTGCTGCTGCCAACTCAGCCAAGCAGCACTCCTGGCCTCTGACGACATAAAGCAAAGAATAAAACTTTTTAAAAAGCGCGTGAAATGAATCAATTAAATACACATACATATTTACAAAAGCCGTTGGAGTGTTTCAGTGTTTCCTAATATTTTAAAAATCCATAAAAAATTTATTATGCGAAAATGGCAGCGCTCTATTATTCCATTATTCCGCTCCATAATTCCAATCAGAGCATTGCCATCTCTATTGTGAATGGCACAAAATGCACACCGAAGAAGCGGCAGACTCATTTATTTTGACAGTTTCGGATTGCAAAAACTTGCATTTTCTTGAAAAAGATTTTTCTAAATTTTTTATTCAAAAGTAAAATATTTTAAGCTGGAAAGTAAAAACACTAGAAAAATGTTGCATTGCTATAATCGTGGATGCGGAAAAACATACGATCCGGAAAGTAATAATGATGGTGAGTTGTAAAAGCACGTCGAACGCCGAAGCACGTTTTGGAAATGTCTATTTTTCTGTAGAGTCCTGTTATCATCATCCGGGCGCACCTTTCTTCCATGATGCGTACAAGGGCTGGTCTTGTTGTAATAAAAAATCTGTCGACTTTACTGAGTTTCTCAGCATTAAGGGATGCACATTGTCCAAACATTCCAACGTGAAGCCACCGGAGCCGGAGAAGCCACAGAAGGAGTCTATAGAGGTAGATATGAGTCAGGAAGTGATAGAGGTGCGTGCGCCCATAAAGCAGGCAATGGAACGACCAGCTATTGAAACGCCAATGAACGCGGTGCAGGCTACTGTTGCGCCTTCTTTGAAAGATGCAATTGACTCGCGCACAACTACAGCACCGTTGCAGGCAAAGGAAGAAATAGTAGCGGCAGGGTAAATTTTCATCGTTGAGGTCTTAAAAGTGCAGAAGTAAATATGATTTCTTTGTAGGGAAACTGCTGTGGGAACTTCCTGCAAAAATTCTGGATGTACATACTCCTACACAGGTACACCTGCCGACGAGGATGAATGCCAGTATCACCCAGGTGTGCCTATCTTTCACGAAGGCATGAAATACTGGTCTTGTTGCCAGAAAAAAACCTCCGATTTTGCTGTGTTCATGGCGCAAAAAGGCTGCGCCTATGCACATCACAAGTGGGTAAAGGAGGTAATTTTTAAAATCGTTCTAAAGGTAGATTTATTCATTATTTTTAACTTATTCAACAGAACGCCGACAAAAAAGTCGTACAATGCCGCTACGATTGGCATCAAACAGCATCAAATGTGATTGTCTCCATCTACGCCAAGATGTACCATTACGCGGAGAGCGTAATAGAGATTAGTCCCATACGGCTGCATGTAAATCTGGTTTTTCCGGATCAAGAAAATGCCAAATTTGACTTGGATTTAGAATTGCGTGGTGTAGGTTATTTTCCCGTTGTTTTGCCTTTTTACCTGTTTTTGTTGATTGCATTGATGCACTTTTTGCAGGTCATCGATGTCGGTAAGACCACCGCACAAATGTTTGGCACGAAAGTGGAAATCACCCTGCCAAAGGCAGAGCCGGGCTTATGGCCAAAGTTAGATTTCCCAAGTACGAAATTGCCGCCAGCGAAAAGCGTCCGTGATACGACTAGCGCCAAAAAGCCTCACGCTTCTGAATCCGATGATGATGGTTTTAACTTAGACGACATTGAGACTATTAATTTGGGCGCCCGTTTGTCTGAATTTAGTACAACTAAAAAATATGATTTGGACTAAAACAAACTATGAAGAAAATTGTCATATTCGCTGTTTCCATAACTGCGGCTTCTCTTAACCATTTGCCTCCTTTCTCCTAATTTCTAAAATCAGAAATTTTTGTATCAAAGATTAATTATCTGCTAAAATAAGCTTTCGCAATAAAAACATGTTTGTTGTTACAATAAACCTGTTCGCCTTCGAATATTTTTTTTTATTCCTCAAAACCTAACAATTTTATGAAAAATTCCAGTTTTAACTACGATTTAGCAAATTAATCGGAATCTGCACCTGGAACCCAATCCGCATCGTCTTCGTCGTCCTCGTCCAAATCGAGTTCGCCAATACTCTGAAACAAGCTCTCGTCGATTTTGACACTTTCAATGGAATCACCCGCCTCCAGCAGGAATTTAATGTCAGACTCATTGAGCGTGTTGTCGCGCATGAATAGTTCGCGACCGGTGAGTTTTTTGCAATCGTTGATCTTTTCGCGTTTTGCCGCTATGCCCGTGCTCTCTTCGAAATCTGTCTTCCAAGCCATGAAGCTCTCGACAGTGACGCGCGTGCCTTCGAATTTCTTCCGTTCTGCTTCTTCTAAAATCTGCAGCTTGCGCGCTCGTTCCTCTTCCTCCTTGTTCTTATGTTCATCCCAGCGCTCGTTTAGCCATTCCTGTGCGCTGCTCACCAGCGAGAATATCATTTCCATGCCCAGGTTCTCGTCGATCGTTTTGCGCAAATGTTCCAGCAGCCCAGATTCATATGTGTCTTCAAAGTTCACCGCGTCTTCGATTTCCACTAGTGGCGCCGCATCCGGATATTTAGCTGTGTACGAGAAGACCAGCTTGCAAGCCAAACCCTTCTCCTCTTCATCGCTGCTGAATTCTTCTGTCGCAATGGGAATCGAGAACTTGTGCAGCGGTTCACTTTGGAGTACTATAAAGAAAGGTTAACAGGTTCGAGAATTAATAGATTTCATACAGGACTATAAAGTATAAAGAAAGTGGAATAAAAACAAACGTTGTTGCCCAATTTTCGATTTGCCACTCACCTTCCATATCGCCACAATAGATGGAATCGAGCGCCTCCACCTCATTGGTCTGATCCTCTCTGTAGTTTCTACTCATTTTATAAGTTCTTTTTTTCTATGAATTTTGAAGACACAAATTGGAAAACAGCAGAAATAATTAGATAGGAAGTCGTCGCTTTGTTGCAGCTGTTTTCGGTTTATTAGGTTAATTTCGCTCGTTTGTTTTCACATTCTGACAGATTCACATCAGTAATTACACCGTGAGCGACAACTTGTGCTTCTTCTTCCACCTTCCAACTGTCATTCCCGCTCTTCCAGTTGTCAAAATTTTCTGTTTTGAGGTTAAGACACTCGCTGGGTTAGATTTGTTCGATCCGTGAATTGGTAAATAAATTGGATTTTAGCGTTAAATAAACTGTAGAAGTAACAAAAAGCTACTCAATTTACAGTGCATCATTTAAAACTATGCAACAAAAATGGTAAATGTGTAGTTTGTTTAAAAACCCTTTCGATTTTTTCAGATTTGCCGTTCTTGAATTACATAACTTCGAAGAAGCCACCGCATCCTTCAGCAGAATGTCCCAGGCTCCAGTGCGTGTCTCTCCCCTGATCAAGTTCGGCAGATGGTCGCTGCTGACAGTGGGAATCGCCTACGGTGCTCTCCACCAGAGCAGGCTCTCCAAGAAGGAAGAGAAAATTCGCGAAATCGAAGCGCAACACAAGGTAGTGCGCGACGCCAGATTAGCTGAGGAAAAGAAGAGGAACGCTGAGTCGGAAGCCAGGGCCTTGGCGGAACTATCCAAGCCATCGTCAAAGTAGATTCAAATTAATGTTTAGCTCCTTTCAAATTTCCAATTTCGAAACAAATTTCCAACAAATGATGGCTGCACATAACCGATTGCAGTGACAGTGTTTCTCAATCATTTATTTTAAGTGAGAGATTTGTGGAATGCAGTTGCGCTTTTGCTGTGAAACGTTGAAAATAAAAAGTATGTGAAACCACTAAAAGTTTTTTGGAAACGGGTGTTATCGTAAGATATTCCTTAATTTTTTTCGATGTGGATGACATTGGGTTTCTAAACATTAAAACATTTTGCTCCATTACTCTTATGAAAGTGTAGGACAAAATTAGTTATTAGCTTGCGTGAAAATCAAAATATTGTATAAGATCTTCGCACTTCAATTTGCTATTTGCGCTAGAAATTTTTATCGATATACATACATATCGCGATCACACCTCTGTGCGAAACAGCTGATTTTGCTTTGGCGGGTGTTTCTAATTTGTCTAATTTGTATTAAAAAATTTGTTCTGAAAGCGCCGGCTTCAAATTTCCTGGAGGCTACTTTTTCATGGTAAACTCTTTTTGATCATCGCTGGAGAAACAACAAGAACTGTCAGCTTGGGTTTAAATTTTAATTGCTTTTCCAGAGACAATCTTTATGAGGATTTTGTGCGGGAAAGGGCGAGAGAAGCAATTGCTTTCAGCCCGAAAAGGTGAGAAGTTGTTAAATCAATAGAAAGGTGTTGCGAATGTAATTCACACGCAATGCAGTAGTAAATTATTGACACACGGACACGGAGTCAACGAGCCAACAGTACAGGAATGGCCGCCAACTTCATAAATGAGCTACCGCCAAAGTTGAAGCAATTGGTGGAGATGAGTAAATAATAATTTTTTTTAAATATTTGCGAAGTTGATTCCCTGATTCTCTCTTTGAAGGCAGCCTGAAATCACCAGAAGACGTGGTAACAGCATCCCGCACGAAGCTGCTATTGCAAGGCTGCTCAGAGCACGACATCAGAGTGTTGAAGGAGGCAGCGGCCAAGATAGTAGCGCATAGTGCAGTGACAGGTACGCAACTTACATTAAATGTGCATATACTTTTGCTAATTGTCCCCTTCGAATAGTTACTGATCTTCTAAAGCCGCCTTTTATCTCAAAGTGGTCACGCCTTTCATTCGGCTGCAGAGCGCTAGACCTCTGCATGCGTGGTGGTGTGTGCACTCGTGGCATCACCGAACTATGCGGCGAATCTGCGGCTGGTAAGACACAGCTTGTGCTGCAGCTTGCCCTAACCGTACAATTGCCAGCTGAGTTGGGCGGGCTGCACAAGGGGGTTGCCTTCATATGCACAGAGGATGCTTTTCCATCCAAGCGTCTCTTTCAAATAGCCAAATCCTTTGCTAAGCGCTTTCCAGAACAGCAAATCAACTATCTGAGCAATGTGTATGTGGATCACGTAATCGAGAGTGTAAATATATTGTCAGCCATGTTCCACATTTCAGTTGCGATCGAAATGAAAATCGCAATCATATTGAACTCGTGCTTAAATCGATTTCGATGGAAAGTGAAATGAAGAACATGGAACTGTGTCAGAAGTATGGCCAATGAAATATGCTTGCTTGCAGGATGAACTCTTGACTAGCGTTTGCGACCGTTTAGCTGAACTAATGGAAACCTGCAACATTGGCCTTATTATAATTGACTCTGTTGCGGCGGTGTTTCGCATCCGCGTCGACTACATAAAACGCGCGCGTGATATGCGCAAACTGGCCAACGCTCTGCTATACTATGCTGACAAGTACAATTGTGCCGTGGTCTGCGTGAATCAAGTGAGTAGGCAGTAGGCCACACGTTGCTAAGTTATTTTATAACTGCGTTATGCCATGCCCCAGGTAGCCTCTGTCTGTGACGGTTCTGACAGAATGGAGCAAGTGCCGTGCTTGGGACTCGCTTGGGCGCACCTGGGCCGCACCAGAATCAAAATATCCCGCTTACCAAAACAGCTGCGCATCAACGAAATAGTTCACACATTGCGCAAGTTTGAAATCATGTATTCTCCGGACACGCCCAGCGACTGTGCGGAATTTCTTATAACTGCAAATGGCGTTTTGGATGTGCTCTGATGTGTAAGTGACTATGCATAGTATTTACTTTGTATTCGTTAAAGAGGCTTTTATTTAATTGTTCATGTTAAGCTTATTTCATTTACTTTGTACATTCAATAAATAATTCTAGTTTTAAGTTTTGTTACAGTTAAATAATACTTAACCATATTTAAGCTTTGTTATTGTGAGCTGTACGTGCTCACTTTAAGCTTAATTTAAAAAACAGTTCCAAATAGGGCTGGTGTTTTTCGGAAGTAGAGTAGAATCAAGGTTTTCTTGTTGTAACATTTCAGAAGTTCTATTGTATGTTTCTATTTTATCTTATTTTGGAGCAATTTTAAAGTAAAAGAGTGCATTGAAAAGTGCTCTTTTTAAATTGCTGCGTTGTTAAACTTTTCATATTTGAAACACTCGTTCATTACGATTTTTGTTAATAATTTTCGTTTTTTGTAATAAGTTAAGTTAAAATTTGACAAACAAAAAATGGGAAAACTTTGAGCGTTTCAAATGTTCAAACTTTGAAACAGAAGTTGCGAAAAATATTGATTGAATTCGCTTCAAAATGTGTTGAAAATTCGCACAAGGAAATGCTTATGCCTCGACTATAAATAGAACATAGATTTAAAAGCAATAACTTATCGCTAAGATTTTAATACATACATACATATATCTATATGAAATAAATTAATATTTTATTTTGCTGCTCAATTCGAATTCGAATTTCGTATACCACTTCTGTATGCATTTTTCTTTAATGATTATCACATGAAAATAATTGTTCGTTCTATTAAACTGCTACGCTGTTTGTCAATTTGTGGGCCTTTTGAGGCATAAAATATTTCACTTCGCAATTACAGCAATAATTATAGTGTTAATTACTAGCGCGGAGCTTAGCCACAATTTTCGTATTTAAATGCTAGAGTATGGCTTTAACGATTTACATTTACAGTTAAAAGTGTATGCGTGTATATATACTTTACAATGGCATTAATAATTTAGCATTAAATTTAAATTTACACCAAAATTGTTTGTGTTAGCATAAAATGTGACTTAGTTTTATTAAATTTTCCGTTAGACTCAATGAAATTCAAAAATAGTTTTTTTTCTTTTGCAACCAGAACAGAAGCGTTACTACTCATGCTCATCTCCTTATCTCTATCATTTGCATCTACCATCTTTATATAAACATTTAAATTTTATATTAAAAGCTTGCTCCTTCTCAATTTGCTTTGTTATCTTTGTTTTAACTTTGAGCTCTTTCTTAGTTTGCTTGATTTTTTGTCTATTTTAAAATAATTTCTTTTTGGCACGACTAATTTTGACTGGAAGATCTTATTTTAATTTTTACTAATTTTTTCATGATTTTCATTATATTTCTTTCTGTCTTTTTGCAAATTTTCCGACTGCTTTTTATTGCATTTCTTACTTGGCCTTGGATTGCATTTCTTCTCTTTGCTCTTTCTGCCTTTCGTATGTTAGTTACTCATATTTTCCACGTCGCGCATTTCTGTATCAACGCCATCTTGCTTCTCTGCAGCCATTTCCACTTCCACCGCTGTTGGAGCTTCGATGGGTGGCAGCGCTTCCCGCTCCATTTTCTCCGCTGTCTCTCGCTGTGACGCCTGCTGCTCTTCTGTGCGCTTATTACACTCGTCCTCTTTGCGGCACTCCTCCCTGTCCGGCAGCACCTTCGGCGGCAGCTCCCCCCTCAGCTTGGCTAGCGCCAGCGCATTCGATATTTTCGATGCGGCCAATTTACTCTCGAAGTCCATTTCGCAGAAGTGTGGACTCTGGTTCTGGGCTGCCCGCAGCAGGCTGAGCTGCAGCTCGCGATGCTGCGGCGACTCCTCCAATTTGATTTCCAGCTTTTCCGTCTGCTCGAGCGGCGCTGCGGGCTCCACCGTTAATGGTATCGCATGTTGATGATGAATGTTGTTGTGTTGTTGTTGATGGTGGTGAGTGTGGTGCGGGTGCGAGTGGTGATTCTGGCGGCGCTGTTCATTGTTAATTGCATTTGCTTTGCCGCCACCGCCGCCGCCAGCAGCAGTAGCAGTTGTAGCGCCCTCTGTCGCACCCTTGTTGCCCTTGGCCGCTTTCTCTAGTGGCACATGGAATTGTTTTTTGGCCTTTGCACCTTGTTTGGCGGCCGGTTTGGTATTTAATTCATTCGAAGCGCTGCGATTTTTTGTTTCCGTTTGACTGTTGTTGTTGTTGTTATTTTGGTTATTGTGTGATTTTTTCATGGGCGATTCGGTTGCTGCAGTCGCTGCTGTTGTTGTTGTTGGCGTCGCTGCCGCTGCTGTTGTTGTTGTGGTGGTGCTGGTGGCGGTGCTGTTGGCCACTGCATTTGTTGTTGCTGCTGCAGCAACAGTTGAACTGTTGCTATTGCTATTTTGGTTGTTGCTCTTGGCATTTTCATTTGTTGTTTTGCCAGGATTTGTGGATTTATGCTCCGCCGCCTCGGAATTTGACAGATTATCTTGTTTCTTCCACTTGGTTCGGCGATTTTGGAACCAAATTTTCACCTGCAAAGAAAAAGAAATAATTCAACTTTAGTTTGGATGGGATTGGAGCGGGTCTTAAAGAGCGGAGAGTGAACATGGATATGCTCATGATTATGAACCGACAATTAAAATTTACTCATATTCAAAGACGAGGCAAAATATAAAATTTTTGTGTACAGCTTCGGCTTAATGCTTCATCTTTCGAATGTTATGATAGTCCGGGCAAAAGATTTAAGACCATTACCCATTGTGGACTCTTTTATATGGACAAGCGAAAAATTGAGACCCCAATAATCTGAGCATAGAGCATTTTTTTGAAAATCTGTTGAATATTTCAAGTGAAAGTAACACTTTCATTCATATATTTTCACAAAAATATTTCAAAAACATTGCTTATTCTGTGAACTGAAAAATACTTTCAGCACAACAGAATTACGCATGAAAAGCAAAAGAATTCGTTATTAATGGCTGAAATGTTTAAAGAAATATGTAAGAAGAAGAAGATTTACAAAAATACATCGACAAACAGCAGCACGTTAATTAGTGGAGCGACAAAAATCATTTTTGAATTTGAAATTTTTTTCAAAAACATGAAAATAAGTTGAACATGAAGGAAATAAGATGATGGGGTGTTGAAGGGGGGGAGCGAGTAAACAGCTTCGAGCAATATTGTGGAAAATTGTGCAAAGCGTGCGCGTCTAAATTGAATATGAAATGAAAAATACTTCCTGTGTACGTGAACTGAAAATGAGGAGCAGCAACAGCAGCAACAACAAGAACAACATTAGCAACGCCAAGTTGCAAGCCAAAAATGACGAATATCTGTCAGAGTGTATACAGAGATGCAAAGTGGCGCAAGCACAAACAGTTTTTCTGAAAATGTGCCATCCCCTACTTCCCCTGCTCTTTGCTTAATCCTCTTGCCACATGCCGCTGGCGAATATTGTATCGTCCGCCTCAGTTTTGAGCGTAATGAAACGAAATGAATTGAAATGAAATGAAAGAATCTATTTTAATCACGCACATAATTAGTATTTCAGCGGCGTGTCTGCGACCATCATGCATACACGCACACATCCGCCGCGCACATCCACTTGAAATTATGAAATGTATCTCATAGATACACTTTCAAATCAGCGCGAATTGCCATTTGGCACGGGAATTTATTAATAACTCATAAAACGAAACGACGCGCAGCGAAATATTTCGGCGAAATTATGAAATGTGCTGTTCGCCGCGTCGTTGGTCGGAATTAGGGGCACATTTATGTGCCTCAAAAGTAATTGCTCGCCTTTGAGTGTACTTTGGTGGGGAGTAGTGCGAGTGAGTATAGTACGTGTATAATATCATTGAGCAGGCAATAGCATATTATAACAAAGCTTTAGATTATATTTGAATTGTATTTGTAGCAGGGATCCCTTAGTCACCACGGCCTGTGACAGTTCTCCATGTATTTACAGATCTTCAGCTCATTTGGAAAATTGCTCGCACTATTCTGCGACGGTAGATATGTATTATCGAGCTAACGAAGCCTGGCCATTACAAGCCCCTCACACTGAGACAGCATGTGCTCAGCTGTCTCTTCATCTTCGTTCTACGCATATAGCATAGCAATCGAAACTTCGCTAGCCACTAGCAAATGCAATGCCAACGGAGATTCGTTTCGATTTGAAACTCAACAATACTGGTTCAGCATTCATTCCTTCTTTATTAACCATTTCAAGTCACAATATTTTAAACATAAACTTTAAAGATTCTATCAAGTTGAAAATAGCTGGAACTCTCGCTGGCCCCGAAATTAATCAAATTCTTATATGTACATAGACGCTTTTGAGTTCAAATTTACTTTAAGAAACCATTTTTAACTATTTATGTAATGGGATTAAAAATTGGTATTTAAATTAAAAATACAAATAATTACTTCAACTACTCTTCAAATGCTCATACCAAACATTTTTGCGTTAATTCTTGCAATGCTAAAATTCTTCGGCATTCCAACATAGGAAATACATTTCGGTTAATAGAATTGAAGCAAATATTTTTCTAAGTAAAGTTCCGTCTTAAGTAATCGCTTATACAGAGTTTCGGTGTGACAGGTTGGTCTAAGGTAGGTTAAGATAGTTCCTAATAAGTAAAGATACACTACACTACTGCACTACAGTACACTGCACCACACCACACTACTGCACTATATTGCACTACTGCACTACAGTACAGCAGTGTACTCTAGTGCAGTAGTGTGGTGCGTTGCAGTGTACTGTAGTGCAGTGGTCTAGTGTGGTGTAGTGTAGGCAATTGAGAGCCTCAAAATTTTGGCTTTTTAATACGAATTTAAGTTTGTTTACGATAAGTGTTCAATACGCACACATACACAGGCGCATATTAGCTGTGCGCCCATTCGCCACCCAATGCTTTTACGTTGGCCTGAATGCCATAAGCATTTAGCCGAATATGCCAATTACTCATCTTGTAGTGCGTCTGCTGCGCCGTTCCACTGCTCCGCTGTGAACTACGGCCATAAACATTTAATTTCATATCGAGTGTTTACGTTATGAATGCGGGAAAGCGTTTTAAATGGCCAATAAAAACGCACAGAGTGACTATGAAGTCGGGCGGGCGCGCGAACTCACGCGCACACACATACACAGATATGTACTTTTGCATATGCATGTGTGTGCACACACATATTGATGATCATTTTGGTTTAATGGCTTGTGGCATGTTGAATATTTTTAATTAATTGTAAACAAATCAGCGCTGAGCAGCATAAATAATGAGGGCCGCGCTCCTCCACGTTGAGGCAATTTCATAAAAATGGGCAAGCGCGTTTATTGGACATTGTAATTATTCCATTAGCATTGCATATTCAAATATTAGTCGTAAAGGCCATAACTCGTTTTTATTGACAGTTACATGGAGGCTTGGAGGCAGGCAACTGGAATGCGTGCCTGCATTTGTCGGAAAGGCGACCGTGCAATGTCTGACAGTGAATGAGCTGGCCTAATAAGTTCAGTTGAACGAAGTGTGCATGCAAGGGGAGAGGGAATGTGAGGGTAGTGGCTATAAGGAAGTTATGAAATCAACTGATAAAATAGTGCAGGAAATCAAGACGAAGAGAGCGCGTTGCCAGTTAATATTTCTTTTCTTTGAAGTTTTATATTTTACGTCAGGTTGATGGAGACCGTCTTATGAGATGGACACTTTTCTCGCGCAGTTCTGGAATCTTATCTTTAAATTTTGTCTTCGTATTTACCAATATTTAAAAGCAGTCATTAAAAACTTTTTTTTCCAAAAAATCAAATGGCATTGTAATCTGCAGATTAGTGGTTTAATTCAGTAAAAATTTGAATACATAGTGACTATTCCAATACAGAAAATATGTTGCGGAATCATTACCAACCACTGAGCCAGGGAAACGGATTTCATATTTGTGTTCAGTGGCCGAGATGACATTTCTTGTTTCCCTGTCATTTGAAAGAGAAATAAAATTATATAAAAAAAACTTTTTAAAAATAAGCTTTAATGTACTAAAAAGTAGAAAATAAGTTGTTTCCAAGTCACCTGTATCTTACTATCCATAAAAGCTTGGGGCGCTCATGTGTTCAATATTTGTCAAACAGTTACCACAATATTTTATTTAAATAATATTTTGCAAATAGATTCTAGTAATGAAAGATATTTTGAATATGGATATTGAGCGCACAAGCTTTTATTAATAGTAAGATACAGGTGACTTGGAAACAACTTATTTTCTACTTTTTAGTACATTAAAGCTTATTTTTAAAAAGTTTTTTTTATATAATTTTATTTTCTACTTTTTAGTCTTCCATAAATTCAATTTTAGAGCTCTGAAATTTTTCGCAAAAAGAATTTTAAACTTGCAGAGCAGTACACAATATTTAGGGTATTCACAGTGTTTCCTATCATCATATGTCATATCCTCAATTTAACAAATAATACGGCAGTGATCGACCCTAATATTCGTGGCATATTTGTGACGCGGTGAGTTGTTGCTATTTTGCCAGCAGGGCGCGGCAAGTAAGTTCCTATCGTTTTTCATTCATGTGTGGTGTACCTATAATTATAAACTGAAGCCCAAGTGTGTAGTTGCTTGAAAAGTGCCACGCCCCTTGTCCTACGCCCATAAAATTTTACCAGTGGGACGACACATCCAAGAGGCGACTGCATACGAAATTTCAATGCTGCACGACCTTTAGTTCCAAAGCGAATCGAGATCAAAAATTTTGTTTGTATGGGGGGTGCCACGCCCCCTTATCCAGTGCCCGCCTTATTTTCTCAGTAGAAGGATATGGACATGTAGTAAGTTCCTACCGAGTTTCATTGATGTGTGATGTGTAGTTCTAAAGTTATACACGAATCTAGAGTTGATAAAAAAGTGCCACGCCCCTTATCCTACGCCCATAAAATTTTACCAGTGGGACGACACATCCAAGAGGCGACTGCATACGAAATTTCAATGCTGCACGACCTTTAGTTCCAAAGCAAATCGAGATCAAAAATTTTGTTTGTATGGGGGGTGACACGTCCCCTTATCCTACGCCCATAAAATTTTACCAATGGGACGACACATCCAAGAGGCGACTGCATACGAAATTTCAATGCTGCACGACCTTTAGTTCCAAAGCTAATCGAGATCAAAAATTTTGTTTGTATGGGGGGTGCCACGCCCCCTTATCCAGTGCCCCCCTTATTTTCTCAGTAGAAGGATATGGACATGTAGTAAGTTCCTACCGAGTTTCATTGATGTGTGATGTGTAGTTCTAAAGTTATACACGAATCTAGAGTTGATAAAAAAGTGCCACGCCCCTTATCCTACGCCCATAAAATTTTACCAGTGGGACGACACATCCAAGAGGCGACTGCATACGAAATTTCAATGCTGCACGACCTTTAGTTCCAAAGCAAATCGAGATCAAAAATTTTGTTTGTATGGGGGGTGACACGTCCCCTTATCCTACGCCCATAAAATTTTACCAATGGGACGACACATCCAAGAGGCGACTGCATACGAAATTTCAATGCTGCACGACCTTTAGTTCCAAAGCTAATCGAGATCAAAAATTTTGTTTGTATGGGGGGTGCCACGCCCCCTTATCCAGTGCCCCCCTTATTTTCTCAGTAGAAGGATATGGATATGTAGTAAGTTCCTACCGAGTTTCATTGATGTGTGATGTGTAGTTCTAAAGTTATACACAAATCTAGAGTTGATAAAAAAGTGCCACGCCCCTTATCCTACGCCCATAAAATTTATTGATTCATGCATTGTCATGGTGGTTACGCATGTATGCAAAGTTTCAGATCTCTAAGTAGTCGGGAAGTGGGTGAAAAATTGATTACTAGATTCCACTACATACCGGATGTGAAGTTAATATAAAGCTTATAAAAAAGGATTTACGATTTTTTCAGTTTTTCGGCATTTTTAGCTTGAAGAAAAAGAAATGATAGGTATCACAAGGGTACTGGGGATTTCGAAAACTGCGTTAACAGGAACAATTCTTAAGCAAAGAAATATCTGAGCTTAAAGGGCTTTAGTTAGCAGTAAAGCGGCTTAAATCCAAATTGTTGCCCTTTTCCCAATTATAAACCGAAAGTTAACGTCTCAGACGGGAACAATTCTTAAAGGAAGAAAAACTTTTATTTAATGCCAGCTCAAAAGATTTTTGCTAATCAATTTCAATTATTGATATTTATATGTATAGCAGTTCAAGTCACGTTCAAATTACGGCTTAAATGATTATTGTTGCCTTTTTCCCCTTATAAATCGAAAGCTAACGTTCGCCAGGTTGCAAAACTGATCAAGGCATTCTAACAACCAAAAATAAAATAAAATTTTTTGCGACGCCATTTCTCGTGAAGCATTGAATTTTCCATGACTTCAAATAATTGCAACAATTTTTTCAGAAGTACCATTTTACGGCTTTGAATGTTGAAATTGTATTTTAATGATAGCAAAATATAAATACACCGACAAACAGTAATGTGCCTTCCAGACGAAGGGAGATGCATGAAGGGTTGAACGTAGGGTTGAATCTATGAATATACAGTATTAAACACAGCATGACTTCTGCGTGCCATAACGAATTTCTGAATTTCTTACGAAATGATCATAAGCAATAAAAATAAAATTCAAATAAAAGCGAAAAGAAATCAAAATGAAAATGTTTATGAAAAGTGCTTATATAAAATTGCATGCAACAAGCGTGCCTCGACTGGGTTTTGTATGTGTGATATGCATGTGTGTGTAGCTTTTGTATGTGTGTATGTGTGCGTGTGTGTATCACATCAGACGAACTATGAGTTGAGTTGATGTGTATTTGTGATGCGTGCTATTTAAGGATGACTGCAAAAGCAAAGAAGGTGGCTGTTGTAGGGGCATAACATTAAGAAGCAAAAGGGAAGATGGTCACGGAGGAGGGGAGTTGAAGAAATTATGAGCGTGTTGATTGAAATACAGCAGCTCAAATGGGCGATTAGACTACTTCATATTTCGAATTTCCTTTTGCTTTCCACGTGCTGTTGTTGATTTTTGTTGTTGTTGTTGCCGCTGCCGCTGCTATGTAGCAACGTCGATCTTTTGAGAAATAATTCATTTCTATATTTTGTGCTATATTTTGTAGCTATTTTTAAGTGTGCCAACATGTTCTTATCAAATGCGCAGAGTGTGCTTTTTTTTTCATCCGCCTCTTGACTAGCCGACAATTTTCGTGTGACTAATTAAATCTGCAAATAACTTGAGTAATTTCAAATCTCTGCTTAGCCTGATAAAAGCATTTAAATAAATTGGAATTGCTCACGAAATGTGTGCGAGATAAAGAAATTGGCGCGGGTGGCCATAAGAAATGAAGTTGGTATTTATCTGAGGTTAACCGCAAAGCAAACACAAGCCGAAAATAAGCTGTCGTCTAACATGGCAGAGGCGTATAAATAATTGGCATTTTATATTGGGGGCAAAGTAGATATTGGCTTTTGGGAGTGGCGAATTTGTTCGGCATTTGTTTTGACATATAAAGAAATTTTTACTATATATCATTCGTATATGAGTTCTGTATAAACATACAAATTAAGAATCGGGCAAATGTGTTCGCAAGCATTGCTCTTTAACACTAGAACTGCCAACAATGGTCATATACCTATTTATACTAACCTGCTTAAAATTATCGGGTTGATGTTTAGTTGCCAAAATAATCAATTTTGAAAAAATTAATTATAATTATTTATAAGTTAAATTAGATTCAAAGGAATTAAAATATATTTCATTTAAATATTGAAGCATAATAATTGATCGGTCGATATTTATAGTGTTAAAATTCAAAAACAGTGTAAATTTTGTGTATCGATTTTGTCAGATATTATTATTATTAGTTTATAATTAGGATTTCTTATGCTATAAAGACATTTGTAAAAGGTGCCAAAGGCGCACAAATTTCCATGGTATTTGATTATTTGATACTATTCTGCAATAAGAAATTGCAACTAGTTTACTATTCAAAGAGACGGCAATATTCTATGTTATTTTTCCAAAACTCAACTGTGGGTTAAAATTTTAAATTAGGGTTCCTATTGCAAAGTCATCCATAAGAAAAAATTCAAAGAAGCGCCAAGCTTCATTATTTCTTAACTAACAGAAGAGAAATACGAGTATTTTTTGAACAGTTCAAGTTGTTGGCAATGCTTATAGTTTTAAGATTTGCAGCTATTAAACCTCTTTACCTCATCCCTGACGACGTATGTACATATATATGCAAGCGCGTATTTTTCATAAAGCCGAAATAAATCTCTAGTGACTAAACTGCCAGAAATAATTTGAAACACAAGCAAAAATATTTTCATATTATTTTGAAAAGTAAATTTCAGCGCAGTGCTTGAAATTGTAAGCAACTTTCAAAATTGTTGCAGAAATTATGTTTGTAATTAACATAATGCATCAAAGGCAGCATGTTCACAACAACAAGAGCAAAACAAATGCCATTAAACTACTAACAGCGACAACAACAAAAACAACAACAACAACGCGAAAACCGCACTAATGAATTTGAAGTCGTTTTTGTATGGGGAGCGCGCGCCTAGCAAAGAAACCACTTTAATAATTTTCCGCAGACAGCAAGCAGAACAGGCAGGCGCGCTGCAGAGGGGCGTGCAGGGGCCGCTTGTCAGAGTAGAGGGCAGCGGCTTGCCGCTGGCATGAATGTCACCACTCATTAACTGCAATTTTGCTTTGGTTGCGGCAGGAAGAGGCCAACGAGCAAGCCCACGCACACATTTAGCCGCCTGCTCTTGCCCCGCGCGCGCGGCATCCGCCCCTTGCGGCAGAGTGCCGCGCAACGCTGCAGCAGCACGAATGCACCTCAAAAAACGTTCCGCTGCCACAAGATGTAAACCAATTAAAACGCAGAGAAGCATGAAGAAACCAACTTTAGCGCAGCGCCACGCCACGCCGTGTTGCAAGCACATTTTCATGCGGCCGCCAAGTAAAGTGGCTGCTGCTTTCTAGAGCGCAGCATATTTTATGCTACTTTATTGCCGCTCCGTGCGCCTCTTCCAACGTGGCGCAGTAAAAATCGCCTGCATTTTGTGTATGCTTTTATTTTGAGCTGTCTTCTGCTTCGCCTGCTTCTTCCTCTTCTTCCTCTTCTGCTGCTACCGCTTCTGCTTTCTATTCAACGCTCAACTTCAGCTTGATTTATGTCCTTGTCTGCGTCACTGCCGCCGCTCGCCGTCGTCTCATAATTTCCAACCGCAACAAGTGCAGTTTCCTTGAGATGTTCCCTGCTTCGGGTTGTGCGCATTTTCAGCAGTGCTGCTTCTTCTTCTTCGATCTCTGCCTGCCAAGCAGCAGGTAATTGAAATTGAGCACAAAATGTATTTCGGGCTCTTTTAGATTTTAAATGCTGAGTTAAGTTCTGCGCTTCAGACTGGTGCCGCCCTCCATTTACCGCCTTTACTTTTGAGTGCTTGTATTTGTATGTTTTCTATTTCTTAAGCAGCAAAAATGTGCCGAAATTTGTGGGTACATATTTTAATTTCATCGTCGAGTTCATTTTGTGTAGACATGAAAACAATTTATTATTTAGTCAAATGTCTGCAAATACTCTGACTTAAAATGCGATCTGTTAATTTGCTGTGCCACAAAGTAGCTTTGAAGAAAAATTATGTCCTTCGCATACAAATAAACTGTACTATTTTAAGCTGCTGCTTTCGGCTGTTTCTTTTTGTTTTATATCGAAAGTGAGGAATTTATTTCAGGAACTTGATGAAATTTACACGCTTCGCCTCTGAAAGAGAGCGAGTTGACGAGATCAGACAATCACTCGAAAGCGCTTGGCAGTGACATCAGAATTCCGCTACCCCAACTCTTTAATATTTTTGAACTTTGAATATATTGAATTGTGCATTCATCTCATTTCCACATTTTATTAAAAACCCCTACGTATTATAACGTAACACCCGAACTCTCTGCGTTTCATTTTATATTCAACTTCTGGCCATCCCGCCTCATGAAGTTTTTCATGGTACTTGGAGCTAACCGCGAGCCTGCGCTTTTGAAATTCCTATAAAGTCTGATACACCAGTTTGAAGGTCTCGGCGAAAATCTTTGCGCAAAAATAACATATTGAAAATTGGACCGATATTGCTGAAATTTAAGGGCTTTAATATGAATATTAAGCGCTGATTTTAATAATAAGATAATTGACTGAGATTTTGAAATCTCCTAGCTTATATTTTTATATCTGCCATTTGCTTATTTCTAGACTATCTGTAGTCACATTTTTCGTTTTGTATGCAAAGTACGTAAATACTGAATCAAATGGAAATGCTACCTAATGCCATCCTATATATTTACATATATGTATATGTTGTGTGCATGTGTGTGCAGCTACATTTAGTTTCGAAAGCATTTGGCTTGTCTGGTAACTGACAGCCTATTTGACTTATGTAATTACAATGAAGCTATAAATGACAACGGCATTTAAGAGCAGCAGCAGCAACAACAACAACAACAACAACAACAACAACAACAACAACAACAACAACAACAACAACAACAACAACAACAACAACAACAACAACAACAACAACAACAACAACAACAACAACAACAACAACAACAACAATAATAATAACAACAACGAGTCACGCAAACTGTTTATGTGAATTTATGGGATTACAGATAACAGCAACAGCTCGAGCAACAACAACAAAATCATTATACGCCAAATATGTTGCCGACCATTAAGGATATGCATACACACACGCTCCCACATAATATGCATGCCAAAGCAAGTGCACACATAGTTGTATGCACAAACAGATATATGTATGTGCACATGTAGTTGTGGGTAGATGCGATCGTATGTGTGAAGGGGTAATATAAGTGGGCATGCATTTAATATGGCAAATGTTGTAGCTACTACTACTCTCACCACTGGCTACTGCTGCCTTTATTGCCTTTGCAGACGTTGTAGTTGTTTTTGTTATTGCTACATTTTAGTTAATTTAATTATCAAGCGCATTATGCAAATATTTGTGTGTAGTGGAGTGGGAGTGGAAATGAATGCGTTCGCCTTATTGCATAGAGAAAATCGCTTTAGTTAGTTTAAGAGGGAAGGTGCGGGCATTTGATTCGGCGGAGCAAGAAGAAGAAGTGAATTTTAAGAAATACAATTATTTGATTGATTTAGGGAAACTGCCAAAATTCTCATAACTAATTCTATTTCTCCAAATTACTTTTATCAAGTTTTTACGAAAGAAAAATTAGTCATGCGTCTCTTTTTTCAGTTTAAAATCTTGTAGCGGAATAACGAATGGCAGCAACTTTTTGGAACTCTTGTTAAAATTCAAGGAAAAGAAATAAATGAAATGCTTTTTAACTAAAAACCAGCTACAACGATTAACGAAAGATTGGAACAAGTTTGACAGCATAACAAAATTTCTATTGTAAGTAAAATATGTATTCGTTTTCATAGAGGATTTTTAAAAAAGTTAAATACGTTTCAGCAAGTCGATAAACTGAATAAATTTCGACATAACCCACAGCTATAAAAAAAATTTCGACATAACATAAAAAGTCAGATAGCAATCTGAAAAGCGCTAAGCAACAATTAAGTTTTATGTATGGCTATTAAGCCAACCAGTGTTATCTAACCTAACCTATCAAAAACTTAACTGAAAAATTGTAACCTATGTACATAGGAAAAAGAAATATTGGTGAGAGCTTATTCAAATATCTTTGAAATTACCAGATTCAGATACTGTTGGGTAAATTCTACACATGAACAAATTTCACAGCTGCTCTGCTGCCAACAAATATCGTTTATACTGAAATAGAGCAAAGCGCCAAAAATTTTCAGCAACATTCGAATCAAAATAATATTAAAATAAAATTACCAGCCTTTGGCACAAAATTTCTTGGCGATTTCGTTGGGTCGGAGCGTCGGATGAGCAACTTTTGAAAATAATTAAAATGTTAGTATTGTAATTAAACGAAAATACTAAAACAACTTAACAGAAATCATTTGAAAACATTTTTACAACAATCATACAGCTCATGAATACAGCTATTAAAATTATGCGCTTTCAGTTGTTTGCCCATTTAACTAAATACACCCCTCCCAACTACGCCCACTCACTGAATATTAAAATGAAAATGAAAATAAACAACAAATCACATTTCAACAAATGAAATTGTGCCAAGTGCGAATAGAAAAACCATTTTCGAAATGCGCAAAATATAAGCTCCGCCTTTGTGTGTGCATATGTGTGTGTGTGTGGTGTGTGTGTTCACTGGCACAAACACATTCAGCCGTTGTATTTGGCCAATAATATTAATCGCTGAGGCATTTAAGTGCCAACAAATGCGCTGCTATTAAGAATTATACATTTATAATGATTCGCATTAAGAGCTTTTCGCATAACTACATAAAGACCCGTATGTGCGGAAGTGGATGCGTGTGTATGTGTATGTGTGCATTTTGGCCAATTAGTATGCGAACATTTTAGCGAAATTGCGAGCAGCGGCAGGCCAATTAATGGCGTTTTTGTTGCCTTTGTGGCGGTATTTTATGAAATTATTATTACAATTTATGGCGTTGAAATAATATTGGCCATGTCTAGCGGGAAAATATGCCTGTCTGCCGCAGGCCACAGGCCGCCTGTGAGAGTGTGTGTGCGCTGCCTTACTAGCAGATTCATTTTGCAACGAGCTTCAATTTAATTAAGTTGCGGTTACGAATGTTTTTATTGATTTAATTATTCACAAAAATGAACACACTCACAACACACACACACACATACACATACGTACAGCGTAGGAGTATTGTTTTTGTTGTTGTTCATTTAACGCTGGCGCATTGTGCTACACAAATGGCTTAAATGTTTTATTAATGGCATATTTGTTAGTAAATAATTGTTTACGCACACTTATACACTCACATGCATGCATGCATACAAATGTATATTGTTAGCATGTAACAAGTGCTGTTGGTTGTTGCATTGTGCGTCGGTAATTGCTACGCTGCTTTTAATTAATTAAGACAAACGCACATACACACACACATACAAAGGCCTAACACTGAAGCTGCATTTAATTGTGTGCGTGTATTAATTTCATAGTTTAATGCTCTAAAGTGTGAATTTATTTAACAGTTATATTATATGCTTAGTACAAACAAACAGTTATCACAATAGGTCTTTCAGGCCGCAGTGACTAAGATCCATACTCCAAATACAAATCTATAGTCTACAGTTTTGCACAACTTTAAAAAGCATGTAGCTCATATCAAGAAAGTTGTTGTTATTTAAACTTTTGCTTCTAAAAGTTGCAAATTTATTAAAAGAAAACCAAATTTTACACTCTCAGTATTTGAAAAACTCTAATGGAATCGTTGCTTTTGTTGTTAACTAAACTGTATCAATATATTTGTTATATAGGTACATGTACTTGAATTTGCTTTAATTTTGTGCGTGCTAGTAGCTTTCCGAAGGGCAAGCTTTTGTGTTCCTAAAAGCTTATCTGAATCTTCAAAATATTATCAAAATTCAAAGATTTCAAATGCCACTCAGAAAACCGTAGAGAATATGTGGATAAGTCTTTACCATGCCATTTGAAAATATTTCGAAATATGAATTTAATGGCAGACAACTTATTGATTTATAGTCGAAGCTGAACGTTTTCCAAAATAAGTGAATTAAGCAATAATTAAAATTTTTGACATTTCTATTCTTTCGATTTCCAAAAATCTTTGGATGCATTGTCATAGTTTGCATATGTTTGCATAGTTTTCAATGCTAAGCCGCCAGCCCCAAATACTTCGCGTCTTTTCGTTAGTCATTATTATATTCTCTGCGGCTTCACTGGCTAGGGTGAAGGAGGAGAAGGTATTTAAATGATAGTTGAAGGACGGAGAAGGCGTGGAAGGCCATGTCTCCAATGGAAATACCAAGTAGAGGAGGCACTGGCAACGCTTGGTATTTCCAACTGGAGAAGGTGCGCGCATAGCAGCAGCACCTGGAGTGAAGCCCTTCATCAGGTCGAAACCCTGCTTTCACACAAAATCGTATTCGGTCTCGGCATTGGCCAATTCCATATAAATTATTCGGCTTCCCAAATTTCGACGAAACAAATAAATAATGAAAAACGCGAGCTTATTGGAATTCTAAACCTTTTAGGCACCATTTCATCGCCTATTTGGCATACTTTACGTAAAAAATTTGCATTGTGCTATGCAATATAGAATCGTGCCTTTGGTAATCGGCTTCGTTTTTGCCATTTTCAATATCCATCATTCTTCTTCATTTTTTAGAGAAGCTATTCCGCTTCGGCTTTGCCCAAAAATCAATATTCCAATATTCGATTGTTCTTTACGAAAAGTTATTAACTTAAAATAGCATTATTATTTTTTTCAATAAATAAAATATTTTAGTAAGTTCCCTGAAAAGTGTTTATTTAAAAAACATTCATTTTATATGCATGCATTATTTTAAAAATATTCTTTTTAGATTTAAAAGTTACTCATATGCCCTCCCCCCTTGAGCGGTTGCCAAATGAATTAATAAACAATTTAGTAGAATGCCAATAAACGCTTTTGAACATGTTTTGAAATTGTTGGTGCTACACTTGAAGCAAATAAATTCAAAATTACTGTCACTGTGACACACGTACATACTACATACACACACATGCACACAAACAAGCTCACTTGATAAGTGTACCCATCTGTGCTACTACAAAGAGGAATTGTGTGTTTTGCGAGCTTGCAACTAAACAAAAATGCGCGTGTGTGTGCTTGAGTTTGTGTGTGTGTGCGTATGAGGCATGCTGTCTGCTTGTGGCAGCAATCTAATTTAATTATTTGTAATTTGGCCGCCTGCCAAAATTGCTGAAATGCGTTCCTGGCTGTTAGTTGATTGGCTGCTCGGTTGCCCGCTTGCTCGCTCACTTGCTTGCTGGCAGTTCATTTGACTGCCAGCCTGTTCGACTGACCGTGCACCCTTACAACCGCCCCTTGCCTCATTACCATCGGCGGCTGGCTCAGGTTGCAAGCGAATGTAAAGTTGTCTGCCTGCCTGTCTGTACGCTTCCGCTTCATCTATTTAAGCATTTTACACAGCGTCGCCCCAAATGGTGGCCACATAATTGCGTTATTGTTCTACTCTTCTCGGTTTCTTGGTTCTTTAGATGCTTTCGCCTTGTCGCGCGCCAACATTTGAAATTGAAAGCTAAATGGCCCGCTATCACAAGGCAATGACAACAACACGCGCTCAACTCATGTAATTGTTGCAACTAAAGTGGCACTAGCACACACACACAATGTCAGACTACGCCTAATACGCCAATGCAATCTGCCACCATATGTGAAGTTCGAAAACGCTTTGCACTTATTTATCATGTTGCAATAAAACCACATTTCAACATATTCAAACTGGCCGGTTTCTCGGACAGCTGACCATTCATCTCAGGGTATGGCGTACGTAGGCTAGAGGAACTGCTTGGAACAGTGGCAGTGGTAGGCAGATCAATTGATTTTTATGTGGCTATTTCATGGGCTAATTTACAACTTGTTAGTGGCAGTTTATCTGTAGTTATTTCTCGTTAGTGTGCATAAAAATATGCTTGCAAACGTAAACATATACACCCTTTAAAATTTGTCTGTAATTTAATTTATTGAAACGCTGTGGCTCAGTGGGTAAGTGCTCGATCTCTGATGCGAGAGGTTGGATTCTCAACAAACACATACCATAATAAAAAACGAAAGATAGTTGGTTTTGAAATCGTTTTATTGCACAGCGCCAGTTCTCGCGAAAAATTGGCAACTCTGCGACTGTATTCCTTGCCATTGAAATATAGCTTCTCAAGCCCGCTCGAATACGGAATGAGTCTGTAGGTTCCTTTATCTTTGGCTAAAATCGACCGAGCACACATTTTTCTCTTGTCTAAACTTAACAAAAAAAGAAATCTTAAGTCGAACAAAACAATTCTTCACATTTTAAAGTAACTGTTAATTTCTGTTTCATCATTGTTGATATTTGCATATAAAACGAATAGTTCGGCTTACTTTTCAGTATTAATTAAAGTTAAAAGCTTTTTAATTATTATAACTAACTTATTTATGTTAGTTGTTTTTGCGCATATTTAAGTGTACATATTTATCTGTGTGTGTGTGTGTGTGCGCCTACGCGGGTTGTTGGCATGCACCAAGCAAGTTATAACGTGAAAGATATTTATGGTTATTACAAATATAATTTATTTATAAGTTTGATCATTGTAACATTTGTAGCTGTATTAAAAGTATTTATTGAGATAGTAAATCATAAGTATGTAGTTGGTTGGTTTGTGTGGCTAATCCATGACTATCAATTAGCATTGAGTGCCGTTTTGTTACCACGCCTCGAGCATGTAAAAAAAGTATGTAGTTATGCACATTGAATTTTCGAGAGGTATCATTCTCGTTGTGAGCTTCGCTGCAACTAATTTATGATGTGTGTTCGTCGCGTTCGTTATGTCGTTTCGTCCAGTTTGTCAGAGTTGCATTCGGTATGCTTGTCCACTGCGGGTTGTCCTTTGTCCTTGTCCTATTCCCACATATAGTACGAGTTAATGAGACTTTTCACAGTAATATAAAAAATCTAAACCACTTAATTTAATAGAAATTGAATATGCTTAACGAGTGCCTACAAGGACTAATTTGACAGTTGAGCGTGGATTATGAGGTGTTGAATTGCGCTGGACCCTGAAAACTGGCTTTGAAAAATTCAGCTGCTACTTATGAGCTGTCGATCGAGTTTGCATTTCTATTGCTGTAATTGATGCTAGCATATGTTCTTTGCATAATTGCATTTTAAGCAGTTCAAACTAAATAAGTAGCTTAAGGTCAGACTAAATCGCAAAAGTCGGCGTATTTGTATTCAAAATCAAGAAATCAGTTAAAATCCGCAATCTAATTTCATTGCTATTACTTTCAAATATGATATTTCATTACAATGCAGAATGTTCATGTTATTGCCAGTGAGTACATTTGAGGAATTTGTTATTTTCAAAAGTTATTGTATAAGTTCATGTGCTCAAGTTGACGTATTTTCCCCATATATTTTCAAACTTTTATGGCAAAAAGTGGGCATCAAAGTAAGGGCAAACTTCTAGAAACTGTTTTATCTCTTATTGAAAACTTCATTCTATAAAAATATTGAATTTAATGCACAAATGCGAAAGAAGTGGAAGAAGAGGAGGCGGGAAATTAGCACATAGTAACAATTTCATACGACTGCATCAATATTGAACTATCGATCATTGCCGTTGATGGCATATTTTTCAGGCTGTTGGCAAGTAACTTCAACTCCTGTTTCAAGCACTTCACTCTTCATAACTGACAAGCGGATTAGCATAAACCGGCCGACCAGCCCATACACAGAATATTTGTTCAGCTTGAGATATTCTATTACCAGGCTGTCTTTTGACAAAACAAGTGTGATCACCCTCTGTAGGTATAAATAGCATGCAAGTTATAAATTGATTAGATTTGCATACAAGATGCTTAATTGTCCTCTTCTTCTTCTGCGTCTAGTCAAACAGATTGCGCTGATGCAACTATGCCAATCAATGCTAATACCAGCATTTATTACTTAACTTTTCTGAAAGCATTCATTACATTTTGAAAGCCTGCAAATTTTAATGAGTGAAAATCAATAATTTCAACTAATTTTGTATATGAGTGACCTAAATTATTATACTATATTGCATAATAAATCAATTGCAAACAGTATTTTGCAAAAATATTAAGGGCAGCAGCAGCAAGTGAGTTCGTCCTGCAACCTTGCCTTGGCAATTGTGTAATAGCACAGAAACAACAACAACAAAAGCTCTTGATACTTTAAAGAACAGCTACAAGAATTCCAGCTTTCTCTTCGCTTCATGCTTTTGTGTATGCTTAATACACACACTTGTACAAGAATGTCCTTGTGAGTGAGCTTATTTGTAAAGTAGGTGTGATTTCACTTACTGTAAATGCTATTATTTACTCAGGCATTAGTAGTAGTTGTTGTTGGCTTGTATAGCATATGTTGCCTCAGCTTGAGGCATACACACTTACACGCGCAAGCACATATAAATGCATAAACAATGCGCCTATGTCCACATATGATATTAATTGAGATTTATTGACTAATTAGAATAAATTAACAATGCAACAAGGACATTCGAACATAACGGTAATGTGAACAGCAGCTGTGTTTGTGTGCAGGCATGTCTGTGTGTGTGTGTATGCATTTTGCATGCAAATTAGGCATATAAAGTCAGCCGGTGCCCTTTTGAAGGACAGCATTGCTAACGATTTAAAAGGCAGTAATTTAAGGACATTCCATTCCATTTAATATAATTGCCTTGCTATGCGTTTACCTTGCAGTTCTGAACCTGTCGTATGAGTGCCTTTAAATGTAATTCAAATTAAATTAAATTTTTAAGTTATAAATGTCAGTATTTGAAAGCGATTTATGCATTTATGTTGCTTGATACTTGCTCATACGCAGCTAATTATTAACTTTGCAAATCAAGTATTTTGAATCATATTTCAACTAAAGTTTTGATGTTGAAATTGTTTAATGAAAATGTTTAATTTCATGCAATAACAATGAAACAAACAATGAATATGTTGCAAGTATGTATTCTCTTTACTATTTCTACGTTATACATTTTTGATTTAATTCATACAGATTCATAAAAATCAACTTTATGTTTCTGTCATGAAATATTGTCAAGCTCTCTTACACCGTATTTACTAACGTCCCGACTCACAAAATAAAAATATTGTTTGAAGTTATTGTGATATTCTCTTTAATTGGCAGTTATTTGCATGTAAAGTTGAAAAGTTAGTGGAACAGTTAAAAAATGTTCAGACTCTTGCTCAATAATTCTTAAAAACAACTTATCCCAACTTACTATTGTGTCGAGAATCTTATTAGAAAGCAAAAACTACAAACTTTTTAGTACAATCAAGTTTTTCTAGTAAATATCTTAAACATTTTAAGGTATGCAAAAAAGTGAAGAAAATTTGGTATTCATTATCAATTTGATTTTCTATGCTTAAAATTACTTTAGACAGCTGGAATATACGAATAATTTTCAACTTAGACACTTACCCTGTATAAATTAAGCTCACGCATATTGCCTTTGAAATAAGCGCCTTTGAAATTCTGATCCTGCCAATTCGCCCACGCAAGCCAATGAAATTATTGCTTAATTCAATTACATTTTCCATTAAGTCTATTAATGATGCACATATACACAATTACTGCCACAAGCACAGTCACACGCATGCATGTACACGTACCAATACATCTACGCTTCACATTAAGTGCTACGCCTGGGCACTGCAGGAAATGTGCATGTTTGCCGCATGTTCTGCTCTCGCGCTGTATGTGCGTATATGTATGTATATGTATTTATGTGTGTGGTTATGCGCAAGTGTTTGTCTATTATTAATTACATAGGCTTTAAGTAATTTATCATGCGCGCCAGCACGCACACACACGCGTACAACAACAACAACAGCAGCAGCAAGGATGTGGCAGCCATATTTACTATCGCATAGGAAATGCAAGTCACCATCCGCACATACGCACACAAGCAAAAGCAGGCGGTGTTTGTGGGTAGATGAGCTTGCCTGTGTGTTACAATAATAGTTAAATTACAGCAACAACTTAGCGCACTGACATTATTGAAGTTAGTTTTAATCACACTGACGCATGCATCCACCCAAACCATTTGCACTTTATGCGCAAGTCAATTGTTGTCGACTGTACTTGCCAGTGCCGTGTGCTGTGCTCAGTGAGCATGCAAATGTGTGTGTGTGTATGCATGAATATTGACTGTTTAAATGGCTTCGGTGCTCGTGCATTGCCGGCAGTGTTCTGCAGGCTGCTAATGGCCCTGCCTGACCGCCGACCGACAAGATCATGATGCAGCCATATTCAGTTTAATCTCATTACACGCTTGAAGAATTCAGTGTGAAATGTTAATTAAATATTTCTTTGTAGAGCAATGCACGCTGCATAGCTATAATTAAATGCAGGAAGACACTTTGCCGATTTTGCTTTCTTTACACATACATATTTTAAATTTTATATTTTTTATGATCATTTGTTTTACTATAGAGGGGTTTTAATATTTTACATATGTATGTCACGTGTAATTAAAGCTGAATGGAAGAAAAAAATTTCAATATGGAATTTCAAAATGATTATCTCTCATATAGATCGGGAGTGCACCTATTAAAAACACGTTTGAATGTTTGAAATTAAATGGGGAAAATAAAAATAGTCCTTTTGTTATAAAATTGATCTCTTTTTACCAAACAAATCACACTCAGAGAGCAATTTTTTTCCGAAATGCAAATGCTGTTCCTCTTATCCACGAAGATTACCCTTTCTGGGTTAAGCTTTTATTTTTACCTCTTTTTTGCCATATGGCGTATGAGTAACATTTCACTTTTCGAGTATGGAAATCGCAATACTCATACGCAAAGTAATTTTTAGATTGTATAGCATTTGTCGATGCGCTGACTAATATTTGCAATTATTCACAATTACTTGCTGTCTTTATATAGTTATGGAATGAAAAGGCGAGAAATGCGTTGTACGTGTACTTTAATTCGCTTTCCGACTTACACTGCTTCTTACTATAAGTGCTGACCACTCGGACAGCGGTTGGTACAGGGCTGTATTAGTATGGAGTAGTGTCATGACATGGACAAATGAGGTAATGAGGTTGCCATATAATCCTATCATGACTCCTCCACCCCTAAGATATTTGCATCGCTGCAAATATTTACAAAATTTATTATATTACAAAAGTGACTAAAAATTAAGTGTAGAAATAAAAAATATTACGAAATAACTTTAATTTAAATTTTAGATAATAGGAATTAATTCATAATAGAAAATTTAAACAACTATTCTATTTGTAGCTTTTTTCGATTTGATATGTCAAATATTACAAAAAAATTTTAACTTAAATTTTAAGTAATAGGAATTAATTTATAATAGAAAATTTTATAACCTTTTTTTACTTGTAGCTTTTTGTACTTTTTTTTCTCTTTTTTTGTGTGTATACAATAAATACGTGATTTTAAGTACTCTGTAAATTGTATTTGCGTTTTAGCTGGGACTTATAGTATTTTGTTTTTCTTCGATTTGATGTGTCAGTTGTATAATTACCATTTTTATTAAAGCTTGTAAGTTCTTTGTATTTTGGTTTACATTTAGGTATCTGTCTATTTACAACAACATCATCTAGTTGGACATATTCTTTGTGTTTATCTTTGTTTAATTTGTTGATTTTACAAATTTTGGTTTGCTCATATTCCTTACATAATTCTTGAATAAAGCCTTTATCGAAGTTTTTTAATAGAAAATCAATCGGTCGTTTTTTTGTTGTCGAATGTATCGTATTATTATAAGTTGTAAATACTTTAAAAAGTTTATCATCAAGGTCATGAATTTTGTTTAATTTATCAGCTTCCATAATTCGTAAGTGCTCGTTCAGCGTCCCATGCAATCTTTCAATATCAGAGTTGCCTGTTTTTAGAAATGGTGTTGTCCTGTGGGCTTCTATACTTTGCTCTTTTAGGAATAATTCTACTGCACTATGTAGCATACAACGCTCATTGTCAAATATAAGCTTGTTCATTTTTCCTAAAAACTGTATTCTCTGCTTCAATGCTTCTAAAATAGATATCCAATTTCTATCAGTCAATTTATGAAATGTTGCGTATTTTGAAAATTTATCTATCGTTGTCAGGTACATTTGATTTCTACAGGGATACCATATATCGATGTGGACGATGTCGTTGAAATGTGTTGGATTTTCGCTAACTTGAAATGGAATTTTAATAGGGTGTCTATCGTGTTTTGCAATTTTGCAAACTTCGCAATTATTTATTACCAGAGTGATCATTTGATATAGCTTAGGGTAAAAAATTTTATTTTTTAACTCCAAAAAAACTTCATTTATCCCTCTATGATTGTTCCTCAGATGTTCATCTTTAATAATAGTCAAAACTTCATTTTTATCACTTATGTCAGTCAATTTTTTATGCGATCTATATAAGGTTAAATTATTATTTGTAAAATGTTCGACATATATGTCCTGAAATTTCACAAATAACTCGTCATCATCACAATAAATGCACATGAAACCTTTTTCTAATAAGACCCTCTCCATAGATGCTTTTATGTTTGAATTTTTCGTTACGGTTATATGGTTTTGACACTTACTATTTATTATTTTCGTAATAAATTGCTCGTGTTCTCCATAACTTAGGTATATTTGATTTTTGTAAGAGTTTATACTTTTATCTGTGATAAAAATATAACTCAAATTATCTTCTATAGCGCTATGAATAGTTGCACCCGTGGAGCATACATCTAAATTATCACAGTTTTTTTCATTGTTAAATATAGCCACCTCTTCACCTTTATCTTCGCGTTGTAAATATCTACTCAATGCATCTGCTACTGTATTATCCTTTCCTTTTATGTACGTAATATCAAAGTCATACTCGTTAAGCTGGATTTTCCATCTCTGTAATTTCATATTGGGTTCTTTAACCGTTGTGTCGATCGTAGAGCCCACGGGTACATTTGCAACTTTAATTTTCCTGTATCTTCCAAACGGTTAGTCCGATTGACCTGAAATTTCATGATATCCTCAACCATACACTTTTGCATCATGTGGAAAAGTTTCATCAAGATTGGAGCAGCAGTTCAGTCGATACAGCCCAAATTCAAGTTAGTGGAATGGCGTCGACTGCTGATGTACCCGGGTACTTGTATGAAAATTCATACAAATATATATGACAAATATATATGGCAAAGTTCACTTTATATTGCTATATCTTCCAAGCGGCTGGTCCAATCTTGATGAAACTTCGTATCATAGCTTGGAAATATGTAATTGATATTGGTGTGAAATTTCAGGTCAATTGGACCAACCGTTTGGAAAATATAACCCAGTTACTAGAAAATGTACAAGCTGATGTACAAACTGGTTGTGCAAGGGTAGGTAGGCAAGATATTCCCAAATACCCTTTTGTTCCTGTTAGTAGACGTGTTTTCCTACACATTCCAAAAAAAAAATGTTTACATTGAACAAATATTTTATGAGTTATAATTATTCGCACCAGGTACTAAAAATAGCACTATGAGCAAGAGGGGTTGATTTTCAGTTCAAATATAACGGAATTTTGCGAATGAAAATTCAATGTTAATTATTTTTCTTGGTAAAAAGGGATCAAATTACAAGGATTAAAAAAGAATTTGGAAATTGTTAAATTTTTATGGATTTTGGCAATTCCCATTTTTGGTAAAAATGGATTATTTAGGTACCAAATTTTTTTTTTCCCAAATTATGATAAAAGTTTTGTTAACTAGACAATATTTCCAAGAAATAAAAAAAAAAAAAACCAGAAAATTACAAGAATCCAGGTAGTAGTTAATATTTGTATATCAAAAGCAACTATCTGCCATACAAAACGTATGAAGTACCCGGGTACATCTACTGTCGATGTGGATAAAACCCAACAGCTGTTGACACAACGGTTAATATTGTTAAGCCAAATAAGTGGCTTATGGTCAGTTTGGATAGCAAATTTCCTGCCGTAAAGGTACGTTCGAAAATGTTTTACAGACCACACAACCGCCAGTAGTTCTTTCTCAATCGTAGAATATCGAATTTCGTGATCGGATAAGGTGCGAGAAGCATAACAAATCGGATGATTATTTTGGCTCAAAACTGAACCTATTGCAAACTGCGATGCATCTGTTGTTAAAACAAATTTTTTTGTGAAATCTGGTGGTTGCAGAACAGGATCACTTGTTATTAACTTCTTTAAGTTTATAAAAGCATTTAAGTATTCTTTGTCTTTAATATCAAGTGAAAATTCTTGTTTTAAGTATTTAATAATAGGGAAAGCTACTTTCGCGTAATCTCTTATAAATCTCCGATAATATCCTGTGATACCCAGAAATTGCCTAATTTCTTTTTCGTTAGTTGGGGGTTTCATGGACTCAATAACTTCAATTTTTGAAGGATCAGGTTTTATTCCCGATGCGGATACCACATGTCCTAAATATTTTGTGCTTAATGCAGCGAAATGACATTTGTCAAATTGAATTTTTAAATTATGTTCGCGTAGCTTCTTGAAAATTTTATTGATAGAATCGATGTGTTCTTGCAAACTAGCTGAAAAAATCAAAATATCGTCCAAATAGACAACGCATATTTTGTTTATGAAATCCTTTAAAACTGTGTTAATGAGCCTCTGAAATGTGGCGGGAGCTGTTTTTAGCCCAAACGGCATACGTGTGAACTCGTAATGTCCATCTGCGGTTGAAAACGCAGTTTTAGCGCGATCTTCAACGTGGACTTCAATTTGATGGAAGCCTTTGGCCAGATCGATAGTGCTAAAATATGAACACTTCCCAAGCTTATCAAATATGTCTTCCATATTCGGTATCGGAAATTTATCATCTACAGTCTGCTCGTTAAGCTTTCGATAATCAATTACTATCCTCCATTTACGTTTGCCACTACTATCGATTTTTTTGGGTACTACCCACAAGGGAGAGTTATATGGACTGGTACTCCGAACTATAATTTTCTGGTCTAACATATCTTTTATTTGTTTTTCCACTTCTTCTCGATGTATAACCGGATATCTATAAAGCTTACTATAAATTGGAGTGTCAGTACGCGTAACGATTTTGTGTTTTACTACGTCCGTAAAAGATAATTTATCTCCATCTTTGTAGAAAAGATCCTTATAAGAATTTAGAAGTTGTTTTAAAACTTGTTGGTCATTAGAATTTAAATGTTTAGAAAAAAGGGTATTTAAAGATTCATTCTGTTCTTCGCATGCAAAAATTTGTAATGATTCATTTTGTAAATAACTATCAACAGATATCTCTTCATCTTCATTAAAGTATATTGGCAATAATGCATTTGATGTTATTAATCTTCTATTTCTGTAATCAATTATTATGTCTAAGTCGAGTAAGATATTATTGCCAATAATACCGTCAAAATTTTGGTGAAATAAGAATTCAATAAATTCAACGAAATTGTTTGGTTTTCCAAATTCTTCAAAGAGTGGCACTCTATACTTAACATTTGATGTAATATTACGATTTAAAACTTTGAGCGTGTAGCTAGCTGTACTCACTCTCCATTTAGGATTACAAAGATTAGGATTTACAATGCTAAACTCAGCACCTGTATCTATAATAAACTTAAGTTTTCTTTTCGGTGTATTTATTACTATATAGGGTAATCCTCTAGGCTGTCTTGCTGAAAATTTGGGCAAGTTTGATTGATACTTACTTCCATTGGCTCTATTTCAGCTTCATAATTAACATTCCTACCATTATTGTTATTATTATTATAAAAATGTTCATTACTATTATTATACTCTGTAGAACGCATTGGATTATTATTTGTTCTATAATAACTATTATTGAACCTATTTGTCTGACAAGAGTTATTATTATTATAAAAATGATCGTTACTATTGTTATACTCTGTAGAACGCATTGGATTATTATTTGTTCTATGAGAGTTATTATTGAACCTATTTGTCTGGATATGGTTATTATTCGTTTGCCTAGTTTGCACAGAGTTATGTTGGCGAGTACTGTTACCGCGCATGTGTTGTTGTTGCTCATTTCTACGCTCAAATTTATTATTGTCATTTGCATAACATTGTTGTTGCATATTTCTATTATAGCTTTGGCTACTCTGCATTGAAGATTGCATTTTGTTGCCGGAAACGTTTTGCTGATTGTTATTGTATTTTAAATAGCCATTAGTTTTAATTATTTCATAAGCTTCCCGTAAATTCTTTGGGTTACGACTAACAATAATACTTTTAACAGGTTCTGGCAACCCGTGTTTGAATGAATGCAATGCTATTCTCGCATTGCTACTAGTTTCAAAATTATGGTCGTTTTCACTGAAATACAAAGCGTTATTTAAACGACACAAATAATTGTTTAATTTATTGTAAAAAAATTCGATTGTTGAGTCACAACGACATGACCTAATCTTATCAATAAGTTCGTCAACTGAATCTTTTTCACCATGATTTTCGATTAAAACTCTTTTTACATCTAGCCAAGTATTTGGATTTCCATTAATAAGCAAAGATTTTCTTGCATTTCCAACTACCTTATCTTTTATAAGTCCTAACAATAACTGTTTATAACTGACATCAAATGAATCAAGAACAGAAGCCATTGAATCAATACGTTCTAGGAAATTTATTAGAGCATTCCTATCTCCGTCATAATTTGCAATGCTATTGAGGTTTGATGAAATAATCTTGAATTTAGTTTCTACTTCGAGGTTTTCCATGGTACTCCCGTTTGCTGTCAATTCGTTGTCTCTGAATTCGCTCGCTGCTGGATATTGGTGAGGCATCTACTGATGTTAGTGTCTTTTCTCCTTCTTTTCGTATGCGGTTTTGTTGCTTTATTAATTTTGTTTCTTTTTTTTTTTTTATTACAACTGTACTATCTTTTGCTGGTTGAAAATTTTCGCTGATGTTAGAGTCTTTGCTGGTTTAAATTGTTTTTCTTTTCATTACTCGTTGGCTTTTTTTTTTTTTTTTTTTTTTTCGATATGCGGTTTTGTTGCTTTATAAAGTTTGTTTCTTTTTTATTACAACTGTAAATTCTTGTGAAAATGTTCGCTGTTGTTAGAGTCTTTGCTGGTTTAAATTGTTTTTCTTTTCGATACTCGTTCGGTTCTTTTTTTTTTTTTTTTTGTTTTTTATATGCGGTTTTGTTGTTGGTTCCGCTAATACCGCGCTATTTGCGCGTCACTTGGCATGTGCTTTAAGTCACTTAGCATGTGCTTTTTTTGATGCCGGTTTCTCAGCGTATTTTGCAGTTTAATGTATTTTATGTTTTTTTCCTTGGTTTTAGTTCCCTTCGAACGTTTTTCACGTGTTTTTTCTTATAGTTTTTATTCCTTTGTTGGGTAAATTTCGTTTTTCACTCATTTACCAACGCAGAGCTTAAGCGTACTGATTAGTTTTTTTCACAAATCTTTTATTTTAATTAAGTTCTCTTCGAACGAAATTTTTTTTTCTTTTACACGTGAAACAGAGCGTTTTGTTCGCGTGCCGACTGCGCCAGTTATGGAATGAAAAGGCGAGAAATGCGTTGTACGTGTACTTTAATTCGCTTTCCGACTTACACTGCTTCTTACTATAAGTGCTGACCACTCGGACAGCGGTTGGTACAGGGCTGTATTAGTATGGAGTAGTGTCATGACATGGACAAATGAGGTAATGAGGTTGCCATATAATCCTATCATGACTATATAGTTATGGAATGAAAAGGCGAGAAATGCGTTGTACGTGTACTTTAATTCGCTTTCCGACTTACACTGCTTCTTACTATAAGTGCTGACCACTCGGACAGCGGTTGGTACAGGGCTGTATTAGTATGGAGTAGTGTCATGACATGGACAAATGAGGTAATGAGGTTGCCATATAATCCTATCATGACTCCTCCACCCCTAAGATATTTGCATCGCTGCAAATATTTACAAAATTTATTATATTACAAAAGTGACTAAAAATTAAGTGTAGAAATAAAAAATATTACGAAATAACTTTAATTTAAATTTTAGATAATAGGAATTAATTCATAATAGAAAATTTAAACAACTATTCTATTTGTAGCTTTTTTCGATTTGATATGTCAAATATTACAAAAAAATTTTAACTTAAATTTTAAGTAATAGGAATTAATTTATAATAGAAAATTTTATAACCTTTTTTTACTTGTAGCTTTTTGTACTTTTTTTTCTCTTTTTTTGTGTGTATACAATAAATACGTGATTTTAAGTACTCTGTAAATTGTATTTGCGTTTTAGCTGGGACTTATAGTATTTTGTTTTTCTTCGATTTGATGTGTCAGTTGTATAATTACCATTTTTATTAAAGCTTGTAAGTTCTTTGTATTTTGGTTTACATTTAGGTATCTGTCTATTTACAACAACATCATCTAGTTGGACATATTCTTTGTGTTTATCTTTGTTTAATTTGTTGATTTTACAAATTTTGGTTTGCTCATATTCCTTACATAATTCTTGAATAAAGCCTTTATCGAAGTTTTTTAATAGAAAATCAATCGGTCGTTTTTTTGTTGTCGAATGTATCGTATTATTATAAGTTGTAAATACTTTAAAAAGTTTATCATCAAGGTCATGAATTTTGTTTAATTTATCAGCTTCCATAATTCGTAAGTGCTCGTTCAGCGTCCCATGCAATCTTTCAATATCAGAGTTGCCTGTTTTTAGAAATGGTGTTGTCCTGTGGGCTTCTATACTTTGCTCTTTTAGGAATAATTCTACTGCACTATGTAGCATACAACGCTCATTGTCAAATATAAGCTTGTTCATTTTTCCTAAAAACTGTATTCTCTGCTTCAATGCTTCTAAAATAGATATCCAATTTCTATCAGTCAATTTATGAAATGTTGCGTATTTTGAAAATTTATCTATCGTTGTCAGGTACATTTGATTTCTACAGGGATACCATATATCGATGTGGACGATGTCGTTGAAATGTGTTGGATTTTCGCTAACTTGAAATGGAATTTTAATAGGGTGTCTATCGTGTTTTGCAATTTTGCAAACTTCGCAATTATTTATTACCAGAGTGATCATTTGATATAGCTTAGGGTAAAAAATTTTATTTTTTAACTCCAAAAAAACTTCATTTATCCCTCTATGATTGTTCCTCAGATGTTCATCTTTAATAATAGTCAAAACTTCATTTTTATCACTTATGTCAGTCAATTTTTTATGCGATCTATATAAGGTTAAATTATTATTTGTAAAATGTTCGACATATATGTCCTGAAATTTCACAAATAACTCGTCATCATCACAATAAATGCACATGAAACCTTTTTCTAATAAGACCCTCTCCATAGATGCTTTTATGTTTGAATTTTTCGTTACGGTTATATGGTTTTGACACTTACTATTTATTATTTTCGTAATAAATTGCTCGTGTTCTCCATAACTTAGGTATATTTGATTTTTGTAAGAGTTTATACTTTTATCTGTGATAAAAATATAACTCAAATTATCTTCTATAGCGCTATGAATAGTTGCACCCGTGGAGCATACATCTAAATTATCACAGTTTTTTTCATTGTTAAATATAGCCACCTCTTCACCTTTATCTTCGCGTTGTAAATATCTACTCAATGCATCTGCTACTGTATTATCCTTTCCTTTTATGTACGTAATATCAAAGTCATACTCGTTAAGCTGGATTTTCCATCTCTGTAATTTCATATTGGGTTCTTTAATATTGTTAAGCCAAATAAGTGGCTTATGGTCAGTTTGGATAGCAAATTTCCTGCCGTAAAGGTACGTTCGAAAATGTTTTACAGACCACACAACCGCCAGTAGTTCTTTCTCAATCGTAGAATATCGAATTTCGTGATCGGATAAGGTGCGAGAAGCATAACAAATCGGATGATTATTTTGGCTCAAAACTGAACCTATTGCAAACTGCGATGCATCTGTTGTTAAAACAAATTTTTTTGTGAAATCTGGTGGTTGCAGAACAGGATCACTTGTTATTAACTTCTTTAAGTTTATAAAAGCATTTAAGTATTCTTTGTCTTTAATATCAAGTGAAAATTCTTGTTTTAAGTATTTAATAATAGGGAAAGCTACTTTCGCGTAATCTCTTATAAATCTCCGATAATATCCTGTGATACCCAGAAATTGCCTAATTTCTTTTTCGTTAGTTGGGGGTTTCATGGACTCAATAACTTCAATTTTTGAAGGATCAGGTTTTATTCCCGATGCGGATACCACATGTCCTAAATATTTTGTGCTTAATGCAGCGAAATGACATTTGTCAAATTGAATTTTTAAATTATGTTCGCGTAGCTTCTTGAAAATTTTATTGATAGAATCGATGTGTTCTTGCAAACTAGCTGAAAAAATCAAAATATCGTCCAAATAGACAACGCATATTTTGTTTATGAAATCCTTTAAAACTGTGTTAATGAGCCTCTGAAATGTGGCGGGAGCTGTTTTTAGCCCAAACGGCATACGTGTGAACTCGTAATGTCCATCTGCGGTTGAAAACGCAGTTTTAGCGCGATCTTCAACGTGGACTTCAATTTGATGGAAGCCTTTGGCCAGATCGATAGTGCTAAAATATGAACACTTCCCAAGCTTATCAAATATGTCTTCCATATTCGGTATCGGAAATTTATCATCTACAGTCTGCTCGTTAAGCTTTCGATAATCAATTACTATCCTCCATTTACGTTTGCCACTACTATCGATTTTTTTGGGTACTACCCACAAGGGAGAGTTATATGGACTGGTACTCCGAACTATAATTTTCTGGTCTAACATATCTTTTATTTGTTTTTCCACTTCTTCTCGATGTATAACCGGATATCTATAAAGCTTACTATAAATTGGAGTGTCAGTACGCGTAACGATTTTGTGTTTTACTACGTCCGTAAAAGATAATTTATCTCCATCTTTGTAGAAAAGATCCTTATAAGAATTTAGAAGTTGTTTTAAAACTTGTTGGTCATTAGAATTTAAATGTTTAGAAAAAAGGGTATTTAAAGATTCATTCTGTTCTTCGCATGCAAAAATTTGTAATGATTCATTTTGTAAATAACTATCAACAGATATCTCTTCATCTTCATTAAAGTATATTGGCAATAATGCATTTGATGTTATTAATCTTCTATTTCTGTAATCAATTATTATGTCTAAGTCGAGTAAGATATTATTGCCAATAATACCGTCAAAATTTTGGTGAAATAAGAATTCAATAAATTCAACGAAATTGTTTGGTTTTCCAAATTCTTCAAAGAGTGGCACTCTATACTTAACATTTGATGTAATATTACGATTTAAAACTTTGAGCGTGTAGCTAGCTGTACTCACTCTCCATTTAGGATTACAAAGATTAGGATTTACAATGCTAAACTCAGCACCTGTATCTATAATAAACTTAAGTTTTCTTTTCGGTGTATTTATTACTATATAGGGTAATCCTCTAGGCTGTCTTGCTGAAAATTTGGGCAAGTTTGATTGATACTTACTTCCATTGGCTCTATTTCAGCTTCATAATTAACATTCCTACCATTATTGTTATTATTATTATAAAAATGTTCATTACTATTATTATACTCTGTAGAACGCATTGGATTATTATTTGTTCTATAATAACTATTATTGAACCTATTTGTCTGACAAGAGTTATTATTATTATAAAAATGATCGTTACTATTGTTATACTCTGTAGAACGCATTGGATTATTATTTGTTCTATGAGAGTTATTATTGAACCTATTTGTCTGGATATGGTTATTATTCGTTTGCCTAGTTTGCACAGAGTTATGTTGGCGAGTACTGTTACCGCGCATGTGTTGTTGTTGCTCATTTCTACGCTCAAATTTATTATTGTCATTTGCATAACATTGTTGTTGCATATTTCTATTATAGCTTTGGCTACTCTGCATTGAAGATTGCATTTTGTTGCCGGAAACGTTTTGCTGATTGTTATTGTATTTTAAATAGCCATTAGTTTTAATTATTTCATAAGCTTCCCGTAAATTCTTTGGGTTACGACTAACAATAATACTTTTAACAGGTTCTGGCAACCCGTGTTTGAATGAATGCAATGCTATTCTCGCATTGCTACTAGTTTCAAAATTATGGTCGTTTTCACTGAAATACAAAGCGTTATTTAAACGACACAAATAATTGTTTAATTTATTGTAAAAAAATTCGATTGTTGAGTCACAACGACATGACCTAATCTTATCAATAAGTTCGTCAACTGAATCTTTTTCACCATGATTTTCGATTAAAACTCTTTTTACATCTAGCCAAGTATTTGGATTTCCATTAATAAGCAAAGATTTTCTTGCATTTCCAACTACCTTATCTTTTATAAGTCCTAACAATAACTGTTTATAACTGACATCAAATGAATCAAGAACAGAAGCCATTGAATCAATACGTTCTAGGAAATTTATTAGAGCATTCCTATCTCCGTCATAATTTGCAATGCTATTGAGGTTTGATGAAATAATCTTGAATTTAGTTTCTACTTCGAGGTTTTCCATGGTACTCCCGTTTGCTGTCAATTCGTTGTCTCTGAATTCGCTCGCTGCTGGATATTGGTGAGGCATCTACTGATGTTAGTGTCTTTTCTCCTTCTTTTCGTATGCGGTTTTGTTGCTTTATTAATTTTGTTTCTTTTTTTTTTTTTATTACAACTGTACTATCTTTTGCTGGTTGAAAATTTTCGCTGATGTTAGAGTCTTTGCTGGTTTAAATTGTTTTTCTTTTCATTACTCGTTGGCTTTTTTTTTTTTTTTTTTTTTTTCGATATGCGGTTTTGTTGCTTTATAAAGTTTGTTTCTTTTTTATTACAACTGTAAATTCTTGTGAAAATGTTCGCTGTTGTTAGAGTCTTTGCTGGTTTAAATTGTTTTTCTTTTCGATACTCGTTCGGTTCTTTTTTTTTTTTTTTTTGTTTTTTATATGCGGTTTTGTTGTTGGTTCCGCTAATACCGCGCTATTTGCGCGTCACTTGGCATGTGCTTTAAGTCACTTAGCATGTGCTTTTTTTGATGCCGGTTTCTCAGCGTATTTTGCAGTTTAATGTATTTTATGTTTTTTTCCTTGGTTTTAGTTCCCTTCGAACGTTTTTCACGTGTTTTTTCTTATAGTTTTTATTCCTTTGTTGGGTAAATTTCGTTTTTCACTCATTTACCAACGCAGAGCTTAAGCGTACTGATTAGTTTTTTTCACAAATCTTTTATTTTAATTAAGTTCTCTTCGAACGAAATTTTTTTTTCTTTTACACGTGAAACAGAGCGTTTTGTTCGCGTGCCGACTGCGCCAGTTATGGAATGAAAAGGCGAGAAATGCGTTGTACGTGTACTTTAATTCGCTTTCCGACTTACACTGCTTCTTACTATAAGTGCTGACCACTCGGACAGCGGTTGGTACAGGGCTGTATTAGTATGGAGTAGTGTCATGACATGGACAAATGAGGTAATGAGGTTGCCATATAATCCTATCATGACTATATAATTCTACATATTTAGCATCAATTAGAAAACGATTTGCAATTTGTTGATTTAAATAAATTGCAAATTAATTGAGCACATTTAAAATTTATTCGTTATAACACTTGAGTAACGATTAATCTCAACCCCCCGTCTATATAATAAATTCGATATTGCTTATCGCCCACACGACGTATGAGTAATAACTATTTCAGCAACTTTCTTTGCTGTAATGTTTAACATTCGATCGAAATCGATTTGAGCACGAAATCAGTTTGAATAATGATCGAAATTTATATTTTGGCTATACTCAAAACTTTAGCTCACCTGCGTCTCTGTGACATTTAGCAATTTGGCCATGTCGGTGCGTTCACTAGAACTTAGGTACTTCTTGATTTCGAACTGTTTCTCCAATTCGAAAATTTGGCGTCCCGTAAATGTGGTGCGCGCCTTCTTCTTGCGCCGCGCATCCGTCGAACCCGAGTCCGAATCATCCTCAGTCGTTTCCATGGCGCCCGTGGATGCGGGCGGTGTGGTGACCGCAGGTGCTACCTTATCACGTAGCAGACTGTCACTACTGCCCGTGGGACTGACAACCGGTGGTAGGGCCACTGCAACTGTTGCGGCGGCGGGTGCTAATTTTTTCTTCTTCACGCTCGGCTTGCCGGAGTTGTTAGTATCTGTAAGGTGGGAAGGTATGCGAATTAAATAAATTGAAAATGGGAAAAATAGGTTGTAATAAAATTATAACTTAAAAAGATTAACGATAGAATTGATTAGGGTTTTCCTGGGTTTTCTCGAAAGGCTGCAATTCATGGAAGCCTGCCGCAGTACTGAACTTTTAAATCGAATTTCAATAACGACTACATTTTGGTTGGGATTATTCAGAAGATCATTTCTTTCGGATTACTTAATTAGCCGCTTCTTTATTCTTAAAGTATTTAATATTTAAAGCATCATATATTATTTTAAATTAAATAGCCTTTTTTGTTTATATTTTTGCTTCTTATTTCAGTGGATTACCTTTTTCGCTTATATTACCTTAGGCACCTTTAATAGCTTTAACTAAAATTATGCGAAGTTTTCTTTCTAGCATGCACCAATCTATTTTTATTACAATTACAATTTCACTACTTAGTTGAATGGGATTATAACTACACAATGAACAAGCTAAGCAATTTTTCTTTAGCTTACAAACATGCTAGAGATGACATCTTAGAGATCGAGAGCTTGTCCACTCATTGTGAGCCTTGTAACTACACATATACATTTCTTCCGGAGCTTATACTCAGTCCACCGCTGACAGTTCAGTCCATATTGAATGAGGAATTTTTGAGTATGGACTTTTCCAAAGAAAGAGTTTCTACTCAATCAACTCTCTAAAAAGTAGCCTATAAATCTGTCCATGCGATTCACTGCATTTATCCAACTTAATTTTTTTGACTATAAGTACCCGAAGCCGCCATCGGCAGCTAGAAAGTTGACTGCGAATATTTCATTCAAATGCCGTCGCAGCAATTGACAGCACTGTCAATCAAAGTAGCCCATGTACGGCGAATGTTTTGCAGTTGTTCATCGTTGTTGTTGTTGTTGCTGTTGTTGATTTCACTTGTGCTTGCAACTAATTTGAATGCATTTAAGCTGCAATTAATTGCTGCTGCTGGGGCTCACGTCTGCTGTTTTGCATTATTTACACGTATCGCACTGGTTGCTGGTGTTATTTTAATTGTTGTTGTTGTTGTTGTTGGCGTTGTTACTCAACACTCTTAGCGAATGTAGCAAATTCAAAATTGAAAGCATTTAAGTCGCTGTCTGAGTTATTGAATTATGGAGCGTATCAATGTGAGCACACACACACTCACACACACATACACACTTAATTGAAAAATTGTTAATTATGCACAAAGTGGCAGCTAATTTGCCAAGATTTGTGGTTACTAATGTTACTTGTTGCTTTTGTCAATAAAAACTGGCAGGCTGGCGGACAGACAATTCTAACTTTTTTATAACGTATACACTTACATTGTTTTTTTTTATTTTATTACATTGTAAATTCATTTGTATTTCATTTGCTTGTTCAATATTTTGCAAATTCTGTTGCTGCTTGGAATATTGAAAACCTTTCGATTACCCGCATTTGTGGCATTTTCTTTGAAGTTTGTCATTTGCATTGCCGTAATTTATTGGATTCTCTTAACTCGTCAAATGTGTTCAGACTTAATGTCTTCATCGAACTTTGTCTCTCTCCGTCTTGCTCTATCGTGCTGTGCAGTTTGTATTTAATGTTCGATGGAAAATGCTGGTTGCAATGGCTGTTGGAAATTCCATTTGAATTTTTTGAGTTATATTATAAAGATACAAGTATCCTTGTACATATACATATGTGCTTCCTATTTGCCCGGCACAGAATGTTAAGAGTTTTGAATAAGAATTAAAATTTACAAAATAGACAGATATTGTCATCTCTTTGGCAAGGAAGTCCGAATAATTAAACTATTCTCATTAAAAAAATTATTATGCCTATATTTTCCTGGCGATCGTTAGACGAGAAATCATATTTTTATCGCGTTGTGATCAATGTACGATAAGCTCTCATCTACCTGGCTTACATATATTAATTAGATGAGGAAACAGTTGTAAATGCTTACTATGTAAGCCACGCTTACGATATCCATTGCGCGAATCGCCTTCATATGGAGAGCTCTCTTGAAGAAAAGAATTCCGAATGAGCACAAAGTGATATTGTGCACTTGTTCATTCATCTCCGGCATCTTCCCGAGATATTACGTGACATCAAATCTGTGGTCATATGCAATAACGACTTAAGTCGAAAACAACTGTTTCGAGAAAATGCAATTCGAAATTTGAAATGCACATAAGTGCATGTACATAAGTGCATGTGTTTTTTTTAAATAACTTTTTTTCTGAGATGGGTACAGATACCGGGGTTTGAACAAAATATGCGCATCAACGTCAGGAATACAGTGGTAACGTCAACTCAATTTCGTCTTAAGTCGACTTAAGTCGTTATTGCTTTTGACCACAGAAATGTTCACAGGTTGACTATAACAAAAGCCAATAGCATGTGCAGACCAATTGGGAGATTTTTGTGTTCAACAAATTCGAATATATCGACATTATTTATCAAATAGGCATGATTCATACATGATTCATCTAACGTGCAATACTTAATAGTTCGAGGTGCGGTCGAATTTTCACATGGCAAACATATTAGAATGCGATAAGAGTAATGTGATTTCTTTTGACTTTACTATTCAACTTCCGCAAGGCCGTTCAGTTAAAGATATGATAATCAACGTTTATTGTTAACTGAAATTGTAAATTTTCATATCGCTGTGCTTATGACGAACATTTGTAATCTATCACAAAATTGAGTTAGGAATACCATGATTTTGGTTGTCAACTAAAAATAGTTGCGATAACTGATAGTTATCATAAGGTCGAAAGCATAAAACACTTGTGGTAAAAAAAGAACAATGAGCGAAGTAATAGAGTAGTAGAAATAGAAAAAGGCTCTGCTTAAAGATAATTAAATATAGATCATTTAGTAGTGAGATGCAGCTATTGATAGAAAGTGATTAAATACTGTCATTTGTTCAACGTATGCCTAGAAATTGATGCCGTGGAATGGACTTCACTTGAAACTAAAAACTTTACTTTGAAGAAAAATTCGAGTGTAAAATTTCAAGAGGCCGTGCATGTTTGCTGTCGAGCAAAGTCGTTTATAAAAAATTATTCTTTGCTGTTTATATTATAGGAAAACGTGCGTTCTTAATGAATAGGGGATTGATGACACAGTTTTTGAATCTTATTCTTCTTCTTCTACTGAGCTGAGCTCAGCATGTTGCCTTTTTTTAGTATACAAAGTTGTTAGTTATGCTCACATTGAACAAAATCTTTGCATACTTTAAATTTAAGCCTTTTATTGCGTCGTTTTTCTGTCAATATCAACCGTATGGATTATCTTGATTTATGCTTGAACTTCTCGCCATTAGCAAGCCAATGTATTTGAGAGCTATTTACATCAAATAAGAAGCTGACTAGCATTATTTAAGCCAACTCGCTTTATGGCAGCAGTAATTTGTCATAAAAAATGCCCATGAGAATCTTGATTGGTCTTTATGTTGAGGCTTTCCTACGCTGATTGCACGCTATAAAATCGTGTCAAGCTTTTCTGATTAATTTATTTTTTGCAAACCAATTTCAGCGTTCGATTTTTAGCTAATTACTCACGCTGCTTTTTATAGCTACATTTAATAATAATTACAATTGAAAGCAATTAGTGGTTTGATATTTATCGCCATTTTTGTACGTTGAGTTCTGTTTTTTGTTGTAAAAATGTTGCCATTATAAGCGCGACCAAAGCCGCTGCAATTATTTGCATTTGTTCTATAAACTTTTACCAAATGAGGCAAGCAACGGCAATGGCAATTGCAACAACAACAACTGCTGCTCATGCAAATAAAGCGTAATTGCATTAAAAGCAGACCGCGTTGCCCGCATGTGCCATATACATATGTACATATGTACATACTCGTATGCCATAATACAACAACAACAACAGCAAAACTATAAAGTAGCAACAACAACAAAGAAAATTCATAACAATGAAATGCAGCTAAAATTGAATTAAATTAAGCTGAAATGAAATGAAGTGAAGTGAGCTTTCAGCAGAGATGCGATGAAGCGGAAGCGGACTTGGATTCGCGTGTCTCGCCCGTTGTTGTTGGGCGCACAAATTGCATTGAAATGTTGAATCGCCGCCGTATAAGCACGTACGCTACACGTCCGCTTCAGCAGCCAGACATGCATACTATATTCGTATTGGAAGGAGAGAGAGAGCGAGAGAGAGGGGAAGGGGCATTGTAATATTTTTTTGCAATGATCGACATTTGTGTAATTCATAAATGGCGCGCACGAAAACAGAACGAAATTCCAGCACTTTATTTCTAATTATTTGCAAGTGAATTGAGCGAATGAGCTGGTTTAAGTGGGTTATTTGTGGGTAGAGAGCCCCTTTACGACTCATACCTTTAAGAGAAACATTGCGTTTTTTGCTGCTTGCATTTCTGCACACACACACACACACACACACACACACACACACACACACACACACACACACACACACACACACACACACACACACACACACACACACACACACACACACACACACACACACACAATACGCGTAGGCAACAATACGCGTAGGCAACCACACTATACAGTCGGCTCCGCACATAAAATACCTGGGCGTGCTCCTGGACCACAGAATAAATTTCAAAGAACACCTGCAATACACAAGCGCAAAAGCCGCACGAGCAGGCGCCGCACTCAGCCGACTAATGCCTAACATCGGAGGCCCACGGCAACCTACGAGGATGCTTCTAGCTGCAGTAAGCAAATCCGTACTTATGTACGCTGCACAGGTCTGGGCGGATGCCACAGCAAACAGTTCGTATGTACGGAGAATGAAGTCGGAACATAGGCGTATAAACTTGCGAGTATGCTCCGCGTTCAGGACCGTCTCGGATGAAGCTGCAGGAGTTATCGCAGGACGCATGCCAATTGACCTGGCTGCCAGAGAAGCTGCCGCGTTATGGAGGGCCACAGACGAGGACCCAGCAACGATACGCCAAAAAAGCATCGACAGCTGGCAGGAAACATGGCGTAACTCCACTAAAGGTAGGTGGACCTATAAGCTTATCCCATTGATTCAACCGTGGGTGCAAAGAAAGCATGGCGATGTCAACTTCCACGTTACCCAATTTCTAAGCGGACATGGATGCTTCCGCCAGTACCTCCATAAATTCGGCCAGGCAGAAAGCCCCTACTGCCAATACTGCATCGATAGCATGGAGAATGCAGAACATGTCCTTCTAAACTGCGTAAGATTCGTAGACGCGAGGCGAGCCATAGAGAACTACACCGGAAGGCCAATTAACCCGACTGAGCTAGTGAGCAAAATGATTGAATCGCGAGAAGCGTGGGACGCAATAACCTTTGCAATCACAGCTATGTTACAACGCGTGCGCCAAGACGAGCAACAGATGAGAGTGACCGGCCAAACTACTGGCTCGTAAGAACTAGCTGACAACAGAGCCCTGCCTTGTGAAGTAAGACCTTAACTGATAGTGCCACAAGGACCCACAGGCTAGCGGCGCGGATAGGGAGGTGTTTTTAGTACGTAGGCGCGTGGCGTCGAAAAAAACACGCGAATCGTGCATGCTGATAGCTCCGGGCTATTAGTATCTTTGAAGATTTTCACCTTCCTGCGCATCGAAACCAAAAAAAAAAAAAAAAAAAACACACACACAACACACACACACACAACACACACACACACACAACACACACACACACACATACATATATGCCTAACTAAAAAATTCAATGACAGCGATTGCCGAAACAATTTATAGCATTGGAATTTCAATGGCATTTTCAATATTCAATTTTTTGCGTTTTCATTGGTAAGTTTATTCCAATTTGCCTTGCCGACAAAAAATTATTAACAAATAAGTATAAAATAAGAACGGCTTCGATATTTTGGTTCGAGTAAAATGTCACTACGGTATAATATATATTTCTTTCATTTCATTTGAAATCGAGTCTGAAATGGCCAAAATAGTTGCTTGTGATATACAATAATAGCATTCCGAGTAATACGAGACACTAAAGAAAATATTTCTGAAAATTTTGAATGCGATAAAGAATCGATATGAATATTTGCCACTATATATATGTACTTGCTTAAAATTATTGATAGGTACTTCTTTCATTAGTAAAGTGGATTCAAAATAAGCGTACATATTTGACTGTTTATATATGTAAATACATTACAAAGAAATGTTGCCTATATTTGATATTAGTTTTTTGGGGAAATCTTAAAACGAAATTTTGGAATCTTGAAATTTAAATTGGCACTGCCACTGATGACGAGATTTCCTTCCGTAATAGCATTACGCACGCCCAACGCAACGCAGCCATGAATGAAAAAACCATTTGTCAATTTGCGCAAAACAAGCGCTCGACACACAAATCCATTAAAATTGCCAATAAATGCTCGCGCTGCCTGCCACATTTCGCGCTTTTACAAACATTCTCAATTATTATTAATATTTTGCTGCTGTTGTTGTTTTTGTTGCATTTATCGGAGACTGTCATTTACAGTTCTTGCTGCCCCCTTCAAATAGGCCGTACAATTTGTTCGTGTGTGCGCGCACGTTTATATTTTCCTTAGCTGTGACTTCATTAAGAAAGTGCCTCCGCCCCGGCCCCGCCCCGTTCTTTATGAACATGCAAAACAAAATAATTTGTTCAAATTGTTTGACGCCTGGACTCGTTGCTGCCGCATGACGTGAGAAGTGGCAGGCGGCATGCGGCATGTGTCAGCGGCAAAGGGGGCAGTGGGCGTGCGAGAACACTTGTTCACTTGCGTGTGTGTGTGTGTGCGTGCTTGTGTGCTTGTGAGCCGTTGCAATTTTCATTTTGCGCGCTGACAGTTGAATGCGCTAAATGAGCGCGGTTCGTCTGGGTTAATGGAATGCCAATTGATATGTTCAGTGCGTGTGTGTGTGTATCTATGTATATAAGTACAACTGGTAGCTGTAAGTTGCCAGTTTTATTGCCTGCATGCATTTGGTTTCTGAGCGTTTTTGTTCGGCCGCAATTGATTAGCACAATTGACTGCTATATATATTCGATTTTAAGTGCTCTTAAATACTGTTATTAGTTATCTATTTATCTAAAATCTGCGCACATTATTTGCGATACGCCATTAATTTTTATTACACATATTATCAGCTCACTGCCTGTCTGGTCGCTGTCTAAACTGTTGGCCTGCCCGTAGTTTGATTCATTTTCCATACCAATTAACACAGGTTTTTTTGAATAAACTTTCTATAATTTATTTTTGATTGCTGCCTGTCGCTATAAGTAAATACTAATATTTTCAATTAAAGCTCATGTGCTCCGTCATTAAAAGCATTGCTTACAAATATCGTACAAATTAATTAATATAATATTTAAAATGTTAAATATATTCTAGAAAGCTAGGCCTAAGCCCACACGGACTGTTGCACCAATCAATTATTAATTATTATTAAAAAGGTATATTCTTCAACAAAACCTGACACATTTATAAAAAAAAGCTTGCTGGCAACTGTACTATAAATCAGCTTTTACACAAAACGTACTTTCGTTCCTTTATGTGGGAAAGTTGCTAGCGTTTCCTGAAATGAAAAGTGCTTTTTATCGTCCGTGCTTAACCCGATTTTTCAAAAACCTTTTCCTAACATTTTTATTTTACTTCACTCCTTCCTAATGCCACGTAGGTCAAATCTGCTAGTTTAGGCAGATCTTGGAGCTGAGATGCCATCTATACCCAATACCCCAATACTATGCTCGAAGCGCCAAATTGCGATTTTAGTCATAAAATTGTCTAAAAATACAAAAGGAGTATCGCTGCACTTTCTTTTCCATCCAAGCTACCTGTAACATCGTTGAACTCTACTCCTTCCTGCACCCCAACCAAGCCATTTGACATTTTAAAAGCTATTTTGCAACTCAGAGATGCGCTTTCAGTAAGTAATCACGAAGTTGTTAAAATAAATCCGTTGGTCCGTTGTAAATCGAAGGCAATAAAAGTAAAAGTCGCTTTAAGAGAGCACTTTAAGTGGTTAGGTATCTACCACTTGGCAGTACCACAAAAATGCAACAACGCGATTTATTATTGCAGCAATAAAATGAACTCATCAGCTGCAATAACACCATCAACAATAAAAATAATATAGCAGATCGACAAGAGATCGTCGCAGATGAGGAAGGCGCGCGGCGGTGTTAACGATCACTTTCATTGAAATGAATTGAATTGATATTTGCAATAACAACAAAAACAAAAACAAAAATAAAAAAACAGTCTTATTGAGACAATAACAACGTGTACAGTCACAGTGGTACTCGGAGTCGCTGCTGGAGAAGCAACAACAATTTTCACTCAAAGTCCAACAGCAACAATAAAAAACAGCGCAGTGTCAGAGCGCTGTAATGACTGTAAACTATTGAATTAAAATATTATTTATGCATATCAAAGGCAGCAACAATTAGTACAACAACAACAAAAACAACACGAACGACTACATACAGCAAACAGCCAAAGTATTATGTGCAATTGTGGCATTCAGCTGGAATATGCATTTCAAAAGCCGTTGTTATTTATTGTCTTTGTTAGTGCTGTTGCTTGATTGTTTTTGTTGTTGCTGTGGTTACTGTGAGTGGCGTTGTTCTTTTTTGTTGTGATTGTAGAGTGTGTTTATGATTTTGTCTTCAAGTATCACGACCAGATTGAATTTGCCCAGTGCAGGGAACCAGTGTCGTTTCACATTTGGGTTCGGGAAAGGGCCAACAGTTCGAAGTTGCTGGGTTCAAGACCGGTCTCAGACCATCTAAAAAGAGAAATTGTGTTTTTCAAACTGTTTCTTTGCGCGGCGCCACTTCTTGCGACGAATTGGAAATTCTTCGAGAATATTCTTTGCCATGAAAAGCTTTTCAACCCGTTCGAATTCGGTTACTTGTAGGTCCCGTTAATTTGTGCAAATTACAACAAGCACACACAAGTTAACGCGAGTAAGCTAGGCCTAAGTCCACAGGGGATGTTGCGCCAGTCAAGCATTATTATTACTATACATATCTTAAATATAAGCAATTTTCCAACATTCATTCACGTCAAGAATATTTCGAAATTTTCTTATATTAATATTAATGATATCAAACATTCATATATGTATATCAACATTTATTATTTTTGAAACGAGCGCATCTGTTAATAAAGATGCCCCTAGTTGTTTGGAGCAAGTAGCTGCCAAGCGCCTAACAATGGCAGTCCAATCCAGTCGGACATTCATCATGCATCATGACGCTGCATGCGTTTATTTTCCCAATCAGCTTTCGAAGAGCATTTAGTCACTTGAGTGCCAAATGCTTTTTATTGCTATAAAATTAATTGATTGATTTTACATTTTTCATTGTTGCTGTGTTGCTCTGTTGCTCTGTTGCACTGTTGCTATTCTGTTCTGTTGTAGTTGTAGCATTTTTGGAATTATGCTCGATTGCATTTCATATTTAAAATCGTTACAATTCATTGCAATTCGCAACAACAACAACGACAACAACAACAACAGCAACAACATGCTCAACCAATTCCATTGCAATGCCTGCGTTTGCTTTCTCACTGCCGCTCAATTCGATTCAATTGAACTCAATACAATGCGATTTGATTTCATGATTCGATGCAATGCGATTTGTTTTTGCATTTTTGTTTGTTGTGTTGTACTTTTTGTTGTTGTATTTTGTTCATACATTTTGAGTTGACCCATTTCTCGTTTGACTGCCATTTTCCATTTTGCAAAATACAATCGGCATATTGTATTTTATGTGTGTGTGTGTGTGTGTGTGTGCATTTAATGTGGTTTCGTTGTAAAATTTATTGTTGCAAATTGATGACTGCAATTTCCTTAATTCATTTTAGTTTTGCTTTACTTTATTCATTTCATTTTGGTCTTCTTTTCTCTCTTTTCATTTTTAATACCGTTTTCAGTTTATTTTTATTTTAAATTTTATTATGATGGCATGTGCATAAATTTTTAATTGCTCGTCGGCGTTGCCAATGCTTTTAATGCGGGTTTTATTATGCAAAAGGCTTTTTGTGAGGATTTCGTGAGTATGGGCGAGAGATAGAGAGGGGGAGTTCCGGAACACACAGCAACGTTAATAGTATCCGGAGTGAGTGTAAGTTTTTATTTAATTGCAGTTTACAATTAACATCGAGTGAAAGAGCTAATCCCGAGAGACGAAACTATCAAATTAATTAATTAACTAGCAGTTTTGTATCTATATGAAATGCGTTGGAAATTTCTAGTTAATGCTTCCCCTTGGTAAAGATAATAAAAATTACTAATCTAAAGGTGGCATAATTGGCTTTTCGAGAGGATTTGATGGTTTTATAGCATAAGAGACTGTCTCTTTTGTAAACAAATATTGTTTATTGTAAAGTGATGATAAATACTTAAAAGTGGCTTATGAAATTTGTTCTCTGTTCCTTCTTTTCTAGCTGCATTAATTGTAAGATGAATATTTTTTATTATTCATTATATATTGAAAATGCATTAAAATTTTCCAACACTTAAAATTCTAATTTTTCTTTCTGGAACATTTAAGTTGACACTATATGCCTTTAATACACTCATAATCTACTCGCTTTTGGAGATTATGACATTAACTTAAATCCAATTCTATTAGCCATGTTCCACATTTCAGTTTCATACAAAATTCAAACCGATTGCAATTGAAATTGAATTCACTCCCCCAGCGATATACTCAAGATCTTAAGATTAACGAAGGACATTTATAATTGTTTGATACAGAAACAAAGATATAGATATAGGATATAGGATAATGAAAACTTAAATCAATAAATCTGATAAAACCAACAAAATGCTTTACTGAACGTCTTGAGAGACTTACCCTTCTTCAGACTTTTAATTTGAGGCTTGGCCACTTCGACAGTCGCTGCCACGCCCAGCACTTGATTCTGTTTAACGGCCGGAGGTGGCGACAGTGAACCGCGCATCTTCTTGGCCACACACAAATCTAGCGGCTGATCGAGCATGACAGCGGTGGCGGCGCTGTTGTCATCCTCGCTGGCGTCGCTCAGGGAGAGCGAGGCGCTGCGCTGGGGTACCACGTCGAGGGAGTTCATTTGCTGCGAGTACTGTTGCTGGAAGTTGCGCAGTATGCTCTTGGGCGATTTGGCGGATGCGGGTGACAACGTGGGCGTCGCAGTCGTCATAGAGAAAGTCTCCTCCATGCCGTCCCGTGGGAGCGCAGTCAGCGCCGTTTGCTCTCCATTGCCACCAATTTGGGGTGGCACGCGCCAGCCGAGTATGTCAGCAATGGCGTGCGAGGTGGGTCTATTCGGAGGATGGCCGTAGACGTGCGGATGCCAGCTGGCGGCCTCGGCGTAGTGCGACTTCTGTTTGAGCACAAGGTCGGCTTGCGCCGCGGCCACGTTCGTGGGCGATGCAGCAGCTGCATGCAACGACTCAGCGCGGCGCTGCTGCGGCGTCTTTGAACGCGGCGCTGGTGGCGGCGGCGGCGAGAGCGTGCTGTGTGGCAGTGGCGCCGACATGCACGCACCAATCGGAGCGGGCAGATGTGCTAAGGGGGATTTCGTAAGCATGCCATTTGTGTAGTTCGTTTGTGCCGCGTGGGCGTAGGAGGAGCGTGTCGATTCCAGCGACTTCTGCAGAAATGTGGTGGCCGAGAGCGGCGCTGAGAGAGAGCGCTCTTCGACGTTGCTGGGATCGCGTATTTTGAGCAGGTTGGCCAATTTCTCCTTGCCGCTGGGGCTGATGAGCGTTTGCTGATTGGCGCTGTTGTTGTTGTTCAGCGTGGACATGTTGTTGTTATTAATGTTATTGTTATTGTGGTTGTGGTTGCTGTTGATGTTGTTGCTGTTTATATTACTGCTGTTGTTGTCGTACATATGCGCCATTGGTGGTATCGTCAATGGACTGCGGTAGACATACGAGCTGGTGGCCATCTTGATATCGCACTCGGCGTATGTTGCTTGCAATTGGTTGTTGTTGCTGTGTTGCAGCAGTTTGTGTTGTTCTTTGGCTAAAATCTCTTCCGTATCGAATATGGGCGCATGCGTTCCACTGACCATTTCCGCTACTGTGTCACGATCGATTTCGGGCATCATTTAGACGACGCTAGTGGGAGCAAGGGCGTGACCAGTGTGGGCAGGGCGTTGGTTACTCACTGAAATGGAATAAAGAGAAATACAATTATTTTACCAAATTTTAATTATATACGGTTAGATTAATCAGAGTTGCATTTGATTCCAATTTTGTAGCTCTATTGAAGATATGATATTCAGGAGCTTTTAGTAAAACTATTTAAATAAATTGATATGCAAAATATTCCTAAATAGTGAGCAAAATACGTATGCATACTTTGCTTTACCTTGTATATATGCTTTATAAAATTTTCATTTAATTTGGCATAAAATATTTCTTGTCAGTGGCTTCTTTGCATGCCTCTGTGCTATATTTGGCCAATTCCCAGAGCAACTCAATTTGCATACGTGCCGCATGCATTCAGTTGCCATTTACTACCAACATTTCAATTTAATTAAAGCAATTAATTAACAGCATTGCTGAAGCCCACTTGAAACACACACACACACACCCACGCGCATGAACTCATGCTTGTGTGCATGTGTAAGCACACTAAGGCACACAGGCGAAAGTTTAATTTGGCACAAGCCAGTTGCACGTAGTCCGAGAGACGGCAGCAGGGTAGGGAAGCAGAGTGACGCTCGGTGTTGCTTTCCACTTAAAAGCCTTTCCGAGGTAATTTGCCAACCTTCAACCTTAAACGGGCACACTAGCGCGCACATGCTCTTACACTCACACACACTTGCACACTGAAGCGCACATGCATATATAATTTTGATGCCATGAAATATTGTAACAGCAGCAATGAAAATGCCACTTTTTCAACCTCGCCACGCTCTCGCTTGTGTGCATGTGTGCCATATGTGCAGGCTCTAGTCTGTGCGCGTGTTTGTGTGAAAGTGCTACACACGAGCTATTTCAAAAGGACCTGTTTTGACAAAACTTTCGAAAGCGTTGAGCTTGTGTCATATATGTATGTATATAGTATATGTATGTGTATGTGTGTGCTACTTTATTATAGCAACATTCCAAACTGACAGCAATTTATGTTAATTTTCAATGGCTTTCAGGACAAATTTTCAGCATATTTGCAGGCTTCTTTGGCTTTCGAGCTTTGAGCCAGACACTCCCGCTATTGACCCTCTTTAGTGAAGCTTAATGAATTGGGCACATAAAACATAAAAGACTGAAGTTCAGAAGCACACGGAAAAAAATTTGCCTTAGTTCTAACATAGCTAATTAGTAGTGTAAATATGATGGTTCTGGCGCAGGAGCAATTTTGAGCAGTTTTTTCAGTACGGTGGAGCAAAAATGTGACGTCACCAGTGAAAATTTGTATGTGTGGAGCAAATTTTTTGCTCCCAATTCCTCAATGACGTCATCGTTCTCCTCACCATATGACGTCATCAGTGATAATGTAAACAATATGATGACGTCATCAGTGATAATGTAAACAATATGATAAAATTAGAATTTCGCAATCCGAATTTCACAATTAGATGTAATTTGAATAAATATATGTATGTATGTATGTATATATATATGTATGTATGTATGTATATATGTGTATGTATATATGTATGTACGTATGTATATGTATGTATATATGTATGTATGTATGTATATGTATGTATGTATATGTGTATATGTATGTGTGTATGTATGTATATGGGATCGAGAACCTAAGCGCGGGGCAAGCGCGAGAGCGGCTCTAACGTTGACCATAACAATGTGTGTGTGTGTGTGTGAATTTATGAGCCACTTGCAGCAGCACAGCTAAGAATTAACAGCATGTTGATTCTTGCTAACCATCCATAGAGCGATAATGTGTGCTGTATAACTACGGGGACCAACCGTACTATATTATATAGAACAGTACTCTATTTCAATCCGATGTCTATATGATATATTTTGTTATAAAAAACATGGAAATGTTCTCTATTTTAAAATTGTGTTCTATATTTGTTCTATATTTAATACAAAACGAATTATTATCAGTAGTGTAAATATACCGGTTCGTGCGCAACCTGTGGAGCAGGGTTGAGTGGGGTTCAGTGAAAATTTGTATGTGTGGAGCACAAAATTTGCTCCACCATATGTAGGGGTGAAACGATGACGTCATCAGTGAAAATGACGTCATCAATGATAATGTAAACAATATGATGACGTCAGTGAAAATGACGTCATCAGTGATAATGTAAACAATATGATAAAAAATAGAATTTCGCAATTCGAATTTCACAAGTAGATGTAATTTGAATAAATATATGTATGTATATATGTATGTATATATGTATGTATATATATATATATGTATGTATGTATATATGTATGTATATAGGTATATATGTATATATGTATGTATGTATATGGGATCGAGAACCTAAGCGCGGGGGCAAGCGCGAGAGCGGCTATAACGTTGACCATAACAATGTGTTTGTTGTGAAATAGAGCAGGAGCACAGCTAAGAATTAACAGCATGTTGATTCTTGCTAACCATCCATAGAGCGATAATGTGTGCTGTATGATGCGTATGACTTAGAATTTTTAAGAGGAAGATCAATTTTGTTTGTTTACATTAAAGATTCGTTGGCGATAGTAGTATATGATGCATTAGCGTGTGAATATTGTTTGTTTACATTAAAGATTCGTTGGCGATAGTAGTATATGATGCATTAGCATGTGAATATAACTAATGATTTTTATGAGCAGGAACACAGCTAAGAATAGCAGCAAGTTGAATATAGCTTATTCCAATCTAGAACTTTTATAAACAAATATTGTGAAAATGAAGAAAGAAATGAAGGATACAAATACAATCCTATATATTTCATATTTAAGCTTGCAGCAGACAAAGTGCAGACTTGAGATATTTTAGCTGAAACTTGTCTCAGTCTTCTCCAATGCATTGAATATATAAAATGGATAGTCAACATTTGCTATCTGGCACGCTATTCTTTCACATAATGTGTTCACCATATCAATCTACAGGAATTTATACTAACAATATTTTATTTAAATAAAATAACAAAAGATTAATAAAAAATGTTTATTTATTCATTTCAGTATGCTGATTTACAAATCTTATAGACTATAACAAACGGAAAAAGCTTAACCTAAAGCAATTAGCATTTACATCTTAATCTAGACATTGTTGTAAAAACTTATGGATACACAATTTGAACAACATCTAAATTATTTTTCAATTAATTTGATAATGTCCCCACGCTAATGTGTTAACACCATCTTCTTGAATACATCTCTTATCATCTGAACAACTTAATATTAATTTTTTGAGCTCTTGTGTATACAATTGATGAACTCTTGATCTAAATATATACATATTACCATAGAATTGTTTCTTCCTCAACAAACAATCTTTATAATCTTCTATACTAAGGTTTTTTAATAAAGCTTTTTTAACGCCTTTTGCTTTTTTTTACTTGTTTACAATTGATCGTATCAATAGAATACATTTTTGATCGAAGGCCGACGAATTCCCTCATTATATTTCCGTTGTTTTCATCTTTCATCATGCCGAGAACTTTTTTGTTTTTCAAAGGCAAATTGAAGGCATTGTCATTTGAATATCCTGAAGTATCGAAATACAAATCTATATCATCTCTAATGTCTTTATAAAAATCTTCAGTCTGAATATTGTAAATGAATGAGTCTGTATCCATGTAATTTAAAGTTAAATTTGCACCAAATTTCGGTTTCATATAATTATAATGGAAATCATACATTTTTAATTTGGATAATTCAAGTACCGTAAAACCTAAATATATAGGTTTATTATACAACGAATGAACCCTATTCAATTGGATTGCAACCATGTCATCTGTAAACAATGTAGAGCTATGATAATTGGGTTTTGCAATTAGAGCGCGAGCACCTAAATGTTTTCTATAACTTTCCCATTCAGTTACAATTTTAACATCTTTTCTCTTATCGACATTTTCCATTGTTTTGCCGTATACGGCATTATTTAAGAGTTTAAAGAAATTTTTTTCAAACTCGTTTTTAGCTAATGTTCTATGATGAGTATTCAAATCTATATATTGCTTCAACCAACTCGACTGTTTAAATTTCAAAATTGTGTGTATTTTTTTCAACTTTAATCCATTTGCTAGACATTGCTTAAGATTTCTATGATGAATAATGTAATTAGTTTTATTATTTAAATCTGCTATTAATTTTTTACATTGGGTTATGGGGCTGTTTTTATTTTCTACACAAAATGGCAAGTCATTATGTAGAATATGGTAATTTTCTGGATACTCTAAATCTACTTCAAGTATATAACCAAAAGAAGAATTTTCTTCAATTGATTCTATCTCAAAGTCATCGAAATTTTGCATCCATTCAAATCCACCATATGGAAGCTTTTCCGACATTGCCCAACCATACAGATTATTTGCATCTAAATACATTAAATATTCTGATGGTTGGGTAATGTCGTAATCACTCATATATTTATTGTTTGCCTTGGAATGTCTCTTGCAGCATTGGACAAGTCCACCTCGTATTCCCTTTTGTACAAAATTGTACATATCTATATCGGTAAGGAGCTCAAGTTCAATATTAGTTGTTTTAAGCATTGCATCCCAAGATAAGCCTGGAGCAGTATAATATTGACAGGGATCTAGCCCATAAATATTTTTGCAAACCTTTCTAAAATTTTCAAAAATATCTGTCAATAGTAAAACATCTGTTTTCAAATACAACATCATATAACTAAGCAATGTCGAACAATTGAAAACATCCCAAACTTTTTCAGCATGTTCATAATCCTCAATTGAACATTCTATATTACACAATTTGTTGAAAAATTCATGTCGAGTTGGAAGTTTTTTCTCATTAAGGCGATCTACAGAATTTATATAATCATAGGGAAAGACACCCTTTCTTCTAACTAAATTAAACTCAGCTTCAATTGGATACATCTCTCTTGTAATATGTAAATCATTAACAGCTAAATTATTAGCTAAACTATCTAAGCTTGATGCCATAAACCGAAATGAATCTAAAAATCGCAATTCAATTGTATTTTTCTCATCCACAAATATGCGTTTCGAAAGAGATACATACAATTCCTTATTTAAAGGGATTACATGTATATCTCCTGGAAATAATGTGAGTTCTTTGATAAAAAGATGACAATCATAACCGGAAAAGTTATGGAAAAATATAGGAATAAATTTTGCAATCTGATATCTCAAATTGCATTCATTATGGGCTGGTCCTCTATATTTTCCAGTTAAATGGCAATGATCAGCCACTCTATCATTTCCCAGCTCTTTATTACAGATATGACATAATATGCTATCAAATTGTTTTCGAATTTCCTCAGATGTGAGGAAATTCATCGGCCTTACTATAGCTAAATAATTATAATAAATATCTTTTAAATCTCTAACTAAATACTCTACAAATTTTTTTGGTGAATCTACACCTGAATATTGAACTAATTTACTATAACTATTATTAGAACATTTTATATAATAACTAAATGCAAAAGGTACATGCTTTTGAATACTCTTAACTTGTGCTGAGTTTTGAAAATTTTCACTTTGTAAAATACACTCAAAATCAGCATATACTACAACGGGTACATCTAACTCCCGTTCATAATTTTTATATCGTAGAACTACATTCTTACCTCTTGGCATTTCAGCAACCATTTTGCTGCAACGCAGTTTATGCTTCTGTAACGCTTCTGCATCGTGAGTATATTGTAGGCAAGCATTACACATATATAATCGATGATCATATTGGGTAACTTGCTTACTCAGCAATCTATTGAAAAAATAGAAAACCAAAATATATAAAAATTTTAAATATATAAATCGAATAATATAAATATTGTATATAAATTGTTGTTATTCTTATTATTGAATATATGTACCTTGAAATATGTTTTATCCACACGTAGTGGAACTGCTGTTCTTTCTGGATTAGCATCAGGTTGATATGGTGCTCCTTTTCGGCAGCAGTGCTATAGTAGGGACCAACTACTTTATGGAGCTCTTCATCGAATCCGAAAATATTAATGCTGATGCTGCTGTTTTGGTCCTCAAACTTTTTTGCGTCTTTAATTAGTAGAGGGAATGTCAGATCCTTGAAATTTAGCTCTATATTGTTGCGCAAGGTTATTAAATCAGCCTTAATGTCTGCTATTTGATAGTTGCAACATCTCTGAGGATCACGTTCCACTGGACACAGCGCTGATATTATCGCCCACTTGAAACAGAATTCATCACTATTTCGTATGTTTATACAGGCATTCTTCTTGTACACTTCATATGGCAGTGGTAGATATCGCGATCCTTTTATTGGTCTATATTGATTGATGTTAATTTCCAGATGAGAGAGTCTTATTAATGTCCAGCCGCTATCTCTTTCTTGAAATTCAGCTAGTTTTGTGCAGAGTTGCATACACATGTCCTCATAGCTAGAAATCACTTGTGGTTCAATTTGAGCTACACTCATTTTAGTTTGAAATGATTTCAAGTCAATAACTATTTCATCATCACTGGACATTTTTATGAATTCAGCAAACAGTTCTATATTATATTTAATTGCTGAATGTTTTTCGAGCATATCGTTTAACATTTTTATTATAATTGGTTGAGAATTTTTCAAAAATTGATCAGGTATTAGTTGACCTTCATCTTTATTTTCAAATACAACTGTTTCAATGCGCTCATTAAACGCCGATTTAACACTTTTAAAGTTTTCGTCTTTTGTAATAGCACAATTTCTCTTATGTTTATTTGTGCGTACGTGATAGTTCCAGGATTTGAATGTAACATTTTCACCACAAATGGCACAAGGTACTTTTCTGTTGAAATCAATCAACTGATTTACATTATTGTTATTATTATTATTATTATTGCTGCACGATGGCAGACAATCTTGTGGCTGATGATAGACTTTAGTATGTCGTGTTAACTTATCAGCTCTCGAAAATGTTTGTTTGCATATTTCACATGCAATATCGACTTTATTATGTTTATTTAAAATATGTCGATTTAGCGTATATTTATAACTAAATCCGCATCCGCACACTTCACAATTGAATCCTTTCATTTTGATTTTTTTAAATTACAATAGTTTTGAGCTTTTATCCTTGTTGCTGTTCAGATGAAAGTTGAAACAGTACTATTAAAGCTTCACGTTCATTCACCCTTTATATAAGAAGCGACAATGATCCGAACGATCATTTTTGCGCTCGGTTTCTGCGTTGTTGTTGTTTTTATGTATGTGCTATTCTATATGTCGACAGCTCGGGCAGCAAAAAAAATATACGAAGGATCAGAACGACACTCGGTCAGCTGATATTCCCGACAGCGCTGCGTTCGGTTTCTGTGTTGTTGTTGTTTATATATGCTGACTGAGCATTTTTTGTGTTCGGGTTCTGTGTTGTTGTTGTTTATAATGAAGCTTCGCTCTCGGAAGCACCCGCTGTGTCCGTTGTTGCTGCTGTCTATAATGAAGCTTCGCTCTCGGAAGCACCCACTGTGTCCTTTGTTGCTGCTGTCTATAATGAAACTTCGCTCTCGGAAGCACCCGCTATGCCCGGCGTTGTTGCTGTTTGTTTCTGCGTAAGCAATGTCGTGTTCTCTACAAGCTGAACCCAAGGGATTAATTCCTCTATCGCCTCTTGCTAAACGTTTTTCAATTTCGTCCCGGCCCACAAAACTGATAGCCTGGTAAATGAAGTTCCACTGGCAACGAATTTATTAGAACCTTAGCAAATTTTAAACACAGGCGTTCAACGCTATAACAAATTACTAATACAATATTGGATAAGGACTTCGCCTTGTGTGGGAATATTTTTGATAGAGTTTAATCAAAATGTTCTTTTAAAAATAGGTCATGTCAAATCATATAATCAACTACGAATTATATATATATTAAACAATGAAAGTAATTTTTTTTGTCCTTCATTTTATGATTTCCGATTTTAAAAGTGTATCATCTTATCTGCTATCAACTTATCTGCTATCAGCTTATCTGCTATCAGCTTATCTGCTATCAGCTTATCTGCTATCAGCTTATCTGCTATCAGATATCAGGTATCAGGTATCAGATATCTGTTATCAGATATCAGGTATCAGGTATATATCAGGTAACAGGTTATCAGCTTATCTGCTATCAGCTTATCTGCTATCAGCTTATCTGCTATCAGCTTATCTGCTATCAGCTTATCCGCTATCAGCTTATCTGCTATCAGATATCAGGTATCAGGTATCAGATATCTGTTATCAGATATCAGGTATCAGGTATATATCAGGTAATAGGTTATCAGCTTATCTGCTATCAGCTTATCTGCTATCAGCTTATCTGCTATCAGCTTATCCGCTATCAGCTTATCTGCTATCAGATATCAGGTATCAGATATCTGTTATCAGGTATCAGATATCTGTTATCAGATATCAGGTATTAGGTATATATCAGTTCCACTGTCAACGAATTTATTATATTATTAAGTAGACTTCCTTCGACAACAAATCGATTAGGACTGATTTGATTTTTATAGTTTACTACCATATTATAATGAATAATGTTTTAACCTTTCACACAGTCCATTAACCCATTAATAGCCAAGACCATTTAAAATCAGAAATCATTAGTTTCATTTATTTAATTGTAATCAAATACACATAAGAAACATAAAAAAGATAAAAATTTCAAAAAAAAAAATATTAATTAGTAGGTTTTTGAGCCTGTACCCAAGCGGGTACAGTGGGAGGGAACGGGTTAAAGACTAATGTAAAACAACAAATGTATATGTTTCAAATAGATTTTCATCAGTTGCTAAGATGCGTCTAATAAAACAACACCAAAACATAATTGCTAGAAATGTCGATATTTCTTCAAATAATCATCAAAAACTAAGACATAGTTCACTACTTCCTAACACCATAAGAGCCCTTATTGTTGGACCATCAAATTGCGGAAAGACCAATGTTATGATAGGTCTAATAGAAAGTCCTAATGGGCTAAAATTTGAAAATATATATTTGTATTCAAAATCTTTACATCAGCCTAAATATGAATATTTAAGACAATTGATAACACCAATTAAAGGTATGGAGTTCTATACATTCCATCATGATTTTTGATGATGTTGCCTGCGAGAAACAAAATAATATTCGTGCATATTTCTGCCTGGGTCGGCATAAAAATGTTGATAGCTTCTATCTGTATCAAACATATACACGTATACCAAAGCATTTAATACGTGACAATGCTAACATGATAATTATGTTTAAACAAGATGAACTGAATATGAAGCATATATATCATGATCATGTTGGTGGGGATATGTCATTTAAAACGTTTTGTCAAATGTACACAGAATGTTGGAAGGATAAATATGGATTCCTTGTTATAAGCAAAGATGATGATATTGATTCTGGACGCTATAGAAAGGGCTTCAATATTTTTATTAAACAATAAAATGTCAGATGCTATAACTAAATTGTTTAGTATGTTATCTGCTCTCAAGCTATTACAACTGATTCAACAACTTGATTTACCTGATATCTGATAACAGATAAGCTGATAACCTGTTACCTGATAACCTGTTACCTGATATCTGATACCTGTTACCTGATATCTGATACCTGTTACCTGATATCTGATAACAGATATCTGATACCTGATACCTGATATCTGATAGCAGATAAGCTGGTATATAGCTGGTATAGAGCTGGTATAGAGCTGGTATAGAGCTGATAAGCTGATATCGGATAAGCAGATAGCAGATAAGCTGATAGCAGATAAGCTGATAGCGGATAAGCTGATAGCAGATAAGCTGATATACTTTTAAAATCGGAAATCATAAAATGAATGATAAAAAAAATGACTTTCATTGTTTAATATATATATATATACATATATATATATATATATATATATATATATATATATATATATATATATATATATATAATTCCTAGTTGCTTATATGATTTGACATGACCTATTTTTAAAAGAACATTTTGTTTACACTCTATCAAAAATATTCCCACACAAGGCGAAGTCCGTATCCAATATTGTATTAGTAATTTGTTATAGCGTTGAACGCCTGTGTTTAAAATTTGCTAAGGTTCTAATAAATTCGTTGCCAGTGGAACTTCATTTACCAGGCTATCAGTTTTGTGGGCCGGGACGAAATTGAAAAACGTTTAGCAAGAGGCGATAGAGGAATTAATCCCTTGGATTCAGCTTGTAGAGAACACGACATTGCTTACGCAGAAACAAACAGCAGCAACGACGGGCATAGCGGGTGCTTCCGAGAGCGAAGTTTCATTATAGACAGCAGCAACAAAGGACACAGTGGGTGCTTCCGAGAGCGAAGCTTCATTATAGACAGCAGCAACAACGGACACAGCGGGTGCTTCCGAGAGCGAAGCTTCATTATAGACAGCAGCAACAACGGACACAGCGGGTGCTTCCGAGAGCGAAGCTTCATTATAAACAACAACAACACAGAACCCGAACACAAAAATGCTCAGTCAGCATATATAAACAACAATAACAACACAGAAACCGAACACAAAAATGCTCAGTCAGCACATATGAACAACAACAACAACATAGAAACCGAACACAAAAATGCTCAGTCAGCATATATAAACAACAACAACACAGAAACCGAACACAAAAATGCTCAGTCAGCATATATAAACAACAACAACAACACAGAAACCGAACACAAAAATGCTCAGTCAGCATATATAAACAACAATAACAACACAGAAACCGAACACAAAAATGCTCAGTCAGCATATATAAACAACAATAACAACACAGAAACCGAGCGCAAAAATGCTCAGTCAGCATATATAAACAACAATAACAACACAGAAACCGAGCGCAAAAATTATCGTTCGGCTCATTGTCGCTTCTTATATAAAGGACGAATGAACGTGAAGCTTTAATAGTACTGTTTCAACTTTCACCTGAACAGCAACAAGGATAAAAGCTCAAAACTATTGTAATTTAAAAAAAAAAATCAAAATGAAAGGATTCAATTGTGAAGTGTGCGGATGCGGATTTAGTTATAAATATACGCTAAATCGACATATTTTGAATAAACATAATAAAGTCGAGATTGCATGTGAAATATGCAAACAATCATTTTCGCGAGCTGATGCGTTGGCACGACATAATAAAGTTTATCATCAGCCACAAGATTGTCTGCCATCATGCAGCAATAATAATAATAATAATAATAATAATAATAACAATAATGTAAATCAGTTGATTGATTTCAACCGAAAAGTACCTTGTGACAGTTGTGGTGAAAATGTTACATTCAAATCCTGGAACTATCACGTACGCACAAATAAACATAAGAGAAATTGTGCTATTACAAAAGACGAAAACTTTAAAAGTGTTAAATCGGCGTTTAATGAGCGCATTGAAACAGTTGTATTTGAAAATAAAGATGAAGGTCAACTAATACCTGATCAATTTTTGAAAAATTCTCAACCAATTATAATAAAAATGTTAAACGATATGCTCGAAAAACATTCAGCAATTAAATATAATATAGAACTGTTTGCTGAATTCATAAAAATGTCCAGTGATGATGAAATAGTTATTGACTTGAAATCATTTCAAACTAAAATGAGTGTAGCTCAAATTGAACCACAAGTGATTTCTAGCTATGAGGACATGTGTATGCAACTCTGCACAAAACTAGCTGAATTTCAAGAAAGAGATAGCGGCTGGACATTAATAAGACTCTCTCATCTGGAAATTAACATCAATCAATATAGACCAATAAAAGGATCGCGATATCTACCACTGCCATATGAAGTGTACAAGAAGAATGCCTGTATAAACATACGAAATAGTGATGAATTCTGTTTCAAGTGGGCGATAATATCAGCGCTGTGTCCAGTGGAACGTGATCCTCAGAGATGTTGCAACTATCAAATAGCAGACATTAAGGCTGATTTAATAACCTTGCGCAACAATATAGAGCTAAATTTCAAGGATCTGACATTCCCTCTACTAATTAAAGACGCAAAAAAGTTTGAGGACCAAAACAGCAGCATCAGCATTAATATTTTCGGATTCGATGAAGAGCTCCATAAAGTAGTTGGTCCCTACTATAGCACTGCTGCCGAAAAGGAGCACCATATCAACCTGATGCTAATCCAGAAAGAACAGCAGTTCCACTACGTGTGGATAAAACATATTTCAAGGTACATATATTCAATAATAAGAATAACAACAATTTATATACAATATTTATATTATTCGATTTATATATTTAAAATTTTTATATATTTTGGTTTTCTATTTTTTCAATAGATTGCTGAGTAAGCAAGTTACCCAATATGATCATCGATTATATATGTGTAATGCTTGCCTACAATATACTCACGATGCAGAAGCGTTACAGAAGCATAAACTGCGTTGCAGCAAAATGGTTGCTGAAATGCCAAGAGGTAAGAATGTAGTTCTACGATATAAAAATTATGAACGGGAGTTAGATGTACCCGTTGTAGTATATGCTGATTTTGAGTGTATTTTACAAAGTGAAAATTTTCAAAACTCAGCACAAGTTAAGAGTATTCAAAAGCATGTACCTTTTGCATTTAGTTATTATATAAAATGTTCTAATAATAGTTATAGTAAATTAGTTCAATATTCAGGTGTAGATTCACCAAAAAAATTTGTAGAGTATTTAGTTAGAGATTTAAAAGATATTTATTATAATTATTTAGCTATAGTAAGGCCGATGAATTTCCTCACATCTGAGGAAATTCGAAAACAATTTGATAGCATATTATGTCATATCTGTAATAAAGAGCTGGGAAATGATAGAGTGGCTGATCATTGCCATTTAACTGGAAAATATAGAGGACCAGCCCATAATGAATGCAATTTGAGATATCAGATTGCAAAATTTATTCCTATATTTTTCCATAACTTTTCCGGTTATGATTGTCATCTTTTTATCAAAGAACTCACATTATTTCCAGGAGATATACATGTAATCCCTTTAAATAAGGAATTGTATGTATCTCTTTCGAAACGCATATTTGTGGATGAGAAAAATACAATTGAATTGCGATTTTTAGATTCATTTCGGTTTATGGCATCAAGCTTAGATAGTTTAGCTAATAATTTAGCTGTTAATGATTTACATATTACAAGAGAGATGTATCCAATTGAAGCTGAGTTTAATTTAGTTAGAAGAAAGGGTGTCTTTCCCTATGATTATATAAATTCTGTAGATCGCCTTAATGAGAAAAAACTTCCAACTCGACATGAATTTTTCAACAAATTGTGTAATATAGAATGTTCAATTGAGGATTATGAACATGCTGAAAAAGTTTGGGATGTTTTCAATTGTTCGACATTGCTTAGTTATATGATGTTGTATTTGAAAACAGATGTTTTACTATTGACAGATATTTTTGAAAATTTTAGAAAGGTTTGCAAAAATATTTATGGGCTAGATCCCTGTCAATATTATACTGCTCCAGGCTTATCTTGGGATGCAATGCTTAAAACAACTAATATTGAACTTGAGCTCCTTACCGATATAGATATGTACAATTTTGTACAAAAGGGAATACGAGGTGGACTTGTCCAATGCTGCAAGAGACATTCCAAGGCAAACAATAAATATATGAGTGATTACGACATTACCCAACCATCAGAATATTTAATGTATTTAGATGCAAATAATCTGTATGGTTGGGCAATGTCGGAAAAGCTTCCATATGGTGGATTTGAATGGATGCAAAATTTCGATGACTTTGAGATAGAATCAATTGAAGAAAATTCTTCTTTTGGTTATATACTTGAAGTAGATTTAGAGTATCCAGAAAATTACCATATTCTACATAATGACTTGCCATTTTGTGTAGAAAATAAAAACAGCCCCATAACCCAATGTAAAAAATTAATAGCAGATTTAAATAATAAAACTAATTACATTATTCATCATAGAAATCTTAAGCAATGTCTAGCAAATGGATTAAAGTTGAAAAAAATACACACAATTTTGAAATTTAAACAGTCGAGTTGGTTGAAGCAATATATAGATTTGAATACTCATCATAGAACATTAGCTAAAAACGAGTTTGAAAAAAATTTCTTTAAACTCTTAAATAATGCCGTATACGGCAAAACAATGGAAAATGTCGATAAGAGAAAAGATGTTAAAATTGTAACTGAATGGGAAAGTTATAGAAAACATTTAGGTGCTCGCGCTCTAATTGCAAAACCCAATTATCATAGCTCTACATTGTTTACAGATGACATGGTTGCAATCCAATTGAATAGGGTTCATTCGTTGTATAATAAACCTATATATTTAGGTTTTACGGTACTTGAATTATCCAAATTAAAAATGTATGATTTCCATTATAATTATATGAAACCGAAATTTGGTGCAAATTTAACTTTAAATTACATGGATACAGACTCATTCATTTACAATATTCAGACTGAAGATTTTTATAAAGACATTAGAGATGATATAGATTTGTATTTCGATACTTCAGGATATTCAAATGACAATGCCTTCAATTTGCCTTTGAAAAACAAAAAAGTTCTCGGCATGATGAAAGATGAAAACAACGGAAATATAATGAGGGAATTCGTCGGCCTTCGATCAAAAATGTATTCTATTGATACGATCAATTGTAAACAAGTAAAAAAAGCAAAAGGCGTTAAAAAAGCTTTATTAAAAAACCTTAGTATAGAAGATTATAAAGATTGTTTGTTGAGGAAGAAACAATTCTATGGTAATATGTATATATTTAGATCAAGAGTTCATCAATTGTATACACAAGAGCTCAAAAAATTAATATTAAGTTGTTCAGATGATAAGAGATGTATTCAAGAAGATGGTGTTAACACATTAGCGTGGGGACATTATCAAATTAATTGAAAAATAATTTAGATGTTGTTCAAATTGTGTATCCATAAGTTTTTACAACAATGTCTAGATTAAGATGTAAATGCTAATTGCTTTAGGTTAAGCTTTTTCCGTTTGTTATAGTCTATAAGATTTGTAAATCAGCATACTGAAATGAATAAATAAACATTTTTTATTAATCTTTTGTTATTTTATTTAAATAAAATATTGTTAGTATAAATTCCTGTAGATTGATATGGTGAACACATTATGTGAAAGAATAGCGTGCCAGATAGCAAATGTTGACTATCCATTTTATATATTCAATGCATTGGAGAAGACTGAGACAAGTTTCAGCTAAAATATCTCAAGTCTGCACTTTGTCTGCTGCAAGCTTAAATATGAAATATATAGGATTGTATTTGTATCCTTCATTTCTTTCTTCATTTTCACAATATTTGTTTATAAAAGTTCTAGATTGGAATAAGCTATATTCAACTTGCTGCTATTCTTAGCTGTGTTCCTGCTCATAAAAATCATTAGTTATATTCACATGCTAATGCATCATATACTACTATCGCCAACGAATCTTTAATGTAAACAAACAATATTCACACGCTAATGCATCATATACTACTATCGCCAACGAATCTTTAATGTAAACAAACAAAATTGATCTTCCTCTTAAAAATTCTAAGTCATACGCATCATACAGCACACATTATCGCTCTATGGATGGTTAGCAAGAATCAACATGCTGTTAATTCTTAGCTGTGCTCCTGCTCTATTTCACAACAAACACATTGTTATGGTCAACGTTATAGCCGCTCTCGCGCTTGCCCCCGCGCTTAGGTTCTCGATCCCATATACATACATACATATATACATATATACCTATATACATACATATATACATACATACATATATATATATATACATACATATATACATACATATATACATACATATATTTATTCAAATTACATCTACTTGTGAAATTCGAATTGCGAAATTCTATTTTTTATCATATTGTTTACATTATCACTGATGACGTCATTTTCACTGACGTCATCATATTGTTTACATTATCATTGATGACGTCATTTTCACTGATGACGTCATCGTTTCACCCCTACATATGGTGGAGCAAATTTTGTGCTCCACACATACAAATTTTCACTGAACCCCACTCAACCCTGCTCCACAGGTTGCGCACGAACCGGTATATTTACACTACTATTATCGTATAAAAAATAAATATCAACCTTGAATTACGAGCATTATCGAATTAAGCATATCATTAAAGAATTAAACCAAAATGGATGCTTCTTCTTGAAACTCTTTCCTAGGACGAAGTAGAAAAAAGTTTATTGCTTATTTGTGAAAATGATTTAGAGATTTAACTATTGATGACAGCGAACTATTTGACGAAATAGCATACGTTAAAAAGTATGTGACTTTAGGCAAGATCGAAATGTGATTAGAAAGTCAGTCGACAGTCGAAGAAAGATGGGTAGAGATTTTTAATTATTTTGACAAAAAAAGTATACCTTATAAAAAACTTTGTAAAAATTGTGAAATTCAGTCTTTGCTTATCAGGGTCAAATGCTCCTACAGAAAGGGTTTTCTCTCTTATGAACAACATTTGGACTGCGGAAAAATAGCAATTGAATATTAACACAATTAAATCGATTTTAATTACAAAATACAATTATGCACTTTCTTGCTTCGAATTTAAGGTGTACTTAGAGAAAACCACAATTTAATAAAAAATGCAATTAGAACTAAAACGTTTTGTATGTTATATTATGAATTTATGTTATATAGGGTGATTGCCATTAAGGATGCTGATCCTGTAGTTCCTTGATTCAAACCTGAAAAAAAGCTTGCCTTGATATAGGGTCCATTTTGAACCCATTACCCAGTACCACCCTGTATACAGTTTACTGGGTAAACTGTGTGTTTTTATACCCTATACCTATAGTAATAGGGTATAATAACTTTGTGCGAAAATTGTTACGCATTAAAGAAGACGTCCTAGGTATAGACATAAGTATATAGAAATGCTTAGAATCACTTTCTGTGTTGATTTCCGGTTGTCCGTCTGTCCGTCTGTCTGTCTGTCTGTCTGTCTGTCTGTCTGTCTGTCTGTCCGTCTGTGTGTTGGCGCAGGAGAGAAAGAAGGAGTTGTCCGATTTGGACCAAATTTGGCACACAGTCGCAGTGAACCTTCCACTACTTCAAGTTCCGAGATTAGGCAAATCGGTTAAAGAACACGCCTACTATAGGCCTGTAAGTCCCAATACCCCGGATTTTTTTTTTCGGTAAAATAGCTACATATATATTGTCTAATTACTCATGGAAAACAATTAAACTTGATATTCAAGTTAAGGGTTTGGTATTCTATGTCCCACGAAAAAATGGGCGTGGTCCGCCCTCTATATAGTCGGTAAGCTAAAAATCCTCATAACTTCAGTAAGATATACACCAGAGCGTCCATATTTGGTCACTTCATTTCTAGTAAGAATACCTTTTAATTCTCCAAAAATGGGCGTGACCCGCCCACTATGTAGGCGGTAAATTAAATGCACCCACTTTTTCATTGGATTATCACCCCACTTGGGAACTTGGTGTAGGGTATTACTCTGTCGGTGAAACCCGACTGATTCTTCCTTACTTGTTTATTATAAATTTAAGTTATTTTACAACACGATCTCATATGTTTGAATCAAAAATACATTTTTAAAACGGTCATTTGTCATTTTTTAAATTTTTAGAAAAAAGGTATTGGTGGGTGTGTTCTCTATTTTCATTAAAAAAATATGGTCACCGTAGTTATAGCTTATTTCAATCTTGAACTTTTATAAACAAATATTATGAAAATGAAGAAAGAAATGAAGGATACAAATACAATCCTATATATTTCATATTTAAGCTTGCAGCAGACAAAGTGCAGACTTGAGATATTTTAGCTGAAACTTGTCTCAGTCTTCTCCAAAACAAAGTGAATAGTCAACATTTGCTATCTGGCACGCTATTCTTTCACATAATGCGTTCACCATATCAATTGATAGTAACTGCAATCTACAGGAATTTATACTAACAATATTTTATTTAAATAAAATAACAAAAGATTGATAAAAAAATGATTATTTATTCATTTCAGTATACTGATTTACAAATCTTATAGACTATAACAAACGGAAAAAGCTTAACCTAAAGCAATTAACATTTACATCTTAATCTAGACATTATTGTAAAAACTTATGGATACACAATTTGAACAACATCTAAATTATTTTTCAATTAATTTGATAATGTCCCCACGCTAATGTGTTAACACCATCTTCCTGAATACAGACGGCATCAGTGAAAATGCAACCCTGTGAAAATGACGTCATCAGTGGAAATGACGTCTCAGTGGAAATGCAACCCTGTTTTAAAATTTGAATTCGCAATTCGAATTTCACAATTAGATGTAATTTGAATAAATATATGTATGTATGTATGTATATATGTATGTATGTATGTATATATGTGTATGTATATATGTATGTATGTATGTATATAGGTATATATGTATGTATGTATATGGGATCGAGAACCTAAGCGCGGGGGCAAGCGCGAGAGCGGCTATAACGTTGACCATAACAATGTGTTTGTTGTGAAATAGAGCAGGAGCACAGCTAAGAATTAACAGCATGTTGATTCTTGCTAACCATCCATAGAGCGATAATGGGTGCAGTATGATGCGTATGACTTAGAATTTTTAAGAGGAAGATCAATTTTGTTTGTTTACATTAAAGATTCGTTGGCGATAGTAGTATATGATACATTAGCGTGTGAATATTGTTTGTTTACATTAAAGATTCGTTGGCGATAGTAGTATATGATGCATTAGCGTGTGAATATAATTAATGATTTTTATGAGCAGGAACACAGCTAAGAATTAACAACAAGTTGAATATAGCTTATTTCAATCTTGAACTTTTATAAACAAATATTATTAAAATGAAGAAAGAAATGAAGGATACAAATACAATCCTATATATTTCATATTTAAGCTTGCAGCAGACAAAGTGCAGACTTGAGATATTTTAGCTGAAACTTGTCTCAGTCTTCTCCAAAACAAAGTGAATAGTCAACATTTGCTATCTGGCACGCTATTCTTTCACATAATGCGTTCACCATATCAATTGATAGTAACTGCAATCTACAGGAATTTATACTAACAATATTTTATTTAAATAAAATAACAAAAGATTGATAAAAAAATGATTATTTATTCATTTCAGTATGCTGATTTACAAATCTTATAGACTATAACAAACGGAAAAAGCTTAACCTAAAGCAATTAGCATTTACATCTTAATCTAGACATTATTGTAAAAACTTATGGATACACAATTTGAACAACATCTAAATTATTTTTCAATTAATTTGATGATGTCCCCCACGCTAATGTGTTAACACCATCTTCTTGAATACATCTCTTATCATCTGAACAACTTAATATTAATTTTTTTGAGCTCTTGTGTGTACAATTGATGAGCTTTTGATCTAAATATATACATATTACCATAGAATTGTTTCTTCCTCAACAAACAATCTTTATAATCTTCTATACTAAGGTTATTTAATAAAGCTTTTTTAACTCCTTTTGCTTTCTTTACTTGTTTACAATTAATCATATCAATAGAATACATCTTTGAGCGAAGACCAATGAATTCCCTCATTATATTGCCATTGTTCTCGTCCTTCATCATTCAGAGAACTTCTTTATTTTCAAACATAGTGGAACTGCTTTTCTTTCTGAATTAGCATCAGGTTGATGTGGTGCTCCTTTTCAGCAGCAGTGCTATAGTAGGGACCAACTACTTTATGGAGCTCTTCATCGAATCCGAATATATTAATGCTGATGCTGCTGTTTTGATCCTCATACTTTTTTGCGTCTTTAATTAGTAGAAGGAATGTCAGATCCTTGAAATTTAGCTCTATATTGTTGCGTAAGGTTATTAAATCGGACTTAATGGCTGCTATTTGATAGTTGGAACATCTCTCAGGATGTATTTGAATTGGATACAATGCTGTTATTATCGCCCACTTGAAGCAGAATTCATCATTGGTTTGTATGTTTATACAGGCTTCCTTCTTGTATACTTCATATGGTAGATCCTTTTATTGGTCTATATTGATTGATGTTTATTTCCAGGTGAGAGAGTCTTATTAATGTCCAACCGCTATCTCTTTCTTGAAATTCAGATAGTTTTGTACAGAGTTGCGTACACATATCTTCATAGCTAGAAATCACTTGTGATTCAATTTGAACTACACTCATTTTAGTTTGAAATGATTTCAAGTCAATAGCTATTTCATCATCACTGGACATTTTTATGAATTCAGCAAACAGTTCTATATTATATTTAAATGCTGAATGTTTTTCAAGCATGTCGTTTAACATTTTTATTATAATTGATTGAGCATTTTGCAAAAATTGTTCAGGTATTAATAAACCATCTTTATTTTCAAATATAACTGTTTCAATACGCTCATTAAACGCTGATTTAACACTTTTAAAGTTTTCGTCTTTTGTAATCGCACAATTTCTCTTATGTTTATTTGTGCGTACGTGATAGTTCCAGGATTTGAATGTAACATTTTCACCACAACTGTCACAAGGTACTTTTCGGTTGAAATCAATCAACTGATTTACATTATTGTTATTATTATTATTATTATTGCTGCACGATGGCAGACAATCTTGTGGATGATGAAGATAAACTTTTAAATGATGCGACAATGCATCAGCTCGCGAAAATGTTTGTTTGCATACTTCACATGCAATATCGACTTTATTATGTTTATTTAAAATATGTCGATTTAGATTATATTTCGATGCAAATCCACATCCACACACTTCACATATAAATCCTTTCATTTTGATTTATTGTTTTTTGTTTTTTAATTTGCAATATTTTTGAGCTTCTAGACTTCACTTTGCTCCTCGATGAAAGTTGATACAGGACTATTAAAAGCTTCACATTCATTCGCCCTTTATATAAGAAGCGGCATTTATTTTAGCCTTCTGCGGTTTCTAAATTTCCGAACACAAATTAACTATATAATCAGGGCTGTCAACTGTGGGAAACTTCACCGATTTCAAGGGAATTTGAAATCTTCTTCAATATATTCTTATTAAAATGCTGATGCCTTGTGCTACAATATATAGGAACGCATTCATATTGTATTATGTATTGTTTTACGATTTTTATTACCATCATTTTTAATGAAAATGGGACTGAAGTGATAATTCCCATAATTAAATTTTCATAGGATTTGAGGGAATTGACTTTGATTGAGTTTGCACTCCTGGTACTCAAATGAGCCGAACGATCATTTTTGTGTTCGGGTTCTGTGTTGTTGTTGTTTATAATGAAGCTTCGCTCTCGGAAGCACCCGATGTGTCCGTTGTTGCTGCTGTCTATAATGAAGCTTCGCTCTCGGAAGCACCCGCTATGCCCGTCGTTGCTGCTGTTTGTTTCTGCGTAAGCAATGTCGTGTTCTCTACAAGCTGAATCCAAAGGATTAATTCCTCTATCACCTCTTGCTAAACGTTTTTCCAATTTCGGCCCCGGCCCACAAAACTGATAGCCTGGTAAATGAAGTTCCACTGCCAACGAATTTATTAGAACCTTAACAAATTTTAAACACAGGCGTTCAACGCTATAACAAATTACTAATACAATATTGGATACGGACTTCGCCTTGTGTGGGAATATTTTTGATAGAGTTTAAACAAAATGTTCTTTTAAAAATAGGTCATGTCAAATCATATAATCAACTAGGAATTATATATATATATATATATATATATATATATATATATTAAACAATGAAAGTCATTTTTTGTCATTCATTTTATGATTTCCGATTTTAAAACTGTATCATCTTATCTGCTATCAGCTTATCTGCTATCATCTTATCTGCTATCATCTTATCTGCTATCAGCTTATCTGCTATCAGCTTATCTGCTATCTGCTATCAGCTTATCAGCTCTATATCAGCTCTATACCAGCTCTATACCAGCTCTAAACCAGCTCTTTATCAGCTTATCAGCTCTATACCAGCTCTATATCAGCTCTATACCAGCTCTATATCAGCTCTATATCAGCTCAATATCAGCTTATCAGCTCTATATCAGCTCTATACCAGCTCTATATCAGCTCTATACCAGCTCTATACCAGCTATATATCAGCTATATATCAGCTTATCTGCTATCAGATATCAGGTATCAGATATCAGGTATCAGGTTATCAGGTATCAGGTAACAGGTTATCAGCTATCAGGTCTATCAGATGTCAGGTATTAGGTATATATCAGTTCCACTTACAACGAATTTATTATATTATTAAGAAGACTTCTTCCGACAACAAATCGATTAGGACTGATTTGATTTTTATAGTTTACTACCATATTATAATGAATAATGTTTTAACCTTTCACACAGTCCATTAAAGACTAATGTAAATCAACAAATGTATATGTTTCATATAGATTGTCATCAGTTGGTAAGATGCGTCTAATAAAACAACATCAAAACATAATTGTGAGAAATGTCGATATTTCTTCAAATAATCATCAAAAACTAAGACACAGTTCACTACTTCCGAACACCATACGAGCGCTTATTGTTGGACCATCAAATTGCGGAAAGACCAATGTTATGATAGGTCTATTAGAAAGTCCTAATGGTCTAAAATTTGAAAATATATATTTATATTCAAAATCTTTACATCAGCCTAAATATAAATATTTAAGACAATTGATAACACCAATTAAAGGTATGGGGTTCTATACATTTTCTGAGAATGAACACGTTATACCACCGGACAAGGCCAAAAGAAATTCCATCATGATTTTTGATGATGTTGCCTGCGAGAAACAAAATAATATTCGTGCATATTTCTGCATGGGTCGGCATAAAAATGTTGATAGCTTCTATCTGTGTCAAACATATACACGTATACCAAAGCATTTAATACGTGACAATGCTAACATGATAATTATGTTTAAACAAGATGAACTGAATATGAAGCATATATATCATGATCATGTTGGTGGGGATATGTCATTTAAATCGTTTTGTCAAATGTTCACAGAATGTTGGAAGGATAAATATGGATTCCTTGGTATAAACGAAGATGACGATATTGATTCTGGACGCTATAGAAAGGGGTTCAATATTTTTATTAAACAATAAAATGTTAGATGCTGTAACTAAATGTTTAGTATGTTACCAACTATCTGCTATCAAGTAAATCAAGATGATGAATCAGTTGTAATAGCTTGAGAGCAGATAGCTGATAACCTGTTACCTGATACCTGATAACCTGATACCTGATATCTGATACCTGATATCTGATAGCAGATAAGCTGATATATAGCTGATATATAGCTGGTATAGAGCTGGTATAGAGCTGATATAGAGCTGGTATAGAGCTGATATAGAGCTGATAAGCTGATATTGAGCTGATATAGAGCTGATATAGAGCTGGTATAGAGCTGATATAGAGCTGGTATAGAGCTGATAAGCTGATAAAGAGCTGGTTTAGAGCTGGTATAGAGCTGGTATAGAGCTGATATAGAGCTGATAAGCTGATAGCAGATAGCAGATAAGCTGATAGCAGATAAGCTGATAGCAGATAAGATGATAGCAGATAAGATGATAGCAGATAAGCTGATAGCAGATAAGATGATACAGTTTTAAAATCGGAAATCATAAAATGAATGACAAAAAATGACTTTCATTGTTTAATATATATATATATATATATATATATATATATATATAATTCCTAGTTGATTATATGATTTGACATGACCTATTTTTAAAAGAACATTTTGTTTAAACTCTATCAAAAATATTCCCACACAAGGCGAAGTCCGTATCCAATATTGTATTAGTAATTTGTTATAGCGTTGAACGCCTGTGTTTAAAATTTGTTAAGGTTCTAATAAATTCGTTGGCAGTGGAACTTCATTTACCAGGCTATCAGTTTTGTGGGCCGGGGCCGAAATTGGAAAAACGTTTAGCAAGAGGTGATAGAGGAATTAATCCTTTGGATTCAGCTTGTAGAGAACACGACATTGCTTACGCAGAAACAAACAGCAGCAACGACGGGCATAGCGGGTGCTTCCGAGAGCGAAGCTTCATTATAGACAGCAGCAACAACGGACACATCGGGTGCTTCCGAGAGCGAAGCTTCATTATAAACAACAACAACACAGAACCCGAACACAAAAATGATCGTTCGGCTCATTTGAGTACCAGGAGTGCAAACTCAATCAAAGTCAATTCCCTCAAATCCTATGAAAATTTAATTATGGGAATTATCACTTCAGTCCCATTTTCATTAAAAATGATGGTAATAAAAATCGTAAAACAATACATAATACAATATGAATGCGTTCCTATATATTGTAGCACAAGGCATCAGCATTTTAATAAGAATATATTGAAGAAGATTTCAAATTCCCTTGAAATCGGTGAAGTTTCCCACAGTTGACAGCCCTGATTATATAGTTAATTTGTGTTCGGAAATTTAGAAACCGCAGAAGGCTAAAATAAATGCCGCTTCTTATATAAAGGGCGAATGAATGTGAAGCTTTTAATAGTCCTGTATCAACTTTCATCGAGGAGCAAAGTGAAGTCTAGAAGCTCAAAAATATTGCAAATTAAAAAACAAAAAACAATAAATCAAAATGAAAGGATTTATATGTGAAGTGTGTGGATGTGGATTTGCATCGAAATATAATCTAAATCGACATATTTTAAATAAACATAATAAAGTCGATATTGCATGTGAAGTATGCAAACAAACATTTTCGCGAGCTGATGCATTGTCGCATCATTTAAAAGTTTATCTTCATCATCCACAAGATTGTCTGCCATCGTGCAGCAATAATAATAATAATAATAACAATAATGTAAATCAGTTGATTGATTTCAACCGAAAAGTACCTTGTGACAGTTGTGGTGAAAATGTTACATTCAAATCCTGGAACTATCACGTACGCACAAATAAACATAAGAGAAATTGTGCGATTACAAAAGACGAAAACTTTAAAAGTGTTAAATCAGCGTTTAATGAGCGTATTGAAACAGTTATATTTGAAAATAAAGATGGTTTATTAATACCTGAACAATTTTTGCAAAATGCTCAATCAATTATAATAAAAATGTTAAACGACATGCTTGAAAAACATTCAGCATTTAAATATAATATAGAACTGTTTGCTGAATTCATAAAAATGTCCAGTGATGATGAAATAGCTATTGACTTGAAATCATTTCAAACTAAAATGAGTGTAGTTCAAATTGAATCACAAGTGATTTCTAGCTATGAAGATATGTGTACGCAACTCTGTACAAAACTATCTGAATTTCAAGAAAGAGATAGCGGTTGGACATTAATAAGACTCTCTCACCTGGAAATAAACATCAATCAATATAGACCAATAAAAGGATCTACCATATGAAGTATACAAGAAGGAAGCCTGTATAAACATACAAACCAATGATGAATTCTGCTTCAAGTGGGCGATAATAACAGCATTGTATCCAATTCAAATACATCCTGAGAGATGTTCCAACTATCAAATAGCAGCCATTAAGTCCGATTTAATAACCTTACGCAACAATATAGAGCTAAATTTCAAGGATCTGACATTCCTTCTACTAATTAAAGACGCAAAAAAGTATGAGGATCAAAACAGCAGCATCAGCATTAATATATTCGGATTCGATGAAGAGCTCCATAAAGTAGTTGGTCCCTACTATAGCACTGCTGCTGAAAAGGAGCACCACATCAACCTGATGCTAATTCAGAAAGAAAAGCAGTTCCACTATGTTTGAAAATAAAGAAGTTCTCTGAATGATGAAGGACGAGAACAATGGCAATATAATGAGGGAATTCATTGGTCTTCGCTCAAAGATGTATTCTATTGATATGATTAATTGTAAACAAGTAAAGAAAGCAAAAGGAGTTAAAAAAGCTTTATTAAATAACCTTAGTATAGAAGATTATAAAGATTGTTTGTTGAGGAAGAAACAATTCTATGGTAATATGTATATATTTAGATCAAAAGCTCATCAATTGTACACACAAGAGCTCAAAAAAATTAATATTAAGTTGTTCAGATGATAAGAGATGTATTCAAGAAGATGGTGTTAACACATTAGCGTGGGGGACATCATCAAATTAATTGAAAAATAATTTAGATGTTGTTCAAATTGTGTATCCATAAGTTTTTACAATAATGTCTAGATTAAGATGTAAATGCTAATTGCTTTAGGTTAAGCTTTTTCCGTTTGTTATAGTCTATAAGATTTGTAAATCAGCATACTGAAATGAATAAATAATCATTTTTTTATCAATCTTTTGTTATTTTATTTAAATAAAATATTGTTAGTATAAATTCCTGTAGATTGCAGTTACTATCAATTGATATGGTGAACGCATTATGTGAAAGAATAGCGTGCCAGATAGCAAATGTTGACTATTCACTTTGTTTTGGAGAAGACTGAGACAAGTTTCAGCTAAAATATCTCAAGTCTGCACTTTGTCTGCTGCAAGCTTAAATATGAAATATATAGGATTGTATTTGTATCCTTCATTTCTTTCTTCATTTTAATAATATTTGTTTATAAAAGTTCAAGATTGAAATAAGCTATATTCAACTTGTTGTTAATTCTTAGCTGTGTTCCTGCTCATAAAAATCATTAATTATATTCACACGCTAATGCATCATATACTACTATCGCCAACGAATCTTTAATGTAAACAAACAATATTCACACGCTAATGTATCATATACTACTATCGCCAACGAATCTTTAATGTAAACAAACAAAATTGATCTTCCTCTTAAAAATTCTAAGTCATACGCATCATACTGCACCCATTATCGCTCTATGGATGGTTAGCAAGAATCAACATGCTGTTAATTCTTAGCTGTGCTCCTGCTCTATTTCACAACAAACACATTGTTATGGTCAACGTTATAGCCGCTCTCGCGCTTGCCCCCGCGCTTAGGTTCTCGATCCCATATACATACATACATATATACCTATATACATACATACATACATATATACATACACATATATACATACATACATACATATATATATACATACATACATACATATATTTATTCAAATTACATCTAATTGTGAAATTCGAATTGCGAATTCAAATTTTAAAACAGGGTTGCATTTCCACTGAGACGTCATTTCCACTGATGACGTCATTTTCACAGGGTTGCATTTTCACTGATGCCGTCTGTATTCAGGAAGATGGTGTTAACACATTAGCGTGGGGACATTATCAAATTAATTGAAAAATAATTTAGATGTTGTTCAAATTGTGTATCCATAAGTTTTTACAATAATGTCTAGATTAAGATGTAAATGTTAATTGCTTTAGGTTAAGCTTTTTCCGTTTGTTATAGTCTATAAGATTTGTAAATCAGTATACTGAAATGAATAAATAATCATTTTTTTATCAATCTTTTGTTATTTTATTTAAATAAAATATTGTTAGTATAAATTCCTGTAGATTGCAGTTACTATCAATTGATATGGTGAACGCATTATGTGAAAGAATAGCGTGCCAGATAGCAAATGTTGACTATTCACTTTGTTTTGGAGAAGACTGAGACAAGTTTCAGCTAAAATATCTCAAGTCTGCACTTTGTCTGCTGCAAGCTTAAATATGAAATATATAGGATTGTATTTGTATCCTTCATTTCTTTCTTCATTTTCATAATATTTGTTTATAAAAGTTCAAGATTGAAATAAGCTATAACTACGGTGACCATATTTTTTTAATGAAAATAGAGAACACACCCACCAATACCTTTTTTCTAAAAATTTAAAAAATGACAAATGACCGTTTTAAAAATGTATTTTTGATTCAAACATATGAGATCGTGTTGTAAAATAACTTAAATTTATAATAAACAAGTAAGGAAGAATCAGTCGGGTTTCACCGACAGAGTAATACCCTACACCAAGTTCCCAAGTGGGGTGATAATCCAATGAAAAAGTGGGTGCATTTAATTTACCGCCTACATAGTGGGCGGGTCACGCCCATTTTTGGAGAATTAAAAGGTATTCTTACTAGAAATGAAGTGACCAAATATGGACGCTCTGGTGTATATCTTACTGAAGTTATGAGGATTTTTAGCTTACCGACTATATAGAGGGCGGACCACGCCCATTTTTTCGTGGGACATAGAATACCAAACCCTTAACTTGAATATCAAGTTTAATTGTTTTCCATGAGTAATTAGACAATATATATGTAGCTATTTTACCGAAAAAAAAAATCCGGGGTATTGGGACTTACAGGCCTATAGTAGGCGTGTTCTTTAACCGATTTGCCTAATCTCGGAACTTGAAGTAGTGGAAGGTTCACTGCGACTGTGTGCCAAATTTGGTCCAAATCGGACAACTCCTTCTTTCTCTCCTGCGCCAACACACAGACGGACAGACAGACAGACAGACAGACAGACAGACAGACAGACAGACGGACAGACGGACAACCGGAAATCAACACAGAAAGTGATTCTAAGCATTTCTATATACTTATGTCTATACCTAGGACGTCTTCTTTAATGCGTAACAATTTTCGCACAAAGTTATTATACCCTATTACTATAGGTATAGGGTATAAAAACACACAGTTTACCCAGTAAACTGTATACAGGGTGGTACTGGGTAATGGGTTCAAAATGGACCCTATATCAAGGCAAGCTTTTTTTCAGGTTTGAATCAAGGAACTACAGGATCAGCATCCTTAATGGCAATCACCCTATATAACATAAATTCATAATATAACATACAAAACGTTTTAGTTCTAATTGCATTTTTTATTAAATTGTGGTTTTCTCTAAGTACACCTTAAATTCGAAGCAAGAAAGTGCATAATTGTATTTTGTAATTAAAATCGATTTAATTGTGTTAATATTCAATTGCTATTTTTCCGCAGTCCAAATGTTGTTCATAAGAGAGAAAACCCTTTCTGTAGGAGCATTTGACCCTGATAAGCAAAGACTGAATTTCACAATTTTTACAAAGTTTTTTATAAGGTATACTTTTTTTGTCAAAATAATTAAAAATCTCTACCCATCTTTCTTCGACTGTCGACTGACTTTCTAATCACATTTCGATCTTGCCTAAAGTCACATACTTTTTAACGTATGCTATTTCGTCAAATAGTTCGCTGTCATCAATAGTTAAATCTCTAAATCATTTTCACAAATAAGCAATAAACTTTTTTCTACTTCGTCCTAGGAAAGAGTTTCAAGAAGAAGCATCCATTTTGGTTTAATTCTTTAATGATATGCTTAATTCGATAATGCTCGTAATTCAAGGTTGATATTTATTTTTTATACGATAATAATTCGTTTTGTATTAAATATAGAACAAATATAGAACACAATTTTAAAATAGAGAACATTTCCATGTTTTTTATAACAAAATATATCATATAGACATCGGATTGAAATAGAGTACTGTTCTATATAATATAGTACGGTTGGTCCCCGTAGTTATACAGCACACATTATCGCTCTATGGATGGTTAGCAAGAATCAACATGCTGTTAATTCTTAGCTGTGCTGCTGCAAGTGGCTCATAAATTCACACACACACACACACATTGTTATGGTCAACGTTAGAGCCGCTCTCGCGCTTGCCCCGCGCTTAGGTTCTCGATCCCATATACATACATACACACATACATATACACATATACATACATACATATACATACATACATACATATATACATACATATACATACGTACATACATATATACATACACATATATACATACATACATACATATATATATACATACATACATACATATATTTATTCAAATTACATCTAATTGTGAAATTCGGATTGCGAAATTCTAATTTTATCATATTGTTTACATTATCACTGATGACGTCATCATATTGTTTACATTATCACTGATGACGTCATATGGTGAGGAGAACGATGACGTCATTGAGGAATTGGGAGCAAAAAATTTGCTCCACACATACAAATTTTCACTGGTGACGTCACATTTTTGCTCCACCGTACTGAAAAAACTGCTCAAAATTGCTCCTGCGCCAGAACCATCATATTTACACTACTCTAATTGCTTTGAAAGCAATTTATTTCTGCAATAATTAAGATATATTTTTGTAATTTGTAACATTTATATTTTGTACTTTGTTTACATTCAGCTTGAAATATTTTTCAGTGTACTTTGGCCATGTGTGTCCTTTGTATGCTGCAGCATGTCTTTGCACGCTTTGCTGCTCTTAAGCTCTTCTGTTTTGGCACGCTCTTCGATAATTTTATTGGCCTTAATTGAATAACATTTTCACATTAGACTCAAGGGGGTAATTGTAAGGTTTAGTTGAATATTTGTAAGCCTCATAAAATGTTGTTAGTTTGGCTTCTAATTAGACCGTTGAATATGAGGAAAACAATGAGAAAGTAATTCAAGTTTATAAAGCTTTAAACTATTTATGCGCTTCTTATTATCTTTCAGCAGAATATTTCAGCAATTTTTCACGAGAACAAAGATTTTTTCTTGAAATGTCGTCCTTACATTCTCTCACTACGAAAGTTCTACAGATTTAAATAGTTAACAAAGAAAGGCCACATCTCTTCTTACTACTATTTATTTAACAACTCACACAAATGTAACACATTTCTAAATTTGTCAGCATGGCAACCCTGACTAGCGCATAATGCAAACTGCAAACTCATTTAAAAACTACGCTACAGTTGACATGCCATTTGAACTTACTAACGTAATGTATCCTTAAACATTTTAATACGAAGGCAAACAGTGAACCGACTGTGTGCCCGCATACACACGACGACGATGACGACGACGACGAGGACAAGGAGCAAGCGAGAGAGTAGTCGATAATAGCAGCAAGGACAGCGGGTAGAGATGAAGAAATCGTATGAAAAGGCGAAAATACGAGGGTGGCTGACGTTAGAAAACGGAAATGGAATTTAGTTCACAGATTTACAAACTCATTCGTTTTATTATGCTACAAAACGAATTGTCACGTCGGATTGTTCGTCTGCCAGTGGAAGAATGGTGCAAGGGGGTGAAAGCAGCCAGAGAGCATTTATAGAAATGTGGGCGTAAAAGCAAGCGTGCGCTCACAGAAAAGTGCAGCAGCTGCAAATTGAGTGAAAGAGCAAAGGCTCTCTGCTGTTGTAGCGCAGCATGTTGCTGGCAATATGTTGCCAGACACATGCTATAACATAACAGTTATACAACAGTAAAGCGGTGCTCCACTTTAAGTTGCCAATTGAGCCGTTTGCTCTTGCTCCTCCTTGCCGAGGCACTTTGTAGCCTTGCCAACTTTTTGCACTTTCTCTGCTTTTGCAGTTGACTGCTTTGGCTAATATTACTTAAACATGGCATGTCCTTGTGCTCCTTCACCTAGGCGCACATACATACAGACACACAAACGCACACTCATTTTTTCTACGAGCTTGTTACTCTATTTAGCTTTTTCCGCTGCTGCCACTCGTCCGCCCATAAGCAGCGGCAGTGCGCAAGGATACCAGGATACAAGGATATGCTATTTAATCGCATTTTATCAGCATTTTTTCAGCACTTTTATTATTTTTTAATTTTCTAATTTTATTTTATTGCATTGACAAGGCATTCTTCCTGACTGATTGCTACTGCCTGCCTGCTTGTCCTTCTGCCAGCCTTGTGGCGCGTGGCTGTAGAAACGTGGGCAATGGGAAGGGGGCTGTGGGGGTTGATGGAGGTTGCAGGCTACGTGTATGCTTCAAGTTGAAATTCTAAAAAACTCCAGTCAAGGCAAGTCGAATCAGACGCATTAAAAGCGCTCGCTCGCTTCGGGCCTGCGGCGTTGCGGCATCAGCAATGTGAATGCCACTGGAGTGGGTGGGTGGACGGGCTGCGGGTTGGTGAGTTGCTTGGGTGGGGCACGCTGCTGGCATGCGTCTTGAAGGGTGATGCCTTCAGCATAATTTAATGTTGTGCGCTTGATTTTGTTAGCAGCAGCAATGTTGTCGTCTTTACTCGACTGCGTGTACGATTGCTAGCCAGGCAGCAAGGCAGCAGGGAGGCAGCGTGCCAGTGGGTGGCTTCTTTTGTTATTGTTGTTGTTTTTGTGCTCTTTTCGGGCTTGCTTTTTACGTTATGTCGTATTACGTCGTTGCTTGCCGCTACCTCTGGTTGTTGTAGTAGCAGCAATTGTTGCTTTTGTTGTTGTTATTGTTGTTGTTGCTGTCCTGGAGCTGAAGTGGAATTTGTCATTTTTATTTTTAAACGTATCACTTGATTCATGTCATTTTGTTATGGCTTGGCATGGCAGCAGCAGCCGACACAGCAGCATTTCAAGTGGGCGCTATGAAGCTGTACAAATGTGTGTGTGTGTGTGTGTGTAGGTGGGGAAAGAGAAGAGCCAGAGGCAAAAACGGTTGGCAGCTTTTTAAGGCAATTTAGGCAGCTTCAATTTGGGCACATTATGACTGTGATGCCTGCATCCTTCGACTTGCTGCTGCTACTGCTGCTTCTCTTCACTCTCCTTCCACTACTCAGCGTCCTTGTTCTCGTCCCTTTTACGTTTCGATTTAACATACTTTCACATATTCTGATTATTCTATTATGGATTTAAGGGCGCAAATTATGCATGTGTAGATTTTGCTATGGTTTTCGGTTAGTAGAGGAAGTGGAAGTGTGGTAGAGAATAAAGCAACAATATTTTATACTAGTTTTGGTTTTTTGCTTTAAGTTTCGCATGATAGTTCGAAAGATAAAATGCTTAATTTGGAACCCAATAGAATTTAGATTCTTTTGGGAAAATAATATGTTGCGTTGTTTTTACTTAAATTTTTTAGTTTCATAATTATTTGCATTTTTACAATACGAATCGCGTTTGAAGGATAATAGGCAAAAACTTCATAAAATAATTGCTGCCAAGTTTCCTAGCCTCAAATTTCGTAATATCTTGATTTGAACGGTGCTCAAAATCCTTCTCTCTATAAATCTGCCGTTGCTGCATGAATTTTAACCTAAATTTTCCCTGCCCCTTTGAGCTGCCAGTTGAGGCATAAAAGCGCTCGATTTTGGAGCTCGTTAAATGCACAAAAACAAAAAGGCATTTATTAAGAGAGCTGACAAGCCGAGAAGTAGCAAAGGAAAACAGACAGCAGACATTCGTGGTGACGCAGGCCAAGGGAGTTAAGTCGAATCGGCACGAGGCCAACTGAGATGATGCTACGAAGGAGCAGGCCAAGGCAGTTGCCAGCAGGCGCACACATCGGAAGGAGGCAAAGCAGCAGACGAAGAAGTGCCTAAACCTGTCGCAGCACTTAACGCTAGTAGCTATTTTGACGTTGACAAGGATTTCAGGAGCAAGTGAAGAGCAAGCGAGCAGGGAAAAGAGATTGCAGAAAAATACGCCGAGATGGGAGCAGCAGAAGGAGGCAACAAAAAGCGAAGGAAGTTAATTTGCAAAGCCACACGCTGCAGCATATTTCCGACATGTCCTGCCGCGCTGCCGCTTGACTGCCTGCCGCCGCCGCTGGCTGACTGGCTTGCGCGTAATGCCTACTGCAAATGCTGAGGCGCATGTCCTGTGGGAGTGACGCCGGCATAATGCCAGCGCGCATAAGCAAATTAAAATTAAAGTGGCATTTCATTTCCGTTTCAGTTGTCCCTTCTGCTTTGACTTTTTTCTGGGTTCTTTGTGGCTCGGCTGCGGCATTGTGTGGCTGCTTTCTTTTTACGCTGCGCCGTGCTTTGTGAGCGCTTGCAAAAGTTTTAAAGGACATGCAGTTGGAGAGGGGGGAGAGGGCGGCAGGTAGTTTCTTAAATTGCTGCTAAAATGTTGGCAACATTTGTTGCTGCTGCTCTCAATTGCTCGCAGTGTTTAAAAAAACTTTGTCTGGCATGCGTTTTTGAAGGGGGGAGGGGTCGGGATGATAGGTAGCACGAGTTTAGGGAAGCTCAGGAAGATAGAATGCTGGTTTTGGTCGTCGTAATATACTGCAATAAACTGTGTATGAGAATGAGTGTGCGTGTATGTGGGGGTGTGTGTGTGTGGGCGCCCGACCCGTCTCTGGCGTTAATTGATTTTTATGAAGCGATAACGAATTTAATGAAAAGTTCTTCGTCGATGCCGCTTCAAATATTTTAGCAGGTATGTATGTGTCTATATAAGTTCGGCACATTCATGTGTGTGTGTGTTTGTAAATGTCTGCCTCACATGCAGCTCATGCTGCCGGAATTATTTTAAATATTTTATGAAGGCATTCAGGCTAATTAAATTGACAGCGCAGCATCGTTCAGAGTGGCGTAGTGGCTGGGAGCCACCAACTGCAGCAGCTCATTGCTGGCAGACTGGCGTGTTTCACGTGTGCATTTTAGAAATTTTAATGAATTTACTTACAGCATAGTTTGCAGTGAAATTGCGACAATGTTTGTTGAGTTCCGTGGCAGACTTGCCAAATTTGGCAAAAGTTTTCTATCATATGAGATTGATGTGTATGTGTGTATGTGTGTGTGTTTGAGTTGAGCATCGATTTGCGTTCAATTGCGGAAAGACGTTGTACTTAGATAGCTACCGTTATACGGATATTCCTTCAGTAGCTGCTTACAAACAATTTCGCGATAGAAAATGTTACAGATATTATTCCAATTACGTCACCGTATTGCAAAATATAATTTTTCGACATTTTGAAAACTGAATTTTTTTTGGAAATATTTTTATAATTATAATTTTAGCTATGACGCGAGGTTTATAACTTTTTTGTCTCTAGATATTAGAGTCCAAGGTTAAATTCATGTTTACACTCCATAAATTATTGCAATACAATAAACTTGTATAATTTCAATACAATTTTTTAAATAAGTTTTGTTTTTTCAAGATATATTACCAATATTCACGAAATAGTCCAACATGTGTCGCAGAAAGGGGTAAGAGTGCAGATTTGCTCTGAAAACTAACAAATTACATTTGTTATATAGAAGAATAAGAGTACTTTGTTGTTTCACAGAGCTAGTTTGTCATTTTATCCTGCTGCCAGACTAACTGCTCCACTTCCTGAATACCGATATTGTGTGATGCGAGAGTTTAAACTGAACACATCCGCTTTTCGTAAAACACTTTTCTAAGCTAAATTCATTCAATTTCTATATACACTTAAAATACTTTAGTTTTGCTTCAGAAAACCATTGTATCGAAAAAAGTTTCCAGCAATATTTGTCAACCAAACGCCACCAGCATAAGGCAATAAATTCCTTCTTTTATTTGTTGTTAAATTATATAAATGCTGGATTTAAAAGTTTGCTGTTAGATTAATCGTATTCTAAATTTATAATATAATATGAAACTTACAGCGGTTGCAACTTATTCAATATACTCCCAATAATATTACCTTAATTATTCAGCCATAAAATTTACGACAGTTCTTTTTATGGCACTTTTCTTTTCCACTGAATTTACAAGTCACAAATGTCCCTTGCTGCTTACTTCGGCCAAGTCCTTGTCCGGCTATTTTCACTGCAGACTCAAACAATCAATTCAATTTCATTTCGTCTTGCATTGACACGATGTCGTTATAATTTTATGGTGCCTTTCATCATATTTGACCAAGGCTGCGTCAAATCCTTGCCACCCTTGCAAAATGCCAACTTCCCTTATACACACACACACACACACACACTGAACAAATAAAAATGCTTAAGCCCAAAAATAAGTTGGAAAATTGCGCTGACCCGGCTACGGGGCGAAATGTCTGTTATTTACTTAACGATTTCCGTTTAAATGTTTCCTGGCTTTGCTGCCGCCTTCGATTTCTTTTTGCTTTCATTGCAAAAAAGCTTATAAAAGGCACGAACGCAAAACACTCACATACAGACACACGCGCATACGAGCGTTTATAAGTTGTAGCAGATACTACAATGCCAGCCACACATACACACACAGACACAGCCATACAAAGACAGAGCGCGTCAATAATAAAATGTATAATACTGTCAATAAAAAATAAATAAAGACAGTCGGAAAGCACGCAGAAGGCAGCGGGCAGGACGACGCAGAAGACGAGGATGAAACAGCAGCAGAAGTGCTGTTAAAAACGCTACGGAAGGCAGTAGTTTTATATGAATGTGTGTGTGTGTGTGTGTGTTTATGTCTGTGCATGCTTACATAGCAAAATCTATAAATATGTGTGGGTGTGTCGCAGATAGCGCGCAGGTGAGGCAGACACCAAGCACTGACACAGTGCTTCTATGCGCGCGTGTGTTTGTGGGGCGTGTATCATGAAGCCTGACACAAGAATTGCAAAATATAATAGGAATTCTAACAAATTCGTTGCTCGTCAACTACATACGCACACACATATACACAAGTGTGGTTTACCTTGTAGGAAATAGCAACAGCTTCAAATTGGATCTGAGGCATGTCTTCCAGGGTTAGAAACCGCTTGAAGATCGAAGGAAAAAAAGGTATGTAAGCTAAATTACTTTGATATAAATATAATTTTTGTGTGCCTGTTATACATATTTTTTCATCAATAGTCAAAGGGACCTATAAATTTATTCCATAGCAAATTATAAAGGCGATTTGGAAGCTTTTATAAGGCAAAGTAAAACTTCGAATAGTTTCCAATTCTTTGCGGAATTGACATCGCATGAATTCTTCTGTTATCAGCTCTAGAACTAGCCATAGATATTGCTAACAGAATCGAAGGTTTGTGGAAGGTTGGTAGCATCAGCTCGTCCCGCTCTGCAAGCTTTTCAATCGGTAGACTACTGGGGCTTTTTTCAACTGAATTTGGGACTTTTCCGTCAATCGTTGGCGAAAAAAAAATTTATTTGACTTACAAGCGATTTTAAGCAATTTGTTTGTTAACATTTTTCAAAATCAAATTTTCGGAACTCTTTTCTATGTCAGCATTTATAACTTCGGTGTGGGGCTTCTGTCGATACGATTTTCGTCAATTAAGGCGCCCATATTTTTATATCAAGCAAGCTCAGCAATAATTTATTTAAAAGAATTGAAAAGATAAATTCTTTTTTATATTTTTTATGAAAGCTGAAAAAGTGAAATTAGTCACTGTCTGGATTAGGATCTGCTTTTTCTACAAGGTACAGTTGTGTTGCTCAACAGACAACAGGGCGGATGCGAGGGAAGTAGTGGTGGAAGGAGCAGAGTTGAGTTACGCAAATATGAAGCTCGAGTGTAGAAGCAGAGAAAGAAGAAGAAGCAGCACAAGTTTCACAGTCACATTCCTTGGCAGCAATTGTTGCGACTTCTTAGGGTGTATGATAAACTCGTGTTTGGATGTGTGCGTGAATGTGCTGTGCAAAACGTTTTCTCAGCGAGAGACAGTATGTGAGTATGTGTGGGGGTGCGTAAAAGCTGAAAATAATTGTGTTTCTTGTTGGGTTCCTAAGCTACGACCCGTCGCTCCAACGTTGAAACGCTCCGACGTGCCAACGGCAGCTTAGCTTCTGCAGTGGCAACCCTGTTAAGGTTGTTGTATGAATGGCATTTTGATTTGTTGTTGCCTTGTACTCACACTCACCCACACACACACACAGTTAAACCGATATGCACACACATGTAAGTGACTTTTAGCATAAGCAGCTGTGTGCGTATGCGTTAGTGTGTGAGTGTGTTTTGTATGTGTGCCTTCAGGCGGCAGCGTGTGTTAAAGCACTCGCCTGAGTATGTATGTGATGTATGTGTGCGTGCGTGTGTTTGTTAAGTCTAAGCACAGGTATTTAAGTGGATTTGATATGACGGCATTAGCTGTCGCCTAACGGTGAACGAACGATGCCTGCATATGTGATAATGTGCATGTGTGTGCGTGCTCATGCTGCCGGCATGAAAATTTTAGCAAGTGGCGTTTCATAAGCGAGTAATTTGACAAATTTAGTCAAGCAAATTTTTAACGAGAAATTGTTAATCAACTGGGAAGTCATGACAGGCACGTAGCAGGGATTTGGCGTGAGCGGGGGCTGTATGCGAACAATGAATAAGCACTTTCAGTTCAACATTTCCTAAATTGAATAGATTTCACTTGCTTCAGCAGGAACTGGGGGCAGCAGCATAATTTATGTGGTTCCAGTTCAATATCGTTTGCCATCCTTAGACTCTGTTGGGTTCTTAGCGATTATGTTTTGGAAGAAGTTAAAAAAATCCAAAGCATTTCCCATGGAATTTTGAAAATGTCAAACTTGGAATCATGAGTTCAAATGGGTTTCGTTGCGTGGCTTGCGTACCCCCAGCAATGTGCGAAAAGTTATCAAAAACTATATCGAAAGGTCTTATTATGACCAATGATGTCCCTTAATTAAATTTTTTTTCAAATTCTAAAACTGCATTTGCTACACCCTGTACTAGCTAATTATCGATTTTATCCTTTTCTTAATAAGTTGTTTGGAATCGTTACTCTTTAGCTGAAGATTTTTCGAATGATTCTTTTGTCCTTTTTTTTCTTAGAATTGATGATAAGTAAGATTGAGGTAGATTTAAGAGGATGATAGAGAATTTAGACAGACAAATATTTGAGTAGGGTTGAGGATCTCTCTGTTGAACACGAAGACAATGGGGATTACCTTGTAGTAAAATAAAGTCCGTTTCGGTCAGTGAGACAGAGAACTTAGTTCATGTCGAAGTCGAACAGAGCCCTTTCGAATTCATTGCCTTAATCATAGGAATTTTAAATATAAAATTATTTTCAATATCTGCTCGAATTGGAAAGAATTTCATAGCGCACGCTTGAGCATTTTACAAGCATTTTTATATTTTGCAATTTCCAGTCAAGTGAATCAAATAAAAATGGCATAAATATGTGACAAATTGTGGCCTTCTTGGAGATTGCGTACCTTTACGCTGCCATACAAGCAACGAGCTGCAAGGTGAGGCAGCCAACAGAGCACACGAATCTATTCGTTGCTTGTAGGTCAAAGTTACATCTAGCCAGCTCTTCTCAGTCCTCCCGCTCATAAACTCTGAAACTCATAAAAATCGTGCAAGCGCAGTGAGCAGAAAAGAAGAAGCAAAATGCTTGCAAATGTGAATTCAATTTGCACATTTGTGTGCATACTCTCTCATCCTCTCCGCTGTTCCATAAAACTCAGCTGCACGAAACCTTGGCATACGCCAGCCAATTTGCCAGCACGTATGTGTGAGTGTGCTTGTTTGTGTCTGCCTGTGTGTGTGTGTGTGTGTGTGCGTGCGCAAGGCAAGCGGAAGCATTTCCATTTTCATTTCCGCCGTTGTTACTGGCGAAGCACGCCTTGTTTTCTATTTACGCAAATTTAGATACAATTTTCGTGTGCTACACTTTTTCTTTCTTGTGCTCAGTGCTTTTGACTGTCCTTGCGATGGTTCCTCTCTTTGTAAGTTCCTTGATGCTCGGCTTTAGTTGGCTTAAAACATTTAGTAGTTAATTATTATTTGGTGTAATTTTTTCTTACCTGGTCTCTATGTCTCTATTAGTGCTACCAATTGTAAAGAGCTCTGGCAGTCAGAATTTTTCATAATCATTTTTATACACCTAATTCTCTTTTTACACGATTTTATTTTGAACGAATCTATCGTGTAAAGGGAGAATTAGGTGTATATGTCATATATGCATGTACTTCCGATTGTTATTGCTTTAAGGTTCATCAAAGTGAGTGTATAATTGATTTAAGTCTATTTAATTTCTATAATTTTCTTGCATTAAAAAAGTTTTGATTTGCTTTTAGCTTAACTAAATACAGGGTTCTTCACATATTTGAAATATTTTAAAAATTTCAAAATGAAAGCAGAGCATTTTTTGACATAGTAGTCTATAGTTCTCGTTGCTAAGAATGGAGCGAAATGCCGCGCTTGTGGTTGCCATGACTTCCGGACTTCCTAATTGGCAGAGTAATTTCTATTTTGTTTCAATTGACTTCTTTTCGTAATGGAACTTCTTTAGTAGTCCTTAATTTTTTCGCAGCTCTGAACATTTTGCTTACCTAAGACATTCAGACTCTTCAGTTCATTTCATCTTTGATTATGACTGCCTGACTGGCTGAACAGTCTGTTTGCTGTCGTGGCATTTCTTTTCGGATAATTCGCTGCGACTGCTTTGACTTTTCGACATCTTCTTTAAATTTTTCTTTTTGCTGTTAGCTTCGTCTTCACTTGTTTAGCACTACACCGCCTTCTTCTCAGTTTCGGTCCCTCTCTCCCCCACTTGCTGCGTTTTTGAGCATTAGCTCAAGATTCAGTGTTTAAGTGGCAAGCAAAATTTTGCTTTGCAACACAAAAGTGCGGCACACACACACAAACACACAAAAACATACACAGTGAGTCACACACACAGATACAGGCGTGAGCATGGAACACCGAGTGAAGCAATTAAGAGTCTGCGATGATTGATGATTTTTTAAAAGCGCACAACAAACAACAGCAACCACAAGAAACACAGCAGAGGCCAAAACTAAGGCAGCAGCAGCCACAACAACAGCATCAGCGGCAACAGCGGCAACAGGAAAAATGCTTACCCGCCATCATTTGCACTGATTTGCGTGGTTCTTCATTATTGCTGTGCAGCGTGGTATTTTCTGTGAGGCATTTTTGTTATTTATGAGTTTCCCCTGATTTTTGGCTTTTTTGAAATTATTTCCACTCGCAAAATTTTGCTTCTTTGTTAGTGTGCGTGCGTGCGTGTGCGTCTAAGTGTGTAGCTGTGTTTTCTGCGATAAAACGTTAACGACATTTCTCGTTGCAAGTGCGAAGAGTGGGCGGAGGAGTGAGGTTATGTGGCGCTGGCGGGGATTGCGGCTGGGGCCGGAACTAAAGCGACTAAGCAGAGTGCAGTTTTATTTGGCTGTTTATTTGCTACTGCAGATAAAAACATGCTCAAGTGCTCTCGGAAGGATACGTGCTTCCAATGCGAGAATGGACACATTTTGAGCTTGCAATTTCTAGCAAATTGTGCTACATGCTGAGGAAGCGAAGAAGCTTTACTTTGTCAGCAAAAAGAAGTCAAAATACCGGCATATTGTAGCAAAATGTCATTTCTTTTGAGGAAAACTATCTGAGAGGAATTAATAGTTAAAAGAATGAAAAGAAAAGTAAATCAATTAAATTAAAATACAAAGTAATTTATATTTATGATCGAATTTAAGTGATATGTAATCGAAATTCGTGTGATAACTTCCATAAAAAAGCAAAAAAGAAATGCAAGGTCGTTATTCGGCATTAAGTTTTTAACAATTTTATGTTAGCAAGCCTCAAAAATAACAAACTTTTTAACAAATCATCAAGTACATAATATGGTCGACCTTAATTTAGTATTTTTGAATCTCAGATACAAAACAACTTCCTTGGCGCCTTAAAGAGAACTTGCAAATGTGTAGAGCTCTGAAATTTAATTTGGAGACCGAAAAAGTTTCAAAAGTATTTTATACTTACATATATGGAAAGGAAATGGTTTTATGTAATCAGAACTTCCGTTTTCTTCTTAATTCGTGCTCATCAGACCTTTCCATAAAAAAAATACAATAATTGCCATTTCAGGCACATATTCAAATCGAATAAATACCATTTATTTAGCCCTTTCGAAGGCGATTGTATTGACAAGAGAATCCTTACAGATTACACAAAAAATCAATTGTCCAGAAAGTAAGCACGAATATCAAGAAAAGTAAACAAGCACTTACTTTAATTAACGATTAATTACAAAATAAATTGAGTTGCGCCACTTAATTACGTCCAAAAAGATTGTCAACGGCAACGGCCGAAACGCAGACGACAACAACAATAACAATGGCGGCTGTTGCCTGATGTTCGCCATTTAAACAGGCTTAATTAATGCCAACATCTCGACAGAAGGAACAACAACAACAAGAAGAGGCTGTCGGCAAGCAAACGAGCGAAGAGGCAGGAGAGTGAAAACTTCAACGAAAAGCAACAAACACACAGATACAAAGACATTAATTTACTCGCACCATATGACGCCAGTTGCTGTCGCTGCTCCTTATGATTTCCGTTTGCCGGCGCATAATTAAAGGCGCACACACACACACAGCCAAACATACTTATACTCACGCGCCATACAGTCAATAACCCAGTTGGAAATTGCAACATCGTTGACAATGTCATCAATGTAGTCACACTACCAAAAGATTATTAAGGATATGGATTCGTTGAGGCAATGAAAATATAATTTTAGTATTTTATTGAAATTCTATATTTATTCCTTATATAATATATTGCAATAAATTCGTTGAATCATGATTATTGATTTGATTGAGTTGAGTGTGAGCGCATAAGTAGAAGATTATTTTGTTGCTGGCATAACAAAAACTTTCCCAATAGGGCATCTCTGTTCTGGCGCATTTGTGTGAATATGCCAAAGCGTTTGTATGCTTTGTATCTATGAGATTTTATATCTGTGGGTTGGTGTATGTGCCATGACAGTCAGCATAAGACACATTTAAAAGCTAAATCAATAAAAGTCGGAAGTGGCTGACTTGAAGACGTGCGGGAGCAGCAAGCGACAAAACGCCTCCACTAGCTCGCGACAATTTCCCCCTTTCAGCTTCCCTTCGCTTGCTTGTTTCCTTGCCAACCTCTCTGTGTGCGTGGCTGTGCGGCAAAGCGCAAGCAATTAACAGCAAATTGATACGCCACATTTAAGCGGGAGAGTGGGAGGGCGGTTAGTTCTATCCCTGTTCAGCAAATGGAAAAAGTTACCCAAAACTGTTTAAGGCGAAGGGGGCGGTGGGAATTAAAACGTAATTAAAAGATTGGCATAGACTTTTTCTGCAATTCCAACGCTTTTCATTTTGTGCTTTGCTTTTGTATGCGTGCGGTCTATGTCATGGCAAGCGAGGGACACAAGTGGCAGGAGTGGCAGAAACAATTCAAGAGAAAGTCAAGCAGTCGCAGAGGCGAATAATTCAGTGAAGTTAATTTTAGTGCAAGGAAAATTTAGGGAATAAAGGATGCGCTGTCCTGGTTGCCACCGATGAACGATTTTATATAGCAACATAACCCGCTCTTAAATAAGACACTTAAGATATTTACTAATTTACCGGGAACTTACTTAGCTGAAGGTCATTTTAGTAAGGAAAAGTATATAAGTTTCTGTTAAACTGGCGCACTGAAGCGACTCTCTGAGAACAAAATAGTGAGGACCAAAGTAGTGCTGGAAATCATTTACAAGCGCAGAAGGCAACCGCAACAACAACAGAAACAGCGACTGCAAAGGCAAAAAGCGCTGGGAATGGGAATGGCAAAGGAGCAAAATAATAACGAAAGTCCTTCAAGCAGCTGCATACTGTTCGAAAAAGTTGTTGCTGTTTTTGTTGTTGCAGTAGCATAATGAGCGCATTTGAAAGGCGCCTCTGCTTTGCCTCACTTTGCCTTGGTCATTCATCACGGCGAAGTGACTCAATTAATGCGCACGGTGGGGCGCGCAGCTTGCCGAGTGGAATGCGACGACGCTTGCGGTCCTTCACTTTACTCCCTCTCGCTGCCTGCGGGGGCTAAGGCCAGTGCATGAACTCTCTAATTGAATAATGTGTTTGAATTCGATGTACCTACTATAAAAGATTCTATCTTATTTGTACAAAATCATTAATAAACTTAAACTTACTTTCTATCTTTTGCCTCTGCTTCATTTTTTAGTATCCTACATGCTCAAATATCTAGAAGGAGAGCACATTCCTTTAGAGCAATATGATTACATTGTACTTAAACTGCAGGCACTTAGCCAATGTCGTAGCCAAATTGGGAGCAACATTTTTATTTTTTGTGAAAATTTTCATAATTTTTAAAACGTAACGTTTGCAACTTTAAACTTTCCTAGACACACACACACATGCACATATACAATGTTAATAGAAAGAAATGAATGGAAATGCAAATGAAACGCGAAATTAAACTTAATTTCCAGTACTGCTGCTAAATATTAACTTCTGAACTCAATTGCAATAAAAAAAGAAAAATTTTTACAGAAAAATACTATAAATGGATAAAGACATAAATAGAAAACAGAAAACAGGAGCAAAAAGCAAGTGAAAATGAGCACTAAATTTGGTAAGAGCGCTGAGCATTTAATTTGAATGTATCTCTAATTGCATGTTTGTATGTGTAGATACGTTGCTCTATTTGTATGTGTATGTATATGTGCAAGTTGGTGCTGGAAAAGGATTAATTAAAGTGGGGCGGAAGGCAGCGCAGACAACCTGAATGAGAGGCACCCAAGAGGGTTGGTTGGATGGGCCAACGGTCCGGCGCAGCTCATTTGTAGCGGCTTTAGTTGGTCGGGGCGCGTAATTAGTTTAATGAAGTCTACACTGCAAAAAAGGAACAATAACAGGACCAGCACAAAAAAAGCCCTGACGCAAGCAGCATAATTGAAATGTGTGCTGCTGCAAAAACTTGCACAAAAATGTTGTTGCACTTTTGCAGCGATGCAGTAGTTTTGTGCTCGATGACCTTTGCGAAGGCACACAATTTCCAACTGACTGACATTTCTGTGTACTGGTATTTTCAGTTGTGCAATTTTTTCTGTCTTTTTGACTGCTTTGAGTGCTATAAACAACTGAGAGTAGGTCAGCAAACGGCATCCATTTTAGAGTGGGCCAGTGGCTCTCAAGTAAGGAGCGCATAACGGAAATATTACTATTTGCAAAATATTTTGCAATTTAACTGCATTATTTTTATCAAGCAATAATGAAAATTCTATCAAATAATTAGTAAATATATTAAAGTTGGAGAAATTAAATAATCTTATAGAATGCCAGAAAAAGACTAAAATAATATTAAAAAATATTATTATTATATAGAGTCACCTTTAACATTTCTTTATCAATCGATTTGCGTGCGAATTTAATACAATTTATCATCGATATAATTTGCATCGAAAGTGAAATGCTGCACATAGCTAATATAATGCTTTTTGCTCAACGCAATTGCCTAGAAATAATGGCAACTTGAGTTTTTATATTCATCATTGCATAAGGAAAGATCGAGAATTCCTTAGCGATTAACTTTCTATTCTATTTAATTTAATTTCTTAAATTTCGACCGACTTCCGAAGTACTGAAGGAATTTTACAAATTGAGGAAAGTTTGTTTCTGGGCATTAAGATATACGCAAATTATAATGAAGTTATTTTTTCACTGATTGTGATTGATAACCAAAATTCTTCTATGTAAACAAGCAAAATGGAATATCATAAGGCAATAGCATGCTACCAAGAGAAGATTTATAAAACTCAATTTATACCGAATAAAAGGGAATACATCGTAGGAGCACTAAATTATTGAGGCATACTCCAGAAGACTCCAAACCTGAGCTAAGATGAGTAAGATAATACTTGAAGCTCTTAACATTTCTTTCAATAAACTCCAACAGGCAGACTGTCTTCGAAGTAATGCAGTTAATAGCGCTCCCGAAACTTTATTTATAAGATTTCTTGAAGCCTTGAAAATATGAATTTTTCATATATTTCTGACTAAAATTTAGGCAAATAAGGATAATAGGAAATTTTAAAGTCTTGAGAAACCCCAAATTCATTGCTAATTCACAAACATAATTATGAACAAAATAATTTTCTGGGACTATGAAAGAACTAACAAAATGTTTGGGTGCCACTGTACTGTCATCTCTACAGTGGCTTTTTAATTGGCTTCGATTTGTGTGCATTGCATTTTTATAGTGTAGCATTAATTACAGGTCGATTGGACATTGCTGCCCTTGCTTTCCTTTCCTTTCCTTTTCTCTTTCTTTATATTTCAACGTGTCTTTGTCGCTCTGGCTGCGCAAGTGCTTGCTCGCGCTGAGAGCAGTCATTGAGAGCAATTAAGAAAAGTCTTAAATACAGGCAACGTCCTTGCGAAGTTAATTAAATTTTTGCAAAAGTGAAATGCTCCTAATAGATACAAAAGCTGAAGAAGAAACAGAACGAAAGTTAACAACAAAACAAATTAACAAATTAGCATCGCAAGGGATTCCAATCGACGCTCCCCTCCCCATCTGCTCCATTGTTATGTGAGTTTTGGCAAAGTGGGTTCTACTTTAATTATTTCGCTTCGTAGGATTTTGCTTGAAAGCGGCAGCAGCTGAAGAAGAAACATTCAAGCGAAAAGACAACACCAACAAAAAATTATAATTTTACATGCTCGTAAAACTTTTACGGCCAAACTACGTAAACAAAGTGCAGACACACACACGCACACACTTACGCAGCCAGACAGGCAGCGTTGGCTGCATAAGAGCCGTAGTAAAGGGAGGCGCTTTTAATAACTGCCGCGACTGTCTCTCAAATTTGCACCAACAGCACGAAGCAATAACAAGACAACAACAAGTTAGCAACACATCACTTCCACGCCGTGGTCTCTCCCGTTGCTTTTGCTATGCCACGCATGCCAGTTCACTCCGCTTCACTCACTTTAACGCCAGGCCGCCCTTTACTCCGCTGTCCCAAACACCCACGCAATGCCATGCTTCGGCAAGGTTGCCAGACTTTTCCAACATAAGACGGCGCTTAATTGTTTTGTATCCTTGGGCGCGCACTCACAGACGTACACATACTCACATATTCAGACAAACATACGCGCACACAAACAAGCTAAAAAGTGCGTTTATTTGGCAGTAATTAAGTACAAATAAAATTGTTGCCAGTTTCGCTGCATATTAGTACGCCTGCCTGTATGTGTGTATAGTATCAGTGTGTGGTGTGTGTGTATTTAGCTTAATTTGCATGAATTTAAAACCTTTTCATCGCTTGAATATTCTATTTGTAAAATTATTTTAATAACTATCATTTCGCTGTTGGTTTTTAGCTGTAATTGCAATTATAGCATAAATACGCGCACACACACACACATACACACAATAGCACGGTTTAATGGCAACATTTTGAATGTGTGCCTCCTAATGATGCGCTTTCAACGCACAATGAGCGTTTTTTTCGTTTATAGTTGCTCATGCAGGAGTGAAGGAGGGCTGAGAGTTGGCTCAAAGCTGTAAATTAGTATAGTTTTCATAATAGAAAATATCAGTATTTATAAATGGCAGTGCTACATTTTGAATATTCTAAATGCAAAGTGTTCAGAGAAGGTAACACTTTAAGTTCTGAGCATGGAACCAAAAAAATTGCATAGAAGATTGGCAACCACACGAAGCACAGGAAAATTCTTGACCACATTGAAAAGTTAAGGAATCTGAATAAGAAATCGAAGTTGAAATGGAATCATTAGAATTAGAATTATGATTCTCTTCAAAAAAACGTGTTTGAAACTGTTTTGGCTTAAGCGGAATAATGAAGAAGAAACGACACAAAGAAATCATCAGTATTTTCGCTTTCAAAAATTCAAAGACCCTTTTAAATATATGCAAAGAAATCACAAATGTAATCTCTGTAAATGGGCAGCTGCTACTTGAGCAACAAACTTTGAAAGAAGTATTTCGAACACGCAGTAAGAAAGCGCGTCTGCACTCGATAATACAGCTGGCATTGCTCCTCTCATACAAGTCTTCCTAATCTATATGGCCGTATTAACTTGTTCAAGAAATTAATAGATTATATGGGAATTTTAGCAGATCGCTTTTCATTTAATCCTAAGGTCGGTCGCTGTTTTGTCTTCATATCTAAAACCTACACATAGTGCAACTTCCCTCACAGCCCTGTCTTCCTTCATCATCAAGACTCATTTTAGCAATATTAGTCAGTCTCTAGCCATCATTATTTTATCTCAGATGGTTCAACTGGCATATTTTTTTATAGGCAGGCAAACAAACGCGAACAACATCGTTCAATTGTATTGATTTTTCTTTTATTGTATCCTTCGAAGGCGAGCGCAGCTTATCAAAATAATGCCATAAAAGTGTTACTCAGAAAATACAAAAGGAAAACATACAAACAAACGGCTCTCTACTATATATGAGCATGCAAACTAACATGAGTGGATAGCGATGGCGTGGTAATGCGATTAAATTTATTATTCATTTCCACTTAACGATACAAATGCTGGTCTGAATGTCTGAATGTGTGTATGTGTGTGTGTGCGTTTGTGTGCAGGCGCGGCATTTATCGGCGGTGAGAGGGCAGAGTGGCAGCAAACATGCGGCATATGAATATCGCTTGAAATTGCCACTTGAAATATCGATTTTATGAGTTGGGTTGAGTTGAACAACGCAACAACAAAACAAAGCATAGCAAAATTAAACGAAATGAAATGACATAAAATCAAACCGAATGAAATGAAAAGCGCAATGCAATGAAACCGGCGGGTGTGCAAAATAAAAGCACATCTATGAAACTTTTTTTTCTATTTAAACAGAAAAGTATGTAGAAATAAAGGAGTAATTGTAATATTTTGTATATACTTTTATATACAATAAGAACAGTTGATTTGCTCTCCTTAACTCTCGCCTCGTATAGCCGAGGCTTAGGCCTAGCTTTCTCGCAATTAGTTGTTTGTGTTCGTTCTATTTTGTCATAAGTTAATGGAAGCTACAAATTAATTCTATAGCCGTATACGAGCGGGATTGAGAAGCCTTTCATTTTGATGGAAAGGAATAGAGAGAGTTGCCAACTCTTCGCTAGAGACGACGCCATGCAAAGAACTATTTGGAATTCTTTCTATTTTTTGCAGTTGATATGAGTCTGCTGGAAATCGAAACAGCGATATCTCGTATCCGCATCAGAGACCGAGCACTTGAACCGCGGCTACATTTGTTTAAAATGTAAAATTTTGAAATACACTGCTACTTTTTTGCACACAAGTGTACAACGTTATTTTATGTGAGCGCCACAAAGAAAGCGAATAAATGCGAACGGGTCGATGAGGAGGGAAGGGCTGGGGCAAGCAACAGGAAGGCGACTGGATGCATTTTCAGTTCATTGCAGCTGAATTGTTTAATTAAACGTTATTAAATTGTTGGTTGCATAAGTGTGAGTGCACTTTCATACAAACATACACACACGCACACATACATACATATGAGTATGAAAGCAACAACAGAGCACGCAACAGCAATAAACAATTTAATCCTTTTGGTAAATTTGTTGCTGATTTATGCATTCGCGCGTGCTGTGATTAGCATTTCGCAGCCGTGCAGCGAACACACGCTCACAGCAGGTCGAGCGGCGGGACAGAGGGTTGGGGGCAGTAGGCGTACGCTGTAGTTGACGCAAATACTTTGTGGTCTGCGCTGTCGCTGTTGCTATCGCCGCTGCAACTGCGGCAGCACTTGACGAGCAACATGCATATTGCAATATTGTGGCTCTGCTTGCTGTGCGCCAATTTTATTATAAATTGATTTTAAATTTTTCTGCCATATTCACAAATTCAATTTATTTCGTTGTGTGCGTTTCTGGTGCATGGCGAGGAAGGAGGCGAGCTGCACATATTGCGTTTTTATTAATTGCGGCAGTTGAGATGCAATTTTTCATAGTTTTAAAATGCGTTCAAGTTATTGAATTATTGATGTACGACGTGGCACTTAAAAGCACTCGCCAGTGGCCTCTGTACGCTGCCAAGCAGCGCTATGTGATTTATTTAATGCCGCGGGCTAAGGCATTTGCGCGCTTGATTCCATTAACACTATTTTATGGCATTTGCTTTACAACTTTTAACCAAGATTTATGCATAAATATTTATTTATTAGCATAAATAAATACGCCGAAGCAAATGCAAATAAGTGTAATAAAAGTTGACAGAAATCATTAAAAAGTCTTGATTTTACAAAGCAAGAAAATGCACTTTCTGTAGTCTAGCAAATAGTATGCAAGAATGCTACGCTTAAGTCTTGGTAACAGGGCATATATATGTATATATGCTAGGCCAGTTCTCTTCAAATAACATTTACAGACATTTTCTGTCAAAAGCTACAAAACAATCACAGTTCAATATTTTGTGAAAATTGTTACAAACTCTGGCTAATACCAAGACATAGCATATAATATACCTTATTACATACAAATTTACAGGGGAAAGTCTAATACTATCAAAATATTCCAACAACAAAAAATATAAGTTATACATTTTAGCTACCTTGGAAATTTTGAACTTCTACTCAATCGTTTTAGTCTGCATTTGGCTCTAAAAAAAATGAAATATTCATATAAAAACATCAAAATCATCTTCTTGTGTCAAACTTCTTGTCCGATTTCTTGAGAGGTGGATACGAACTTTTGTAAATCAAAGGTTAGCTTAGGTTTACAGAATATGGCTGTTCCAGATACAAATTTTGTAACCACCAGCATATTCTAAGAACATAACCCTCAATTTTGGTAGATCTCAGAAGTGGGTAATCTTTTGCGCATAAGTCATGCGCTCATGATGAAGTGTAAACAACCAAACCAGCACTGAAAACGAATATTTAGGGTTTTCTTTTTCATTTCAGTCGGTGCTCAGTCAAACTGGAATTTGAATAATTTTGAATGTGCTAATATTCTTCATGTATCGTTTGTGTTATATATTTATCAATTTTCGTGGTCTAAATAGCTAAGTAACCGCAATCCAAATGTTAATATTACTTCAACAACCAATCTGATTTATATCGCAACACTGTTCAAAGTATTTCTGTTCCAACTTGTATGACCTTTCACTGGAATTTGTTTGATATGTTTTATAAGCTATTTTTGATTGAAGCCTTCTGCGCGCAATGCGAAATCAACCTTATCCAAATGCCTGGTGCCTGTGGGCTTGGAGCCCCTTTTGTCGGTTGTTCCATGACTGTCTATCAGTGTGTGTATGCAATTATTTTTCGAATTACTTACACACACACACTATCAAAATATCGTTCAACTTGCTGAAATTATCGCATTTAAACAGTTTTCAGTTGCTGCTTTTATGATTTTCTACGATTTAAGCAACGCTGAATGACTTTTCTTTATACTTGTAGTATGCCGTCTCATGTCGGTCTTGCTCAGAGCCAGTCAACGCCACAGTCGCACAGTTGTGCCGCCGACAAAAGTCATTCAAGCTGTCAACTTCAATATGTGTCACACCTCGGAATGTTACCCTTTGCGCGCGCGCGGCGAACAGCTCTCTTTCACACACACACACTCATACATACTTCTTTAAAGATACCATTCATTGTATGAGACATGTGCCCACATTTGTCCATGGTTGATATAGATATTGTATGTTTGTGCGTTTGATTGCGCTTAAGCGGCGTCTTCCCCTCTTCCACGCTTACAAATTAAACTGCAAAGAAAACATACAACTTCAAGAGTCATCCCCCCTCCGCAGCACTTTGATTGATGTAGTGTCATTTTGCAGCCAGCCACAATTTCTTGCAGGAACGCTGCTGGGCTTCAAGCTTCAAATGAGCCGCCGTGTGCCGCATACCGTTTGCTGTCATTGTCGCCTGCCACCATTTCGCTCCACTGTGCCGCAATTTGGCTAATAAAATATTCATGTTGCTATCTCTGCTGCTGGAAGTGTCTAAGCCCTCCGCTTGTCAACTCCCTGGTTCATTTAATGGGCAGACCAATTGGCGGCGGCTGTCTTTTTGTTATAATTTGACTTCGATTTGGTTTTTCGAAAAGAAATTAACCGCGCTTGACAAATTTTGTCGCACTCTTTACAAATTCCTGTGTTATTGTTGTTGTAGCTGCTTTCAACGCACTCCTGCCACTTTTACGCACGCTTCAAATTCGCTGCTGCTGATGACTGTGTGTGTGTGTGTGCGTAAATCAGGTTGCTCGCTGTACTCGGCTTTGTGCGTCTCCAATCGCCGTCGATCACTTAATTTTTTATAGCTCTGCTTTTTGCTTGGAAAAGGAAAAAGTCTGTTACTTTTGTTGCAGTTGTGCAGAAATAAATAAAAATAAAAGTTACGATAAAGTTAATTGATATAAAATGAAGTCATTTGACAAATCGGACTGGCAAAAATGCAAAAATTCATGGAATTTATTTCAATGTGTGTGTGTATCCTAACCGGCACAATCTTCTCTCAACTCTTCGTTGAATACGAATTTTTATCGAATCTCAATTTTGCTGCCTTTAGCTTTTTATTACAAATTCTAGATAGTGATTCTGGAAAATCGGATTACCGCAAATTTGGGTCACTTTTAAGCAACAGCATTGAAAAAAGGGATTATTAAATTTTCTCTTAATAAAAAGAAAAAAACTATGTGTAAAACAATTCGGAAGAATTTCTAGAAAGTCATGCGTTAATTCAGGCAATAGAAAATTGTAAATGTGTTTTTTTGCAATTTCTTTTAATGCAAATTTGAAAAAAATTTAAGGTTTTTTAAAATTCCAAAATATTTCGCAAAATGTATTGAAAGTTTTGAAATATTTTGTAACAGAATTAAATATCAACTACCAATTTTCATTTGTATCTGCATTATTTGTTTAGATCTAATTGAGGTACGTGAAGTTTTTGCTTTGAAATTTTTTCTTCGCTTTGCTCAATCGCGTCCACTGTGCCAATGAAACACCAAAAAAATTGATTACTTTTAAAAGTTCATTAAGTGCGGAAGCTGTTTTACTGCTTCTGCACAACACTGAAGCAGCAATCAGTAAAGCACACACATACACACATGCGCATTGGCACAAAAGTAGTGTAAATATGGGGATTCACGCGCAACCTGTGGAGCAGGGTTGAGTGGGGTTCAGTGAAAATTTGTATGTGTGGAGCACAAAATTTGCTCCACCATATGTAGGGGTGAAACGATGACGTCATCAGTGAAAATGACGTCATCAATGATAATGTAAACAATATGATGACGTCAGTGAAAATGACGTCATCAGTGATAATGTAAACAATATGATAAAAAATAGAATTTCGCAATTCGAATTTCACAAGTAGATGTAATTTGAATAAATATATGTATGTATATATGTATGTATATATATATATATATATGTATGTATGTATATATGTATGTATATAGGTATATATGTATATATGTATGTATGTATATGGGATCGAGAACCTAAGCGCGGGGGCAAGCGCGAGAGCGGCTATAACGTTGACCATAACAATGTGTTTGTTGTGAAATAGAGCAGGAGCACAGCTAAGAATTAACAGCATGTTGATTCTTGCTAACCATCCATAGAGCGATAATGTGTGCTGTATGATGCGTATGACTTAGAATTTTTAAGAGGAAGATCAATTTTGTTTGTTTACATTAAAGATTCGTTGGCGATAGTAGTATATGATGCATTAGCGTGTGAATATTGTTTGTTTACATTAAAGATTCGTTGGCGATAGTAGTATATGATGCATTAGCATGTGAATATAACTAATGATTTTTATGAGCAGGAACACAGCTAAGAATAGCAGCAAGTTGAATATAGCTTATTCCAATCTAGAACTTTTATAAACAAATATTGTGAAAATGAAGAAAGAAATGAAGGATACAAATACAATCCTATATATTTCATATTTAAGCTTGCAGCAGACAAAGTGCAGACTTGAGATATTTTAGCTGAAACTTGTCTCAGTCTTCTCCAATGCATTGAATATATAAAATGGATAGTCGACATTTGCTACCTGGCACGCTATTCTTTCACATAATGTGTTCACCATATCAATCTACAGGAATTTATACTAACAATATTTTATTTAAATAAAATAACAAAAGATTAATAAAAAATGTTTATTTATTCATTTCAGTATGCTGATTTACAAATCTTATAGACTATAACAAACGGAAAAAGCTTAACCTAAAGCAATTAGCATTTACATCTTAATCTAGACATTGTTGTAAAAACTTATGGATACACAATTTGAACAACATCTAAATTATTTTTCAATTAATTTGATAATGTCCCCACGCTAATGTGTTAACACCATCTTCTTGAATACATCTCTTATCATCTGAACAACTTAATATTAATTTTTTGAGCTCTTGTGTATACAATTGATGAACTCTTGATCTAAATATATACATATTACCATAGAATTGTTTCTTCCTCAACAAACAATCTTTATAATCTTCTATACTAAGGTTTTTTAATAAAGCTTTTTTAACACCTTTTGCTTTTTTTACTTGTTTACAATTGATCGTATCAATAGAATACATTTTTGATCGAAGGCCGACGAATTCCCTCATTATATTTCCGTTGTTTTCATCTTTCATCATGCCGAGAACTTTTTTGTTTTTCAAAGGCAAATTGAAGGCATTGTCATTTGAATATCCTGAAGTATCGAAATACAAATCTATATCATCTCTAATGTCTTTATAAAAATCTTCAGTCTGAATATTGTAAATGAATGAGTCTGTATCCATGTAATTTAAAGTTAAATTTGCACCAAATTTCGGTTTCATATAATTATAATGGAAATCATACATTTTTAATTTGGATAATTCAAGTACCGTAAAACCTAAATATATAGGTTTATTATACAACGAATGAACCCTATTCAATTGGATTGCAACCATGTCATCTGTAAACAATGTAGAGCTATGATAATTGGGTTTTGCAATTAGAGCGCGAGCACCTAAATGTTTTCTATAACTTTCCCATTCAGTTACAATTTTAACATCTTTTCTCTTATCGACATTTTCCATTGTTTTGCCGTATACGGCATTATTTAAGAGTTTAAAGAAATTTTTTTCAAACTCGTTTTTAGCTAATGTTCTATGATGAGTATTCAAATCTATATATTGCTTCAACCAACTCGACTGTTTAAATTTCAAAATTGTGTGTATTTTTTTCAACTTTAATCCATTTGCTAGACATTGCTTAAGATTTCTATGATGAATAATGTAATTAGTTTTATTATTTAAATCTGCTATTAATTTTTTACATTGGGTTATGGGGCTGTTTTTATTTTCTACACAAAATGGCAAGTCATTATGTAGAATATGGTAATTTTCTGGATACTCTAAATCTACTTCAAGTATATAACCAAAAGAAGAATTTTCTTCAATTGATTCTATCTCAAAGTCATCGAAATTTTGCATCCATTCAAATCCACCATATGGAAGCTTTTCCGACATTGCCCAACCATACAGATTATTTGCATCTAAATACATTAAATATTCTGATGGTTGGGTAATGTCGTAATCACTCATATATTTATTGTTTGCCTTGGAATGTCTCTTGCAGCATTGGACAAGTCCACCTCGTATTCCCTTTTGTACAAAATTGTACATATCTATATCGGTAAGGAGCTCAAGTTCAATATTAGTTGTTTTAAGCATTGCATCCCAAGATAAGCCTGGAGCAGTATAATATTGACAGGGATCTAGCCCATAAATATTTTTGCAAACCTTTCTAAAATTTTCAAAAATATCTGTCAATAGTAAAACATCTGTTTTCAAATACAACATCATATAACTAAGCAATGTCGAACAATTGAAAACATCCCAAACTTTTTCAGCATGTTCATAATCCTCAATTGAACATTCTATATTACACAATTTGTTGAAAAATTCATCTCGAGTTGGAAGTTTTTTCTCATTAAGGCGATCTACAGAATTTATATAATCATAGGGAAAGACACCCTTTCTTCTGACTAAATTAAACTCAGCTTCAATTGGATACATCTCTCTTGTAATATGTAAATCATTAACAGCTAAATTATTAGCTAAACTATCTAAGCTTGATGCCATAAACCGAAATGAATCTAAAAATCGCAATTCAATTGTATTTTTCTCATCCACAAATATGCGTTTCGAAAGAGATACATACAATTCCTTATTTAAAGGGATTACATGTATATCTCCTGGAAATAATGTGAGTTCTTTGATAAAAAGATGACAATCATAACCGGAAAAGTTATGGAAAAATATAGGAATAAATTTTGCAATCTGATATCTCAAATTGCATTCATTATGGGCTGGTCCTCTATATTTTCCAGTTAAATGGCAATGATCAGCCACTCTATCATTTCCCAGCTCTTTATTACAGATATGACATAATATGCTATCAAATTGTTTTCGAATTTCCTCAGATGTGAGGAAATTCATCGGCCTTACTATAGCTAAATAATTATAATAAATATCTTTTAAATCTCTAACTAAATACTCTACAAATTTTTTTGGTGAATCTACACCTGAATATTGAACTAATTTACTATAACTATTATTAGAACATTTTATATAATAACTAAATGCAAAAGGTACATGCTTTTGAATACTCTTAACTTGTGCTGAGTTTTGAAAATTTTCACTTTGTAAAATACACTCAAAATCAGCATATACTACAACGGGTACATCTAACTCCCGTTCATAATTTTTATATCGTAGAACTACATTCTTACCTCTTGGCATTTCACAAACAATTTTGTTGCACCCAAGTTTGTGAAATGCCAACGACTCTGCAGTATGCCTATACTGCAGACAGTCGTTACACATAAATAATTGTGTCCTATGTTGCGTAACTTGTTTACGTAGCAATCTATTGAAAAAATAGAAAACCAAAATATATCAAAATTTTAAATATATAAATCGTATAATATATATATAAATATTGTATATAAATTGTTGTTATTCTTATTATTGAATATATGTACCTTGAAATATGTTTTATCCACACGTAGTGGAACTGCTGTTCTTTCTGGATTAGCATCAGGTTGATATGGTGCTCCTTTTCGACAGCAGTGCTATAGTAGGGACCAACTACTTTATGGAGCTCTTCATCGAATCCGAAAATATTAATGCTGATGCTGCTGTTTTGGTCCTCAAACTTTTTTGTGTCTTTAATTAGTAGAGGGAATGCCAGATCCTTGAAATTTAGCTCTATATTGTTGCGCAAGGTTATTAAATCAGCCTTAATGTCTGCTATTTGATAGTTGCAACATCTCTGAGGATCACGTTCCACTGGACACAGCGCTGATATTATCGCCCACTTGAAGCAGAATTCATCACTATTTCGTATGTTTATACAGGCTTTCTTCTTGTACACTTCATATGGTAGTGGTAGATACCGCGATCCTTTTATTGGTCTATATTGATTGATGTTTATTTCCAGATGAGAGAGTCTTATTAATGTCCAGCCGCTATCTCTTTCTTGAAATTCAGATAGTTTTATACAGAGTTGCGTACACATATCCTCATAGCTAGAAATCACTTGTGGTTCAATTTGAGCTACACTCATTTTAGTTTGAAATGATTTCAAGTCAATAACTATTTCATCATCACTGGACATTTTTATGAATTCAGCAAACAGTTCTATATTATATTTAATTGCTGAATGTTTTTCGAGCATATCGTTTAACATTTTTATTATAATTGGTTGAGAATTTTTCAAAAATTGATCAGGTATTAGTTGCCCTTCATCTTTATTTTCAATTACAACTGATTCAATGCGCTCATTAAACGCCGATTTAACACTTTTAAAGTTTTCGTCTTTTGTAATCGCACAATTTCTCTTATGTTTATTTGTGCGTACGTGATAGTTCCAGGATTTGAATGTAACATTTTCACCACAACTGTCACAAGGTACTTTTCTGTTGAAATCAATCAACTGATTTACATTATTGTTATTATTATTATTATTATTATTGCTGCATGATGGTAGACAATCTTGTGGCTGATGATAAACTTTAGTATGTCGTGTTAACTTATCAGCTCTCGAAAATGTTTGTTTGCATATTTCACATGCAATATCGACTTTATTATGTTTATTCAAAATATGTCGATTTAGCGTATATTTATAACTAAATCCGCATCCGCACACTTCACAATTGAATCCTTTCATTTTGATTTTTTTTTAAATTACAATAGTTTTGAGCTTTTATCCTTGTTGCTGTTCAGGTGAAAGTTGAAACAGTACTATTAAAGCTTCACGTTCATTCGTCCTTTATATAAGAAGCGACAATGAGCCGAACGATAATTTTTGCGCTCGGTTTCTGTGTTGTTATTGTTGTTTATATATGCTGACTGAGCATTTTTGTGTTCGGTTTCTGTGTTGTTGTTGTTGTTTATATATGCTGACTGAGCATTTTTGTGTTCGGTTTCTGTGTTGATGTTGTTGTTTATATATGCTGACTGAGCATTTTTGTGTTCGGTTTCTGTGTTGTTGTTGTTTATATATGCTGACTGAGCATTTTTGTGTTCGGTTTCTATGTTGTTGTTGTTGTTCATATGTGCTGACTGAGCATTTTTGTGTTCGGTTTCTGTGTTGTTGTTGTTTATATATGCTGACTGAGCATTTTTGCGTTCGGGTTCTGTGTTGATGTTGTTTATAATGAAGCTTCGCTCTCGGAAGCACCCGATGTGTCCGTTGTTGTTGTTTTTTATAATGAAGCTTCGCTCTCGGAAGCACCCGATGTGTCCGTTGTTGTTGTTTTTTATAATGAAGCTTCGCTCTCGGAAGCACCCGATGTGTCCTTTGTTGCTGCTGTCTATAATGAAACTTCGCTCTCGGAAGCACCCGATGTGTCCTTTGTTGCTGCTGTCTATAATGAAACTTCGCTCTCGGAAGCACCCGCTATGCCCGTCGTTGCTGCTATTTGTTTCTGCGTAAGTAATGTCGTGTTCTCTACAAGCTGAATCCAAGGGATTAATTCCTCTATCACCTCTTGCTAAACGTTTTTCAATTTCGTCCCCGACCTACAAAACTGATAGTCTGGTAAATGAAGTTCCACTGGCAACGAATTTATTAGAACCTTAGCAAATTTTAAACACAGGCGTTCAACGCTATAACAAATTACTAATACAATGTTATATCCCGAAATCGAGTCAATTGCTATCGCGGAAACGGTATCATAACACTCATCAGTAGCTAAAGCGAAACGTATCATGGGCACATATCAAATTTCTATTACATAGTAGAGTGGACGTATACATATATGCGATTAGAATAAAATATTCTCTTAAAAAATTTATCATGTTAAATCATATAGCGAACTAGGGATTATATATTAAATAATTAAAATCATTATTTTTTATTTAATTTTTTTAAAATGTATATATGTTAGCATTGTTATGTATCCTTGTATAATGAATTTCCTAAGTTTTTTTATATGTCTTCCATGTATGTTCATATTTTTATCCGCGTGTTAAAACCAAATTTATACGTCATTTGAAATTTTATCATTCTATAATTTAATTGGTATATTATCAAACAGTTAGTTACTATAACAAGTATCAGGTCTATATCAGGTATCAGCTTATCTGCTATCAGCTTATCTGCTATCAGCTTATCTGCTATCAGCTTATCAGCTTATCTGCTATCAGATATCAGGTATCAGGTATCAGATATCTGTTATCAGATATCAGGTATTAGGTATATATCAGGTATCAGGTATCAGGTTATCAGCTTATCTGCTATCAGCTTATCAGGTATCAGATATCTGTTATCAGATATCAGGTATTAGGTATATATCAGGTATCAGGTATCAGGTTATCAGCTTATCTGCTATCAGCTTATCCGCTATCAGCTTATCTGTTATCAGGTAACAGGTTATCAGGTAACAGGTTATCAGCTATCAGGTCTATCAGATATCAGGTATTAGGTATATATCAGTTCCACTGTCAACGAATTTATTATATTATTAAGAAGACTTCTTCCGACAACAAATCGATTAGGACTGATTTGATTTTTATAGTTTACTACCATATTATAATGAATAATGTTTTAACCTTTCACACAGTCCATTAACCCATTAATAGCCAAGACCATTTAAAATCAGAAATCATTAGTTTCATTTATTTAATTGTAATCAAATACAGATAAGAAACATAAAAAAGATAAAAATTTCAAAAAAATATTAATTAGTAGGTTTTTGAGCCTGTACCCAAGCGGGTACAGTGGGAGGGAACGGGTTAAAGACTAATGTAAAACAACAAATGTATATGTTTCAAATAGATTTTCATCAGTTGCTAAGATGCGTCTAATAAAACAACACCAAAACATAATTGCTAGAAATGTCGATATTTCTTCAAATAATCATCAAAAACTAAGACATAGTTCACTACTTCCTAACACCATAAGAGCGCTTATTGTTGGACCATCAAATTGCGGAAAGACCAATGTTATGATAGGTCTAATAGAAAGTCCTAATGGGCTAAAATTTGAAAATATATATTTGTATTCAAAATCTTTACATCAGCCTAAATATGAATATTTAAGACAATTGATAACACCAATTAAAGATATGGAGTTCTATACATTTTCTGAAAATGAACACGTTATACCGCCGGACAAGGCCAAAAGAAATTCCATCATGATTTTTAATGATGTTGCCTGCGAGAAACAAAATAATATTCATGCATATTTCTGTATGGGTCGGCTTAAAAATGTTGATAGCTTCTATCTGTGTCAAACATATACACGTATACCAAAGCATTTAATACGTGACAATGCTAACATGATAATTATGTTTAAACAAGATGAACTGAATATGAAGCATATATATCATGATCATGTTGGTGGGGATATGTCATTTAAAACGTTTTGTTAAATGTATACAGAATGTTGGAAGGATAAATATGGATTCCTTGGTATAAGTAAAGATGACGATATTGATTCTGGACGCTATAGAAAGGGATTCAATATTTTTGTTAAACAATAAAATGTCAGATGTTATAACTAAATTGTTTAGTATGTTACCAACTATCTGCTATCGAGTAAATCAAGATGATGAAGCAGTTGTAATAGCTTGAGAGTAGATAAGCTGATAACCTGATATCTGATACCTGACATCTGATAGACCTGATAGCTGATATCTGATATCTGATACCTGATACCTGATATCTGATAGCAGATAAGCTGATATATAGCTGATATATAGCTGGTATAGAGCTGGTATAGAGCTGATATAGAGCTGATAAGCTGATATTGAGCTGATATAGAGCTGATATAGAGCTGGTATAGAGCTGATATAGAGCTGGTATAGAGCTGATAAGCTGATATAGAGCTGATACAGAGCTGGTTTAGAGCTGATATAGAGCTGGTATAGAGCTGATAAGCTGATAGCAGATAAGCTGATAGCAGATAAGCTGATAGCAGATAAGCTGATACCTGATATAGACCTGATACTTGTTATAGTAACTAACTGTTTGATAATATACCAATTAAATTATAGAATGATAAAATTTCAAATGACGTATAAATTTGGTTTTAACACGCGGATAAAAATATGAACATACATGGAAGACATATAAAAAAACTTAGGAAATTCATTATACAAGGATACATAACAATGCTAACATATATACATTTTAAAAAAATTAAATAAAAAATAATGATTTTAATTATTTAATATATAATCCCTAGTTCGCTATATGATTTAACATGATAAATTTTTTAAGAGAATATTTTATTCTAATCGCATATATGTATACGTCCACTCTACTATGTAATAGAAATTTGATATGTGCCCATGATACGTTTCGCTTTAGCTACTGATGAGTGTTATGATACCGTTTCCGCGATAGCAATTGACTCGATTTCGGGATATAACATTGTATTAGTAATTTGTTATAGCGTTGAACGCCTGTGTTTAAAATTTGCTAAGGTTCTAATAAATTCGTTGCCAGTGGAACTTCATTTACCAGACTATCAGTTTTGTAGGTCGGGGACGAAATTGAAAAACGTTTAGCAAGAGGTGATAGAGGAATTAATCCCTTGGATTCAGCTTGTAGAGAACACGACATTACTTACGCAGAAACAAATAGCAGCAACGACGGGCATAGCGGGTGCTTCCGAGAGCGAAGTTTCATTATAGACAGCAGCAACAAAGGACACATCGGGTGCTTCCGAGAGCGAAGTTTCATTATAGACAGCAGCAACAAAGGACACATCGGGTGCTTCCGAGAGCGAAGCTTCATTATAAAAAACAACAACAACGGACACATCGGGTGCTTCCGAGAGCGAAGCTTCATTATAAAAAACAACAACAACGGACACATCGGGTGCTTCCGAGAGCGAAGCTTCATTATAAACAACATCAACACAGAACCCGAACGCAAAAATGCTCAGTCAGCATATATAAACAACAACAACACAGAAACCGAACACAAAAATGCTCAGTCAGCACATATGAACAACAACAACAACATAGAAACCGAACACAAAAATGCTCAGTCAGCATATATAAACAACAACATCAACACAGAAACCGAACACAAAAATGCTCAGTCAGCATATATAAACAACAACAACAACACAGAAACCGAACACAAAAATGCTCAGTCAGCATATATAAACAACAATAACAACACAGAAACCGAGCGCAAAAATTATCGTTCGGCTCATTGTCGCTTCTTATATAAAGGACGAATGAACGTGAAGCTTTAATAGTACTGTTTCAACTTTCACCTGAACAGCAACAAGGATAAAAGCTCAAAACTATTGTAATTTAAAAAAAAATCAAAATGAAAGGATTCAATTGTGAAGTGTGCGGATGCGGATTTAGTTATAAATATACGCTAAATCGACATATTTTGAATAAACATAATAAAGTCGATATTGCATGTGAAATATGCAAACAAACATTTTCGAGAGCTGATAAGTTAACACGACATACTAAAGTTTATCATCAGCCACAAGATTGTCTACCATCATGCAGCAATAATAATAATAATAATAATAACAATAATGTAAATCAGTTGATTGATTTCAACAGAAAAGTACCTTGTGACAGTTGTGGTGAAAATGTTACATTCAAATCCTGGAACTATCACGTACGCACAAATAAACATAAGAGAAATTGTGCGATTACAAAAGACGAAAACTTTAAAAGTGTTAAATCGGCGTTTAATGAGCGCATTGAATCAGTTGTAATTGAAAATAAAGATGAAGGGCAACTAATACCTGATCAATTTTTGAAAAATTCTCAACCAATTATAATAAAAATGTTAAACGATATGCTCGAAAAACATTCAGCAATTAAATATAATATAGAACTGTTTGCTGAATTCATAAAAATGTCCAGTGATGATGAAATAGTTATTGACTTGAAATCATTTCAAACTAAAATGAGTGTAGCTCAAATTGAACCACAAGTGATTTCTAGCTATGAGGATATGTGTACGCAACTCTGTATAAAACTATCTGAATTTCAAGAAAGAGATAGCGGCTGGACATTAATAAGACTCTCTCATCTGGAAATAAACATCAATCAATATAGACCAATAAAAGGATCGCGGTATCTACCACTACCATATGAAGTGTACAAGAAGAAAGCCTGTATAAACATACGAAATAGTGATGAATTCTGCTTCAAGTGGGCGATAATATCAGCGCTGTGTCCAGTGGAACGTGATCCTCAGAGATGTTGCAACTATCAAATAGCAGACATTAAGGCTGATTTAATAACCTTGCGCAACAATATAGAGCTAAATTTCAAGGATCTGGCATTCCCTCTACTAATTAAAGACACAAAAAAGTTTGAGGACCAAAACAGCAGCATCAGCATTAATATTTTCGGATTCGATGAAGAGCTCCATAAAGTAGTTGGTCCCTACTATAGCACTGCTGTCGAAAAGGAGCACCATATCAACCTGATGCTAATCCAGAAAGAACAGCAGTTCCACTACGTGTGGATAAAACATATTTCAAGGTACATATATTCAATAATAAGAATAACAACAATTTATATACAATATTTATATATATATTATACGATTTATATATTTAAAATTTTGATATATTTTGGTTTTCTATTTTTTCAATAGATTGCTACGTAAACAAGTTACGCAACATAGGACACAATTATTTATGTGTAACGACTGTCTGCAGTATAGGCATACTGCAGAGTCGTTGGCATTTCACAAACTTGGGTGCAACAAAATTGTTTGTGAAATGCCAAGAGGTAAGAATGTAGTTCTACGATATAAAAATTATGAACGGGAGTTAGATGTACCCGTTGTAGTATATGCTGATTTTGAGTGTATTTTACAAAGTGAAAATTTTCAAAACTCAGCACAAGTTAAGAGTATTCAAAAGCATGTACCTTTTGCATTTAGTTATTATATAAAATGTTCTAATAATAGTTATAGTAAATTAGTTCAATATTCAGGTGTAGATTCACCAAAAAAATTTGTAGAGTATTTAGTTAGAGATTTAAAAGATATTTATTATAATTATTTAGCTATAGTAAGGCCGATGAATTTCCTCACATCTGAGGAAATTCGAAAACAATTTGATAGCATATTATGTCATATCTGTAATAAAGAGCTGGGAAATGATAGAGTGGCTGATCATTGCCATTTAACTGGAAAATATAGAGGACCAGCCCATAATGAATGCAATTTGAGATATCAGATTGCAAAATTTATTCCTATATTTTTCCATAACTTTTCCGGTTATGATTGTCATCTTTTTATCAAAGAACTCACATTATTTCCAGGAGATATACATGTAATCCCTTTAAATAAGGAATTGTATGTATCTCTTTCGAAACGCATATTTGTGGATGAGAAAAATACAATTGAATTGCGATTTTTAGATTCATTTCGGTTTATGGCATCAAGCTTAGATAGTTTAGCTAATAATTTAGCTGTTAATGATTTACATATTACAAGAGAGATGTATCCAATTGAAGCTGAGTTTAATTTAGTCAGAAGAAAGGGTGTCTTTCCCTATGATTATATAAATTCTGTAGATCGCCTTAATGAGAAAAAACTTCCAACTCGAGATGAATTTTTCAACAAATTGTGTAATATAGAATGTTCAATTGAGGATTATGAACATGCTGAAAAAGTTTGGGATGTTTTCAATTGTTCGACATTGCTTAGTTATATGATGTTGTATTTGAAAACAGATGTTTTACTATTGACAGATATTTTTGAAAATTTTAGAAAGGTTTGCAAAAATATTTATGGGCTAGATCCCTGTCAATATTATACTGCTCCAGGCTTATCTTGGGATGCAATGCTTAAAACAACTAATATTGAACTTGAGCTCCTTACCGATATAGATATGTACAATTTTGTACAAAAGGGAATACGAGGTGGACTTGTCCAATGCTGCAAGAGACATTCCAAGGCAAACAATAAATATATGAGTGATTACGACATTACCCAACCATCAGAATATTTAATGTATTTAGATGCAAATAATCTGTATGGTTGGGCAATGTCGGAAAAGCTTCCATATGGTGGATTTGAATGGATGCAAAATTTCGATGACTTTGAGATAGAATCAATTGAAGAAAATTCTTCTTTTGGTTATATACTTGAAGTAGATTTAGAGTATCCAGAAAATTACCATATTCTACATAATGACTTGCCATTTTGTGTAGAAAATAAAAACAGCCCCATAACCCAATGTAAAAAATTAATAGCAGATTTAAATAATAAAACTAATTACATTATTCATCATAGAAATCTTAAGCAATGTCTAGCAAATGGATTAAAGTTGAAAAAAATACACACAATTTTGAAATTTAAACAGTCGAGTTGGTTGAAGCAATATATAGATTTGAATACTCATCATAGAACATTAGCTAAAAACGAGTTTGAAAAAAATTTCTTTAAACTCTTAAATAATGCCGTATACGGCAAAACAATGGAAAATGTCGATAAGAGAAAAGATGTTAAAATTGTAACTGAATGGGAAAGTTATAGAAAACATTTAGGTGCTCGCGCTCTAATTGCAAAACCCAATTATCATAGCTCTACATTGTTTACAGATGACATGGTTGCAATCCAATTGAATAGGGTTCATTCGTTGTATAATAAACCTATATATTTAGGTTTTACGGTACTTGAATTATCCAAATTAAAAATGTATGATTTCCATTATAATTATATGAAACCGAAATTTGGTGCAAATTTAACTTTAAATTACATGGATACAGACTCATTCATTTACAATATTCAGACTGAAGATTTTTATAAAGACATTAGAGATGATATAGATTTGTATTTCGATACTTCAGGATATTCAAATGACAATGCCTTCAATTTGCCTTTGAAAAACAAAAAAGTTCTCGGCATGATGAAAGATGAAAACAACGGAAATATAATGAGGGAATTCGTCGGCCTTCGATCAAAAATGTATTCTATTGATACGATCAATTGTAAACAAGTAAAAAAAGCAAAAGGTGTTAAAAAAGCTTTATTAAAAAACCTTAGTATAGAAGATTATAAAGATTGTTTGTTGAGGAAGAAACAATTCTATGGTAATATGTATATATTTAGATCAAGAGTTCATCAATTGTATACACAAGAGCTCAAAAAATTAATATTAAGTTGTTCAGATGATAAGAGATGTATTCAAGAAGATGGTGTTAACACATTAGCGTGGGGACATTATCAAATTAATTGAAAAATAATTTAGATGTTGTTCAAATTGTGTATCCATAAGTTTTTACAACAATGTCTAGATTAAGATGTAAATGCTAATTGCTTTAGGTTAAGCTTTTTCCGTTTGTTATAGTCTATAAGATTTGTAAATCAGCATACTGAAATGAATAAATAAACATTTTTTATTAATCTTTTGTTATTTTATTTAAATAAAATATTGTTAGTATAAATTCCTGTAGATTGATATGGTGAACACATTATGTGAAAGAATAGCGTGCCAGGTAGCAAATGTCGACTATCCATTTTATATATTCAATGCATTGGAGAAGACTGAGACAAGTTTCAGCTAAAATATCTCAAGTCTGCACTTTGTCTGCTGCAAGCTTAAATATGAAATATATAGGATTGTATTTGTATCCTTCATTTCTTTCTTCATTTTCACAATATTTGTTTATAAAAGTTCTAGATTGGAATAAGCTATATTCAACTTGCTGCTATTCTTAGCTGTGTTCCTGCTCATAAAAATCATTAGTTATATTCACATGCTAATGCATCATATACTACTATCGCCAACGAATCTTTAATGTAAACAAACAATATTCACACGCTAATGCATCATATACTACTATCGCCAACGAATCTTTAATGTAAACAAACAAAATTGATCTTCCTCTTAAAAATTCTAAGTCATACGCATCATACAGCACACATTATCGCTCTATGGATGGTTAGCAAGAATCAACATGCTGTTAATTCTTAGCTGTGCTCCTGCTCTATTTCACAACAAACACATTGTTATGGTCAACGTTATAGCCGCTCTCGCGCTTGCCCCCGCGCTTAGGTTCTCGATCCCATATACATACATACATATATACATATATACCTATATACATACATATATACATACATACATATATATATATATATATACATACATATATACATACATATATTTATTCAAATTACATCTACTTGTGAAATTCGAATTGCGAAATTCTATTTTTTATCATATTGTTTACATTATCACTGATGACGTCATTTTCACTGACGTCATCATATTGTTTACATTATCATTGATGACGTCATTTTCACTGATGACGTCATCGTTTCACCCCTACATATGGTGGAGCAAATTTTGTGCTCCACACATACAAATTTTCACTGAACCCCACTCAACCCTGCTCCACAGGTTGCGCGTGAATCCCCATATTTACACTACTCACAAACTGGCATATGAAGAGATTTTAAGCTACTTCCAACTTGTTTAATGTATGTACCAGCAAAAAAAGCAATACTAACAAATGAAGTAAACACACACACACACACACACACACACACACACACACACACACACACACACACACACACACACACACACACACACACACACACACACAGCGGAATGCACTTAAGACGCTTCGCAATTGAAGTAATCAGTAGTATCTGGTAATGGACGGACAAACGGACGGACATTCGAAATAATAATAATTAATTACGCGCAATGCGAAATGGAATGAAAGGATAGACTGCTTTGGACACTTATGGATCGACGCACCGATGTCTGAGCGTGCACATAGACAGAGCGACGAGCGGCATTATGGTTGGAAAAACGGACGGATTTATGAACAAACAAGCTTGTAGGCTGGCGGACCGGGTTTTATGGAAGGAAAAATGAACAGACAGCGATGAACAGACTTGTGAACGAATGGTTTCATGAACGCACTAACGGATCGACAGAGAGATGGGCGTAAAAATAGCTGGAAAATGAACAGAACGATAGGCAGAAGAAGAGACCGTTAGGCGGCGAGCTCCGAAGCAGGCAGTGACGGGCGGCGTGTATTTGGAAGCAGGCAAGGCATGGGCGATGAAGTACGGTTATATTAGAAACTGCAGGCATGGCAGACATGGTAGACATTGCCGTCGTCGTCTGGACTAATGACAGCGCCGCATTTCAATTAAGTGCGTGTGTGCGCGAGCGGAAAACGCGGCATGCAAATTTTGAAATTGCCCACATTCATTTGCGTGTGCATGGCAGCAGCGGCAGCGGCGGCGGCGGCGACGTTGGCAGCGAAAATGCAATCATGCGTGCGACGGTTGCACATCGAGCCACTTTGCGCTCCAATTTGCGAGTGTGCCAAAAACAATAAAAACAACGGGCGGCAGCAGCAGTTGACGGGGCCCGAGCCGAGCGACAGGTAAATGACCACAAGCGTTTAATGGAGCTGTTACATTTGCAATTTGCCGTTGCGATTTGCACGGCAAATGATTGACTGCACGCCATTCCAGACCAGATACCAGAAACTGCGCTGCTAACGCCGCGGCTAATTAGTTTGCCTTTTATTTGTCGCAAGCGGACGAGTGCTGCCTTTTCCACTTCACTTATTCTACCACCACATTTTCTGCCACTTCTTCGTCGGCTTCCTGCTCTCGTGCTTGTTTACCATTTGTCTGTGTATGTACTCGTATCTTTGATGAGTGGCGGAGAAGCGGTTTTTCCAAGAATTTGTTTGATTCGTGCAGAAAAACGCGCGGCGAAAACAGGAATGAGCGGCGGCAGGGGAGTGTAAAAGCTGCTAATAGATCCACTTGCCAACTTCCAGCTTAATTGAGTGACTCACTTGCTAGTGGTTGTTGTTGTTGTTGTTGCCTGTTATTAGTGCCATTCGCCGCTGACGCTGTTCGAATTAGCAGCAAATTTAAATTGCTTCGGAGCAGACACGTAGGCGGCTATTTGAATGCGCAGGGTCTCATCCGAGTATTTCTTTCGAAAACTTATTTTGTTTTTTTCTAATACATTTACCATGTATTAATTCCGAACATGGTTCTATATTCTTTTGATTTTTCGATGCATTTGAATAAATTTGAATATGAACATGCCAATGAGAAAATTTTAATATTTTCCAAACATTTTCAGATTTATTTTGGAAATTGTCAAATTAAATTTAGTAGATATTAAGAGTCACATTTCAGAATAGTCAAATTGAATTCAGAGCTACCAATTTTATTTCACAAATCTTTATATTCAATTGACATATGACAATTTGATTCAAGAAACTGCCAATGAAATCAAATTGCTTTTTCACGAATTCTACATTTTTTAACGTTTCTGAAATTAGATTGACTATTTCTGAAATCATCTAATTTTACACATAGGCATCGTACACAAGTGTATATATGTTCCCTTTCTTTAAGGTACAGTAAAGTGCGACTAATCTAAAGCTAAATTGTCCATTACTGAAATCGGTTCGATTTGAATCCTGTCTGTCCGTTTCTGAAATCAATTTCACTAATCTGTTAATACAAGCGATTTGAGATCAGTTAAAATTTTGGAAGTCTGAAACTTGAAGCTTCCCACCGCTTGAGTTTAAAATAATACCCGACCAAAGATCTATCACAATCACTTTGACAGTTCAGATCATGGCATTTGACTGTTTGGAACACTTAATGCCACCCAGACTCCCCCTCTGACTACGCACTGAAGTTAAATGTTTTGTTTTGCAAAATGCGCCCCTTGCTTTTTTGCGTTGAATTTTTTGCATACTGCTTCGCCGGACCCGTTTAAATTGTGTACGAGCTTCGTCATTTGCGTAATTGTCAACAATCAACGTATGAATGCGTTTATTTATAGCGGCTACTGTTCTTGTGTTTGTTGGTGCTGCTGTTCCTGTTGCTGTTGCCATTGCCGTTGCCGTTGTAGCAGTTGGCTATATCGATGGCAATTAGTGTTGTTGTTGCTGCTGCTGCCTTTGCTTATTTCACAGTTAAAACAGCTCAATTAATTACAACACGTAATTCAAACCTGTTTTCGTCTTTGTATCTCATAATTTGCTAGCTTAGGCATTTTTTCTTTTAGCGATACGTTTTATCTGCGTGTGTATACTTGTATGTATATAATATCTCTGTGTTCAATTTTTTATTGTGTGCGTTTATGTGATTTTCTGGCTATTTTGTTTTTGTTTTTGCAAATGTCAGCGTTTGTTTATCTCGCTCTGCCGTATTTATACACTACAATATTTATTAGTTTATTTTCTTTATCAAGTCGACTTTTGCATGTAGATGGGCTTATGTCTGGCAGTTGCATGAGAATATGCTACTCTTTTGCGGCATGACGAGCTGATTTGGTGCTTAATTTATACCTAAACATTATCAGTGTGATAGGTAGCGGCTAAATTTTGTGTATCTCGAAGATGAATTCGAATAAAATTGTATCTCGTTTTAGTGTTTACGGTTTGTAATTTTATGCCTGGCGCCGTTTTGTACAATCTTTATTCCCAGTGCGTTTATTCAGTCATTTAACATAATGTCAAAATGTGAACAGCACTAGCGGGCCAAGAAGATAATATTTGAGCGACTGCTATCCGAAACATCGACTTAGCTATGCAATTTCTTGATTGAATTGTCACGTCATTGGAGGCGTAATTTATTAGCAGCCTGTTTCTGTTAGGCTGGTTGTTGAAAAAATAGCTATACTCTTAGATATTTTATTCTACTTCACAAGTTTTATTTATGCAGAACAGACTAATGCACGAAGAACATGGCAAGAGTGCAAAATAATTAAATGACTCTGTCAATTTGTAAAAACTGTTGCGAGTTAATGTTAGCGGATGGGAAACGTTTGGAGTCATTTGTCATTTTATTGCGCATTGAGTGCTGGAATGGTGCGGAAAAAGCTGGGCTATTAATATGCAATCTAATATGAAACTCGATAGTTGCGAATTAAGCAAGTTAGCGCACGAGAAGAAACCTTTGACCCGCCATCAATTAGCATATTTTTCGTTATAACGTCAATGAACTGTCAACATTGCCCTCTAAATAAAGGTATTTGAATTTGCTGTAGATTGCGAAAAGCTTGTCCCAATTCACACACGGACATTTTCTTTCTATTGTAGAAAGTCGAGTTTGCTGGCAAGCGAAGCGAAATGAAAGCAGACCAGTGCAGACTTTCGCTACCGGAAACATTTATTTTGTACATACTTTTCGCATTTACCGATTTATGACATTTACATATGTACGTACAACAACTACATGAATCAGCAAAAAGGAATTTGTCAGAGAAATATTGCGTATATAAAAACGTAGGAAATTAGCAAAATAGAAGAAAGAGAAAGGATCAAAGAAACATTTTCGTGCGTGATTGCGAATTCGTTATAGTTTTCAGGATATTAGCATAGAAGTCTAATATTATAAAAATTAACAAGATTCCATAAAATCCCTGCAACTACAGACTAACACACACTTTATCAGATTTCTTTGTCATATTATCTTTCTTCTACTTTACATACAAATGCTTTGTTTTGAATAACGTTAAATGGGCGGAATAGTCTTTGAAATACCATAACTCATCTTTCTTTCATTCGTCTCACTTTCAATCTTGTATCGAGCAAAGAAGCACAGATGGCACTATATCGCTGCTCTTTCGATTTTCTCACTTTCGTGTCGAATATCTGCAGCGCTGCCAAAGCACTTATAAACATTATCAATTCCAGAGGCCTAGTTTCACTTAACTACACATAATTAGCTGGAAGTTCACACATATTCATATGCATGTATGTGTGTTTCTCGGGCAATCAATCTGCTGTGCAACTATGTATGGCCCCTGAGATTGTGTTCTCAGAATTGAACCGCAACGATTTCAGATCTTTCTGTGTCGAGCACCGAACTGAGTAATTGGCTTAAGCGGAAAAGTGTGGCATTCCGACGAAGCAACGAGCTTTCGAGTTAATTATTACAATCAACGCTGTAATTAGACTGCTGGCTGCAGCGAATTAAATTGATTAATTGAAAATCATTTAATATCCGTTTCAGGGCACAAAACGTGCTTACACTAAATATTGATTTATTTAAGCAACACGTTAATTTGCCTTAAACTAGCACATGAGTAAATATAGAAATTAAGTTTGTATAAATTTTAAATAGGATATTTATAAAAATATTTCATAATCCCAACAAACGGCTGAGGCCTTTATATGCATGTGCGTATCTACATTTGAGAAATTTTGTTGGATTGTGCAAAATTTCTAATCTCGTGTAAACAGTTTTTTTTGCATAAAAATCACAACCGCAAATGCTGAGTTTTTTTTTGGAATTTTGGCATTTTTTTAAAGAGTTGCGCCCCTCGCTGTTTAGTGGCATTTCTAAGAACAAGTTTCACTGCAAAACTGATAAATTTAACACTTGAGTTGCGTTTGTAGAAAACAAGCTCTTAATAATTTTATCTTAAAATACGATTTTTTGTGCTTTCATGAAATACCATCGTTCCAGGCAGTCATTAAAAAATATGTGCGCAAATCAAACAGAAATAATACTCCTTTTGGATTTGCGGTTAAGTGATTTCAGTGGAATTGGTGAAGCACCAAATTGCAAATACAATTCTGATTTGCATGATTTGTCAATTGTTTTCAAATTGAATTCTAAAATTGCATTTCGATTTGTTTTTAGGTTTGAGAAGATATATGTATAAATAATAAGCCAATTTAAAGCAAATTATGGCAGGATGGTTGGTGCGGATTTTGTTGAAATTCAACAAAAACAAACCAGTGCAGAATATATTTCGCGAAGTGAGGGTATGTGTAAAAATATTAGCGAGTTCATCTTCAAAAACTCGAATTTTTGGTACATTTCGGCTGTTCCGAAATCCGATTTTGTTCGGAAACGCAGTTTAAATCAAGCCTAAAGAGATTTAGAAATAGGGCTGATTAAAAAAAATACTGTGCTAGTTTCTAAAAACGTGGAACTATTTTTCACATATTACTCTCTAGATTTGATGTTCCCAAAATCAGAAACTATGTCAGCTACTACTTTCAAGTTTAAGCAACAAGTCTGTCGTATATATCTTTTTGGAAATCTGCAAGAATAATGAAAATGTTTTCAGTGCACCACTAACTGAAAGAAAGAAGAAGAACTAGAAACTAGAATTTCTTTTAAATGTCAGTATTAAATCATATCGATTTGCTGTGCTCCTATTGCAAACATCTGCCTCTTTTCGCTTGTGAACATGTTTCAACAGCAAAAAAAATAAGTGAGAATTTCAAATTGGATAAACATTCAAGTTAAGCACCCACTCACCTTAGTTGTTATTTTTAATCCGTTACTAACGAGCCGTTTAATGGCTGTGCTCTTTTCATTAATAATATGGCGGGGTAAAGCGGGTTGTTGCCGCATTAGCCAAAGGTCACGTGTACCGGACTGCGAGCGGATGCGCACGCGGGAACGTGTGTTGCATAAACGCCAGCAAAGGCGACGGCACACATAAACTATTCTAAGTAGTGTTCCGTTTCCGTTTTGGCGCGAGCGGGCGCGGGCGCGGGAGTAGAAGGGCGCAAAGTTCAAAAGTGTGGCCCGAAATTGCGGACCACCCTGTACTGATGCCAGTTCAGCTCAGGGCGCTACACTTCGATGTGTGCGTATGCGCGTGTGTGTATGTGGAATTAAGTGCGGGCGAGTGTAATATGCGACGTCGTCCTCGTTGTTGCTGTTGTTGCTGCTGCTGCTGATTATAATCCGCTGCTAGTGTAGCGGCGAGGTGCAAATTAATCCAATTAAGCTAATTAATTTTCGTTGCCGAAGTGCGGAGACGTCGGCGCTGAGCTGAAGCAGCAATAGACATAAGCCGCAGCAGAGACGTGGCTAATCCAACAGCTAAACTGCTTGGCGACAGCGCGCGGGCGTTGAACAACAATACACTCAAACTGCTTGCAATTTGTTGCAAGAAATATTTAGTGCACAGCTACTTCTTGTTTCTGCTGTATTCGCATAATTGATTTTTCTACCTTTTTTACAGTGCTTTTAGTAAAAATGTATTTCAAAACTGTTTCACAAATTTGTTTATCAATATTACCGACTATCTGGCAATCTTTTTTGTAACACTTTAACACTTTTTTTCAAAATTTATTTGCTTTTTTTTTCTAAACTGTTTGTATTTTTATGTCTTTTTTCCAACTTTCTAATTTGTTAAATATTTCAGCGTTTTTAATATTCATATATTTTTCACTATATTTCTATTTCTATTTCTCCATATTAAGCACATTTAAACATTTTTGTTGTTGCATTTCCACATTTGCAAATATTTTTATTAACTTTAGTAATTTATACGATTTTTTGTATTTTTTTAAAATTTTTTTTCAAATCTTTCTAACTAGCTCAATTTCGCTTTTATTTGTATATTTTTCTCACTGCTGCTTTTCAGCATTGTTAATTGTTAGATTTTGCATGTTGATTGACAGTTGCACTTATATTTCATTTTCAAAATCAGTTGCGTATCTGTATCTGCATATTTGTATCTGCATAACTGCATTTACGTATCTGCGACATAATAAAATCATGAATATAAATTTAAGCGCATTCTTTTGGTGCGGATGGGGGGAAGAAGAGGCAGAACAGAAGCGTGTTTTTGTTGTTGTTGCTTTCGTTGCTGTGTGCCTTTTATTTGCAACAAAAGTTTTGCTGTCAACGCGCTTAAGTGACAAATTGACAAATGTGTGTGCGTGTAAGTGTGCATGTAACTGTGTGTGTTGGTATGCGCGCGCAATTTCACTGCGAAGTGCGCAGAACGCGTCATAAATTCTCTGAAGGCACAACTAAAACCCAATAAAACACAAACAAATAATAGGGAAAGCTTTGAAATAAAATCTCGAAAATTTTGTTGCCCATAAAAAAGGAAGAGGCGCCAGCAAATGCAAAAATCGCTGCAGCGATAACGGCTGGCAGCGACTGATTGAATTAGCACGATAATTTCGCGCGAGCGCCAGTCACGCCAAATTCGCACTTTCAAGTGAGCTGAATAAACAAGCGAATACATACACATACACACACACACACAGACACACAGGCAGACAAACTGACGAAAGCGAAGACGATTTCACAGGCATGACAGCAAATTAGCGCGCATCCATGAGATACATTTTCACGCCAATAGCAAAAAGACGGCACTACGCGGCGGCGCTTGAACTGTGACTGAGCTGTAGATTGCGATTGTCGCTTGAAGCTGGGAATCTATGCCGCCGTTGTTGTTGTATGCACTCGCCACAAGCCAGCAGCAGTCAAAACAACGCGCACACAATTATTTAGACAAATTATTTTAATATTTTTTTTCAAAATTTTAATTTGTTTTGTTTACGTTGAAAATTAGGAGGAAAAAAATGTTTCTAATAAAAAAAATAAGCAAAATATGCCACCACAGCAGAAATAACAAAAATTATAAAAAACCCACTCGCAATCATCAAAACAAATAAAAATGAGCTTAAAAAAAAGACGGCTGCTTTGCATTTTTTTCTACTACGCTCTTAAATGCTTAGATCTTCGCTTTTTATGCTTTGATTGTTGTGTGAAGCTGTTTATATATATGTGTGTGTGTGTATGTGAAAAGTATCAGCATTATAACAACAACAACAACAATTAAGCTGTCTCAAGTTGACAAGAATCGTCAGCCGCCTTTTAGCAGCGGCATCTGAGCCAAATGCTAATGAGCCTCATGTGTGACTAATGGCACATATAACAAACACACATACATACACACACTCAACACAAAGGCATACAGCTAAAGAAGAGAAGGGGCAGATAAGCGCTAACAAACAAGCACCTCAGACCCACCACAAATGCGTCCAAATATAGCCTAATTAAAAAAGTTACTACAGCGGCACTGCATTGTCTGCTCTGCTGCTTTGCGAGCAGTTTCGAAATATGTATTATAAAATTAAGATACAAAAAATCAAAGTGTAAACAATTGTTTTTCAAATTAGGAAAACACGAAAGTGCGCCTTTGCCGCCGCGTGCGACACGTTTCGACTGCAAGCGAACGCGACTCTCGCTGCTAAAAGACGCGCACAAGTTTTGCCGCACACAGCGACCTTTGAAAAAAACACCACACACACAATTGGTCAAAAGCAATGCAACAACAACAATAAAAAGACAGAAAAATCAAAATCGAAATTAAAAAAAATTGTTTTCAATAAAAAGCCGTACTTAAAATTCGGCCGTCGGCACGCTTTGCACTTCTTTCTGCTCACTGTGTTAACTGCTCACTGTAACTGTGTGTGTGTGTGCGATGGCACGGTAAAATAATTCACACACACCAACATGCCGCCGCCTTCGCTGAAGCAGAATAATTGTCTCGAACGGCGAACGAGCGAAGAAGAACAAACAAACAAACAAATCGACAAATTCGACCAACCGACAAAACGACCGAGCGACTTTGCCGCGGCCAAAGCAGCCAATTTTTCAGAACGTACTGCGCCGTGCAACTATTTAACGACGACTGAATGTGGCAATTATGTATCTAGATACATTTCACCCAACCAAACACTGTTGTCGTAGTCTCAGTCTCCGTAGACCGTAATCGTAATGGTCTTTCGTTCGTTCGTTGTTGCTGCTGCTGTTGTTTTTGTTATTGTTGTTGTTGTCGTCGTCGCAGTCGACGACATCGTCATCAACAGCGTGCTTCGTTTTATTATTGCTGCTGTTGTTGCTTTATCGTTGGCAGCACGTCGATGTCTTTGCTGTGCTGGCATGTTGCTGCTACCCCCTTGCCCCTTTGCCATAGCTCTCGTTTGTGCACACTTAACGCCATACTTTTATGAGTCTTTTGTGAGTCGCGCTGCGCCTCTGCCAACAAGACCCCGCACCCTCGTGCCTGCGCAACAGTCAATTAGTTCATTCACTTTGCCTACGCTTTCTCGGCACTTACACACTCAAACACTCAACTAATCCCTCACACACTCACACACACACACACAACACAGTCACACAGTCTCACTACTCATTGAATCGGCCATTAAAATTATTTATCATAATTACAATTAGTGTTGTTAGCGTTATGGTTGTTGTTGTTGTGCTCTTCACTGATTATATGCACTGCACAAGCATTTCACTCAATCCCTCACATAGATACAAACACACTCAAATGCCATTGCCGTCCGCAGCACCAGCGCTCGCGCACCATTTCGACTTCACACACACTTTTGAGGAAGTGACTCAGCAACGTTGCTTGCTACACTTCAGATACACTACAAAGCGCTTAATTGTTGGCGCTGTTTGACTAATGGCAATTGGCGCTCATGTTTCGATTGTTTGAATGTTGTTGTTGCTTTTGTTGCCGGAATTGCTGCTCAAGCCGATTGCAGCATTCCCATAAACAATGTATCTAAGCAAATGTTGCTAACACAATTGATGCTAATGCTCTGACCTGGCACAGCCATTTTGCTGACAACCCAGCACGCATTTTTATTTAGCTTTTACATTGAATAAAATTTTAGGCGTAATTAAAATTTATTTGCATTTTTTATCAACTGAATATTCCTCTTCTGATTGTCTCTATTTCAAAATCAACAAAATCCCCTTGTTTTTTACACATGAACATTTGAAAGAATCGAGAAGTTCCGAAATACATAGTATATTAAATTGAAATCTCTCGACTATAAATTTTAAATTTTTATGTATTTTGATTTTGAATTCTGTAAAATAAAAGCTGCGATAGCCGAACAAAACTTTTTTTGTAAATTTTGTTCAGTTTTAGCAGAAAATATTTAAGATATGTTCGTTTGAGCAAATCTTCGTGTTTGTAGAGCAGAGTTCATTGGCTTAGGAAAGCTTTCTAGAGTTGAGAAGTGCTTCGAAATATTTAATAAAATTTGTTTACTTGACCAAAGCTTAAGCTCTAAGGGCCAGTTTCACAGTGGATGTTTAAACTCTGATTGCAGTTTAAATAGGGAATTTCAGTTTCACAGTGGGAAGTTAAATACAATTTAAATGCCCGGTTGTGGGCATTTAAGTACGGCACAGAGTTGCAATCGAAAACAAAGAAACAGCTGATTTCGGATGTGCAGGCAAGCTGCGTCGACAATATTGCAATTTATAAGCGGCCAAATTAAACATACAACTGCATGGTGTAGCACATATAAATGATCCCGTAGTATTATAAATAATATAAACTGTGGATTCTTTGAAGAATATCCAATAATTCACTTCTTTCGGCCGACGAAAAATTTTTAGCTCGCGCTGCCTCCATAATTGAACAATTGAACATATGTTTTTGGCAAGTTGTGCTGTGTTCAATTGTCAAATATTCGAAGTTGCCATTCATTATTCCGTATTTAAATAAATGCACTGTGAAACTCAAGAAAAGTTAAACTAGATTTAAACTCAATTCGCAAATTAGATTTAAACATCCACTGAGAAACTGGCCCTAAGAGACCTTTAAACAACTTCAGCGCAGCTGGTTCTCAAATTCTTCTTCTGAACTGAAATAATATAAATTTTGTGTTCGCTGGGTTTTCCAATGTGACGTGCTCGCTTTATTGCTCCCGCTGAGTTACTGAGTTGGCGTTGCTGGCTGATGTCTTTATGGTGGATGATGGTGCTGGTGTTGGTGGGGGTGCGCTCGTAAATTTGCTGCGCTTCGCATTTTCAATTTAATTTGGCTTCGTTATACTGACAGCAGCACCATTTTCATCTTCTTTTGCTTTCAACCCATTTATTTTATTTTTTTATTGCTATGATTGCCGCTCACTTTATGAATTATGAGCACTTCGTGTAGAGAGTGGCGAATGGTGAGTGGTGAGCGGCGACTTGAGTACTTACGAGTCAATTTGAGTACGTGCGCTAAATGGCTCAACTCGATTTGCATTATTTACAGAGTTGTTGTTAGTTTTGTTGTTATTGCGCGTTGGTGTGAGTGAGTGAGACACTTAATGATGCGCCGCATATTATGATGACTACCGTTATTTTGTGTTGCCGTTGAATGAAATTAAAATTTTGTAAATGCTCGCATGTGTATCTGTAGCTTTGATTGCATCTGTATCTGTATCTGTGCTCGCATTTGTATTCATTGCAGTGTTTCGAATCGAGTTGAGCTGCGTCGAGTTAATACGTGATAATTGCGTTTGTTTTGCTTTTCATGTTGTTTGCATTTCTTCAGTTCTTCTTCATCATTATTTTATGTTTCCAACTTTTTTATTTCCCAGTTGCTACGTGTTGTTGTTGCTGCTGTTGTTGGTTGTTGTTATTATTGTTGCTGATGAGCGGGTGGCACTAATTGATGAGCTTGATTTTGACTGCTTCGTTGAAAAAAATGAGGGCTTTGCTCTGCTGCTTTTATTTATATCATAATTAATTGAAGGAGTGCTCATTTTTTCGTTTAGCTCTATAGCAATTTAGCTTGTATGCGGAGCTTCTTTGGAAATTAAATAGGCATTATTTGAGCATTTATTTTCGGGATTTCGAAAGTGCTATTACACTTCAAGATGGATCTTAGGCGAATGATAAATGAGGCAATTATGTGTGCCCGTTCGTTGTACAATACAATTGGCATATAAACAGCTGGGCGGTTTAATTATAAGAAAAGCATTGCTTAATTTAACGAATTTTTAGCTGAACGTTTATAGTTGTAAAATAAAGTATCTGCATGGAAGAGACTCTGCTGGAGTTTTCCAAGTTAGCAGTTTAAGTTCAGATATTTCAGTAATCAAAATTAACTTCGATAGCTACCAGAGGAATAAAATTGTGCAATTTTATTTAGGAATTGAAAGAAAAATGTTTCTTAGGGAAGCTACAGCTATTTGATGGATGTACTTCATGTTATTTTTATGCGAATTTACGGAAACTTTTTCTTTATGTAAATTTGTTTTTTACAAAATAGCAGTCAGATAAGAAATAATTCAAGTACCATAAAATTCTATATTACTTTGAAATCCGTTTGTGAATCTTATTTTATAAAAAGTCTTCAGCATTGTTTTATTTTACATGCTTTGTTGCTAATTTTTGGGATTTCTCAACTTAAGATAAAAACGTACTTGCCTCGTACAGCATTTTAAAACTTCTTGATGAAAATTTTTGGTAAAAAAATTACTTTTTGAAATGGAAGTGAATTAAAGTTCTCTGCTTTTGTACAAATCCTTTGTTAGACAGTCCTACATAACTGCAATCCATGGATGTTCTTTTAATATTTAAATCCTATCATGCAACTCGTCACTTTCCTTCTTGATTGTTCATGAAAATCACACCACGTTTTTCTCACAGTGAACAATCTGCAAAATGCCAACTTCATTAGACGAATTGAAACTTCGATCTCCAAATGAAATAATAACGGCACACATTATTTTTCTTTTATTTTTTGCACTGCAAACAAGAAGAGTAGAGAAGGCAGAGAAAAGCACAAAAATTATAATTGATGATGTTGTCTGTGAACTCTGTGCCCTTTTGAAATATCAACAACAACGATAAATGCAAAAACAACAGCAGCATCTACATCAACATCAGCAACGGCAATGGCAACTTCAACACAGCAACAATAACAACATCAATCGGAGCAACAACATGTACATCATTAGCAGCAGCCAACGTGCCCACAAAAAACCGCGCATACGAAACGAGCCTACGGAACTAAGAAGAAGAAGAAGAAGCAGAAGAAGAAGAGAAGAAGAAGAGAAGAAAAACTTCATTCGAAGAGGGGCGCCAAATGGTAACGGCCTGAAATGCTCGCAATCGCATTCGCATGCGTCGTTAATGAAGTAATTTAGATACACTTGAATACATACAAACATACACATACGCACACATATGCACAGATGGAGATGTGCGTGTGTGCGAAAGAAAACAATAAACGCGAAATTGCACTGCATCAAAATTGATGTGAGACAGATGGAAAAACAAGTCATTTAAATTGCTCACACGCAGCTACAACAGCAGACAACACCAACAACAAAAGCAAGCAATAGCAACCATAATCAGCAGCAGCAGCAACAACACTAACAAACAGCAACGACAATAAAAGCAATCTACTTCACTTCAACGCCAGCATAAATCCACACACCAGAACACACTCACTCTCACACACTTACAGTTATACACTTACACACATACATATGCACCATAACAAAAAAAGCAGATCCTCCTTCTAAGGAAGAGACCGATTTCTGCCGCGCTGCCACTTTTTAATAATGCCGAATACGAAACGCGCTCACGCAAAAGATGCCAACGCTATGGCAAAGTAAGCGGCATGCCACCAAGCGCGTCAACGAGCGACGGAGCGCCGTAAAAGCGCACGTAAATAGCCAACAACAACAACAACAAACCGGGTATGAATAATAATAATAAATTGCCGAAAAGCGAGCGCGCGAGACACGTTAACTCAAGCAGACGCCAATTTACAACTGTGAAACTGGCAAGACGACCTCTGCAATATTGCTGGCAACAACAGCAACAACAAAAAGAACAACAACAACATCGGCAACGAAATCCAACCAACCAATTTGATGTAGCCGAGTGAATCGACTGAGTGAGCCAGCCAGCCACCAGCCACACAAAGCAATGATACATTGCGACTAAATATTATTGCCTTCTCCTGCTGCTGCTGGCTGCTGGCCGTTGGCGCACATGTTGCTGCAACATTATGTATATCAAATGGGGCGCCAAGAAATGCTGTTGCTGCAGCATCAATCGCACACACTGCCATTTCCATTCACATTCACATTCAAACCCAAATTCGTTTTGTTGTTGCTGCTGTCGTTTGCTGCAATTCACCCTGAGCAGCAGACGCATACATACAGCAATATTTCCTTGCGCTGCCGCTTGCCATTGTCCTGTTGGCGCAGCGCCGAGTAAAGACGAAGGCAAATAAATTTATTACAGATGAAAATTATTCCACTCAAAGAAAGCGCGCTGTGTGGGGGGGGGGGGGGGCTTCTCACTCACTCACCCACTCACTTTTCGTCGTTCACTCACTTGTGCAACATTTGCAGAGACAACCACTTAACTAACAACAACAACAAAAACATTAGCACAGTGCTGCCAGCCTTCTCGCAGGAGTTATGTTTTATAAAATGTCAAACATTTGGAAAGAAATATAACAAAAGTCTGTAGTTTTCTGTCTTCAAAATCCGTAGAATTTTCGTCAATTTTTTAGTGCTTACTTTAGTATTACCAAGTGATTTGCTTAACGAGCTATTCGAGCTCAGCGTTGTTTAAACCTTTTTATGCAATATTCAAAGATTTATCAAATTTTATTTATTTTAAAAAATTTCTAATTTTTTTCTAATTTTTGCCAAAGAAATTAAATCCAAAAATTTTTTGTAAAAATTTTTTATATGCTTTTGGCGATGCAAAAATCAGCAATCTAACGTTAAACATATTCGTAGATATGGCAACTCTGCTCTGACATCAAGAACAACAACAAAGCAAGCCAGAAATAATCAAAGCCACTGATGGTATGGCAAATGATGACAACAACATTGCGCTTAATGGAGTTCCGCACAAAATGCACTGCCACACAGGCTACCACTTAAACACGCACATACACACACAGCTCTTGTGGAGCTGCTCACTCGCCTGTATGTGTGCATGCTTGGAGCTACAAATCATTATAATGGATATTATTTAGCTCGTTTATTGCCTCAGCAACATGTTGCCAGAGTCAAGTGTTTAATCGGCATTGTTGCAGCAGCATGCTGTTACTTTACACAGGCAGCCTGTGTTTGAGAAAAGGCCATAAATTTTATAAGCGCTTTCAATTAGTGTCACACATACATGCATGCACACACACACGATCGCACACATTTTGTGACTTCAATATTAAATGAGCATTTTCGGTCGGAAAGCGACTTTCGTGATTTGGGCTAGCGAGTGAATAAATGAGTGAGATTGTTGGTTGTATGCAAGTGATTACAGGGTGCTTGGATTCTTGGACGCTTTTAACATAACAGTGGCAGAATGAATTGGCTTTTAAAGCTTATTGGGTCCTGTTATACTTTTTTTTCGAGTATTTTTCTGCGCAAAGCTTTTCGCTTCGAAGGCGTTTCTTCAGATACTAGAGCCACATACATATTTGTTTTTGAGCTTTAAAGGATCATGTTCCAAGCTTATCTTGTTGAGATCGAAAAATAAAGATCTTAATATAATTGTTGCCTGAGATCGGAAAATAGCGTCTCACTGACTTATATATACCTACTTCTGGACAAGTAATTCCAAGCTGCAGTGGTAATATAAGCTGCTATGGAACTTTTTAAGTCTTCTTCTCTCTCTCCACCTCTCTCCACCTCTCGTTGGACCCTGTACCATGGCATTTCGACCGCCTCACTTGGCCACAATTAAAAAGCAATTTAAGTCGAAAACTGTGAATTGAATTTTTATTGTGTGCTCGCTAAATGGGTTCATAAAAACCTCAATGTATGCGAGAGAGTGTGTGTGCATGTGGCACGTGAGTGTGTGTGTGTGAGCATACAAACAAAGAGCACATTCGAAATGTTGTTGCAGCGCAGGAGTTGCGCATTCACTGAACACGAAACGAAGTGGCAAAGGCGAAGAGGCGCAACGTCAGCGGGTGCAAGTATTCGTAACGAGCAACAAGGAGAGTTGTTGTTGCTGTTACTGCTGCAAAGTGCTGCCGAGCAGATTGCCATCGCCAGTGGGAGTTGCCATGCAATGCGGCAGTTCTGGGCATGGGGTGGCCTTCAGTGTGGGCGGCGTGCGGAAGGGGTACTGTGGCATGCATGCTGCCGTCCCTGATTGCACTTTAAAAATGATTCAGAGCCACGCTGCCAAATGAGAGTATGTCATCCTGTAGTTATCACGACATTTGCAGGAAATTGCAGTGCAACATTTAAAAGTCGTTGCATAATTTACGCAGCAACATTTTGCACAAAAAGTGCTTTCTCTCGATTTATTATTGTTGCCTTCATTGTTCGGAATTCCCGGTGGAAATATTACTCAATCGCATGCGCCTGAAATGCAACCAAAGGCGACCCTTAAATGACCTTAATTGCTCTGTCGCTTTGTTCGTGTGAATGTGTGCAAATATATGTGCGTGTGCGTGTGTATGAGTGCATTTAATGAATACAATTAAGTGGAAAGTTCCTGTTACTCTGTGCTGTTGTTGTTGTAGCTGCGGACATGGCAGCGGTAGCAGCGGGATATGTTGCTGCTCTAATTGAAATTGGCGTGCGTCGCTGTGCGCATATTGCAGCCGTTTGTGTGTTCACTCATACATATGCACAGACACATGCACATGCATTGCCTGCAATTTGTATGTACATGCACAAAAGCTGTCGCTCGTGTCGAGCTTCGACGGTAAGCTGTTGTACGTATATATGTATGTATGCATGTGCTGCTATGTGTGTGTGTTTGAGTGTGCGTGTTGCACACACGTGGCGCCTCGAAAGTAGCTTCATCCTGTGCAAGCCGCATTTAAATGCAGCACAGATTGTTGTTGACATGGCAACGCAGTGAAGTGTGTAGCAGCAGCAACTGTGCTGCAGTTGCAACAACAACACGTGGCAATGGAATTGCTTTCAGCTTTTGTGGCTTATAATTATCAAGCAGTTGCGCAGGAGCGTCATTGAGGTTTATAACATGCATTTTCGATGCGTAAACCTTTTCAAAATGGAAACCGATTTTTTTTAGAGATTTCTTTGAAGTTGTTGAACCAGAAATTGTGTGCAGAATTCAGCAAAATATTGGCATAGATTTTTCTTTAATAGTTAATTAGTACTTTTCTTTATCGGCCCTAATAATCGATCTAACAGAATATAATTGAATTGTTAACATACAAGTCTGAGGTTGACAGAACAGGCAATGCTCTTGAAGATGCCGTCAGTTTGAACTTTCGATACAAAATACAAAATCAATATAAACATTTCAAATCAATTTAGACATTTCAACAATAATTACAGTTTTTCTTACACGAGAAGAATCGACATGCTTGCGAAACTAGAGTCCTACATATTAAGTTTTCCACTGGATAGTTGGAATTGGAGAGTTAAAATATATTTTGATGAATTTCAGTGTTTCCATGTTGTTTTAAAGAAGCATCATTTTCAAACATTATGTTCCTAAATATAAAATCCAGGAGGATACAATTAAGCATATTAACAATGATGAATGTCGAATGAATTGTTACAATTGTCCATTTAATCCAATCCTAATACAATGAACATCTCGAGCAATAACATTCAAACTCGAATTTACTTACCCCCGAGGGCGCCCAGCCAAAAGGCCCGCTCTCAATCAGTGGAATCAGCAGACGGTGTAGCGCACCTGAGACCACACATCAACTGGCAACAGTTGCTCGTAGCAACATTGCAGCGATTACGAGGCACGATAAAATGTGTTAATGCGCAGCATCCAAGCTGTTTGTTGTTGTTGTTGCTGCTGCCGCGTTGTTGTTGCTCATGTTGTAGCTGAGCACAATTTATCGCGTTGCAATGAAGAGCAAATGAAGTTAGGGTTCTGTGCGAATCTGGCGAATAATGGAAACTGGTTCATGGCTTGGCAGTGGCAACAACAGCAACAGAGCAGCAACAGCTGAGGCAACGCACAAAGGCTTCATTCACGAATGCTGCTCTTGCTACTGATGCTGCTGCTGCTACGGACGTTGATGAGGACAACTGTGGTGGCTGAAATGAGTTGAGAATGAATAAACATGAATTAATTTAAAACGAAAGAAATCAGTGGCATGTAAAATAGCAGAAAATTAAGCGTTGATAATTGAGGAATTGCGGAAAAACAACGAGCAATTGGTTCCCCCTATAGCAGTAAATAAAACTGTCCTTCGACAATTACGATGCTTAATTTTTATAATGTTTTGAAATTGGCTTCGAAAGGAGGGGAGGTTTTTCTTAAATCCAACATAAATCAAGAAAATTGCACAGTATGAATTTTCTTGTTGCCAAATGAAGATTAACTTAAATTATTCAAAAATTATTTTGAGGTTCAATTAAATTAAGCAGAGTGGTAAAGCTGCGAAGCTTTCACTACTAATTTTTATGGTTTCTTTTTCAAAAATATAAAAGCTCTGCAGTGAATGAAATTAAATGAATAGCAAAAGAAGCAACCTTGTTTTTTCAGTCGGAACTACTTTGTTTTCGTTAGTCCTTTTCTAGAAAATAATGTCCCGCTGCTAGTGAAAAGACTTAAACTGCGTTCGCTACTTTTAAAAGTTGAATATGGTGTTGATTAAGAATATGCTTGTTATCAAGCGACTCGATATTTGAGTACTAGATATTCTCAATATATAATTCAGGTTCAGGTTTGTGAGCATTTCAGCAGTTTTACTTAGAGAAAAACTTTACTAAAATTTTGTTAGCAGCATTACGACGAGTAGTTTGCTTGATATGGAATGGACGGTTCACTAAATATTCCGAGTAAATTTGAATTAATCTTGAATTAAGCATCAGAAATATTTCGGATTTCTTAAACTATTGGCTACTGAATGTTTTGAGAGTTGGTTAGGTTAGGTTGGAATGGCTTTCTCAATAGAGGGGCACACTTAGGCCTTTTCAATACCGAATTTCGAAGAACATTAAATGAGTATGTGATAAAATAAGTACCTACTTGATTCAAGAATTTCTTTTTCTTAACAAATTGAAGCTCATAATATGAGGTTGAATTATGAGAACTTTACTTGAAAATTTAATACTTACCATTTCTGAATTTTTTCTTAAAATTTTTAAATGATTACTGAAGCTATTAATTTTGAAACGCTTTTCTAAAAATTTTTAAAAATGTTTACAGCTCAATATAGAAATAGAGAAATAACTTGCTTACAATATTAACACCAGAATAACACTTTTGACTCTTGCCTGCACAATTTCATAACTTCTAAAGGAAATAAATGAGATATTTGAAATGATCATTAAGGAGTTCAATTTATGTGTGAGTGTGTGTAAATGTGTGCTTGTGTTTGTGCGCACACTTTGTATGCTCAGTTCGATGAATAAATCACAGCATAAATGCACAAATCTGTGCAAGTGGGGAAGGGGGCAGCAATTTCGCAAGCATCTAGCAAATATGCTGCATAAGTAATAAGAAGAAGACGCACCAGCAGCAGGAGCAGCAGCCTCAGCATACATAGTAATAAAGCGCAGACAGTTAGGGCGCAGCACAGGTAACTTCATCTTGCTCTGCCGCCGCTGTCGCTGCCACCGCTGTTGCATGTGCGTCTTGCTTGCAGAGCCCACCCACGCTTACTGCGAAACAATTTCAAATGCTCACAATGAAATCTTGCGAATTTCTAGTTTTAACTGCTGCTGCTGCTCCTTTCTGCTTCCTACTCCTCCTCGCCTCACCATGTGCTGCTCTGCTGTTGCTGTTCTCAACATTTAGCAATTTGCTGTGCAGGCTGACTGGCTGTGGGCAAGGAGGCAGCGGGTTAAGTCGAAGCATTCTACTTGTGAATTGTGTAGAAGCGCATAAGCTGAAATGTTAATACTTTGCAACTTAAGCAATTTCTTTGGAATTATTCACATGCGAGCGCATGCACACCATGCCCCCCTCTTGCCCGCTCCCACTTGCTGCCAGTGCAGCTGAGCTGAGCATTTGCTTCGACTCAGTTCTCAAGAGGCACTGTCGTTTATTGCACTGGCTCGGTATGTGGTGGCTTTGTTGGGTGGGGGTTTGTGGGGAGCTGAGTGAAATTTTGTCAGTTCAGAGTTTTAAACTTGCTGTAATTGTTGACATTTGCGGCATGAATTATTTGTGGCTTATGAAATTACGCTTGAATGACAATTTAAGTGTTCAAGGGTTCATTCGATATGGCAACTCAAGGAAATGGAAACCAGTCGCCAATTCGTTGCTTAGTCAGTTTGACTGTGGTTATTTTAACTAAAGCAGGACTATGGAAGAACGAAAATGAAAGGATAAAATTAGAAACACTAATAAGAACTACCAGAAATTCAAGTCTAATCAACAAAAAATTTGTAATAATTCAATAAAACAGTCAACATATTCTTACAGTTCTTAAGTTTAAGCCAATGTGTTTTATCACTTACAATAAAAATTCTGCGTTCATTTGTTCAACGAATGCGGAATCCTTGATATGCTTTTAAACAAAATACAATAGCCGTTTAAGGGCCAGTTTCACAGTGGATGTTTAAACTCTGATTGCAGTTTAAATAGGGAATTTCAGTTTCACAGTGGGAAGTTAAATACAATTTAAATGCCCGGTTGTGGGCATTTAAGTACGGCACAGAGTTGCAATCGAAAACAAATAAACAGCTGATTTCGGATGTGCAGGCAAGCTGCGTCGACAATATTGCAATTTATAAGCGGCCAAATTAAACATACAACTGCATGGTGTAGCACATATAAATGATCCCGTAGTATTATAAATAATATAAACTGTGGATTCTTTGAAGAATATCCAATAATTCACTTCTTTCGGCCGACGAAAAATTTTTAGCTCGCGCTGCCTCCATAATTGAACAATTGAACATATGTTTTTGGCAAGTTGTGCTGTGTTCAATTGTCAAATATTCGAAGTTGCCATTCATTATTCCGTATTTAAATAAATGCACTGTGAAACTCAAGAAAAGTTAAACTAGATTTAAACTCAATTCGCAAATTAGATTTAAACATCCACTGAGAAACTGGCCCTAAGAGAATCTTACTTAACATTAGACTACAATAAATATATTGTCAATGTACGCAATGGGACATTTTTTGGCTCTATTTTTTTAAATCATCGAGATTTTTTTTTCATATGATAATAGTAAAAAATTAATACAATTATGATTTTTTGCATTTATAGTTTTGGTTTACACTACAGCAAAAAAAGTGATATAATCAAACTATTTGTATGACGCCACGAAGGACTCAAAGAAGTAATCCAAGAGCACCTTCACAAGCTCAGCTCAATGATACGTCTCTATGATCGCTTCTGCAGTTGTGTAACCTTTACTATTCAGAAACTGTTGGAAGAGCGTCAAGGACTAACCATCCTAAAATTTACTTCAGCGATGCACCATCAAGCAAATATTTAAAGGAGACTCAAGCTAGCTTAACTCTCTTTATATAACAACGAAATAAATCTAGATTACATTAGAATGAGTTCGAAGTAGATGCATTTTGTTGAATATCTCAAATCGAAAAAATTAAGGTCCAAAAATTATTGTTATTCATGTACGAAAATATTATGGCTTTTCCACAGTTACTTTGCTTTTCGAATTATTTTGTTGACTTGAACAAAAATCATCTCCCTGTCGATTTTTCCTCAGGCTTCAAATAACAAATACATGAGATTCTGGTGGATCCGGTAATCATTTGTTTCTCTAACCTTCTCTAAAAGAAATTGTATAGCCATGCATAAAAAACTTGCAATTTTAGAATCGCGCGCCTGGTTTAAAATTCCATTGTATATTCCCCGTATAATAAAAAACACGCCTCTACAAATTAAAGTAACGAGTTGCGTCTTTCACTCATATAAATTGTGAACCCTTTGACAAATCCTTTTCATTTTCATTAACTACATCATTTAAATACTCCACTCACTGAAAGTATTGTAATTTCTACATCCGGCAATGAGTCATCTGCCTACAAAATGTACACAAACGTAGAATACAAATTCGAAAACAAATTAACAAGTTGGTTAATGACATCGCCGATGTACCCTTGGGCATTGCTGGCAAAAAGTTTGACATTCGCTTATCATCCACCGCCATCAGCACCCCCTGCCACTGCCACTGCCATTACCATTACCCAAATCCAGTGTCAGCATTGCCATGGAAGAGCCGTAGAGCCCGCCGTCAGGCCTGCAACTGATTAAGCAGAAAACGTCCACATCGAGTGCGTGATTTCATAATAACGAAATGACGGTAAGCGGCAGGCACGGCACGGCAACACGCCGCCGGATCGAATTTCATTTGTTAATGCTGCGTAAATGCGGCTCGTAAATACAAACGGGCGCGTAAATACAATCAGCCTTATGCACCCCCACCAGCAGAGGGCAATGGCAATGGCGATGCCAGCGAGCGTGCTGACGAAACGCTTTTTCGTGTCCGTGTGCGCTGCCATTAAATTCCATGAACTCCGCATGCCGAGATGCGAGATACAGTGCGTTCGCATCCTGGCAATTGAATTTAATTGCGTTTTGAGTTGCTGCCACTGACAATGAGGCAGCAATTTTAAAAATAAATGCGCACTCACACCAACCACTTCACCCCGCCGTCCACCACCTCGCCATTCCAGAATGAATGAGAGTCGTTCATCGTTGCGACAGCAAATAAACCACCCTTGATGGGCAGTGCGGGGGTGCGAGCGCTATTTCTGTGCTTGTGTCAGCTGAAGTGAGCGTGTATATGTAGGAGTTTAATGGGGTGTGCGTTTTCGTATGCCTGCTAAATCAAATCGTTTGGTAATTAATTAATTTTCAAGTAATTACATCGAAAACCTGATTGCTAGCTAAGAAAAATCATTTTGTTGAAGAAGCCAAGGCGAAGGCGAGCATTTAAGTTTTTCGATTCCTTAATTGCTTTTCAGCAAGCATTGAAAAGCGTTTAAATTAAAAAGGACTTAAAGCTCCAAGCAAAATAGAAATATAATATCAGTGAAGAAATAAACTGGTCTCTATTAACTGATCCTTATATTTCGCATTTAAATGCGACTCTGTTTCAATTTCGCTCTTTCACACATTCTAACTCTGATTTGAGAGATCAGTTTAAGGCTACTTCCTTCCGCTCGCTTTAATAAAATCAATTTACGGTTTTTGTCTTATGTTGCCCGCCTTGAGTCTCATACTCATTTTCTCAACTTCTCTGCTGTGTTTTCTGAAGCCCGTCTCTTCAATTAGTGGCTCAGCATCATTAATTTTGCCAAACGCAAATAGATAAAAATCAGCATATACATATATCCCACTCAAGGACTACATGCCAAGCACCCTTGACGGCACACTCAATATGGCACGCGTAACGCGCGCCTCAGTGTACGCCACAATTCAATTTCGAAATCCTGAAAATCGTTTACAACCTTGTCGCTCTCTCTCGTGGCACGAGCAATTGTGGTAACTGCGCACCCGAACGCTACACACTTGTGTCCTTTTCATCGTGTAGCTACATTATGGCATGCAGACTGCATCAGGACTTATCCTCATCATCCTGCATACTGACACAAACACAGTCGAACGCTATTTCCACAATCAATTCCAAAAACAGTGGCATAATCATTTCCGCTCCCACTTTGACGTCTGGTCATTCTGCCAATGAGTTAATAATGAAGCTGAGGAGATGCCAGCGCTTCAACTTTGTTGCTTTTTCCACACATAGAGTTACCAGCGATATATATTATGTGCAAGGACAATGACTAAAAAGCTTTAATTTTGGAACGGGAAATTCTGAATTGAAAGTATTCTTTCTCAAGAATCGAAAATATTAATAAGTCCTGTAAGGAAGATGAGTACCTACATTTTAGAACTAAGAATATTTTAGATAAGAGAAATGAAAAAAGGACATTTTAAAGAATACATTATAAAAAATATTTCAACAATTTTCAAATGTTTTCCTTTTTAGTTTTTATAGAGCATTAGTAATAAAGAAATATTGAATGGAAAAGAGGGACTTTTAAAATTTCAGAAAAATGAGAGGATATTTAAAAAAAAAACTGTCTTCAGATAAAACACATATTTAAGAAAAGAGGCCAACAGTGGAGGAAGATAGAAGTAATTGAAGTCCTTTTTCGCTTCTAAGAATCGTCTGGCAACCTCAGCAATGCACGGAATTATTGGCATTGAAATGGCAACATTTGCTTTATGGCACGTTGCCGAAAATGTGCTCGGTGGTTCGCATACCGTGAGATTCCCGTGAATTTGAATGCGCCGCGCTGCGATTTAATACAGTTCGTTGCTGCGAATGGCAGCGGAGCCGAGGAGTGCCATGCTTCGTTGGGATGGGTCGGGTTTGGAGGGCTTGAGCGACGGCGGATATGAGGTGTGGCTGTGTGGATAATCTCTCTTGTTGCCGTGCAATTGCAATAATGGCTGCGCAATTGCCGCAGGCCGACAAGCGGCGACTTTACAGTGTGCGAATGGTGCGGGTGCAGGAGTTGCGGCGGGACGTTGCAATGTTGTTGCCATCACTCCAGCAGCGACAGCAGCAGCTGCTACCATTGTTGTCGTGTTCGTCTGTTTCATTTACGAAATTAAATGCGAATTGTGTATCTGTGTGCATGTATGTGTGTGTGTGTGCCCTGTGCATGTGTGATTGCGAACTCACCTGCCATATGCTAACGCCATCTTGCTCTCTCTCTCACTCACGCACTGTGTCTCTCGCTTGCGCCGGCCACACTGCCGTCTGTACTCTGCATACGCCAACCAGCCCTTCCGCTACCCTGCCTCCCGCCACCGCAACATAAAACTGTTTTGTGGCTTGGGGAAGCAATTATCTTTTGCATTTCAGATTTCTATTTGCAACGCTTGCTGCTCCACTTATTTTTGTTGCTGGGGTTGTTGTTGTTGTTGCTGTCAGGGAGTGTGTGTGTGTGTGTGTAATTGTCATTTGCTGCTGCTGCATATTGTCACATATTGTGCAATTTGTACTTTGCAATTTCTGATTTCATTTCACTGCAGTCGAATTTATTAATTGACAATTGAATTTGTTGTTGTTCTTGTTGTCTGCTAAAGGCTTTGTAAGGCTTTGTGTATTGAGAGCAATTGCAGCTCCCAACTGAGCCCAAATATTTTTGTGTTTTCTGCATTTGATCGAGTTTTGTTTTACGATTTTAGAAGGCTTTTTGGCGGAGTGCTTAACCCATTGGCCGCTTCAACTTCTAAGTCTTGGTCTATTCGTTGTAAGCTTTGGCCCTTTTTCGGTCTAAAAATAAACTGGAATTGGATCTTCGTAATGAAACAGTTTGTAAATATCGTGACTATCGGTCAATAAATTCCTAATAAAACTTCTTTAATATTTAAATTATGCAAAGTTGCCTTCTCTCGAAAGTGCTTATTCAATATCCATAAGAAGGATACAGGGATTCATGTTTTTTAATTTTCCATTGCTAATATCATACTGGGAAGCCTAAACTATAAAAATTATTTGATCCCTAGTGTGCATTCAGCCTTAAAAATACTATGAATATTATTTATTTTCCTTGTTCCTATTCCACTCTCTGCTTACAAGATCCCCTCTTTAGTGGCGGAGAGTTTCCAACTACTCGTATATCAATATAAAAACATATGTACATATTAAGAAGTGCTAAAAATATATCTACATATATTTACTTCCCTAAATTGCTATACATTTTCGAATAAAATATTCAGCTTCTCTGCTTTTTTTAAGAGTCATAACAGGAAGTCAACTTCAAATAAACGTTCCTCTCCTGCTAACAAATTCACAGCCAAATTCAATCAATAATTGGCATTTATCTTTGAGCAATTCCCAAAATGGAAGTGATACACAAAACGGGGTGTACAGCAGGCAAACAGCAAAACATGCTTAAATAGTTTCTTCCCCTGCCGCCGCCAGTCGACAATGGAGAACTTATGCGCCATCAAAGTCAGTACGAAAGTGGATAGATTAGCAAACAATAGCGACGATAAGATACAAATGTAGCCATGAGATATGTGCATAAGCCGACAGACACACAGTCACACACAAACACTCGTACACATACTCGTATATGTATGTGAGTGTGAGCACCGCGTTGTTGTAGCTAAAAGGCGCATATGTACCGAGCGAAATGGAGAAATGCTGTCTAACAAAGCTGCTCCATCTAATGTCCTCCTCGACGCTGAGTGTTTGCCCTTTGGCTTCTGCGTTGGCAGTCACCCCACGCGTCCTGCCCACCGCTTCCACATTACAGTCTGTAGATGCAGGGGAATTAACCCAACCATTCGGCTGCGTGCTTGAGCCATTTACAAGCAATTGAACTTTGTTGTTGCCGTTAAAGTTACTACAATTTGTTTTCATTGTTGTTGTTTAATTTTGTTGTTGCTGTTATTGCTTGGTTGGCGTCACTTGTTCTGCCTGCCCTTGCTCGCCTTCATTCTCGTCGGCTCGTAATGATGGAACACTTATGAACTGTAAATGAGTCCATTATGCCTTCATTATGCCAAGACGCTGCTTGCCTGGGCGCTGGCTGGGGTTGCCAAGTTCACGTCATGAGAAGCAATTACGGCATGGATTGAGGCGTTTGCGCATAGCTGAGTGCTGGCGATTGCCGCTGGAAGGGGAATGAAGTTGCCTGGCGCTGCGCAGAAATGTTTGAAGACGCGCCATGTCAATTGAAGGCAATAAGCGATTATAATTAATAGCTCTGGCAAGCACTTCATTCTCCCATTCCGCCATGTATGTATGTAAATAATTGAGAAGGTTTACAGAAAATGAGTTTGCTTCAAAGCAGTGAGCATTATTTCAAACAGACTTGCGAATCAATTGCTGAGAATGGCAATCTCTAACTTGCCTGCATTTCATTTGCTCTTGCACGAAATTCATAAATTCAGTTGAACTATTTGGAACAATTTAAACGAAATGCACTGTAATTCGAATTAATGATGTTAAATTCAAATTCCTCTGCTTAAGATTTCTATCTGAATAACTAGGGACAAGGAAAAAGCACGAATTTATCGAATAATATTTACAAAGGAATTATAATTGTAGTTCAGTAACAGTCGAGAGAAAAAATTAATAAAAGTAACGAGTAAAGTAGCTCAGTGGATAACTGCTCGATCTCTGATGCGAGTCACATACCATCTGAAAAAAAAAGAGTTTGGTTTATTCAAATTGTTTCTTTGCGCTGCCCTCGCGAAAAATTGGAAACTCTACGAAAGTATTCTTCGCCATGTAAACAAAGCTTCTCAATCCCGTTAATGTTTTTATGACTAGTATCAAGAAGTCAAACTTCAAATTCCTCTGCAATGAAAATTTTAGTGCAATTTTAATTCACTTCCACTGAACTCAGGAAATTATCAAGTGATTATTGAAACTAAAAATCCAACACTCGATTGAAAATGCAGTTTAAAAAAGTTCCGCACTAAACAGATTTCAAACGCACTCAAAATAGTTCTTTGTAACACCAATTGAAATTATGCTAGCCATAAAGAAAAGTGAAGTTGTGAACTCCAGCAAATAATTGCACAACACTATTTCCGGTTTCCCGTAGCTTGTTTTGTCGCTCACTCGCTTTTCTACGTCGCTACGCCGCCATTTCTTACTGTCAATAAAACACACAAATAACAGTGAAAGCAATAATAATAGCAGTAGCAGAGCAGCAGGCGACAGCAACAACAACAACAACAAGGCACCCAATTGCAAGCACTCGAACAGCAAGCAGCAAGCAGCAAGCGGCCATAATAAAGACGACATTGAGTAATTTCCCCAAATTGGCACTTGAATCAATTTCAGATTATATCGTTATCGCATCACATCACAGAGCGGCGCCCTGCCCTGCCTCGTGCCGCCTCGTTACGCATGTGTGTGTGTGTGTGCTTAAAGCATTTGAGGGCGCATTAATAAAATGGATACATGTGCGCAACGACACTGAAAGCAACAACAGCTACAACAACAACAGCTACTAATACTACAACATACAATGAAGCGCACTCAATTTAAGCGTCGGTGCGGAAAAGTGGGCGGCTCTGCTTGCCTGCCCGACTGACGACTACTCACACTCGCCGCACTCGATTACAGCGCGTAATTGAATTGACTCATAAATGCGGGCAATCCAACAAGTTTTCTCTTGGCAACATGTTGCTAAACATGCGCGCTCAATTGTGCTCTCTGCTTGCTCTGCTCGACTCACACATGCACGCGTTTGAGTGCAGCGGCTGCGCTTTTGAGAGCAATTTCTTTGCTCTCCCTCTCTCTTTCACGGGTACTCCGCGCGCAATCCCTCATGCACTACAAACAACAACAACAGCGTTGCCATTTTATTGCTGTTATTATTTCTGCACAACTCTTTTACAGTCGCAGCTCTGCCGCTCATTTCGCTGCATTCACCCTCCTCGTTTAATTTCCTCGGCTGGACTCGACTCAACTCGACTCTCGGCTTGGCTTTTGTGCCTTAAAGCTGGTCACTTGTTTCGCTTGACTGCGCACTGAGGCCAGGACGCACGCACGCTTCGCAATAATCCCGTTCTCAAACTTCGTTGGGCGGGCGTGAGCGGAAGCGGATGTGCCTGTACGTGCTTTAACACACACACGCGCATACACATTTATGTGTATGTGTTGTCTGTTGAGTGTATTAATCTTGCAGACAGTAATTATTATGCCTTGTCAGTGATAATTGATTCAATAAAATGAAAGCACTACAACAACAGCAGAGCAGCCATCATGGCGCATGTATGTGTGTATGTATGTGTGTTCTGTGCAGAGTTGCCATGTCATGCAGACTTGCAATTTCGCATAATTTATTGAATTAATGTTGCAAATATGTCGATTTATTTTACCTAAGAAATACTTCCACTACTTGTAAGATTTGTGATTGCCAATTTTTCGACTGGAAAGACTCCCTTAATTAGGTCCCAATATGGTAACGGGTTGTTATTGACCAATTCAACGAAGAGGAATCCAAATTCCCAACTACACTGCTCATTGTTTTGTTATTTAATGTACATAGAGACCAAATAAATTAGGGATTAAAAATTACGGTAAAGTTATTTTGGTATAGAAGAGTTTCAAGTACATAACTTTCGAGCCAACAACTGAGCTGATACAATAACATAACATAATAATTTAGCTTTTTTTCCGTTATGAATAACAGCTTAAAGAATGTGACTGTTATTGAGAATCCTGTCGTTAGTTGTTCAAAAAACATTTATACAGTGCACGCTCGATAACGTGAACTAATTAAAACCAAGGGAGTTCACGTTAACAAAAGTGTTCACGGTATTGAATGCCAAAAAAGTATAAAGTGAATACATATTCACACGTTTTAATTCACATTTCAGCATTAAAGCACTTACTGGCCAATTCTTATTTCGCATACGAATAAACCAACGATAAAGTGCTTTCTCCATTTTGGGCAGCTCTGAAGTACGCAAAGTTTTTCTTTTTCCAGGCCCAGAAAATGTGTTGTTCACGCTTTTTAAAATAATTTTTTCTTTCTTTTTAATGCCACAAATTGTTGATTTAGCAACATTGTATTTTTTCGCTAAGCACGTCACACTCGATCCTTTTTTTAAAAAATCGAGAATTTCAGCTTTTTCTTTCAACGTCAATCACACAGGATTCTTACAACTCATTTCAACTCTGCATAGATAAAAAGTAAGTCAAAACGCTCTATGCTATGCCAAAATTGTCAACTAAAAAGCACAACTCACTATTAGGGGAATCCCAAAATTCAGAATTATTTGTGCTCAATGCAAAAGGGGAATCCCCAGATTCAAAATTATTTGAGCACAATGCAAATCACATGCAAACATTGAATATTTTATTGTTCATGTTATAGAGCTTTCTCGCCTTGTTCACGTTTTGGAGTAGTCAATACAGAAAAAAATTTGTTCACGTTTTGGGGTGTTCACGCTTTGGAGTGTTCACGTTATCGAGCGTGCACTGTAGTATCATTGACTGTTTCATAATGCTATCGGAGGAAATTGGCGCCAGGAATCCATTAATCGGATTAACGAATGCATACTATATTTTAAAAGCTTTATTTCTTTAGTTCACGAAACAATTGCAGAACAATAGCACATAATTGAAACACAAAAAAAATGTCTCTTATAATACTCACTCAATTTGTTTGCTCTATATTCGTACTATTCTTAAAAGCAGTTTTCGGTCGAAATATTTATTAAATAGAAGCTTGCGCTGCTGCGTTTATGCTAATCAGAGCTAAAATCAATATAATACAATTAAAATTTCTATGTTCTTGTGCTTGTTGTCCTCTATATTTAAACAGTTTTGTTTAACAGTTAATTGAAGACCTTTATTTGATCGCTTATTAGTCAGATAATATTAATGGCAAACTTAATTTTTTCATGACCGGCGAAACTTAAAAGTCCAAAATTTACAATTTAAATTATTTTACAAAAATATTTTTAACAGCTTTGTGCCCGAGATTGTCTTTCGAATGCCCCAAAAAAATGCACCACATTTTAGACACAATAAAATCATTGAAATAAACTTACGAGGATATTTCCAAAATATTATGAATCGTTAAAATTCAAATTACACAAAATGAAGAGAAAATGCATAAAACTCGAATTACAAGCACGAATGCAATGAAGAGGAGCCGAAGTGGCAGCGGAGCCAGTCATCAATCCATTGCGCAGCACTTAAAACACCATCAAATGTGGCAGCCGCAGCGATCACGCCGCAGTGCTGCTGCAATAGGCCACTGACTGCCGCCGTTGCCATTTAATGACATTTTTATAACTTTGTAGATTCGTGCTTGCAGCAGCATTTTTCAATTGAGCTGCTTCCATGGCTGCCCCTGCCCGCGCCTGCGCCGCAATACGGCCGCTGGGGGATGTGCGCTGTTGAATGCATTTAAATAAAGCATAGCGAATGTCATTTGAACATAAAAATGATATTAATTGCAGGCAAGTGAGCTGGCGTGGCGAAGGGGCGGGAAGGGCCAAAGCAGCGACAGAGGCCGCGGCGAGTGGCACGCAATAGAAATGTCAAAATTTTTGATGCTGATGGCTGGCCATAATAGATCAGCACTCACACTTACACACACACAGACACACACTTGCACATGTTGCTGCAAATGGCAGTGCTGTGCTGCGCTGTTGCAAGTGCTGCCATTCCAGCGACGCTGGCGACGTCAGTAGTTGTGGCGCAAGATCGGCGGCGCGATCGTCGCGTAGATAAATAATAAAAATTAAAAATAAATTAACACTTTGTAAAAGCGTTGACGGGCAGGCAGCGCACCGCACCGCACCGCACCGCACTCAGAGCAGCGAGGCATGCAACGCGCTGTGGGGAGCAACAGTTTAGTGTCGCTAGAGTCGTTTGTTGCGGGCAACTGGCAAATGGCGGCGCAGCCAACGCGTCATAATTAGAATAATAAAAACACGAGGCATTTGCAGAGATCGCAACAAAAGATCAAAGCAGCAATAAAAGTGGAGCTGGAGCTGAGGCAACATGCACGAAGCACTACGCACGAAGCGAATGTTGCTGGCAATTAAATGCGGCAATATTTTTGCTGCTCTTCTTAATTATCGTGTTTTTTTATGACAATGGCTTTTATTGTGTTGCACATCAGCACATATGGGGAGCATTTGCATGCGGGCCGTTTGACCCGCACTGGTGGCATGTGGCGCTGTCTGGGCGCATATTGCGGCATTTGCTGTTGCTGCAACTGTTGTTGGCTGCACTTGCGACTATTTTAATGGCTCACTAATGTGCAGCCATGAAGTCGAGTCTGTCTTTGGTTTTCCATTCTTCTTCCTCTTGCATATGTTGCATATAAATATTGCTGTGGTTGTTTCGTTGCTGTTGTTGTAAAAATTGCAATATTGCATTTTAAATTTTAATTGCAAACAGACTGGTATTGCTGTTAATTAACTGGCAACAAGTTTTTTGATTTTTTGGCTTTTTGAATGCTTGTTAAATTTTTACATTAGTAATTGAGCAAAAGATAAAGAGAACAGCTACTTTTGTTAGGAATAGTTATTAGAATTAAGCTATTTAATATAATCGAAGGAGATATGATATTGGAGTAGCCAAATGTGCAATATAAATAGATTAATACTTCGGAAGCAATTTCAATAAGCTGGAAGTCTATGGTGTATGGAATGGAGCACACCAGAGAGTCGGAGCAGAGTTCGGCCTACGCATACAAATCATATAGATGAAACTAATATCTCCAACCATGTTTAAATTCGGAAAGTCACATAAGTTTGACCCTTTAATAAGGTGGTTGCATATATATAATGCCACACTTTTCTACCCCTAATTTTAGAGCGTTTTATTGCGGCTTCTTCTTCAAAATGTCCTGCTATAAAAAAGACTTAAGGTAATATTTCCATATAAGAATATATATTAACAATGTTTCAGAGAACCAATAAAATGGTACATACATACTTCTTTGCATTCTTATAGAAATTTGTTGTAATTTTTTTACTTTCAAATTGCAAAAAATTTCCGAGATTTAACCATCTGAACTATCGAAAATTTGTGTCGCATAAAAACGAATATGGAGATGCCAGAAGATACATATCTGGTAGAACTGGAGACCTTGTTCTTATATGAATTTCAACATTGTGAAATTCTTGGACTATTTTCATCTACAGATTTTATTATTATAGGTGCTAGATTTGTCCAAAATTGCTTGATCTACTGTGGTAAAGCAATCAAGTGTATCTATATACATTTCTCATGCTCATTAAAGTGATCTTTGAATTTAATTATAGTACATTACGAAACGTACTCATCGGCAAGTTAGAATTTTATATAGTCGCAGACGCAGAGATAATTGAGACAATATGCCACAAACATTCTTTCATTAATTTGTGGGCAATTAAAGACATAAAATTAAAATTTTATATTTCTAAAGTATCATTTTGAATTTCACACAATCACAACAACAGCGCGCGGCATTTCACAATCTGAGGAAAATGTCTCAAGTGCCATTTAGGGGACTTTTTATGGGCGCAGTTCAAAGAAATGTCTGGCATGTTTACTTAATTGCTGGACGACGCGGCAAACTATCTGAGAGCCATAAAAGTGGTAGCGCGCCATTAAGCGAAATCGCGAACGCCGCTCGCCGTGCGCTGGTGCCCACGAACGAAGAAGGAAGGCAGTGCGGAAAGAAGCGATTGCGAGCATGACACGAACGTGCCACCGTGCCACCGCGCTGCCGTGAATGTAGCAATGCAACCCCACTGGCCAGCAGCAGAGATACTTATGCTCAAAACATGACGCGAATTTTATTTGATAATTTTTATTGTACGACTATCGAAGTGGAGTAGAAGGGGCAGGGGAACGACGAGCATGATTGCCGCTTTGACAAATCAGTTTATTAATAAATTGCTGTGTGACGCAGCGGGAAGCGGCAGCCGGCAATGGGACGATTGCCGCGATGTGTTGACGAGAATTGAACATAAAAATTTCTTTGAAATGCTTTTCGAACGCTGACACGTTTTTTAAATTTAGGCGCGGGAGGCAAGAAGCATATTGGCGTATTTTTGGAATTATGATGAGACTTGAGATGGCATGGAGTGGTGTGGCAAGGAAATGAGCGGATGTGGCAGGTGCCGGGGCGCCAGTGCATATTGTGTCTGGGCATTATTGACAGTTGCCTGTGGCGAAACTGTATACCTCAAAAGGCACTTAACTGAACTGTTCCAGTTCGGGCGCTGTCATTGGCTCGTCACGGTGTGAGCTTGCAACTGGCGCAGTCGGCGCACCTAATCACATGTCAAGCGCCGCAAATGCACCCCCTTCCCCCCAATGCAATCAAGCAGCGATCTCAACAATTATCACACCAAATGCCAAATGCATCGCCAGCTCCTCCACTCACTGCAAAGCAGTTGGGCAGCACTCGAAGTGTTTAAATAAAAGCCGGGGAAGATTCGAAGAAGTGCGCGCCGCTGCCACATCAATCCGGAAAATGCATTCGGCAGAATGTCAGCGATTTGTTGCATGCGACACACACAAGACAAGAGTCACATGGCGTTGCGGGCCCCTCCTGGGTGACGCTGGCGGCGGCAAATGCGAACCGTCACAGACCTGGCGGCACAACGTCAGACGCAGTCCGCCTGCATGCAATGAGCAGACAGGCCGCTCGCCAAAGTGGCTGCCTGGCGCAAATGTCGCAACGCAACAATGTCGGCAATTAGAAGCGGCAGGAGTGTATGAGTGGCGGCCCAGCAGCGAGCAAGCGCCTGCATTCGTGCCTTGCGCAACGCCGCCGTAAATTAGTTTTCTATTTTAAGAGTTGCAATTAAAATTCGCGTAATTTAGTGGCAATGCGCGCTCTGAATGCGCTGCCAAAAATGGGCTAATTTAATTCGCTTTGATGTTGTTGCCTTTGCTGTTGCTGTTTGTGTGTGCTCGTGCGTTGTTGTAGGCGTAATGCAATTTTAAAAAAATTTTTATTGTAAATAGAGTGTATTTGGTAGGTATTGTGGGCTAAGTTTTTATGACAGCAAATCTGTTCGATTTAATTTATTAATTTGTTTATTTAAAAGTATAATAAAATTAATTTATTGTAAAGCTAACTGTAAATGCAACAGCAACAATGGCCTTTTCGGTTCGACCAACTAATTAGCTGAATCCAATCATTTTTAGTCGCACACTTTACCTTACATGCCAAATATCATTCCCTAAAATGAGTAATTAAACAAATTTAAATCATTTACTGAAAAAATTCCGAGGTTGTGGGACTTAAAGACTTACAGGTGGGTGTGGCCTTTAGCCGATTTTGCTAATCTCATTTGGTCCAAATCGGACAACTCCTTCTTTCTCTCCTGCGCGTACGTACAGTTAGACAGACAGACAGGCAGATAGACAGATGGACTACCGGAAATCAAAACAGAAAGTGATTCTGATCATTTCTATATACTTATGTCTATACCTAGGACGGCTCCTTTAATGCGTTACAATTTTTGCACAAAGTTATTATACCCTATTACCATAGGTGATATAGTATAGATAAAATATCGGAATTGAGTTTAGCCCAGATACCTCCAGAAGTAGGTACTTCTTTATATGTATGTGTACATACACTTTGGCTCAACACTAGCTGCTTTTTTCTCTACCACAACTATTTTTTAAATCTCTGTAATTAGGCTATTTCGGAATACCAAGCTGGCATGCATACGACTGACTAGATATGAAATCATTTGAATATTTAAAAGCATTTGTACGCTTATTAGCTTCGTTATGATTTTTGCATATTTTCAGCTGCTTCAAAATGTTAATTACCGCCTCGTGGTAGCGGCATCAATGCCCTGAGCTGAATTTTAATGCAATAGAACAATAAAAATTCTACTTGTACACATTAATAAAGCATTATTTTAGGTTACTTGTAAACTTATTCAAAAAACGATTTAAAGCTGTCAGCAATGCACCTAATCAATAAAATGAAATACATAGCTGCAACTTTTTTCAACAGAATTTACATATGTATGTATGTATTTTGAAAAAAGAATGGAATTAATAAAATGTAAATGTCAACAAATGCACAAAACAATTGCACAAAATTGCCGCTTAATTAATAATTAATTTATGAACAAAACCAACGAATCGCTTTCGAAAAATTTATCGCTAAAATTTGTTATTATCATGTGTTGTTGAATTGCAGCGGAAGTGATTTTTCAAGCTCGGCATGCACTAAAACGACCACATTCAAATCATTTATCACAATCTGCGTCTAATTAATGTGGCTTAATGCCAGTACATTTAAAAAACGCACAAATGCTAATGACAGCACATCGGCCAAACGAGAGGAAAACACAAAAACAACACGCACAGCGCAGCTCATAATTATTTGCATAAAAATCGAATTGCATGCATTGAATAAATTCAATGAAAAACAGCCGCCGGCCATGGCCCAGCCGCTTCTCAGCCAGCGGACGGGAAGAGGACTCGAACAAATTAATTCATGCAATTGCATTATCGATGCACACTCACACTCACACACTTTAATGCAATATGCGCATTTTTCAAATTGACTTGTTTGAAATTTGTTCAAATGTTTTCCACGAATTCGCTGCGCAACTCGAACAGTTCCCATGCAATCGGACGCTGCCGCGTTGACAGAAAGTGGCAAAAGTGTTTTCGCCTGCATTATTTGTACATATGCATGTATATGTATATGTGTGTATGTATGTACAGTCGGGCTGTAATTGCTTTTGTCAGTTTTCACATTATGCATTTGTTTTGTGTGTCGGGTCGAATCGAGTCGAGTCGAGTCGGGTTCTTTGGCTGCTGGTCAGCGAGAGTGTCAAATTTGATATTTCATGGTCTTTGTCATGTTAATCTGATTTGCATGTCGCTTTGAATTACCCGGTGTGAAAATGCGCTTCACACAGCCAACAGTCTGAGGGCGCGCAACATATGAAACTACAAACTATGTATATCAAACTTTATGTATATTAATTAGTTTCAAATCAATTAATTTTGATTTGAAAAATTTTAATGTGAACCGAATACTCTTTTTAAATCAATAGTTTGTGTGAATACAACTTCGTTGGAACTTCAATCAAGAATCACTTATAAACTTCAAAACCAGTTTGAGAAACCAGAAATTGTAATTTGATACTAAATCGATTACTGCCATTGATCACAGATATATTTTAATTGTATGCCCACATGAAATAAGTAAGATAAAGTTATTGAATAATCATTTCAATTTTGTTCATGCATTCGTTTAGTTTTGAGTACAAAGAAATGTATAGAATGATTTTAATCCATTCTCGTTTGCTTAAGTATTTCTTTTAAACATTTCCATAGAGGGTTTCTTCTCAAATAAATTGAATAAATTCTATTGAAATAGCTTCGATAATGAATAGATTCCAAAGTAAAAGTGATCCGAATCGATTCCCGATCAGCTTCAATCAAAAAAGTAAGACTGTTTGATGGATTATCACAAAAAGGTTCATACTTTATCTAATTAGTTTGGTATAGCATGAAATCATTCATATTTATTTGATTTTTTTCTAAGCTAATCAAGTAGAAACTTTAAACATGCTTTATTTTCTCTACAAACAATTTTCCACAGCAAAAAACAGTTTTCCTAATTATTTTTATGAATTTGTAACATTTAGGAAAGCACATAAAAACGTTTATATTTAAGAGGAGAAGTGCTTGATGGCCTCAATAACTTGTGTAGAACGGCGCACACGGCTTAACACCTAAAAAGTGCTCATAAAAACACAATTTAAATTCCACAAATACGCATTTACAATAAAATTTTACATGCGAGAGACGCACTCATGCGTACCATTTAAGGCCTTCAATCCCGCACTGCTCTTGTGTTTCTGGAATTTTCGCTAGTGAAAATTGTAATACCGCCATGCCGGGAACGGGATTGGTATTCAGTGTAAGAAATATGTGTAAAACTGTTCAATTCAATAAAATTATCAATATATATATAAAAATCCTCTCCGTTGCCATGCTTGATAGATAAAGAATTTATTCTTGTTTCGCATTGGGAGAAAATCAAGAATCATAGGTGCAGGATCTCGGGATTGACAACCTTAGTAACAATTCAAAGCGAGAAACTGAAAGCACTCCCCGCGGACAGCACAGAAGGCGTCAAATCGAAGTGGGAAAATGAAACAAACTCATTTAAATTCCTTGACAAGATTAGAAAACGAAACAATTTATCAAAGCGCCAAATACCAATGCATAGAAGCCGACATGTGTGTGTGTGTGTTTGTGCTTGTGCGTGCAACTGGGATTTGTTTCCTTTGCTACAAACAAGCTGCCGCAAGGGATTTGCATTTGCAGCAAGCTTTGTGGCGGTGCGGCAAGCAGCAAACAAAATATACACATTCTTACTGTTGCAACCAACAGCTGATGGCGAAAGAGGCAGGGATGGGGTGTAGTATGCTGTAGTAGCATAACAAGTGGCATATGCACATGAATAGGCAGTTAAACACACACATGCATATGTATACTTAGTTTATGACGTCTGAAATGGAGGTAATCCTGATACACAGATACAGACACAATTATAGGTGAACTCATTTATCTGCATGCATTTGTAGATATGCATAGCTAACAGTTAATAATTAAGGAGCACATACAGATACAAATCTTTTCAATATATTCATGTAGTTTTCACATATTTAGAGTTTTTGATTTGAGGAAAAAATACATTTTTAAATTTACAAGCAAATTGATGTTTGCATATTTCTGATGTGCATAAATCTACAGCTGCAAATACAGATATATATACAATTACTACTGCAGATACAAAGACAAATACAAATGGAGATATAAATAAATTTAAATGCAGAATTGAATAAAGATTCGTATAGCGACTCAGACTCAGATTAACTACAGAGATATATGTATGTCAATACCATTATAGATACTTCTATAGCGGGTATCTTTTAGCTTGTTGCCAAAAAAATAATCTTTTATTGTGCTACTTAAATGTTTTCCTTTAATTTTTAGATTATTTTCAAAATCTATTCCCAGACACGAATTGGCTTCGTTTCGGCATTGCTCTGCAATACGGCGTCTCTTTTACTTTTAACTGCAATCGCAATTGAATTTTAATTACTGCGTTGTCAGCAACAAATGCCACAGTCATTTAAGTGACGCCTCCACCCCATCCCTCTGCTGTAATTGCCGCAGCTGCAACAGGCCAACGTGGCAAATACTTGCGTGCGTGGCAAGCGCATTACTGGCCTCCACCTTAGCTGCAAGCCTTTCTGCTCCCCTCCTTCCCTCCTCCCGCTCTGCCGACGACTGAGTTTATGCTGGCGCATTTCGGCGATCGGCGCTGCATTATTTTGTGGCCTGTTGCTCCGACATGTGTAATCTTTTTGTTGTCGTCGTCGTCGTTGGTTCGTTCGTTCATTCGTTGTTGCTGTTGTCATTTGTTTTTGTTGTTGCCGTTGGTTGCACACTTTGCGCACTTCGCATTTCAAATGTTGCACTTACAAGAGGCATGCAGCTCGAGTGTTGTTGTTGTTGTTGCTGCTGCCGCCGCATTGAGTCGCTTGCATTTAGAAATTGTCTGCTAAATTGTTTGCCTTGCCCCCCTCAGCTTGGCTGCTTTGAATTAGCGTCATTTTCTGTTCTCTTTCTTGTTGTTGTTATTGTTGTTGTTGCTTCGTTGTCTGCATTTCGCATTAAAGCGGTTCGCTTTAATTTTCGTTTTCAATTCGAAATATTTATGTGTGCGCTCTGGCCAAGTTGCAAAGTTATGGGAATGGGCACATTGTCATGGCGTGAAGGGTCCGGCGTGGGAAGGGGGGCGAGGCAGTGAACAATTTGTCTCATGGCGGCGCGCTGCGGCTGCATTCTTGCAATCGCCTTGCTTCTGTTCTGTACGAGCTGCACGCTTGCGACATTTTTATGTGCAACGATTGAAAGCGAGTGTAACAGATTTATAATTGCAATTTAAATTGCTCATATTTCGAATTGCATTTTCGCAGCAAGAAGCTGACTAATGTCGTCGGTTCTGAGCACTTTGGCTTCTTTGCTTATTTGTTTATGTTGGCGGTTATAGCAAAATTTGCTGATTTAGTCTTCCGTCATCTTGAAGCTACTTTGAATTGGCTTATTTGTTGCTAAAGATACAAACCATTTCATTCAGCCCGCTATAGCATATCTCTTAGCCATAGCATTCATGTAGAAAATATATATGTCTATTTGAATATTTTAGTTTGTAGGCCAGTGTAGTGCAGGCCAAGGAAGGAAATATGAGCTAAGTATAAAAAAATTGCAGTTTGTAGTGCGAGCGAAACTTCTATTCGCTTTCGCTAGGCACTGGCAACGAGCCAAGTTTTTGTTCATTTACGATTTTCATGTCATATAAATTTTCAAAATGTGATTTCGATTCTAATCCTGGGGCTTTCTGCTTTTAGTATAATTTTTTATACGAATTTCGTAGCTGCGCATTTTGAGATATTGAAATTATTAAGGTTCTTGATAAGTATTTAATAGATTCCATTTCTAACAACGTTTTCGCTTTTACATTATTTTAAAATTTCAATTCAAACTGAATTTTGTTGAATTTTGATTAACACATATTTCAAATAATGATTCCAGTTGCTTTTAAATTTTATTGCCATTTCAATAAATTGATTGGGCAAAACAACCCTTTACCGGGTTACGATCTGACTCGATTTTGACTGAACAAAAGTTGAAAATAACACTTTCTATTTTAGTTTCATTTTTCTCAAATTCCTATAATATTGTTTCCGCCTTTTTAATAGATTTTAATTAGCAACCTAATTTCGCTTTCCTGTAGTTTTTGTAATTCAAATTTTAGTATGTCTGTAATGAATATATAATGTAATTGTATAATGTAAAATGTGTAATGTAATAATGGCTACACATTAAGCGGGAATTGGAAAATTTTGTTTGAATAGTGCGTGGAGACAATATTTTTTTTTTAAATCATCAGCATGACTCATTTTCGTTTGAAATTGAAAACATTCAAACTAAAATATAATCCGTACTGAAATCGATTTCGGCCAAAATTGAAAAGAGGAAACATGGCAGCGTATATCTATTAGTACTTCAGTTTGTTGCAAATGAATGTTTTTAGAAAGTTCTATTTTACTTGAGCCGATTATTTTGAAAGTGGGGTAAGTCCACTTTTAGTTATTGCGAGATATTTAAATGTTTACATTTCACTCTCATTGTCAATACTTTTGAGAGCTAAACCTTCCATCTCCCAAATACAAGGATCTAAATTTTTTATACTATAAATTTTTACCCACGCAAAGATCATAAAAGGTTGTATCTATAACTGCCAATATCTAGATTTTTGTAAAAAGTGGACTTGCCCCACTTTCCAAACAAACGGTTCACTTAATCATCAGTCAAAATTTGTATATGCTATGTAAAGAACATCAATTATTTTATTATATTAAAATGTGTATGAAAAATGATTACTTTCTAACTTATAATGCCAACCCCGACCTTAGGGTAAGGGGCTTTAATTAATGCTATTACATCGATCGAAGTGCAATTATCACCATTCACCGCAATTCAATGGCTTGACTTTCGCGTTGATAGGAAATTGCTGGCGAACATGAGTGCAGCTTGTACTTCACGCCATATCGATTTAAATAACAAATAATGCGATTAAACACTTGCTAAGTGTAGGTAGTGTTTATAATAATTCTTTCTCTAAATACGCATAACTTGTAGACTTAATTTGCATGTCAACAGCTCACGCCTTGTAGCAACAACTCAACAAAGTTACAATTACAATTTACTTTTTGCATGAAATCATAATTGATATCATATATCAGCAACAGTATCGATTTTAATTGCAGTACACACACATGCACACACATCTATGTACATACTTATGTATTGTGTGTGTGCATATGTGAGGCGCTAAAGTAAGTGCCTCCATTAAAATTCAATTAAACGCATTTTCATGGCTAAAAATAAAGTGCCAGGCCAATAGCTCCCCGCTTCATGCTGCGCTCTCGCTCCCCTCCTCGGTTTCTTGGCTGCTGACTGCCCAGTCGTCGCATAGCATATGCCGCTTGGCGACTGTTGGCCGTAGCTTCGCTTCTGAAATGTGCCAAAGCCATTAAAGGCGATTTGGCATTAATCGTATTAATTATTTTCATCAATACGTGTGACAGTTGTAGTACAGACATGACCACATGCGCTGAAGTGTGTGTGTGTGTGTGGAGAGTGTCTGCCTGTGTGGCAACGCATTTCGATCTTGTGCTAAATGTGCGATTCCGCTTATCGCTGTCTGTATCTACATATGACTGTTGCGCTTGCACGTTTGTGTCCGTATGTGTGTGGATGTGTGTGCATTAGCTCGCCTTGGCAGAAGATAAACGCTGAATGCGCAATGAGGCAGCAAACTGGTGAAATTTTAATTTAATTAAATTATGGCAGCAAATCGACGGCGCGCCCCACAAATGCACTTGGCGGCAAATTAGAAATTTTAATGATCCCTGAATTGGCTAAAATAATTGTTGCCTGCATAAACGCTCAAAGAAATACGAAATCGATGATTGCTCGGATTTTGCTTTTGCCATTAAAGAACCCATAAATTCAAAGCGATATGCTGTGCTGGTTTAGTTTTTCAGTGTTTCATATAATTGGATTATTTGAGTGTAGTAATTCGTGCAGTAATGAAAATTCAGTGCATAATTCCAAATCCTTTAAAGTCTGTTGTTTCAGATTTTGAGGCTGTATATTTTATTATGCTTGTTTTTTTGTTGAAATTTTCTGCCTGTTTTGCCTCGATTTCTTCGGATCAAATATAAAGCACGTGTGTTGCTTTTGCTCGCCTGTTTTTCGAATGTCACTTTTCTTCTCTGGTCTGGCGTTGCCAGATCACAATGCTCATATTTCATGTACATATTGTTTACATTCTTCGTTTCATGGTTGCGCAAATAATGTATATATTACATTGTATATATTAACTTAGTTTTGGCTTCCCTTATTATTATCATTCTCGTTTTCTAAGACATATAAAGCTTATGTTGCTGGTTGGCAATTCAAATGATCATCTTTAGTATATCAATCTTCGATGCAGGCAGTATCGTAGCCGATGTGACATTTGAGATATGAAGAAATTCATGAAATAATTAGTGATTTGTTCCTTCTATAGGCAAAATGGTGCTTGTTGACTGAAAATGAACACTCTCTCTCACTCTCAGAAGGTCAACTGAAGAGCATCAAAATGATAGCAAAATCGCCCTGATTAGCTCCAGATGCATGATATAAATTATGATAATTAAATAGAAAAACTAACTAATTATAAAGCAAGATTAGTAGGGAAAATGTGCGACAAAACCTAGAAAAAGGCAGCCAACATATTATGACCACTTACTGAGAAAATAGGAAACATCTCAAGAAGGTGTTTGCGCTTAGATGATATTCTTTACAAGCAGAGCTTACAGAGTTACAGCATTGCAGCCTGGAATGGGTACCGATCGAGTTTTATAATATTCAAGACAGTCAAAAGAAAGTGCTTTCTAGCTCTAGAAAGGCAAACATTTTCATATGCGGTGGAACTATATATTTTACGTTTAAACACAAATAAGAATTATTCAATGTTTGTTTAATTTATAATAATTAGGGCAATAGTCAGATAAGCTTCTAATAGCTTGGATTCAAAGATTTCAATCGTTTCAAATTTATATTGAATAATGGAAATTCTACAAAAAATTTATTCTCAGCTCATTGCAAAATGTTTTGAGAAAATTATGTGTTGTTGTTCAAATAGACAAAAAACACTTCCTTTACCCGCTGCTGTTCAGAAAGTCTTTAAAAATCTTTAATTAACTTGCACGAATTGAAGGTATTTATAGCTAATGACATCGGCTTCACTTAAATAGTAATTTCGTAGTAGTAAAAAACTCTTTCGTCTGTGGCACGAATAATTTTTCAAAAAATTCATAAATAAAAATTTCGAAAATGACAACACAACACAAGAGACACTTTTCACGAAAAAGTCTTTATGAAATTTTGAAATTAATTTTAGAAACATGCGCCCATAATAAATTCTGGCAAAGGCGTTTGATGGTCTTAAAACGGGATTATGCACACTTAAAATATTATCACAGCATCTTGTGAAGAATCATGTCGGCCCAAGTGGACGCGAGTGAATCTTTTTTTTTAAATTTTGTCATTGGAAATTAAATATTTTATAAAGTGTGGAAGAGTTGCAAGAGGGGAAATGCGTTGCAAAATAGTTGCTGTCGTCTGATGTGATTCCTTAATGGTCATGTGCTGCCACATCGGCAGCTGCATTGCCACAAATACTCGCAGCTGGAAGTTGAGTGTGTGTGTATGTTTGCGTCGTTTGTTCTTGCCTAATTGAAAATGCTTCGCTGCTGTCGGTGCTCTTTAAGGTTTGTGCTGGTGGCAACATGTGGCAAAAGTGCGCCTCCGCATGTCAACCAGAAGAACCTTAATCGAAGCGACATAATTGCATGGCAAAAGGTTAGCTCCGCAAAGATTGCTGCGGCGAAGGTGGCGGGCTCGCGTCCACAAAAGGCATTGCGACTCACCGAACACGGGAGCCTTACAGCATTTTTAATGGACTTTTAATGTAGCCCAGCGAGCAAGTGAGACAGCGAGCAGGAGAGCGGGGTCAATGCTTGGGCATGCATTTGGCGACAGCGTGAGCTGCCAGTTCGCGGAGCTGCAATTGGATGGCATGCCTTTAGATCTTATATGTGTGTGTGCCTTTTGCTAATTGAAGGTGTGCGGCGGGTGGGTGACGTGCAAATATGCGACACAGTTTTTGCGATTATATTGCTCATTAATTTCTATGTTGAAAAATTAAATGCCTACAATTTTTTGAAAGAAAAGAAAATTTGTTTACCGCTTTGAATTTTGAAATTACCAATAAGTATCAAAAAAAATGTTCTTAGCCATAATTAGTAAAAGATTTGGTTGGGTCTTGCCGCGATGCTGTTGATATCCTTCTCTTTCTGCTTTTCACTTCATCCCGTGCTGCCACCTAATTCGCCTAGAGTCGCTTATACAGTTAACGATTACTCTTTATTAATCAACCGGCGAAGTGTTAAAAAATTTTACTCTTCTTCACAGAATTGAATTGGTTACAATAAATTAGATCAAACTGCCAGTCAAATAAAGGATACAGAACACATTTTTTGCTTTCCTGCTTAAAGTTATTAATTGAATTCAAGAGAATTTTGAAAATAGTAACATGTCCCTTATATTTTTTGATAAATGAGGAAAATTTCAGATGATTTTTAAATTACAACGAAAATAATTAAAAATAAGACTATAAATCCTTAGAGGTAGCATATGAATTTTATAATATTGCATATTTTATAATTTTCTAGTAAATAATTTTAAAAATTCCAGCTTAAACCGATTTCTGCGTTTGTGAAGAGTACGTTTATGACGTCACATACGTTCTCTGTATATCGTTCAATGTCCAGCCGCAAAGTATGCATTGTCCTTTAGACAAAGTTCAAATGTGCAAGCTTTAAGCTCATCGACCATGATGAGCTTTTCTGTTTTCAAGTTTCCGCGTAGCGCAGGAAAATATGCAACACTGTTGGATGACTTGAAATGAGCTTGCTTTTCACCTTGCTTGATGTATTTTCACCTTGGCCTGGTGTGTTACTTTTCAAATATTTTTATACATTAAAGTGTTAGCAAGATGTTTTCAAAATTTACTGTTTTTCGAAGTGGAAATTTATAAATGGCTGAATTCGCCAATTGTGAACATTTTGTGTGATTTATTAAAAATTATAATTAAAAAGTCGCGTTACGATGGAATTAAGTGTTTATTTTCCGTACTGTAAATGTTGTGTTATTGGGTGTACCGGTGTACCGGAAACTGTTTTGGTTTCCGCTGGAAGCAGCAATGCAGCCAACAGGCGAACAGCAGGCATCAACAGCAAATGCAGCTGCTTTGAGTGGAGTGACTGAAAGATTGAGTTAACAGCAAAAGGGGCGATAGACAGAAGGAAGCAGACAAACGCTTGGATTTAGAAAACGGAGAGCGACTAGCATAAAAGCACATTTTATGCCTGCTTTGCTGAAGCTATGAAAAAAAACTCGCCGACAATTGTTTTTGCATATTCAATATTTATTTGTTGTTTAATTTACAATTTGACTGCAATTTTGATCTGCACTACGGACCATACCACGCTTCATGCCGGAAATCTGTTCTTCCAAATTTAATTCATACTTAAAAGTAAGCAATTGCTTGTTTCTCAATTTTCAGTTTTCAATATTTTTATTATATCTTTTATTGTATATGTATATATTTATATATGTATGTATAACACACTCCTTGAAACCAGTTAAGCTCGCGTTTTAGTTCTAACAAAAATTGTTAGTACACTTTACATTATATCATATATGCATGAAACTTAACGGCTACGCAGGTTAATTAGACTTAGGCTTAGGCTTAAAGAATTGGACTAGTTGAATTCCTTCCCACATTTTGTTTTTTCTCATTTTTGCACAAAAATTTTAACAAGAGAATTTGCTTGATTTTCTTGCTGCTGTTTTTTTTCAAGTTTTCAATCGGCTACACACTAATTAACATTAATATTAGCAGTAGAGTAAAATAATCAAATTTACAAGTACAAGTTGAATTGCATAAATTAAGTTAGTCTTTAACTTAGGCAAAGGAATTTCTTGTTATGTTGCATTTTACTTTTTACGCGTTAAGAAAGCGTGTTTTAGTTTAAAGTAAACATTTTAAAAAATAGCTTTGAAAATGTATAAAATGTAAAAAACTAAAATTGTAATATTAAATAAAGTTTTTGTTGTTGTTGTTTTATGCTTTACGTTTTGTGATATTTCAACTTTGAGTATTTTCATGTCATAAATTTAAGTTTATGTGTTTAGCGTATAATACAAAAAGTTACAAAATGTAATTGTAAAAAATACATTAAAAAGAAGGAAAAATTAAATTGTAATTCACTGTTGTCATAGAAATTAAATACATTTCACTATTTACAAAAGTCAAGTGTTCAAAAATATAAACCACGTACTTCTTAGGTTCTTGTTAATATGGTAGAAAAATAAAAATACATATACAGAAAAAATGCAAATTTGTGCTGCTTTGAAAAAAAGTAGACGTGAGTCAAAAATGAAAAGCTAAAAAAATAACTCTGGCCTTCACAGGATTCGTAACACTTTTGAACTTGATACAAAAATAGATTTTTTACAAAGCTTTACTAACAAATTTCAATGCAATTCGACTGAGGAGTTGCTTACATGTGTCACAACAATTTTACATAAATACGATCGCTACAATTTGCAATAATTTGTGGCAGCGGCTGCTTTCGAGTGGCTGATTTCTACAGGCTTTGTTGTTGTTATTGTTGTTAAATAATAAATGCTTTTTGCGACATTTGCTGTTCAAGAATTGTGTACTTTTCCCCATCTGTAATTCCATTTCGGAACTGGAACTGTTGCGCGTCCTCTCGGCAGCGACTTAAACTTTACTCTCGGGTCCCTCGGTGACATTCTTGAAGGCCAGGCGAATTTTGGACAAATAGTGCGAACAAATGTGGCCATAACTCTTGTTGTACCATTCCGGAGTTTTGCCCCTGAAACGAAGAGAAGCGTGAGAAAATTAAATTTTGTCTCTTTATTTAATATACTCCAGAATTTCCCCAGTTTAAGCACTTACTTGATATCCACTCTGGCCAAGTGCATGACACGTGATCTGCCACTGCCGCAGGGTTCAATCAAATAGCGTGAGGCCAGCACCACGCCACGCACAGCGCCGAACATGGGCTTCACCTCGGCATGGTCAATGGAGGTTTCCACGATGACACAGGCGCCACGTGGCAGGTCCGTCTGCCAGGATCTAGAAAATTCAATAAAAAATTTATTAAAAAAGCCAACAAATATTATTTGCATATCCAACCTTAGCACACAAAAATCGGTGGTGATCTGCCCGTCGAGGGAGAATTGAAAGATTTCTGTGCGGTCATCCAACTTCTTGACCGTTTGACATTGCAGCAAGTTGGCGTCCCAGGAGGCGCGCTGCTTCACAATGTAGTCCAGTACCTCCCTGGGCGGACCCTCGACTTCGGTGATGCAGCGCCACAAACGCAGTGGATGACCATCGCCCACCTTCTTGTAGGCAATGTCCACGTTGGAATCATTCAACGAGGCAACAGTAAACCAGCCGCGCGTTCTGCGAGTAGGGGAGGAGAGCGGAATTTGAAAATGTCCAATTTGCTCAAGAAGTGTGGCTACTTACTTCTCTCTGCCTTCCTTGATGGTTGCACTTGTGCACTCATACAGATAGCCGCGCCAGTTGTGGAATTGCATGCCTTCGCCCAAAGCCTCCAAAGGCACCGGCTTGGACTCCTCCATGTAGCCGAAGTTGCACTTGCTGATCTTCTCCTTGGAGGCGATATAGATCTGCCGGTAGTTCTCGATCATGAAAGCGAGACACTCGTGCGAGGCCTTCGCCTCCGACAGCTCTTTGACGTCGGGCACACCGGTGCCCTTGCCACGACGCCGCGGCGACGCCGACACGGAGTTGGCGGCGGTGGATATGCTGCTGTGAAAGAGGGAGGGTGCCAAGCAGACGGCCAGATTGTTGGCGGTCATCTGGTTGTACTGCGAGTTGGCGGCCACGAGCGTGAGGAACTCCAACAGCGCGAAGAGTATTTCGCGGTTCTCGTCCGGCAGCAGCAGCACGGCAGACTGCACCGCATCCAAGCGCACGTCGGGAGGCAGATCTGCAAGCACATAAGGACAATATGAGTAAGGGAAAGTGATTGCAAAAGTGAAGCACTCACGTTGGAATATAGCCGCGAAGGTCTCTGACATCTTGGTGGTCAGCAGCGATTCGGGCAGATCGCGGAAATACTGTTTCAACATGTCGGCCACGTCGTACGCCTGCTGCGTGTCGAACACATCCATGCACTCGACCGTCGACTCAGAGTACTCGATCAGCTCCTTCAGCTTGATGATGCGCGACTTGACGCCGCTCTTGCGGAAGAGACCGATCTGGTCCAGCGCGTTGAGCTGCAGCCAACGGAACGCCGCACGCACCGCGGTGGGCAGCGTCTGTCCCGTGCGGTGCAGCACCAGCAGCGGTGGCACGCCGAACACCTTCTTGTCCTTGTAGTCCGGCATTTTGATCTTCTTGATGAACTTCGGCAGCTCCCAGTTCCAGCCGGAACGGTGCGTGGGACAATAGCGCTCCATGTGGCCGGTGAGCACGACCAGCGCCAATTTGCGTATGATCTGCAGCTGTCCGGCCGACATGGCGGCGAACGGTATGCCCTCGTCTTGGGGCTGCTGCTGCTGCTGATCGATTTTTTGCGCAAAGCACTTGCGGAAGATCATCTGGGGACGTTCTTCCATTTGGAAGCTGTGCCATCGCATCACTGGGGTTCTGAGCAGAATACAAAAGAAGATATTCATTGCGAATGATGGTCTCACCAAAGAAAGCTCCCTTGAGAAAGGTACCTTTTGACAATGTCCGTTTCCTCCGTCTTGGGCTCCTTGCGGGTGGTTGAGCGCGAGCGAAAACTGGCTGAGCGAAAGCCGTCTCGCTTTTTGGGATCCTTACCCAGATTCAGGGAACCGCCGCGTGTCAGCTTTTTGATTTTTACCTAAAAGTAGAGACTCTTAGGCTTCGCACTACACCTTACCCCATTCCGCGTGCAACTCTGCTTACCTCAGTTGTGTTGCAGTTCGCATCCTTGATCAGCAACTTGCGACCCTGGTGACACTCGGAATCGGAATGCGCACCAATGTCGTCCACTTTGCCGGTGCGCTGCAGGAATCTACGCGTCTTCGAGGGTGTCTTGCGTAGCGACAATTTACCGCCCGTCGACGACTCCTGACTGTCGCTGTAGTACGACGAGGAATCGTCCGATTTGCCCTCCTTCAGATGTGGCATCGGATTCGAGAAGAAGTGCAGCGGACTCGTGCGCATCGAGCGGGGAGTTGTGGGCGTGCGCTTGGGGCTGGCGCGATGCGGACTGAGAAAGTTCTCGCTCTGCGACGGCACCTTCAGCTCATTGCCGAAGAACGGACCCTTCGGGAATGCGTGCATGGGGCTGACAGCCGACGGCGAGGGAGGCGTTGAGTAGACGGCGTCCGGCTTGCGCATGCTGCTGCGTTGTGCCAGATGTGACAAGTCCAGCGCCTGCGGTCCGCTGATCACCAAACCGTCTCGGTTCTGACGCTTTCGTCGGCGCGACTTGATGGACTCCACGCGTCTGAGCAGTGCCTTGGCGCCGTCCTTTAAGCGTTCGCTGCCCGTGCGTCGCAAACGCACGCCCGACGTATCCGCCGAGTCATTGAGTGTCGTGTCCGTGGAATCCCCAGCGCCCGGCAGCGCAAGCGCGAGACCAGCTCCCGTGATATCGTACGTGTCGTCGTCGAAGCGGTCCGGACTGGACTCCTTGGAGGAGCTCTCCGTTTTCTCGGCATTCAGCTTGCCCGACGGCGGCAACTCCAGGCCCATCTCGCCGATGCGCGACCAACGGCGTATGTGCGGTTGGAATGTCCAGTTCTCGCTGAGCGCAAAGTTCTCATCGTCCGAGTCCTCTTTCTGTTGTGTTTCGTTTGAAAGTGTTGTTGTTGTTGCATGCAAGAAGTGGGGATTAGCGACATGAGCTGTTTGCGTTGGTTGGTTTGGCTGCTGCGCCAGTTTGCCATCCAGTTGGCGTCGGCTTACCTGTGGCGTCTGTGTTTTGTGCGACTGATCCACGCGCATGTTGGCGCAGCGATTCAGTATGCAGAGGCGTCTGTACAGCGATTGCAGTTGGTCATTTTCGAGATTGGTGTGATCTTTGGCTACATTGGTTAGGTCAATTGGGAATTGATGATCTGAAATGATGAAGAGATGAATATAAATTGTAGTTTTAATTGCAGATTATCCGCGGAAGAATTAAATTGAACTATAATATGTGAATATGTGAGCTATTAATAAGGAATTAACATTTCCCAGTTAAGAAGAGAAGACGATGGAATCTTGGGTATTACGGCTATTCTTTATTAGAGCATACTAAGAGCATAAGAAAGACAACAAAATTTTGTTTATGTTCCAGTTTTTTTTTATTCTGGAAATTGATGGAAAAATAAGAAAATACTCAAACGCATACAACGCAGAATAAAGGAAGTCCTTCATGCTTAGACACTTTCAATTTTGACGCTAGAACTATCTGAACCAATACACATTACAAAGAAAATTTGTTACCTATAAAACTTTATCTAATAGAACATATGTATGATTTGCAATACCTTAACGGAATACGCTTGATGAAGGCACTGAAATCGCGAAGGGTTTTCACTGTTCGTTCCTCTGAAAGTCGGAAGAATCGTCCTCAATTCGAACGATTTCTATTTCGTACGCACTCGAATGAACCAACGATACGATTCTATGCTACTTACAGAAAAAGGCCATCACTATGTGTTTACCAACATCCGCAGGATGACAGAATATACCGTAAAGCTTATTCCTATTCTCAAAGCTTGTACCAGTCTAGTTTTGTAGCACGATACGCTGTTTCGTATTCGAATTTCCGAAAAATACCTTTTCTAAAATTGTCATGCTTGCCGTGTGAGCCATCGCAGTAGTAATCGATTTTGACCAACTCTTCTGGGTGAATATAAATTGAGACTTCTCTTAAAGCTTTAGATATAGGCCCTTCGCTTTTGATATGATATGAAAGAGTCCTTCATTTGCCTGCATTTAATATCGAATGCAGCGAAGCGCGTTGAAGCGAAACGAAGTGTCCACACGGCGCGGCGCAACGAGTACTTCTAACAGTGGCTGCCACTGAGCAATGTCCAAAAACCAGATGCAGCCAAGCGAATGCTCGTTGTGCTGGCAAGAACGCGACGGGACGGGACGAAGAAGCAATAATATTAAGCAAAAATGCAAGAAATGCCCCACAACAACAACATAAATAGCAACAATAACAAGAAAACAAATGCACAAATCAGAAATCGGTAGGCTGCCGCCAAGAGGAGCAAGAAATCAAACTGAAAAGTGTATTATTTGCAAACACGGATACAAAATATCAGTTTTCCAAGCGGCGCGGCGCGTCGCAGAGGCGCTTCGCATGTAGGCAGCAGCAATCAAGTTCTTCTGCGGGAACGTTGCCGGCATCATGCATTCGATCATTTATGAAACGCGCCAAGATCTGAGATCCGACGCGACGCGATGCGACGCCACGCAGATCAGACCGGAGCGATAGAAATGCAGGAAAATCTCGGAAGGATTTTGTGTGGCGACGCAGCGCGAAAAGCAGTGGGAAAATGCAGTCGCTGTCTGAAGGCGAACAGCTCACACACACACACACACATACACACAGTGTCAATTGCAGCCTCATTGCCTGTTGCCAATTCTTGTCTGGCGGCAAGGCGCATGCGTCTGCCACAGCCAAAGCCGCGCGTTTATTAGTTTGAATTATAAACAAGCGAATGAGATTAATGAACTCGGCCATTGCTTGTTCGATTCGAGTAGGTACTCACTCGCATTGTAGAACAATTGCATGCTTTTTATAGTTTTCGCTTGTTTTCAGAATTTAAGTTGCTTGTTGGTTTTTCAATGTTTGTTATTTATGTTTTTGTAAAAACGATGTCAGTAGCGAGTGTTGCTATTAATTGGAATTTCATGCCATTGTTTTGCATTATTTGTTGTTATTGTTGTACATCAGAAAATCAGAAATTTCACATGACTTAGTAAGTGCAATAATTGCATGAACTTAATTTACGATTAATCGAGGAAGTGGAAATTGTGTTGCTCGTGTTATCGAGAGCAGAAAATATTGATTGCCATTTAAGTGAAAAAGTGAGAGCTCCTGTGGGGGAACATGAAACTATGAACGCAAGTACATGAATTCCAATCACTTTTTTGGAAATTGCTAACATTTTATATTTTATGTCGTCAGAGATGAGCCTCTAGGCATCAGAAAATTCCAGTAAATTATTTTGAAGTACTGGCCAGACTGCATCTTTAACTTCCTTTTTAAAAATACTTATAAATTTGCTATTAGTTTCTTTTTTGCTAAATCTGTTGGAAATATTCACAACTTATTGAAATGAATAGATAAGGCCTCAATATTTTTTACCGAACTAAGAAGTCTCATTGTAAGTTCTTTTATGCTTTGAGCTTATATTATACTTCCATACTTCTATGTATAGAAACTTGTGACTGTGTTGCTTTTGCATATCAGTATGTTTTGTTATTGTAATTGCATGCGGTGTAAAAAATTTTCTATATTCAACTTTGCAAGGCTATTTGCAACAGATCAGCCCAATTCACAATCTTGTGCAAATGGTCTGGGATTTTTTCGATCTTAATATGTTTTTCGTTATGCATGTGTTTAGTTTTACATATGTATGTGTATTATAAATTAAATTTTAATGGTTCCTTTGATTATGAAGGTTCTGTATTCCAGTGATACCAATCTCAAAGAAATAAATGTGACCAAAGATATTTACATAGGTACTATTCCAAGTTATGAGACGATGCCTTCATAAAATTACAGCAGCAAAACTCTACATAAAGACATGTAGTTTAAATCTGGAAGACAATTTTGGGAATATTTGTTGAATCAACGGAGATGACGCAACGCTACACCAACTTGCATTGTTCGGAATAAGGACATTCCGATTTGCATCAACAGGCGACCAATAAACATTTTGAAAAATTGAAACCTTTCAGCAGAGCAATGATAAAAGGGCCGACATCAAGCGTTTATTAGCAATTTCAGTTTATCAGCAGTGGGAGCAGGACTCGCTCCGCTCCTGACAAATGAGCGCACATTAACGCATTTGATTAAAGCAATTTACAAGTGCCACAAATGCGGCAATTCAGAGCCGGCTCTATTGAGGCAGCAACAAAATGAACGCGAAAATAAAAGAAGCAGAGTATATTCACACCAAGCGTACAAATGAAGCCGAAGTGGCTGAGGCAGAGCAAGATTGCCGCAAAATGATTGCCAGGCCGAATGCGTGCAGCGATTTACAAAAGTCACATAACACGCAAAAGTGGAAATACTCGCAGAAGAAAAAATTAAGAAGCGATTATTTTTGGAACTCCTCCTTTCAGCAATGAACTCAACGCACACGCTACTCCACTGCAGAGCAGCCGTGGAGGCCACTCGCTCGAGATTAGCACATATGAAATGTTTACAAGAATCTCATTAAAACGCGCATTAATCATTGACAAAAAACGTAAGAGCAGGACCAGGACTAAAGTTAAGAACACCATTTAAAGCGTAACAAAGTGAGGCCAAGCCGGCAGCGCAGTCGGCATCGAAGAGGTGAATGCCTATTTAAGTTTCATGTGGTTTGTTTTTGTTGATTTTGGCCGGCCGCTAAAAACACAGGCGCGCCAGTTAAGAAGAAGAAGACGAAGCAGTGGTTAAAAAAGACACACCACACAAAAAACACAATCAGGAAATTTATGATAAAATGCAAACATTTTTCAAGGTCAGTCAAGCGAGAATACATACAAATACGCGAATGCTGCAATACTCGCATGTATCTGCGCATCCTTGTCTGCTCTTCCCCCACTGCCGCCGAATGCCGAATGCCGATTTATGTTGACGTAAAACCAGAATTAAAACTTTTAATTTCGAAATCTCAAGAATTATAGCTGCGCGTTTAAGGTTCAAATGGGCAGCAGCGGCACGAAGGCTGGCCCAAGTTCAGCGAGGCTGTATCCGTAGACTTAGCAGACTCGATTCAGCCGCTGCAGATTCACTTTTTTCACTTTTGGCCAAGTTGCACTTTGTTTTGGGCCATAATTCAAGCGAGTCGAGAAGTCAAGGAACTTTTATCTGCGCACGCATTTAAATTTTCAGCTCAGCGGGCTTGCAATCTGCTGTATATTATGTATTTTACAGATACTTTTGGAACTTTTAGTTGGCATCACTTTTGGTAATATAATTTTTGGTCATGGTGGCCTGTGGCCGGCCATAATCAATCTGCAGGTAGCTGAAGCCTGAAATGCAAGTGGACACCAGTCGTCGCTTGCTGCGGCTCATTGCTTTGCCTTATCAAGGAACACAGCACACCCACTTTCGGGCTGCGGCTCTGTCAGAAATTCGGCATTTCGCAATATTTTACGAGTGTTGCGTTTCGTCGGCATAATGACAAATAAAAGTAAAAATTGCGAATCTTTAAGGCTGCAGAAGGCTTGTGCAGAGACACTCTAAGTTATGGCCCAGCATGGCGACGCATGCGCAAAGTTGTTTGCATGGAATTCACATAAAAAGGGTTTGGTCTGTGGATTTTATGCTGCACAAATAAGTTCATAAATCACACATTTGGGCTGGGATTATGTGGCGTTGCGGGCATGCATGCTTGTTTGGAAGAAGTATTTAAAATGTATTTTATTTTTATCTGAGCATGAGCTTTTGGCATAGGGTATGGCAAAGATAAATTTTATATTGCATACTATCTTCAGAGCAATTCGAAACAGTTTGGAAATGTATACAGGCATCGAGTGCTTGTGAAATCGTGAACACCAGCAGAGTTAGCATATATTTATTTGATTTAGGGAAGGGAAATCAAAAATTTAAATATTGAATTGGAATTGGTAAAGGAATTGTTACGTTTTAAGCCCACAAAAACGAAAACGGAAGAATCAACATCGTTATTGAATTGTCATTATTTTCTTTATTTATTAAAAGACCAGTTAGTCAAATATCAGCATTGAAAACAATCAATATCGAGAGTAAATTTTCTCTACATCATATTTAATTATTTTTATTATAGTTCTCGAGATAAAATCGAGTGTGATACTTGTACCAATACCAAAATTCGACAGTTCAGTTAAATCTCCTTTAAAATGGTGAAACATGAAACTAATTTATATTTTGAGCTACTTCAATTTTGATTTAAAGAAAGAGCTAATGCTTGAATATCTTTTATTAAAAAATGCTCTGCATAAATTTTCCGAACTGAGAAAACAAACTATTTCAGTTTCCACTTCTGCCATTATCGAACACATCCAAACTTGGTATTGAAACTTAGAAAATTTCTAAAAACCTATGAGGATTAGGGAATGGTATTTTTATAAACTTTGGAATCGAACATTTTGTATTTTTATTTAAATTTAGTAACGCTCTTATAACAGCCGACATTCGATTAAAATGGTCGATTTGAAAGCAGTTGGTATTGGATAATATTGGCTTCACTACAGATCGTATAATAATAATTCCAAGATGATTCAACAAGCTATATAACCAATTTGTTATTATGCCCGAAGAATTTTCTATGTGGAATCAACTTGCCAGGAGGCAGCGAATTACACATTCATAATTCCACAGTATCTTGCTGGAAGAGTAGTTGTGCATCCCTTTGGGCAACGTGTTTATGCTTTAATCACACTGCTCATGTGGGCATGTGCCCAAGGTGGTCCTCATAAATTGTTGCACACAAAAAGAGCTCAAAAACAAACAAAAAAAACAACGTTTGCCGCAGGTAATGAACGTCCTTTAGACATTTTTATGTACGTGTATTGTATACTGGCAAATATTTGGCACTCAAGCATTTCAAAAAAGGTCGTTGGACTTTTTCAGCAAAGCTCTGAAGAGAGCAGCGGAGTCGCCGTGAAGTAGCGCGCGCTTGCGCACACGCCAGACCGGCAAATCGGCAGAGCAACTGAGAAGCGTCTGCGCAAAAGGATCACAAGACACAAGCTCGCACACACAAACACAAACACACGCAAATCTGAATGTCTGTGCGGCTTTCGGTTTCATTTTCGCTTGAATTCCTTTGCAAAAAAGAAAAAAAACAACAAAAATAAAAGTGAGCAAGCATTTCAAAGGATTGCGTTTAAAATTCCTTGCACGGTGTGAGAAGCATATCAAGTTCCAGAGCTAAATAAAAAGCTATGCACGTTTGGCGATGTTGTAGAATTTTATTTTTTTGTTGTTGTTGTTGTTTTTTATGATGACAGCAAAAGGTGTGTTCCACGCATTTTTCGGCTGGCACATCTGAGCGCGCTCCGGTGTCGAGAACACAAACTTTTGGGCTATGCGAAAAGGTCATTTAACCGCGTGCGAACATGCCAGCTGCTTCTTCTTCATTTTGTTGTTGCCGCAGGTATTTGCTGGGCCAGAGTATTTGGCCAGAGCTCATAATTAAAACTCAAATTTAGAAAATTGCCAGCGCAGGCAGGCAGGAAGGCACATAAATTGGGCATTGCTCTGCTTCCATATCAATTTCAATTTGCGTATTTATTTTGGCGCGTGACTTTTGCGAGTTGTATCTTTGTATGTAGTATGTATGTATGTACATATGTATGTATGTAGAGAGTGGAAATATGTATTTTTGAATTTGCCAATTTATAGAATTTATATCAAATACAAATGTAAGGCGTGTCGAAAGCAAAGCGACTAAAGTTCTATTTGCTGACGTCTTTAAATCCAAATAAGAAAGAGGCAATGGCTTAATTATTGTGCCACATTGTGGCAGAAGTGTGTGCTTGCTTTAAAATAGGTCACAATCTGGGTTGCAGGCTGGGCGCCTAAATTATTATCGCACATAATATTGCTAGCAATTAGTACATGAATACAAAATTATGAACAGCTTTCATCTTCAGACTGGGAAAGTGACGGTTAATATACAAATATATTTACGTATAAGTAGAAGGGGCCGCAACTATTAAAGGAGCACTAATAGTGAAATTCTGGAACAGTTTAGTTTAAGCTTGCCATTTGAAAAATTATTGAAATTTGAAATATAGAATGACATTAAAATTGGCACAGTGAAAAATTCTCAGAAGTCAGCATAATCATTCATTTATATGGAAAAAACGGTCCAGCTGGGGCAGGCAACCATAATATTGAATAGAAGCACCGAATGATTTGTAATAAACCAATTTCTCCTTAAAATTTTTGTGACATTCAACATTATATAATTTTTTTATAGCAAAGTTTGATTGCAAGTTTTTTGTAGATGAAGTGATAAGAAAGCTTTAAAAGGAGTAGGCAAATCATTGGAGCGAAATTCTGTGGTCACAAGTTATAGCCGCTTAAGTCTGGTTTATATATGAGAGATAATTGCCGTCTTAAAAAAGATGCAAACATGCAAATTTGATAGCATAAAGATTTGGACACGCTGAACACGATGGCACTAAAAACTCAATTCTATTCTAACTCGAGGTAGGTTGTTATGGTTTGTGGCCACTGAAATTTGATACAAAAAATAATTCGTAGTGAATTCCCTACACATTTTTCTCCTTGTTATTCGAGTTAATAATCTGCATCAAAAAATGTTAGCTTTAAATGTACAATCTCTGCCATGATTTTGCTCCACAAGGAGCACTAAAATTTCCATTCAATCAACTGCTTAGCATCTCGCAAGGAACTAATACAGAAGCCCTCTTTATGTTTTACTAAAGCTCGTTCAATTTCATATTTTCATAAACTGTTGCCTTTTTAGGTTCGAAACTAATTTTTATTTAAGTAAATAAAATTTTGTTTCCTATTGAAATTTTTGCTGGCCACGACTCTGTCTACGCGTCCATCAAATGAAATCGAAACAAGCGTCTTTTTCGGTAATTGATGTTCAACATCGAGATGAGATAAGGCCACTGAAGATTTCGACTTGAATGCACACCAAATTGCCAGATTAACGCGTAAATTGACAGCTCGTAAACCTTTCTTAATGGCGCAATTAAAAAAGGGCCACAAAGAAATGCCTAAAATGCCTACAACGCAGCCGCCGCCAGTACTTTCTCACAACATGCCGCAGCGTTCCTGCAGTTTTGGCGTGGTCAGCGATGAATATTGGCCGACAAATGGAGGAAAGATGGTGGAAAGTGAAAGCGTTCGGGCGGTCGAACAGCGGTGACGTCTCTCAGCCTTTGCACATTTTTAACAATGGCAATATGTATTTATAAATGCTTCGGAAGTTGGAGAAAAAATTGCGTCCAGGCAGCGCCAGTGCAGTCAGTGCATCCATCAGTCACTTCATGCAGTCGGCTCTGGCTGCCTCTTGCCGGCATTGCCATCCATTACGCATTGTCATAAAAGGCGGCAGCAGATGCACGTACGCCGGCTTGCCTCCACCACTCGCCCAGCCTCAGCCTGCCTTTTGTGCGTGTCACTCTGACTTGCTCTTGTTTACACGCCGCAAATTGCAATGCACTTTGCAGTGAAATTTATTTGTTTACGTTTTGCTCTTTTGTGAAATGTCAGCAGCGTCCTTCCCTGCTCCCACTTAACCCGCTTCCATTGGCACTTACCTTCGTACATCTGCGCATATTGCGGGAAACCTGCAGCTCGCAGCCATTTACACGCTTCAACGGCTTCAATTTCTGCAAAAGAGCAAGGAAAGAGCAGAAAATTGCAATATTACTATAATAATGTATTTCATTTTAACAAAAATGTAAACGAATTAAAATATAATTAAATGGCCTTATACCGAGCGCAGCTCAGGGGATTAAGTGGTCCTTTGATGCCGCCTGCACTTGGCAAGCATCGAAAAATTAAATTTGTTGCGGTTCCTTGAGTAGCAAAAAAGCAATCAATTTGTGTGGGTTTACTGAAAACAACAAATACATTTTAAATTTCTGTATATTTCACAGAGAAAAATTTCGCATCGAAAGTTTCAGATGGTTTTTTAACATCTGTACCTTTGCTCTTCTGGCCATATGCTTTCGGTTAATATTGTTGATATAACAATTTTATAGAAAGCTGTATTTACAGTAGAGTTTTTGCACATGGGCGCAGGTGCTTTTGGCTCGCGACGAAGTCGGGTTGCCAAAATTAAAAAGAATTTGTTTACATAGCTAAAAACTCTCGTATTCTAACAGATTACTACTGCCTTCTTCTTGATTAGTCAAGTTTTCGTGTTACGGCCTTACGTATGGCTGCTCCGCCCGCGCCCTCTCTAGTTGGAACGCACATACTTTACTTTAATCCAGCTTTAAGATATACCTATATACACAGTATAGAATAAACATGAAAGGCTTTCGCAGCAGCTGAAAAGTGTCCATGTAAACACTTGGGAGCAGCGTTCTAAGCACTCAAGCGGCAACTGTCGCCAGCCAGCCCGTGCGGAAGCAAAGCAGCCAAATTGAATTCTGGCTCAAATCTACATTCTGCATTGTATAACTGAATCAAAGCGCATCTTCGCAATCCTGCCGAGGCAACGGCACATGCAAACCAATCAAATAATCCACGATTTGATTGGGCATTTAAGCACAATTTTGCTCAATCCGCTTCGCTGCTAATTTGATGCGTCAATAGCAGTGGCGGCGGCGGCGACGGAGTGCTGACATTGAATTTCCTATGGCATTCAAGTGTGCCTATGGAAGCGTGCACTCGTATGTGCCTTTTTTTGCGGCATCCGAATAACAGATGGCAGCTCACCCACAAAATTCTGGGTTCCGGTGTGTATTTTTTGTGGGATATTCGTGTGTAAGGAAAATTCAGCTGTTCACTTGGAAAGGAGTAGAGCCTGTTATTGGAATACTTCAAATACTTTTGCATGCTTACACGATCTGGGATTTCGCAACAACAAAAAATTGTTGTAGCTGCTTGCGTGGAAACTGTTGCCACTCCTCTTCCAACCATCCCTCAAATTTCTATTGATTTTAAGTCACCGCTTGCGGTGTTCTGCGGCTCCACTCATGTAGCATGCGAATTATTGAATTTTTCAATTGATTAACTTGCCTCAATAAATATGAGCCACGCCGTGGCAGCATGGTCTTCTTCTATTCAACATCATCATCAACACCAAGCTTATCAAAGGCTCGTGTGTTTATTTATAAACCCATAAAATCCAGAATCATACCCGCGCACCCACGTGCAGCGTTGTGCCACAAAGTCTCTGTTTAAATATGTTTATAAAGAGCCACATGCATATGATATAAACCACTATATACATACATATGTATGTGTGCATATGTTTTGTTTCGTCTTCATACTTCTAGCCGGCCATTGTTTCTACAACGTCAACGGCTTCTCTTTGGCATATATATACATAGATATTTTGCATATACATATAGAGAATTCCACTTGCCCATTATCCTGGTTTGTACCATTTATCTATGCATGTAGTATGCTAATATATGTATGTCCTCTACCAGTAAGATACATACATACATGCATAAGAACTAACTACGACATGTTATGTCATATTGACAGCTTTGTCACTTTCTTCTAATGAATGTAAACAAAAACTTGAAGTATGTACATATGTCTAAATTAGAATACAGCTAGTCTATTTGTCTCTATTTTTCAGCAGTACTAAATATTGACATTTCAAAGTGGTAAATAAATTAAGTTTCAGTACGTATTAAATTTGATATTCAAATAATTCAGTGTCAATACAAATATTTATGAAAATATACACACCTACACACATACATATTTGTATACTTGTAATTATTTATCATATAAAGTTTATAATTTCGTTTTTAGCATAAAGTTGCAGAGTTTTTCGAGAATATACAGGGTGCACCATGTTTACAATGTTATAAATAAAATTAAATTCTTATATCGCACGGAATATTAGTTCACAGAATTTAAAATTGAAGGAAAATAGAATGGTCAAGGGCCGAGCGCTTTTGAATAAGTCCGATTGTTTTTGTGAGGCGACCGACAGGCTCACGTTAGCGATGGAAGGACGCTGATAAGATTAACTCATTTATCAACTTAAAGGAAGACATGGCAACAACCACAAAGATTAATGCAATAATTTCCGCACATTTGCTTCAATCTCTTTGAAATTGTAATAATAATAATAAAAATAGTCAAATCGAATTTTCTCAAACAAATGCTACTTTGTATTTTCACTTTTGCGTTAACCTTGAACTTAAAAAGCTTTTCTTTCCAACAGAAGGTAAAACCATTACACACACATACACATTCATACATACACACTACACATATACTCACGCTTTTACAAATGACTAAAAGTGCGAAATAACAAAATGTGCAACAGCGTTGGTAAGTTGGAAATGTCATTGCCATGGCGCTTGCACAAACGCACACATACACATAAACAATCGCACATACATTGAAAAAGTTCAGCTAAAGTTGCTACACAATACACACACAAGTGACTATCAAGTGTTATTTTCAAGCGCCAGCTTGACACCTCTCAGTTGCAGTTTGCATGGCATTTCCAACTCGACGCACAAGTTTTCAGATTGCCCGGAAAAATGTTCATTACGGAAGGGAAGGGAAGGGGGGGTATGCGGCAACTCTGGCAGCAGCCCTTAACCCGCTCGATATTGGCAAAACGCGTCAAACTTTAATGAATTTGCATGGCAACACGCAAAGGGCGGCGCTTTTATTTTGGTGTCCGTCTGAATGTCAGCGTCGATGTGTTTGGCAGCAAGCTTCGAGGGGCGGCAAAAGTTCACACCTTCAGCATAAATGAGATTTATGCAAATTCTTTTACAGAAAATACACTGTGCAACAGGTTATTGAAAATGACGAGCGCGATTTTTTTTCGCATTTTGTTTAAATTATTGCTAAAGTTGAATTGATCAAAATGAAATGTATAGCCAATAAAGAGAACTAGTAGTAATAACTCCCGATAATCGGGTATGCCCTATGACAAAGCTAAATTAAATTTAAAAAAAAATGTACTCAATATTGTTGCTAAAGTTTTCCAAATCTATACAGCAGGCTTGATTTCGAAAGGAAATAACCCAATACAAAACTTTCGAAATTAAAAACTCTAATATTTTAGAACATTTTCAAACAACCTTCGAGAACTTATGCCTGAAAATTCATGGTGAAACTTTAAAAATGGTGTATCATTCAATATTGTGCAATTCTTAAACCGTCTAGAAAAGCCCATTTTTAGAATAACAGCATGTCTGTCAAATAATAGACCTCGAAATCTTTAAAATTATATATAATTTATGATGCAACTCTCTCTAGATCGTTTGAACTAAGCGCCGGTCTTCAAAAAAATAATAGATTCTCGAAATAGTTTAAAATCAGTTGAATTTATGAAGGAATGAATAGAATAATGAATTCATGTTTTAGTGAGTGACTAAATAGATGAAGAAATATGTATGTACATACATGCTGGAATCAATAGAATGAACTTACATTTCCTATATAAATATGTGCTTCAATTGGGCGTAGGGTGGAAAGCAGTGGAGAACAATATGCAGAAAGAAATATTCATAGCAAGTGAAATGCAGAATGAATCACTCAATAAAAGAAAATATGTATGTATGTATAAATGATAATATGTTTTTACTATAAAAGAAATTGAAGCGCATAAAGGTGTACAGATGAAAACATTTTAGACCTCCGATCTTCCACTTTTTCTCAGATTTTAAAGCAATTTTCCAGCGAATACACATACTACCATACGTTGCCAAGTCATGCCAAAGCATCCACACTACTCAACATGCGATTCTCGAGTGTTGGACACTGAGTAGCACCTTCATATGCCAGGCAATAAATGTTTACCTTTCAACTCGTTCCTGCCCCAGCCAAAGCCTCAAAGTCCCCTGCGTAAAAGCGCGCAAACGGTAAATTAATTGAAAACGATGGCTAACACCGCAGCCAACTTCGCTAATTTATTCGATGCTTGTTTTAAAGTCGCACCCCTACGCAACCCGCACACACACACACACCAGCATAATATACAGCTGCCGCGTCACACCACGCAGCTCCACAAACCGCAACCGGAGCAGCTTCCTAAATGGCTTTTAGTGGAGCATCGCTAATGCACGGCGGCGCAGTCATCGCAGTCATCAGATCGGCTGCCGCAGTCTATTTCGCGTTATTGTATGAAGTGAATTCAATTTCCTACAATTCAATTATGACGTTTAACATGTTGGCGCGATAAAAGAAGAAAAAATAATAAATACTTATGCAGAGAGCACAGGCGCATGTGTCCCCCCGCGACAGAGCCATGAGTGGCCAACAGGATAACAAGGCGCGCTCGAGTGGAGAATAGCCTTGGTATTTATTTTTACATCAAAAAATGTGCATTGCATGTATGCATGTTTGTGTGTGTGTGTGTGTGTGTATTTCAGGTGTTGGTGTGTCGCGAACAAAACGATATTGACACTAATACATACACAGCAAAGTGGATTAAGTGTGATATTAACACATACCAACATAAGCAGCTCTTCCCACAGGCCCATACACATGCACACACACATTGGCTGCACTTGTATGTGAGTGGCTTTGTGACTTATTGCGCTGCCTTGCAGGCACCATCGACACATGCCTGCGCGCTTGTGTGTGGGTGTTGGTAGGAGTGCTTATTTTTTCGCCTATATGTGTATGGGAGTGGAGTACAACATAGAGGGGTAGTGCTGTTCTCACTGCTGTGTATGTGAATGCATTGTGTGCAGCTTTTAATTAAGATTTAAAATGCTTTAACGCCGGATAAGGCTCTGCCAGGCAGTCACAATGGCTCTTCAGCTTTAACTCAATAAAACGTGCACAAATTTTCTTGTTGCCCGAAATGAGTTTGCATTTTTTTACAGGCATTCTTACAGGTAAAAGGTCTAGCCGCTTTTTTCTCTTTTCACAATTCTCTCAAAGTTTTATCTTCAACAATAAATTGAATTAATTGCCATTCCCTGACCTTTACTTTTTTAATGCAACAGACTTCCTGCTGCTTAATTAAAACTTGCTGACAATAAAATTTAAGTTTGTTCTTTTTGGAATGCAGACAACTTTAACACTCATCTCTCTATCATGGGCAACATTATAACATTATATTATGAGCAAGAAAAATTGCAAGCAAAAAAATAGATAAACTAAACTGAACTGTGATCAATTAAAGATAATTTTTAATAAAAAGTTTTTATAAAACATTTGAAAATTTTTAAGCTACTTCTGTGTATCAGTGGAATAAAAGTTAGGGGTCTACTTTGTAATCCATTTTTAATATCTTGAGCAAAACGAAAACTGGAATGTGAGTTCCAGCTTAAAAATTTGTAGAGTTTCATACATTTTGCTTTGTAATTAAAATACGGAAATGGATTGGAATTGAAATTTCTTGGCAGATAAACTTTCAGAATGGAAAACATAATTACCGAGAAAATTCGAAAAAAATTAGAAAAAATTGGCAATAAATTAATCAGCTGATCAGAAGAGATTGCTGTTCGATTTAATTGCCTTTTAGAAGAAGTAAGGAAGAATCTCAAACAAAGCTTTCTCATTTTGCAAATTAATTAAACAAACCAAAATTATACCCGCTTAAAATTAAACATCAGCTGTAGGAACGCGGGTTAATTTTGCGGATTAGACAAATCGCGCTTTGTTGACAAATTTTACAGAATTTAAACTGACTTGTGAAAGTGGCGCGTTGCAATTTCGTGTTGCTGTGAAAATCTTAATTAATGCAATCAACACGCGCTAATCCGATTCAATTAAAGTAGCTGCAAAATTCCGAGGTTAGACAACATTTTTATTGTGGGTGCGTCTGGCTTGTGTGCAACTTTGTCGACTTTTAGACAAATTTACGCGTTGTTGTTGTTGTTTTGCTGCTGTTCGAACGCGGTCAGACGCACTCGGATGTGCGTTATTCCAAATGTCAACTGCCACGTAAATTATATTCTAAACTGAAACGCGAACGTGATGGACAGACGTACAGACGGTTGAATGGACGTACTCGTACTCTTGCTCGCCAGCGTGTTGGCATGAGCGACGTGTGAGGATTGTCCGCGTCCGACTGGCTACCTTGAGCGGGAGCGCAACTCGCCATGATTTATTGCCTTTAATCAGCGTAATTAATTGACGCCACAACTGAATGTACGCAGCGTGTGTGTGTGTGTGTGTTATGCATAGAGAAAGATTTTTCAGAATGTAAATATATAGCAATAATCAAAGAGATTTTGTATGCGAATCTGCACACTGAACTGTTTGAGTTGGGCTACAAAATTTTGTTGAAAATAAGCGATATCAAAAAATTCTTATTGTTTGTTCAAATGCGTAAGATTTGTAGATCCCAAGAGGGTTTGCCAATACTTGGATTTCACCTTAAAATTAGAAAATCAACAAAATTTTTCGGTGTTTAAAAAGTTAAAGAAAAAATTAATTCTTCCAATGATAGCGCAAGCAACTCCAGCTCAGCTTGAAACCAGGAACTGGAAAGGCCCACTCAAAGCAGAGACGCATACAGAGATCTGATGAGGCCGAGACCTGGCACAGAATGTAACGCCATTTAAGTCAGTAGTGCCTTTAGTAAGGAAGCTTCTTTTCAGATGTGATAATTTAAATATGTAGGATTCAAATTACCAAGACTTTAGTTCCAGCAATAAAGATTAGATACTCTCCATGCCTACCCAGCTGCCAACTACTAGAACAAGTCTTAAATAAACTAATAATATAAGACTGAAAGTAAGCACTATTTAGATGCAAGAAGGGAGGGGAAAGGAATTTTAATTATTATCAAAAGGAAATATGAAAATATTTCGACGTCAAACCTACTTCCCCTCCTCTGATGAAGTGCAGCAATGATTGATACTCAAAGGAAATTACAACTTGGTTAACCAAGTTTAGTTTAAGTTTCTTCGGGTAAGAGTGGCCACATTTCACATTTCTGCTTAGCATAAAATTTGCTCGAGCGGCAAAAGTTGCAATAGAAACAATATGGAAATAATGCGCCTGCCTCCTGCGTGAAGTTGCATGCCTCACGCCACAATGAGCGGCATTGGCATTGAAGCCAACAAGTGGTGGTGCCTGGTACGCCTCCATACCAGGGACTGGCGCGCAACTTTGAAAGGGAAAACAAACAAACAGTAGCAAGTGGAAACAGTTGAAGAAGAAGAAGCAGACGTGAGATTGGCAAGCTTCAATGCAGAAAAGTGAAAAAGTGTTGAGTGAAATTTTAAAAATACGCACACACATGTACATTTAAAGATTCGTGTATGTTTTCGAGAAAGTGTAAATAAATCGTAAATATACAATATGATATTTTTACGGCTCGGAGCATTGCACGTTTCATGCGTTTTGTTACGAAATTGGCGAATGGAAAAAATTTTACCCTAACATCTGAATATTTCTCGCTTTTTTCTGCATGCGAAAATTGCACGCTAAAAGAAAAGTTGCAAATGCAAAATAGAGAGCGAGAAAAATTGACAGCTGATTGCGACGCAACAAATGCGGGAAAGAGGCGGTGCCGTCTTTGGGTGCTTGCAGTCGCTGGGCCCAATTAATTTAGAAGGCTATGTTCTTTTGTGATTATAGAAATATGTATATATTTTAAAAAAATTCACGAAACTAGAATTACCGAAAAAACGATTTGAAATATTATAAAATAAAATGAAATTCAATGGGAAATTTAAGATTAAAAAAACTTGTTAGAAAGAAAATTTATAAATCGAAATTTTTTGCTATAAATTAAAATTTTCTAATTCTAAACGGCAACAATGGAAAAAAGCTGTTAGAAAATATGCATATTTGGATTATATTAGAAAAAAACAGCAATTTCGAAAGCAAACTTCTTTTCTTTTTTGTCTTAGTACTTCAAGAACTCCTTGCAACTGTTTTGATTGGGAGCCCCGACTCCTCGGAAAACCTGTTGAAGCAAGAAAGCCGTCTCTGGCAATAGGTTTGAAGGCAGAGAAAGAGTCTAAAGTATTCAACTGGAACTAAATTGGAAAGGATTTCTAGAAGGAACTCATTAGCAACCAAAACACGTCTGGCTTTCACAATTTCTGAAACGCTCGATCTTTGGGAGCGTTGCAAAAGTCGGCGCGAGTGGCAGCTATTGGCGTGATATGAGGAAATCACTCAATTCGCATGATTTATGATTATATTACCGGCACAAAAACGGCCGCTCCACAGTGCGTCCAGGCGCAACGAAAACGCAAATCGCACTCGCTTGCCACTCGCTGGCGAAGGCAACAACTTGTTGCAAACAAAAACGTTCATCAGCCACATAGCCACATGAATACGAGTACGCACCAAAGCGTGGCAAATGGTTTCCATCTTTTAGGCATAATAAGCACTCACAAACAGAATAGATACAGCTGAAGCCATTCGTGGGCTAAATAAGTGCATTGGGTGTAGCTGCGGAGGGAGGGTGACGGCGTAATGAAAGATGGAACTTTTAACCCTACAGAGCTAATGACAGTCAGAGCGATGAGATTTTTGAATTGTTCAGAAGAAAATTTTTGGTTTTTGATTTTCCAGTATTTGAAACATTTAATCTTCAAATGCAAGCATTTTTTAAGAAATAAATTAAGCTGTGAAGAATAAATTAGAAAATATTGTAAATATAAATATTGAAAAAAATTGATCAGCTATAAATAGCTTTTCTAATGTTCGTATTATACATGATGAGAGCATGGAGAACCATAAAAGAATATGAAATTAACGAAGAAATGCAAGAATTGTTCGTGAGCACACGACGCTTCGTTTACATTAAACCAAAAAAGCTATAGGATATATCCTACGGCTTTTGTACGGTTTCGGCATACATATAGAAGAAGTAAATTATTTTTTGCTATAACCATTTAAGGAACTTCCTTAAAGTAATAAATTTCCAAAATCGTTTTGAAGGTCAAACAACTTTTGGGAATATTCCAGGCTTAACATAAAAACGAATATAAAAATTGCTAACAACAGCAAATAATTGCTGCAGCAGCCGCATTGCCGAGTTCTTCCAATGATGTCACTGCCAGCCGCGCTTTTTTGCTTAGTGCTCTAGCACCCACCTGCAATTTTTCGTTCGCGCATCTTGCGCCATATTGCCTCCGCCTTGCGCTTGGGCCAATTTTCGAATTTCTGCGAGAAGCTGCGAAAGAACTTGTACTCGCGTATCGTTATTGACATGCGGCGCTGCATTTTGACGGCTGTCTCGAAGGAGCAGAACCGTTTCAAAGTGTGCAGAATATTTCGTCGTGACACTGCGACCACCAAATATGCACTACAAACACGCACGCACTAAAAAAAAACCGCCAAAAAATTCAAAATTATCACGAGCGTTTGTTTGCTTTCTGCCGAAAAAGCGCGCGCAATTTAAATTTCCGTTTAAGCGTTAATTCACTAGCGTTGCATTTTCCCCCGCTGGCTCGGACTCTTTCGCTTTTCGGCGTTAAACCGCGGGCACTGCCAACACAAAACGATTTCGAACTGCGCTCACTCGCTGGCTCGGCTAGCGCGGCTGCTGGCTGGCTGGCTGGCTGTCTAGGTGACTGGCTTGTTCGAAACGTCTGTAATCAACGGAGCCTGTAACAGCACTAATGAATTTCCCATCAACACGGCAAAATGGCGTGCAAATATGGCGCAGCGCAGCTATGCCGTTATATTAACATACATACATCCATGCGAACGCACCAAATACGAGCGCGCACACACACCAGCATACAGTTCTTAGCTGTGTTGTTGCTGTTGCTGCTGTTGTTGTTGTTGTCTGTATAACGATGTACGAGCCAATTCAATTGTAAACAACGGAGAGGAAGATTCATCGGTCGGGCGTATGGTCGGTCTGTCGTTGGGGTCGAATCGGGTTGGTGGCACACCCACATCCACAGCCTCATAGCCAAGTTCCTCGTCAGTCAGTCAGGCGGGCGCACTGGGAAGCAAGTGTGCTGTTTTGCAGGAGTACGCGCGCTCATGTTTATCTCTTGCGGGCAATTTGTGGACACTGCGGGCAAGGATATCGCTCAGTTGGTGGTGGCAGGAAGCGAGCAGACACAGCGACAGCAGCAACAAGGCGTTTGCATGTGAGTTGGCATTCACTTGCAGGATGCAGTCAATCTTCGTGGCATCACACGAAAGTGTGGCACATGACAAAATGCATTCATCTCTCTTGTGGTTCGTATATAATATTATAAAAATTGTTCACAACTTTTATAAATTATGCAGAAAATTGTTGAATTATAAAAATTAGTAGGAAATTATTATTCATCATCTAGTTAAAAGTTCATGCAGCGAAAAAAACTGGCACAACTTTTGAGCTTATTTAGGCTATCATATGCATTTTAACTGGACAGTCTGGAAGTGACAATCCTTCAAGTTCAAGAACTTTGGATCAAAACTTCGCTCGGGCTTTAATAAAATAATCATAGAAAGTTAATTTGTTTTTAAGCTTTTCATGAAAGCTTCAGTTGAGTTTATGGTTTTATACATATATGCATGTACATATACATAGCTCAATGGCTTACTGGGAAACTAGTTTTTCTTCTATACGATCTAATTCTACATTCAAATAGTTTAAATCATTATATGAAGCATTCCTTTCATATTAAAATTCCGTCTACGCGCCTGTTTCTTGTTCTGCACAGTGCAACCAACTCAACCCTAACAATAGACTCCTTCTATAAGCTTTCTTTATGACCTCTTTCGTAGAGCAACGGCACAGTGGCATAAATTATAGTGTCACTAACACCAACACACATAATCTAGTACAAGAACTAAGAGCGCTGCTCTTGTGACTGCCATAGTTCCTCTCACACGCATACACATACAACCAAAACGCAGGATGTCAAACACCCAACTTATTCTCAGGTTGCTGTAATCATGCGGCAAAGTTGACGCTACAACTCGTGCAATGGAAAATGTCGTGGCATAGGTTTACAAACTGTTACGGAAGTGGATGCAGATGTGAGTGCGGCTGCCGAGTAGGGTTGTTGTGGTATTTAAATTTGAGGCGATGGCCTCGCAGTGGCATAGCAACAGGTGGAGCTGCTGGTGTGGGTGAACTTGAGTGGCGACAAAATGAGAGCTATCAGGGAAGGAATCTCTGCCAGCGACAGCGGAGCCAGCAGGCAACGAAGCATGTCGAATCGACTGCATAACTCGAGCGTTGATAAAAATATGCGGCAGAGATTTGCGCAGACAGGTCAAGTGCTGCGGCGGTTGGCGGTGTATTGGGCATAATTATGGCATAACTTAGTACCTGTCGGAATGACAGCGTGGAGTGTGCATAAAATTTATCAAATGCCGAGGAAGTGAGTCCTCGTGTCTAATTTGAATAAAATTGAGCGAAATTGAAAAACTTTTGCGTGTACTTAAGCGCGTACCTGGAGGCAGAAGCTTTCAGGGGTAATCAGCATTAATTTGAAACTTCGCGAAGCGCTTTTCCAAATTTCGCGGAAATATTGATCGAAATTGTTATTGTTGCCGTCGAGATGTTGCGCCTCCATTGAGCTCATACTACAAATAAAATATTTCGCTTTTGCTTCCTTTTAGCAAAACATTTGAGCAAGTTTGAATGAATTCTTTATTGTGTTTATGTGCCAACAGAGCGAGGCAGAGCGGCGCACCACATTCGTCTTTTTGGCCACATTTGTACATGCGAGAGTGTGACATTTATGCCACTTCCGCTTGTTTGTCAACAGACACACATCCGGCACGAGTGGATTTTCTTCTCTCACTGCTTAGTCCAATGTCAGATTTTCATGTTTCGCACATTCGCCTTGGTCGCGTTCGTTGTCGCTGATTCATTACATCATTAATTGCTTGTCAAGTCAACACAACACAAATTCAGCACATTCTAAAAGCAAGCGCGTTCGCGAGAAAGGATCGCATGTGGGCCACAATTTCGATATGGATTTACAGACAATGTTTATTATTGTTATTATTACGAAATTGTTGTTTTTGTGTGTGTCTCGGAGGCTTTCTGGGAGTTTTCGCATATTTAAGCTTATGTTAGCTTGTTCTTCCATTGAAATGTTCCAGCCTAAAATTTAATTGCAAACTAAGAGAACACCTCATTTCGGATTTTTTCCTAAACATTTACTTGTTATTTCTTTTTTTTTTTTATACACTGGTGGGTCGATATTTTATTTGCAATAAATTCAGTTTATCGTGTCCGTTGAAGCAGTTTGATTTTCGAAATTGCATATTCAGTTGGTATACCCTTTTTAGCATTTTTACTGCAATATTTAAATCATAAAAATATTTCCCATTTTTTATTTGGTTTCTCGTCTGCTGTTGAAAATACATACACAAATTTCGATATTATGATTTTTTTTAATGAACCTATAAACTTTTATCCGACTGATTAGCGTCTCCGCATAAGGATCAATTTAGAACATATCTTCTTCACATTATTAACCCTAGTGTAGCAGAGGGAATAACTTTTTTAAGTTGACAATTCTTAGTAATATCTATGACAATTTATTGCATTATTATTCAAATATGAAGTCAACTTTCATATGGAATTTTAAATTTGCGTTATAAAAAGTCAGTCCGCAGTTTTTTCGCTTCAGGCATAGAATCCGGAGTTTTTGATATGGGTAAACCGGGATTCAAAAGGTCTGCTACCTACTATCATATTTGACACATTTTCGAAACTTTTTTTAGACTATCAATATGCTGCTCCGGGCAGAATAAGTGTGTTAGTGGCTATAAGAAAATTGTAATTAATCAATTAATTGCAGCTATGACAAAAAAAAATACTAAACTTCTTTAGGTATTGAAAAAAAACTTTTTTAAATAATATCAAAGGTAGCAGAATTAATTTGGAAATGACTAGCAACTTAAATATTGACCTTTTAGATATAAATTCTTCCCTTTTGAAAGCCCTTTTAAGCCTTATAAGCAAACCAAAGGGCGGGCCATTGTGAACAGTTTTTTCTGTTGCTGACGTCACAACTGTTTGTGCTCTTTGTTCATAGTTGAGTGCATATATGAGAATATATAGATTTATGTACATACTATATAAAAAGGGCTGCTCACTGGTTAGGTGCTCTCATTTTGCTCGATTCACTGTGAATATGCAGAACTGCTCGGCAACAAGTGAAGGGCCGCATTTAAGCGCTTGCAGAGAGGGAAGGGCAAATGGTATGGGGTGACAGGCATGTTGCTTTTTGTTCATACGTCATGAAGTGTTGTCAGATTGACAGCTATTTTCGGTTGCACTTCAGCGACTGTAATGGCTGGACTGATTGAGTGTTGACGATGGCGGAGCTATCGACTGCACAATGTAAGGACAAAGTAATTTATATGACAGCTCAAATTGAGCTCTCGAATGAGCAATCTACATCGTGATTTCATTAACGATTGCATTTCAGTCGGCGAATGTTCAAAGTGAAGGGAAAAAATGGAAAAATGCGGAAATAAAATCAGTACTGACTTTCGAAGCGTTAAGAGGGAGCTCTCAACGGGAAAGGATTGGCAGACTAAAAGCCATTAAGTTGCCGACGGAGTCAGGCTTAGCATAAATGTAGAAATTTCTATACAATTCTTGGAATCGACTAAGAAGAATTGTCTTTGGAAGACAAACGATGCTTCCTAATGCTTTATTATTTTAATAAAAGCAATCAAGATCAATTGCGCTATCTTAAATTACTTCTGTCGTTTTTTTATTGCCTATCCACCATGCATAGGGCGGCATGCTAAGGAAACCAGCTCAAGATATTCCTTGGAATAATTAATCACTAGCAATCTTGAGGACCACCCGGACATCCTTTTAATAATCCCTTCACAATGAATTTATTCATGCACTCACCTGCTAAATAGCGATCGCTCTGCGAACGTGAATAGCGCAGCGACTGCAAAATAGAAAGAAGAAGCATTAAAAAAGCCCATTAATTTTCCACAAAGAACTTTTCTCATTAACATCACTTCCAACTCACCAACTTTTGCCCGGCGAAGTCGTCGCGCTTCTTCTCCTGCTTCAGCAGCAGCGGCGCCGAGTTGGACTTGGTCGTCAGCTCTTGTATGCCGAGGCTCTCGTGGCCACTGTGCAGCGAGGCGCTGCTGGGCGAGGGCAGCTCGTTGAAGTGCGCCGGCGCCAGCAGCGACTGGAACGGCTCCTGACGCAGCGCCAGCGACAGTTGGCCGCGTTCTTTGGTGCGATTTTGCAAGTGCTGCAGCTTGCGCGACAGCTGCGCGTGCGGATGATGCTGGTGGGGGTAGAGCTGCAGCTGCTGCTGCTGGTACGACGTGGGCAGCGAGCAGGTATCCAGCGAGTGACTGCGACTCTTTTGCGCGCGGCCGCCACCATAGGGCACCATTATGGGCGTGGCGGAGCATTTGCGACGCAGCACCACAGCGGCGGTGCTCTTCAGCAGCGCGGAACCACCAACGCGATGGCCACTTGTGCTACCGCCGCCGCCGCCGCCGCCGCCGCCGCTGCCACTGGCGCTGCTCGCATCGCCGTCCGTATACTCACAATCGCAATAGGGCACCGTCTCGAACTCGTCATGACCCTCGTCATCCTCGTCTGCATCGTCCACGGCCAACACGCTATCGTCCGCATCAACATCAGCATGCTCCGCCTCGATGACAAGCGCCTCGTTGCTGTCGTCGTTGTCATTTTGTCGGCGACGATGATGACATGACAACTGACGTGCTTTTTGCTTTTGCTTTTGTTGCAGCTGTGGTTGTTGCTGTTGTGGTCTGTGCTGCTGATCATGCCCGTTGTCATCGTGTGACTCATCCACATCCTCGCCAACTTCTTCGTCGCCATGGGGCTCGTCATACAAGCTGAGCACCTCCAATAGATCGGGATCATCTGAGGAGGCCACCGAGCTGCTCTTCTGGAACTTCATCTTGCGCAGCGCATCCAGGCTGCTCACCGACTCGTTGTCATTGTGCGCACTCTTCCAGTAGAACAGATCTTTCGGTGGTGTCGCCGTGCCAATGCCACTCTCGTTGTTGTCATTGTCGAGTCCGGACGAGTCGAGCGAAATACCTGATTTACCTGAACTCAACACACCAGATGCTTCTTCACACGCCGACGATGAAGTGGAGCTGAAAATAACACAGAGGACGGGCAAATTAGTCAACATGATGTGTTTATTAAAGCAGAGGATAGCGCAGTACAGGGGCAGCTCGCAGGTCATAAAGGGCCTAATTTCAAAACATAAGATGAATGAGCTTAGGCTACTGTAGCTTAATATCGACACGCTATAGAAAAGAGATAATTTTGTATGCCAGGTCTTCAGCGATAGAAATCTATATTTTTTCTTTCATATTTTATAATTTAATCAGCGTCTGATCAAAAGGATTATTCTGACATTACAATCACAATTGATGGACATTCAAATGGTTTTTATTATTGGAAAAAAATCCACTCATACAATATAATTAATCTTGCTTTTTGTAACTCTCGCCAGAAGAAAACTGTAGGTCTGTTATGAAAAAGACTCTACGGATGAGTTTCCATTGCTTTTTTTCTTCTAGAAAGCTCAGCTCAATTACATTAAAAATATTTTACTTATGTGCATAAAAAATGACCGGTGCAGAAGAGAGAGAGCGAATCTCTCCGTGAAGACAGCAAGTAAAGGAAGCCTATCAAAGCTTGGAATATGGGACTAGACTCTAGTCACTGGAGCTTGAACAGACCTGGTGCCCTGAGGCAGCCAATGCTCTCATATGCAACAGCTGCAAACTTTTTCCAGTTTCCAGAGGGACTATTTTTTGAGAGTAACTTGTTTCTACTTCTTTTTTCCCCAAAAAAGTTCTTTAATTGCAGTTTCCTACCAATGAGATCAAGCTGCTTGCAGATGCTTGCCCTCGCCGAGGGAATTCGGCGCCTAATTCCCTTTGCGCGGAACACCTAATTTAAAGGAATTCAATTGCGCCTTCTAAGGCGGTCTAACTTACTTATTGTCTTCATCGACGGCGCCAACACTCCTTAGTATTGATTCTTCAGATGTCCAGATTGTTGAGGTGGAGCCTTTTTTGGTAGTATCATTGCCATTCAGCAGGTAAGCGCTTGTCTGCGCCGTTGTCGCTGTCGCTGTCGCCGATGACGATGTGCCACCAGCAGCAGCATGCATTTTCGCAGAGGATGATGAAGACGACGTTGAGGAGGCCGACGACGCGGATGATGATGACGATGATGGTGGCGGGGTCAGCATATTGGCCAGCGGTGACAGGGAGTTGCCGGCTGCTGCCGTTGTTGTTTTTGTGGCGGCGGCTGCTGCTGCTGCTGCTGTTGCTGTTGTTGTCATTGCAGGATTAATGCGCTCCCGTTTTGGTATTGATGTCGCCGTGGCGGATGCCACCAACATGTTTTTGTCGCTACTGCTGTTGCTGTTGGCGGCGGCGGCAGCAGCCAATTGCTGACGCTGCGTCAAGATCGCGCTGCGTATTGTCTCCATATCATTTTGCAATTGACGTCGCTGCTTGGCTTTAAGTAATTCCTCATCTGTGGCGAGTGCAGCTGTTGCCAGCGCTTGTCGGCGGCCACTTGCTGCTGTCTCCTCAATTTTTAATATTGTCGTCGTGCTGTCCGTCGGCGCATTCGTGGCGGCGGCATTGGGGCTTTGAATATTTGCCAGATTATGCGCATGTTGCTGCTGTTGCTCCAATGCGGCAGCATTACATGTTGCTAAACTGTTGCGATTGCTCTTGCCATTGCCACCGCCGCCACCAACCGAGCAGCAGACAGACTTATTATCATTTTGTTGCTGCTGGGGGTACGGTGTCGGTGCTGGTGCTGGTGCTGGTGCCGATAGTGTGCGCATGTAGGCAACATTCGAGTTTGTTGTTGCGCTGCTGTTGTTGTTACTGGTGCTGCTGCTGCTGCTATTGCGGCGTCGGCAATCAAGGTTAAACGATTGCAGTGGAATGGTTGCCTGCAAGTGCAAAAGAAGAGAACAAATTATGAGCAACTTTAATAAAATCGGATCGGATCGGCTTGGAGGCGCAGCGAGGCGGGCTGCTTTTGACACCAATAACCGAAGAAGTGTTCCCTACGCGTGCGTGTTTGTGTGTGCGTGTGTGCGTGATTGAGCAACAATGGCGTTCTTTAGCTGCAGCTCCAGTCAGCCGCAACCATGGCCAAGACCTGTGGAGCAGCCGCGGACTGCGGCTTCTTTCTAGCAGCGAGATTTGCGATTTCTAAAAGGACCTTGAATGCGAAATGAGTTGCTTTTCTGCGGTTGGCCGCTAAATTGTAGCGGCTGCTCTTTTGCGTCTGGCTTTGGTAGCGATTTTATTCCAGAATATTTATGCAAATTGAAAGTCGCTTGAACGCATCTACAAAAGTCAATTTAAAATAGCTAATTCTTTTTTGTTGCTGTTGCCTCGAGCGCATTTGACAATCGCTTCACATTTTGTGCAATTCCCGGGGGATTTGTGGGCATGCTCAAATGACACTTGAATGAGTTCCACGCCATGGAGCAGAGAGCAGCAGATTTATGGTTCAAAAACTAGAATTTTAAATAAGTGCAAAGTGTTGAATATGCTAATACTCCCTTAAAGACCTTCATAATATCGAGATCTTGATAGCTTGATATCTTCGGCATTGTTCTACGCAAATAATAAAATCCAAAAGCAAAATGAAGCAAAAACTGGTGGAGCAGATAAATCTCTTTTGCTGCAGCCTGCAATTTTTAATCTGCATGGCAAATCACTTTTGTGTGAAACAAAAGAATTAATGAGCATGTAAGCTGCAATTATGTTTCGCAGACCTTGAGCCCACGCTTGCTGCTTTTAAGGGATACTTAAATTTATTGTTGCAATTTAACAATTTAAATTATGTAAAAGCGACTGCAATGAGCTGAATGGAATGAAAAGAGTTGCAGTAATGAAAGAGATGGGGAGTTTTTCTGTAACCTTGATTTCATCTTATAAGTAGATTGTAGGATTGTAGGATCCATTGTTTTGGTATTTTTAGTTTTATTTTGTTTTTCGTAGCAGATTTTCTTTGTAGTAGTTTGGAGACTTTTTCATGCATAGTTACATAGATATGATTTATTCATATAGTGCACTTAATCCTTTCACACCTCCGACATATCCTACCAAAAACTAAAGAGGAGTATGTGCTTTAGCTTTAGTGGCTCAGGGGCTCAGGGTATCGTTGATATTTGGGATTGTTATCGCTGCCATCCCTGTAATTCCTCATATGTTGCGGTTAGTATTCTGCCTCTCTGCATAATAAATATTATATATATACATACATATATATAATACGCCATTCTCCGTCTGAACTTATTATTAACTAAAGATTATTTTAGCATAGTAATAATGTAGAATATGGTACAATTGTGAAGCAAGGCTCCTTTCCGTATCTGCTGAACAAAACATTTCAGACGAAGAATGGCATATCAAATTGTGCAATTAAAATGCCTTGTAATCAGATACCGGAGTTCATGTTGTTGACAAATAAAAAACAACGAGACAACAGTCGAAAATTGTCAGGCTCATTAAAGTTACAGAAAAGTACAAAATACAACAAGGTTGCATTTTTTAATGAAGCTTACAACTGCTTACAACTACAACAACTACGAGAGCCCACCAAAGGTACACACAACAGAATGTGCTGACATTTCGTATATGCCCACAAAAAAGTGGGACCACGGACGGAGCTTGTACAATTAAATCACACGCGTGCGCGGCGGCTGTACGTGCGGGGCTTCGCATAAGCGCTGGGACAGTTGCAGCGAACAAAGGCTGAGGATCCTTATCTGTTGCATGGCAATGTGGCAAGTGGCTAGTGGCTAGTGCAGCCGGGCCGACAGTCATTGATCAATACGAGCAGATGAACAGACGAACAGGCGAAAACGCATTTCATTAAGCGGCCGCGACTGTTTTTCTACGCTGTAGAGTAACGTCAAAGTCTCGACTTGCGTTTGCCACAAGGAAGCTGGTTATGCCAATTGCATTTACATCAGCAGCAACTGACAATTTTCCATTGCAACAAATTGAAATGTGTCGAGGAGAAGTGTGCAGGTGAAAGGAAATGCTTTGACGGGAATACAGCTGAAAAACTGCAAGCGGAAATTGATTTAAATGATTTACTAGCAAACAATGTTGAACAACAACAACAACAACAAAAAACGCTTGCCTGCAACAACAGCTCCCTCTGTGGCAGAAAAAGCGTTAACAATGCGCAGATTTTGTTTGCGTAATTTTGTGACAGCTCCTGCGCGGCGCAGCAATGGGCTTCAGCAGCACTTGCTTGCAGTTCAGTTGACAGTTTTTTGCTGGTCGCTCTTGTAGCTTCGATTTTTATCACGTTCCACAGTTGGATAAGTTTTCGACGCAATGACATTCACCAATTGCCGTACAATTGCCCAAATATGGCACGCGCTCGAATGCTTTGTGCGGCGTGTGCAACAGGACGCTGAAGTCCTTGGAGTATTTGAGTGCATTTTAATGCAGTGCAGAGTAGCTGCAGCAATATACACTCATGTGCTACTTAAAAAAACCCCAATGGAATCACTTTATTGTGCAATTATAAGTGAATATATTGCGCAGAAAAATCAGCGCAGACACAAAGAAAAACTCGAATTAAAAATTGCAGATATGTATAATGCATACATATATCTATGTATATAGAGTGTTCGACGAGGTTCGTCATTACAGGGATGAATTGCTTAATGAAGACAAGAACATTTTTTATAAAAGGGTTCAAGGTAATTCAACTCACTCTTAAACAACAGTCATGGCTTAAGAACATTTTGAAGTAATTGAAATTTTTTTTAAATTAAGGACCTGTTACTTGTATTAGATTCTTTAAAGTGAATACTATACAATGTATAGTATACATTAATATTTTTTGATATCTGAGGACCTCTTTAAAACTTAGCTGTTGTAAGTTTTTACTTAACTTCAATAGTTCTAAAATATTTAGAAGCTAGAGCAACTGCCCTAGTTCGAACCTCCTTCACTTCTCCTATAGTATTGTGGCATATAAAACCGTATTTCGAATTGATAATAGTCACCAGATACTCTGCATACGTAATGTTTTCATTACAAAAAATATATAGATATTTTTTGGGAAATTTTAAGCTTTCATAAACCAACCTTTTTAGTATTGATAGCTCTTAGTAAGAAGTGGAGGTGGAAGAAAGCATGTGATATAAAATACTAAGATTAAAGATGAGGCACATACATAAGCTTTGCAATAAGGGACTGACGTTTTTGAAGCTGTGGCACGGTTTCCGTTTCAGCGAACTTTACGAAAGAGCCACTTAGTAGTATAGTACGCTTTAGCAAGAGCGCTCGAATTTAACTTTTCCTTAACCCTAATTCGGTTGACTATGAAAACCTGTTTAAATTTTCACTTAGATTCTTGTAAGATCAATAAGCTATAGCTGATACGAAATTCTCTTTTATAAACCAGAATTTATCATCTCACGGGCTGTCCCGAACTAGGATTATTCTCGATTCCCACTTAAAAATAGCAGTGAAATTCAACGAAAGATTTTTATATTTCTCAGCATTATTTCAAAATTAAAGCTTCATTTTTGGATACGTAAGTAAAATTCATGATGTGTATGTAAAGCAATTAAATAGGCTTTCGAAATTACTTTTTCATATCATATTTTATTTCGAAGAAATCGAGCTGTGCTATTAATAGTAAAAACTTCAAATACATATGCATTTGTTATGTAATAAAATGCGGCTCAAACTAAACTTGCAACTTTAGATGGCCATTACAAATATTTGACGATATTTGAATATTCGCTCGAAGGGGGCATATAAAATCGTCGATGAAACGAAATGACTGCAAAATGTCATAAAAACTAAAATAAAATGACAAAACATGAAAAATCGATATTTGCTATAACAAAACTGCGTTGCCGTACAAAGTGGCGGCGTATTCAAAACAGACCAGCGAAAGCCTTTAATTGCGAGCAAAACGCTATAAAAACGTTTAACGACACAATTTGGACACATTACAAGAGATTAGATGCTGTTTCGATTTCTTTATAGCGGTCATAAATGCTGTTGTTTGGTTCAAAGCGCAGCCGATCGATGCAGGCTGGCGGAGTGGCAACGACAATCCCTTAAAGCCAGAATTAAAATATTTAATAGCAATTATGCAATTTGCACGCTCTTCGCGCTTGCCCTTCAGCAATGTAAACAAACAAAAAATACAAAAACAAAAAAAATCACTTATGGTGCGCTGCTGAAGACATTTTGGACAAGCCATATTCAAATCGATTTAAGCCGGCCAGCGCGATGTGGCAACTCGCTGCGGAGGCAGTGCCAGATCCGTCATGCCGTTTGTCTGTCTGTCTCTCGGGCTGTCGGTCACGCATGCGCGCTGATAGCAATTATCAAATCGAAACACTTTTCCGCTGCAGAACTGAACAACTGGCGGCGACGAGCCCACCGTTTAGAGCAGGCTGCCCCAAGTGAATTCTTGATAAGCCGAAATTGTAGCCCACTTTGCAGCTGGATGGCATGTGTGTGTGTGAAATGCCGTAAAAAACAAGAAGAACGAAAGAGAAACCAAGTGATTTAAATGCAACGAATCGCAATACGTCAAGGGGTCTGAGACTGGTCTCGTCGGTGCGTCGCTGCCAAGGCGAGAAGAAAGCAAAATGGCACGCCAAAGCGGATCACTTTCGCAAGAGGCGGGCCACTAATAATCAGAACACGTTCGCGCGCGCGAATTTGGAGCAGAATTCTTTCGGCCCGGCATTCTTGTTCTTCTTTTTCGGGAGTTTTTCTGCAGCGGTAAAAGCAGAAGTGCCGAAAATGTGGCACAGCAGGAGAAAAAGCAGGGACCGCAGCAGAAGGTTTGACCTAATTTTCGGCGCGTGATTTTGTTGTTGTGCATGTAGTTATTCATGTTCTCGGAGCTGATAAAACCATCTGTGCCGCAGTTGACAGTTTTACAGCGCCAATACTCCTGCTTCTTGCTGTTGTGCTGCTGCTGTTGCTCAGCTCGTTGTGGCAACATTTGCACGTGATAATTTTGGTCAGCAACGAATTTTGGCCTTTTTCGCTTCAAAGTGCCTTGCCCTCAATAAAATTGCGCGCGCTTTTGATTTATTTTTCTACACGCTGTACGCTTAAATCAATGCCACTGCAACACTTTGTTGCAGCAACATGTTGTCACATGGCTTCACTTGTCCTGCAATTTATTGGCTTTTTAAAGGCATGAGAAGAATTTTGTAGCAATGAAAGAACTTATAAAATTTTTGCAACTGGATTCTAGAAACTTCTCAAGTTCTCGTCTTCCAAGAAGAGGAACTTTGCCATGCCAAAGAATATTCCCGAAAGTTCTTACGAGTTATGGCGTCGCATAAAGAACTTTTAGGCAACTTTTCGCGTATTTCACAGTAGAATTTCGAACTTTCAACGAACTAAATAGATTTTAGCATTATATATGAAAAAAACTCTGACTTGCTTGTGAAACTCAAATGGAATGTAGAATATCACTCTTCTAATCCTTAGTCAAATCGAAACTACAAACAATTCTATAATAGGGCTGATTTTTTCTGGCAAAAGTAATTTAGTCCCAAAGAATCCCTATTGTAGAAGCATATCAAAACAACAGCTTTGGACGTCACACGGAAAACAAATCGATGCGCTGACGAAGAAGAAACTCTTCTGTCCAAATTAGAATGCGCCTTATTTACAAACATGGAAAAGAGCAAATTAAATTTGTCTTCTGTCAGTTGAGTGGTCTACTTTGAATTGGTTTTCGGTTGGGGGAGGTTTGTGATATTTTTGGCTTAGTACTAAAAATAGCAACCCCTTCGCATAGGTTCCATGGGCAGGCAGGCAGCTGCATGCCATAAATGGAGCAAACTACTTGAACCAGAACAAGTGCCTGCCTTTCTATGAAAATTAATTAGTCGCTTTGTAAGAACTCAGCCCGCTTTGGACACCCTCCCGCGCCGCTGTGCACTGCCTTTTATGCTGCTGCTGCGGCGGCCCCCCCTCTCTTGTGCAGTGTGTTTGTGTGTGTGAGTGTTGCTATTAGGCACTCTAAGTGTTATTTTTATTGTGGTCGGTCTGCGTCTGGGCGCATCTTTGTGGCTGCGTGAATGTGTTTTTAATAAAAATTCATTTGCGGTGGAGTTCAAAGTTTAAATTTGGAGTTGTTGAAAATGGCTTCGCTGTGTGATTAGCATTTGTGGCGTCGTGTGGGCATCAGCGCGAGGGAAAGGCAGCATGACGGCCACATGTGTGAGCATTCTGTTTACTTTGAGTGTGGCGGATGGGAGTATGGGAGTGCAGCGGCGGCTGTGCTGCTGACACATGCCGACTTTCTGCGGTTTTATAAATTATGTGTTGACAACATTGCTTGGCACAAAAGATTAAGCGTTCATTTCGATGTGCTTTGTGCGGATTAAGCTAAAATATGGCGTGACTGCAACGTCGCCTTGTTCAAGTCCGTAGTGCCACATTTTGAGGCATGACACTTTCTTTTCATGCTATTCTGGAATTATTAAGCGGCTTTAAGCCTCCTGAACGAGAGCACAATGCCTATTATATGCCAAAGATTGCAGCTGGGCTCGACAGATCGAAAAAGCCTAAATATATGGAAGATATCTGCACAGAAAAGAGTGGAAAGACGCTGTTTTGAAGGAAATTGCTATTATGCTTAAGATTGAAGCTGGACAAGTTAAGCACTCGCTGATCTCTGAAAAATTCAAGCGAATTCTAGAGTACTGAAAGAGCAGAATCTATTCCTTATAGCTACTTATAAAGAAAATATTTCGGATTTACTGATCCAGCAGATCTTTATTAAAACACAGCGCACCCATGGCCATTCTAAATTATGTAAGCTCAACTGCAGTGAAGCTTAAACTCCTTCACTACTACACACACATACACTATGCTACGTGCTGCACCATAATGTGACAATATTGTCCATAAAAAGAGACGCTCAAAACTAATAAACATCAATTAGATTGCAACGTGCTATAAAATACAATATCTGCGCTGCTTTTTATGCAAAATTTTTCTCCGTTCCATACAAAATAAATGTCATCGGCAGTTATCGTAAATTCGCGCAGACCGCGTTGACAAAACAAGCTCGACGCTTTGGATATTATGTTGCGGTGCATTGGATGATGTCAGCGCTGCACTGGAAAACCTTTTCAGCGGATATGTTGAGCTTCTATTACGAAGGTGAGGCTGCTGAAGGAGGTGGCATGTTTATACAAAATTCCATTGCACAGTAGTATCGATTACACAAAAATTCTTGCATATATTTCTGTGGTCATATGCAATAACGACTTAAGTCGAAAACAACTGTTTCGAGAAAATGCGATTCGAAATTTGAAATGCACATAAGTGCATGTACATAAGTGCATGTGTTTTTTTTAAATAACTTTTTTTCTGAGATGGGTACAGATACCGGGGTGAGAACAAAATATGCGCATCAACGTCAGGAATACAGCGGTAACGTCAACTCAATTTCGTCTTAAGTCGACTTAAGTCGTTATTGCTTTTGACCACAGATTTATAGTAAAAATACAGAACACAGAACACATTCTTGGTCACTGTGATGGGCTAGTAAGGACCAGACTTTGTTGCCTGGGAAATGAACATCTACAAGCGCGGAACATTGCGGACAGACATTGCTTTATACCTTTTTAAGTAACGATTTCTTGAGAATCTGTAAATATGTAGGTACATGGAGAAAACTATGACTAGAAGACTGGATCACTACTTAAAAAACAATCTTATCTTTACTATAGCTAAGATGATATGAATTGAATTTTATGGTATTCGGATATTAGTTCTGTTGAAGCTTTCTGTGAGATTTACAATCGAAGTTTTGGACGTCGACGCGCGTCGTATTGCTCCAGAGCAGATCAATGAGCTATTCGGTTCGTCGGTCTTGGCCTGGAAAGCGTAACAGATCTCGCACTATCGAACCAGTTCACTATCGAACTAATTGGTGCTCAGCTAACCAGACATAATATATGAAGGAACTCATAATAGATCTATAGGCTACTGAGTGAAAGCGTGAATGTTTCCACACACACACACCTTCTAAAAGTTAACCCCAACTTAACTTCTTCTGAAATCTAGAACGAGCATTAATAATGCTATAATTATATATACATAGGCATGTACATATATTGCTTGAACTCCATAGCTCCTTGGAGCCCAAAAATTAAAATTCCACTGTCGACTATCTCGAAATAGCTTAAATTTGGCGTTACCTAATACTAAAAATTGCTAGACTCAAGTAGAAGAAAGCTTTATGGATTGCATGTTCACTGCACGCGGGAGCAAAAGGTGACTGGATGGCGTATCGGGTGACCGGCACATGTGTTAACACATGTTTGCTCTCACGTACACCAACAGCAACAGCGACAGGGATAACGACGCAGACGTTGAGGACGACAGCCACGTTGCAATGCAGACGTTGAGATTGCAAGACAAGCCGCGCTGACTCCGTCGTCGACTCTGACTCCTAAGCAACGTAACCCCGCAAGTGAACTGCTCATGCGGCGGACTCGTACGCGTGCGCAACTTGAGCCACGAATTAAAAATTTATGGTAATTTCATGATCAATTTCATAAATCGATACACAATATTACGGCGAATTTAGTGCAACACCAATCAGCGCCAAAGCAACAACATCGCCAACAATAACAACAACAACAACAACAACGCTGAGGTTGGCAGCAACATGCGGCCACACTTTATGCCGGCATTCCTTCCGCCGCGGCTAAGGTACAACAATATTTTTCGGTTCGTCGGTGATATTTTGTCGCAAGCGCAATCGCTAAGTGCCAGGGAGCGCGGCGCGGCGCGGCGCGGTGCATGCAAAAATGGTGAATTAATGCAAATGTTGTGCGCTGTCTTACAGAGGTCGGTGCATGTAGTTGTCTTGTATGTTGCCGTAGCAGTAGTAGTTGTTGTTGTTGCTGTTGTCATTGTTGTTGCTGTCTGATGTTGTTTTCTGATCGACGTGCAAATATTTATTATTTTTCGATCGTATTGCAGACTTTTTTGTGTTGGGGTCAAAGTTTATGCTTGCAGAAAAGCAGAGACTTTGCACTGCGCTGATAAAGATACGAAGTAGTATTTAGACTTAGGAGTTAGATTAAAGTTCTCTAAATATTCTGCTTTATACTACTTTGCGCAATAGTAAATACAAATAGTTTACGAAGTTTGCAAATTTTTAAATGGTTTTGGTCTCTTGAAAGATCTTACTGGCAACTAAGGTAAGCCATAGTTTTTGATTTGACACATAAGACGAGTATCTTGAGTTTATTTCTTTGATCAGAAAATATCCCATTTATTACCCTCATGAAGATCTAAGCCGCATTTAATTAAATTTTAAGAAGGTTCTGGTCACCTTTTGGACACAAAAGACCATTCTTCCGCTATACATATTAACATGTTCTGTACACGAGCACGAGCAGGAAACATTTTTTATAATCATCCAATAAAAATTTGACCCGCTGTAAACACTCTTCTAGTTCTTCTTGATTGGTCAGTAATAACCTTCTGCAAACACTCTATCATTTTGGAATTGTTCACTATACTTTCCCAATGAAAGAGATCTGCAGATCAAATTTCAGACATTTCAAAACGACTCTGCTCTTTGAATCTGCCACTAATTGCAAAATATTGCTTGCCATCAAATACACACAAGCACAGGAAAGGCAAGGGGTAAACAACTTTGAGGTGTGTGTTGTTGCTCTCAAAACTATTTACTTACATGCTTCTCCAGTCGCAGCACTAAGGCCTGTTGCTGTTGTTGCTGCAGCTGTTGTTGCTGTTGCTCGCGTTCAGCGGCACTCTTGCCGCCATGGCGACATTGTACGGCGGCTGTGGCAGCAGCCGACAACAGCAACGGCCCTGTTGTTGACACTGGCGATGAGGACGCCGATGAAGATGCGGGCTTATCTGCGGCCATTAAGTTGTCCAAATCTCGCAGGAATTTGTTTGCCCAAATATTAACATCATCGGTGGCAGCTTCCGTCGCTGCTTCTGCTGCAGCCACATCTGCTGGAGCACTTCTCGTCTGCAGATGTATCGCTGTTGACGTTGCCGCAGAAGTGTCGTCCGCATCGTCGCCGGGACTGAGTGGCGGTGGAGGTAAAGCTTTGAGTTTGGTTGTTGTTGGTGTGCGGGGTTCTTCAATGTTGCTGTTTGCATATTTGCGCTTATCACACGAACAGCAACTATTTTCCATTGTTGTTGTTGTCGCTAGCCGCAAGGGCGATTTGTTGTTGCAACTGCAGTTGCAGCCAAAATGTCCACCACTGGCGCTGTCAAAGCCACTATCAGATTCCATGGAACGTGACAGTTCATCAGTGCTGACTTCAGCTATTGGCGCTGCTGTTGTTGTTGTTGTGTGTGTTTCGGATGTTGCTGGGTCTTCCTGCTGCAGTTGTTGCATTTTTTGACGCGCCTTATGCAATTCAAAAACTTCATTTATTTCATGCTGGAAAAAAAGATAGAGGAACAAGATTTGAAAAACTGTAAGTTTTGTAAAGTGCTGGCATTTATATAAAAATGTTTTTGCTGACGTAACGAAAGTAGCAACAATTCTAGTATCAAAGGCTTAGAAGTTCAAAGTTGGTATCTAAAAATTTTTTGGAGAATTTGTAGAGCAATTTATTTACATTGCAAGCGAGTTTGAAGATGCACAACTTTTTCATCGTTTCGTGCATGACTTTGAGTCTATTGTACGGACTTAAAAACCTTGAATCGAAGAAGTGGACAAAGGAGAACAAACATAAAAGCGACTTCGTGCAACAACTCATGAGCTACACGAAGAAGAGAATCGCACGAAGAAGATCGCACTTGATGAGAATTTCACTTGGAGCAATGTCAGAGTAAAAACAAACACCAGCAAATAAATCAGACAGCAGAATGGACTGAATTTCTGGCTGATAGAACGGCGACAGAACAGAAACAACAAATTGAAATGTGGCCAATTTGTAACTGACATTAGCCAAGGAAGAAGATCAATTTAAATGCTCCCAACACACACACATACACACAGCTCATATGCATATACAGCAGACGAGAGATGTGCCTACGCCAAAGGAACTACTTAATTAAAAATCCAGCCCGTGATAGCTGGAGTCTCTGGAGCACCGGGGCAACGGATCGATCGATGGATCTGTAAAGCCGCCAAACCGTGCAGCGCACATTTTTCAACAATTGTATCTGTGTTTGTGCTGAAGTCGCCATTCATACACGCACACACACCAATCCACGTGAGTGTTATCGAACATTAGCAGGCAATAAATTTTCAAGCTGCACAAAAGAGCAGCAACCGTGGATGCGCTGCTCACAATGGCGGCGCGGCATTAGCTGCGCGCCACCAAAGACACAATGCGGCCGACAGACACCATCGGCGTTTGATGGACGCGCCGCCGTGTCTTTTTGGGCTACAAAGTACCGAGCAGCTTGTTGTTGAATTTAGCGCATCATTTGTCGTGCGTCAGCGCTGGCTAATTTATGTAGCCTTGCAGTCCGTTCGAAGGCTTCGGCTTGTGCAGTGAAAACAATGAGCCAAGCACTGGCAGACGCTTACTGAAGTTGGGCGATAGTGAGAAGCATCGTGCGGGAATTATTTGCAAGCTGGAACTGGCAAAGTAGTAATTCCAACTGAGGCTTCACTAAATTTTAATAGTAGAAATTATAGTTCATTCGTTGTAAAAATGACTCTATGATATGTTAAGAAGCCTTAGTATAGTTCACTCTCTAAGAGCTGCTAATTTTCCAGCTTCAGTTTCATGGGAGCACAAGCTTCTAATACAAGCAAAGAGTTGACTTACATATCTAGTCTCGAAGCAATTACACAGTTTTATATCGTTTCGATATTAAGGCAAGGTTGATAATATATGACCGTGATAAACGATTTTCAAAAAATGTATGACGAGATCAAATAGCAATAAATGTCATTATTTGAAGGAGCATCGCACTGCGACCAGATCCTTAGGCTGCCCTTTCAAGCATCTACAGTTCATTGCATAACCAGTTCACTTTTAAAAAGCATAATAAGCTGATTATTTCAAGAGATTGCAGCTGAGTTTTAGTTGTATAGGTGTTTTCTTCTCTTCAATGTTATTACAGGACATTGGGCTAAGATGTGTTTCTGTGTTTCTTTGTTCTTCATTTAGATTCTCTTTTCATTAAGATATTGTGAGCAGCTTCCACAACTCCACCGAAAGAAAAGGTTGCCCTTTGCTTTGCAAACTTGCCGGCTTTTTCGTTATCCTCGACTCATTGATGTTCCAGCACTCCGAGAATTATAACGCTACTTTGTAGGCCAAGCGTTTTTATTATATTTAAGCATTCCGATAAGATCTAAACCATAAAATAATTTATCCCACTGTAAAATTGTCTACCTCGGCTCTTGCGTTCCAAAAGATACGTTAATTTTTGAGTGTGTAGAGGGAATATTTCTTGTCGACAAAGCAATTTCCAAGACAAAAACGCAACATACAATTATTTTATAATATTTTCTCAAGCCGTCCGCGAATTTCATATCATAAAACTCCTAGCAAATGGATTGATTTCCAGTATTCTCTTGGAATCATTGTTTTTTTTCTCACAATTTAAAGGCTTGAGCTTTAAGGTGCAGAGCATATGAGGCATATGAACACCGCTCTCAAGCAGTCGGGCTGAAGCGTGCCACAATCAATAAGTAATGCGCCTTCAGGACACATGTGCTGCGCTGAGATGCAGCTACTCTAACGCCAGCCGCTCAGCTTCTTGGCCATGTGATACTCTGCGAAATGTGATATTTAATTTCACGCCTTGCCGCGCAATGCAAACAACACACAACAACAACAACAACAAGTGGCATATTGCAGCAAACATATTTGCTGCTGACCACATTTGGCGCTGCCGTTGCCACAATTCAGAGTCCATTTCTAACAATGCGAATCCCCAAAGCGCGTCAGCAGTTCGCTTGGGTGGTCACTGGAGCAGCGAATTCCCAAAACTGAGAACAAAGGCTGCGCTATAAAAGCAGCGCGTGCAGCAACGAGCACTTTCAGTTTCGCCAGAAAAACGTCCGGGAAGAGTGGACGCCAAAGAATCAGTGCCGCACAAACGAAGATCGAAGCAGGAACGCGGAATACGCGAATTCGAAGAGCGCTGCAAGTGCCGCTCAAAGAAGCTGCGGCAGCGGGAGCAGAAAAATAAGAAGAAGAAGAAGAGCGGCGTGCAGCATGAAAGTCACGTTGGCAGTGCTGCTCGCTTGGTGGACGATTTATTGCAAGGGCACGGTGCTATCGGTGCCGCCATCGCTGATCGTGGACGCGGCCTCCTGGCGGCGGCAGCAGCTACAGCCGTCCGCCATAGCAGCGCGCTTGGCGGAGGATGTCGAGTCGCAGACGCCATGGAAGAAGGATGCGGCAATGCTGCCGCTGGCCGCGAATGAGGCCGCCGCCGAAGGCTCAGATTATATCAGGCGATTCCCGAGCCGCGCCGCCACCAACTGCAATCCTAACTACAACAGTGCAGAGAGCAACAACAACAAGAGCAACTATGCGCAGCAGCATTACAGCAGAAAGCGTGCTGCCACAAGCGCCACCACTGCCGCCGAGGCGGCTAAAGTCGCACACAAACAGCAGTTGGCCTTGCAGCGCGACTTGGCGGACGCGTACGTCTTGGGCCCACTGCTCGCCGTCGCAAGAGGGGCAGACGCGCAGAACGCGCACACCAACACGCATGCAGATGCAGGCGCGGAGGCAGCGGCAGAGGCATGGCAATCAGCGCAGTTGCCGCCGCAGGAAATCCCAGACCGAAATCATGCCGCTTCGCCACCGCAATCGAGCCAATTGCTTGCGCCGCCTTTGAAATATTGGTCCAGACACTGCGAGCCGTCTGGCAGAAATTGCCCGCAGCAAAATTATGGCACCCTCTACGCGAACAGGTGAGCAAGTGAGTGAGTGAGTGAGAGTGAATCGAAATGTGCCTGACATCAAGACGGATCTGGTTAATTGGGCGACGTGCATAACAACCGGCAAATGTGCGCAAATTGCAAGCAACAACAACAACAGGAAAAAGGAAAAAAATTTAAGTGCAGGGCAGAAGAAACAAAAACAAAAAAATCATGAAGGTTGCAGTGAAAGTGTTTTGTGGCTTGGCCTGCTGGCAATAGTTGGCATCGCCCCTCGCGCACATTTTGAACGATTTTGCAATTGCTGCTTTGATGAGGTGTTTGTACGTGCCTCTGCGCCTGCATGTGTTTCTGTGTGAGGCTGTGTGTGTGTGTGTGAAATGATGATGATGGTAAATTAATTGACACTTGCAACGAAAATTGATAATGAGATAATGCTGCCAAAATGTGCATCTTACAGCTCGTGGAAAATTGTTGGAAGACAAAAGAAAAGATTACAAAATTGCTGCGAAAAATTACAAAATTAGATAGGTTAGGTTAGGTTAATCTGGCTGCCTAAGAAGAAGGCCACACATAGACCCTGTTGGGTCCTTAGCGATACCAGTTAGAGTTCCGTTTAGCAGTTGTCAGAGTAGTGATCTGTCAGAATTTGGGTGTGTTTCACAAATTGCCAAAGAGGCTTGATACCCAGTTTTGAGATCTGTTCCAGCCCTGAAAAGAATGGCGCTCCGAAACAAGTCAGACGAATTCTAGCGATGGCGGGGCAGAAGCACAGTATGTGGACAAAAATTAGATAAATGAGCTACAAGTTTTAATTGCATTATGAACTTAATGGAGCATCTAACAAAGAGCTGTCATATCGTAGACGTAGGCTTTCATAGTCCCCAGTCTCATATACATAGCAGGAAACCCTTTAACTTGTATTCAAAATAAGGAAGAAAGTGGAAAAATAATATCTTTAGCGCTTCTATTATAGCTAAATCGTATAATTTATACGATTTGGAAAAGTTGATTAAAATATTAAAGAAGCTGTTTATAATTGAGAAGAAAATTTTTAATGATTATTTATTCATCTACAAAAAGTTCGAATTGCTTTATATCTTTTGCATTTACCTAATACTTGATACTCACTTTTTAATTCACTGCTATTGTTTTTGATTGGACCGCTACTTCAGTTAAGCTTCGGTCTCTCCTCTCATAAAATTGAACTTGCAACAGTGACAAAAATCGAGCGATGAGCATTTCACGCCTTTTTCATTTACAGCCGATTGCGACATAAATCATTTAAAAATGCATAACATGTTTTTCGTTGAAATATCGGGCAGGTCTGTCCCAAAGAGGGGCGGCGATGAGCAGCATCGAGTAGCGCCACTTACACGCCTTGTAGAGCAGCGTTGTTGCAGCCACAGTTGAAAATTCGCAGCGAGCTGAGCGGCAAGTGGGCGTAAGGAAGATATATTATTTTGGGGCGATTCACACGAGAAAAAAGTCGGACAAAATTGTGGCAATCAAAAAATATTCACTGACAGCAAATTAAACTGCTCGAGATTCAATTCATTCAGCGAAAATGTAAATCGAATTAAAATTTCACTTTTTTATAAATGCTATGCCTTTTGTGGCATATCAACACGCCTGCTGCATTATCTGCGCTTCGTTATCGCCGCGATTGAGTAGTGGAGCAGGCTGCAACAACAAAAACAACAAAACAAATATGGAACGAACGTGTGAGAAGGTGCGGCAATTTCGGGGCGGCGCGTTTTACTTTAAATATTGATAAATATTTTTCGTTTCGTTTTTTGCATTAAACACACATACACATACACTCACACAAGCAGGCAAACTTATTGAATTTGCAATATTTCAATTAAATTTCGGCGTGGCTCGCGAAGAAAAGAAAGCGGCATGCTCCCAAAGCGGATTGCTGCGATGCTTCAAAAAACGCGCGAATCGAAATCGCCTGCAATGGGGCGTTTTGTATCGCATTGATAAGGCGCTGCAAATTGAATTCAACTGAAATGTAAAAAAATGCCTTCATTCATTTTAAATTTTAAGATACACGTGCTTACAAACAAACAAACAAACACACACACACACACACACACACACATACGCACTCACATTCAAAAGTTAATAAATTTTTCTGTTTACAAATTTTTGTTGTCCCAATTTTTGTGAATGCTTTAATTATCGCATATTTAAATGCTATTAATCATTTTGTAAATTTTTCAGTGTGTGCGCGTTTGTGTTTGTGTGCATTCGCAGCTTTCATATGTGGGTAATTAATGAACTTAAACGGTGCATCATTTAAATTTGTGTATATTTAATTCAACAGTTCATTAGTATAAAATTAAGAGTTTTTGAATTAGACTTACAAATAGCCGAGGGTGCTCAATTAAAATGGGCTTTGCTTTGCATGCGTTTTTCTTTTCATCAAATGATTATAGTGACTCCAAAATGTGCAGTTGGTTATTGAAAGAAAGAAAGCTCCTTAATAATCGCGTCATGTATTGAAATGTATAGACAAAACTGCATTGGGATTGGCGGAAGCATTGAAGACTTCCATAAAGCTTTTAAAATATTATCTTATTAAAATGATATATGTATATCATTAAAATATAAAAATTACACTGTTCGACTAAGACATGTTATATTACCTAGGTAATATATATCAGGTAATACTAGCATTAGAATATTTCACACAGATTTTTAATGGAAATTGTTTCATATATTTTTAAGCTATGCTTCTGTGAGTATCTGTTAATATATTTATGAAAAACTATTACAATACGCTTTTCCGGCCGCAGTGACCAGTAGCTATAAGTGCGAAAATAGTTGACTGCCTTATATCTTAAGCAACATTCTAAGCAAGTAAGAAATACAATTTTGGAACACTTATGTTTGTGCTTTGGCCCCTTCAAGTAATAAACATGCAAGCCTTTTAAGTTCCTAAAATCTCGAAAGTGATCAAATAGAACCTATAGAAAAATTAGTTTGTGTCTTAATCTTATACATGTATTTTAAGTTTAAGCTCACGACTTATGCTAATGCTCTTCTGCTGAGAACCAAAAACTTTCAGCTTCCAAATTAAGCTAAGTGGGTTAGAACCAGCTTACCTACGTGCCTGCAAGCACTCATGCCAAAAAGGTCAAGACAAATCCGGAAGCGAAATTGCCCATTAAAATATTTGCCCGCACACATTTCCTAATAGCAAAATCTCTTGACTCCACGCGAATTTGAGTGGCAAGCGTAGCTTATTATGTTAGCTGGCTGGTCATTTGATGTGAGCACCAATAATGGGTAGCGTTTTCAAAAACAGCTATTCATGGAGAAAATTACTTTTAAATTATGGCAATTATGGCTCATCAAAATTAGCGAGTAATTTGATAGTAATTTTCAAGCTGTTCATTAAGTCGGGTCAACTATGTTTTAACCTTCGAGCTCTGCATACGCAGGGGGAAGTATCTATCGGCGTATAATGGCAGCGTGTTGGCCAATATGGGCAATTAATGGTAGACAAGATCGTAAGAACGGTGAATGGGAATATTTTGTGAGTGGAATGACTAAAATTGGAAATAACAACGCAGACTACTCGGAATTGAGAATGCATACTATTAAACCATTTTGATTTGGTGGCAAAAGCAACGCATTTTAGTCATAAGTACGAACCGGTTCTAGTCACTGAATGCCATATTGAGTTTCGATTAAATGCTTGAATGTTGGCATTTTTTCCCCTTACACAAATACAACTTAAATGTGGTAAACTGAAAAGAACAGCGCGGGTAAGAAAGGGGAATTAATTAACGTCTTTGGATACATGAGCTTCGGCTGGTTCTGCTGCAACAGCCACAGCGAGGCATAAATTATATGGCCACAAACATTTTGTAATCATTAATTTTAAGCGGTTTGTAATGTACCGAAAAAGCGCGGCACACCTTGCCGTAGTGTAGGCCAATTCCCGCAGCTGATGATGCCCTTACGAAATAAACTCTGAATAAAAAATACTAAGGCCCACACTAAGGAATCTGCGCAACAACAACAACAACAAGCTGGTAAGGGGGCGGCCGGAGAGTAGACAGGCCCATATATCGCGCTATCAATAGCGCGTTCGTGTTCGAAAGGTGCGCACACATAATTCAAAGCGAAATTGAAACCGAATCCCACGCAGAATTCGCACATGTGTGCATATGCAATCAGTCGATCCTTTTGTAGGCGCCCAAAATGAGCCCACAAACCCCAAAAAGAAGAAAAGCAGAGAAGAGAAGTAAGAGCAACGAAATGAAGCTGCCTGCAAGATGCGGCTTCAAAGCGAAATGAGCACAATGGGTTACTGGGCAACACAGAAATATAAAAGAAAAAACTCGACAACAACAAAAAACACGCTTTGTTGTAAAATTAATTGCAAGCGCAGCGCAAAAGTTGTAACGATTGAATTTCATGTAATTTTTCATTGACTGTGCTCATTTTCTACAATTTTAGGGCAAGGCAATCTGGCGATATTGTCAATATGGATTATGCTGCTGCTGACGTTGGCAGTGCCGATGAAGATGTTGCTGTTGGCGATGATGACGACGACGATGATGATGCGGGCGACGATGCTGTCAATTCGCTCGAAATTCCCGACAATGAAGGCATGCTTCGAGCACGGGTCTGGCCTTTTGAAGCTGCCGCTTCGGATGCTGTTGAAGCTGCTGCTGACAACGATGATGAGGACGATAATGACAATGACGATGACGTTGATTATGACAGCAATGACATCTTCATGTTGCTCACCGGCGAACATGAGCTAATCAAATTCCTGCACTGGGCCATGGAAAAATTGTATCCCTACCGCAAGCTGGCCAATTTCAGTGCGCTCGATGCGGACTACAACTACCCGGGTATGTATAGTTGGAAGAAATTGAATTTATCTGGCCGTCTAGAACCGCCATTGCTTGTAGAGGAGCCCCGCTATATCCTCGTGCGCAGGGAGAAAATGCCAGAGGATCTTAAAATCGGTGAGTTCGATGCAGTATTGCAACAAGGGTGGGTCTGACATGTGCCACACACACACTCATTTACACCTGCTTCATTTTCATGTCGCCATGCTGAATTGTTGTTGTTCTCGCTTTTGGCGATTATCAAACAGAAATCTTATTTTACGAAAAATGAAAACGAAAACAAATCTGTTGGTTTTTTAATGCACTTCGCATGTCGGCCCAGTTTCATCAACAGCAGGTATCAGCGCATTGGCGGACTGATTGGGAATGCATGTTGTGCGCCGGTATTACTTAAACACATCAAAATATGTTTAACAATTTTTAATGGCCTTCGCGACGTGCGCGCAATTCCAAGGCGTCAACGAGTGTGAGCTACATTTTTAATGGCCGTTTTTGGGTCGCTTTTTTGGCTATCGATGCTGATATTATTCAATACAAATTAAACAATATCAAGTTGGGTAATCGCTAAAACCGCTTCGATTGCTATGGGATTTTTGGAACAGGACTTGCACGAATTTGAAAACGCAAGCGCTCTATTTAAAAGGGAAAAATAAATTAAAACTCTATACCTTAGACTTGGGGTCACTATCTGTCCCGAATTTCTTATATAAATTTTCGCCTTTTCGCTGAATACGATATAGCTTTTTTTCTTTAATTTTACGACAGCGGTTTTAGTACTCATACAATTACTTAAAAGCTGTAGTTTGTCTTAACTTGCCACAAAAGTCCTTACTGAGTATTTTTTGTATCAATTGATACTTTCTTCTTCCAGTAACAACTTTAGTTGTAAATCAATTAATTGCAGTTTTAATTGAATACGGCTGTTAAGATAGTTTTCCAAATAAGTTCCGTTAGCTACCTACTGGTTAAACTAACTGTGTTAGTTTTCAAATAAAATAATAAAACTTGCATTTGTATCCGAAATTTATATGACTATTGAAAAATCAGCCCTTTTAGGTTACTTATATCTCCGAGTGTCCCTTCAAATTCTGAAATTCTGCCTTAAAAGCCTAGCTTAAATCTTAAACTTAATGTATCGGTAGAAGCAAGTATTGCTATTTAACTACAATAAATGTCTTTAAATTCAAGTGCATAACTAAGACCCTATTCCTAACTCTACATAATTGTCTTGAATGTAAAATGTCACTTCGAACCATCTACCTTAACCTCAAAGCGTAGCTCTGGTATAAAAATGTGCTCACGCGCCAAACATAAAAGTTGCGAAATCATTATTAGATCATAAACATTGATACAACGCATAAATATCAAAAACAACAACAGCAACATACAATCCATACATACTCTTCTTAATAAATTCGAAATAGTTTAACAAGTCTCCAGGCGATTGCATTTTACTCCAATTCACAGGAGCCCGCTACAAAGACGACCCATTCATACCTCCACGCGGCCGCAAGCACAATTCGCTCGATCTGGACCTGTTGCAGAATCGCTTTGAAACGTTTGTGCCGAATCGCGGCAGGCGCGACAATATCAAAGACATCTTCAAGTACGACGATGTGTTCTTTCCGAACCGCGGCAAGAAGCGGGAGCAGCAACTGCCACAACCACCGCCGCCATCACAAACGCCAGTACCGTCCGCCACAAGATTGTGGCATGCCGCCGAAGCAGCAACAACAACAGGAATGGAAAATTATCAGCAACGCGGCAAGGCGAATGAAATAGTTGCACCCCATGGCAGCCTCGAAATGCGAGGCACGTTGGCGAAATTAAGAAGAAAATTGCAACAGGCGCAAAAGTATTGCCTGCAACATGTTGCTGGTCGTTTATATCGAGTCGATTGCAGCAACACTGGTTACGGACACTACGATAACAACAACAGCGGCGAGTGGCCGCGGCAAATGACAACGTATAAAATTAATAGCTACGATCAATCAGAGGAGCTACCAGCAATGCCAGCAGCAGCAGCTGCCAGCAGCCATCGGCCACAATGGCGCACATTCTTTCGCAGCATTGACAATGAACGCCAGCGACGAGCTGCAGGTCATTTTACTGGCGTCGGTGCGGCCGTCGCTGCTGCCAATCGCCTGCAGTCGACCAGATCAATGTCAGCAATGGCTCAACGACAGCGACAGCGTTTGTTGCAACAGCAACAATTTTACTCCTAGCTGGCGCAGCACTAATGAGCGTAACTGCTGCACGCACAACTCTAACAACAACAACTACAACAACAAGCAGAAGCAGCAACCACACGCAGCAGCAGCAACAAGTGAAATCATTAACCAATTTGGTTGCAACGCCACAGCGACGACAGTTACAATTGCTCGGCAACAAAAAGTGTTGACACTGCGCTGTCCGTCATTGTTACGTGCCGCCATCGTTATCGTCAATGTTGTCGTCGTCATTCTCCTTGGACGCCAGCAGCAGCGTCACTGCAACACTTACGGCAGCAACAGCGGCCTCAGGAGACACAATTAGTCGCGCAGAAGCCGCCGCCGCCGCTGCCGCCATTGTTGCTGCTACTTCTGTAGCTGCAAGTGACGTTGACACTTTCTCACTTGCCTCTCTTCTTCTTCTACTTTATTCCATCGCTGACGCTTAAAATACTTCTGCCAAATTGTTTGCCATTTGAAATGTTTGTAACTTCTAAAAATCATCTGAATTGTCAACTTGATGTGGATTTATCTTTGAATTTATATCAAAATGGATTGAAGAATTGCACACATAAAAGACTTTTATAATTTACGTTTACTTAATGTAACTGTAAGTTGAAAAGTACAACAAAAAATATGCCAAATAAATACATTGCAATTGATTGAAAGAATCAAAGACAGAAGCATTTTCACTGAAGAGAAAGAGGCGAAAATTTGTCGTCTAACTTTTTGCTTGAGTTCGAATCATTTGTTCTGCTTCTTTTTGATTGGTCAGTAACAAAACGTTATCTGGTTACGGCTAGTAACTTGGTACTAAATAAAACGTGAGAGAATTGAAGGTAGTATAAGTTGAGATGCTATATAGTAGCACAGATAAGGAAAATACGAACGTTAGTACATGATTTTTTGAGGGGACAGCTTTCTAGGATTCAAAGCCCAAGTTCCAAGCGTTTGAAAGCTAAAGCCGACATATCACTAAAAGCAAGCTCAATTCACGATCAGTGAGCAGCGATCAGTTACGGACTTCTAGACTAAACTAGACTTAACTAGACTAGAATAAACTAGACTAGACCTCTTTTCTCTTGTCATACTGAACGTATACTGATTGAAAGATTTTTTTAAACATAAAGATTTTAATTTTCGTCTTATTCTTCACATTTGTAAATACGTATTTGATTGGAAAAAATGTTTGGTAAACATAGATTGATTGATTTGATTACATAAGTATTCTATAAGGTGCATACAATGCTCATCAAATATTGAAATATTGCATGTTAATAGCAATTCCAAATAATTCGAAAATAGGCTTTATGAAACTCACACAAAATATTTAGAAATCCTTATAGCTCTACAAGCTGAGATTTTGAATATTTTACTATATGCACTGAGATGCATTGGAATTTAGGGCGTAACCGTTGAAGCCTTCATATGCTGGCTCACGTGCCATTTGGATGATAATATGAGTTTCTAAGAAGAGCCTACAAAAATTTTCTACAATTGGTTTCTTCTTTTTGGTTTCTATGTGAAAATATGTGAAAATTTTAATAATGCAATATTTAAAAATGTTGCCATTTTTCAGTTTTTGAGAAAACTGTTGCCCACGCCTTTTAATTGAAACCCAGTCGTCTATGTCATTTTCGATGTTTAATTTTCGTGCGTTTAATTAAAACTATCTGCCACTTTTTATCTGGCATTTCAGGCATGATTGAGCTGCATGAGCATAAGTAAGCAGACGTGCATTGCTTGAAGCCGGTACTCCGTTCCTCCAGTCTCCTCTACAAATGCACGCCAGATAAAATCTGAATTTTTTGTTGCCGCTTTTTCGTTTTAATTCATGCAAAAGGTCATTTCAGTCAGCACGGGCGGGGCAATCGCTCACAGGCAGATGCGGCTTGATTGAGTCTTTCAGAGAAGTAATTACTTTTGTTTTTCGAAAAGCAAAAACACAATAAAAAAGTAAAATGCCTTGATGCTGCTTTTTATTAGAATGCAAATGCAATTCTAGCAACGAAGCCCACGTGCATTTTGATAGCCGCTTGGAAAACTGAGAGTGCCCAGCGGGACTCAGGCTGCAGTGCCTATGTGGCTTGACCTTGAGGTGTGCATTCGAATGTTTTCGCGCTTTGATGAAATCGAAATTAATTTACGACGTTTTTGTGGCAGGCAATTATTTATTAATCACTCCAATCCTAATCGAATTGAAATTGATTGCTGAGGCATTAGAAACTGCTAATAAAAATAAAACTGGCCAAATGTGGCTGAGTTAATGGCGGCTGAGCACCAGCACAGGCAGTTAGCTCCACTTTGAAGAGCATCACAAATGCGGCTGGCAGGCACTTGCCACAATAAAAGAAAGCTCAATCTCCATTAAAGCTTTTGTTTTTTGACATTGACATTGACCAACTGTGCGCAGGCCATACAGCAACAGCAACAACAACAACAACAACAAACAACTCAACAGCAAAAAAGTAAGCTAAAACCGAATACATACAACATTCAAAAGCCAAAATGTCTGCTGCTGCTGCCACTATCGATCGTCAAAATATTTTGAAAGAAAAATGAAATGACCATGGAAGGTCATTCCAGTTGAAAACAACAACAACAACAAAAATGAAAGAAAGAAACAGCACAAGCACTGAAGAAGGAGCAGTGCTAAGTGGCAGATGGTGCGCCGGCTCAAAGTAGATAAGAGCCCGGTTAAGCAGGCGGCGGCGTTCAATAAGTTGCAGCAGCAACGCAGCAACAACAACGAAACGTGGTCAAAAGGCAGTTGAACTCTTGGGGGATCATTGTAGCTTGGAGGGTGCTTGAGAGCATTTCAAATTTAAAACGTTTGTTTTGAACGAGAGCAGACAAGCACTCATAGAGCCATTGACTTTTGTTGGCTGAGAAATGATATAAGAAAATAGTACACATGCATTTAATTACAATTCGAAGCACATTTTTCTAATGTATCCGCTCAGCAATTTGTTAAGAAAATAATTTAATTGTTTGAGATCGTATTATGCAATATTTTGAAAGCAAAACAAATGTTAATTGCTGTGATAGTTGCAGTTCCACTTTCAGCACTCAATTTAGTTTAAGATAGACTTGTTGAACAGATAAACTTTTAAAGATATTCTACTAACTAGAAAAGGAAAGATAGTAAAAAAGTTTTAAATTCATTTCTAGACATTGAAAAATCGACATGAAATCTAACACTTATTTATTTCTATGAGAGATCTAGTATATTGGCTCATTCAAAGCATAGTTTTACTTTAATGCATCAGTATAAAATATATTAGCATGACGAAGAAATTTCAAAGGAACATTAACTTTTATTAGCTGCATTAAACCCGGGCAAATCAACATATGCACAGACTAGGTACATCATAAATAAAGCAAATTGCAGACAATTTTTCTAAAGGGATACCATGGCAATAAGCTTACATACACATACTATTGTCAGTATAGCCGATTAATCAGAGTAAAACGATTTGACGATGTCACGCGCCTGAATTAGACTGACTCTATATTTAAGGATTGAATTAAAATAAAATTATATAAAAAAAAACTTTTTAAAAATAAGCTTTAATTTATTTAATGTACTAAAAAGTAGAAAATAAATGGTTTTTAAGTCACCTGTATCTTACTATCCATAAAAGCTTGGGGCGCTCATGTGTTCAATATTTGTCAAACAGTTACCACAATATTTTATTTAAATAATTTTTTGCAAATAGATTCTAGTAATGAAAGATATTTTGAATATGGATATTGAGCGCACAAGCTTTTATTGATAGTAAGATACAGGTGACTTAAAAACCATTTATTTTCTACTTTTTAGTACATTAAATAAATTAAAGCTTATTTTTAAAAAGTTTTTTTTTATATAATTTTATTTTCTACTTTTTAGTCTTCCATAAATTCAATTTTAGAGCTCTGAAATTTTTCACAAAAAGAATTTAAAACTTGCAGAGCAGTACACAATATTTAGGGTATTCACAGTGTCTCCTATCGTCATATCCTCAATTTAACAAATAATACGGCTGTGATCGACCCTAATATTCGTGGCATATTTGTGACGCGGTGAGTTGTTGCTATTTTGCCAGCAGGGCGCGGCAAGTAAGTTCCTATCGTTTTTCATTGATGTGTGGTGTACCTATAATTATAAACTGAAGCCCAAGTGTGTAGTTGCTTGAAAAGTGCCACGCCCCTTGTCCTACGCCCATAAATTTTTCCAGTGGAACGACACATCCAAGAGGCGACTGCATACGAAATTTCAATGCTGCACGACCTTTAGTTCCAAAGCTATTCTATATAAACGATTTTGTTTGTATGGGCGGTGCCACGCCCCCTTATCCAGTGCCCGCCTTATTTTCTCAGTAGAAGGATATGGATATGTAGTAAGTTCCTACCGAGTTTCATTGATGTGTGATTTGTAGTTCTAAAGTTATACACACGCCCCTTATCCTACGCCCATAAAATTTTACCAGTGGGACGACACATCCAAGAGGCGACTGCATACGAAATTTCAATGCTGCACGACCTTTAGTTCCAAAGCTAATCGAGATCAAAAATTTTGTTTGTATGGGGGGTGCCACACCCCCTTATCCTACGCCCATAAAATTTTACCAGTGGGACAACATATCCAAGAGGCGACTGCATACGAAATTTCAATACTGCACGACCTTTAGTTCCAAAGCTAATCGAGATCAAAAATTTTGTTTGTATGGGGGGTGCCACGCCCCCTTATCCAGTCCCCCTTATTTTCTCAGTAGAAGGATATGGATATGTAGTAAGTTCCTACCGAGTTTCATTGATGTGTGATTTTTAGTTCTAAAGTTATACACAAATCTGGAGTTGATAAAAAGTGCCACGCCCCTTATCCTACGCCCATAAAATTTTACCAGTGGGACAACACATCCAAGAGGCGACTGCATACGAAATTTCAATGCTGCACGACCTTTAGTTCCAAAGCTAATCGAGATCAAAAATTTTGTTTGTATGGGGGGTGCCACGCCCCCTCATCCTACGCCCATAAAATTTTACCAGTGGGACAACACATCCAAGAGGCGACTGCATACGAAATTTCAATGCTGCACGACCTTTAGTTCCAAAGCTAATCGAGATCAAAAATTTTGTTTGTATGGGGGTGCCACGCCCTTTCATCCTACGCCCATAAAATTTTACCAGTGGGACAACACATCCAAGAGGCGACTGCATACGAAATTTCAATGCTGCACGACATTTAGTTCCAAAGCTAATCGAGATCAAAAATTTTGTTTGTATGGGGGGTGCCACGCCCCCTTATCCAGTGCTCCCCTTATTTTCTCAGTAGAAGGATAGGGATATGTAGTAAGTTCCTACCGAGTTTCATTGATGTGTGATGTGTAGTTCTAAAGTTATACACAAATCTGGAGTTTATAAAAAAGTGCCACGCCCCTTATCCTACGCCCATAAAATTTATTGATTCATGTATTGGGCTCTAGATTAGGCATGTATGCAAAGTTTCAGATCTCTAAGTAGTCGGGAAGTGGGTGAAAAATTGATTACTAGATTTGACGACATACATACCGGATGTGAACCTAATATAAAGCTTATAAAATAGGAATTAACAGAGTTGCATGGATTGAAAGATGAACAGGGATGCCAGAAATATAAAATGAATAGGAATTAAAATGTAGAGTGACACTATATATAAAGGTAAAGGCTGGTTCTTGTTCACGAAGAAGTTGTAATGAATTCGATAGGAATTCTAGAAACCATTTAAAATAGCATTTCAGTTAGTACGTTTTCGCTTACAGCCAACAAACGTAACACTCAAGTCAGAAGTCGGAATGTACTCTGCAGATTTCCAACTTCCTACGTAAAACGAAAAAAATTAAAAAAAACACTCAAGCCACGCATGCGCAAATTTACGAGTGAAATACCAAATACACTCAGAGCCGTGTCAAATTGCATGACTTACCATCAGTTGCAATCAGTGGGCCCAGTGAGCGACGGCGAGCGACAACAGCAGCGGCTACTGTTGCCAAAACACAGTCGCTTTGTTGTCTTTGCTGATGGCTGATGTTGTTGTTGTTGCTGCTGTGTGTCACTTTCGTTTGAAAATTTGCAATTGAAAATGTCGAAAGAAAGTAGAAGTGCAGCCAAAGCTGAAGTTGCAACATGCCATGCGACATGCAAGCGAGCAGACAGGCAGGCAGCAGCAAATTGCTGTTTTGTTTGGTTGTCGGAAAAAATCAGCGCATTGTCAACAGCGGAATTCGCAGTGACAACACCACCAAAGGCAACGGACCAGGTAGCGGCTGCCCGCTTGACTGGCGGCGTGGTGGACTGGCGGGCAGTACCACTTGCCAGCAAATCAGCAGCAGCAAAATGTTGTTCACAATTATGAGCGTCTGCATTCGCAGCCAATTTAGCAGCAATACAGCGACATGTTGCTGCTGCGGCAATGCAGTGGCAGCGGTTGCGGAAGGCAGCGTTGCATTGCGTCGGCAGCGGACACACAAACTTATTTTGGACGCAGAGTGAAATTCAGTTCACTTTCATTGCTGCCGTTGATGTTGTTGTTATTGCTGTAGCTGTTGCGCCTTTTGTGCAATGACAATTTTTGGTTTTTCGCCTGGCAACTTTTTGTTGCTTTTCTGTGGACGGTTTGTTTTGGATTTGGACATTTTGACTGCACTTCATACGCCGTAGCGGGCTAAGTAGCTGCACGTGTGAGTGTGTGTTGTTGTGAGGCATCTTTAAAAAAGCGGCATTCAGTTGCCTTATCAATCCGGCAACATTCAGAGTGCCATTTTTGAACTGCTGTTGCTGCTGCTGCTGCATTGCTGACAATTGCAACGCTTGTGGCAGCTGCTGACAAAAGGCATGTCAACAAGCGAGTGGCACATTGGTTTGTGAAATTTAATACAGTTCCAACAACTTTCTCGCAGCTAAACCTCATTGCCTCATTGCTAAAATGGATTAAATATTTTGTGCAAAATTCGAATGGAATGAAGAAAACTACGCAAAATTCAAACAAAGCAAGTTTGACAACTTTAATGGAAATATGAGAAAAAGCAGCAGCTGAATGGAGTCGCAACCTCAGCTCGTTTAAATGACGTTTCGACAATGACATCGAAATCGAAGTCATTCAAAACTCGTTCGACTTTCGGAAAAGAAACTATGAAATCGGCAGCCAAATTCTGAAAATCGTGCATTTATAATTCGAAACCTAAATGAGAACCATCACAAATTTTATAGCTTTCGTAGAAAGAAAGTCGCAATGAAAATCTATATCTACTATTCTCATTCTTAAAATCATGAAAAAAGAATTGATTTTTATAGCTTTATTGGGAAAACTTAGATTCTAAGTCATCTAAAATGTGATTATTTAATAAATAATATTTATTGCCTAAAAGAACAAAGTCAGAGATTTACTAAAAGTGGGAGCAGCAACTGTCTCACCTGAGGGAGGGAGGGAGGAGGCCTCTTGCATATTCATCGAACTGCTTACAAGTACGAATTAAGACTACTATGAGCAATTGAATTTAATTGCACTTCCCCTTCCATCACTCCCCCTCAAACGCGACTCCGACACTGCCTCGTTTGTTGCCATATAACATTGAACGATACTCTGGCTAATAGCTTGCTACAAAGTTGTACGAATAAGCACTTAGAAATGCATTAAATGCGTCGAGCTGCCACGACTGGTGGCCATATGCCACGCATGCGTGCCAATCCGACAGCCGCTTACCAACGCCAGCAATTGCCGTCATGCCACAGCGGCTGTGTGCAGCGTGGCCAATTGGGCGTGTTACTTAGCGCTGCTTTCAAATTGCAGCTACAACAACTGCACATTTTTGTGAGCATTAATTTTAATTAAAAATGAAAAATATAGCAACAAAATGCAACTCTCTGTGGCACAATATGGAGCTGTGGCCAGTTGCTTGTGGGTACCACATTTGTGTGAGGTGCCAGCAACAGCATCGGTAACTGTATTGCCGTCTGTAAAAGACTTGTTGTAATTGTTGTTGTGCTTGTTTTTGCCAGCATTGGCAAAGTGTTTGCGAGCTATCAGATTTTTAACACTTTCATTTCACTTTGCATTTGATTAAAATCGCTTTTTGCTGCTGCTGCTGTGCTGCTGGTGATTCCATCGCTGTGGCACCTTTTGCGGCAGCCTAGCACTAATGAATCTCATTAAGTTGTTGTTGAGCTGCACACAAATCACAGCTATTTATCGCCGCATGCCTGCAAATCGTTGCTTTCATGCAGTTCGCCATTTCGCGCTTCACTTCTCTCGCAGCTTGGCTTAGGTGCGAAATTTTAGCCGTTTACATAATGAGACGTGGAATAATTGATTTCAAAGTGGGCTATTAGCGCTTGCCGTTTCGCTTCGTAACAACGCTTTCTTTTTGCCATTTCCTACTTTCCCAGCGAAAAAAAAATAAATTAATTTTTTTCTATATAACTATCTGATAATTTAGTGAAAAGGCAAATCCATTTATTTGCTATGCTGAATTTTAATTCAAGATTATTGCACTGCAATTTATAAATTCGTAGATACTATATTACTAAATATTTCTACAAGTATATGCATATGTAATTTCATAAACTATTCGTTACGATATTATTTTGAAAGTTTTTTTCGAAAAATTAGAAAACTTCATATAAAATGTTTAATATCACTGTGCAAAAGACATTTAAGGGCTTGAACCAATTCAATCGCTTATGAAAGAAAGTATTTATATGACATAGCTTAACCCCGACTTTATTTTGCTATTTTGAAACTTGCTTTATATGAAATAATGTAAAAAATCCAGAGTTAATTCAATCTCCATTTATGGCGAATCATAAGACGCCCATGATAGAGTTTTACGAGGAATCTTTTTTGCATCATTTTAACCCATTGCTTCCAACTTTTATGTGCCTTTTCGGCGCTTATTCTGATCATTTTCATAAAAGTCCCATTAAAGTGACTCTGGATGTGACTGTATTAGGTATTACCAAAAACAAGAAGAATCTACGGTCGAAAAACCTTTGGGCCTAAAGTATACAGCGTTTTAAATGATATGACAGCATTTTTAAATGCTTCAGTGTTCGTTGTACGGTTGATGCACTTCATTTTGAAACTGAAACGCTTATTTGTCATTGGTTATATTCTCTTTATGAAGTGTTCACCTTAAATTTTTTTTATTTATTTATTTATTTTAATATACTTTTAATACGTTAGTAACATAAGCACAAGCTAAACATTTTTATAAGAGGGAGTAGTAAATTGTACTGTATTTAAATATCTACACGTAATAAAATGTCGCATGTAATTTCAAAAATATTGTCGTATACTACAGATCCTTGGGTAATGCTTGCAACTTCAATCACCTTCCAGCTATTTTGCCTACGCCTATGCCTACAAGATAGCAAAGCTAATTGCGCCGACGCACTCAAACGCTGCAGCACATTGAATCAAATTAGGCAAATGCAAGCAGAGCGGAAAGGGGGACGCACTGAGAAGGAAAGCGTACTAAAAACATAACGGCACTTAGTGGCAGTGTTGCATTATTTATCATAAAATTTAAATGCACGCAAATGAGTTGGACGCGCTTCGTTTAAAAGACGTCAGAGCGCAGGAAAGGCGAGCACATGGGCGGCCGCGGCGAAAACGACAGCCACAACAACAACGCCGCCTACAACAAAAACCCGAGCGAGTGTACGCATCACAAATTGCGCGTGGGCCGCTGTGACACATTTTGTCAGCATTAGGCACAGTTGCCGGATTATTTCTAATTTATTTGCCAAAACTTCGAAATGTGTGCATTTATTTATGGGAGCATTCATAGCGGCGAGCAATTGTGTTGGAAAGTTACGCGGCGCCCGAAACTTTCAACTTGAAAGCACCATAAATTCAATAAAAATATATGCATATATATTAACAAAATCCGCTTAAAGTCACAAAGTGGCAAAAATAAAAGATCTGCTATTTGAAAAAGTTGGTTTCTTATTTTTGTACGAATCTGAAAATTAAACTCACTGAACTTACGCCGAGGAAAGCGGTAAACATTTTCCGACACTTTCCCGTAATACCCAAACTAATATGCGTAAAGTTGACACTTAATGCGATATTTGCACTTTTCCTGTTTGTTGTTTTTTACGTTTGAAACACTTTTCCCGCGCAGCTGCCAAAATATTGTGTGGCAATTTGCGCGCATGTCGTTTGCGGCCGCGGCCTGTGCTGATGCGTGAGAGGTGACGACACTCATTACCTTGTGACAGTGAGTGTGACTGTGACTCTGGTTGTGACTGCTGCGACTGTGTGGCTGTTGGCCATTTCCGCGCGTTTTTCTCCATTGCAATTTCAATTTCATTTCATTTGGTCGCCTCGACTGCTGTTGGTGTGGCGTGGCTGGCTGGCTGCCTTTGAGCGGGGGTAATGTGCCCATAAAAGTAGCCTCGACTTAAGCGACGAGCGCGCATATTAAACAAGCCACCAATGACACGAGTGCGAAATGTGGCATCTGTGCGGCAAAGTAGCTTTTCACTGCAATATTTTGCGTGGACTAAACGTCGGGAAAGACGTTTCATGATATCGTGAAATTGGCATTAAGTTTGAAAATTATGACGAAATTAATGCTGGTAATTCTGTGGCCGCCGCAGTCATGAGCAACTTTGTCATGTGTTGGCCATAAAATGGTGCGTCCAGTTCTGCTGCTCGCAATGAAAACGCTGAAAGGCATGTTGCCGGAAATCATCCTAAATGCACTTAAGGCTTGAGAGTGAATGTGACTTTGTATCTATCAGTAACTGTTTTTTATTTTACGATATTGCATGCTAGATCACAGTTTCCAATGATCTGTCATATCTGTAGAGAGATTTTAAGGGCCAAGAAAGAAATTTGAAAGAACACGAAAACTGAGATAAAAATTTTTGGATGCCAGACAATTTCTGGAAATAAAAATGAAATATTGATATCTTCGGAAAAACTGAAATATCATATAAATATTAACATAAGCAGAAGAAAATTACTAGTAAATTATCACCTAAATGTACCTTTTTATACGCCTTTTTAATGTTTTCAAAGGTTTGCTAATATTAGTAAAGGGAGAATGGAGAAATATATTCCTGAGTTTATCTGTTCTTTTGGTATTTAAAATTCTAGATTGCAAAAATCTTTCTGGATTGTATGCATAGCCATTCAAGTTTCCATCCAATCTAGGAAAGATTCAATGATTTGGGTGAATAACATGCTAAACTGACTGTGGAATGCAACTGTGTAGCAATGCTCACATTATTCTTTCAAGAATGCGTTTGATATAACAAATATGGCACTTGTCGTTACATTTTTACGTCAAACAAAAACGAAATCGCTTGAGAAATATTCCATTTTATCGTAAGCGGGAAAAAAACTGACGGCGACAATTTGACGGCATCCACAGCAGACGCAAAATTGCATAAAAATATTGTGCAAGATAAAAAATGTATGCTCGAATAGAGCAGAAATTACCCTACCGGCAACTCAACTAACTTTTAGTGCACTATAAGCTAACTACTTCGCAACCATAGCTGACTATTCTTCGACTACTTTCAGTGGAAATGACTGACTTTTTTAACATTGCGATGTCCTAGGCAGTAGTCAGTCCCGATTACCCTTCGATGACTTTTCAACTAACTTAAAGTCGGTTACTTTGAAGTTAGCTAAAAGTTAGTTGTTTAGAAGTTAGCTAAAAGTTAGCTAATTTTTTTTAGTTATAGCTAACTAATTTCATATGAAGCTATTCAACTAAACTAGTATGCTGTAAAATCGTTGCCTGTTTAAGATAATATATCATCATATTTCCATAATTTGGCAAAAAATATTTGGTTTTTGATTTCCTTCTGAGCAACTGATTGAAATTTTCCAATGCAAAAGTTTTTTGACAAATATATAAAACAAAAAGGAAAGAAAACAAACAGCTTGCTTTGATTTTTCAATTTCAATTTCACAACGCACATAAATAAATGAAAAATATTCAAAAAAAGCAAATAGCAAAAAAGAAGAAAGCAAACAGCTCGCTTTGATTTTGGGGCAGTTCTGCACTACATTGTAGTTAGCTTATAGTTAGGTCATAAAAGTTAGCTATAAGTGTGTTATTTTTGTAGTCGACTACTGAAAAGTCAACTATAAGTGCGTTATTTTCGTAGTCGACTACTGAATTGCTTATAGGGTAGTTTATGAAAATTGTACAACACATGTGCGAAAAATGTGCACTCACACATGCACCGAAATGTATTTCTAAGGAATATCAAGAGAAGCGCTTAGTCATGGGAAGTGCTTTTCTCTCACACACAAAATTGACATGTGTTGTGAAAATATGCCTGACAGACCAACAGAGTGATATTTATAAAAAAAAAAGAATTTATTGGGTGGAGAAACTTCTTTGATGCCGAGAAGCATCAAGAGTATCTTAGAAATTGCAAGCTAAACAATTAAGAGCAACGTCAAATTTATGGAAATTTTTCTTTAGAAATATAGTAGAACACTTTTATAAATTCTGCACACACTCACCTTCACGCGCTCCAAGTACTCCTGCAGCGCACAATATGGATCCTCACCATCCTCATCGGTCAAACTCAAATTGAGCGCCAGATCCAAATTATCCAGGGCGGCCAAATCGCGACTACCCGGCAGACACTCTTCCATTTCCTTATCAGCGGCAAAGAATTTCTCATTAACTGTCATGGCTGCCGTATTGCTTCCGCACTTAGTGTTGTTGTTGCTGCCGTTGTTGACACAGCCGTAGCAACGTTCATTGGCCGCTAAAGAGGGATTACGTCGACGTGGTACGGTTGCGCAACCAGTGCTGCCAACCAAAGATGCAGCCGTCGGCGTCGTCAACGTCGCCGTCGTTGTTGCCGTTGGTGGCGACGCCGTCTCCATTGCCGTTGGCGTAAGTGATGCTCCTCTTTGCGTATCGCTTAATCCCGATTTTTGGCGCGGAATGTCAGCGGCTGAGTTTTCAGTGGCAGCCGGAGCTGCTGCGGCAGGAAGGACGGTCGTGTCCACATTTACTGTTGTTGTTGCTGCCACAGTGACTGCAGTTGTTGGTGATGTTGCTGCTGCTGTGGCACATTTGTTGCTGCCAACAGCCAACAGATTGTGATGTAAGCTATCAATTGCACTTTTAGCGGTGTTTGTCATGTTGTTTGGAGTTTTATTGCACTGGGTCTTGGACTTAATGGAGTTGTCATGGTTTTTTGCTTGTTCTGTAAAGAGAAACAGAGGAAAAAAAGCTTGGATTAAAAGTGCTGACATTGAATGGCAAAGTTAGGAACAGCGCTAGGATTTCGTTGAGATGTCATCTTTTTGCTGTTGGAGCGAAGGTGTTTAATGTTTTCTGTTTTAAGATAATTATTGAAAGGCTTTAATATGCTAAAAATCAGAGCCCTGGTTATGCAATTTTTTTTAGACACATTGAGGAACAGGCTACATTGAAAACCCTTTATAAAATCATATGTACATTTTGTAGTAGACTTTTTTACACTTTGCACAGCCATGCGAGCCCAACTCATGTCAGCACGCCTGTCGGACTAGTTTTTGATATTGAAGTTAACCTTCAACAATGAGAGACTCAAGACTCAAATTTTTCTCGCATAAAAGGCACGCATGCGCACGGCACGCAGCGACTGACAGGCCAGACGGATCGACTGACTTCAGAATGCTCCAAAAGAGCAACTCGTGCCGCAAACAGGCCACAACAGCCTAATCTGCTTTGCATTAACATTTCGAAATGATTTATGCGTGCGCTTAAACCAGGAAGAAGGTCAAAGCTGTCACACAACAACTTCAACACAATCACACGCATACACACACACACACACGCATATATGCGCTAAGTAAACAAGAGTCCAACACAAAAGTGCCGATTAAAATCGATGTGCAAAAGACTTGAAGAAAATTCGAGACAGAAAACGATCCAAGCAAATTCAAGCAACGCACTCGAGCAGTCGTTTTAATTCCTTATTGCGCCTGCGTGCAAGCGATAAAGGTTCGATTAAAGCGGCGCGACAATGACTGGGACAGGCAGCGGCAGCAGTGCGCCCTGTTGCCAACGCAATCGACTACCAGACTGACAATATCGGCCGAGGACTGCTGCCGCTTGCAGGTCAAGCAATTCCCAGCGCGCAATGCAAGTGCATGCAGACCCTTCAATGAGATTCTGAATTTATTCGGTGAAATCGTAAATCAAGTATTCGAGTGCACGTCGCAACTTAAGGCAGGATTTTATTATGCATGCGAGTGGCGATGAAACGAGCAACGGCACTGCAACGAGAATGCGCCTGGGAGGTCTCCAGATTCAAGCGTACTCGCACTTACGCACGAGCATATCTGGCATCTTGTGCAGTTGGGGGCCAGCATGGTTTAGCATATCAACGAAGTGCTTCAATGGCATCGCCTTTGACCAGAAAATAGTGTCATTTCGTATTCAAAGCTGAGACTTTTTTATAGTCTGTTTAACAATAGTCCAGCAGGGACAGACTGAATGACACTTTGCCGTGATAATGCAAACCAGCTATTTTTATGATGTATACTTTATACTTCGATACCAAAGCATTTGTACAAAACTGGTATTACGGTATTCGAAACCATAATAGCAGCCAATACTAGTATTCACTAACGCAGTGAAACAATTCGTTTAATAATACAAAAATTTCAAAGTAAAATTGTATCCAAAAATACCACAAATAGCTTAAGTGGTAGATTAGGAATCGGCTTGATATACCATAAGATTGATATACATATCATATACCTAAGCTAAGCTGTAGTGCATACTTAGAAGCTGAAATTCAGAGAAACATATAATAAAATAATAAAATAAGTTGATAGAATATTGCTTAAAAGGCCATTCTACTTTCCACCAGAAGTAAAAATTACGAATAATTTTATTTGACAATACTATCGAATCCGAAGAGTTTTATATTTTACCTTAATTAAGTTAATTCTTGAGGAAATATCGCTTAATTGGAACAGGCGTTCAAAAGTGAAATTGCTACATAAAAAGTGCTCCCTGCACTCTCTATCTCTCTCTCGTGAAATTGTTATGATACGCCCTAAACAACTTCTATGGGAGCCCATATGGAATTTCTACGAATCCATTTCATGCTGGTATGATTTTCAGCGGTTGCTGAAAGGAAGGAAATAAAAACAACTCATCCGAGAGCATTAATTTGGGACTACGGCAACAACTTTTCTGTTGCACCGACCAACAACAAAAACAAAAAAAAAAACGACAGTCAAATGAATCAGAAGTTATTAGTAAGAAAAACACAGGTAAAGAAAATATGTACATATGTACATTAGCAGCAGATAACAACAACAACTTACATATAATATTTTCTTGTAGTTGTAATTTAGAAGAAGAAAAAAAGATTAATATTGAAACGCCTCTGGGTGCAGGCGAGCAAAGAAAAATAACAACAAACGAAGAGCCAGAAAGCAGAAAGGCACAAATTTCCACTCTGCGAACTCCAGTCAAGAGTACTTAGCCGAAGAACAACAAGTTCATGGCGCGACGCACTGTCTGAGCCAGCTGGCAGCATGCGGGCAAGGCTCTTGAAGGCACCAGCATGGGGAGGGGGTGAAGTGCGCTCACAGCAGAGCGTCGCGGCTGTGTATCATTTCGACGGAACCCTCATTATTTTAAGATTAAAGCCGGGGCACATATCATATGCAGACGCACGCAGACGCGCTCTGGGCAGCGGCATTACAACAGTGTCATCATCGGCACGGTCGTCATCAGCAGCAGCATGGACAGCAACAATATTGGCGGCGGCAACTTCGCTGCAACACAAACAAGCCCAAATAAAGAACGTGCGGCCCGAGCATGACGCTGCCACATGATGTTGCTGCCCTCAAGTGTTGCACTCATCTCATCTATTTCGCCATGACTTAATATCAACTGACGTGGCCAGCTCCAGCTCCAGCTCCAGACTCTCCACGCACGGTGATTTCCTGAGTTATTGGCATTTAGCACTGAGTCAAGCTGACGTGCCTCCACTTGCGTCCAGCGCTTGGCACTTTTCGTGCACTACACAACGAGAGTGCATTTTAAGTTTCGGCAGATATTTGTAACTCCCGAACTGTGTATAATATTTCAGCATATAGACATGATCAGATTCTAGATTTTAAGAAATGAGAGAACTCTTTTCGAGATGGCGATTACATCATAACTGTAGAAAACTACCAGAACAGTTGAGCTGAAACTTTACACATTGATACTTCTATATCGATGGATTCGAGGAAAGAGTAGGCTGAACATGAAACTAAATTCTCCAGTAGACTTAATTCTTTTATTTTAATGCAAAAATTGCCGGTGACTTTTGTTATTTACGATTGCGTGAAAATTGTCAGTAAAGACTATAAGGATCAACCATGAAAAAAACTATTAATCGACATAAATCGACTTTTCGATACGTTTAAAGAGGCCATCTAGGAACCGGTTGATGAACAGTTTTCCACTAAAACAAGCAAATTTCTTTTAATTTTTAAATATTTGGGCATCAAAGCTCAATTCCAATTGCTCTTTAAATATTTTAGAGGTCTTCAGAAGATTTCGATTTCATGCTGCTAACGATTTGATGCCCGGCTCACTTATCAATTTTCTTGTTATTTAAAATGTGTTGATTTCATTCATTTATGGAACTAGTCATCTAATTCTGAGCGTATTGCCAGTATGGTTCTGAGTAATATCGAAAAGAAGGCGTTGCTTGAAAACTTATTTATTATTAGGCTCACAGGAGTACGGTAAAGTGCATTGGCTATAGTCGGAGCAACCGATTATAGTTTCTTCTAGTTATGCTTGTTGTTATTGTTGTGCGTGCGAGTGAGTGCGAAGTATGCAGGCGAGTGGCTAGCAAACATATTTGCAGCACTAGAAGTGGAGCCTGGTGCTGCCTGCCTGCCGGCCTGTCTATTTTTAACTGCAATGTACTGCCAGCATTCAAGCCTCATTTGCCTATCAGAATGATATAATACCAGCTTATTTGGCCATTGCATCGACGGTCGACGACGCGGCGTCCTCTTTAAAATGACCATGCTTGCGCAGGAGCGCAGCGGCGGCAGCGGAGCGGAAAATCAAAGAATTCAATTGCCAATTGCCGCCCGTGCAGACGTGTTGCCTGCACTATGGCTCAAGTCACTTAGCCCAAGTCCAAGTACTACAAAAGCAACACAGCAATAAAGCGAACAACAACAACAAGCGACAAGCAACGCCCTGAGTTGTGTCTGTGTTGCTCCTTGGAAAGAGCAATCATAATTTCTGTTTTGATTTTGCATGAGTGCGTATGTGTGAGTGTGTGTGTTGGTGTGCTGGAGGATGTGTGAGGAGATCTATGCAGAAGGTGCGCGCCTGCGCACAAATCAAATTAAGCGGCACTTACAGCGTCTGCGAGCGGCAAAAGTGTCGGCTTGAAGCCGCGCCTGCAACTTTGCTGCTCGTTGCTGGTTTGCTGGTTTGCCATGGTGGCAGTGCCTCAGCTCTTTTGCTGTAAGACAATTGCTGCATTTATGCTCAATTTGTGTGCTAATGTGTTGCTGTGGTTGTTGTTGTTGTTGTTCTGAGTGCTCTTTTTGTGGTTTCTTGCTTATGCTTGTCTTTTTAAGATTGGGCAATTTAATTGTTTTGTGCCTTTGAGCGAGTGAGGCTGGGCAGTGCAGTTTTGCTTTAAGTGTCAAAATGGGCCCTTTTTTTGGGCCTTTTGAATATTTTGAATTTTGGAAAGAATAGTTTTTATTCGGACTGACTTGCCAAAGAGAAATGACAATACTTAGTTGTCTATTTCTGTTCTGAAACAAAGCAATTTTAAGTGTACAACAACAAAGAATTAGAATTATTGCTCACATGGGCAGGTCATATAGCTATTTCGGTTTTTGCCAGAAAACCTCATCAGTGACTTTTAATGTGAATTCTAATAATTTCTAAACGACTAATTACTCGAAATAGAAGCATTGATGGTAAAGTCTGTGAAACGTAGGAGTTGAACCATGAACCTATGACGTAGAAAGCGAATGTGCTAACCATCACACCATCGGACTGGACGACTCTGCGCTGACAAACATCACAGTTACCTGCTGTCTATATCAAACGCATAGTGGTTGTTGTTATTGTACACTGTCTAATGCAATTGTTTTTGCCTTACTTGAGAAATAGACAACTAAGTATTGTCATTTCTCTTTGGCAAGTCAGTCCGAATAAAAACTATTCTTTCTAACATTCAAATTGCCGAATAAACATAAAAAAAAACAATTTTGAATTTTTTCAGAAATTTTGAAAATTTTGATTTTTTTCAGAAATTTTCAAAATGTCATTTCCCTGAATTGAAGCTATATTTATAATATGAGATGTCTTATATCTTTAACCGTTTGCTGATACTCGTTAAAATAAAAATAAATTTCTGATATTAATATATACAGAGCTGAAATCTAAGACACATTTGGCAAACATATGCCCCTTGTATGAAAAGGGTTAAAGAGTCGAAATTGCCCTTTACGCTTTGTATATTTTTCTATAAAGAAAGCATTGCTCAAAAGGAGTTAGAGAAACAGCCCATTTTTAATAAAATGCGCAGAAGTGCCCAAGTGTAAAGACGCCACTGCGTGTTGTTGCAAATGAGTGTGTTTGCAACGGAAACTGCAGCACGTTTTATGTTTTCTTTATGCAAATAGAAGAGGAAAAGAGGAGAAAAATAAATTTAAAAAATAGGCGGCACAATTCTGACATTTAAACGCGGAACAAGCACGCCCTGTCGCTTGCAATAAATTGACTTGCCCAATTGTGTTTTTGCCTTAATTTATGCACATGCTCACATACGAGCAAACGTAAAAGTGACAACTCATTCCGTCAGTTTTCAGTGATTTAAATTGGCGCAATTAATAGCGCACGCGATGCGCAAAAGTCGAAAGTTCACGCGCTGACTCACAATCAGTTGCAGCGCTTTCGGGTTGACTCTTCGAATATTCGAAAATGATTCATGGCTCGTTGTCCAACCATAGAAATATTATATGCTGACACTTGCAAAATTTAAATAAAGCGCATCGATAAGACTATTATGCTCCAGTGGGGGTGGACAATGAAAACGTGCCTAACGCTTGCGCTGCAGTTGAAGTGGGCAACGCGAGCGTAAGACACGTTTTGATTCGCTATTGGAACCATCAAAATAAGAGCTGATGAATGATTCACCATTGTCAACGAATCAAATATTCGTGAGCGAAATTTGTTTGCAAGCTTTTAGAAAGTTTCTACACATAGGTGCTAACTTGATTATTCGGATCATTCTAAAAAGATTCCTCAATTTTCTGAATTCATTTAAACAAATTTGAAACATATGAAGCGGATTTGACATTTGATATTAGAAATATACAAACATATATATTTTCGAGTAGAGTCATGGATAAAGTCTATATAGTACATAACTCTAATGCAGATTTGCCAGGTTAGTATAGTCCACATGTTTCTAGAACCAGCTTTCTGTTTACTCCTCTAATAGCTTCTACACCTAAAGATTTTTTTTGAACGAACTTTCGTATATGAAAATATGCTTATATCATGATACAAACTTTCGTTATAACTAAGTTCCGTTCAAACAAATTGTTATAATAAGTTTGGTATATATTCTCCAAAAGAGAGTCAAATTTCCACCGCATTGAGTGGATTGAGCAGAATCTTTACCAGGTCACTTTCATAGATTAAAATCGCTTAAAGGTACCAAATCGAAAAGTTTCAAATATGACAAGGATCTGACTCTGAGATTTCGTTGTCGGAATATATGTTCTTTAACAAACAAAAAAGAAAGCTGCGATACAAGATCGCTATTTTTATCCAAATCCTGTTCCCGATAAAATGAGAGAATGTTTTATGCACCTAATAAAAGACCGCTCACTCACCATTTCCAGCTACCAACGCGGCGATGCGTTCTTTCACAGAGCGAGTGGGTTCACTATAACCGGCACACTTGTTGTTGAGGTTGTTACTGCTGCTGTTGTTGATGCTAATGTGATTTGTGTTGTTGTGTTTGCTGGCAAGCAGCGCATTTTCTAAAGCTCTTTTATGATTTGCGACATTTGAGGCATTTGTTGTTGCTGTTGGTGTTGTTGCTGTTGGTGTTGTTGTGGTTGCATTGGCTGTTGTTGCCTCATTAAGAGGACTACGCTTCACCGCCACAGTTTTAATCACAGTCGTTGTTGTTGTTGTTGGTTTCGTTGGTGCCGCTGTCGCTGTTGCTGTTGCTGTCAGCGAAGGCGTTGTCGCTCGCTCTAACGTTGGCGATGTTGGCGAGGATGTTGCTGCCTCGGCTGTTGCTGTTGCTGTCAACCCACACTCGCTGCGTTTGCGATTTACAACATTGGTTGTTGTTGTAATTGTCATTTTATGCGCTGTATCAATTTTGATATTGCTGCTGCAGCTGTTGTTGTTGTTGTTATTGCAGCTGGTATTGCTGCTGTTAGTATTGTTCGTTAGAGGCTCTCGCATTTGACAATAATTGCAGCAACTATTCAAGAGACAGCTACAACTGCTGTCACTCGCCTGTGTCGCTGTGCTTGAGTTGTTGCTGCTGCTGCTGGTGCCGCAATTGTTGCTGTTGTCCCTATAATTAAGATTAAACTCACTATTGCTAAGTCTTTGGATTTGTTGATCGGTGCGATTGCTTTGACATTTGCTATTGCTGATATCTTCGTGTTCGTTGTTGTTTCGCTGTTGGTGTGTTACTGCTGTTGTTGTTGCCGCCGCTGCAGCAACCTTGTCATTAACACTGTTACTGTTGCTGTTGCTTGTGACAGCTGTGCAATTTTTGTCTGCAATTGCGATTGCTTTTGATTGCTGTGCAATTTGATTTGCTGTTGTTGTTGTTGTTGCTGCTGTCGCCGTGTGTGCGCTATTAACACTTTGTTGTTGACCGTTTGGCGTTCGCTTTGTTGTTGTTGCTGTTGTTGGCGTTGCTGCAGACTGCTTGGCACAGTCGCAGCTATTGTTATCGTCTTTGTTGTTGCCGCTACTGCAATTGTTGCTGCTATTATGACAGGCGCTTTTGAGCTCATGCCGCCATGCCTCGTTCTCGCGCTGCCTGTCCCTCTCGCTCTCGTGTTGCTTTACTGCTGTTGTGCTGCTTCTGTTGCTGTCGCTGTGGCTGTTGTTGTTGTTGTTGTTGATGGCGATCTCAACAATATCATCGTAGTCGCTGCTGCAATGCTCCTTGTAGCTCAGCAGTTGGGCTTGTTGTGACGCCTCGTCGTCGCTGCCAGCAGCAATGCCAGCTCTTCTACCAAATGCGCCTGCTGCTGTTGTATTCTTTCTGCGTTGGCAACTGTTGCTATTGCTGTTGTTGCTGTTGGTAGTTTTGATGTCGCTAGTTGGCACATCATCAATATACGTGAAGTCGTTATCGATGAAAATGTTGCGCGCATGCAGGGTCGATTTCTTCGGCTGCTTGATAGTGTAACGCCTACGCTGGGGGCAGCAGCAGAAGTTGGTGGCTTTCGGTGAGGTCGGCGACAGTGGCGGCGGTGCATCAGCCCATTTCTCTAACAAGGCCAACTCACGAGCATTGGACATTGTCGCATAGCCATGGAGCTGGATTCTGCAAGTGAAATGGAATGAGGTGCAAATGAATAACAATGAAGAAGAGAAAGCGAAAAAAATGTGGGCAGTGAGGAAGTAATAGATTTTGCTCTGCGAATTTGAAAGCGAAACAATTTGATTAAATTTCAAAATGAAATATTTCAGGATTATTAAATAAGGTGACCGTAATTGACTGTTTTCTTGACGCCAAGTGAACATTTCACTGAAATCGTGATTATACATAAATTTTTTAAGGATCAAAACATCAGCTGGAATGAACTATGTATGTAAATATATTGAAGTGAGCCTTAGCTTATTTTAAAACTTTTGTGCATAATCACTGATCGAATAAGCCATATTTGCCTAGCTTAAAATGTCGAGAAAATTCCGTTTAATTTATTTCATTTTACGCTTTAAGATTTTGTTTGAAAAAAGTGTTCACTTGTTCCAAGTAATCCACATAATCTCAACATTCAAGGCAAACCTGATAAATAGCTTTGAAATATAAATAGGAAAAGAACCTTTAAAAAGTGAATTTCACTTAAACTATATTTTTTATATAGAATTGAATTTTTTTTTCTAATTTCGATTGTACTTGTTTTCCCCAATGTAATGGTCAAAGAAATCAAAATGAAAAAGAGCGAATCGCAATATACTCAGTTTTAATTTAAATCGACTGCTTCTAATTTCGAATATTTTTTTCTTTGCTTCTAAAATTTTCTTTCCTCAAAGTAACAACTTAAGATAGAAACAACTATGCTTTGCTTGTGAATAGAAAAAGGAACACTAAAGATTTTCAATCGACTTGCAAAGCAGCAACAATATTTAATTGTTGCCAATTGCTAGCCACTTTTTACAGAGAATGTTAGCGAAACAATAAAACGATTTTCTTTGCTGCGCCGCCGAAACACTTTCCAATGTTTCGACTGCAAGCATATAACTTTTTTTCTTCAAAAGCAAAGAGGTGAAACTTGAAGCAACACACAAAAATTACCGACAACAATTGCATGCAATGCTGGCAACACATGAAATCGACACTGGCAATGAAACACAGCACGCTTCTTTAGCCTGCGCGTTCACGGCGGCAGCAGCAATTGCAGCAACAACAGCAGCAGCAGCAGCGAAATGTGTCGATTAATGATTAAGAGCGGCACACATATACACATGCAGCCACATGGCGGTCTATCTGCCTGCCCGTCCGCCCGTCCGTACGTTCGCCAGCTTCATTTAATTGCAATTGAATAAATCGCTGAAATCGAATGAATCGCTGAATTGCGCTATGAAAATGACAGGAGAATTGGCAAGAAAGGCAGCCAGCAGCGTGTTAAGTGCTGACTAGGCGCTGCGGCAAGTCTTCCCCCCACACACACACACACACAAACATAGCGCAGCAATTTAATGCCGCGAGGCCAAGTGGCCGCATGGCAGCAACATAAGGTAGCAGTCGAGTAGCAGCAACACAACAGCAACAGGTAGCAGCAGCAATGCGGCGGCCGCCTCTTTTAAATGATTAATTCGTTTTGGGCCGGCGGGAAAATTAATTCGCACAGCGAAAGAGTCAAGTTTTTCAACACGCTTTTACTGCCGCTGCTCCAGCTGCCACACGGAGCAAGCAGCCGCAGCAGCCGCAGCAGCAGTGGATTGCTCTGCCATTGATATATGCAATTCAATTCGTGCGGCTTAAAAGTGCATTAAGCAATTTGCCCGGTTTCAAGGATTGAAGGCTTTTTTAATTGTATTCAGGCGAGTGTGCCTTGAAATTGATTTGTAACTCTAGCAAATTTTTGAAATCAAATTAGATTTGCGAGCTGGATTTATAAGTTGTAGCCTTAGAATCTTTCAGACTAGTCTTGAACTAGCTTACAAATCTGGCTGGGAATGAGCGAGGAATGATGTTATTACAAACACTCTTAGGCAGTTTTTGTTAAGTAGGTCCTTTAAAGTGTTTCCTGATTAGTCAGAAAGGATATGCAGACAGTTTAGCCAAACGATTTCAGCATTTTCAGCATTTTAATAAATATTGGCAGATTAGTACAAAAAGAAACAATTTCTTTTACAGTAACACAAAGAAACATACACACATATACATACACATACACATAACCACTTAAGCCTAGTTATAAAATTAATATAAGTTTGATTCTGTTTGAATTTTAGTGGCTGCTAGTCTCTTATGCTCTGGCAACGTTCAAGCCCAGCGATATATTTTGCCTACTTTTTAACTAAAAGACATTTCCATTAAAATTTTGCAACTGTAGTTGGAATCAGTTGACTGTAGATTTGCGTGCTACAGATACCAGAAGCAAAACCACTTTCCTGTGAGTACATCTAATCTGCTGTTGCTACACTCTAGTAGCTTCTCTAGTCGCCCAATCTAGCAAATCAGGATTAAGCACACAGTTAGTGCATTTGGATTGCAAAGAAATTCATTACAGCTTTTGGAATTTTCCAAGATTTGACGAATCAACAACAATATCATCGTCACTATCAAAATCTTATTCTACACCAGTGTCAACTTCGGAATAGATTGAATTCATTCCCTCCTCTGACATGGCAGATAGTTTGTAAAATTCTTTAAGGTGTAACATGGCTAATAACAAGCAAAAAGCATAGAAACATTCAATAAAAATGACCAACACATTTATTGAAAACTGGTGAATCACTAAAATGCATCGCAAAAAAATTTCATTCGAGTGCCCAGATTTGTTAAGAATGCCTTTAATTGTTATACGACGTTTGGATATATTTTAAGCAACAGTCGTGGAGAATAGAAACAGTTCGGCTTCTACATTCGGGTGCAGCTTTACTACCGATTGTATAGAGTGGAATGGTTTATTGAAGGATTTCGAAATGGACAAACAGATCGTTTACAACGGGCATATTTTACGCAGTGATATTCGACAGCAATTGTTCCCTTAGTATTACACCTCTCCTATATCCTACTCCCATGCAGTGAATTTTTATATTGGAAGTGTCCACTAAAATTGGAAAAACTATAACTAATTTTTAGATATTCCAAAATTCAGCTAAACTCAGCCCGTGCACTGACAGTGTATTGTACATATATATATATTTCTTGGAAAAATTTAGCACGTTGAAGTTTTGGCTTTCCCTGTGACTCCGGTAGTTCCATTACCAATAATCCGCCGATTCATGCAGGCCAGCATTCCATTTCACTTGCTTTGACTGGCTTTGGCGATTTTCTTTCTAATGAATAGTAAGCAATTAGCCTGTAATAAATTCGTTAGCTGCTCCTATTCAAAAATTGCGCGCCATAAATCTGTGTAACTGCAAGAGATATATCTTAAGCTGATCGCAATGGCTTTAGTTGTAATTTATGCAGCGCCTGTCTCGCGCCGTCTCAAAATATTAATATTTATGCTACACATTCCTGTGCCAATTTCACGAGAAGTTATAAATTGCGCAATTTTAATTTATGCGTTCTTTATTGCCGCGCAGCGCAACCCCCGGACGCCGAGCACGCGCATGCGCACAGGTTTCTGCGGCGCACTGGTGCAGAAATATGGCAAATTGACACTTGCATTGAATTACTGACTGACTGAATCAAGTGCAGTTTGATTAATTCGCATGATAAACAGGTTCGCGCCGCATGCAGAAGGCGGACGTGGCCAATGTACCCAAGCGCCTACATATGAAATTGAAATAAGGCGTGGCATGTGTAAATACGAAGCAATGCTAAAATGAGCAAAATCTTTTGCTATTCACTTAATTACTGTTGCTGAGAATCTTAGTTAATAGACTAAAAGCTTGCTCACGAGAAAATTCCAGCCAGCAATTTGAACAATTGCTATTTCGAAAAAATTTATAAAAATTTTAGTTTTTTTAATTGCAGGCGTCATTGTCAGCTTGACAAACAAATGACATCATTTAGCCATTAGCACGACATCACTCGCCGGTCGGACGGTGCGGGAGTGTGTGCTTGCTGGCACTGATTGCTAGTATGCCGCGAGAGCTTCCTGCCAGCAATTGTTGTAGTCTCGCAGTCGACGTCGACGTTCATATCCGGCACAAATTTATTCGTTTGTTGCGTTCCAAGCATGTCGCGCTGGCGACTAATAAATTAGCTTAAATTATTGCGCTTAAGGTGAAATTTTGTTCTGTAATTGCTGCGATTTTTTGTAAAGTATTTCTAAGCTAGACAGAGAAAAGAAGGTGCGGTAGCGGCTGACTATTGGAATAACAAATTCCTGCAGTTGCTGAAACTGATGTCATATTTTCTTTATATTAGATTGTAACTGCAAAAAAAAGAGCGCTGTTGTTATGTGAGAATTAGAAAATTCAATAATATAAGTTTATCCCACAAAACTGATTCCTACATATGAAAGTTGTGAGCAATTGAGCCTTATGTGATAAATGTTTGGAGAACGACAAGGCGTAGAGCCACTTTTTAAAAGAGTGCCCAGCTTAGACGGTCCACAGACTTCAACGCATGGGCAAATCTATTTTGAAGTATAGTGAGCTGAAGGAAATGGAATTGTCTAAGATCTTAAGCTTTGATCACTGGACTGTTTGGCAGCCTTGGTCTTATAAATGCTGATACTGCAGGTCTATGAAGTCGGAATGGGTCAGTGGGGCAAAGTGTCTGCTGCCTAGGCACTATCTTTTAATAATAAAAAAAGGTTTCTACAAATTGTTTTGGCGGCTTCTTCAATTGATTTTGAAAAAGTTGTTTCCCATGTTTAACTACAAGCAAGAAGCGCATAGCTCAACATAAACATACTTTGATATTCTGCTCAGCCATTTGTGAATAAATTGAGAAAAATGCCAGTGGAAACATTTGCAATGAGAAATTGCGCTGAAATTGCTGCACTCAATGAGCGCCATTTAAGCCAAATTAGTCAGCGACCAGAGGCAACTTCAGTGCATGAGCGCCGACTCAGCAGTTGGTCAAGCCAGCGTTGGATACGACGACGACGACGACCTACCAACCGACATTCCTGTGCCACCACCAACGCCGCTCTAAAAGAAAACTCAGCCGTGCCAGAAAACAATGAAAACTGCCTGCGGGTCTGGGTGGACGGACGCATTGTGCAACAGACCAATTGCTGTGGTGGTCTACGGCCGGAAAAAAACTGGGAATGAGCGTGTCGCCTATGAGCAGCGAACAAGGCGCAGCGCCAGCGCAAAAGACAAAAGTCACCCACTGCGCAGCTGTGCGGCTGGGTCTTCCTTTGGCCGGCACTTAGCCGCCACGCTCCTCTGTGCTGGGCCAGCAGCGTCCTTTGCGAATGTGCGCACACACGCTGATAAATCTCATGGCATGGCATTGTTTTTGTATTGGACCTCGCTGGTCCGACCTGGTACGCTGCACCAGTTGAGTTACCTTATTGTCCGATTGGCCGCTCTGTTGTTGTGGGTGCTGGTGGGTGTCCATGCGAACATCTTCATAAAATAAATTTAATTTATTTATTATTGATTTTGCACAATAGAAAAATTGCATTTTACTAGCAGCGCGCCAAGGTGGGCCGCCGACGATATGGCGAGAAGGGGAGGAGGAGGAGGCAGTTGTTTGGCAACCCCCGAGCGCAATATTAGCTTTAATGTCGTTCCATGGGGCGCTTGGCACATTTGCATCGTTTATCACGACGGCGAAGTGGATTAAGGACTGTTGGCGCATTCGCGGCTCGTTGTAATGAAGATTTTAATTTAGTGCAATTAGTTTGCCTCCTTTGAGTATATTTCGTTTGCTAAATAATTGGAAATTCGTTGTTGTTGGTTAGGTGCATTAATTTTGAACTGATATTCAATGCTATGTTTGCAGCGCTGTGGGCTTTATTGGTAAGTAAAAGCTGAAAAGTTACCAGTATTTTATTGAAGAAGTGCTTGCACTTGCAATGCTCCAAAGTTATTGCTGATCTGAAAGAATTTCAAATTAAATTCAGAAGACAAGTTGAATTGAGACCGTTTTATTTGATCTGTATAAAAGTTTTTTGCTTTTCTTATGAACTTTACTAATTTAAATGATTGTCTTCCTTTCTGAGTTTAATTTGAGTTATCGTAATTAATATGTATATTTTTAAATTAAATTTGACTACTCGTAATCTGAAATTAGTTGGGCCGTTTCTAAGTTCAATCTGGAAATGCTGTAATATGAAAATATATATGCTAAACGAATTTCGAAGTGCATCTCAAAAGTTTGCCACTTCGAGATCCCCTTGAGATTCCTTAAATGAGAGATAGTGCGATTGTGAAGGATGGGCTTTTAAATAAATCTTTGTGGCAAAATCGCAAAGAGGTATAAAATCAGGTGCCTTTAATAGAAAATGTTAAGCCAATATCGATAGATGTATTTTTCTTTCGAATTAGCAGCAGACTATTTTTCAATGAGGTAGTGAGAAAGAGAGCTACAAATAAATTATCTGAAATGTCATGCTGGTTAGTGAGCTTGAAAGAAGTATTTACGCTTAAAGACTTACGCGATGAATTCTTTCGTTTTTCCTGCATGCATTTCAATGAGAAGCTCATTCAAGAAGAGTTGAGCCATATTACAACATAAACCTTTAGGATTGATTGCAAAAATGCAATTTATAATATTTTTCGAATGACTCATTGTTAGCATGAATAATGCAAGAATGACATTTCACTGCGGATTCTCAGTTCCACTGCAAGTGGGCACAGTGGACGATTGCCGGAAAAGATGTATAAATTGTTTGCTTGAGCGAAGAAGCTGATTTCCAGCAGGCACAATTCAATTGTGAAGTACCTATATATTTTACATAATTGCGGTAGGTCGCAGACGAAGATAACGGACCGTCAGTTGGAAAGGTGGAAAATTCGGTAAATAGCTGCAGGTTACACATTTGCAACATGTGGCAACAGCAGAAGTGTACCGACGAAGGCTGGACGGTTGAATGAATGGATAGATGGATTATTGTATGAAAGGCTTAGCAAAAAAAATTACTTTGCCTACTTTTTACATTTTTTGAGTAATTTGCAGTTCACAACGACTTACGAGAAGACGTGGCAATTTGTCAGATGTTTGCTTTGAGCTTTTATTGTAGTGTATTTGCTTAATGAGCAAATCAGAGAGAGAGAGAAATTTAATGTATGTACATAAACTGCGGTTTATAAAAATGGCATGCTTTAGGAAAATGTGTAGACATATGTGGATTTTCCGCTGTAATATCTGTTGACAGCAGGCCAGTGGCAGAGGAAAATTTTCAGAGGAAATTTTTTACATTAAATACTTATATTTATTTCAAAGTTTTGCAGGAGTTCCCAGGATGGAAATGACTGCTTAGCCTACAGCTTTACTAGCTTGGCTGGCTTGCATCTTTAAGAGGCATATACGTTGCAATCGGGAGTCATCAGACTTCAGGCCAGGCGGCTATGTGGAGGCTGTGCCCTCATAGCGCATGCAAAGCGTGCTCGTGGCATGCCACAGCGGCGCTGTGGCAGCGACTATCGCGCGCCAATTGCGCGTATCTTAAATATTTGCGACGCCACTGATGTCAATGTGTCGTTTAGGCCATTTGCATGTCGCTTTTGACCATTTTCGGTGGCATGGTCATAGCATGAGCTCGCTTGAGTAGCGGCCCTCCTCCGCCACGTTCGTCGCTTCCTCTGTTGCTTGTGTGCCTGCTTGCCAATTGCATTTGGCCCGGCCGAAAAAAAGCGCTTTGATTAATTGCCGCTCAGCTGCAGCGGCTTTGTGGCCAAAAAAGTGTTGACTGTGTGACAAGCGTAAAAGAGCTGAGCACAGAAGTGGAGGGGGGAGGAGAGGGATTCAATGTTGCCAACGTGCTTGCTTGCTCACTGCGTTGGTTGCTGGCGCTGTGAATCACTTAAGATGAATTGGTTGCAAAGGTTAGGCAGCGAGGTTAAAGCGTTGCAGTTGCACGACGCCGCGGCCGTGGAGTCCCAGGATGACGCCGATTTCCACGCAGCAGCCGCCATCTTCACACCAGCACAAATGCAAGCATTAATTGAAAAGCGGAAAGCAGCGCGTCGGAGAAAAGTGCTGGCAACCAAGTCGTTGGTGAAAATGAGAAAATTAATTGGCTGTCTGGTGGGAACTGAAGTGCGGCGAATGCTTGGAAGCATCTCTGCAGTGCGCAGCCGTGCAAAGGTGCAAAAATAAACGTGGCGGCATTTGCATGCAGTGGCAATTATGCAACACAGCGCCTCGGAGGGGTCCTATTGCTGGGCTCTCAGTGTGCTTTCCTCCTTGAGTGCAAATTGCCGGCATTGACAGCGCCATTCCGGCGTAAATGCGCGCAATTAATGTTAATTTTTGTAATTTATGAACGAAGTAAAAATGCGATTAGCTTCTGCGCATTTTCACGTGCCGCATTCGACTGCTGAGTAGCGGCTCTACAAAGTGGCAACAAAGCAGAAAAGTTGCCTGGCTGCCGATTATGCCGCTGTGGCATGCAAGCCTGAGAGTCGAAGAAAGCACATTGCACACGCACAGAATGGCAAGGAAATGGGGAGATGGACAGGCGGACCGACAGACAGACCAAACGATCGATTGGAATAAGTGATAAGCAGACAAATGCACGGCTACAGAGGTTAATGGACAGCATGAATAGGCCTTATCGATGTGCTTGTAGCTGGAATGAACAAGCCAATCAATCGAGTTGTTGCTTGTAATTGTTGCTGGGCTGCCTTATGAATCTGCAACTGTTTCTGTTGCAAATTTTTTTGGTAAGTAAATGAAACGCAATCTTGGAATAATAAGAAACATCCAGAAAGGGTATATATTTCATATTTGTGGCTTGTTGCTGCAACTCTTCTTCAGAAAAGTTTGCAATAGTATTTTCGATTTGTTGTCATTTTGACGTCAATCGTACTCGTGACGGCTCCTTGAAAATGTTCCAATTCTTGTGACTGAAAGAACTTGAAGTCAATAAAATTTGAGAATATCTTAATTCCATTTAAAGAGATGCAGTCAATTGCGATTCGGGGTCGCGTACACAGACTTCCATACCAGAAATTCCCCGCTGTAGGGATCGACTTTAGCGTTTCCTTGTCCGTCTGTCCTTTGCTTGGTTTGGTTTGATTTCTGTGAAGAACAGCAGCGCTTCTACTTGCCCGTCTGTTCATAAATTTTTCGACAGTTTGCCTTTATCTTTGAAACTAATTCACCTAAAATTATGAAACAAGAGTTTCTAATCCATGGACGTAGCCCTTTTAAACGATAATACTAATATTACCCCTATAATATAAAAATTATTTTTTTTTGGGCCGACCCAAATCTATTTCAAAATAAAACACAGTATTTCTATAAATTTTTCTCAATTCTTTCTAATGTTAGAAATCTAGTTTGTTCACTATATAGCTAATAATTTCCGCATTAGAAAAAAATTTTATGCTGCTTTCCTGCCGCGCGCAATCCTTGCCACATAAAGCAGTCCCAGCCTGGTTAGAACTTCTTTTCATAAATTTGCTATATGAATGTGTAAACTATGCTGCCACTCAACTGTTGCAAACTGCTGGCAGCCTGTCAGTGGCAACATGTGATTGCCATGGTGCTGCGCTGCGGCATAGGGCGTGTGCGCTCACAGAGTTTATGAATTATGAGCGCCTAAATTTCCATTTCAAAGCAGGAAGCAACTCACAACAAGAATGCTGACTAGCTGGCAAGTAGGAAGTGAGTTGCCTGCCATATGCTGCCACATAATTTGCCAAGATTCTGCCTACCTTGCTGCTGGGAAGCTAACGAAGCACGTCTGCACGTCGCGCTGGACAAAGCCAACTGCTCGCCAATGAGGAAGCCATTAGAATGGTGCACACCCACAAAAAAGCGCCGACTAGTGAATGGGCTCATTTGCCGTTGCGGCGTTGCATGCCACAAAACTTATGCACATTCGTTCATTCACCTCTCTGAATTTGGAAAAGGAGGTAGTATGCTAATGGGAAGCTTTGTGATTTATGAGCTGGGTTGAGTCGGTTCGAGGCTGCGCTTTAACATAACTGCCAATAATTGACGGATGCAGTTAACATGACACTGAGCGCCTAATGCTGAGTTCATGCTGAGCATTAAATGCACATTTAACACTAGGCTGCCCAAAGAAGTCATTTTAACTGCCTTTTAATTTCAATTACAAAAAAATATATATTTATGATGATTATACAATTTCGTATGATTTTTAAACTTTTTATGCATAATATAAATGCGTTTATTAATAGTTGTATTAACAAACCTCACCCCTTTGTTTGTGATGTATGTATGGGTTTTATCTATGTGGCCCAAAAGCAGTCATTTTGACTGCTTGAGTGCTTGGGCAATTTAGTGTTAACTGTGGCATCACAGTCGAAGGGTTAAGAGCATTTTTGAGAAATTTTAAAAGTGCCAAAATAATGTGGAAATGATAGGAGTTCAGTCGCCTGCTCCTTCCCACGCCCAGTATAGTTCGAACTACGTGCTGGCACGCCGCTGGAGTTTAAAGCGTGTAATACCCCTTTTCGTTGAAAATGAAATGTATCTGCAACGATGGTCAAGGACAAGGACGTATCTCGGCTTGTATAAAATCGAAAGTAAACAAGAAGTCGATAATCACTTGCAATGTTATTTTGGCGCATTGAAAAGCACTCAAGCGTACAAAAGTGTAGCACTTGCCAATTCACTTTTGGCCTGTACTCATTGAACTTTGTTTAGACTTGTTCCCCAGCGTATTATTTCACCAAATGCGCGGCTCTTCGCATTGGCCCACTGGCATTTTACAGCAGCTTCGATCGCTTCATTGCGCATATGGCTTTTCGATTTTTCGTATTTATTTATCTATCGTTTTATCGCTTTTGTTTGCTTTGCTTTTGCAAAAAAGGAAAAAAAACCAACGTTTTTTAAGGTGCGTGCAACTTGACATTCGTCTACAGCGCAGGCGCGCAAACGCAAATGCAAACGTCGAGTGCTCACAGCCAATCCCTCGTGTCAAGATAAATGTGCGCGGCGCGGCGTCGCCAGAGCTGCCGCAATCGCGACAACTGTCAATAATGACAAATGCGCGTTTTCTGCCAATTGCGACATTCATTTTTGGCAAATTCATTTAAAGCTGTGTGCGTGCCTGTGTGAGGTGTGTTTGTGTGCACACATGCGTAACGGATAAGTTTTATGGAACTTTTGGCTTTGCATTAAAAGAGGCCGCTGTGAGCAGAGCAGAGAAGCGACAAATTGACTGACGTTGAGGCGCACGTGAAATTCACAATTTTATTGCTACCGAAAAAATGGTGTCATCGACACATCGATATGAAGAAAGACAGAATAAAGTACCCACATAAAATCGTATAAAAGTCACGCTGGCTCTTCCAAGATGTATACAAATTATCAGCGTTATGTGTGCAAAATTTTACAGAGTTGCATTTCACAAACAAACTCACAAATTTTTCACTCAATATTGCATTTCCACAGTGAACTAATATATTTGAACGAGATTTTTGAATCAATGGCGAATGAATTCAAAAAAGGTTTTAAAAAACCTAATATTCTGAATAGTCTGAACAAAGTATATTATGTCTAAAAGTCAACTGTAGAAACGACAAGCATTTGTAAGGCGACTATACAGACGGACGGATTAGCTCTACGGAAAATCAAAATGGCGAAGTATAAATAAAAATAAAAGGATTCAGCTCATAATATATTCACAAATGGCTGGGCCTGAGCTGATAATGAAATATGATATTGCTTATTACATGGAAACTAATTTGAAACGCATTGCTTCAACTATCTTGAAAGTGTGAAACTATAGACATATAACTTTCGCATTTCTTTTAGCCGGCTTCCGTCACATTATTTTATCAATCCTATCACTCTGAAAACTGTATTGCGAGAATTCTAGATGTAAGTCGATTATCCCACGACCAAAATAATTACAATGATTCTGAGATATAAAGTTGGGAATTCATTATGCACTACAGGCTTGTCTTGTGTCAAATAATGAGACTTATTTTAAATTCGAAATCCGCACTTTCCGCGAGTTGCTATTAAAAATTTTAAGAGCTGCTAGATGCTAGAACAGCTAGAACAGTTATAGAAAAGTTGAAAGATCTAATTTGAAATATCAAGACTTTCATATCAACAAATAACGCTCAAACTATGAGCAATTAGCAATGAAATTTAATTCAATGAAAAACTTACAGACTTTTTAGCACACTTTTTTGAAAATTACCTGGAAAAAAAAGAAAAATCTTCGTTAATTTATTTGAAAATAAAAAAATAAATCAATTCATTATAATCAACACAAATATAAAAACAATGGGAGATCCATTTTAAGGCACAACCTTTTGCAGTAAATCATTCGAAAGAATTTTGTAGGAAACTTTCACTCTTATCGAAAATATTGAAAACGCCATTAAACTTTTACCACTTTTAGTGAAAACTTAAACTGAAAAGAAAGAAATCCGAATAAGAAATGCGTGTGCACCGCGACGCGCTCAATTGATTAATAATTCAAACAGAGTCACAAACGCGCCACACGCCACACCACGCTGCGGCAGGCCGCCGCACCGAGCAACAAATTGCACAATCGCAATGAAGTTGGAAAATGCTCTGAGAAAGCAGCGGCCAATGAAATGAAATGCCCCACAAATAAATTGCATTGAGGAAAAGTGAGGGCGCAACGAGCTGGGGCCACCCCAAAAGCAGAAACCCGCCAAATGTCTTGGAAATTGTTACAATTACAACGAGCAGCTTGCAGCATGCAACATGCTCCCGGATGTTTACACGAAAACAAACATGAAACATTTGTGGAATGCACGAAAATTGAGGGCTCATCTGAAAATTATTGAACGTTCATTGAAGACAATTGGTAGGCCTAATAATTCCTGCAGCTCGATCGGCTGGTTCTGGCTGGAAGCACATGAGCGGTTGAGAGAATGATTGAGTAAAGTTCTGTGTTTGTCAAGGGCGCAGGGCCCGCGTATTAAAACGGGGCCTGGAGAGAAGATTTCCAAAGCTCAAATAAACATAAAATTTCACTTTAATACATTTTTCATTGATTTCAATAGAAACAAAACTATTCTTAACTTCGTCTGATATGATTTTCGTATAAAGAAAGAAATTAGACGAGCAAAATTATAAAGCTGTTAGCTAATCAGGAACAAATTAGAAATTACTTGTAAAAAAATTACATGGCTGAAATTTGTCATAAATATTTTTTGAGTTTTACGTGCGAGTAATCAAGAATGTATGATCAAATGTAGATTATCATCTAAAGCTGCAAACTTTGATGGCGTTATAAATTTAAGTTAGTATAGATACATACAAAGCTACTCATAAACTTTGTTTTATCAAAATCTTATTTCTCAGAAAAACAGTTCTCTGTAACAAATGGAATCAAAAGAAGAACCAAAGCAGCTAAAGACGGCACTGTATGATTTTGTGTGTGTGTGTGTGCGCTCAAATTGAAACAATCATTTGACACGCGGTAAACAAGTTGTTGTTGCTGGTGGCACAATCAAGCAACAAGCCACGAGCAACAAAAGTGAGTGAGATGGGATGAGGTCAATTGTGGCTGGCGGATCAAAAGCTTCACTTTTGCTGGAGGGGAAGTGGAAGCCAACATGTGCCAACGATTTATAACTTGGCGAAGATATCAAAATGACGGCGATAACAAGCCGACAACAATGCGAGTGTGTGTGAGTGGCATGTGAGAGCGACGCTAATTAGCAGCAGCAGCCGCAGCAGCAGCTTCAAATGCATTGCACTAGCCACTGGCAAATGGCTCGGCAGCAGATAAGAATGTTTTGATCTGCTGTTGACCCAGTAGACATTTCCTGCTCGCTTATCACACACACTGCAGTCACTCACTCGCCGCCAGCACTCCACCCCCACTCTAAGAGCGCATTTGAATTCGTTTGTCTGCCCGCCCGCCCGCCCGCCGGCCTGCTGCCCGCCTGGGCCTGCTCCCGAGCCATGAGAAAGCGCTTTCTGGTGTCTAAGCAAATATTTATCGGCGCTCAGGTGAATGCTCTATAATTATGTTATTTTCATTGCTAATGACTCAAACAATGCCACGCCGCCGAGCCACGGTGCAGTGCGCCGAGGTGTGCAGCAATCGAATGCAGATGCTGTTTCGTTTCAGTTTTCGAGCTGCAGCCGCCGACTGCGGAGCTTGCGGCGCTCACAATGGTTGCGCTGCATGGCTTCGCGCGCGGCCGTAATGAGGTGCCAAAGTAAACAAATCTTCAATTTTTGTTCTCCATCGCTGAGCTGAGCCCGGCTGAGATGAGTGTTCTCTTTTCATTTTGTGTTCGTCAAAATTATTGATCTTTCTTTTTACTTCTACAAATTTCTATTTATTTAGAATTTCACAAATATTGCTCGTACGCCCGTCCGTCAGTTCGTTCGAAAGATGAGTGGAAATAATTAATGAGTTGGTAAAGAAAAACAGTTTGGTGCATGGATTTTTTTGCTTAGAGCGCAAAAAAAATTTATTGTTAAATATCAAAGTCGACGGAAGAAGAGTTCAGGAACACATTTTTCTTAGTAAATTTGTGCCTACTTACTAAAGTTCTGACTAAAGTAAGCGACTTCATAAGAAGTATTTTCGGAATTCTTGGGAATTCTGAGATATGAATAATAAGCTAAATCCCTATTTTTAAATGGTTGGGACATTGTATTCCCAACTTGATTCATATTCTCATTTCTGCTAGAGCAATTAGTGAATTTCGAAAAAAATGCCAATCATCTTTTCATGAAAGAACTAAGTGGAAAGTGAAATTATTAACAAAAGACTGCTCTGGAATCTTATAATCCGATCGACGATAATCGTTTATCGAAATATACATTCAACATCGAGTGGAAAGTATCGAACGTTCAACATTTGGTGACAATATTGCGTATTAGGGAGTACAAGAACGATCTACATACATGAATAGCTTTCATTCGATATCGAAATTTGGGATTCCATTTATTTGGTTAGCTTTTGAAGAAGAACTGAGAAGGCTGCATAAAAAAACGCAAGAAATAAAAGTTGAATCTCGAATCAGTACTTCAAGCAAGTACCTATTTATGAAATTAAAAAAAAACCCGTTTCGACGTTTATATAATTTTATTTTGATCGTCATGTGCCGATAGTTTTATAGCATATTAATTCTACTCACAATTGCGATGACCCACTTTGCACCATTTAATTTCTTTCTAGTTTATGCGAGCTATTGAGAAATCTTTTTCAAAAATTTTCTTTAAATTTCCCAATGACCTATATTTATATTTTATTTGCCAGCTGCTCAAATATTACCCATAACAATTTGTATAGTTAAGAACGCCTAAATCTTGCATTTCGACAGCCAAGAGATCGTGCAAAAGCGCTGAAAATATGTTTGCAGCTGTTAGATAAAATTTTAACGATATCTTTAGCAACCAAAAAACAAAAAAACACATTAGCAATTGCAGCAAAAAGTAGCCAGCATAGACAAGATCTGGGCATGCAAATAAAAAATCCAAATTGTTAAAAAAATGCAAAAAAAAAATTATGAATAAGAAATGGCGCAATCGTTGATAGAATTGTAACAAACTGTCGAAATTGCACAAAAAAGGAGCAGCGCGATTTTATGATTTATGCGATTGTAAGGCTAAAGATTTCACGGCGTAAAGCCGCCTCTTCGTGCGCCACAGCATAAAATTGCAACATTTCCCATGGCCAGCAACAATAACAACAACAACACGAGCACAACAGCAACCGCCAACAACGATGCTTTGGCATCTGTGCATGTTGCAGGCCAATAATTCTTGGCGAGCACAAGCGCGCCGTTCATAGCCGAGAGGGCCAAACGATGCCTAATGTTGTTGCTATGCTGTTGCTGTTGTTGTTGTTGGCAGGCTGCAAGCGCATGTTGCTCTCACTGCTGTTATGCTGATGCGGCGCAGATGAGGCGCAGATGAGGCAAGGAAATTGCGCCATCCATCGATTTTATCGAATTGTAGAATTCTGCATGCAATTAAAAAACCCCCACACACAAAAGCACACACACACAGTCAAACCAATGCAGACGGCAGCAATAGCGTAGGAGCAGCAGTCGTCGCTTCAACACCGCGCATATCAGCAGCAACATCGGCAGCAGCAACTGATTGCAACGATTTGTATCTGTGTGCAACTGCCCCTTTTTGTGTGTGTGTGTGCATCTCTCGGCGCATGAAATTAAAGAATCGCACAACTTGAAACGAAAAAGGAATTAAAAACGCAACTAAGTCCCATAAATTTGCGGCATTATTGGGTTAAATGCGGCACGTATCAAATGTGGCCGGCGGCCCGCAACTGCAGCATCTACGTTGCCACGGCAGTTGGGATCAGATATCGCGGCAGCAAAGCGCATTGCAAAAAGTGTATTTTGTGGCAAAACACGCGTAGCCGCACGCAATTCGGCCGCATGCCACATGCGAATGTGGCGCAATCAGTGCGGCGCGTGGAGGAACACACCCAGCGTTCGTCCGTTCGTCCGTCCCTCTGCATAAAGCTTTCTGGAATACAAAAATTGCTCTTGCTCTCAAGTGCAATTGCAATTGCTGCCACGAGTCACTCGCTGCAAGTACATTAGTGTGAGTGAGTGATTCACTCCTGAGCTGCTTACCATCTCCGTAGCGCTGCAGCATAGATACATACATATATGTATGTATGTATCTACGTAGTTGTAGATGCGCGTAGGTGCCGAAGGTGTCTCTGTGTAAATCAAGAGCGGATGAAACTAATTACGCCATTTGCGTAAATTATAGTGGCATGTTTGGGCCGGAGGCGCGGCACATCTCGGCGAGCACTCGCCGCAGAATTGTGGGCGAGCAGATTCAAAGTTTCATCATGAAGTGGCTCACGGCTCACGAATCGGTTCATGTGGTTAAAAGAAGAAAGCGCGGAGTGGCAACCGATAGCAAAAAATGTGTATTTTCTTTTGATTGTCTGTAATAAAGCGCTTAAAATGAGATTAGAAAATGTGAGAAAGTTGCCGTCTTTATTTGTACTAATATAAAGTTTGCTTCCCTTATTTGTCTGAAAACATATTGTTTGTATGAAAATCTTTCACTACTACATCGAAAATAGAATTTCATGATTTTGTGCTATGAACGAAAAAACAACAATAGCAAGGATAATTGAAATTGTGGTGCGGGCGAGAAGAAATAAGTTTGGGAAACTTATTATAAACAGAAAATATTATAAATTTGCATGCGCAACAAAAATCAATAAGATTTTTGGAATAAAATACGTATTGTATTAAAAGTATTTACCTAATCATAAATGCACTTTTTTGAAATCCTCGTTCAACATTTCGATTGCACTGAAAATTCATATATATGGATGTAATACAAATTACGTTAAACGTTCTAAAAATAAGAGTCAGCTAAAGTGCGTGCCAAGCAAACCTTCCTTTGCTCCAAAAGAATTCAGCGCATGTGTCCTGCTCGTTGTAGCAGCGTCATTACGACTCTTGGAGTGATGCTGCAGGCCAGCTTCAGCGCAACAGTTGAAAAAACCTTTAAATCTTTCAATTTGTTGCTCGTGGCGGCACCGACGCCCAACAGCCGCCTAATTAACGCAGAATTATTGCGCAACATGCCTGCTCAAATGCCTTCCGCCAATCCTTTTACAGCAGCAGCCAACATGCGAGCTGCCGGAGAACCATGGCAGCTGAGCCGCCAGAGGCCGGCCGTCCAGCAATATTATCTTTCATTACAAATTGAGTCATTTACTTTATTTATGGGCGCTAAAAGCGTCCGACTTCCGCGTATTTGCTGAAGCATTAATTTCGCTGCAGCTCCTCTCTTTCGGGGGGGTGACCCGCTGAAAGCAGTCATCCGCAAATGAGCGCCGTTCTGAAAGCGAGGTTTTTAGGTCAACTGCCACTGCGCACAAATTTTTGATTGCCTTTTTATGTGTGATATATGCCTTTTTTATTTGATGCAAACTTTTGAAAAATTTTATTATTTTTTTTTTGAAATGTTATTGAACTTTTGTGAAATGCATAAATCGATTGCTATTAAATTGAGAAAGTCGACGCATGGTTGCAATTTGCAACAGTGGGCGTTTTTGTGAGTTGATTGTTGCTGTGAATGCAATTCCATTCCTTGTTGTCACAACTAATTTAAAATGTCATTTAAATTTATTCAAAGTTGAACACACTTACGAAAGCAACATTTCAATTGATGGCAGCGATAAGTTGAGATGCGTGCGCCTCTGCACAATTGTTGCTGGCATTCTCGAGTGCAATTTCGCAATAAAACTCAGTGGTCAACTGCAAAGAAAGCAGCAACAACAACAACATGCAACTCAGTCAATTGTCAACTGTCAGTGTCATTTTTAATTAGTTTGTTTACTCGGCGTGGTAGTGACCAGTGACCAACTACGCACAATCCCTTCAGTCGATCTCCGTCGTGGCATTCCTTTTCTATTTTCCCGATATTATTATCATTAAACTCGTATGTGGACAATGTTTGTTTTGTTGTACTTGTTACTGTCGATTTGAAGTGAAGCTCAAGTGGCTTGTTACTCTTTTTTTTAAAGTTGTTCTTCTTCAAAATGTGCGGTATGTGCGCTTCGAATTCCGGTCAATCATGCACTGGGTTAATTCTTATCGTACAATTGTTTACTATTTCTTCTATTTCTTTTATATATTTTATGCTAGCTGCGTTGATTTGAGCGTTCTTTTCCACTGATTGACAGTTGCAATTTCTGCTCGCTTCAATTTAATTCAATTCCCACTAATCTACAATTCAATCATTGATAGCTTGATAGCATGGTTGAGTGACCCAGTATTTTTGCTGTTTGTGTGCGTTTGTGTCCGCACTACAGACGGTCGATTGTGGAATCTGTATATGTGCTTTAGTCCAACAACTTGTGAGAGCTTCCTTCAAATATTTTATTGCCACTATCTCTTTTTCTGGTGTAAATTAGTTTATCTGATTTGGAGAAATCTATTTATTTTAAAGAATCTCTGTATAGCGAGTAATGTTCTACAGCAGAGACGAGCTTTGTTATTAATATGTACTTGCATTCAAATTCCAATTCCAATTTAAGAAAATTATGTTTTTCATAATAGTCTGAACATAAGGCTGAAAAGAAATCTGAGCTAAGGTAATTATTTTGAAAAATACAGCAAAGTTGTACAAAGAAACCTGAGCTAAGAATATAATTGCTGCCTGGAGCAAAGATGGTCTGGAGGAAAGACACACTCAGGCTGTGTGTAGTTTCGTAGTGATACCACAAAAAATTAATATCATGCAAGCAGAGGGTCCACCGGAAACATGACAAGGGGTCCAAGAGCAAAATATGTTTGGGAACCCCAGATATAGATCCTTCGTCTCTTGAATGATTTGTTCTGAAGGAAAGGCAATCCAGCTGCTTATGAAGAGCTTTGCTATTTAAATCAAATATTTAAAGTTTGTAGTTTTTTTCTAAAGTTTGCTCAACTATTTTTACAATTTCAGCACCTACCGTTAGATAATTTCTTGTTGTTGCCTTATTTAGCGCGATCGCTTGTGCAATATATTTCAATAGCTCTTTCCATTTTTTGTGCCATTTCTTTATTTTTATCTGCAAAAATTTTGCGAACGTAAAGCAGAGCAGGCATTCGCTGGCACGATTCATTGCCATTCCTTCGTTGCTTTCCTCAAAGAAGTAAGTGTGCGTTTATTTGAAAGACTGCAGCGCATAGATTTTCTATAGCAAATGCTGAATGAACTCTGTGCGATTGAAAATTGTGGCCGACACATTAAAGCAGCTGTCTGAGAAATTCCAGCATGCTGCTTTATCTGCATTTCAAGTTTTCAAGAAAAACGTAAAAATTTCAATTATTTCCAAAGAATTCAAATCGCTGAATTTTTCGCAGAAAAGTGCCCGCATGCAAACGACGCACAGTGCATTAAAGTGCAGTTTCTATGCGTCAGAAAATGGCCAGTGTGCAGTAAAAGTGCTGCAAGACAAGTGTGTGTATGTGCATGTATATGTGCTGATGACCACAACAACAACAATACCGACAATTCAAACTACAGATGTTGCTAAAGGCACGTTAGCCACAGATGATGTAATGCCCATGCCCATGCCGCGCCGCATACCAGTATAATAAATATTTGTGGCTGTGGCAGGAGCAGCAGCGGCAGCGGGGGCCCAAGCAGCACATTTTCATTTTTCGCACAAGCGCACAAATTTTGTCATAAAATTCAAAATTTGGAGTGCCTCACACATACGCACACATTTACACATATGCATGTAGTACATTGTGAAAAACGGCTGTGAGAAGTGCTGTTAAAAATACTTCGTGTGGCAAGACGGTTTGTGCCATAGGCGCATAGCCAATGCTGCCATCTTGATAAAGCGGGAAATCGATTTTATATTTTTAGTTTTCTGATTCAAATTACGAAGTCCTCTGGCAAGCATCCTGCTACTTCAGAAATCCCTCTCTTTATCGCAGCGTTGCCAGACTCTCCTTTTAAAACTGTCATATTTATAGAATACACTATATACAGGGTTGCCAGCAGGAGCTTTTCAGAACTCGCATTGTAATTAGTTTTATACATTACATACTGTAATTTTTATGTATGTAGTACTTATGTATTAAGAGTAAGTCTTCAGAGTAATCTCATTGAAGTTTTTATTGATCGATTGACTTCTTTCGAAATATTTAAATTTACGATAACCGAATGTAAGTCGCGTTGGTCACATTATATATACTAGCGATATAATATTCGAATTTAAAAGTTTCAGGAATTCAAACAATAGGGTTCATACATTTCACATCGACGATATAAAATACAAATTTTTGTTGTTGTTCTACAATTGAAATCTCTGTAGTTTCATACAAGAAGGAAAGACTGTTGTTGTCTTTTAATGTCAGAGGAAAGTCCAAGAGATTCTTCTATAAACTTTCAAGTAATAAACTGCCAATAATTTAATACTTCATATAAAATATAGTTTTAATTGAACGACTTACGAATGCTAACGGCGATTTGACGTTGAGTGTGCATTCGTCAATAAATTTTAGGTGGCAACACTATGACATGCCGTGCAACTCGCTGCCGCTGTAATTGCCCCAAAACGAATGAGCGCGACAGCAGTGCATGCCAAAAATGCTGAAAGCTGCCAGGGAATGACGCCATAAAGTCTGGCGTTGAAAAATTCAAAAACGGCTGCTGCTGCTGCTGCCAACAACAACAACAGTGGCAAAATTGGCAGCACCAACAACACTTACCGCAGCGAGATGTGACCGTTGCTGTTGTTGGTTGCTGTGTCATAAATAACAGCAACAACAGGTACTCGTTAAGCTGCTGCCAAGGTATGTTGCTGGCGCACTTGCGCCGTTGTTGCCGCTTGTTGTTGGCGCTTGTTGTTGCTGGCATTGTTTTGCAGCGCGTTTGTTGCCATTCGCGGCGACCTCATTTCGATTTTAAGCTGTGCACATTTTTTTTATTGCCAAGCGGCGAGCGCGCACATGCCGCTGAAATTATGTTGCTGCCGTCGTCGCTGCTGTTGCCGCTGTTACCGCTGCTGGCGGCTGCTAGCAAGCGTCGTCAACTGTCTTAGCGCTGCATTCAACCTGTTTGAGACGTTGACGTTGCGCCGTCACACGCACCGCGCATGTGGGAGTAATTGTGGCATGCCGCTGCCGACGTCGCTGTTGTTGTTGTTGTTGTTGTAATAGCATCTTCATAATTAGCCGCACTCGCAGCTCAAGCTAAGCAGCTCAAATCGTAAGCGTTTGCGGCGTCCTAAAAAGTGGCAAAAATCAAATATTTCACAACAAAGCGACGAATATTTCGCGCGTTTTTAGCCGCGCGCTCATCAGCATCAATCACTCGCGCTGTTGTTGCATGCCACGGCCGCAGCCGCGTGCGCATAAATTTGCTGCAGGCTGTTGCTTCACTGCTCCGCTGCAAGTTTTTTGGTTTTGCTTTTAATTTTTGCTCTTTTGCTTGTTGTTGTTTTTTCACAGCATTTTCTTGGGAATTTCAACTCGCGCGCGATTTGCATTTTCCGAACGCGCGCGGCGCATTGCAAGTAAAAGTGTTTCTGCAACGCGCCTCATAAAGTGTGTTTGTGTGAGTGTGTGTGTGAGAGTTTTCTGCAGCTATGCATAAATCTGTTTATTCTTAACGCTTCGCTGCGCGCATTTGCGGTACTTTCGCTTCGCTTCTCTTCAACGAAATAGTTTTGTTTTCGTAAGCGATTTTTTGAACACCCCGCTCGGGACGGTTAATTCTTTGCTGCCTCAGTCGACGATGCGTATGAGTAACATTTTAGCTGGATATATAATATTTTCATTTGAGTGTTTTCTTGATGGCGCGTCTATTTTTCTACTTGCTCAAACTGTTTTTGTCTTCGTGTCTCTTCCTTATTCTCCGCTCCACACTCCCGCATCCACCACCAGTCACTCTGCATGCAAGCGTTTACAGCAACTCCCACACTTCCTTTTGGTCTAGTTAATGCGTTAAAAGTTGCGCTGCCTCTGGGCATGCACACAAGTCTTCAAAGAGTTCGCATATGCCGTGTCTACTCGGCTGCATGCACAAGTCCGCTGTAAATGATCCCATTAAAACAGTTTTTTACAATTCTGTGAATTTATGACTTTTCTTTGACAAATTGATCTCAACATTATGAGGAATTTTTAGCTTGACGTAGGTGGCTTGAATCATCACGCATGGACGCATGGCATACAAGTGTTACGTAGCCAACATGTTTAGTAAATGCTTACATACACATGCAACAGCAAGTATCTGTCGGCAAAGGAATGAGTAATAGCTTCACTTAAGGTACTGCCATTGGGGCTTTGAAATAATTTGGAAGATTTAAGAAAATCATAAAAATTTTCCTGAGAGGCCATACAGATGCATTTATAGGCTTGAAGACATAATTGCCGGACAGTGGGTGTATATTTTGGCTTAGTCAGTTGAATAATAACAAAAAAGCGGGAAATGTTAAATACAAAAATTCCAAACTGTAGTGAATAAGTAGATTGGGCACACACGCTTTGAAAGAGCAATGCAATATGGCCACGCTGGAATCGCTAGCAATCATATTAGTATAGATTGCAATGAATTGCACGTCGGTTACAAGCCATAATAAGCTGAGAAGCTTGGCCCAAAATAGTGAGCAGTCGAGCATGAAAAAGGGAGTATGCTTAGGATGGATGGATGGATGATGATAGGTACTAAAGCAAATTATAAGTGCATATTTAATTAGCTAAATTTTTGAAAAGAATTTATGCAAATTATTCTATAATTCAAAGAAAAATCAGCACTGGCGAATAAGTTTTTCAAGCTGGCTGGTTCTAAGAGTCAAGAGATTCTCTATTTAGGACACAAATAGAAGAAAAATTTTGATTTCAAATTTTTGTGACGTAAAGATAAATGTAAACTTATATGTTTTCTCAACCCGAATGAAAGAATTTGTAAGCTAAAATTATCATAGTGATTTCATTTGATTTCCAAAAAGTCTGAACATCAGCACTTACTTACATAGTAGTTCTGCTATCTTGAGATGCAGTGCATCTTTCTGGCTCGTATGCCAATAATTGCTCAGTGCTTCGCTTTGCGAAAATTTTTTAAATCGTTATTAAGTCTTCTATTGCAACTCATAGCATCTCGTAAGAATAGATTAAATTTAAAGAAAACACTACATCGCCGTTGAATTATGCTCATGAAAGCGGCACAATGACCGAAGTTCAAGGTCCCACATTGCACACAGCCTCACGAAGCTTAAAACAACAACAAAGAAGCAGATGACACGCTCAGACTGACTGCGGCTAATAGGCCATCAGTAGCGACGAGGCAGGCAGCAGGCAGCACAGCTCGAAAAACGCAGGCTTGTTGAAAAGACAAGACAAAACGCTTTAAATCATTTACGAAAGAAACACAACAACAACAACAACAATTGCTAAGACTGTTTCATGCATGAATTTCCGAAGAAGAAGAAGATCGAGCTTTCCGATGCATGCGCAGCTACGCATTGCGTGCCACTAAATGTGAGCGTGAGCGCACGTGTCAAAAAGATATTGATAGGCGGCAATTCATTATATTTGCCCGGTTTTAAGCGTCAGCGTTTGCTGTGAAGCGGAGAGCGGATGAGGCACGCAACGCTTCTCCGCGTGTCCGAATGGAAAATGCAGCGCGTGCACAGGCCGCCGTCGAGGCATTACGGCCGACTGCAGTCATATCAATGACCAAAATGACATATTAGCGTGTCCGATAAAAGAAAAGCGTTGCCGCCGCTGTAAGCCGGCTGCGCAGTGAGGGACGAGAAGGCAGTCGCAAATCGTTCTAGCGGCATAGACACTCTTTACTGTTGATTGTTGTTGTGCTTTTCTAAGACGGATGAGCGAGATAATTTATAGCGTGCCTCTTTGCTTTCCAGTTCTGCGGCTAATCGTCCATTGAACCCGAGCGCTGCGTGGCTGTTGTGGCGTGTGTGGCACGGCGCGGCGGCATAAAACTTCCGTAAACCATAAAAAAACGAAATGTAGTGGCGGCGGGCAAGCATGCAGTGGAGTTGGGTTCTTAGCGCGCTCTGGGCCAGATTAGCGCAGCTGGAGCGCTGGTTTTACGGAGCGACGCGTCAGCCACCTACGCTGCGCACCAACGAGCGGTTTGTTGGCATTTGTCACGTCGGCGCATGCGGCAAGTGTAGTTGATTGCGACGCAGTTGCGAGTCCATTTCAAACAATGCCGCAACTATTGACAAGCGTCTAAAAGATATTTTGTGGCCAATCTGAAAGCAATCAAAGACCAAGTCGAAGCCGCGCTGCTGCTCCTGCTTGCATGTGGAGCGTGACATGCAATTATAATGCTCAAAAAATTTACATTTTAGAACTGATGTAAGGTTTATTACAGCAAGTACAAAATAATCCGTTCATTCAGACCGGTTGAATTCCGAAAATATTCAAAACAGTTCATATCCCGATATGTTGAAGAGCTGATATGAAGTTCCATAAACTCAAAATTCAGATTTAGTACTGCTTTCGAAATTTAAACTGGAATTTGAAAGTATTGGCTTAAAATAGTGTCAGATAAATCGCAAAAGCCAAAAATGTTAACTAGAAGATGAAGAAGTTTCCAAATCATTTATTTGTATGATGTTGGAGATCAAAATCAACTTGAATAAAAATTCAAATGCTGAATTTCATCCAGCTGATAAATTATTAAGTAAAAGGACTTAAATTTTTTTTATATATAGTTTTGCAATGAAAGCATTTAATTGGTAATATACAGCTTTGATTTTTTTACAGCTTATCTGAATTGATATAATTTATCCTGTTGCCAATTAAACTTCTTGCAACTGCGCCGGCAACACAAAACACTAAGACCGTCCAAATACGCGTGGCAGCGAAGAAAAGTGCTAGCCAAGAGTGCACTTAAGCCCTTGCCCATCCCCCAGCTGCTTCGCCGCTACTCGCTGTGGTGTTGGTGTAACTAAACAATTACGCTAAAACAACAAATAGGCTGCACAAGCACTTAAGATAAAAATCTTAATAGAATTGCAAAGGCATGCAGCCACTCAGCAAATGCAGCCATACGAAGCAGGAGCAACAGGATGGCGAAAACTACGACATGAGACAGAGAGAACGGGCGATACGAATGTGCGAAATGGAAAAGCGGCTGATTGTAATCGGCAATGCGCTAAAAATTCGTTAATTCCCGCACACGGTATCATATTTACAAGTTCATATTTGCGCTAACGAGATTTGAGGCTTTGTAGGCTTGGAGCCCGCCAATGGCAGCCCAAAGACATGGCCACGCTGAGCCGCGGAGACATGAGCAGACAAGGGACATGCTAGTTAAGAAACTGAGAGATAGATGCACATGCTGATTTCATTAGAGATTACGCTGGCTCAAATCAAGCGGGAAAGAGAGGGGGAGGGAAGTAAAAAGTGGAAAACTGAAGTGTATGAGACGGCAATAAAAGGTATAAATAACATCAGGTGCTTTCAAAAGTTATTTCAAATAAGAGATTTGTAGGATTTTTCATTTAAAGAAGTTCAATACAAAATACGAAAGTATATAGAATAGTGATTTTAGTTCTAAAAAATTACACTGCATTGTCATTTCGATCTAATAACAATTTTTGAAATGAGTGACTTTT